>OY856412.1:786955771-788217771 GCA_963693085.1 Alisma plantago-aquatica
CAGACCATGCCACCCCTTACAATGCATAAGGTGGTGAAATTTAAAGCAATGCGTCATAACAGAAACGTAAGCTTTGGTCGATTGTCGTTTGAATTGAAATTTCATCTTCTCCACTTCACTACTAATGTTTTTGTTTTTGCTTATGTGGTTGGAGCTATAAGCCTATCTCTAGTGCCAATGAGGTATACCTGAGAACCCTAGACCGAGAGGGAAGATATAGTTTGTGCATATGAGATACTCATAGAGTTGAGTTAGCTGAGAGAGACTGAGCATGGCACTACCCTCATGATATGGGTCAGGAGAACCTCAATCGAACTAGATGAATTTTTTATATATGTTTGACAAGCCATTCATACAAGTTTGTGTAGCACAACCATGATATAATATATATATGTTCATGAGATAATCTCAAGATAATGTATGAGGACATGATAAGATTGGAAAACCCTAGTGATGTTTTGACATAGCACTCTATTAGTTTGCTAGCCATATGTGTGAAATATGATAAAGTGAATAGTTGGATAATCTCATGATGAAAATCTGGTGATGGTTAATAACTCTCTATGCATAACTAGTTAACCATATACATGAACAATGATGATAATGTGATATTGTTGAATAATCTTGTGATGAAATCACTAGTAAATGTTGCAATTTATCATGAGCAATGAAATAAGATCCTATGAATGAAACATGTTACATGAGGTGTTAATCTTAGTGCTTAATAAAGATGAAAAATATAGTTCGGTAGTTAGCACAACATAACGATTATGACATCTTGATGTGATCAAGTGGGTTAACTATAGTTAACTCCCTCCTAAAAGGCATATGTTAATGTTGAACATGTTCTAACAATTAGCTCAATAAAATATTGATGACACCTTGATATAATGGGTCAACTTTATTTAACTCCTTTAGAACATGATAATATGACATGGGAACCCTAATGCATGGGTAAGGATAAGGATGCAACCCTTATATATGAAATATGTCGTGACATAACCTAAGCATCTAAACCTTTGTTCAACCTTTTATGGAGTTCTTGTTGTTGAACTGTTTCACCTATGTTAGTACCCTACAAGTGAACGTAGATCTTTTGGTTTCTCCTTGAAGTAAGAGGACGGTTAAATTGAGGATAAATTTTCTTTTTAGATGTATAAGATGTGACAAAGTGGTTTCTGTCTTAATTTTGAGGATGAAATTTCTTTTAAGGTGTGTAGGATGTGATGGAGTGGACTTTTGGAACCTTTTGAATGTCAAATGGCATAAGTGAATTCATGATTGTTGAGGTGTTTTGAGAGTTCTTAATATTTTGTCAAAGTTTGGAAGTCAAATGATATTGATATCATGATTTGAACCCCTATGGTCATGCCTTGTTGAGGTATTTTATTTTATGATCAAACAATAGCAATTTGACACCAAATTCGTGTACAAGGTAGCTTGAGTTGTGAGGAAACTATGGTTAAAATTTGGTGGAAATTGGAGGACTCTAGAAGAAGTTATGTAGGTTTGAATGTTGTAAAATAATGTGTATATTTGATGATTTATAGACCAAAGTTTTATAGCATGAGCCTAAGTTATGCTGTGTCACGCGCCCCTTTGGTTGAGGGCAGCTTGTGCGGACAATCCTGGCCTTTCATGTTTAATCTAGTGGTTGATACCATTGACTTACAGTGAGCCGCGGATCTGGTCTTGTAAAGGGCCTTTTACAGCCGTTGGATGCATATTGGACGGCGCTGAGATCATCACCAAGCTCTGGATCTGGCGGAATCAAGGGAATAGTGTGACGCACGGGAGTCCACACCACCACAATCTCTGATCCTGTGTTCAAAAGAGAAAGTGACTGGGCAGTTAGGCTCTACTCACCGTATTGAATACCTGGACCCCTTATTTTGGTGATACGGACCTGAGACGAGGGAGCCCCACCACCCTGTCTCTGTTGCTTCCCCATCGCGACTTGCAGATGGGAGGCGGAAGTAGGAAATGGAGTTAGAAGGCCGTTCTGAGGAAGACAAAGAAGGAGAAAGCAAGCACGAAGTCAGGGGAGTTCACCCACGTATCTGTGTGCCCAAATCGTGAAGCTTTTCATGGTTGTCAAAGCCAAAGTCGGCCAGAGAGGAGCTCAGAACTAGGGGACAACACTTTAGGCTCTTTCATCACAACCTCTGAGGGATTGCTGGTCTCTGTGGGTCGACTGAAGCTAATAGAACCATAAGGGGGTCAAGAGAGAGATCAAGAGGCAAGATCCCTCTTTCGCTCCGCCACAACAGAGGCCAGGCGGCGGCGAGCTTCAGGCCCCAGAGACTCGGAGCCGAAGGCGGAACCTCAAGCACCCAAAGGAATCCGTATGGTGGCGCCGTAGCCAATGGAACAACCAAATTGACGAGAAGAAGCATGGAGCAGCCAGATTTACTCATCGGGGTAGCACTTGGTGGCGGCAGACCTGTTCACGGAAGAAAGGAGTCGCGACCCAGATCGCGAGAAAGAATGCCGAACGGGAAAGAAAGGAGGACCGGGTCTAGAGCCCTGAACCCGACACAGACCAAGCGAACCAGTCCCTGAACCGTCCGGCTCGGTACTGAACGAAGAGGGTCCGCGAGTGGAAGTAGTAGGAAAGGGATGTGCCTCTCAGGGACATGTGGCGAAACACTAGTGGCCACAAAAAAGTAAATCTCTAGAAATTCCCAGATCTTCAATAAATCGTAGAAATTAACTCGCTTATCAGAAAAATATGAGTAAGGTACCATTTAGAATAACATGGAATCATAATATTAGTGTTTTGAAGCTTATTTAACAGCGATATCATGTAAGATGTGTAATACTTGTTTCATGAATAATAAATATCAAATGACCGTCTAAAATTATAAAAATATGTCAGTAAATCCATATTCATGTTTATAATGCATATGATGTCAAATATGGTCATGTTAATGAATGAAATCATGTAATTTGATTAATACGGCTAGTTAGGGCTAATAATCCTAAATTAAATGTAATTAATATATACATGCTCAGTGAATGATGGAATTTACAAAACACCCTCATACCAGTAATTGGAAGATAATGTGCAAATCTGAGATCAGTTTTATACACGAAATCTATGTTATATGAAATTGACCTTTAATACATGATTTAACCCCTAATTTAGGTTAATGATGTAACCTAGGGTTAATGTGTGCATAAAATGACATGGAAGTTAATGTTTAGATGACAAACCATAATCTGGAAAACGAAACCAGTAAGATAATCCTAAGACAAGAATGCAAGTAATAATGGAAATATACTAAAGAGATAAGGTAAACCCTAAAATGGTGATACCTAGGGTTAAGATGAGAGCCTAATGGTGATATGTGATCTTGTCTTAATCAGGTTTGACCAATGATATAGTTGATATCAGGGATATGTGATGATTACGTTTATCTCTTGATTGAGGTATGTCATTGCCTCTTACTTGGCTTATTATACAATATGATTGTGTTATATGTGTAGTAAAATACTTGGCATATGATATTGGATGAAATGATTTGTTCTTGTATGATATGTTGTATGATTTTCCATACTTATTGCTATGAACACATGAAACATAACATATTTGTTCTATTATATGAAAGCACTAACTCTTTGGTAATGTGCTTGGAAGTGACCCAACTCTTTGATAGTGGTCTGACCCAACTCTTTGGTAGTGGTATATAAGGCATGAAAATAAGATACTCATAAATGAATTTCAAATTTCAAAAGTTTTATAACAAAAATCAACGAGCACCTTTCCAACTTTTCTTCTACATGTCATATCCATCGACAATTGGTTGGCGCCCTCTCATGCCCAACAATGGTTGCTATGAATCATGTTACATGTTCATTTTATTACATAAATTGTAAGCATTGCGAATGACAAAATTCAAGCGTGACCTAAGGATTTTGAGTGTGAACCATAGATATTGGTGTTTTACCAACATAACGAGCCATTTAATAATCATTTTACTCACATACAACCAAATTTAAACATTATATTGAAGCAAACATGAGCCAATCACTCCACTTTGTCTGGTTTGAAGAGGTAATGCAAACAAAATTTGTTCTAAATATTCAATTGATCAATCCATATCTTGTGCTTGTGGTCATATCGAGCTTGACATAACATATGTAATACCTTTGTAAATATGTATACTTAAATACTATATACAATTTCTACTAATACAAATATGAGTTAACTTTGAAGTATGTATTTTTATACAATTTATTTACTAAATTGTCAAATAAATAACAAAGAGAGTGGCAAAAATCAATTATCATGTTCCATCAATTCATATTAGTTCGGTTATGGAATAATGACACTTTCAATCTCTCCATTAAAAATTTTCCAATATCACTCGACTTATTTATTTAGTGGTGGAAGGATGTGGGTCATATATTCACTTACATTGGCCATATTTGACATTTATTTCACTGTGCTAGTAGTATATACTAAATACTATCAATTTTTTACCCAAATTTAACTAAATACGACCACTAGTGTCGGAGCCAAAGGGGGAAAACGGGGGCCATGCCAACCCCAACTAGATTTGTAATTACGCTTTCGTATGTAGGCAAATGTATGTATATATCATCTTTATATATATCTATATATATATATATATATATATATATATATATATTTACTGCCCATGCTGGTAACTAATTTTTGTTACCCGTAGATCTATTTTGTAATAGGAATGTGCCTAATTGGAATGAGACATATCAAAATTGTTATGCAAAGACTCATTTTGTAAATACAACGTGAAGTATTTATTCTCCCTCTAAAAACAATAAAAATGATATTTATGACAGTGGTTTATGTAGACAAAATGAGTCTTTGTATTACAATTTTGGCCATCTTATTAAAATCTTGGTTGTCTCATTATAAATATGTACTTTCCTATTACAAAACAGATGCACGAGTAACTAACCTTAGTTATCCGTGTATGTGTGTGTGTGTGTGTGTATATATATATATATATATATATATAGAGAGAGAGAGAGAGAGAGAGAGAGAGAGTCAGGCTAGAATACACTCGAGTGTACGGATTGCACGAATACACTCAAGTGTGTTTGCATATCAAGACTATTTTTTGCAAAATGTAAACCGTTGATCTTCACCGTCATACTATAACTAGGCTACATACAAATTTTGAGCCCATTTGGATGAGTGTAAGTCACTCATCCAAGGGCAACAAAATCGACGTGCGAAATAAATTTAAAATGCATAATTTTTGCGGTCTTCATAACATGAGCTATACATATACAAATGTGCTCAAATTTTGCGTATGAGTTGTTCACGAGATGTTTAAGAAGATCACCGGATTAGATTTTAAAAAAATATATTGCATAATAAAAAACTACTTGAGTGTATTCCGCTCCGGATACACTCGAGTGTATTCTAGCCTGACTCTCGCTCTCTCTCTCTCTCTCTCTCTCTCTCTCTCTATATATATATATATATATATATATATATATATATATATATGGTTGTGTATTCATTGCCAGTGTGGGTACAGTAGCTTTGCTATCCGTCCAAAGTGGCGCGGTGGAATAAACAGTAAATAGTTTGAAAAACTGAAGAAGCAGATTTCGTCTTCTTCACGCATTGTTCCGTCGCCGACCTGCTCAAATCGCACATTTTTGTGCATCCACCGCTGGGCATCCTGCTACCTTCAATGAACCCTTTCCATTCCGAAGGCATGTAGCATTCCTGCTATTGTTGGGGTTGGGTACCTTTCATCTCATCGGATTCGCCATGTCCCTGTGTGGCTAGTTTGTGGGATTTCGACGGTGGTAAAAGAATCAGAGAGAGTCGTTGGTGACAAAGAGCATTAAAGAAGCGAGCAAGGGGCAGAACGGAATGGCTGGAGGCAACAACTGGGAAAGAGTGTAATTAGAGCCCCATCAAATTTAACTTGTTCTGGATTCATGGTCGATAGTCACTGCTTGATTGCTGCTCTCCCCCTTCTTCCCTCTTAACCTCCGCCCTCACTCTCGGAGGGCCTAATCTACGTGATGGATCTCTGTTGTGGATCGCTGCTTTTAGGTAAAAAAGCAATCAGCCCCCATCATTAGCATCATCCCAACCTATGCTCATCTGCTTATCATTTACTGGCTTCGATGTGCATCGCCGGTGGCCTTTTTTCTTTCTTTTGCACTCTTACCGACTAGCTCTGTGAATGAATATTCAGATGTTGACGGTGGATTTGTGATTGTCTTTATCAAATCATCCCATGGTTACGAGATCATCACTCTTACTTTATGAGAAATCTAATGTGTGTGGGAAACCCAATTTGTGTCTAGATTTTTATTTTGAAGTAGTAACTGTCATATATGCTTTTATGTTCCGCGGTCATTTTTTATGTGCATTTGCAGTTCTTGGTCATCAATCCCTATCTGCATCTCCATACCCGAACAGTAAGAACGGCTTCCCCAATTATCAGTTTTTGTAGAGGAGGACGACGAAGGTGTATTTGTGCAGATTTGAACCTTCTGTTTCGTTCGTCGGAGTATCCGATGAAGATATCGATCTTCACCAGGTCAAATCCACGCTCCAGACCTACTGTTGTGAAGCTCACGCTGTTGCAGAGGAGGGAGGGGTGGGAGAATTCCTTGATCTATCTGCATTTTAGGAGTAGCAGTTTTTTCAAGCTACAACCAGTTAGTTTTGTATTCTCTTCGTTAGTTCAATCAGTTATACTCATTTTCTCGCTTTTTCATCATCACAATGTGTATTCATCTCTATGTCTTTTGTGTGGGAAAGAAACCCAATTTTGTGTATGAATTTTTCATTTTTGAAGTAGTAACTGTCATACATATTTTTATGTTTCACATAGTTACTCTTTTGTTATACGTGGTTACTCTTCGGACTGACAGAGTTACTCTTTGGTGTTTCATGGTTACTCTTCTATCTTGTAGAGTTACTCCCACATACTATCATGGATCCCAACCTTGATATAGATGTTGCTGATGCAAGTGTCGGCCGTGACAATGATAATCCTCATTCTTCTCCTTTTGTTGGTGCTTCCACTCTGACCCCAGGTGCAGTCCCTAGAATTGGTCTCCAATTTGGAAGTTTAGATGAAGGTATCTCCTTCTATTCTAGCTACGCTGGCATGATTGGTTTTGACATCAGGAATGACGACAACATGTATGAACGGGGAACTAAGATTCTGGTTGCCAAAGATCTGGTTTGTGACAAGCAGGGTAAAATCGGTCATTCTAAGAGATCAAGAGGGCTTCTGAGCCCCATTTGTGATGAAATGGGTAACTTGCAGGATAATCTGTCCAAGAAGCATAGGCGTTCTGTGAAGAGGTTTGGTTGTGGAGCCATTATCTGGTTCACACTGGATAAGTCCTCATCCATGTGGGTTGTGACTGCCTTTTCTGAGGAACACAACCACGATCTTGTTGACGATGCTCATATATGTTACTTGAAGTGTAACTCATCTCTTGATGAAACTTAAAAAGAGATCCTTTCTTCCATGAGCCAAGCTAACATACCTATTGTTGACCTAGAGGTTATACATTACCTATATTTTGATAATGACTTAACCATTCCATTCATATGTATCTAACATGTGCGTTAAAGTTTGTTTGCAGACATTAGGTACATGAAAAGGATCACATATACAAAGTCCTAGAATGGGCCAAGTGCAAGCCAAATTGACTACAAGTGTGCAATTTAGGATTTCTATGTAAATCGCCTTAGAACATAAATGTAATCACTTGTAACGATGAATATGCTTGTAACTTAGAAGAGAAAATTGTTTGGGACAAAATTCACCAAGTGCTAATCACTTTTATTGCAAATTAGAAAATCAATTTCAGGCACTTTGTGATGACCTCGATTTTAGGATTTTGATATCAAATGTAGACATTTATGACCAAGGATGCTTGTATATGGTTGAACTCAACTTGAGGATCTTGTTTTTCAGATAAGAATAATTTCACCCAAAAAGCATGATTAGAGATATAGTTGATGATGATGACTATTGATTCGAATTCAATCATGGTGTGTATCTTGGTATTCATCAATTTGAGTATTCATGTGAACAAATGAAATTATATGAGCTTATATATATATGGTGTTTAGATTTATTCTTTTTTGGTGTCAATGTCAATATGAAAATATAGATTTTCAAATATTATGGAAAGCCAAGTACTTTGTTGATACTATTATAAGCGGGGAACTAAGCATACTTGGGAGTATTTAATTGAGTAGGCTATTTTGATCACTAGATTGGTAGTTAATCACTAGATCAGTTCATGGGAAAACCATCCACGATCTATGTTTCCTTTATTTTGGTATTTCACAAGTATGGAACTGTTAAGATAGAAAGATTATGACTATATCTTGATGTATGGCAAGTTGGCCCTCGTGGAGGTACTGAGTCATCGGAGACTTGGGTATGTCGTTACTGATGGCCATGCTTTTCGGATCTAAGAAACATCCCTTGCGTGAGACCCTGAAGGGTAGAAGATCAGAACTCTCGTTCTTTTGTTGAGCCGGGTTACCCTTAGATAAGAGAAGTTGTAGGTCTCCTCCTCAGTTCTTCGAGGATGAACTCCCCTTTGTGGCCCCTCACGAGGCCACTCCTGGAGGAGGAGGGCTTTCTGGCTGTGATGAATTCCGAGTAGGCAGAGGCTCGCGTAGAGAGTGTGAGTGAGTGGGAAAGCTGAAGGGGCATATCGGGCCAGCCTTCACCAGACCTGTTTCCAAACACCTTGGGATTCTGGAGCCCTTTCTCTTCCTCCATCTCTTCGTGGTCATGCCATGTCCATTGATTGATGCAGCTTCAAACAAGATGCCACCATGGAGCTTTGAAGCTCCCACTTAGGCCCGTCATCCCTTTGCCTACGATCTCCAACTAGATGAAGGGTATCCATCGACACGGATGGGATTGCCATCAGAAGCCACGACTTCCTGGACCGAGAACCAAGCAGGTGTCGGGCACGACCATGGCAGATTGGCGGCGCCCAACCTGAGTACACACCTGACTGATTCCCTCCCTCTCTGACGATCACAGAGTGGTTGGAGCGTGCAAGGCGAGGCGGTGTAGAGTTTCCATCACGACCAGGTTGCAAGGAGGCCGGCAACATGGAGACGGGGTCTTGGAAGCCCTTGGCGCCGCTGGTGCTACTGGTGGAGAAGGTCCGGAGACACTGGAATATGGACATCGGCCTGCATCCCACCTCCTCAAGGAAGGCCCTCACTGGACGTTCCTGCTCGTCAGAGTGTTCCTAGGTGGCAGCAGTTTCATCGGGGCAGGAAGGAGAGCGTTCGTCACCCTTCTTCACTCTAGATCGCCAGCAGGGCACATCGCAGGTCGGGGAGACAGCCGCCTAGATAGATTGTGATCCTCAGCTATCTCTGGGGAGCCCAGGGCGCCGCCGATCCCCTTGAGCTTTGCTGAATCTTAAGTGTTGATCCTTCTTGGAGTTCAATGCTAGCGGAATGTGAGGCTGTGATCTCAGTCCACAGCGGCGCCATGGGTCGCGGACACAGACGTCTGGCTTGGAGCGGAGAAAGAAAGGAGTTGTGGAGACTGAACCGGGTTCAGAACAGCTGAACCATCCAGACCCCAGTGAGGCAAGGAGCCGCAGCCCTAAAGGACACATGGCACTTTCTGAGTTGCCCAAAAAGGTAAATTTCTAAGTAAATACTCAGATCTTGCATAATTCGTATCAAATAGCTCGATTATTAGAAAATTATAAACAAGGTACCAAAATTCTCAGAAAAATATCCTCTACATTATTGGACCCTTAGATCAGGCTTTTGAAGCACAACTTTTGATAATATTCAATTTAGGGTGAAATGCTTCATTTAGGGTTCATTTAATTTGTATAATTAGAAAATGATGGATATAAAATATGAGAAAAATACTTTTGAACCCCAGAATCACTTAGAAACTAATTTTTGGACTCGGATCTGAATATTATTTCTAAATATTAGGTCTTTTCCCATTAATGCATAATTAGATGCCTTCAATCTCATATTAATGCTAGAAAATAGATTAAGCATCAAAAAATTATGAAATTTGAACCAGACCATAGTTATGACCTTTAGACCAGTATAAAAATATTAGAGGCAAGCTTAGGTTAGTTTAAACCTAGGTTTGGCCTAAACCCTAACTTAGACCTAAAATATCAATGATATAATGGACCATGTATTAATGATGATTAATTTGTTATTAACCAGGTGATGACCAGATATCTAGATGAGCAAGAATGATTATGAATCTCTAAACTCAGGTACGTGGGATTTATTAAGTATAAGACTAGTTTTCATGAATGCATAATGATATGATGTACTTTGGATGCTTGTGTTTGCATATAAATTCTTGGATGTGTATTAGTAGTATATGCTCCGCAAAACATTACAGAACATAAAAGAATATAGATGGTTTGTAGCTACTGAGTGGATATATGCTCTCTCTCTCTCCCTCAATCCTCTCTCTCTCTCTATCTTCCTCTAAATATAAGGTCGGCACTCGGTCCCCATAGCCCAAGGGGCGGGGAAAAATGAAGTGTGACATCTCTCTCTCCCCTCTGAATATAAGGTCGACACTCGGTCCCCATAGCCCAAGGGGCAGGGAAAAATGAAGTGTGACACCACTTAGTAGTACAAACGCATCAAAAGGCATCTAAAAATGTGTTTACCTGATTATCGCTTTAAATAATGTTTTCTTTTACTCTTTCTTTCTCAAGATTATTTCAATTATGCAAACATATTAGTATGTATCTATCTACCCACGTACACAATACCTTGTGTGTTGATTCGTTGTTTCACATATGTTTTAGGTTCAGAGATAGCATGGGAGAAAAAGTACAGGATGTGAGCAAGTTGTATAGGTTGTACCTATTGTGTAGATCCTAGTTTAGCATACATGTTCTTAGATTGTAGAATTTTCATTCAATATGTAATTGTAAATCATTGTGTAATAATTCATGTTGTATAAATTTACATGTTGAAGGTTGAGAATGTTATGGTTGTATGTTCATGTATGCGTATTATGCTTCCGCATCGCTTTCTGATATGATTGGATGATGTTCTCGGATTCGGACCTTTCATTCCCAATAGGGTTTGGAGAAGCCAAAATCTGGGGACGTCACAGTTGGTATCAGAGCATGAACAATAGCTACACCTGACAATTGCTCACCATGAAACATAAAAATAAATTTCACCTTTCATTTTAAACCCTAGAAACTTAGTAAGTTGTTCTATAGGAATAAGGTTTGACTTAGCCTCTAAGTTAGAACCTAGATGTTCGAGAACTAGGTTTAGACAAGTGTAAGAAACCCTTTCCATATAGAGCTCATATGTATTGGGTAGCTACACTAGTCTACATCTCATTCTCACCATTTCACTAGGTGACATGACACTAGACTATCTACTGTGTGTGGGACACTCGATTTTGCTGATTTGGTTTTGTTTTCCAATTGGCTCGAGCCTCGACAGTTTTCTCTGACGTCTGCCTTCTCGGAGAAAAACTATATAATATTTTATTACCTATATGTAAATATAAAAATGTGTCCCTCACATTGTAGAGTAGTTAGTATTCATGCAACCTAAGTGAAAGGGAGTGACATCAGTCTAGAAGAGAGAGTAGTCTAGATTAGATGTCTAGAGCCTTATCAAGATAGGTGATACATAGAGTAGATGATAGAATGATATGTGAAATAAGCATGTGCAATCTTATCTAAGTTTGATCTCTGATGGTATGAGTTTTCCAATAAAGATTTAAGTTTCATATGAGATGAGTTCAATTTTAGAAAATCTAATCTAAGGCTTGATTAAGAAAAGACATACTCCTTTCTTATTAAGGCAATCTAAGTTGAAGATAAAATTGAATATGCATGAGCCTCAAGCTCTTTTACAAAGGAGGACTTCTAGTGTTAGGACAAGATATGTGGTGAACTCTAGATAAAGTGAGACCCACAAGGAGAGGGTCGTAGTACCTACCCTGAGATATATATGAAATGATGTGTCCTAAGATGGGTTACTCCTGAGTAGACGAGTTGAGTCCTTTTTGCATGATTCGATCCTATATGTGAGAATTGGGTAAAAGAAAAGGATGGGTAGATGACCCATATGATAAAGTCAATCCTTTGGCTGAGTTAGGTCCTAGCTAGAGTGACATATTTTGTGAATCTCATCATTAGTTGCAAGTGAGGTAATATATGAACTCTAGTTATGAGAGTATGATGCTTTGTGCAAAAGATACTCAAAAATACAATTCTCCCTTCTTCTTCTCTTTCTTAATATATGATGATAGAAACCACACTTGAGCTATATAGATGATTTATGTATGAGGAGTCACTCGTATAAGCTTGACCTATTCTATATTCCCTTTCTATATCATACATGAAATATCTATGTTTGAAATCATGATAAAATTGCCATAGTATATTCTCTTTCGCTCTATATCCTACATGAAAGATATAAGTCTGACATCATGAGGTAGACATAAAGACATTTTTGGATCATGGGTTACATGATCACAAAATATAGTTATTAACCTCAATCTATGCTTCTATGTTTGAGGGTAATTCTCATACAATAGGGTGAAAACCTTAATATGTAAGTATGAATAATTATTCCCTCTAATGATGAAATGTTGGAATGATGTTGATCAAGCCCCAATAATGATGCTATGTGAGAAAATTCCAAATATTAAATGACATGAAATCATGATATCACCTTACATAGGTAGTAGGATAAAATATGAAACCTTGAGTGATACCTCTTAACCTGAGAATTATGAATAGAACCCTTATCCTTAAGGGACTATGATGATGTAAATCCTAGAATGAAAGAATTTCGTACAATGATTGAGATGATAGATGATGCATTGGCATATATAAGGTGGGGTGGGTACACTCCTAGATGCTCTATATCCTAAGATGATAACCTTGTGTACATCTATAATTGTGATAGTCTTAGCACCTAGAATTGTTGGCATATAGGAAGTTGGACTTTGTGTGGTCCCCTTGAGTATGAGACTAGTTAAATTTCGAGGACGAAATTCCTTATAAGGTGGGGTGAATGTGATGACCTCGATTTTAGGATTTTGATATCAAATGTAGAAATTTATGACCAAGGATGCTTGTATATGGTTGAACTCAACTTGAGGATCTTGTTTTTCATATAAGAATAATTTCACCCAAAAAGCATGATTAGAGATATAGTTGATGATGATGACTATTGATTTGAATTCAATCATGGTGTGTATCTTGGTATTCATCAATTTGAGTATTCATGTGAACAAATGAAATTATATGAGCTTATATATATATGGTGTTTAGATTTATTCTTTTTTGGTGTCAATGTCATTATGGAAATATGGATTTTCAAATATTATGGAAAGTCAAGTACTTTGTTGATACTATTATAAGCGGGGAACTAAGCATACTTGGGAGTATTTAATTGAGTAGGCTATTTTGATCACTAGATTGGTAGTTAATCACTAGATCAGTTCATGGGAAAAACCATCCACGGTCTATGTTTCCTTTATTTTGGTATTTCACAAGTATGGAACTGTTAAGATAGAAAGATTATGACTATATCTTGATGTATGGCAAGTTGGCCCTCCTGGAGGTATTGAGTCATCGAAGACTTGGGTATGTCGTTACTGATGGCCATTCTTTTCAGATCTAAGCAACATCCCTTGCGTGAAACCCTGAAGGGTAGAAGATCAGAACTCTCATTCTTTTGTTGAGCCGAGTTACCCTTGGATAAGAGAAGTTGTAGGTCTCCTCCTCAGTTCTCTGAGGATGAACTCCCCTTTGTGGCTCCTCACGAGGCCACTCCTTGAGGAGGAGGGCTTTCTGGCTGTGATGAATTCCGAGCAGGCAGAGGCTCGCGTAGAGAGTGTGATTGAGTGGGAAAGCTGAAGGGGCATATCGGGCCAGCCTTCACCAGACCTGTTTCCAAACACCTTGGGATTCTGGAGCCCTTTCTCTTCCTCCATCTCTTCGTGGTCATGCCATGGCCATTGATTACTGCAGCTTCAAACGAGATGCCACCATGGAGCTTTGAAGCTCCCACCTAGGCCCGTCATCCCTCTGCCTACGATCTCCAACTAGATGAAGGGTATCCATCGACGCGGATGGGATTTCCATCAGAAGCCACGACTTCCTGGACCGAGAACCAAGCAGGTGTCGGGCACGGCCATGGCAGATTGGCGGCGCCCAACCTGAGTACACACCTGACTGATGCCCTCCCTCTCTGACGATCACAGAGTGTTTGGAGCGTGCAAGGCGAGGTGGTGTAGAGTTTCCATCACGACCAGGTTGCAAGGAGGTCGGCAACATGGAGACGGGGTCTTGGAAGCCCTTGGCGCCGCTGGTGCTACTGGTGGAGAAGGTTCGAAGACACTGGAATATGGACGTCGGCCTGCATCCCACCTCCTCAAGGAAGGCCCTCACTGGACGTTTCTGCTCGTCGGAGTGTTCCTAGGTGGCAGCGGTTTCATCGGGGCAGGAAGGAGAGCGTTTGTCGCCCTTCTTCACTCTGGATCGCCAGCAGGGCACATCGCAGGTCGGGGAGACAGCTGCCTAGATAGATTGTGATCCTCAACTATCTCTGGGGAGCCCAGGGCACCGCCGATCCCCTTGAGATTTGCTGAATCTTAAGTGTTGATCCTTCTTGGAGTTCAATGCTAGTGAAATGTGAGGCTGTGATCTCAGTCCACAGCGGCGCCATGGGTCGCGGACACAGGCGTCTGGCTTGGAGCGGAGAAAGAAAGGAGTTGTGGAGACTGAACCGGGTTCATAACTGCTGAACTGTCCAGACCCCAGTTGTAACATCCCTGACCTGGGTTATGAGTCAACGCTAGGTGTTTTGCCTAAATATGTAATTAAATCTTTGTGATTAACTCTGAGCATGTAATTAAGTTTCTCAGAAACGTATATTTCAGTATTTGCTCCTTTTTATTTAAAGTAGTAGCATTGTTTTGATATACAGGGACCTATGTGCAATTTACCCAGTTAAAAGGGTTAGCTTGCAATTTTCACATTTTGAGATGTTCCTCTGATGTTGAGACATCATGAGAATCTTTTTGGTAAAGTTTGAGGGATTTCCCAAGCTAGGGCACCAAGGTGCAGCTGTGGAAGCAATCCTGGTGCTTGAAACCCTAGTTTGGGGTAAAATGCAATTTACCCAAATTAAGGGATACAAATTGTGAAATATGTCATATAATGTATCTTTTTAGACTCTTGCCATCATTAAGAGAAGAAATGATGAGGAAGTCACCTCAATTGAATTATCAAGTTATGAGATATGCCTTGTGATTGAATAATCAGGGTATATGTGTAATATCTCTTTATGTATGTACCTCATTCTTAGCTTGCTCTCATTTACCTTCTTTTCCTAATACCTTAAGAGAATTTTGTCCTTAGAATAAATAGGAAGGGACGATCAAGTAAAGAAGGAAGGACCTAGTTGGAATTATGGACAACTTATGAACTAATGTTGAAAATCCTACCCCATGTATATAAGCCCTCCTTCCCTTAGTTGCAAGGGAACTTACCCTTCGTTCCCTTACTGTTTCATTTCACCAAAGACGACCAAGGACTGCCTTGGAGCTAAGGAGGACGACCAAGGGGTGCGAGGTAGGTTTAAACCCCTCTTCTTGCCTAATTCCATCGTTAGAACTCGATTTCAAGGTCATCTTCATGGCTAACTCTTGAAACCCTACCTTTCTAGCCATCTCTTTTCATCCTTCCTTGGAGTTTTCACCTTGGACAACCTGTGGGAACTCAAGTACGCCATTAGAGCTTGGAGCTTGAAAGCTTGGAGCTCAAGAAGCAAGCTTTAGGCGGGTTTTATAACTCTAAACCCATGCTTTACTATGTGCATCTTTATATGCGGTTGGATGATAGCTCTTAGTGTTTCCCTACTTTTCCCTACTATTTTGCAAACAAATCCATGGGATATTCGTACTGTTCTTGAGCTAGGAGATGAAGGCGTGATTTCCAAGAAAAATCCACCGCTTTTCACTTCCTTAAACGGTCCCACCAGTTTTCTCTCTCGGTTTCAAGACCGCGATGTGAGCAAACGGTCTCGAGACCGCGACAGGGAAAATGGTCTCCAAGACCGTTTGGCCCCGTTGACCGAGCATGGACCGTATAAGAAATTTGTTCCTAATTATATAGGATAATTACCCTCAAAATTTGGGAGGCTAACTCCAAGGGAATCGGGAGATATGACCTTTTTAAGTAACAACTTTATTTGAATTTATTCCTGATTTTCAAACGGTCTGAAATTGCCTTTTTGGGCAAACGGTCTCAAGACCGTGTAATGTCGTTGACTAAGCGTTGACCGTATGAGATTACTGTTCAAAATAATGTTAATTAACAACTCACAAAGTTTTATCGTCTAATTCCAAACGGGATAAGAGTTGAAGGGTGAATACTAGGGCTAACCCTAGATGAAATCAGTACTGAAATTATGGTGACCTAATTAGGGTTTTTAGGGTTGATTGACCTAAATGGTCTCAAGACCGTTTAGGGGTCACCCAAACGGTCTCAAGACCGCGAGGGCAATCAACCATGACCGTTTGGAGGTCTGGAGTCAAGATTAGTTGACCAATTGAAGGTACAATTACACCAAATTACATTGCAATAAAATATTGACATGATCATCAACTCAATGGGTCAGAACTTGATGAATTTGCACTAGAATCCAAAATTGGATGGGCAAACGGTCTTAAGACCATTTGTAACTCATCCAAACGGTCTCAAGACCGAGAGGACAATCACCCAAGACCGTTTTAAGGTCTAGGGTTAAGTATTTTGACCAATTGAGGACCCAATTGCAAATAAGTTATCAATTGAATAAAATACTGATTCGGTGACCCAATCATGGTTCAATCTCTATCAAATCACCTTAGATTTTAATGAAATCTTGGTCAAACTGTCTCAAGACCATTTGGGGTCCACCCACATGACCTCAAGACCGTTTGGGCCAAGTTTGGGCCCAATTGGAGCTCAATTGAAGGGTTCAACCTTGTGTTGATGCACATTGTTGAGTATTGATGGGTGAACATTGATAGACCCTAATTGAATCGACTTCAACCCTAATTGGTCAACCATTAAGGGTCAATTGAATGACCAAGTGGTCAAGCATAATCTAAGTTAACCCAATCCATAAGTGGTCAACATGGCTCTGACCTTTTGAGGGCTTCAACATGAGTTGACATTATTGGTTGTATCTTTGAATCTTGTTGATGGTCCAAGCGGTTGAGACCATGTGAGCTCGCAGTCTCAAGGTCGTGAGGAGGCTCGCGGTCTCAAGGTCGTGAGAGGGCTCACGGTCTCAAGACCGTGAGGGGGCTCACGGTCTCAAGACCGCGAAGGGCCTCGCGGTCCTGAGGTCAAGATGGGCAAACGGTCAACATCTCTTCGCGGTCTTGAACCACTTGAAGAGGCTCGCGGTCTTGAAGCCTAAGGAGGCTCGCGGTCTTGAAGATAGAAGAGGGCTCGCGGTCTTGGAAAGTCAAAGTGGGCAAACGGTCAACACTTTCAAACGATCTCAATTCGATTGAAGGTTGATAATCGGAATCAATCAATGTGATTTAGGGTTGACTTCATTCAATCAATTGATGATATAAATGGTCCAATGTTGCCCTAATCGAACCCTAATGACAACCTAGGATATTAGGGGGTTAATTGAATAAGGTTTGGACCATGATGATGATCAATGGGGTGAATTACCAAAATACCCCTGAAGGGCCAATTGAGTTATATCTTGCTCAATTCAAACCCTAATCACATGATGATGATGTTTAAGCCATGTTAGCCTATGATGACTTAATCCGACCTGATCTAGGGTGATGTTGACATCACCTAACCTTATGATGAGAGAGAAAGTACTTCTAGAGAGAGAAAGTACCCTTTTTAAGTGGAAACTCAATTGAAGCATCCCCTATACACAGAAATGAGCATAATTAGGGTATGATCCACCTGTGTGAGATCATAGAAACCCTAATTATGATAAATGATGAACTTTTAACTAAACTAAGATCATCAATGAAGATGTTACTCATACATGATGATGTTATGAGTTCAATTCACCTTAATGTGAATAGTAAACCCTAATTCAAGGGTGATGACATGTAATGAGAATAGTAAACCCTAATTCAAGGGTAATGGCATGCTTCTGAATATTAAACTCTATTTGATAAGAATTAGAGATTTAAACTCTTATGACAAGAGTAGGAAGGATATTCCTCATTTTTGTATTACCTTTATCAGTTGTATTAACCATGCAGGTTCTGATATGAAGGTAATCATATTCAGGTATGGATGATGATGTTATATTCATTGAAGGCATGTTATTAGCCTTATGAATAAGTAAAGTAATCTGATGTCTTGTCAGTGGCATCCTATACTGATAATAGGCTGTGAGAGCCATGAATACCATCAAAGTCATGCCTTAGAGATGACTTGAGATGAGGATAATGAGAAATGATGACTGATATGAGTTAGGCCTGTTACATTTAGTATTCTTCTTTTATAACTGCTATGCTACTGTTATTGTTTGAAGAACAATGTATGCTGTTAAAGAATACTGAATGTACCTAACTAATCAAGTATAATGTAGAGCCCTGATCATAGATCCATCATTGTCAGAGATTAAGTGATGGTGAAACAGGTATTCCTCAGGGAACTCCTGGAGCACATACTTTTGAGTATGTGGGGTACATGGATGTGTAGAACCTTACATCCTAGTGTAGGAAAGTGATGTAGATGTGGAATCCATCCATCCTTCACTATATTTTCATACCGTATTAGTGGTAGGTAAACATGAAACCTCCTGATGACGAAGAAAGCACAGATATCCGTATCAGTGGTAGGTAAATATGAAACCTCCTGATGACGAAGAGAGTACAGAACGCCACTGTGACTCTAGAATAGCGAAGGACCAGTTTACCCTGGTGAGCTATATTAAGTAGAGACACGAGATGTCCTACAAGTGATCCTCTTACTGACTGAGGAAGGTGAAGGTCATGAGAATCCGGCTCTCTTAATGACCTATGTATGATACTGATGCGGCTTCTCAGCGATCAGTTGGAGTATGAGTGGTAAGCCTCATCTCCACAGGGCATAATGTTGTTTGTAAAACATAATCAACCATGTAGTACAACTTGTTAGAGATGACTCCAAGTTAGTTGATTGATGTTACCTTACAATAATGTTTATATTCTCCACATCTCCTAAATTATAGAGATCTTGTTATACCTGCAACTGTTATAGAATACTTTGAAGGCTTTACTGCTTAAAATATTCTTTGATGTTATAATAAAGCTTCTGGCGAAGAATTATAACTCTCGTTGGGACAATTATGTATAATTGTCTCACCCCGTAGGCTTCAACTTTTTAGGTGGACGTCGGAGACGAAGGAACCAGCCTACAGGTGATCAGTCTCAGCAGTAGCATCAGGGGCAGCAGTAATCTCAGGTGGAGATTGTCCTGCCATATGGTGTAGTTAGAGTCAGTCCTATGTGTCCTCTGTACTCTCAGGTCTTGGAGTCTTTTGTATAGTGATCTTGAGATTTTGTATCTTGATGTATATAATTACTCAAGAAGTAATTATCCTGAGATGTAAACAGTTTACCTCACTTTATGAAAGAAGCTTTTATGGATTCAAGCTCTTGTCACGAAAAGTTTTAATTTCCCGTGATTTTTGCCTTCCGCTGATTATCGATTCGCTTCCTCTAAGTTTTAATCGTGTTTATATCATGGTTTGGAGATCAGAGCCCACACCAGTGAGGAAAGGAGCCGCAGCCCTAAAGGACACACGACACTTTCTGAGTTGCCCAAAAAGGTAAATTTCTAAGTAAATACTCATATCTTGCATAATTCGTATCAAATAGCTCGATTATTAGAAAATTATAAACAAGGTACTAAAATTCTCAGAAAAATATCCTCTACATTACTGGACCCTTAGATCAGGATTTTGAAACACAAATTTTGATAATATTCAAGTTAGGGTGAAATGCTTCATTTAGGGTTCATTTAATTTGTATAATTAGCAAATGATGGATATAAAATACGAGAAAAATACTTTTGAACCCCAAAATCACTTAGAAACTAATTTGTGGACTCTGATCTGAATATTATTTCTAAATATTAGGTCTTTTCCCATTAATGCATAATTAGATGCTTTCAATCTCATACTAATGCTAGAAAATAGATTAAGCATCAAAAAATTATGAAATTTGAACCAGACCATAGTTATGACCTTTAGACCAGTATAAAAATATTAGAGGCAAGATTAGGTCAGTTTAAACCTAGGTTTGGCCTAAACCCTAACTTAGACCTAAAATATCAATGATATAATGGATCATGTATTAATGATGATTAATTTGTTATTAACCAGGTGATGACCAGATATCTAGATGAGCAATAATGATTATGAATCTCTGAACTCAGGTACGTGGGATTTATTAAGTATAAGACTAGTTTTCATGAATGCATAATGATATGATGTACTTTGGATGCTTGTGTTTGCATATAAATTCTTGGATGTGTATTAGTAGTATATGCTCCGCAAAACATTACAGAACATAAAAGAATATAGATGGTTTGTAGCTACTGAGTGGATATATGCTCTCTCTCCCCCTCAATCCTCTCTCTCTCTCTCTCTTCCTCTAAATATAAGGTCGGCACTCGGTCCCCATAGCCCAAGGGGCGGGGAAAAATGAAGTGTGACATCTCTCTCTCCCCTCTGAATATAAGGTCGACACTCGGTCCCCATAGCCCAAGGGGCGGGGAAAAATGAAGTGTGACACCACTTAGTAGTACAAACGCATCAAAAGGCATCTAAAAATGTGTTTACCTGATTATCGCTTTAAATAATGTTTTCTTTTACTCTTTCTTTCTCAAGATTATTTCAATTATGCAAACATATTAGTATGTATCTTTCTACCCACGTACACAATACCTTGTGTGTTGATTCGTTGTTTCACGTATGTTTTAGGTTCAGAGATAGCATGGGAGAAAAAGTACAGGATGTGAACAAGTTGTATAGGTTGTACCTATTGTGTAGATCCTAGTTTAGCATACATGTTCTTAGATTGTAGAATTTTCATTCAATATGTAATTGTAAATCATTGTGTAATAATTCATGTTGTATAAATTTACATGTTGAAGGTTGAGAATGTTATGGTTGTATGTTCATGTATGCGTATTATGCTTCCGCATCACTTTCTGATATGATTGGATGATGTTCTCGGATTCGGACCTTTCATTCCCAATAGGGTTTGGAGAAGCCAAAATCTGGGGACGTCACAGTTGGTATCAGAGCATGAACAATAGCTACACCTGACAATTGCTCACCATGAAACATAAAAATAAATTTCACCTTTCACTTTAAACCCTAGAAACTTAGTAAGTTGTTCTATAGGAATAAGGTTTGACTTAGCCTCTAAGTTAGAACCTAGATGTTTGAGAACTAGGTTTAGACAAGTGTAAGAAACCCTTTCCATATAGAGCTCATATGTATTGGGTAGCTACACTAGTCTACATCTCGTTCTCACCATTTCACTAGGTGACATGACACTAGACTATCTACTGTGTGTGGGACACTCGATTTTGCTGATTTGGTTTTGTTTTCCAATTGGCTCGAGCCTCGACAATTTTCTCTGACGTCTGCCTTCTCGGAG
This sequence comes from Alisma plantago-aquatica, assembly GCA_963693085.1. Lineage (NCBI taxonomy): Eukaryota > Viridiplantae > Streptophyta > Magnoliopsida > Alismatales > Alismataceae > Alisma > Alisma plantago-aquatica. The sequence goes on from OY856412.1 coordinate 786,977,461, forward strand.
AAAAACTATATAATATTTTATTACCTATATGTAAATATAAAAATGTGTCCCTCACATTGTAGAGTAGTTAGTATTCATGCAACCTAAGTGAAAGGGAGTGACATCAGTCTAGAAGAGAGAGTAGTCTAGATTAGATGTCTAGAGCCTTATCAAGATAGGTGATACATAGAGTAGATGATAGAATGATAGTTGAAATAAGCATGTGCAATCTTATCTAAGTTTGATCTCTGATGGTATGCGTTTTCCAATAAAGATTTAAGTTTCATATGAGATGAGTTCAATTTTAGAAAATCTAATCTAAGGCTTGATGAAGAAAAGACATACTCCTTTCTTATTAAGGCAATCTAAGTTGAAGATAAAATTGAATATGCATGAGCCTCAATCTCTTTTACAAAGGAGGACTTCTAGTGTTAGGACAAGATATGTGGTGAACTCTAGAGAAAGTGAGACCCACAAGGAGAGGGTCGTAGGACCTACCCTGAGATATATATGAAATGATGTGTCCTAAGCTGGGTTACTCCTGAGTAGACGAGTTGAGTCCTTTTTGCATGATTCGATCCTATATGTGAGAATTGGGTAAAAGAAAAGGATGGGTAGATGACCCATATGATAAAGTCAATCCTTTGGCTGAGTTAGGTCCTAGCTAGAGTGACATATTTTGTGAATCTAATCAATAGTTGCAAGTGAGGTAATATATGAACTCTAGTTATGAGAGTATGATGCTTTGTGCAAAAGATACTCAAAAATACAATTCTCCCTTCTTCTTCTCTTTCTTAATATTTGATGATAGAAACCACACTTGAGCTATATAGATGATTTATGTATGAGGAGTCACTCGTATAAGCTTGACCTATTCTATATTCCCTTTCTATATCATACATGAAATATCTATGTTTGAAATCATGATAAAATTGGCCTAGTATATTCTCTTTCGCTCTATATCCTACATGAAAGATATAAGTCTGACATCATGAGGTAGACATAAAGACATTTTTGGATCATGGGTTACATGATCACAAAATATAGTTATTAACCTCAATCTATGCTTCTATGTTTGAGGGTAATTCTCATACAATAGGGTGAAAACCCTAATATGTAAGTATGAATAATTATTCCCTCTAACGATGAAATATTGGAATGATGTTGATCAAGCCCCAATAATGATGCTATGTGAGAAAATTCCAAATATTAAATGACATGAAATCATGATATCACCTTACATAGGTAGTAGGATAAAATATGAAACCTTGAGTGATACCTCTTAACCTCAGAATTATGAATAGAACCCTTATCCTTAAGGGACTATGATGATGTAAATCCTAGAATGAAAGAATTTCGTACAATGATTGAGATGATAGATGATGCATTGGCATATATAAGGTAGGGTGGGTACACTCCTAGATGCTCTATATCCTAAGATGATAACCTTGCGTACATCTATAATTGTGATAGTCTTAGCACCTAGAATTGTTGGCATATAGGAAGTTGGACTTTGTGTGGTCCCCTTGAGTATGAGACTAGTTAAATTTCGAGGACAAAATTCCTTATAAGGTGGGGTGAATGTGATGACCTCGATTTTAGGATTTTGATATCAAATGTAGAAATTTATGACCAAGGATGCTTGTATATGGTTGAACTCAACTTGAGGATCTTGTTTTTCATATAAGAATAATTTCACCCAAAAAGCATGATTAGAGATATAGTTGATGATGATGACTATTGATTCGAATTCAATCATGGTGTGTATCTTGGTATTCATCAATTTGAGTATTCATGTGAACAAATGAAATTATATGAGCTTATATATATATGGTGTTTAGATTTATTCTTTTTTGGTGTCAATGTCAGTATGGAAATATGGATTTTCAAATATTATGGAAAGTCAAGTACTTTGTTGATACTATTATAAGCGGGGGAACTAAGCATACTTGGGAGTATTTAATTGAGTAGGCTATTTTGATCACTAGATTGGTAGTTAATCACTAGATCAGTTCATGGGAAAAACCATCCACGATCTATGTTTCCTTTATTTTGGTATTTCACAAGTATGGAACTGTTAAGATAGAAAGATTATGACTATATCTTGATGTATGGCAAGTTGGCCCTCGTGGAGGTACTGAGTCATCAGAGACTTGGGTATGTCGTTACTGATGGCCATGCTTTTCAAATATAAGCAACATCCCTTGCGTGAAACCCTGAAGGGTAGAAGATCAGAACTCTCGTTCTTTTGTTGAGCCGAGTTACCCTTGGATAAGAGAAGTTGCAGGTCTCCTCCTCAGTTCTCTAAGGATGAACTCCCCTTTGTGGCTCCTCACGAGGCCACTCCTTGAGGAGGAGGGCTTTCTGGCTGTGATGAATTCCGAGCAGGCAGAGGCTCGCGTAGAGAGTGTGAGTGAGTGGGAAAGCTGAAGGGGCATATCGGGCCAGCCTTCACCAGACCTGTTTCCAAACACCTTGGGATTCTGGAGCCCTTTCTCTTCCTCCATCTCTTCGTGGTCATGCCATGGCCATTGATTATTGTAGCTTCAAACGAGATGCCACCATGGAGCTTTGAAGCTCCCACCTAGGCCCGTCATCCCTCTACCTACGATCTCCAACTAGATGAAGGGTATCCATCGACGCGGATGGGATTGCCATCAGAAGCCACAACTTCTTGGACCGAGAACCAAGCAGGTGTCAGGCACGGCCATGGCAGATTGGCGGCGCCCAACCTGAGTACACACCTGACTGATGCCCTCCCTCTCTGACGATCACAGAGTGTTTGGAGCGTGCAAGGCGAGGCGGTGTAGAGTTTCCATCACGACCAGGTTGCAAGGAGGCCGGCAACAGGTCTTGGAAGCCCTTGGCGCCGCTGGTGCTACTGGTGGAGAAGGTTCGGAGACACTGGAATATGGACGTCGGCCTGCATCCCACCTCCTCAAGGAAGGCCCTCACTGGACGTTCCTGCTCGCCGGAGTGTTCCTAGGTGGCAGCGGTTTCATCGGGGCAGGAAGGAGATCGTTCGTCGCCCTTCTTCACTCTGGATCGCCAGCAGGGCACATCGTAGGTCGGGGAGACAACTGCCTAGATAGATTGTGATCCTCAGCTATCTCTGGGGAGCCCAGGGCGCCGCCGATCCCCTTGAGCTTTGCTGAATCTTAAGTGTTGATCCTTCTTGGAGTTCAATGCTAGCGGAATGTGAGGCTGTGATCTCAGTCCACAGCGGCGCCATGGGTCGCGGACACAGGCATCTGGCTTCGAGCGGAGAAAGAAAGGAGTTGTGGAGACTGAACCGGGTTCAGAACTGCTGAACTGTCCAGACCCCAGTGAGGAAAGGAGCCGCAGCCCTAAAGGACACACGACACTTTCTGAGTTGCCCAAAAAGGTAAATTTCTAAGTAAATACTCATATCTTGCATAATTCGTATCAAATAGCTCGATTATTAGAAAATTATAAACAAGGTACCAAAATTCTCAGAAAAATATCCTCTACATTACTGGACCCTTAGATCAGGAGTTTGAAGCACAAATTTTGATAATATTCAATTTAGGGTGAAATGCTTCATTTAGGGTTCATTTAATTTGTATAATTAGCAAATGATGGATATAAAATACGAGAAAAATACTTTTGAACCCCAGAATCACTTAGAAACTAATTTGTGGACTCTGATCTAAATATTATTTCTAAATATTAGGTCTTTTCCCATTAATGCATAATTAGATGCTTTCAATCTCATACTAATGCTAGAAAATAGATTAAGCATCAAAAAATTATGAAATTTGAACCAGACCATAGTTATGACCTTTAGACCAGTATAAAAATATTAGAGGCAAGATTAGGTCAGTTTAAACCTAGGTTTGGCCTAAATCCTAACTTAGACCTAAAATATCAATGATATAATGGACCATGTATTAATGATGATTAATTTGTTATTAACCAGGTGATGACCAGATATCTAGATGAGCAAGAATGATTATGAATCTCTAAACTCAGGTACGTGGGATTTATTAAGTATAAGACTAGTTTTCATGAATGCATAATGATATGATGTACATTGGATGCTTGTGTTTGCATATAAATTCTTGGATGTGTATTAGTAGTATATGCTCCGCAAAACATTACAGAACATAAAAGAATATAGATGGTTTGTAGCTACTGAGTGGATATATGCTCTCTCTCCCCCTCAATCCTCTCTCTCTCTCTCTTCCTCTAAATATAAGGTCGGCACTCGGTCCCCATAGCCCAAGGGGCGGGGAAAAATGAAGTGCGACATCTCTCTCTCCCCTCTGAATATAAGGTCGACACTCGGTCCCCATAGCCCAAGGGGCGGTAAAAAATGAAGTGTGACACCACTTAGTAGTACAAACGCATCAAAAGGCATCTAAAAATGTGTTTACCTAATTATCGCTTTAAATAATGTTTTCTTTTACTCTTTCTTTCTCAAGATTATTTCAATTATGCAAACATATTAGTATGTATCTTTCTACCCACGTACACAACACCTTGTGTGTTGATTCGTTGTTTCACGTATGTTTTAGGTTCAGAGATAGCATGCGAGAAAAGGTACAGGATGTGAGCAAGTTGTACAGGTTGTACCTATTGTGTAGATCCTAGTTTAGCATACATGTTCTTAGATTGTAGAATTTTCATTCAATATGTAATTGTAAATCATTGTGTAATAATTCATGTTGTATAAATTTACATGTTGAAGGTTGAGAATGTTATGGTTGTATGTTCATGTATGCGTATTATGCTTCCGCATCGCTTTCTGATATGTTTGGATGATGTTCTTGGATTCGGACCTTTCATTCCCAATAGGGTTTGGAGAAGCCAAAATCCGGGGACGTCACACACTTGGTCGGTCGAGTTTCCCACCCTGAAACTCGACCGATCATCCTGAGTCGATTTTCTGAAGATTGCAATCGGTCGAGTTGTGCACTCACAGAACTCGACCGATTGGGTAGTAGGCCATTTCCAGTTGAAATGGTCGGTCGAGTTTCCTCAGGACAAACTCGACCGATCAATTCAACATCGGATTGCCTGCTACTTGATCGGTCGAGTTACACCCATTGATACTCGACCGAATGCACTGTACGGAATTTGCAGAAAAAGTAATATGACCGTTGGTGAATTTTTTTGGGCAAACATATAGCCATTTTCTTGAAGGAAAAACGATCACTTTTGCACCCAAGTATCCCACAACATAAAGGGCCACCCTCAACTATAAATATAACCCCTTGGACTTCATTCCAAGCTGCTCTTCCATTGCAAACTTGGTTCTATCTTAGTTGAGAGTGTTCCAAGCCCTTGAGCCCCTTCTCTCTCTACCTTCAAGACAATTTCGTGAGTGAGATAGGTCCCTGTGTATGAGAGCTATCCTTTGTGCTATGTAAAGCTCTCCTTTCTTTCTTCCCACCTCCAAATCAAATTGAAGATTGATTGAAGCTACTTCTCTGAGTGAAAGAGGAGTTGTTGTTGTTCTTCTCCGAGTGAAAGGGAAGATGTGTTGCTGATCTTCAAGAGTGAAGATTGATCGTTTCTCTAGCTCCCTTGGTGAAGGGAAAACGTGGACAAGCTCTCCAAGTGAAGGAGAGGTGCAAGGCAAGCTCAAGTAAGATAGGTAATTCCTGCAAGGCTGAAGACAAAGGTGAGATTGGGTAAGTCCTTTGTAGAAGGCCGAAGAATCTCGCTTTGTGGGTGGGTCCTTGGATAGGTAGAAGATCTTAGCTTGTGTAATTAAGCCCTTGGTTGTGTGGTTTATGTTTCTTGTAATCTTATCGTGATATATAAGAGGACCAAGTTGCAAATCCTAGAGTCTAACCAACTCTAGGTAGTGGACGGACATCGTTCCTATTTTTAGGACGTGGAACCACTCTAAACCACCTATCCAAGTGCATCATATTCATTATCGCTTATCCTTGCTTTGTATGCTAGAATAGGATACCAAATTGCTGCTTGCATTAGTTTTTGCACTTCAATTAAATTGGTGGTCTAATCGATTTTGTGAAGTGTGTGTAGCTCTATTCACCCCGCTCTAGAGCCCATCGATCCAACAAGTGGTATCCGAGCAGGTCTTCTCCAAGCTACTTCTACAAGTAGGAGAAGATGGGCGATTCGGATCTTGGGTCACTCAACCTTGAAGGAAGCTTCTCCATGAGACCCCCGGTCTTCGACGGCACAAACTTCTTATATTGGAAGAGGAGACGGCAATTCTATCTCCAAGGGGTGAGTTTCGAAATGTGGAAGATTGTCCATCTCAAGTATGAAGATCCAAAAGGGGACATCACCACATGGATGGAAGCGGAGTTGAAGCATGCTCAACTCAATGCCAAAGCCGTGAGCATCATCTACGCCGCCCTTACACCATCGGAGTTCCACCGCATCTCTTCGTGGGACACGGCGCATGAGATATGGCACAAGTTGTGTGTCACCTATGAAGGGACCGAGCAAGTCAAGGAGTCCAAGGTCTACATGCTTGGTGGTCTTCTTGAGAACTTCAAGATGGTAAAGAATAAAAGAGTGGAAGATATGTACACAAGGTTAAATGTCATCTTGAACAGCCTTGCAACCCTTGGGAGTGTCATGGATAGAGGTACAATCAATGCCAAGATCTTGAGATCTCTTCCAAAGAGATGGGAGCCAAAGGTCACTTCAATTGAAGAAGTATACAAGCTAAGCGAGTTATCAACCGAGGAGCTGGTTGGTAACCTTCAAGCCCATGAACCTAGGCTTGACAAGCAAGAGGAAGAGGAGAGAAGATAAGAAAAAGAATCAAAGAAGATAAAGGACACAACCTTCAAAGCTCAAATTGAAGAAATGGTCCGGCAACAACAACTTGCCATGAAGTCTCCCTGCCCTTCCTCAAGTGAAGATGAAGGGGTCAATGATCATGAAGCTAACTACTCCAAAGGGAAACACTTCAAGAGCAAGCCCTCCTCCTCAACTCCTAGGTGCTACGAGTGTGGTCAAAAAGGCCACAACAAGAGTGACTGCCCAAAGGCCAAGAAGAGCCATCATAAGAGCAGCCACAAGAAGGATGACAAGTACAAGAAAGAAGCAAAGTACAAAAGAAAAGACAAGAAGGAGAGAAGGTCCAAAGATGCAGCTCATGCGGCGTGGGAGTCTTCTTCTTCAAGCTCCTCAAGCTCTGAAGATGGAGAATGCCATCTTGCCCTCATGGACTCTACAAGTGAAGATGTAATTGAGGTAAATGAGGTAAGAAAAGTAAGTGATATTAGTTTACATGAGCTGTCTAAGGAAACTCTTATTGACATGCTTAATGAATGCCAATCATCTTTTGCTAAATGTAAATCTAAAAGGAAAAGATTAGGCAAAATTGTTGATGATCTCTATGCCAAAATTGACATTCTTGATAAAAATGAAATATTACATCTTGATAGCATAGATTCCTTGCAAGGGAAATTTCTTGACCTTGAACTTCAATATAATGGAGTGGAGGTTGATAATCGTACATATCTTAAAACTATTGAAAATCTTAAGATAGAAAACAAAAAATGCCTAGATGAGCTGGATATTCTAAAAACTGAAAATGTAGAACTCAAGCTTGTTGATGATGCTAGGAGAGATGAAGTCTACTCTTATCAAAGAGAGATTGTTGTTCTTAAATCTGAAAATGCTAAATTGCTTGCTCAAACAAATGATTTATCTTCTAGACCTATTTTGCCTAGAAATGAAGTTGCTAGCTTAACTCTAGAAAAAGACTCTCTTCTTACTAAAGCCCTCTATCTTGAGGCCGACCTTTTACATACTAGAGAAGATCTTGCTAGTTTATCTACTACTGTTGTAAATCTTAGTGATGATAATGCTAAATTAAGATCTAATTTGTAAAGGTTTCTTTCGGGTAAGAAATCCCTAAATGATGTCCTAGAGCACTCTACCAAACAAGTTGGTACTAGTGGTTTAGGATATAATGGGACTACTCCAAAAGGTAAGAAGAAAAAGGGTAAGAAAAAGAGTGTGGAACCTCCAATTTTCAATGGAGAGTCTTCCGGCTCTAAAAACCCCATAGTTTGTATTCATTGCAAATGTGATGACCATTATTCTACCTATTGTCCTTACAAGCCCAAGGGGACCAACCCAAAGATGAAATGGGTCCCCAAGCTAACCCCGGACCCCAAAGTTTGAGTTGGGTTCCGACATCCTCTTTTCTTGCAGGTGAAAAACAAATGGATTGTTGATAGTGGCTGCTCTAAGCATATGACTGGAGAAATCAGCCATTTCAACAAATTTGTGAAAAAGAAAGGAGGATCGGTAACCTTTGGGGACAACAAGAAGGGTAAGGTTATAGGTGAGGGTGATGTAGGCAATGAATTATGCATTAAAAATGTATTTCTTGTTGATGGCCTACATCACAATTTAATTAGTGTTAGCCAATTATGTGATAATGGTTATCTTGTGCTATTTACTTCTTTAGAATGCTTGCTTATAGATTCCATGACCTACAATGTTATATATAAGGGACAATGTTATATATAAGGGAACTAGAAATGGTAATCTCTATGTGATTGTTCTCGATGCTCTTAAGCCCATACTAAATAGATGCTTAGTTGTGGATAAAAACGATCTTTCACTTTGGCATCGTCGTTTGGGTCATGTGAATTTGCATCAAATGAAGAAATTGAACAAAAAGGACTTGGTTTGAAGACTTCCTAAATTGGATTTCGATAAGGAAGAGGAATGCCAACCTTGCACACAAGGGAAACAAACCAAATCCTCTTTCAAATCCAAAGGAGTCATGAGTACCAAGAGAGTTCTTGAGCTTCTTCATATTGATCTATTCGGACCAATGAGAACACAAACGCTTCGTGGCTCCAAGTATTGTCTTGTTATTGTTGATGATTTTTCTAGATATACTTGGACTTTCTATCTTGTTTCTAAAAGTGATACACGTGATGTTTTCTCGAGCTTTTGTAAACGAGTTGAAAATGAAGCTTCTTGCCATGTTGTTTCTATCCGTAGTGATCATGGGGGAGAGTTTGAAAATAATCTTTTTGAACGTTTTTGTGAAAAATCGGGTTATTCGCACACTTTCTCTTCTCTTCGCACACCTCAACAAAATGGAGTTGTTGAGAGGAAGAATAGGTCACTACAAGAGATGGCTAGGACCATGCTTCTTGAGTTTGACACTCCTAAGAAGTTTTGGGCTGAAGCCGTTAGCACGTCTTGTTTTGTGCAAAACCAAGTTTTCACACATCCGACTTTCAAGAAAACCCCCTATAAACTATGGCGTGGTAGGAAGCCGTCTATTGATTTCTTTCATGTTTTCGGATGTCCTTGTTTTGTTTTAAACACTAAGGATTCTCTCGACAAGTTTGATCTGAAATCATACAAGGCTTTCTTCCTGGGCTATAGCACTACTAGCAGGGCATATAGAGTGTTTAACATTGAACTATCAAAAATTGAAGAATCTATAAATGTTAAATTTATTGAAACTAACCCTGTTATTGGAAAGCATATTGGTGATGATGATGTTGCAGATGAAATAATTCCTATCTTAAAAGATCTCAACATCAAAGACAAAGGCAAGCAAGTTGCAGAAGAAGAAAAAGAAGAAGAAAAGAAGGATCCCACTCCCCGCGTTGCAAAGAATCACCCCAAGGAGTTGATCATTGGCAATCCATTTGAGAGAGTGAGGACACGAGCTGCTCACAACAAAGAACAAGCAGATAGTGCCTTCATCTCCCAACTAGAGCCAAAGAACATCAAAGAGGCCCTTGGTGATGATGAGTGGATCCTCGCCATGCAAGAAGAGCTTGAGCAATTTGAGAAGAATCGTGTGTGGACTCTAGTGCCAAGACCAAATGATAGAAAGATCATTGGAACCAAATGGGTCTACCGCAACAAGCTTGATGAGCAAGGAAAAGTGGTAAGGAACAAAGCAAGGTTAGTAGCACAAGGTTACAACCAACAGGAAGGTATTGATTTTGATGAAACTTATGCTCCTGTTGCTAGATTAGAATCTATCTGTATGCTACTTGCCTTTGCTAGTTATAAAAATTTCTTGCTTTATCAAATGGATGTTAAAAGTGCATTTTTGAATGGTACAATCGAGGAGGAAGTTTTTGTTGCTCAACCTCCGGGCTTTGAAAATGACAAATTACCCAATCATGTTTATTTGCTACAAAAAGCTCTCTATGGACTCAAACAAGCACCTCGAGCTTGGTATGAGAAATTAAAGAACTTTTTGTTAGATAATGGGTATGTCATGGGCAAAGTTGATTCTACTTTGTTTCTAAAACACACTTCTAACCATTTTCTTATCATACAAATATATGTTGATGATATCATTTTTGGCGGGACTTATCTTGATCTTTGCAAGGAGTTTAGTTCTCTTATGCAGAGTGAATTTGAAATGAGCATGATGGGTGAGTTGACCTTCTTCCTCGGATTTCAAATCAAGCAAACAAAGGAAGGAAACTTCATCAACCAAGGAAAATACACAACTGAACTACTCAAGCGCTTTGGGATGGAGAACATGAAGTCGATGGATACACCCATGTCAAACACCGCCAAACTTGATAAAGATGAAGAAGGTGAAAAGGTAGATGAGAAGCTCTATAGAGGTATGATAGGAAGTTTACTTTATTTAACTGCCTCTAGACCTGACATTATGTTTAGTGTTGGCTTGTGCGCTCGCTTTCAATCTTGCCCTAAGAAGTCGCATCTCACTACTGTTAAGAGAATTTTGAGGTACTTAGCCAAAACTCAAAATTTTGGTATGTGGTATCTTAAATCAAGGGATTTTACTCTTACAACATATAGTGATGCGGATTATGCAGGGTGTTTGATTGATAAAAAGTGCACAAGTGGCACTTGCTTCCTTCTAGGACCATGCTTAGTGTCTTGGTTCTCCAAGAAACAAAGCACAGTGGCATTATCAACTACCGAAGCTGAATACATTACAGCCGAAAGTTGTTGTGCACAGGTCCTATGGATGAAGAAAATGCTCCAAGACTTTAACATATTTTTTGATGCTTCTCCTATCTTTTGTGACAATACTAGTGCAATTAACCTCTCTTATAATCCTATATGTCATAGTAGAGCTAAGCATATAGAGGTTCACCATCATTTTCTTCGTGACCACATTGTCAAGAAAGATATCTATATCACACATGTGGACACGGAAAATCAGTTGGCAGACATTTTTACAAAACCTCTAGCTAGAGATCAATTTAATTTTATTCGATCCAAACTGCTCATTATTGATTTAAATGATATTGCTATGTGATCTAGCTAGTGGTCTCTATCCTATATGCTTGCTCATGTCTTTCTTCACCTTATGTTTCCTATACATGCTTGCTTGTGCTTATTTTGCCTATCAATATGCATATTTTTTGCTTGGTTTTGGGTTTTTATCGAATTTCACACTTTATCGCTAAATAGTGCCCAATTATGAGCAAAATGTGCCTATGTATGTTATTTATGCATAATAGAATGGAAAAATAAATTTAATAGGCATGTATGTGGCTAGAATCTAAGATTTAGACTGCTAGGTCAGGTTGACCTTCGGTCGAGTTTCACCCCAGAAAACTCGACCGATCAGGAGCCGAGAGCTTGTCTTCAGTGGACCGTTCGGTCGAGTTGTCCACTCTCAGAACTCGACCGATCGACGGGCTGCGCCAACTTAAAAGTTAGGATCGGCCGACTATTTTCCCTTGCAACTTGAAAATAGCCAAACGATTCCTCTTCTCCTGGCCCGTGCTCTCCACCCTAGCCCTAACCCTTCCCCGTTCCTAACCCTAGGGTACCTTAGCAGCTTGCTCCTGACCTCCTCGGGCATCGGTTGTGTGTTCTTGTTGGGTTTTGAGGTTCGTTTTGCTTGTGTGTGCGATTTTCTCCTTTTGCTTTTGCTTCCATGGCTTTCCACAGGAGAAAACAACCCGCCCCTAGCAATGCTCCAGCTTCTTCCTCGACCCAACGGTTGATTCCTTTTGATAACACTACATTTGTATCTCTTGAGGTGGTAAATAGGTATAAGGATCTCCTTCCTCGGTCTCCTTTTCCTTTTCACCCCTTAGTTGGTCCAACCCATTTTCAAAACCATATCAACTCCATCGCACAGCTTCTTGCCAAACACAACCTTTCTGCCCTTGCAATCGAAAGTGACTGCTTCAATAATCAGTTATCTAGTACAAAAGTAGTTCACGAGTTCTACACTAATCTGCGTTGGAACTATGATTCGATTGTTCCCCCGCCAAATACCGAAATAGTCCTAACATCGATGATCGCCGGTCGTCGGTTTCAAATCTCCGAGGAGAATTTCAATCTCTATCTTGCTGGAGACGAAGAAACCACTACTTGGCGCTGGGGCTATGACGAGTATTTTGATCTTTTAGACCCGTAAGGCTTTTACAAACATCATGAATTGACTTTACCGGATATTCATCATTTTTGAAGAAGCCTGACGTGGCCTATAAGAAGCGGTCCACCCTTCCCTCCTCCTCCCTTGACCACCAGAAGCGCATCCTAGCCCTTGTGCTTAACTGCAACATCCATCCGAAGTGTAATCAAACGGATATTGCGGAAAACACAGCGGTTTTGATGTATTGTTTGTTGAACAACATAGGTGTCAAGTGGGCTCGTTACATTCTACATCATATGACCTGCTTTGACAAAGGCAAGAACACCAAGGGCACCCACCCTCCCTACCCAGCCTTGATCTGTGGTCTCTTCCAGTTCTCCACTGACCACTCACTCTTTTCTGACTTCCATTACCCGGTTGCTAGAAAGGGAGTGTTCATTAGTGAAACCACTCTTCTGAAGGTTGTACCTACCCCTGCCCCTTCCCCTGGTGCTTCTGCCTCTGCCTCCGCCTCTACTTCTGGTGCCCCTCCCACCTCCACCCAGGATCCACCCCCGCAGCCCCACCCTCGCCGTAGCCGTGCGTCGTTCAGAGCATAAAATGAAACCCTTCTGGGTTACATGATGCATGAACAGGCATACAATCGCTAGGTCCAGGAGCATCTCCATCATGATTTGTGTTCGATCATGTCCACCATGAACCTGTCCTGCTCCTCACCCTACCCAGCTTACCAGCCTTATCCGGGTAGTGCTTATGCCTCCTATGCATATGAGCATTACTTCCCTGCTCCACCACTGTTTGCTGCCGAGCCTTCTGCTGCTGCTCCACCTTAGTATCCCTCTGGTAGCTCCACTCCTGCATATCTACCGCTACCTGCTGGCCCCCTGGCCACTCTGCTCGTGTCCTTGGGGGACTCTACTCCATCCTTTCCGCAGGCCAAGGAGCTTCTAGCTCTTGGCATGTCGTGGGCTGAGCAGAATGTCCGCTGGCCCGGTCGCTCTTTTGCTCCTAATGACGAGGAGATGCCCGACAAGGCTGAGGATGTGGACGAGGATGCTGATGCTGGCGCTGATGATGGTGATGTCGAGGATGCTTCTGACGAGGATGGCAATGATGGTGTTGGTTCTGCTGCTGGCACAACTGCCCCGCCTTCAGATGGCGATGAGGACTACAACCCTGATGAAGATGTCGAGGACCCAGTTGACATAGATAGCTTAGATGTCTAGGCGGTTGTCTTAGTGTAAGGACCCTGACCTACGTTTAGGGTTTACCCTATTTGTTTTTCTTAACCTTGGTGGTTTGATGCTTGCTAATCACCTTTGAGTGGTGATTAGGGTTTGGTTGTGCTTTGTTGAGAGTTCAAGGTGCTACTTGCAAATAACCCAAGTCTAGGGTTTTGTGTGCAAGTTTGCCATCTTGTGAGATGTTTTCCCTCTCTTTGCTTCCTCTAGGGTTGAGAGGAAGGCTTGGGCTTGTTGTTTGAGTTCTTTGGGCCTGAGTTGAGCTTGTTTGGACCTTGAGGTGTCTTGTTTGGGCTTGCTTGATCCTTGTGTCAGCCAAGTGAAGCCTGTGTCGCCCAAGGAGTGTGTGTGTCGCCCAGGTGCCTTGGTGTGTCGCCCAGCAGAGTTGTTGCTTGTGTCACCCATGTTGCTTGGTCCAGCCTTGACCATGTTTGGTGGACACTTGGTATGTATCTTTGACAAGTGTCTCTTGGCTTGCTAGTGGGTTGGCTTGAACCCTAGGACAAGTGTCCCTTGGGTGGACAACACATAGCATTGATCTACCTTGTTTTCTCCTCCCTTTCATTCTATATATGTGGCTCTTTCCCTTGCCTTAGCTTCCTTTGATCGTTTGGTCTCTCCTCCACCTTGTGTGTACGATATCCCTCTCCATCTAGCTTGTGTTGGCCGATACACTCTCCTAGAGTAGCAGTGGTGGCCGATACATCCTCTTGGAGAAGATTTGGTGGATGACATCCCTTGGAGCTTGAAGTGCATCTTCTTCCTTGGAGCTTGGAGCTTAAGGCGGGTTGCATAATTTCTAACCCTAACTCTTTACCTCTAGCAATAACCTTGTTACATGTTAGTAGTTAGCCTAGTAGCTTATTTTTGTACCTTGCATGTGTTCCTTTGGTGGCCGATATACCCCTTAGGGTTTAGGGTTTCTAGGGTACCTAGTGATCTAGGGTTTGTGTTGTTTTGAGTTGGAGGTTGATGGTGACTTAGGGTTGGGCGATACCCCTTTGTTGTGGATGTGTTGGACGATATCCTTGAGGTTGGACGACATGGTTCCTATTGTCCTTGTGTTGGGCGATAGGGTGCTCTCTTTGATGGACGATAGGGTACCTTGGTGGACGATATAGTGAGTCCTTGAGGTTGTCTGATACCCTGCCCATGTGTTGGGCGATAGGGCGAGCTAAGCTTTGGTTGGCCGATATGTTTGTATACCTTGTTGAGCTATGTTCTTGTCCTTCTCTTGGATGATAGGCCTTTGTTCTTGTGGTGGACGACATGGCTTGGTTGGATGGTTTGGTTTGGGTTGCACGACATGCAACTAAGTGTAACGGCCGATAGCCCTGACGGGCGTTGCATCTTGGTGTGTCGGCCGATAGGCCTAGGCAGTGACGCGTGACAGTGAGTGGGGCTGTGACGGGCGTCACGCCTCTAGTTTGGATGAGTGTGGGCCGTTAGGCCTTGAGAGTGGTTGCACGATATCAGGAGTACTTCCCTCTCTCCTTTCCTTCTCTCTCTCCGTCTCTCTCCTGGCTTTTGTGGAGTTGTTAGATGGGCGTTACCCCTTGGTTATCAGACGTCAAGTATTGGCTGTGACGGGCGTTGCCCGATGGGGTGTATCACGTGACACTCCCTGGTGCGCGACACTCCTTCTAGTAACGGGGCGTTGAGGGTTGGGCGCTGGGTGCAACGCAGCGTTGCTGCCTTCTCATGCCTAGCCGAACAAGTTAGCTATAGTGAGGGTTGTGAGGTCTTAGGTGAGAAAAGTTACGTCCTTTGGTGATAGTCCCAAGTATCATGACAGTAGACGCTTATGCATAACCAAATCTCGGTAGTAATACCTTGCTTAGTAACAATAATAATGACATGGTAGTATTAATGATAGTCATGATGATAATGTTGTTGATAGCAAAGATGTCAGTAGTAGTGATGATGTTAATGATGATGAGATAATAATGCCTTACTCATAAGTGAAAGCAATAATGATGTTAATAATATAATGTGGTTGATAGCAAAGATGTTAATATTGGAAGATAATAGTAGATGATGATGATGTTAATAGTAATGATGGTAACAAGAGTAGTAATGTTATGCATGATGGAAGTCTTATGCTAAATTGTTAATGATAATGGTAAATGGTAGTGGATGATATCAGTAATGACTTTGGTAACAATAGTGTTTGCTCTGTATACTCGACATGCTTTCTATATAAAGTGAATACCTTGATTGTTTGTATCATCTTGAGATAAGGGTAAGTATGTATATGGTCTGATAATGATGTGCTTAATACACTTGATCATCAGATAAGTATAATATTGATAATTAGATTATCTTGAATGATGGTTCATGATAGTGAGCATATTCCTTATGTTGAATCTATGGTTATTGTGTATCCTAACCATGCAGGTGATATGTAGCCATGAAAAGGCTATGTGACATATGTGATGAGTAACATTACCTTGATAATTGTTCAATGAGAATATATGAGATGTGTTTGTCCCATGATGATGATGTGAGCCTTGAGAGGCAGTGACAGTACATGATGGAGGATTGATATCCTATGATATGTGAGGATCCTTGATATGGATCTGGATGGTTGACAAGAGGCCAAGTGGTAACATGTGATGCTGGATCATTGTGATGAATCAGGTTGATGTGGTTCCCATAATAATATAATGTTCTTTATTTTCTGTTATATCTTGCATGTTATATAACTTGGTTGAATCCTGCAATCCATCAAAAAGATACTAATTAATTATAGTGGAATTATATCATGTAGTTTTCCGTGGCCATAGATCCATCATCGTTAGGACTTGGTGATGGTGAAAAGGGTTCTCCTACGGGTTAACCTGGAGGCGCATATTGTTGAATATGTGTAGGTTGCTCCTAGCCTGAAAATAAGGAGGTAAGAGTGTAACTTCGGTTACAGACTCAGATATGTATATAGAGCATGGTGAACAGGCCCATGGCTCAAGATATGTGATGTGAGGAGCATGAATGCGTTCATGGCTCAGAGGACGGTGAACAAGCCCGTGGCTCAATTTTACTAGCGCCGAGACCTGTACCAAGGCGGGCTAGAGTAAGGGTAGCCTATGGAGCTGACCCTGTGGCTTAGACCACTTCAGCATGTAACTGCGGTCCTACTTGTGTTGTACTCATTTACTGACCACGAGGTGGGAGGTCGTGGAGTCCGGCTCTTCCATTGACCTTGTATGGCATCGGCTTGGGTTTCATAACTGAAGGTTGGATTTGAACAGTACGGTTCAAATCCTCAGGGCATAATAATACGTAATATATCCGTTTAATACTTATTGCTTAGGATAAACACGAAACATTGGTTGAGGTCTTGTTTGTGTAATATCTTTGTTATCTCTTGAAGGTTATGTGGTAATATGTCTGATCTTGATAAGCAGGTTATGTGACATTATATCTTGTTCTGATAATCATGTCGTATAGTGATACATCTTATCTTGCTAATCATATTCCTTGAGATATATCTGGTTATATGCTTTTGTATAGCGGGTAAGCTTGTCGGTAAGAATGATTTGTTTTATATAGACTGCTCTTGTTATACCTGTTATTAGATATCTACTGTTATAGTCTATCTTGCTGAGGTTCTGTAGTTGCGGTGGGGAGTTATGTTTCCCACTGGGACAATTGTTCAATTGTCTCACCCCGCTGGTTTAACCCCTTTTTAGGTGGTCGAGGTAGGCGTGGTCGTGGTCGTGGTGTTGCGGTCGAGCAGCTTGAGGAGCAGTAGAAGGCAAGCGATGGACATGCTGTTGTTTTGGATGTTTTGTAGTAGAGTCTAGAGTCATCCCTGTACTCTCAGGTCCTTGGCAGTGTTTTGACGTTGTTTCACGATGACCGATCGATGATGTTTGTATATCCTGTTGTTGGCCGGATGCGGGCCTTTTCTATATATGAACAGGTGGTGATCTCATGTGATGAACGAACAGTTGTTTCTGTAAGCTGTGGACACGTATCAGATCTCATGTATGTGTATATATATGACATGTTTCTGTGCAGGATGAGGACTGGAAAGTAATAATTTCACAGTTTATCAGTTTTCCGCAATCGGTTTTAATTAACCCGTATTTTTGATAATCTGTTGTTATGGTGATTTCCGCACGTTTTCGCGTAACACCTCATTATCTGTGTGATAATGGGATGTGTTGCCACAAGTTTTGGTATCAGAGCTTTAGGTTCGCTGAGTCTACAGGGATTTAGGACTAGGTTGAGTTGTTCTTATGAGTTTTCCAGGTTTTCTTACAAATATCTTCTGCCCTCAGCGGAAGAAAAGTCAAGATGTCTGGAAACCATGAAGAACATGCTCCTGAACATAGTGATGCTGCATCGGTTGATGGAGCAGATGGACAGGCACATGAAGATCGGGTGCCTGAGGTTCCCCAATTTAACCCAGCCATACTTGAACATCCTGCTTACCAACAGCTTATGGGGCAGTTAATGGCTACGATGAATCTCATGGTTGAGCGATTACCAGTGCCTCCCCCGCGAGCACAGGTTCCCCATGGAGAAGCATCGGGTATTGGGAAGACCTTTGAGCGGCTTTGCCGAGTTGGAGCTTTGGATTATGCTGGAACGGCTGATCCAGCGGATGCAGATCTGTGGCTGACAAGTCTCGAGAAGGCTTTCCGGATCCTTGACATCCCCGAAGCAGACAAGGTAAAGCATGCTGTCTACCTTCTGAAAGGTAGTGCTGGTCACTGGTGGACCATCGAGGAAGAGAAGCGGCCTGGTGAGGTGATCTGTTGGGAGGTGTTTCGACGCGAGTTCGTCACCAGATACTTTCCCAAGATGTATCTGGATGAGAAGGTCAGTCAGTTTGAGAAGTTACGGCAAGGAACGATGAACATCACCTAGTATGAAGCTAAGTTTATGGATCTGTTGAGTTCTGTCCTCACATGGCGGCAACAGACGAGGAACGGATCAGACGTTTCGAGAAGGGTTTGAGTGCTGAGTTGACAACCCCAGTGTCTGCGTTGGAGAATCGAGAACGGTTTGCTACGTTCGTGGAATCAGTTCGGAGGATCGAGAGGACAGTACGAGAGAAAAGAGAGTCTATGTCTCTTAAAAGACCTACTCAGTTTCAAGGACGGAGGTTTGGTGGCTTTAAGAAGCCCAGGTTTTCAGCACCGTCAGCGATGAGAAGTTCTAGTGTACCATCTCAGTGGTCTCTGAGTAAGGGGAGAGGTTATGTTTCTTCGCCGTCTAAGGCGCACAGTTCAGCTTCTGTGGTAGTGACAGGGCCAGCTAGGCCACGGTTTGAGGACAAGTCATGTCATCTTTGTGGACAGGTCGGGCATTGGAAGTCCAATTGCCCGAATAGAGATGTCAAAGTGACGCAGCAGCCGAGGCAGAGTTTCCAGAAGTCTGAGAGACCACAGGCCAGTGGTAGCAGAGGACGAGGACGCGGTCAAGCGTCTCAAGCTGGATCGTCTGCTCAAGGAAGCAGAGGTCGTGGACAGCAAGAAACGGCTCGATTCTATGCCATGAATCAGTCGAAGGCGATAGTCAACCCACGAGTGGTGATAGGTCAGATGGAGTTATTTCATTCTGATATGTCTTCTTCTTGCTTTATATCTGTTCTGGTTGACCCGGGTGCTACACACTCTTTTATCGCCTATAGTGTGCTTGAAAACTGTCGTTTACCTGTTAGCTGTAAGAAGGATAGCTTGTTGTTAGAAACCCCTCTTGATGGTTCCTCTTTGCTTCGAGAAGAGTGTCCATCTTGTGTATTTTCTTTCTCGGGACATCGCATCCAAGTGGACCTTATACCACTTGATATGCATGGTTTCGATGTTATCCTTGGGATGGATACCTTAGAGAAGTATAAGGTTGTTTTGGACTGTGGTTCCAAGCAGGCAGTGTTCGATGTTTGTGGAGAGAAGTGGAACTTCCAGGGAGATAGGAAGATTCTTCCAACGTGTTTGGTATCAGCTATGGTGGCAGATAAGTTGTTACGACAAGGATGTGAGGCGTTCCTAGCTCACGTGGTGGATACCGTTGTGGTTACCAAGGCGAAAGGTCCTAGTCTTGAGGAGGTGTCCGTGGTTCGAGAGTTTGCAGACGTGTTTCCTGAGGAGTTTCCTGGTGTTCCTCCACCTTGAGAGATTGATTTCGAGATCAATCTGGTTCCTAGAACGCAACCAGTTGCACAGTCAGCATATAGGATGGCTCCAGTAGAGATGTCAGAGTTGAAGAAGCAGTTGCAAGAGTTGTTGGAAAAAGGTTTTATCCGACCAAGTACGTCACTGTGGGGTGCTCCCGTGTTGTTTGTTAAGAAGAAGGATGGTTCGATGCGGTTGTGTATAGATTACCGGCAGTTGAACAAGGTCACGATCAAGAACAAGTACCCGTTGTCGAGGATAGATGATCTGTTCGATCAGTTGCGTGGTGCTACAGTGTTCTCGAAGATCGACCTACGGTCTGGATATCATCAGTTGAGGATAAAGGCAGATGACATACCAAAGTCAGCTTTCAGGACGAGGTATGGCCATTTCGAGTTTGTGGTTATGCCGTTTCGGTTAACCAATGCACCTGCTGCTTTTATGGATTTGATGAATAGAGTGTTCCATCCGTTCTTAGATCAGTTTGTTGTAGTCTTTATAGATGACATCTTGATCTATAGTTGGGACAGGCTAGAGCATGAGCAACATCTTCGTCGAGCGTTGACTCTTCTTCGTCAACATCAGTTGTATGCCAAGTTCAGTAAGTGCGAGTTATGGTTGACGGAAGTGACTTTCTTGGGTCATGTGATATCTGCAGAAGGAGTCAAAGTAGATCCGAAGAAGGTGGAATCCATTGCGGATTGGGAACAACCAAAGATGCCGACAGAAGTTCATAGTTTCCTTGGTTTGGCTGGATACTACTGAAGGTTTATCAAAGACTTCATTGTAATCGCGTTTCCGATGACGAAATTGACCAGGAAGGATGTACCTTTTGTTTGGGATGATCGGTGTTAGCAAGATTTCCAGAGTTTGAAGGAGAAGTTGACAAGTGCTCCAGTGTTGATCTTGCCAAAGCCTGGGAAAGGCTATGTTGTTTTCTGTGATGCTTCCAAGGAAGGTTTAGGTTGTGTGTTGATGCAGGAAGATCATGTAGTTTCTTTTGCCTCACGACAGCTTAAGAAGCATGAGGAGAACTATCTGACTCATGACTTGGAGTTGGAAGCAGTGGTTCATATGTTAAAGATTTGGAGACACTATCTGTATGGGGAAGTGTATCAGATCTTTACGGATCATAAGAATCTAAAGTACATCTTTACGCAGCAAGAGTTGAACATGCGACATCGACGATGGATGAAGTTGATCAATGATTACGACTGCACTATCGAGTATCATCCTGGTAAGGCAAATGTGGTAGCTGATGCGCTTAGCAGAAAGTCTTCTTCTCTTTCTTCTAAGAAGGTACAGTTGAGTTCCCTGGTATGCCATAGGCGAGATATGTTTATTTCTCTGAGACAGATGAATGTGCAGATAGAAGTTTCTTTGTTGTCTGGTCTTTTCGCACAAATGCAAGTTAAGCCTACATTGAGACAGCAGATCAAGGATGCACCACAAACAGATGATGCGGTACAGTTGATCAGATCAGAGTTCGGCAGCAACAAGCGTGATGGGTTTCATGAATCTGAGGATGGGCTAGTTTGCTATCGTGATAGGATGGTGGTTCCGGATGCTGGTGATATGAGGAAGTTGGTGCTTGAAGAAGCACATACGTCAATGTATGCGATGCATCCAGGTGTCACCAAGATGTATCATAGTCTGAAGGACTTATATTGGTGGCCCGGTTTGAAGAAGGGTGTAGCTGAGTTCGTGGCGAGATGTGCGGTGTGTCAGCAAGTGAAGGATGAGCATCAGAAGTCGGCAGGTACGTTGCAACCTTTGCCGATACCGCAGTGGAAATGGGATCACATAACCATGGATTTCGTAGTTGGTCTACCCCAGACAACTAGGAATCATGATTCTATTTGGGTGATAGTGGACAGATTGACTAAGTCTGCCCATTTCCTACCAGTGAAGATGATGTATACAGCTGAGAAACTAGCTTGAGTATATGTGGATGAGATAGTACGTTTGCATGGTGTGCCAACGACGATAGTTTCTGACAGAGGTCCTCAGTTTATGAGTCGTTTTTGGGAATAGTTGCACAAGGCGTTGGGAACGCAGTTAAGGTTCAGTACAACTTTTCACCCGCAGACAGATGGACATTATGAAAGGACTATTCAGACTTTGGAGGATCTCCTTCGAGCTTGTGTTCTGCAGTTTCTAGGCAACTGGGATGTACATCTGAGTTTGATAGAGTTTGCATACAACAACAGTTATCAGCGGAGTATTGACATGGCTCCTTATGAGGCTTTGTATGGAAGGAAGTGCAGATCTCCTTTGTGTTGGTATGAATTAGGTGAGTATCAGCTTTTGGGTCTTGAGTTAGTTCAGTAGATGGCAGATAAGATCAAGGTGATACAGCAACAGTTGAAAGTGGCACAGGACAGACAGAAGTCTTATGCAGACAATCACTGACAACCTTTGGAGTTCCAGGTAGGATACAAAGTGTACCTTAAAGTCTCGCCGTGGAAAGGTGTGCTAAGGTTTGGACGGAAGGGTAAGTTAGCTCCCAGGTATATGTGGCCTTACCCAGTTATAGCACGTGTTGGCAAAGTAGCTTACGAGTTAGAGTTGCCTCCAGAGTTGCACAGGTTGCATCCAGTGTTTCATGTCAGTATGTTGAAGAAAAGTCATCCGGATTCAGGTACAGTGATACAGCCAGTTGAGGTTGAGCTTGATGCAGATGTGACCTACGAGGAAGGTCATGTGGCGATCCTTGACAGAAGGATCAAGAAGCTGAAGAGGAAGGACCTGGTTCTTGTGAAGGTTCTTTGGCAGTGACGTGGCATTGAGGAAGCCACGTGGGAGCTTGAGGAAGAGATGAGGAGGAAGTATCCCTCGCTTTTCTCTTCGGATTTCGGGGACAAAATCCCTTAAAGGGGGTTAGCTTGTAAGGACCCTGACCTATGTTTAGGGTTTACCCTGTTTGTTTTTCTTAACCTTGGTGGTTTGATGCTTACTAATCACCTTTGAGTGGTGATTAGGGTTTGGTTGTGCTTTGTTGAGAGTTCAAGGGGCTACTTGCAAATAACCCAAGTCTAGGGTTTTGTGTGCAAGTTTTCCATCTTGTGAGATGTTTTCCCTCTCTTTTCTTCCTCTAGGGTTGAGAGGAAGGCTTGGGCTTATTGTTTGAGTTCTTTGGGCCTGAGTTGAGCTTGTTTGGGCCTTAAGGTGTCTTGTTTGGGCTTGCTTGAGCCTTATGTCGGCCAAGTGAAGCCTGGGTCGCCCAAGGAGTGTGTGTGTCGCCCAGGTGCCTTGGTGTGTCGCCCAGCAGAGTTGTTGCTTGTGTCGCCCATGTTGCTTGGTCCAGCCTTGACCATGTTTGGTGGACACTTGGTATGTATCTTTGACAAGTGTCTCTTGGCTTTCTAGTGGGTTGGCTTGAACCCTAGGACAAGTGTCCCTTGGGTGGACGACACATAGCATTGATCTACCTTGTTTTCTCCTCCCTTTCTTTCTATATATGTGGCTATTTCCCTTGCCTTAGCTTCCGTTGATCGTTTGGTCTCTCCTCCACCTTGTGTGCACGATATCCCTCTCCATCTAGCTTGTGTTGGCCGATACACTCTCCTGGAGTAGCAGTGGTGACCGATACACCCTCTTGGAGAAGCTTTGGTGGATGACATCCCTTGGAGCTTGAAGTGCATCTTCTTCCTTGGAGCTTGGAGCTTAAGGCGGGTTGCATAATTTCTAACCCTAACTCCTTACCTCTAGCAATAACCTTGTTAAATGTTTGTAGTTAGCCTAGTAGCTTAGTTTTGTACCTTGCATGTGTTCCTTTGGTGGCCGATATACCCCTTAGGGTTTAGGGTTTCTAGGGTACCTAGTGATCTAGGGTTTGTGTTGTTTTGAGTTGGAGGTTGATGGTGACTTAGGGTTGGGCGATACCCCTTTGTTGTGGATGTGTTGGACGATATCCTTGAGGTTGGACGACATGGTTCCCTTTGTCCTTGTGTTGGACGATAGGGTGCTCTCTTTGATGGATGATAGGGTACCTTGTTGGACGATATAGTGAGTCCTTGAGGTTGGCCGATACCCTGCCCATGTGTTGGGCGATAGGGCGAGCTAAGCTTTGGTTGGCCGATATGTTTGTATACCTTGTTGAGCTATGTTCTTGTCCTTCTCTTGGATGATAGGCCTTTGTTCTTGTGGTGGACGACATGGCTTGGTTGGATGGTTTTGTTTGGGTTGCATGGCATGCAACTAAGTGTAACGGCCGATAGGCCTAGGCAGTGACACATGACAATGAGTGGGGTTGTGACGGGCGTCACGCCTCTAGTTTGGATGAGTGTGGGCCGTTAGGCCTTGAGAGTGGTTGCACGATATCAGGAGTACTTCCCTCTCTCCTTTCTTTCTCTCTCTCATTCTCTCTCTTGGCTGTTGTGGAGTTGTTAGATGGGCGTTACCACTTGGTTATCAGGCGTCAGGTGTTGGCTGTGATGGGCGTTGCCCGATGGGGTGTATCACGCGACACTCTCTGGTGCGTGACACTCCTTCTAGTAGCGGGGCGTTGAGGGCTGGGCGTTGGGTGCAACGCAGCGTTACTGCCTTCCCATGCCTAGCCGTGCAAGTTAGCTATAGTGAGGGTTGTGAGGTCTTAGGTGAGGGCAGTTAGGTCCTTTGGTGATGGTCCCAAGTATCATGACAGTAGACGCTTATGCATAACCAAATCTCGGTAGTAATACCTTGCTTAGTAACAATAATAATGACATGGTAGTATTAATGATAGTCATGATGATAATGTTGTTGATAGCAAAGATGTCATTAGTAGTGATGATGTTAATGATGATGAGATAATAATGCCTTACTCATAAGTGAAAGCAATAATGATGTTAATAATATAATGTGGTTGATAGCAAAGATGTTAATATTGGAAGATAATAGTAGATGATGATGTTGTTAATAGTAATGATGGTAACAAGAGTAGTAATGCTATGCATGATGGAAGTCTTATGCTAAATTGTTAATGATAATGGTAAATGGTAGTGGATGATATCAGTAATGACTTTGTTAACAATAGTGTTTGCTCTGTATACTCAACATGCTTTCTATATAAAGTGAATACCTTGATCGTTTGTATAATCTTGAGATAAGGGTAAGTATGTATATGGTCTGATAATGATGTGCTTAATACACTTGATCATCAGATAAGTATAATATTGATAAATAGATTATCTTGAATGATGGTTCATGATAGTGAGCATATTCCTTATGTTGAATCTATGGTTATTGTGTATCCTAACCATGCAGGTGATATGTAGCCATGAAAAGGCTATGTGACATATGTGATGAGTAACATTACCTTAATAATTGTTCAATGAGAATATATGAGATGTGTTTGTCCCATGATGATGATGTGAGCCTTGAGAGGCAGTGACAGTACATGATGGAGGATTGATATCCTATGATATGTGAGGATCCTAGATATGGATCTGGATGGTTGACAAGAGGCCAAGTGGTAACATGTGATGCTGGATCATTGTGATGAATCAGGTTGATGTGGTTCCCATAATAATATAATGTTCTTTATTTTATGTTATATCTTGCATGTTATATAACTTGGTTGAATCCTGCAATCCATCTAAAAGATACTAATTAATTATAGTGGAATTATATCATGTAGTTTGCCCTGGCCATAGATCCATCATCGTCAGGACTTGGTGATGGTGAAACGGGTTCTCCTACGGGTTAACCTGGAAGCGCATATTATTGAATATGTGTAGGTTGCTCCTAGCCTGAAAATAAGGAGGTAAGAGTGTAACTTCGGTTACAGACTCAGATATGTATATAGAGCATGGTGAACAGGCCCATGGCTCAGGATATGTGATGTGAGGAGCATGAATGCGTTCATGGCTCAGAGCACGGTGAACAAGCCCATGGCTCAGTTTTACTAGCGCCGAGACCTATACCAAGGCGGGCTAGAGTAAGGGTAGCCTATGGAGATGACCATGTGGCTTAGACCACTTCAGCATGTGACTGTGGTCCTGCTTGTGTTGTACTCGTGTACTGACCACGAGGTGGGAGGCCGTGGAGTCTGGCTCTTCCATTGACCTTGTATGGCACCGGCTTGGGTTTCATAACCGAAGGTTGGATTTGAACGGTACGGTTCAAATCCTCAGGGCATAATAATACGTAATATAGCCATTTAATACTTATTTCTTAGGATAAACACGAAACATTGGTTGAGGCCTTATTTGTGTAATATCTTTGTTATATCTTGCAGGTTATGTGATAATATGTCTGATCTTGATAAGCAGGTTATGTGACATTATATCTTGTTCTGATAATCATGTCGTATAGTATTACATCTTATCTTGCTAATCATATTCCTTGAGATATATCTGGTTATATGCTTTTGTATAGCGGGTAAGCTTGTCGGTAAGAATGATTTGTTTTATATAGACTGCTCTTGTTATACATGTTATTAGATATATGCTGTTATAGTCTATCTTGCTGAGGTTCTATAGTTGCGGTGGGGAGTTATGTTTCCCGCTGGGACAATTGTTCAATTGTCTCACCCCGCTGGTTTAACCCCTTTTTAGGTGGTCGAGGTAGGCGTGGTTGTGGTCATGGTGTTGCGGCCGACCAGCTTGAGGAGCAGTAGAAGGCAAGCGATGGACATGCTACTGTTTTGGATGTTTTGTAGTAGAGTCTAGAGTCATCCCTATACTCTCAGGTCCTTGGCAGTGTTTTGACGTTGTTTCACGATGACCGATCAATGATGTTTGTATATCCTATTGTTGGCCGGATGCAGGCCTTTTCTGTATATGAACAAGTGGTGAGATCATGTGATGAACGAACAACTATTTCTGTAAGCTGTGGACACGTATCAGATCTCGTGTATGTGTATATATATGACATGTTTCTATGCAGGATGAGGACTGGAAAGTAATAGTTTCATAGTTTATCAGTTTTCCACAATCGGTTTTAATTAACCCGTATTTTTGATAATCTGTGGTCATGGTGATTTCCACACGTTTTCACATAACACCTCGTTATCTGTGTGATAATGGGATGTGTTGCCACACTTAGCTTATAGTCTAGCATGTCTATTATATATATCTTTCTAGACTCTTTTGTATAAGTAACATCCTGGCACATTAGTCTGAGCTGTACTATTTTCTTATTCACTGTTTTCTCGTTTTTATGGTTGTAGTCGCTTATGAGAACATCTTTCTGAGTTGGAATATTATTGCTATGCACTGTGCTTATTTTCTATGTATTATCTTCTGCTTGGTGCTTGATGAGCTATATTTTGATTCTGCCTTGGTTTGTATGTTTCGCCTTCATGAGTGTATGATATATGCTTTTACATTGCTTATTATCTTTTGCATATATGTGTGGTTGAGTCTTGGAGAAGATCTCATTTTTTCTCTTCTACACCCCCTTCCTTTTTGATAATGTCAAAAGGGGGAGAAATATCTCTTGATTTAAGACTCAATCATATTGTTTCTTGTGATAATACTATTGCTTTCTTGCCTAAGTGATCCTTTTCTTATTAATTTGCTGATTGATCATATGACATGTAAAGGATTACATATTACATGGATATTGGTTTTTGCTATGTATAGCAAACCTAACATGCAGGTGAGAGGAAGCATAGTTTGAGGGGGAGCAATTCCAATTATTCTTATCTTGAATCCCCCAAATTCACAAGGCAAAAGTATAACTTTCTTATCCTTTTCAATATGTTTGAGGAATGGTTTGTCATTGTCAAAAAGGGGGAGAATGTTGACCTAGAGGTTATACATTACCTATATTTTGATAATGACTTAACCATTCCATTCATATGTATCTAACATGTGCGTTAAAGATTGTTTGCAGACATTAGGTACATGAAAAGGATCACATATACAAAGCCCTAGAATGGGCCAAGTGCAAGCCAAATTGACTACAAGTGTGCAATTTAGGATTTCTATGTAAATAACCTTAGAACATAAATGTAATCACTTGTAACGATGAATATGCTTGTAACTTAGAAGAGAAAATTGTTTGGGACAAAATTCACCAAGTGCTAATCACTTTTATTGCAAATTAGAAAATCAATTTCAGGCACTTGGTCGATCGAGTTTCCCACCCTGAAACTCGACCGATCATCCTGAGTCGATTTTCTGAAGATTGCAATCTGTCGAGTTGTGCACTCACAGAACTCGACCGATTGGGTAGTAGGCCATTTCCAGTTGAAATGGTCAGTCGAGTTTCCTCAGGACAAACTCGACCGATCAATTCAACGTCGGATTGCCTGCTACTTGATCGGTCGAGTTACACCCATTGATACTCGACCGAATACACTGTACGGAATTTGCAGAAAAAGTAATATGACCATTGGTGAATTGTTTTGGGCAAAAATATAGCTATTTTCTTGAAGGAAAAACGATCACTTTTGCACCCAAGTGTCCCACAACATAAAGGGCCACCCTCAACTATAAATAAAACCCCTTGGACTTCATTCCAAGCTGCTCTTCCATTGCAAACTTGGTTCTAGCTTAGTTGAGAGTGTTCCAAGCCCTTGAGCCCCTTTCTCTCTCTACCTTCAAGACAATTTTGTGAGTGAGATAGGTCCCTGTGTATGAGAGCTATCCTTTGTGCTATGTAAAGCTCTCCTTTCTTTCTTCCCACCTCCAAATCAAATTGAAGATTGATTGAAGCTACTTCTCCGAGTGAAAGAGGAGTTGATGTTGTTCTTCTCTGAGTGAAGGGGAAGATGTGTTGCTGATCTTCAAGAGTGAAGATTGATCGTTGCTCCAACTCCCTTGGTGAAGGGAAAACGTGGACAAGCTCTCCAAGTGAAGGAGAGGTGCAAGGCAAGCTCAAGTAAGATAGGTAATTCCTGCAAGGCTGAAGACAAAGGTGAGATTGGGTAAGTCCTTTGTAGAAGGCCGAAGAATCTCACTTTGTGGGTAAGTCCTTGGATAGGTAGAAGATCTTAGCTTATGTAATTAAGCCCTTGGTTGTGTGGTTTATGTTTCTTGTAATCTTATCGTGATATATAAGAGGACCAAGTTGCAAATCCTAGAGTCTAACCAACTCTAGGTAGTGGACTGACATTGCTCCTATTTTTAGGACGTGGAACCACTCTAAACCACCTGTCCAAGTGCATGATATTCATTATCTCTTATCCTTGCTTTGTATGCTAGAATAGGATATCGAATTGCTGCTTGCATTAGTTTTTGCACTTCAATTAAATTGGTGGTCTAATCGATTTTGTGAAGTGTGTGTAGCTCTATTCACCCCCCCCTCTAGAGCCCATCGATCCAACACCTATATCGAGACAAATTGCATTGATAGCATCTGAGTCTGGCGGATATGAAAATCTGACATTTACCAACAGACAAGCTCATTGACACATCAGTAGCAAGTGGAAAGAGTCAGCCAAATATGACATCGACATGTTTTTGGATCACTTTTCTAGGTTTAACGTCCTTGATCCGAAATTGTTCTATACCTACCAAAATGATCCTGATTGCTGCCTGACTCATATGTTTTGGGTTGATCTTGTCTCTGTTGAAGACTACGGGTTGTTCGGCGATGCGATTGTATTTGGCACCACCTACCGCACCAACAAATATTTGATGGTTTTTAGAATGTTTGGTGGTGTTGATCACTATCACAAGACAATGGTGTTTGCTTCAGCTTTGCTGGTCGATGAGAAGTATGACTCCTTTGTCTGAGTTTTCAAGCAGTACTTACTTTGTTTTGGCAAGGAGTCGATTTCCATCATAACCGATCAGGACCCTACTATGAATGTTGCTATCATTACTATTTTTCCGAATTGCAAGCATCGCTTCTGCAGCTGGCACATCCTACAAAAGCTTCCCTCTATGCTTGGCGGTGTTCCTAACAAGGACCAGATCATAAGCTCCTTGAATGATTGTGTGTGGAATGTGGATGATTTCGATATTTTTGAAGAGAGGTGGGATTATGTAGTTCAAGAGAATGATATGTTTTCCATTACTTGGTTTTTTGATATGTATGTGATGCGTTGGGGTTGGGTTCCGTGCTATATGCAGTCTTCTTTCTTTGCGGGTATGAGGACAACTCAAAGGAGCGAGAGCCTGAATGCGTTCATTAGAAGCCATGTGAATAGTAGGAAGACTCTCTTTGAACTTGTATGTTCTTTAGAGAGTGTTTACTCTCATGTGCGGGAGATTGAAAATTTCAAAGACTTTGACGACGAGTACAGTAAACTCCCTTTGTCATCACTATGGTCTCTGGAGGAGAAAATCAGAGGTATATACACCTAGTCCATCTTTAAGATCTTTCAGTCTAAGGTTCATCAAAGCATGGTCTACAATGTAAAGGAAGCTTCAGAAGAAGGTGTCTTTGAGGTGTATCGTGTCGGTAGCCTTGGATCTCCCTGTTTCTTGAAGAAAGAGTCATCTAGTGAGATTGTTTCGTGCAATTGCTTCATGTTGGAATTCAAAGGTATCCCTTACAGGCACATCCTGTCTTATTTGAAGAGTCATGACTTTTGCACTCCTCTCAAGCCATACATACTGAAGAGATGGACCAAAGGGTACAAAGAACACCCTTTGATTTTTGACAAAGCATCAGTTAAGCATCCATCCACTAGGAGGATACTTACAGCTTGTTTCTGCCTGCAATTTGATTGTCCACATAGCGTGTAGGAACAATGCTATAGATCTTTGCCATGAAAAATTGTTAGCTTTACGAAAGGAGCTCTTAGACTTGGATCTCGCTGATACTGGTGCAGGTGCTGGTGTAACCGCTTCTAATATAGCTTCTTCTTCTGCTGTCAAGGTCCATATCCCTAGTATTTGCAAAACTAAGGGGAGACCTAGATCGACCGATGTGAGGTTTAAATCTGGAGTTGAGATTGCCCAGTCTAAAAGAGAGAGGCAGTGCAAGAATTGCTTAGAGTTTGGGGTTAACCATGATAGAAGGAACTGCCCTATGAAGAAGTAGTCCATTCTCCAGGGATACTCTTTCTGGACTATGTGTTGTTGTTGTTTGCGGCTCAATGATTATCTCTGGTGCTTCTCGTGTGGTCTGTTGATGTTGGACGGGTATATTCATTATCTCATCTTGCTATTGCTATTTTCTATTCTTTTGAGTTGTTGGTGCTGCTAGCTAACCCTTCTTTTCTGTTGTTGCTGTTGATTTTGGGGAGCATCCTGGTGCTGCTAAGTGTGCTGTTCTTTTTTCTGTTATCATGCGGTTGGGAGCTGCTGCTGCTATTGCTATTGATGGATGGTTGTCTTTTTTAGTAGAGTTTGTAGTTGATTAGTGCGTGAGTGAGGCATATTCAAACCTGTAATGGGTTGTTCTTTTTGTGTAGTTTTGTGAAAGTGATTTTGTAACCCTCCATGTATTTCACTCATGTTTGTAATCTATATGTATGTTACCTTGAGCTCTAGCAGTTGTATGTATACTTTGAATATGTTACAAAGAATCTGTTGTGATCAGATGTTACTCTTTTGAAGAATATGTGTTTCCCTTTGTGTGCAATGGATACTCTTTTCTTTTAAAATACCTACACTTTTGGATTAGTATAGTTACTTTCATGTTTGTTCAGTTACTTACGAAATGTCAGTTTGCTACTATGTGGTTCACATATACTGGTTTTGTGTATGTGAACCACATCAGGTGGGTCCAAACACCACACCAGAAAAAGTCCATATACAACAAGAATAGCTAGGCAGAGGGCTATTCAGAGGCAAAGCAGAAAGAAAGGAAGAGAGGTACATAGAACTATACAATAAGGAAAAGGGGATGTACAAGCTAACTATCATCGGGCTGTTGGCAGGTACCAATAACAGGTCGTTGCACTAACAATGAACATAGTCTCTAGAACAAACGATCCAGAAAACTACAGCCAAACCAGCCATCAGGACGGTCCATCAACTGAATAGAAAAACCAAAGAGCTCAAGGAGTCAGATCCATCCCTGGTGAGAGCTATAATACACACCATTCACTCCATTGCAAAACAGAGACAGCAAACCAAAATAGCAACTTCAGAATCCTCAAAACGTCTGGCGGGTAAGCAAAACCAGACTACAGCAGCAAGAGGAACCATAACCACTAGAACAAGATAACTAAAAAATACAACCAAACCAGCCTTCAGGATAGCCCAACTTCAAAACAAAGAAACATCTATATAGCGCAACATGTCAGCACTAGCACCGCTCTCACCAAGGATGTATCTGAGTAGCTCATAGTAAGAACAACAAGTTAAAACAAAACATTTGTATATCAAACACACCAATTCATAGCAGGAACAACCAGTTAAAACACACCAGTTCAAAACAAAGAAAAATATGTATATCAAACACACCAGTTCAAAGCAGGAACAACGAGTCAAAATAAAAAAATCACTTAAGAATCAGGATCAGATCAGACAATATATAGAACTGTGAAGTAAAAATCTCTTAAGAAATAGTATTAGGAACTGGGGATGGGTAGTTTTAAGACAAGGGACTATGAGAACATTAGGAATGGTAGAAGGAGGTATGTTGTTCAAAAGTGGGTGAAAGGGCGAGAACCATCAGCCACAATGATGAAATGAGAGCACTGGAACTTAAAAGAAGAGGATAGAAGACCTACTGATTGTGTCATGTGAGATCAATCATTGCTACATAGTTGGGAGGTGATAAGCTGGTCCTGGCGGCTGCTACATAGTTGGGAGGTGGCAGGAGAGGCTAGGAGGGAGGAAGAAGAGGCGGAGCAGGGGCTGTAGGATGAGATGAGTGGTTGTGCTGAAGAAAGCCACAGCGTGGTGAGGAGGGCTGGGTTGGTAGTGGAGTGACTGGGGAGTATTTTTGGTTACTGGGTAGATGACCACCGCCGCGGGTATCTGTAGGAGGGGTTTATGGCTGGTTATTGGGTAGACAACCACCATCGTGGGAATCTATAGGAGGGTTTTATCGATGACCACCGCCGTAGTGGTGAGCTCAAGATGGTTGGGGGCGGTAGATGGTATAGGCGGTGATGGATAAGATTATCGACCAAAAGTTAAGGAGATAAGGGCGGAGGAGCATACCTATTTATGATCGAAAGGCTGGAAAGAAGAAGAAGAAGTAGTGTCTTCTACAGATGTTGCGGTGTCAGCTGTCGTAGATGAGTCAATTTGTAAAGGATTCACCCATGAATCCGGCGGTGCTTGGTATTTTTCCCTAACGAACAGTTGATCTGCAGAGTCATATGTTCCAGATTCACTAGGCATTTTGAAGAGCGGAAGTAGTTCGGTTGGTGTTTCTAAGAAAAAATTTGTGATCCATATTGTGATAGTCTGGTGATCGGTTGGCCTAAGGAAGATGATCCAATCTCTGTGAAGCTTGAGTTGTGCGATCATCTCTTTCCATCTGCTTCCAGTGGAAAGTGATCCATTTTCATTTTGAACAAGGGTGATCTGAAATGTCTGGTTTCCGATACGGAAGGTGGTGTTTCCTGGTTTAATGTGAAAATGGAGATATTTCCATTCTATAGGCAGTTGAATGGATTCCATAGTTTTGTCGTCAAGGGTGTAGTTCATGGGTTGGATGAACGACTTCATGGTAGGTTGTATTGAGGTTTATGAGAACACTAGGAATGGTAGAAGGAGGTATGTTGTTCCAAAGTGGGTGAAAGGGTGAGAACCATCGACCATAGTGACAAAATGAGAGCACTGGAACTTAAAAGAAGAGGATAGCAGACCTACTAGAGTTACTTTTTATATTGTCACAGTTACTCTTAGTGTTGTCACAGTTACTGTTAGTGAAGAAAGCCACGGCCTCGTGAGGAGGGTTGGGTTGGTGGTGGAGGGACTGGGGAGTATTTCCATAAGAGTTACTTTACAAAGTACAATAGTTACTTTTTGAATGCTAGAGTTACTTTTTATATTGTCACAGTTACTCTTAGTGTTGTCACAGTTACTCTTAGTTCTCTTATAGTTACTCTTAGTGCTCTTATAGTTACCTCATGGATTATGAGTTCATCACTCTTCTTTGTCAGTGAGTTCTGATACAGTTACCAATTTTCTAGAATCGAACACTTTCTCTCATGCTCGTATAATTACTTTACAAGATGTCCCTATTACTCTATCTTTCCATGTACATTGTTTATGTGATATGTGTTTTACCTCTCTATTTTTAGAGTTACTCTTACAAAGTATAAGAGTTACTCCTTTGAATCATAGGGTTTCTTTTCTATAATATCACAGTTACTCTTAAGTGTTCTTATAATTACTCTATGGGTTACAATATCATCATCACTCTTCCTCTTGAGTTAGTTTATTTTTTGGAAGGCTAACTGAAAGTATATATCTTCATACAAAACCACAGCAGTTGTGCATTCAAGAATACAACATTCAAAGCATAAAATGTTATATATTATACCCAGAAATACTCATATTTACAATATGATTTAGATCAAATGTATTTTTCAGGCTTTTTGCTGCAGACAAGTAAAAGTATCTCACAACGGTTACACATCAGAACTCCAGAAGAAAATTGTTCAAGTTTTACATTTCCATTAATAATTCAGTATTTCAGCTAGAATTCAACCATCTATCTAGGCTTGAAATAGGTTCTTCCTCCGCGCTCTTTTCTTCATGCACTTCTGCATCTGTTGCTTCTTTCTACTCTGTTTCTTGCCGCTTTTGACCTTCATCTTCTTCTCCCTTGTTCTCCTCAGATGGACCTTCTTTGATGTCTTCATTTGCATCCTTTTCATTCGCTTGTACAGGCTGCAACTGCCCCCTTGCCATCATTCTCTGAAAAATATCAGCCCTTATTGCCGGCATGTCCTTGCGGGTAAAGTCCATATGTTTTCCATTGACCAGGCATTCTAGGTACTTCATGACGAATATCCCACAGTCAAGTGAGTCTTCTTCCTATTGTGGGCACATCAGGTACTCCCGTTCCCACTGTGAAAACTGGCTTCCTTTTTCGGTGCACTCCTAAAGAATTCATGCACAATACCCACCTGCATTAAAAAAAAACACAACTTTTATTAATCATCAATCAACAAACATTAATCTCGTCAATCCACTACTGATAGAGTTACTTTTTATAGATCTCTTACCCATCTAAGGATTCCTTTCTTGACTTGCTATTTCCACTCATCGAGTTATAAGACCGGTGTGCTCCATCCCTAAAGCTTGCTTCATACAAGTGCCAGTGGGTTTCGTTGTTTAGTATGGTAAACATAGAGTCCATTATGTCCCAATCTTTCAATGGAACATTGAAAAGTGGAGATAGCATGTCAATCTGCTCCAGGGTGATGTTCTCAACATCAAATGAAAGTTTCTGCTGCAAATATAGAATTTAAAAATGCACTTCTATAAGTTTTATTTTGTGTATCTATTTTTGTTTTTTGATGTAATTTTGTATACCATTTTTGCTTTTCTTACCAGAGCATAAGTTCTCATGCAGTGCCACGTCAAACCCTTCTTCCTCCGCTTGCTTGTGCTCGCCTTGAGCATCTCCACAAAGCAATCCAGAACCTTAAAAAAACCACAAGCTTTCTAATTTAGCAATCCAAATTATCTATTTCAAAGAGTTACACTACATTCTTATTTCTTAGAGGTGATTGTGTCATCTGATCTTTGTATAGGAGGGCAGCAAGGTCCTTCCCTGTACACTAAGTGTCATCACTGAATCTCCATTCTCGTTTTGACATGCCAATCATTTTTATAGATGTTATACATATGAGTTGGATATTGAATAAGTAATGTTTTATCTTTGTACACTTGACAAAATAACCAATTTTCTTACATTTCTTCTATGTTGTCCATGAAGTGATGGACAATTTCCCTGGTTTCTTTTGTTTTGAAATGCTCAAAACCAATGAAATTTGACAACTTGTGCTGTCAACAACAAAAGAGCAGTCCATGTTAGAATCAATCTTCATTTTCCACAAGTTACACAATGTTGATATGTCACATAGTTACTCTAGACTATCGTATAGTTACTCTTTATGTTCCTAGAGTTACTCTACTAATTCACACAGTTACTCTAGACTATCGTATAGTTACTCTTTATATTCCTACAGTTACTCTTCTATATCACACAGTTACTCTACTATATCAAACAGTTACTCAAGTAATGATATACTTGAAAGGAGATGCAAACTTACCTTTTCCTCCCTCCTTTTCTTTACGTTCTTCTCTATGCTCCCTATTATGTGTTGTTCCATCTTCTTCCTCTTTGTCAACCTTTTTCTGGGCTCCTCCTTCTGCCCTTCTTCTTCTTTGATTATTTTCTCTGGTTGTTCCCTTGTTTCTTCTTGGCTCTTTTCTTCTACATCTCATGCAGATTTTCCTTGGTTATAACTATCAGCTACTTTTTCTTTCTTCTTCTCTTCTTCATCAACAGTTTTCTTATCATCATTCTCATCTTCTGATTCCTTCTCTTCCACATACTTTCTTCTCAGGCTCAGCCTGCCTCGTTTCCTCGGTGTGTCATCCTTCTCCACACCTTCCTTCTCTACTTTATCCACTGTATCGACATCCTTCTTGCAAAGCACATATGACCTGTCTTTGGGTTCATCAACATTCACTGAGGCAAACCCCTATGAAAATTGTTCGAACCCACTTGCAGGTGGTTGTGCTTTGTCACCTTCATCTCCCCACTTCCTCTTCAAAATTTTATTTTCCTCTTCTAGCTCGGCTATCCTTTTTTCTAGTCGTTTCTTCTCCCTTTGTAGGTCAGTGAATCCCTCAACAACTATTTTTTTGTAGATCTCCTTCTGCATCTTTAGCTCCTCCTCCCATATGTGGATTCTTCTCTCTAGGGTGGAGTTCTCAACAGTCACTCCTTTTTTGATGATTGGCTTTTCTGGTGCCTTATCTGTCGTTGGCTTACTTTTTGCCCTTTTTTCCCCAAGGTAGCAGGGCATGTCCTTCATTGTTCTTGCAACTCGTCAATCATCTCCCTAGTCTAGCTTCATCCTTTGACAAACATGTCAAAAAAAATGTGTCACAGTGCAAACATGTAGGATTATGTTGTATATTAGCTTTTGTAACAAAGAAGAAATATTCTTACATCCTTAGGGTCCACAGCCCCAAAATCCATCAATTTCTCGATCGGCACAGCCCACTTCTTTATCCTTGGCTTGGCATCAAGGAAGGTTGGCTTTGCCATCTTCGTCATCTCATATGCCCAAACCTACATGTAACAGAGAGAAAATATAATGCATATGTAACTGCCCTCTAGTCATTATTGTAGCCATGTAGATGAAAATAATTGTGTTCACTTACGCATAGGCACATCACACACCCTATTGTGTAGAGGGTGGTTTTCCCTTTCTCCCCTTTCCTCCTTAGCTAGACATTCTCCTTCAACATCTTCATATTCTTGAAGATACTCCCATGCACCAGCTTTGCCCAATTCATCTGCCCAGTGGCAGTAACATCATCTAGGTAGTGCATTAAGTAGATTGGTGTGCAATAGTTGGTGTCTGGGAGTAGGAATGTTGCCAGTAGGTGCAACATCCACGCACGACACATTTTTTGATAGTCCGTTGGATTGTCGGTCTTGGCATATTCTTGCCAAAGCTTTGATAAGTTGTGCTTGTGTAGGACATCCTTTTCCCTTAACCACTTCGAGGTATCACCTTCATTTCCATGTTTACCTGTTGCCATATTGAGCTTATTATCTCATAATTTTTCCTAGGTATTATATCCATACTTTACTGGGGATACCTAGAATTACCCCCACATCCTCAATGGTCATCCTTCTTTCCACCCCTTTGGCCAGTAAAAATCTGTCATCATCCACATATCTATCTATTAAATCTTCCAAAAGGCCTATGTCAATCGTAAGATTCGACATCTTTATCATGTTTGCAAAGGCCGTCAACCTCATCATTTTAAGCTGATTACTTGTAAACACCACGTTGTTGCTGGTGGTGATGTAGCTCTTAATGTGACACATGTGGTACAACTTTTATTTTCTCACTGCAAACATATCAAAACTTACTCTTAGGTTTTTTTTATTACTTCTTAGTCAGTCAAGTTACTCTTAATTTTGTCACAATTCATTATATGTGGTAGGTTGATCATCCCCTTTCCTTTCTTCTCCTGCATACAAACACAATTACTTGAAAAGTATAGTCTTTATCCTAACAATATGGTTTTCCTAGTTTAATTGTTATATCTAGTGTGTGAGATACTCTTTGTTCTGTAATAGTTACTCCAGCATTACTTCAGTTACTCTAGACTATCGTATAGTTACTCCAATGTTTTGATGTAGTTACTCTAGGCATCGTCTAGTTACTCTACTTCTTATAACAGTTACTCTTTCAACATGCATTGTTACTTTTTTGTCGAAATCTTTTTGTTTATGTTTTTCATTTATAATATACATGCAAACAAAAATTACCTCATCGTTCTTCATTCTCTACTTTGTCACGTGGAGGTTCTTTTGTCTCGGTAGTTCCATTATGTCCATTACCAACAGTAGCCATCTTACTGTATTTTGCTCTTTTCACTGAAGGTTTACTCGTTAGGGGATCTGCAGCCCATCTTTGGTTCCCTTTTCGTCTTGTCTGATGAGTCTCAGAAACACTTCCCTTCTCCCCTTCCACAGTTGTTTCTTGTCCTGCTTCATCTGCTTCTTTGGCCATCGCAGCCCCTCTTTTGTTCCCTTTCTGTTTCGTCGGAGTAGTCGTCGCAGCACCTTCCTTCTCCCTTTCTGCACCTACTTCTTTTCCCACTTCATCCGCTTCTTTGGCCATCGTAGCCCATTCCTTATCCCCTTTTGAAGTACTCGGTGGTGTTGTATCCCATTCTATCTCCCCTTCCGTGGCCGCTGCTTTTGTCGCTTTCTCTGGTTCTTTGGCCATCTTCTCGTTGGCTTGATAGTGATACAATTCGAAGTTGTCATCTTCTTCAATCACGGTCCTTAGATTCCTTCTCCACGGCGGCATTGTCGAGGTCTTCCGTGATGCCTTCTACGTCCTCATCATCTCTGAAGAGGGTAGCTACTCTGTAATTGAGATGCAGCGAGAGAGAGGAGGTGGAATCGAAGATGATGGAGACGAAATTTGTAGTCGGAGCGACTGGAGACGGAGGAGGTGGGGATGGAGGGGTTGCGGGATGTGGTCGTCAGTGCTTTTCCGCGAGAACAACAGTTATCGCAGGGCAGAGCGAGGGTTCGAACGGAGGTTTTGGGGTTTTTTCGCTAGTTGTCTTTCCGCCCTTTTTCTCACTTTTTTTTTCGCTCATTTGCTTTTCAAATAATTTATTGCCTTGCCATCGCGCCCTGCTGCCGGGTAGGTTCTGCTTTGTTACCCGCGTGGGCATCAAAGATCAACTATATATATATATATATATATATATATATATATATATATATATATATATATATATAAACTCAGTTTCATTAGCCTCCCAATCATAAAATCCTCACTCCCCCTGACAATCACAGTTTGGTAGTCGTGTTAAGTTTTGTATGAACCTTGCTAATAGGTTTTTCCTATGTAAAAAAATTCAAACCACCATATGTAGTCCAATGTTGTTTTAGGGTCATTGTACACCTGACCAAACCACACCCGTGCCTACAATTCACAATTTAGTGTGATCCATATTTGGTGCATCAAAATGGAAGCATGGGTTTGTTTGATTGAATTGAAATTTAGAACGATAATATTAGATTGATTTTATCTTTCACACTCCAATTGTTGTTTTACCATATATGAGATTTATCATATAATTATCATATGGATCATGCCTTTACAATATATATAGAAAAAAATAAATGTCACCGCCGTATCAATTTAATATAGTTGGTTTTCCTACTTTTTAACATTTATTGCTAGATGTACTATTCTACCTCCAAAAAATATGATATATATAATAATATATGGATATATTAATATAAAATCTAGGTACCTTATATGAGGCAATGTGAATCATATCACTAATCACATATAACATTTTTGTATTTGATGTGTATGCATATGATATCATAAAATTACATTAACTTATAGAAGTTTAGAATAAAATACAAAACAACTTTCTAGTATGTAATCGTATAAAATGAAGATATTTGTCAAAAGAAAGACAATGAGAGTAACAACATCCAATCAGCCCATTCGATGATTGAAATTTGAGCCCGTTGTGGGACTCTAGTACCTTCATTGTCTTCTACAGGAATTTTTTTTCCTCACTCACTCCTCTTTTAAGTTTATGGTGTGACGATTTTGGGTTGTATAGTCACTAACGGGGCTCATACTTGACCTTCAATCAAGTGCGCCAGTAATAAATATTAAACAATATCACCTTGAAGGCCAATTTTAACTAAATTGAGTCATACTTGTGCGGTCAATTCAAGTTTAGTCTGAAATGCTTTTTCCCGAGCGTGGAAAGTTTTCATTCCACCATGTTTAACCTAATATGTGAACAAACTCCATCAGACCATGCCACCCCTTACAATGCATTTATTGCAAAGAAATAAGATGGTCAAGAATCACGTAAGATTTGGGAGGGTTTGAAACTAATAGATGTGAACACCTTCCCAACTTTTTTTCCTTCCTTGTGCATGCTACAGCTGTGACCGGTTGGTCGCTATGGATAACATCGGCCTTAATTTTGTTGAATTGCGGGGATTTGAATGACAAATCCAAGGGCAAGCGAAGGCTTTTGAGTGAAAGTAACTAGTGGTTTGAGGGATGGCCCACGGGATTTGCCGCTCCCAATATGAGACGGAGCACGCTGCTCCTTACTTCAAGGAATGCCACGCATAAACTGAAAATGACCTAGGCTCGTACACGTGTAAACAACTCAAAGAAGGAGTAGCCTACACCCTCTAAATGTGGGTGCAGCAAATCCTCGCCAGGTAAACAGAACAAAATGGTTTAAAAGAGTTCAGATTTGCTGTTCCTCTTTCTACGAGGAGTAGGCTGCTCCTTCAACTATCAATTTACACGTGTCTCTGCCCATCGATTTATAGGGTCCGGATTTTGTTGAACACAAGGTGTAGCCTGCTCCTTGTTAAACAAGGAACAGCAAATCCTGAGGGGGTTTAAAGTGGGTGGGGGCAGAACAAAGTTTTGAGTCGCAAGTGTTCTAGGTGTCAACTTAGGAAGTTAGGAGTCAAAGTTGAAACCCCCGTGATTGCAGCGGAGGGAGCAGTCGCACTGTCACCAGTCAGTGTTCATGGTGGTGGGGTTGAAGAAGATCTCTGTCTCTGCAAGCAACCTCTAAAACTAGTAGTAGTAGAAGAAGAATAGGAACAGGGAGAACAACCCAACCAGTGCGGAACAAAACGCCCGGGACACTGCATCCTTTCCCTCCGGCGCTAGAGCAGAGACGGGGTAGGGATTAGAGTAGCCCCGACACCACCACCTACCGGCGCCGCCGCTCCCGCCCACCGCTACTACCCAGCATCACCAAACCACGACTCTGCTGCCGTTGTGTCTACTCCAAGCAACCTCCACATTGCACTTGCGTGGTGGTGATCAGTACTAGTAACTCCTTCTTTGTCCCCTCCCCCTTCACTGGCCTCGTCAGTCCCGCCATTGTAAGGTACCCCAGGGGCAGCAGTGAGACCGTCTCCGCGGAGCTAGCTTACTGATCGTCGTTCGAGAAAGAAGGCCCGCTCTGCTTCTTCTATTCCTTCCTTGCTTGTTTTCTCCCTAACGATGATCCCCGTCGACGGCGACGCCGGCATGTTACCACCGGTGCTCTGCTCCGGACGCCCGTCAGCATGGCCATAACCTTAGCCGTCACCGCCTCGTAATACAGCACCACTCCGCGAGAGATATCATCGATCCAAACCACCACCAAGTTCCCAGAACAAAACCCGATATGATCACTCTCCACCACCACCGCCTCCGACTCCCGCTCCCATCCCTCCTCACCCTCGTCTTTCTCCTCCTCATCTCCTTCCTCCCGACCCCAGCCACCCCGCTCTCACCGGACGGCAAGGCACTCCTCTCCCTCATTCCCACGGCGCACTCCACCATCCTCCCATCATGGGATCCTTCAAGCTCCACCCCGTGCGCATGGCAGGGCGTCACCTGCTCACCGGACAGCCGCGTCACGTCACTCTCCCTCCCAAACACCTTCCTCAACCTCACATCCCTCCCTCCTTCCCCTATCTCCCTCCTCACCTCCCTCCAGCTCCTCAACCTCTCCTCCTCCAACGTCTCCGGCACAATCCCTCCCACCATCTCCTCCCTCCCTTCCCTCCGCGTCCTCGACCTCTCTTCCAACTCCCTCTCAGGCCCCATCCCACGAGAGCTAGGCAAGCTCAAGTCCTTACAGTACCTTCTTTTCGGTTCCAACGCACTCTCAGGACCCATCCCATCCGACCTCGGCGGGCTGCAGGGGCTCCAGGTGCTATGCCTACAGGACAACATGCTCAACGGGTCCATACCGTCCCAGCTCGGCGCCATCGGGGAGCTGCAACAGCTACGGCTAGGTGGGAACCCGGGTCTCTCGGGACCCATACCTCCACAGCTGGGAATGCTGGTCAATCTCACCTTCTTCGGTGCAGCCGCAACGGGACTCTCGGGCCCTCTCCCGCCGGAGCTCGGCGGGCTCCAGAACCTTCAGACTCTCGCGCTCTACGACACGGATGTATCGGGAGATATCCCAGCGGAGCTGGGGGACTTATCCGAGCTAAGAAACCTTTATCTCCACATGAACAAGCTCACTGGCTCCATCCCAGGTGAGTTGGGCCGGCTCCAGAAGCTCACGAGCCTGTTGTTATGGGGCAACGCGCTCTCCGGCCCCGTCCCGGCGTCCCTCGCCAACTGCACCGCGCTCGTTGTACTCGACCTCTCCGTCAACAAGCTCACAGGTAAAATCCCCGGTGAGCTCGGCCACCTTGCGTCCCTCGAGCAGCTCCATCTCTCCGACAACACCCTCACGGGTCGTATCCCACCGGAGCTGGGAAACTGCAGCAGCCTCACGGCGCTGCAGCTCGACAAGAACAGCCTCTCGGGCCCTGTCCCTGTAGAGCTCGGAGACCTCAAATCGCTCCAGAGCCTGTTCCTGTGGGGCAACGCGCTCACCGGTGCCGTCCCAGCCGCACTGGGGAACCTCACGGAGCTCTACTCGCTGGACCTGTCAAGGAACCGTCTCACGGGCCAGATACCACCCGAGCTGTTCGCGCTGGAGAACCTCAGCAAGCTGCTGTTACTCGGAAATGCTTTAACGGGCACCATCCCTCCTCAAGTCGGCGGGTGCAGGTCGCTGGTGAGGCTAAGGCTCGGTGAGAACCGGCTCACGGGTGGGATACCCAAGGAGCTGGGCCGGCTCCAGAACCTGGTGTTCTTGGACCTCTACGGCAACCGGCTCACCGGCGGCGTCCCTGGGGAGCTCGCCGGGTGCGGTGTCCTAGAGCTGTTCGACGCCCATGACAACCGCTTGTCTGGAACGATCACGCCGCGGCTCGGGGAGCTAGCGAACCTGGAGCAGCTTGACGTGGGAGGGAACATGCTCAGTGGTAGCATCCCGGACGCCTTGGGGAATCTCAGCTACCTCAACAAGCTCGTCCTACGGAACAACTCCCTCACAGGTATTCTGCCCAAGTCGATCAAGAACCTCCAGAAGCTGACCCTTCTCGACTTATCATACAACCGTCTATCCGGACCAATCCCGCCGGAGATCGGGTCGTTGACGGGACTCACCATCAGCCTCGACCTCAGCTACAATCTCTTTTCAGGCCCGCTCCCATCCGAGATCTCTGGGCTGACGCAGCTACAGAGCCTTGACCTCTCCGACAATGCCCTCACCGGCGGTATCAAGCCTTTGGGAGCACTCACGAGCCTCACATCCCTCGACTTGTCATTCAACAACCTGTCCGGTCCCATCCCCGCCACACCATTCTTCCGCGCTCTCTTCGCCAGCGCCTACGAGGGCAACCCGGGTCTCTGCCCTTCACTCGACGGCATTACGTGTGCGTCCGACGCGACCGTCGCCATGCGGTCCGCAACCAAGGCGGCAATGGTGGCATGCGCCGTGCTGGGATCCGTCACGGCCGTCCTCGTTGTCGCATGGCTGGTTGTGAACCGGTGTGGGAAGAAATCGTCGACAAAGGCGGATAAGTCCAAATCATCCGGCGGGATGCGTGGGTACTCCAACGACGACGACTTCGACGACAGCGGGTACGACGACTACTCCCACCCATGGAGCTTCACGCCGTTCCAGAAGCTCGGGTTCGGCGTCGACGACGTGCTGCGGTGCCTACGGGACGAGAACATCGTGGGCAAGGGGTGTTCAGGG
Organism: Alisma plantago-aquatica; assembly: GCA_963693085.1. Lineage (NCBI taxonomy): Eukaryota > Viridiplantae > Streptophyta > Magnoliopsida > Alismatales > Alismataceae > Alisma > Alisma plantago-aquatica. The sequence goes on from OY856412.1 coordinate 787,021,295, forward strand.
GTGGTGTACAAGGCGGAGCTGCCGTCGGGGGAGACCATCGCCGTGAAGAAGCTGCGAAGGCCGAGGGGTAAAGACGAGGAGGTTGCCCTTGATGCGGCGTTTTCGTCGGAGGTGCGTATCCTTGGGAGCGCCCGGCACAGGAACATCGTAAGGTTGCTGGGGTACTGCTCCAACCGCGCCGTGCGGCTGCTTCTGTACAACTACGTGCCCAATGGGAACCTGAGGCAGCAGCTGACGCCGGGGCAAGGGCAGGGGCATATGGATTGGGAGACGAGGTATCGCGTCGCGGTCGGGACGGCGCAAGGGCTGGCGTACCTGCACCACGACTGCGTGCCGCCGGTGCTGCATCGGGACGTCAAGTGCAACAATATATTGCTTGATGGGCGGTTCGAGGCATATCTTGCCGACTTCGGCCTCGCCAGGCTGCTGGAGGCCACTTATGCCACCGGCGGCGGAGGCGGAGGCAGAGGCGGCCGCGCTCACCCTGTGTCCAAGGTCGCCGGGTCCTATGGCTACATTGCGCCTGGTAAGCACCACCTGTCAAAGGAATCTAAGAGCTGCTGATTAAGTGTTCCTGTTATTGGCGCAACTAGCCTACTAACTAAATTTGTGTGGATGTGGCATTGCAGAGTACGGTTACACGAGTAACATCACGGAGAAGAGCGACGTGTACAGCTACGGCGTAGTCCTTCTGGAGATACTCACCGGCCGCAGCGCGGTGGAGTTCCACCCCCACCACGTCCAAAACCACTTGGCGGCGGCGGGGACCGATCCAACCGGCGGCAGCGGCGCGGTGCACATCGTGGAGTGGGTGAAGAAGAAGACGACAGGGTTCGAGCCCGCCGTGCACGTGCTCGACCCGAAGCTCCGAGGCCTCCCTGACCAGCTAGTGCAGGAGATGCTGCAGGCGCTGGGCGTCGCCATGTTCTGCGTCAACCCGGCACCGCAGGAGCGGCCCAGCATGAACGAGGTCGTGGCGCTGCTCAAGGAGGTGAGGTGCTCGGCACCGGATGAGGCAGCGAAGCCCGCCGCACAACAGCAGCAGCAGCCACTGATCAAGTCGGCGGGCAATGGTGGCAGTTAAACAGAATTCATCTGGTTGCTAGCTTTAATTGTTCAGTTCTTTTATTCCAAGATCTCTTGAATCAATTGTTTGTTTTGTTTTCAAATCCCTCGAATTGAAGGGTGAAGAAATTCGTAATGGGTAGAGAAGAGTAGCGAGCTAGAGCGTCATTAGACATGTAGAATTCAAATTTGGGGGCTGTGATGTTTGGATTTCAAGCTATCTTAGTCATGCTGTACAGTTTAGTTTAGCTCTATAAGCCCCTGTTCCGATGCGTTTATCCTCCTGTCCAGTCGATTTCTTTCTTTGTTTTGCGATCAAATACATAGATAACTTCATGATCCCAAGATGCTTAATGTAAATTGACCCCCATTCATCCTCTTAAAATCCTTTCTGGAAATACTTGGGCTTCATGGCGTCTGCAAAATCACTGCTCAATGTTCACTTTCACTGCAATTTTTTCTCCAGAGCATCTGCTTAATTGAAAACGCAGTCTTCTTCTTCCTTAATGCATAGTTCCGAGGAAGTACTTATCCGTAGAGAACAGCTGATGCATTCCGCTTAGCTGGGTGATCTCGCAACACGTGTTAAGGGTGAAATTTTGGAATGAATCCTGTTTTCTTTTTTGTACTAAAAGCACGAGTTTGAAGATTTGTTTGGAGCGGAATATTTCTACTGTTAGCTTGTCTAAACTAAAATATCCAAACAATGTAATTCTGTCGGAGAATAGTGTTTCGTCATAAACTAAAGGCTGGTATAATTTGCTAGTTTTGCTTTATAAAGGTATGCTTTTCATAAACACCAGTAATATTATAAAGGAAAGGATAAGTGTAGATTTGGAAATGATGATCGCAAATGTACATCCGATTCAGATTCAAGTTCAAAATTTCTAAAAGATTCAAACATTTGCCGGATTGGGTTGAATTTTAGATATTAAGTTTTCATATCCAGAAATTTTGGATCAAATGTCAAGATATTTATAGATCGTACGAATACACTCAAGTATGTTTATATATCAAGATTATTTTTTGTAAAATGTAAACCATTGATCTTCACTGTCATACTATAACTAGGCTACATATAAATTTTGAGCTCATTTGGATGAGTGTAAGTTACTCATTCGAGGGCAACAAAATCGACGCACCAAACTAATTTGAAATGCATAATTTTGGCGGTCTTTATAACATGACCTATAAATGTTAAAATGTGCTCAAATTTTGTGTATGAGATATTCATAAGATGTTTAAGAACGATCAACGGATTAGATTTTTAAAAAAATTATTACATCATGAAAAACTACTTGAATGTATTCTGCTCTGAATATACTCGAATGTATTCTGGTCTGACTCATATATATATATATATATATATATATATATATATATATATATGACTAATTATTCGTTGCCCGGCGGTATCTTTGTTAAACTACCCGTGTCAAAAACACGGTGGCACCTAATGTAAATAGATTTAAAATTTTCGTCTCCGACCTCCGTGGATCCGACTCGAGCCTCCTGCCGCCTCCCCCTTGTCGATCTTACGGCCGCGGTTCCGACGAAACGACGAAGAGGAAGGACTCAGGCCTTCATCCCTTGCCCCCAGAGTCCTCCTCCTCCCTGACACAAACCGGCCGCGTTTTCGGCTTCGTCTCCCAAGTCAGGCAAGTCGTCGACCAGGAACTCTTCTCCTCCTCCTCCAACAAAGCCCTTGGGGTTACCGGCTTCTAAGAGCTTCGCTGACCCCGCGGCGGCAGACACATGCTGCTGCTGGTTGCAGTGGATGAAATAATGATGAGTCTGTCCGCCTTGAGCCGCCGTGTATCCACCAGCGTCGTCACGGAGAAGCAGCGCAGCGGTGGTCTCCGGGCGTAGGAACGCTGCCGGGCCTTTCCAAAACGGGTCACCTTAGAGGCTGCTTGCAGGCTGCACGCTGGCAGTTGCCAACATGGCCTTTTGGGCGTTCAACTTCGTCGGGTTCCTGCTCCCTATGTACCTACCTAGGGCTTTCAAAAGCTATTACAGATATAAGGATAAGGCATGAGTTCTGTGAGAGGCATAGAACTCTTCCAGCCCCTATCTCGTCCTCTTCTTCTTATTTAGGACGGGGTATTATAGCATGCTTTCCTCTCTTGTTCAGAAACTCATTACTTGTGACTGGTATTGCTTCTCTTCGACCTTCAAAAATTGGAGAAGTTTGATTTCTTGATGTAATAAATAATAGATGAGGCACAATTTGATATGAATTCATGGACTAGCTTATGAAGTTAGATTTTCCTGCTCTTCACTTATATGGTTCTTTGAGCATGTTTGGATTGTCGGATTTGAAGTGGATTATGGTATATCGTGCATTTACTTAATACCCAGGAATACGGTGTATTTCCAGAATTAGTAGTTCTATCCGTGTACAGATGCTCCAAAACTAAGAGGCTTACAAGTACTTTGTTCCCTCTTGTTCCTTTTCTTCTACACCATTGTGTAGATTCATTGTATACAAAGAATTCTATATTTTTTTATTTAGTAGAAACAGACTTGTCTTATATCATTCTTGCTTATTTTTTTACTTATGTCTTCTTTGAGTCTGTTCTTCGTCCTAGAAGGACAGAGATGAATTGTATAAATCTTCACTCCAACTAAACCCAACCATGAAAGGAAATCCAACAACAGTTGCGCAAATATGGTCAAAACACATCCATAGCAAGAAGCCTGTACAATCACTAGAGTAGGGTAGCTATATAGATAAAAATATTAAGACAAAAAAGACACAAATGGTGTGAATGGGTACAGAAATGTAATAGCAGAACAATTTTACTCCTGCAGACACAGAAACTTCATAATTCTGATCTAACTTTTGAAAAAAAATGTTTGGAACGCTTATTCTATCTTTGAAAGAGAAACAATGTTTGTTATATGCAACGTGTTTGATGTGAATAAGGAGGCCAACAAATACATAACTATATCCGTTCATAATTTAGAAGTAGAAGTAATCTATCTATTGTTACCTTGTGCTCCAGCAGCTGTATACTTTGAATATGTTACAAAGAATATGATCTGATCAGTTGTTATTCTTTTTGAAGAATATGTGTTTGTCTTTGTGTGCAATGGATACTCTTAGTGTTGTCACATTTACTCTTACAAAGTATAAGAGTAACTGAGTTTGAATCATAGTGTTTCTTTTCTAGGCTATCACAGTTACTCTTATTGTTGTTAGAACACTACAACTAAACATTCAAGATTACAACATTCAAAGCATAAAATGTTTTCCGCCGCAGTCGGTGTTATGTCCTCTTCGGTGCTATTTGAGTTACTCTCAGTGTTCTACCAGTTACTCTCGGTGCTATCAGAGTTACTCTCAGTGCTATCTGAGTTACTCTTAGTGTTCTCTCAGTTACTCTTAGTGCTAATTGAAAGTATATATAATCAGACAATTTTTTTCATGGTTTGTTCAGTGTACTCACAAAATGTCAGTTTTTGCTACAATGCCATACATTGGTGTTGTGTTTTTGACAAACCTTCATCCTCAAGAGTTACTTTCTGGTTGCTGGAGTTACTTTTTATATCGTCACAGATACTCTTAGTGTTCTCTCAGTTACTCTCAGTGTTATCATAGTTACTCTCAGTGCGTATCAGAGTTACTCTTAGTGTTCTCTCAGTTACTCCTTAGTGTTGTCACAGATACTCTCAGTGTTCTCGCAGTTACTCTCAGTGTTCTCTCAGTTACTCTCAGTGTTCTCTCAGTTACTCTTAGTGTTCTCTCAGTTACTCTTAGTGTTCTCTCAGTTACTGTTAGTGTTCTCTCAGTTACTCTCAGTGTTATCATAGTTACTCTTAGTGTTCTCTCAGTTACTCCTTAGTGCTGTCACAGATACTCTCAATGTTCTCGCAGTTACTCTCAGTGTTATCATAGTTACTCTCAGTGTGTATCAGAGTTAGTCTTAGTGTTCTCTCAGTTACTCTTAGTGTTCTCTCAGTTACTCTCAGTGTTCTCGCAGTTACTCTCAGTGTTATCATAGTTACTCTCATTGCGTATCAGATTTACACTGTGTTATCTCAGTTGCTCCTCAGTGCTGTCACAGATACTCCCAGTGTTATCATAGTTACTCTCAGTGCGTATCAGAGTTACTCTTAGTGTTCTCTCAGTTACTCTTAGTGTTCTATCAGTTACTCTCAGTGCTATCAGAGTTACTCTCAGTGCTATTTGAGTTACTCTTAGTGTTCTACCAGTTACTCTCGGTGCTATCAGAGTTACTCTCAGTGCTATCTGAGTTACTCTTAGTATACTTACAGTTACTCTTAGTGTTCTTACAGTTACCCTTAGTGTTCTTATAATTACTTTATAAGTGTAGGCTGCGATCATCAAGCGCTAAGAGGAAAGATCACAGTGAGTGCATTCAGTTCAAGTTACAATTGCCTCTTGCCTATTACAATGTGACTGTCTATATTACATGATTTTCGATTTTATCACTCTGAACCGGTTCCAAGTTTAGACATTAATGTCCAAATTGCAATCAGGTTGATTTTGGGTGGCAATTTGTTCAACCTAGATTGAATTGGAGTTGTGAAATTTAGACAATACAAGTGGTAATCATATATAAGTTATTACAAACCATGAACAGTTAATAAAATCACACAATCCATATTCGGTTCCAGATTACACACTAGAGTAGGTTACAAAAGTACACACCGACAAACAACAGCGATCCCACCTGATCGGGTTGGCAGGCAAATTTATTCGTCGTAGTGAATTTCTCAGAAACCGTAGTGGGATCCATTCTTTTGATTTGTTTTTTCTTCTTTTATTTAATTACGGATTGGTAGCTCAATCTGTAGCTGGGGCCTGCCAAGGCGTTTATCTAGAGAGGTGGGAGGTGGTTGGAAATCTGAACATGCAAAAGGCCATGAGTAAAGGCTTGAAACATTATGGATTACGAACGAAGTAAAGGCGGTTTTTAAGGAATGCATTTTAATACGCGGCAGTGTCATAAGCCGCAGCTTCCAGCCTTGGTGTGGGTCGTACGAGCATAGGCACAGCCCTCTGCAGTGTCATCCCGTAGGCCTCTTCCATGTTCAGCTTGTTTGGGTCCTGATCTGCAGGGAGCTCCCAATGAAAGGCGTGGATGAGTGTCGCAGCCATGAGGTGAACCATCCTTAACCCCCAATTCATTCCCGCACAGATCCTCCTTCTGGCTCCAAATGGGATGACCTCGAAGTGGTTGCCACGTACGTCGACGCTCTCGGCCTCTCCGCCAGGGAGGAACCGTGCTGGGCGGAACTTGAGCGGGTCGGGCCACGCGGCGGGGTCTCTGGAGATGGCCCAAATGTTGACGAGTAGTGTGGCGCCGGCCGGGACGCGGTACCCGCCGACCTCGCAGTCGTCGGAGGCGAGGTGTGGTAAGGAGAGAGGTGTGGATGGGTGGAGACGAAATGTCTCCTTGACGATTGCGTTGAGGAAGGGTAGGTATGTGAGGTCGGATTCCGAGACGAGGCGGTCGCGGCCGACGACGGTGTCTAGTTCCTTCTGGGCTGGGATGATTGGGGCAGGATCGCCGGCGCAGGTTTGCTCGGCCCATCAGATGGGCACGTGCCGGATGGGCGCGTCGGAAGAAGCAGGGGCAGTTGATGAGCGCGGAGAAGCGTGGGAGGCACTGTGTCTTTAGAGCCGGGTAGTTAACTTAAGTTACCCGATGGGTATTAAAAACAATCTCATATATATATATATATATATATATATATATATATATATAGAGAGAGAGAGAGAGAGAGAGAGATGGTCTTCATTTCGATTCAGATATTTATGTGAATGTGGATATCATGTGTTTAGGTTTAGATTCAAATGTTAAAATATGATGTTTCAGACATGAGAATGATTATTTTTCTGTATCAGCCCTAATTGGATCCGTTTATATAACGAGATAAGTGTATGTTGACACATACAAGAGGTTAGCACCAATAATGACCGGAAGGAAAAAAAAGATTATGAAGAGTCGAAAAGATAATCACCGACCATTACGCGGTTAGGTTACACCTATGAAGCACGGAAACTCCAAAATATATGTTGTATTCATATATGATGTGTATTAGATACCAATATTCCCAGGATACTCTTAAGTCGTATCGAGGTCGTATCCCGCTGGTAAAAATTGAAAAGATATATATGGGTATAGCCTAGATCAATTAGCACATGATGCCAGTTTCTATCTCAACCCTCTCTGCTAAGTAGCAACTAGCAATAAAGACGTCATACTTGTTCCCTTAAAGTCAATTTTGTTGGATCAAAAGGGTTGTAGAGGGTGAACATAGCTAAAAATGCTTGCACAAAATTCGTTAGACCTTCAAGTTACAACTATGTATGGGATTGCAAATATTGAATTTATAGTGCAACTAAATATAGAAAGGATGCGAGAGATTGAACAAACACAAGAACACAAGTTGTTTAGAGTGGTTTCAATCTCCAAAATAGGAGATAGTCAATCCACTACCTAGAGAAGCCAAGCTCTAGGATTTTGCAACACATGTATACTTATATTCCATTATTAGACATATAAAATGACCTTTTTCCGGATCAGGGGTATCCAGCCTTTCCTTTGAGGACAAGAGACCAATAACAAACAAAGGTCTTATCTATCCAGAGGAGCTAGAGTCTTCTACCTCTACAAGGTCTTGCCCACTCTTACAAGAAGCTAGACACCTTCACCAAGGTGAACCCCTTCCTACATCGAGTCTCTTGCCTTGAAGGATTTACCCAGTTTTACTCCCTGATATTCAGCCTTGACCTTCTCATTCACCTTGAAAAAGCTTTTGCACCTTCTTCTACAACTTGAAGAAGCTCGCACATTCTCCTTCACTTGTAGAAGATTCTACCAACTTGATCTTGAAGAAAGGGGTTGGGGAAAGGAAGCTTTGAGAGCTTTACAAGTATACAATAAAATAACTCTCTCACGCTGGTCATATCCACTCATATGGATGTTTTCATTTGCAAACAAGAGAGAAAAATGGGCTCAAGTGGACTGTATGTACTCAACTATAGCTATGAGTTTGAATAGCATGAGGCAGCAACCTTCGAATAAACTCAACGAGGTCCGGTTTATAGTTGGGGTGTCCACTAGTGTAACATCCCTGACCTGGGTTATGGCCTAACCCTAGAAGTTTTGCTTAAGTAAGTTGTTTACAAATTTTTTTTAATCTTTTGAAAAGTAATTAAGACTCTTGTAGAGTTTAAATTTCAAGTTTGAGCTTATTTGCAAACTGTTTGTGCATTATATGATAGTTTGGGCATAAAGTGCAATTTACCCAAGATAAGGGGTTATATTGCAAAATGTCACATGTTGAATGTACCTCATGTGTTCTAGCATCATAATAGAGAGAATGATGTTAAAGGATGGCTTGTGGAAAGCCTAAATTCCAAGTTGTAGCTTGTTTGAATAATGTTAGTGCATAGTGCACCAATTTTGGTACAAATTGTAATTTACCCAAAATGTGGGGTTAATATGCAAATTACCACCTCTAGAGTGTCCCTAATCCCTCATAGAAACATGTAGAGGAGATATAAAGAATTAGACACCATGTTTGAATCATTTGTGAATGATGGTAATCTTGGTGATGAAATGACCAAGGAAAAGGGTTGAATTTGAAAGCTTAACTTGAGTTGTATCAAGTTGAAAAGTTTATATATGAGTGCCTATCAGCCATGGAGCCCAAGGAGGTGTCCCATATCGTTTTGTGAACTTTTTTCAAAGGCCATATCGTGCAAAGCACCTCAAGGAGGTGAGTTGTGTCGAGTTGCAACTTCCTTAGCAAAATGGTGACGGGTTGTGCATAAAGTGATGAATTAATTAATATATATTATTCAAAAGGATATGTAATGGCTGAATCTTTATCTCCAAATGATCCTCAACTATTTTTCATGTCAAGATAAATGTTTATGCATGCATGTACATGTGTCACCCATTCATGGACACGTGGCACCTACTAGCTCAAAATGTTGACACCTCATTTTTACCTTTCTTCATGTGCAACAAGTATATATACCCCTCGTTTCACCCTTAAGTGAAATGTTTCGACCCTTACCACCCTCCTACCTTGTGGTATCGTGCATGGGGCTCTTGTATCATGCAGGAGAGCAAGCATATCGTGCATAGTCCCTTGGATATTTCCCATAGCAAAAGCATATCGGCCAAGTAGGTGAAATTGGCCATATAAGGTGATATCGGCCAATAGGGTGAAGAGTTGAGTGCCATATCATGCAAGTGAGTGCCATATCGTGAAAGAGGGTTGGCATATCATGCAACGGCATAAGTGTATTGTGAATAGGCCTTGGGTATCGGCCATAACAAGTGTATCAGCCATACCATGTTGATATTGTCCATAGCAAGTTGATATCGGCCAATTGAAGTGATTTTGGCCACAAGTGAGGGGGTATCGGCCACAAACAAGGTTGTGTCGGCCAAGAGGAAGTTCATATCACCCAAGAGTGGTGGGGTGTAGGCCAATGAGCTAAGGAACTCAAAACTTAACCCTAAGGTGAGGCAATGATCATCTTCAACATTGGATTGAAGCATGAATTTAGGGTTTTGATCTTCTTCTCTTTTCTTCTTCACCAATTGCTTATCCATGGTTATTCTTTGCATATCGAGGAGTTTTGAAGTTCATATTCAACCTTAGGAACGTGGAGCTTTGGATCTTGGAGCTTTGAAGTTGTTCTTAAGGCGGGTTATATAACTTGAACCCAATTATATTATTATGTACCTTCGATTTTGCCATACTTGTTGAACTACTTGCAATTCATTTTCTCTTGAATAATTGTTGAACCTTTGAGTTATAAAAGCTTCAGGGGACTGTGGTCCATGACTTAGAACAATAAGAACAAGGATCTTAAGGTTGATGATGATGACATCATCAGTATCGTGCAAAAGCACACAAGCACACACCTTCTACCCGATATGGAAAAGTAGCTCTAGTTTACTTGGAAATCGATAGTGGTGTGCATTGGTTTGTACTTTGGGTTGATAGTGGTTCAAACAGTTGTCTAGACTGTCACTTAACCCATGGTAAAGGGAAGGTCGTGTCCATAAAGGTTTGAAGAGGTCAAGCACTCAACCACACACCTTCAACCCGATATGGGCTAAGCTAGCATACATATACCTCTAAAACGATATGGTGTGGAAGTACCTTAAATTGCAATATACTTGATGGAGAAACACATGGAGTGTTTTATATCAAGTCATACATTGAGTGGTATGGAGTTTAATGATTAATGATTAAGTAGGCTAATGTACCTTGAAGGAAAGGTTGAGCCAACTTAATAAAGTGTGAAGTGATTAACATCCTAGAGAGGATGAGAGAGAAACTCGTACTTGTGAACCAAACATGTAATGTGCATTTATTAATGTCTCTAATATGTGTAAAGTATGATTTAGGGTTTGATCCTCGATAATGTGATCTTGAAACCCTAATCAATAAAGAATGGGAAATCATAACCCTAATAAGGGAATAGTGGTGTTACCCTTGTTTTGCATGGTGTTGATATGTAATTAAGATGGATGTTATCATGTATACTAACCATGCAAGTATCATGATATGATGAGTATACCCATGTATGAGCTATGATGTTTAATGGGCCTTGTAAGCCATGTGAGATGCTTGTGTAACAAGTATCATGTATACCTTGGTCAGATAACCCAGGGGTATTCGTTACCTAGTAAGTGGTAACTGTGTTCTGTGATGAACTAAGGGTTTGAATACCCAGATTTGGTAATCATGATGATGATAATGTCAAGGGATGAGAATTCCCAGTAATGAAATAAGGGATTGAGGTCCTAAATGTTATAAGTGTCTTAAAGATTTGAAAAGTACTTGATACATGTATTACATCTTTCTTTGTAGCATTTGTCATAATAAATGTTTGAAAACTTGACTGATGCTAAAAGAATATGGTAATGCACTTAATTAATAAAGTGGAATCTTATCATGTAGAGCCCTGACCATAGATCCATCATCGTCAGCAGCTGGTGATGGTGAAACAGGTTTTCCTACGGGATCTCCTGGAGATCGCATATTTTTGAATATGCGGGGGTGATGGGCAAAAATATTTGTACGCCCTAATGTTGGATTGACGTGAGATAAACACGAGATCTCTCAATCCTTCATTATATGTGCCGGGATGGATGTATCATGAATCTCCCGATGATGTTTAATGTCGGGATTGATGGTAGATAAACACGAGATCTTTCAATCGCCGAAGGAGTGCATCCGCCACTGTAGCTCTATAGAGAAGTTGCCAGTATACCCTGGAAAGTTATGTAAGAAGTTGACATGGTCATGCTTGTGGTCTCGCACTGACCGAGACAGTAGAGGTCTTGGAAGCCGGCTCTTCCATTGACCTTGTATGGTATCGATTTTGACTTCGCAATGGTCGGTTGGAGTATGAGCGGTATACCTCATCTCCTCAGGGCATAAGTGTGATTGAAAAATGTAAATCAACCGTGTAGCGTATTTGCATAAGGACGAAATACGGAAATCATTGGTTGATGTTGCATTGCTTAATGTATTCTAAATGGATAAATGTTACACATATTCTTCATATTCCTCATTAAAATGAATAGATGATTTATTGCTTTATCATATATAGTTGCAATGCTTCAGAAGATGATATTGCTCTACTCTGCTTAAACAGTGTTTGAATCTTGTTAATTAACGTAAACAAATCCTCTGCTCAATTTTATATTATTTAACTGTGATAATAATATGGTCGGAGGAGAGTTATATCTCTCGCTGGGACAATTACAATTGTCTCACCCCCATGGAATCCAAAATTTTTAGGTGGACGCGGATGAGGAGGTAGGAACTATACAGCAGAGGGAGGACAACAACATCGGGAGCAGCAGTAACATCTCAAGTTGAGTTACTGTCTACCATGTCATGTAGATATGAGTCCTATGTGTCGTCTCTGTACTCTCAGGTCCTTGGAGTCAGTACTTAGTGGTTTTATGATTGATCTGAGATTTTGGCTTGTATGCCTAGAGGTTTTATGTTGCTCGTGTATAGTTTGGTAAAGCAACTGTTGTATATATTCCTCGAGATGAGATGGTACATGGTGTGTACAATGTAAACCATAATGTATGCAGTACTTTGGTTCTCTTCTTAAGAGATTTCTAGAAATGGAACTCCTTGCAAATGGTTTTAATTTTTTAGTGATTTTTGTTAATCCGCTGCTTATAGTAATTCCACAATTATTTACTGGTGATGATTTGATTTGTGGTCGGATCGTCTCAAAGTTTTGGTATCAGAGCGTAAGGTTCGCTGAGTCTACAGAGACATAGGATTGAGGTCGTTGAGTCTGTTCTAGTGTCTTCCAGTTTATCTGATAGTGACTTCTGCTCATATAGGAGAAGAAGTAAAGCTTAAAGATGGTTGGATCACACGAAGAACTTTCTACTGAAAGCAGTGTTGCTGCACCAGGAAGAGGTGCAAGGGATCAGGCTAGAGAGGAGCTAGTACCTGAGAATCCCCAGCTTAACCAAGCTTTGATAGAAACCTCAGCTTTTCATGCTATGTTTGGACAGTTCATGAATACAGTGACACATATGGCAGAACTGATGCCAGCACCAACACCTAGGGCTCCAGTTCCCAATGAGGGGCATGGATCTGGTAAAAACTTTGAGCGGTTACGTCGGGTAGGAGCCACCGAGTATGCCGGTACAACTGACCCAGCAGACGCATATTCATTGCTTACTGAGTTGGAGAAATCCTTTAGAATCCTAAGCATTCCAGAAACTGAGAAAGTTAAGCATGTTGTATACCTGTTGAAAGGGAGTGTTGGCCACTGGTGGGCCATTGAGGAAGAGAAACGACCAGGTGTTGAGGTCGAATGGAGAGAGTTCCGACGAGAGTTTGTTAGTAGATACTTTCCCAAGACTTACTTGGATGAGAAAATCTCTCAGTTTGAGCGGATAAGGCAAGGACCAATGAACATTAGCGAGTATGAAGCTAAGTTTATGGAGCTTCTATGGTTTTGTCCACACATGGCCACTACAGATGAGGAGAGAATTTGATGTTTTGAGAAGGGTTTGAACGCTGATTTAACCACACCTGCATCTGCTCGAGAGAATAGAGAGAGGTTTGCCACCTTTGTGGAGTCAGTTAGGCGGATAGAAAGGTCCGTGACGGATAAACGTGAAACCAAAAGTAGGAAAATGCATACATAGTTCCAAGGATAGAGGTCCGAAAGTTTTAAGAAACCAAGGTTTTCTGCACCAATAGCACCACAGAGGTTTAGTGCTCAGACACAGTGGACGTCCAGCAAGGGTAGAGGTCGTAGTCTACCGCCAAGTAGAGCCCAAAGTTCAACATCAATGTCAGTAACAGGACCATCTAGGTTGAGATGGGAAAACCTAAGCTGCCAGTGTGGGAAGCCAGGACATCTAATGAAGGATTGTCCATTTGGAGACAGGAATGTAACCCAATCACCGAGGCAGAGTCAACAAGGCTCTCAGAGGTGACAGTTTAGCAGTGGCACACGAGGACGTAGACAGGTGTCCCAAGCTGGTTCATCTGCACTCGATAATAGGACGTACAACTGACAACCACCAATGGCGAGATTCTATGCTATGAATCAGCCAGAGGCAGTAGTCAACCCACGAGTCGTGACAGTTCAGATGGAATTATTTCATTCTGATATGTCTTCATCCTGCTTTGTATCTATTTTGATTGATTTGGGTGCTACACATTCCTTTATCACTCGAGAAGTGATTCATGACTACAATATGATTGTCAGTTGTAGAACGCATAATCTATTATTAGAAACTCCGTTAGTTGGATCTGCGGTGTTGCGGGAGGTATGTTCTCCCTATGTTCTTTCCTTTTCAGAATACAACATTCGGGTGGATCTTATACCACTTGAGATGCACGGGTTTGACATAATTCTTGGAATGGACACCCTAGAAAAATATAAGGTTGTCTTGGATTGTGGTTCCAAGCAAGCTATGTTTACAGACTATGGTGAGACATGGGTCTTTCAGGGGGACAGGAAGATTCTTCCAACCTGTCTAGTGTCAGCTATGGTAGCAGAAAAGTTGATGAGACAAGGATGCTTCACATTCTTGGCACATGTGGTAGATACCAGAGTAGAGAGTCCTAATCTTTCTGAAGTTCCAGTTGTTAGGGAGTTTGAGGATGTGTTTCCTGAAGAACTTCTAGATGTTCCTCCACCCCGAGAGATTAATTTTGAGATTAATCTAATCCTGGGTACGCAACCTATAGCTCAAACACCTTATAGGATGGCGCCAGCTGAGATGGCAAAACTTAAGATATAGTTTCAGGAGTTGCTTGAGAAAGGTTTGATTCGACCAAGTACTTCTCCGTGGGGTGCTCCAGTTCTTTTTGTTAAAAAGAAATATGGGTCTATGAGATTATGCATAGACTATAGACAGCTCAACAAGGTGACAATTAAGAACAAATATCCTTTGCCAAGGATAGATGATCTGTTTGACCAGTTGCGTGGTGCAACATTATTCTCTAAGATAGATCTAAGGTCAGGATATCATCAATTACGTATCAAGGAGAGTGACATACCTAAGTCAGCCTTTAGGACAAGGTATGGTCATTATGAGTTTGTAGTTATGTCGTTTGGACTAACTAATGCACCAGCTGCATTCATGGAGCTGATGAATAGAATCTTCCGGCCATTCCTTGATCAGTTTGTAGTAGTCTTTATAGACGACATCCTGATATACAGTAGAGATGGTCAAAAACATGAACAACACCTTCGTCAAGCCTTGACATTGTTGAGACAGCACAAGCTATATGCTAAGTTTAGCAAGTGTGAGTTTTGGTTGTCAGAAGTGTCTTTTCTTGGACACGTTATATCTGTTTCAGGTATTTGTGTTGATCCACTATAAGTGGAATCTGTGTTAGAGTGGGAACAACCCAAGACACCGACTGAGATTCGCAGTTTCTTAGGCCTGGCAGGTTATTATAGAAAGTTTATTAAAGACTTCAGTTCTATAACCTTACCCCTAACCAAGTTAACCAGGAAGGAAGTTCCTTTTGTCTGGAATGACAAGTGTCAGCATTCTTTCCAGTTGTTGAAAGAAAGGTTGACCAGTGCACCTGTGTTAACTTTACCTGAGCAGGGAAAGGGATACATTGTTTTCTGTGATGCCTCCAAGAATGGTCTAGGATGTGTGCTGATGTAGAGTAATCATGTAGTTTCTTTTGCTTCCCGACAACTTAAGAAACATGAGGAAAATTATCAGACACATGATCTAGAATTAGCTGCAGTGGTTCACGCGTTGAAGATCTGGAGACATTATCTCTATGGAGAAACATTCCAGATTTTCACAGACCAAAAGAACTTAAAGTATATCTTCTCACAACACGAGTTGAATATGAGACAACGCCACTGGATGGAGTTAATCAAGGACTACGATTGTACAATTGATTATCATCCAGGAAAAGCTAATGTAGTGGCAGATGCACTAAGTAGAAAATCATCATAGCCAACCATAGATAAAGCACAGTTGAACACTTTAGTGTGATTTAAACGAGACATGCTTGTCTCATTGAGGCAAAACAATGTACATATTAAAGTATCTTTGTTAGCTGGACTATTAGCTGAGATGCAAGTGAAGCCTACTCTGAAACAACAGATCAAAGAGGCACAATAGGATGATACTGTGATTCAGCAGATCAGGTCAGAGTATGGCAGTGAGAAACGGGATGGGTTTCATGAGTCAGAGGATGAGGTAGTATGTTACCATGGTAGGATGGTAGTACCTAATGTCAATGACTTGAGGAAGTTAGTCATGGAGGAAGCTCATTCGTCCATGTATGCAATGCATCCAGGGAGTACCAAAATGTATCATAACTTAAAATATATGTATTGGTGGCCTGGTTTGAAGAAAGATGTAGCTGAGTTTGTTATGCGGTGTCCACTGTGTTAGCAGGTTAAAGCTAAACATCAGAAGCTCGCAGGAACAATGCAACATTTACCTATACCACAGTAGAAATGGGATCACGTGACCATGGACTTTGTGGTTGGTTTACCCAGAACAGCCAAAGGTCATGATTCCATTTGGGTGATAGTTGATAGGTTGACTAAGTCAGCACATTTTCTTCCTGTCAAAACAACTTATACGGCTGAGAAACTTGCACAGATCTATATAGATGAGATAGTGCAATTACACGGGATTCCAGCTACAATTGTATCTGATAGAGGTCCCCAGTTTACAAGTCGTGTTTGGGAACGACTACATAAAGCCTTGGGTACTCAGTTGAAGTTTAGCACAACTTTCCACCCTCAGACAGATGGGCAATCTGAAAGAACTATACAAACTTTGGAAGATTTTCTTAGAGCATGTGTTCTTCAGTTTGTAGGAAGTTGGGACATACACTTGAGCTTAATAGAGTTTGCCTACAATAACAGTTACTAGACTAGTATTGATATGGCACCATATGAAGCCTTATATGGTAGACGGTGTAGATCTCCGTTATGCTGGTATGAAACAGGGGAATACCAACTTCTGGGTCCTGAGTTAGTACAACAGACAACTGAGAAGATTAAAGTAATACAACAATAGTTGAAAGCCACCCAGGATAGACAAAAGTCTTATGCTGACAAGCGTCGTAGACCCTTAGAATTCCAATTTGGAGACAGGGTGTATCTCAAAGTCTCTCCTTGGAAAGGTGTTCTCAGATTTGGGAAAAAGGGTAAATTAGCTCCTAGATTTATGGGACCTTATCTAGTGATAGCACGGGTCGAAAAGGTAGCTTATAGGTTGGAGTTGCCACCTGAGCTATATAAACTACATCCAGTGTTCCACGTATCTATGTTGAGAAAATGTCATCCCGATACAGAGTTGGTGTTGCAACCTGTAGAGGTAGAATTAAATGAGGATATATCCTATGTGGAAGGTCCAATGATGATTCTTGATTGAAGAATCAGGAAGTTGAAAAAGAAAGATATAGTTCTTGTGAAAGTTCTATGGCATCACCGTGGCATTGAAGAAGCCACATGGGAGCTACAGGAAGAGATGACGAGGAATTACCCTTCTCTTTTATCTTGAGATTTTGGGGATGAAATCCTTGTTAGGGGTTGATAATTGTAACATCCCTGACCTGGGTTATGGCCTAACCCTAGAATTTTTTCTTAAGTAAGTTGTTTACAAATTTGTTTTAATCTTTTGAAAAGTAATTAAGACTCTTGTAGAGTTTAAATTTCAAGTTTGAGCTTATTTGCAAACTATTTATGCATTATATGATAGTTTGGGCATAAAGTGCAATTTACCCAAGATAAGGGGTTATATTTCAAAATGTCACATGTTGAATGTACCTCATGTGTTCTATCATCATAACAGAGAAAATGATGTTAAAGGATGGCTTGTGGAAAGCCTAAATTCCAAGTTGTAGCTTGTTTGAATAATGTTAGTGCATAGTGCACCAATTTTGGTACAAATTGTAATTTACCCAAAATGTGGGGTTAATATGCAAATTACCACCTCTAGAGTGTCCCTACGCCCTCTTAGAATCATGTAGAGGAGATAGAAATAATTATACACCATGTTTCAATCATTTGTGAATGATGGTAATCTTGGTGATGAAATGACCAAGGAAAAGGGCTGAATTTGAAAGCTTAACTTGAGTTGTATCAAGTTGAAAAGCTTATATATGAGTACCTATCGGCCATGGAGCCCAAGGAGGTGTCCCATATCGTTTTGTGAACTTTTTTCAAAGGCCATATCGTGCAAAGCACCTCAAGGAGGTGAGTTGTATCGGGTTTCAGCTTCCTTTGCAAAATGGTGACAGGTTGTGCATAAAGTGATGAATTAATTAATATATATTATTCAAAAGGATATGTAATGGCCGAATCTTTATCTCCAAATGATCCTCAACTGTTTTTCATGTCAAGATAAATGTTTATGCATGCATGTACACGTGTCACCCATGCATGGACACGTGGCACCTACTAGCTCAAAATGTTGACACCTCATTTTTACCTTTCTTCATGTGCAACAAGTATTTATACCCCTAGTTTCACCCTTAAGTGAAATTTTTCGACCCTTACCACCCTCTTACCTTGTGCTATCATGCATGGGGCTCGTTTATCGTGTAGGAGAGCAAGCATATCGTGCATAGGCCCTTGGATATTGCCCATAGCAAAAGCATATCGGCCAAGTAGGTGAAATTGGCCATATAAGGTGATATCGGCCAATAGGGTGAAGAGTTGAGTGCCATATCGTGCAAGTGAGTGCCATATCGTGCAAGAAGGTTGGCATATCGTGCAAGGGCACAAGGGTATCGTGCATAGGCCTTGGGTATCGGCCATAACAAGTGTATCGGCCATACCATGTTGATATTGTCCATAGCAAGTTGATATCGGCTAATTGAAGTGATTTTGGCCACAAGTGAGGGGGTATCGGCCACAAGCAAGGTTGTTTCGGCCAAGAGGAAGTTCATATCGCCCAAGAGTGGTGGGGTGTCGGAAAATGAGCTAAGGAACTCAAAACTTAACCCTAAGGTGAGGCAATGATCATCTTCAACATTGGATTGAAGCATGAATTTAGGGTTTTTATCTTCTTTTATTTTCTTCTTCACCAATTGCTTATCCATGGTGATTCTTTGCATATAGATGAGTTATGAAGTTCATATTCAACATTAGTAACGTGGAGCTTTGGAGCTTGGAGCTTTGAAATTGTTATTAAGGTGGGTTATATAACTTGAACCCAATTATATTATTATGTACCTTCAATTTTGCCATACTTGTTGAACTACTTGCAATTCATTTTCTCTTGAATAATTGCTGAACCTTTGAGTTATAAAAGCTTCAGGGGACTGTGGTCCATGACTTAGAAAAGTAATAACAAGGATCTTAAGGTTGATGATGATGACATCATCAGTATCGTGCAAAAGCACACAAGCACACACCTTCAACCCGATATGGAAAAGTAGCTCTAGTTTACTTGGAAATCGATAGTGGTGTGCATTGGTTTGTACTTTGGGTTGATAGTGGTTCAAACAGTTGTCTAGCCTGTCACTTAACCCATGGTAAAGGGAAGGTCGTGGACATAAAGATTTGAAGAGGTCAAGCACTCAACCACACACCTTCAACCTGATATGGGCTAAGCTAGTATACATATACCTCTAAAACGATATGGTGTGGAAGTACCTTAAATTGCAATATACTTGATGGAGAAACACATGGAGAGTTTTATATCAAGTCATACATTGAGTGGTATGGAGTTTAATGATTAATTATTAAGTAGGCTAATGTACCTTGAAGGAAAGGTTGAGCCAACTTAATAAAGTGTGAAGTGATCAACATCCTAGAGAGGATGAGAGAGAAACTCATACTTGTGAACCAAACATGTAATGTGCATTTATTAATGTCTCTAATATGTGTAAAGTATGATTTAGGGTTTGATCCTCGATAATGTGATATTGAAACCCTAATCAATAAAGAATGGGAAACCCTAACCCTAATAAGGGAATAGTGGTGTTACCCTTGTTTTGTATGGAGTTGATATGTAATTAAGATGGATGTTATCATGTATACTAACCATGCAGGTATCATGAGATGATGAGTATAGCCAGGTATGAGCTATGATGTTTATTTGATAAAGATGTTTAATGGGCCTTGTAAGCCATGTGAGATGCTTGTGTAACAAGTATCATGTATACCTTGGTCATATAACCCAGGGGTATTAGTTACCTAGTAAGTGGTAACTGTGTTCTGTGATGAACTAAGGGTTTGAATACCCATATTTGGTAATCATGATGATGATAATGTCAAGGGATGAGAATTCCCAGTAATTAAATAAGGGATTGAGATCCTAAATGTTATATGTGTCTTAAATATTTGAAAAGTACTTGATGCATGTATTACATCTTTCTTTGTAGCATTTGTCATAATAAATGTTTGAAAACTTGACTGATGCTAAAAGAATATGGTAATGTAATTAATTAATAAAGTGGAATCTTATCATGTAGAGCCCTGACCATAGATCCATCATCATCAGCAACTGGTGATGGTGAAATAGGTTTTCCTACGGGATCTCCTGGAGATCGCATATTTTTTAATATGCGGGGGTGATGGGCGAAAATATCCATACGCCCTAATGTTGGATTGATGTGAGATAAACATCAGATCTCTCAATACTTTATTATATGTGTCGGGATGGATGTATCACGAATCTCCCGATGATGTTTAATGTCAGGATTTATGGTAGATAAACACAAGATCTCTCAATCGCCGAAGGAGTGCAGCCCCCGCTAGAGCTCTATAGAGAAGTTGCCAGTATACCCTGGAAAGCTATGTAAGCAGTTGACATGGTCCTACTTGTGGTCTTGCACTGACCGAGACAGTAGAGGTCTTGGAAGCCGGCTCTTCCATTGACCTTGTATGGTACCGATTTCGACTTCGCAATGGTCGGTTGGAGTATGAGCGGTATACCTCATCTCCTCAGGGCATAAGTGTGATTGAAAAATGTAAATCAGCCGTGTAGCGTATTTGCATAAGGATGAAATAAGGAAATCATTGGTTTATGTTGCATTGCTTAATGTATCCTAAATGGATAAATGTTACAGATGTTCTTCATATTCCTTATTAAAATGAATAGATGATTTATTGCTTTATCATATATAGCTGCAATGCTTCAGAAGATGATATTGCTCTACTCTGCTTAAATAGTGTTTGAATCTTGTTAATTAATGTAAACAAATCCTCTGCTCAGTTTTATACTATTTAACTGTGATAATAATATGGTCGGAGGAGAGTTATATCTCTCGCTGGGATAGTTACAATTGTCTCACCCCCGTGGAATCCAAAATTTTTAGGTGGACGCGGATGAGGAGGTAGGAACTATACAACAGAGGGAGGACAGCAACATCAGGAGCAGCAGTAACATCTCATGTTGAGTTATTGTCTGCCATGTCATGTAGATATGAGTCCTATGTGTCGTCTCTATACTCTCAGGTCCTTGGAGTCAGTACTTAGTGGTTTTATGATCGATCTGAGATTTTGGCTTGTATGCCTCGAGGTTTTATGTTGCTCGTGTATAGTTTGGTAAAGCAACTGTTGTATATATTCATCGAGATGAGATTGTACATGGTGTGTACAATGTAAACCATAATGTATGCAGTACTTTGGTTCTCTTCTTAGGAGTTTTCTAGAAATGGAACTCCTTGCAAATGGTTTTAATTTTTTAGTGATTTTTGTTAATCCACTGCTTATAGTAATTCCGCAATTATTTACTGGTGATGATTTGATTTGCGGTCGGATCGTCTCAACTAGAGGGTAGGTGCACTAAGGAATATTTTTTAGATGTTTGGGTTGTTGCAATGGATATAATTTCGAGTTTTACAACACTCGAATGGTTAGTATCACTTTTCCTACACTTTTCATAAGTTTTCATAATGTTAACTCGACCAATTACACTATGCGACAAAGCTAATTTAAAGCATCGGTCGAGTTTATCCTGAATGAAACTCGACCAAACACTTAGATTAGTTTTGCTTAGTTCAGAGATCGGTCAAGTTATGTGTATGGTAAACTTGATTGAACCTAAATTTTCTCAAAATCCATCAAGGGGGTCGGTCGAGTTTGTCACATGTAAAACTCAACTAAAAAAGTCCTTGTGATTAATTTTTAAAAATATCATTAGATTGATTAAACGTTCGAATTTAGGGCTCCTGGTTTTTTTCAACTTAGTTACAAGTCATTACATTAATACAAATGATTACAAAAATCATCCTAAATATTTTAGGGTGTTTTCTAAAAAAGTGAATTTGCATTGCTTTTGACTTGAACTGGATCAAGCTAGGGCTTGATTGAATTGATCCTTTTCATGTACCTAATGTCTGAAATCAACCTCAAATAGACATATTAGATACATATGGATGGAATGGTTAAGGAATTATCAAAATATGGACAACGTACAACTCTCAAGTCGAAATTTTCCCCCTTTTTTACAATGACAAACCATTCCCTAACATATTGAAAAGGATATGAAAATTTAAACTTTTACCTTTCAGAAGTATGTGAAAGTTAAACCTTTACCTTGTGAATTACAAGGGGATATATGACTGAATAATGTGAATTGCTCCCCCCTCAATTCATGCTTACTTTTACCTGCATGGTTAGTTTTCCCAAAAATAACCATAGAACTTATATATACTATATGGTCATCTAGCAAGTCGCATGCAATTTCATATATTTGACAAGAATAGAATCACATAGGTAATAACTTCAATATGGATGAGCTCATTTCTCCCCTATTGGTACCTACAGTACATGATGAGCTCTGATAGTCTTCTCCCCCTTTATCATTGCAAAAAGGTAGGTGGTATAAGAGCTATAAAGCACGGATCTTCACCACAAGCACAAGCTACACAAGCAACCACACAAAACATGCACCATACAGAGACAAAATAGAGAGAAACAAGCAATCTAGAGTCATAATTAAAATATCAGATAACATAGAAATAACTCATAAGATATAGTCAACCAAAGATTTAAGGTACATAAGATTAAGATTACAACACCAAACATGTCCTCTCAGAATAAAAGTTACAAACCAACAAAAAATGACGAGATGATAAAATAGTTTGCCTCAGATACAGTGCCCAAATGTCTAATACATGATAGTCTTTGAATATATATATATATATATATATATATATATATATATATATATATATATATATATATATATATATATATAAAAGATCTCTAATAGACTACAAATTACTAAACATCTACAACATCAACTATGTCCTCATCATCATAATCATCGGGTTAATAGTCCTCATCATCATTAGATGGTGTAGCAGTGGCAGTAGTTGTAGACTCACCATCATCACCATCAGAATATATGTCATCACTAACATTAGAGTCATCAACATCCTCAACGTCAGCCTCATCCTCAGCGTCTTGGTCTGGCATCTCCTCATCAGCATGAGTACCAGGCCATCTGGCATTCTACTCAGCCCAGGACATGTCACATGCATGTAATGCATTTGCTTGCGGAAATGTGGGAGTGGACACTCCATCATATCCAACAAGCAGAGAAGCAGTGGGGCCAATAGGAAAATTCAGAAGAGGAAGCGAACTAGGGGTAGGGGAAGGTCCACCATCAGCCGAAGCAGGGGGTGCATCGAAAGCAGTACGAGTTGGAGGGTCAGTGTAGAACTGATTGTATGCATAAGAGGCATCGTCACCTCCTGGGTATGCCAAGTAGGGTGGGTAGGGTTGGTTGCATGATAGGTTCATGTGAGACATGATTTGGAAGAGGACATGGTGGAGATGCTCCTGAACCTGAAGGTTATACGCATGTTGATGTATCATATATCCCATGAGGGTTTCATTTGATACACAAAATGAGGTGTGGTCAGGTCGGGTGGAGGAGGTGGTGGAGAGGGTTGGCATAATCATCATCACTATAGGCAGTAAGATTAAAGTCCACTTGTGTATTTTCTATCAATCAAACAACCTACATAATCAACATCACTATAGGCAGTAAGAGTAAAGTCCCTTGACTTGGGATAGCATAGTCCAAAATGTTGAGTTTTGGCTAAATACCTCAAAATCCTCTTAATCATTGTGAGATGTGATTTTTTTAGACAAGATTAAAAGCAAGGACACAAGTCAACACTAAACATTATGTTAGGTCTAGATGCATTTAAATAAAGTAAACTTTCAATCATACCTCTATAGATCTTCTCATCCACTTTCTCGCCTTCTTCGTCTTTATCAAGCTTGGTAGTGTTTGACATGGGATTTTCCATCACTTCATGTTCTCCACCCAAAGCACTTAAGAAGTTCACTAGTGTACTTGCCCTGGATGATTAAGATAACTTCCTTGGTTTGCTTGATTTGAAAGTTGAACAAGAAAGTAAGATCCCCCATCATGCTTATCTCAAACTCACTCTACATAAGATAGATAAACTCCTTGCAAAGATCAAGATCAGACCCGCCAAATATAATATCATCAACATAAATTTGAATAAGCAAAATATTATTAGAAGTTTGTTTTAGAAACAAGGTAGAATCGAATTTGCCCATGATATGTCCATTGTCTAGAAAAAAGTTATTTAGTTTCTCATACCAGGCTCCAGGGTCTTATTTCAGTCCATAGAGAGATTTTTGTAATAAGTAAATATGGTTAGGAAATTTATCATGTTCAAAGTCAGGGGGTTGAGCCACATAGACTTCCTCCTCGGTTATACCTTTCAAAATGCACTTTTAACATGCATTTGATAAATTAGAATATTCTTATAACTAGCAAAAGAAAGTAGCATTTTAATATATTCATGTCAAGCAATAGGTACATAAATTTCATCAAAACCAATACTGTGATACGCCATTCGAACAAAATTTCATTAACTAAGAGGAAGCGATCATTAGCAATAGATTACTGAAAATCACTAAAAATTAAAACCTTTTTCAAAGAGATCCAATTCTAAGAAACTCTTAACAACAAGAACCAAAGTATTACATGTACATTCTGGTCTACAAGTACATACCATGTACCATCTCTTCTCGAGGATTACATACATCAATTGCTCTCTTAAGTCTACACATGAGAAATACACAACCTCGAGGCATTCAAGCCAAAATCTCAGATCGGTTATGAAAACACTAAGTACTGACTCCAAGGACCTGAGAGTAGAGAGACGACACATAGGACTCTTATTTACAAGACAAGACAGTAAGTATCTCCACCTGAGATGTTACTGCTATCCTTCCCCTGTAGTATGGTTCTTACCTCCTTGTCCTCGTCCACCTAAAAACGTTGGATCCCACGGGAGTGAGACAATTGAAATGGTCTCAGTGAGATATATAACTCTCAGCTAGAAACATTATTATTACAGTTTAATAGAATAAAACTGATCAGAGGATAAGCAGTTTAGAACATTCTCATATCTTAAAGCATTGCAACTATCTATGATAGAGCAGTAATTCATTTATTCACTTTATAAGGAATATGAAGAACATGTATATCACTTATCCATCTTACTATATCAACATCTCAAGCTTATCCAGAGATACTCATTATCATGGTATGTCATCCATGAATCATTCTCATTTTTGTCTATTGACCTTAGCCAATCTGTTATCCAGATATTGAATTGTTCCAGTCATGTGAGTATACATCATCATATTCTATTCAGGCATTAGACTATGCCAATTCTATGCAAACATTCCAGGCATTGGATTATTACCAATCATGTGCAACCATTCCAGGCATTGGATTATTACCAATCATGTGCAACCATTCCAGGCATTGGATTATTACCAATCGTGTGCAACCATTCCAGGCATTGGATTATTACCAATCATGTGCAACCATTCCAGGCATTGGATTATTACCAATCGTGTGCAACCATTTCAGGCATTGGATTATTACCAATCCTGTGCAATTATTCCAGGTATTGGGTTATTACCAATCCTGTGCAATTATTCTAGGTATTGGGTTATTACCAATCATGTGCAATTATTCCAGGTATTGGGTTATGACCAATCATGTACAATTATTCCAGGTATTGGGTTATGACCAATCCTGTGATATTATTCCAGGTATTGGGTTATTACCAATCCTGTGACATTATTCCAGGTATTGGGTTATTACCAATCCTGTACAATTATTCCAGGTATTGGGTTATTACCAATCATGTGCAATTATTCCAGGTATTGGGTTATTACCAATCCTGTGCAACCATTCGAGGCATTGGATTATTACCAATCCTATGCAATTATTCTAGGTATTGGGTTATTACCAATCATGTGTAATTATTCCAGGTATTGGGTTATTACCAATCCTATGCAATTATTCCAGGTATTAGGTTATGACCAATCATGTGCAATTATTCCTGGTATTGGGTTATGACCAATCCTGTGATATTATTCCAGGTATTGGGTTATTACCAATCCTGTGACATTATTCCAGGTATTGGATTATTACCAATCCTATGCAATTATTCCAGGTATTGGGTTATTACCAATCCTGTGCAATTATTCTAGGTATTGGACTATGCCAATCCTGTGCATCATCACTATATACCACATCACCTTTTCTAGGTATTAAACCTTGGCCAAGCCATCATACTTATTCACATCCTTTATGTAATTCAAGTATTCCTCTTATCTCCTTTAAGCTTATTCAAACATTATAGCCCTTATTTGGCTATAAGCATAAAGCATGCATGATTAAGATTTCATTATTATTGCATCCATTTATTATTATTATGTTACTAAGTTTCCATTTCCTAGTTTATTTGAACATTATCATTGCTTACATGAAACTTTTTTTAAACATCTTGTTACCTCTTACTAGGCAACAACTATTCACATGGCTCACAAGGCCCATTAAGCATCTTGTCACCTTTCACTAGGAAACAACTATTTACATGGCTCACAAGGCCCATTAAAGATCTTGTCACCTTTCACTAGGCAACAACTATTCACATGACTCACAAGGCCCATTAAACATCTTGTCACCTTTCACTAGGCAACAACTATTCACATGGCTTACAAGACCCATTAAACATCTTATCTCCTTTCATTAGGCAACAAATATTAGGGTTAGGGTTTCCCTCTATAGACGAATAGGGTTTCAAGTTAATATTATTAATTCAAACCCTAATTCATTGCTCCACACATCTAGGAGCATAAATTGATATCATAAGTATTCAATTATACTTATTTATTCTCGTCTTTTATCATTAAATGATAATCATCTCAAAGTGTGAGTTTCTCTCTCATCTTCTCTAGGATATTGATTACATCATACTTTGTTATGTTGGCTTAACCCTTTCTCAAGGTATGTTAGCCTACACTCATCAAAGTGCATTACATCTTAATGTAATAATTGTCATGACACACTTCATGTGTTACTCATCCAAGTGGATTGGATTTAGGGTACATCAAGGTGTATCAATCTTGAGGTGCTGAATGTGATATCTATCACATCCTGATGTTTCACTTCCCTCATCACCTTTAATTCGTCAACTTATCTTGTATTAGGGTAATTCCCATCCTCATACTTCATACACCAGTTCATCACATTTATCATGTAATGTATTGGTCATAAGTCACTCATTTGATTTAACCAACCATTATCAATAATGTGGACTCATCTCGGGTTAAGGAATTATTGATATAAGGTTATCCATTATCAACCACTTTTAGGTGTTTCACTTACCAATATATTATTTATTATTCCATTATTGGGAATAGGGTTTTTCCCTCTTTATCAACTAGGGTTTTACATCACATCACCCTATGTTGGGGTTTTACATGACATCACTCTATATTAGGATTTCACATGGCATCACCCTTAGTTAAGGTTTCACATGGCATCACCCTTGATTAAGGTTTCACATGGCATCACCCTTGATTAGGGTTTCACATGGCATCACCCTTGATTAAGGTTTCACATAAAGCACCCTCTTAAATTAGGGCTTTTTCATTATATCACCCTGAATTGGGATTTCTCATATCATCACCACAGATTAGGGTTACACCATTACCCTAGATTAGAGTTTCACCTAACATTTCCCTACATTAGGGTTAGGGCTCATCAACCATCTCGGTTAGGGTTTCATGATCTCTTTATCAAGGATCATACCCTACATACATATTTTATTCATGTTGAAAGTGTTGAGGCTTAACCACTATATGATTATCATACATGTATGGATTACTCCCTCTCTCATCCTCTCTAGGATTTTAATTACTTCAAACTTGATTAGATTAGGTCAACCCTTCATTCAAGTGCAATCATTTAGGGTTAGCATATTGTATTGAGGCATTTCTTCCATAAGCATCCAATGTTAACCCTTCTATGGATACTAATCACCCTAGTACCTTAAAGGTACAACCATTGTAATTATTTTTGACAACACCACTAACAATTATAGGGTTAATTGTACTTACATGGTTTGAACCAATTAGACCTTCAAATGGTCTTGAGGTATTAGACCCTCAAACAGTCTTGAAGTACTTTGACCTTCAAACGGTCTTGGTCCAAAACTCCAATCGGTCTGAGACCGTTAGACCTTCAAACGGTCTTGATCTCAAAATCCCTAACGGTTTGAAACCGCATGAGAAACTCATCAATGAAACCATTTGAACATTAAACAATTTGAGACCATTTGCTCTCCAAACAGTCTGAAGACCGTTTGATCCCAAATGGTTTCAAGACCGTTTGGACTCAAACAGTCTCAAGACCGTTTGGTCCAAACCACCTTGAAATTGAATGGACCAATTAGGGTTTTCTCCAATCGATCAATTGATTTTTAGGGTTTGCTTTATTGAATCACACATCAATTGGACCATTGAAAGTACATCAAATTACAGCCCTTGGATCTCCAGTCATCCATCACAGCCCTTGACCTCCAAACGGTCTTGAGACTGTTTGGTCTTAAATGGTCTTGAGACCATTTTCCCTCAAACGGTCTTGAGACTGTTTGAGCCATTCAACTTAGAAATCGGCTCAATCGATTTAGGGTTTCAACCATTCAATTAAATTAGGGTTTGTAATCAATGGACCATACATTCTTGGAACCATTTTAATTAAATCAATTCGAACCATTGGATCTTCATCATCCACATCAGCAATAGACCCCAAATGGTCTTGAAACCGTTTAACCACAAACGGTCTTGAGGTTGTTTGCTCACAAACGGTCTTGAGACCGTTTGGTCATCAAAACTCAAAACCGTTTGCCTTTGATTTTTATTGAGGTGTGTGCTAAGATGACATCTTCATCTTCAAGATACAAACCTTCGAAATTTTCTATGATGTTTGTGGTGATTTCAACAATTAATCAAAAGGAAAATCATGAATGAAAACGGAATCAATATACAATGAAGAAATGAAATCAATAATGATATTTAAGGGTTCAAGTTATATAACCTGCCTTCAAAATTGAATCCAAGCTTCAAACTCCACGTGTTCAATGGTGAATGAAGCTCTCTCAACTGTCCAAGTTCCGTTCTCAAGTCTTTGAGTGAAATGAATGGCTAAGGTTGAAGATTGAATGAAGAAAAGAAGAAATTAAGCATTGAATTTCGATTTCCACCATGAAATTAAGGTTGAAGATGACTATCGAGCTTACCTACAGGTTGGGGCACGTCCTCCTTCTGCTCCTAAGCTCCCTTGTATTCAACCAAAGCAAGGAAAGCTAAAGGAATCGAAAAAGCCTTTCATGTGGGTTGAAAATGGGATGTTTATAAGGGAATTTCAATGAGAGAGAAAGTCATAAATAATTCCTTCAACTCCCAAAATTGGTGCCACATACTCCCCTCAATCCCTTGTATACGAAGCCATCTCCCCAACTTTGTAATTCCTCTTCATTATCCATGAATTAAAAGAAGACAAATTAAGCACCTTAACCATTTTAATAATAATATCCAATATTGAGTGGATATTACTTTTTCTTTAACTAATGTGAGTGGGCTCTCCACTCAATTTATATATTTCATTGCCTTTGCAAGGCACAAGGACGTACATACTTATAAAAATTCAACAATCACATTTTTGGTTGAAAGGCAATTCAATTAATATATTTATTTTTGCATTAAATTGAATTATGGTTTCAATTATGCTTAAATCTTGATTATTTTAATATCAAGATTCTCTCTCCTCCAAAGAGATTCAAATGAGACGCCTCTCTAATTTTCTTTTCTCAAAATGATGACAGGAAACATGAGGGACTCTCTAGATGTGGTATTTGCATATTGAACCCTAGGTTTTGGGTAAATTACACATTACACCAAAATTGGGTTTTAATGCACAAACATTACTCAACAAGCTCTTTCTTGGTACTCAGGCTACCACAAGCCATACCTCTGCATAATTTTCATTCTTATGATGCTTCAACACTTGAGGAACATTTTATCATGTAACATTTGCAAGTCAACCCCTCAACTTGGGTAATTTGCACATTAGTCCAAAATAGGCAAAACATTGTTTTCAACATTATTCAAAAAGGACTAAAATTGAAACATAAGTTCCTCTTGAGCCTTAATTACTTTTCAAAGGATAAAGACAAGAATATAAATGACTTACTTAAGAAAAACCTCTAGGGTTTAGCCTTAACCCAGGTCAGGGATGTTACAATTATAAACCCCTAACAAGGATTTCGTCCCCAAAATCCCAGGTAAAGAAAGACAAATATTATTCATTCATCACATCATCAAGCCTCCAACTAACATCTTAATGTCATGTAGATGCCATAGAACTTTGATCATCACAAAGTCCTCCCATATTGGGTTATCATAGAGTCTGTCACAAAGGACACATACTCTACTGTCCTTTTTATTATTAATGGTAGAGTCAACTCTGTGTCAAGTAACACTACCTTATTTAACTCAGGTGTCAAACCTCACTAATTTGTCACCCACTTGGTACTACATATCTCATCGTACATTTTTAGCTTTAATAAGCTTTTCCCACAATGATTCTACAATTGTTCCTTCAATTAGTACGTCCTTATCAATGTTATGTTTATGTGGGGCATAAACCCCTAACATATGATGTCCATAGTATTTTATATAACTCGACTAATTTCACAGTTGGCCATTCCAGGTGACCAACATTTCTTCTTATGAGGAGGTATGTTCCCATTTTCTCATATCATTGAAAGTTCTTGGACACTAGGATTCTTTACCTTGGTATCCATTATATGTGCCAGAAACACATCACATCATCATCATGATTACTAGTTTTGGGTATTCAAACCCTCAGTCTATTATTGAACTTTGTTACCTCTCATCAGGTAACTATTACCACTAGGTCCTCAGACCAAGGTATACATAATACTATACATCTTCTTTTGTTTATAAATTGATTCATGATTAACTCAGATCCCTTTGTATATCAATTAGGATGTGGTAGAAATATCCATGCCACATCTTCTACCTTATTATGCTCTTTAGATAGACTCAAAATGACTACTTGATCAGAGTAATCAGAATGATAGCAATCTAAGAGTGACATACTTACCTTATCTTCAATAGATGAATACCTGGCCAGGGTATTCAAAAACTGAAATTAGGTATTATGCATTTGTTTCATATTATGTTTCATACTTTAAACATCTCTTTAAATTTATTATTTAATATCTTCGATTTTCTCTGGGTGTTTCTTTTACATCTCTTCTACATGAAACGAAAAAAAAATTCAAAACATATAAGAGAATATTATTATGAATATTGGTTATCATTCTTTTTATCTCTTCCTTATGTCCTCACAAGACTAATTAAAGGAAGATCAACAATAACTATCTTTCTTATAATCAATAGGCAGAGAGAGGAAAATGGAAAGATAATTCAGAATGAAAAGTTTTATCTGACAAGTTACCTTTACGGGTTATCTAGTGTCTTATCTGACTCAATTACATGGAGTCAGTTGTCATCTGTTATTGCCTTTGTCCTCTACTACCAGAGGTAGATGGACCAAACTGTGACACTTGTCTTCACCCTCGGCCTTCTGCTTCACTAACCTGGGGTCCTTGTTGGTTATGTAGATTATGGCTTGACTGTTGGGTCACCACATTATTTCTTCTTGGACACTGCTACCTAAAATGTCCTATCTGTCAACATTTATGGAAAGCCCGACCCTTACTTGATGACCACTGCATTGATGTACTATATTGTGGTTGAACCAATGTCACCGAAAACTTTGGTTGTTTAGTACCACCAATCCATTGTTCCTGTGACTGTGTAGACTCCTTTTGAGGTTTACCTCATGTTTCTTCGTCACAGACCTTTCTATCCTTTGAATTGACTCCACAAATGTGGAAAATTTCTCTCTACTTTCTAAAGCAGCTGCCAAGATAGAAACCTCATCATTTAGTCCTTTCTCAAAATGTCGAATCTTCTCCTGTTCAGTAGCAGCGATTTGAGGACAAAACTGTAAAAGTTCCATAAACCTAGCCTCATATTCATTTATTGACATGGTTCCGTGCCGAACCTTCTCAAACGGTGAGATCTTTTCGTCTAAGTATGTTCTTGGAAAATATTTATTGATGAATTCTTGAAGAAATTCCTCCCAACTAACCTCTTCATCATTCCTTTTTACTTCTTCTATGGCCCACCAATGGCCAGCACTACCCTTCAAAAGGTATACAGCATGTTTTACTTTGTCAACATCTGGAATACTAAGGATCTTAAAAGCCTTTTCTAACTCAGTGAGACATAGATCAGCATTTGTTGGGTCAGTTGTCCTAGCATATTCTATATCTCCTACACGACGTAGTCATTCAAAAGTCTTACCAGACCCATGTCCCTCATTGGCAATTGGTGCCCTAGGTGCTGGTGCAGGCATCCGATCTGCCATATGCCTCATTGTGGCCATGAATTTCCCTAAATAGAGTATTAATGGTTGGGTTTTCTATCATAACTTCGTCAAAATGGGGATTCTCAGGCACTAATTCCTCTCTTTCCTGATCCCTTGCACCTCCTACTGGTGCAGTAACATTGCTTCCAGCAATGTGATCCTCGTGTTCTCCATACATCTTTAAGCTATCTCCCTTCTTCTTTATAAGCAGAAGTCATTATAAGATATACTGGAGGACACTAACACAAACTCAACACCTTAGTCCTATGTCTCTGTAGACTCAGCGAACCTTAAGCTCTGATACCACTAATTGTGGCACACCGTTTGAACAAAACATCATTAACTAAGCGGAAGCGATCATTAGCAATGGATTACTAAAAATCACTAAAAATTAAAATCTTTTTCAAAGAGATCCAATTCTAGGAAACTCTTAACAACAAGAACCAAAGTATTACATGTACATTCTGGTCTACAAGTACATACCATGTACCATCTCTTCTCGAGGATTACATACATCAATTTCTCTCTTAAGTCTACACATGAGCAATACACAACCTCGAGGCATTCAAGCCAAAATCTTAGATCAATTATGAAAACACTAAGTACTGACTCCAAGGACCTGAGAGTACAGAGATGACACATAGGACTCTTATCTACAAGACAAGACAGTCAGTATCTCCACCTGAGATGTTACTGCTATCCTTGATGCTGCTATCCTTCCCTTGTAGTATGGTTCTTACCTCCTCATCCTTGTCCACCTAAAAATGTTGGATCCCACGGGGGTGAGACAATTGAAATTGTCCCAGCGAGAGATATAACTCTCTGCCAGAAACATTATTATTGCAGTTTAATAGAATAAAATTGATCAGAGGATAAGCAGTTTAGAACATTCTCATATCTTAAAGCATTGCAACTATCTATGATAGAGCAGTAATTCATTTATTTACTTTATAAGGAATATGAAGAACATGTATATCACTTATCCATCTTACTATATCAACATCTCACGTTTATCCTGAGATACCCATTATCATGGTATGTCATCCATGAATCATTCTCATTTCTATCTGTTGACCTTAGCTAATATGTTGGCTAGGTATTGAATTGTTCCAATCATGTGAGTATACATCAACATATTCTGTTTAGGCATTGGACTATGCCAATTCTATGCAAACATTCCAGGCATTGGATTGTTACCAATCATGTGCAACCATTCCATGCATTGGATTATTACCAATCATGTGTAACCATTCCAGGCATTGGATTATTACCAATCTTGTGTAACTATTCCAGGCATTAGATTATTACCAATCATGTGCAACCATTCTAGGCATTGGATTATTACCAATCCTATGCAACCATTCCAGGCATTGTATTATTACCAATCCTTTGCAATTATTCCAGGTATTGGGTTATTACCAATCCTGTGCAATTATTCCAGGTATTGGGTTATTACCAATCATGTGCAATTATTCTAGGTATTAGGTTATGACCAATCATGTGCAATTATTCTAGGTATTGGGTTATGACCAATCCTGTGATATTATTCTATGTGGGCTCTGATCTCCAAACCATGACATAAACACAATTAAAACTTAGCGGAAGCGAATCGGTAATCAGCGGAAGACAAAAATCACGGGAAATTAAAACTTTTCGTGACAAGAACTTGAATCCATAGAAGCCTCTGTAGACTCAACTGAACCTGGAGCTCTGATATTCTAGGTATTGGGTTATTACCAATCTTGTGACATTATTCCAAGTATTAAGTTATTACCAATCTTGTGCAATTATTCCAGGTGTTGGCTTATTACCAATCATGTGCAACCATTCCAGTCATTGGATTATTACCAATCATGTGCAATTATTCTAGGTATTGGGTTATTACCAATCTTGTGCAATTATTCCAGGTATTGGGTTATTACCAATCCTATGCAATTATTCCAGGTATTGGGTTATGATCAATCCTGTGCAATTATTCCAGGTATTGAGTTATGACCAATCCTGTGATATTATTCTAGGTATTGGGTTATTACCAATCCTGTGACATTATTCCAGGTATTGGGTTATTACCAATCTTATGCAATTATTCTAGGTATTGGGTTATTACCAATCCTGTGTAATTATTCCAGGTATTGGACTATGCCAATCCTATACATCATCACTGAATACCACATCACATTTTTTTAGGTATTAAACCTTGGCCAAGCCATCATACTTATTCACATCCTTTATGTAATTCAAGTATTCCTCTTATCTCCTTTAAGCTTATTCAAAACACCATAGCCCTTATTTGTCTATAAGCATAAAGCATGCATGATTAAGATTTCATTATTATTATTGCATCCATTTATTATTATTATGTTACTAAGTTTCCATTTCCTAAGAAAAGGTCTTGGAATGACTTAGGAATCCTAAAGCAATAGAAAAAAAAACCAATCAACAACAGATGGAGAACCCTAGCGCCTGGGGCGGTGACTGTGTGGGCGACAAAGGTTTCCCCGAAGATGACGGCGATGGAGGACCTCTACACATAAACCAAACCCTCTCACTCGGTGCATCAAGGATCATTCTCAACTTCACAAGCGGGTGCTCGACCCATGGACCTACAGGGAATCGCACGACAACAGACATGAATGTGGAATAGGCTGCCCCTCTAGGTTCAGAGTTCCCACCTTTGCAGAACCCAGATCATGCTTCTAATCAGGAAGGCGGCACACAAGCTACGCTTCAAAAGAAATCCTATAGCGACACAGTAAGGAAGTAGCAATCTAATGACTCCCACGGGTACATTAGAATCAATGTTGAGGATTGTGATGCCTGTTTGAAGCCGGGGGACATCTTCATCTCCAGCGTTCAAGCTGACCAAGGAAGCTAGGGATGATCTCCTCAAGCCCTGGTAGTTTACGGTGGTTGTGAAGCTTCTCTCTAAGGAGATCGGGTTCCTCACCCTACGAGATCGAATTAAGATGCTCTGGAGGCCAACCGGTGGCTTCAACTTGATCGACATATCCAATGAGTTCTTCATCATGCAGCTCCAACATGAAGATGATTATATACACGCCTTGATAGGGGGTCTATGGCCAATCTTTGGGTCATACCTAACCGTTCAACATTGGCACCCTGACTTCTCGCCGGAATCCTCTGCACCGCTGAAACTGGTTGCCTGGATCTAGATTCCTAACTTGCCCATCCACCTATATTGGGAAGAGCTTCTGACTGAGATCGGAGACCACATAGGGAAAACCATCAAGGTTGATTTGAACACCCAACTTCAAAGAAGGGGGAGGTTCTCCAGAATTGTTTTGGAGCTAGACCTCTCGAAACCCTTGGTCCTGCTAGCATGGATTGAGGGAAATAGGTATAGAATCAAATACAAAAATATCCCTTTCATATGCATGTATTGCGGAAGAGTCGGTCACCTGGAGAAGGATTGTACAAAGAGGATTACGGAGGAAAATGAGGCAAGGAAGGGAAGTATGGATTTTGGACCCACCGTCTCGGTCCAGGACTCGCATACTAGTGCTTTCATAGACTACATGTATGCACAACCTCTCCCGAGAAGGCCAAAGAAAAACCAGGGACAGCAGAAGAGTTGGAAACATCCTAACTATTTTCAACAACTGGAGAATGATGAGGAAGAGGAGGTCAGAGAGGTAGTCGATGTGAACCAGGTTGCAGAAAGGGTAACGAATGGCATAGACTGGAGCTCCAGGAAAAAGAACTATAAAGGCACTAAGAAATCTACTAAAGCCCTACACCAGCGCCCGCCTTCACAAGCCTGACACGCGACGTCCTCAATGACCCCTACCGCAAACACTCCCAAGCAAGCTGTGAACATATCATCTTCAGAGAACATAGTGGAAAACCCCACAGGTGATCAACTTCTTAAAGGTAGACCAGACGGTTCTCACCCGTTCATCACCTCCTCCTTCTCGATGGGAAACTTTAGCAATACAGGGAAACTGTCGTCGCTCCTACGGAGCCCGGGGCGCATGTCATCGGGGATCCATCTCTGCAACCGGAAAATAGTCCAACAAGGGGAGGCTGTTAAATTAGCCACCCATAAGAGGGGGAAGACGTCGTTGATGCAAGATCTAGAAGAAGAGGCGAAGGCCATGGAGAAATCCACCCTCGTCGACTCAGACAAATGAACACCATCACCTGGAACACCCAAGGTATCTGCGACAAGGATACCCAAAACACGGTGAACAATCTTGTCAGGAAGTACAACGCCTCGGTCATTTGTCTCCTGGAGACAAGATGTAGTGGCTCCAGAGCCCTGAACATTATAAAGAAGCTTTGTTTTACCCACTCTCATAGGGTGGAAGCAGTGGGGTTCTCAGGAGGAATTTGGGTCCTATGGAAACCTAATATGAACGTTGAAGTCCTCTTATCCCATAAACAGTTCATACACTACAGTATCAACCACTGTCTCTACACCTTTGTATACACAAGCACAATCAGAAGTGGGCGGAAGCTGCTATGGATCCAGCTGGAGTCTCTCGCTGCTACGATTTCTAGTCCTTAGGTAGTAGTCGGCGACTTCAATGTGGTCATGTACCCATATGAAAAGTTCGGTAGTGCCACTTTCGATAGTGCTAACGGTAGGGATTTCATTGAGGCAATGGAAGCATGTTCACTCATCGACCTTGGAGCTGGCGGCCCCATGCACTACTTTCCGACATGGTTTACTCCATGAAAGGCTCGACAGAGCCTTAGGGAATCAGTCTTGGATGGACCAGGCTATTTCCAACTATGTACATGTCCTAGAAAGGAAT
The DNA here is from genome assembly GCA_963693085.1 of Alisma plantago-aquatica. Classification (NCBI taxonomy): domain Eukaryota; kingdom Viridiplantae; phylum Streptophyta; class Magnoliopsida; order Alismatales; family Alismataceae; genus Alisma; species Alisma plantago-aquatica. The sequence goes on from OY856412.1 coordinate 787,058,463, forward strand.
CACTCGGACCATGCTCCGATCCTTATCATTGAAAAGGAAACCTATGTTCGTAGAACTTCACACCCTTGCACCTCGGTGAGATGGGAGTCCATTCCAGACTTTAGACCTTTCCTTCAAGAAGCATGGAACACATACGTGCCGCTTCATCTCGCTAGAAAAAGCTTCCTTGAAGCAACTCACTCCTGGGAGACATCACATAAAAAGGATGAACGTAGAGAGAAGGATAGGCTCTCTAATCAAATCAAGTGGAATCAACTCAATCTAGCTCTCAAATTCAACCAGGATCTCACCCGGCACACCATTGTCATTCAGTCTAGACTGGATGTCATCCTCCATAGAGAAGAGGCTGAGTGGTAGCAAAAATCACATTATGACTAAATCAGACTGGGGGACGGAAACACCTGGTACTTCCACTCCATTATCAAATCCCGATGCTAGAGGAACAAGATAACCAAGCTCAAGGATGTGGATGGAAGCTGGCATGAGAACAAACAGAGCATTAAATCTTTAATTCTAACCTTTTTTCAAATGTGTATCAGGAAGCGGACTCGCACGCCCGACTCACATCAAGTTGTACCTTTATCAGTGTCTTCCCACAGTTATAAATATCCCTTGTAGCAGTGATGAAGGAACCTCCAACGCCTGATGAGATCTGCCAAACCCTCGCCACAATGTCCCCTCTCAAATCGTCGAGACCGGACGGGGTCGACACTGCGTTCTACCAGCACAATTGAGAAACCGTTGCAAACCATCTCTACACCTTCATCATAGCGCCTTTCTATGGTTTCCCTCTACCGACTGAAGCATCCAATTCACTGCTGGTTCTCATCCCTAAAGTCCCCTTGCCGAAAAGCTGCTCATAGTTAAGGTCGATCTCCCTTAATAACGTGTGCACCAAGCTTATCTCCAAAGTCATAGCCTCCAGAATTAAACCATATTTAAGCGAGTGGATTTCTCCTTATCAGTCGAGCTTCGTGTCGGGAAGACGCATCGGAGACAACACAGTGCTAGTTCAAGAAATCATTCATACCATGGAGTCCAAGCAGAGAAAGAAGAACCACCTCGCTCTCAAACTTGACCTAGTTAAGGCTTTTGATAAGCTTAGCTGGCATTTCATTGAGGATACGCTTCATAGAACATCCATTCCAGGCGAACTAATCTCCATTATCATGAATTTTATCAGAACTGGGGAATCATCCATTATTTGGAACAGGGAACAAATCGGATCCTTCCACCCTTCCTACAGGGTGAAGCAAGGCGATCCGCTCTCACCTTACTTGTTTGTGTTGTGCCTAGACCGCTTTAGTCAACTCATAGAAGAGGAGGTTACCCAGCAAAGGTGGAAGCCCATAATCATCTCCAGGAAAAAGCTCCTGTTCACTCACGCAAGTTTTGCGGACAACATTATTCTCTTTGGAGAAGCCACTACTATGCAAGCGACCACCATCAAACGCAGCCTCCAAAGCTTCAGCGCAGCCTCCGGCCTATTCCTATCCAACGACAAATCCCCCATCTTCTTCTCCCACAATACGCCCAGATCGATCAGAGCCCCCATCTGCAGGAAGTTGGGAGTGGCCGAAACTACAAACCTAGGCTGGCACCTTGGTATTCCAATTATTCACAGAAGAAAGAGCAAAGAACACCAGATATTCCTTCTAGAAAAATTCCACATGCATATCAAACAATGGCACAACAAACTCCTTTCCCTGGCAGGAAGGATTACCCTTGCTAAATTGGTTCTTCTTTCTCAATCAGGGTACATGATGCAAGCCACCCTCCTTCCAATGTCCATATGTGATAGAATTGATCAAACAGTGAGGAACTTCATTTGGAAAGGAGGCTCCAACAATAAGGGATTACACCTCGTCTCCTGGAAGAGATTACCCAACCGAAACATAATGGGGGACTTGGCATAAAAAGGGCTCATGATCACAACTCAGCACTAATGATGAAGTTGTCTTGGGCATTTCTCTGTAAACATCAAGCACCTTGGGTGGCTCTAATGAGGGACAAATACACTAACCAGGATGTTATGAAGGTGAACGGATCCCATATATGGTGTAGCATCATGAAATTCATCCCCTTCCTGAGGAGCAACTCCCGACGTATCGCTATTTCAGGTGAAGACACTTCTGTTTGGGAAATGGTGACTGGAACAGAAGCTTCCTCTCCGATTGGTTCACAGAAGATACAAAACAACTCATCATCAACACGCCTACCCCTGACCGACAGCTTGGCCCAGATGTCCGCATATGGAAGCACACCCAGGACGGTAGGTTCACCATGAATTCAGCATATCGTCTGCTCACTACTACTGGCATCCCTGTCCAACCCCATCCTGAAGCAATTTGGGAACTCCAAGTGCCCAAGAGGCAAGTTATCCACTTATGGTTGCTCTTCCATAATCATCTTCCCACAAACAATCTTCGTCTACAGAAACACCTCACTGATGACATGCTATGCCCTCGATGCAAAAGGATCGAGGAGGACTGCCTACACGTCCTGCGAGACTGTCCTAAAGCAAAAGACGCCTGGTCAAAGTTGATTCCACATGAAGCAACACTTTTCTACGACTCTTCCCTACCCGGATAATGGATCATTTATAACATCAAAGATCTGAGGCACATACAAGGCTAGAGAATGATCTTCTCCGTCACCTGCTGGTTCATATGGAAGGATAGGAATTCCTTTGTGTTTGAGAACAAGTTCCTGCCACCCACAGTTCTTTCCGTTCTGTGCAAAGCTAAAGCTACAACGATCATTCAAGCCCACATGAAGAGTACGCTTAACCGAAACTACATCACCACTGCAAGTAAGGAAATGCACTCTCTTCACCATCTATCTACCATCATCACTGTCGACACTGCTATAGCACGTGCGCGCAAACTGAAGGCAGTCTATGTGGTTGCTAGAAGCATCAAAGGTGAATGGATTATAGGCACGGCCTCACAAATCCTAGGAACGGATCCTATGGAAGGGGAGCTATAGGAAATTTGGGAAGCTATCTCCATGGTTCTCTCAAAGTAATTACCTAGGGCAATCATTATCACTGACTCCAAGAATGCAGCCGATTGGATTCACTCTCACACTGCATCCCCAGACAAATACCGCTTGTGGACCTCAAAGATTAGCATGTCGCTGGATCGCAACCAGATCCATGGAGTACCCTATCAACAAAGGAATCAGAATAAGCTCACTGACTTACTCGCAAAGAGTTGTCTTAAGCAACCAAATACAACTCTGGTGTGGACGGTTTGCCCACTGCATGCTACCTCACAGTACCTAGAGGATCTTTCTCTCTTTCATTCTCTTTTTACACCCTTCAAAACTTGATGTAACCAGATTTTGGTATTTCTAGAAGAAAAAAAAGTTTCCATTTCCTAGTTTATTTGAACATTATCATTGCTTACATGAAACTTTTTTAAACATCTTGTTACCTCTTACTAGGCAACAACTATTCACATGGCTCACAAGGCCCATTAAGCATCTTATAACCTTTCATTGGGCAATAACTATTTACATGGCTCACAAGGCCCATTAAACATCTTGTCACCTTTCACTAGGCAACAACTATTCACATGACTCACAAGGCCCATTAAACATCATGTCACCTTTCACTAGGCAACAACTATTCACATGGCTTACAAGGCCAATTAAACATCTTGTCTCCTTTCATTAGGAAACAACTATTAGGGTTTGGGTTTCCCTCTATAGATGAATAGGGTTTCAAGTTCATATTATTAATTCAAACCCTAATTCAATGCTCCACACATCTAGGAGCATACATTGATATCATAAGTATTCAATTATACTTATTTATTCTCGTATTTTATCATTAAATGATAATCATCTCAAAGTGTGAGTTTCTCTCTCATCTTCTCTAGGATATTGATTACATCATACTTTGTTATCTTGGCTTAACCCTTTCTCAAGGTATGTTAGCCTACACTCATCAAAGTGCATTACATATTAATGTAACTAATTGTGGCACACCGTTTGAACAAAACATCATTAACTAAGCGGAAGCGATCATTAGCAATAGATTACTAAACATCACTAAAAATTAAATCCTTTTTCAAAGAGATCTAATTCCAGGAAACTCTTAACAACAAGAACCAAAGTATTACATGTACATTCTGATCCACAAGTACATACCATGTACCATCTCTTCTCGAGGATTACATACATCAATTGCTCTCTTAAGTCTACACATGAGCAATACACAACCTCGAGGCATTCAAGCCAAAATTTCATATCGATTATGAAAACACTAAGTACTGACTCCAAGGACCTGAGAGTACAGAGACGACACATAGGACTCTTATCTACAAGACAAGATAGTCAGTATCTCCACCTGAGATGTTACTACTATCCTTGATGTTGATGTCCTTTCCTTGTAGTATGGTTCTTACCTCCTCGTCCTCATCCACCTAATAGAATAATTGTCCCAGCGAGAGATATAACTCTCCCCCAGAAACATTATTATTGCAGTTTAATAGAATAAAACTGATCAGAGGATAAGCAGTTTAGAACATTCTCATATCTTAAAGCATTGCAACTATCTATGATAGAGAAGTAATTCATTTATTCACTTTATAAGGAATATGAAGAACATGTATATCACTTATCCATCTTACTATATCAACATCTCACGCTTATCCTGAGATACTCATTATCATGGTATGTCATCCATGAATCATTCTCATTTCTTTATATTGACCTTAGCCAATCTGTTATCCGGATATTGAATTGTTCCAGTCATGTGAGTATACATCATCATATTGTGTTCAGGCATTGGACTATGCCAATTCTATGCAAACATTTCAGGCACTGGATTATTACCAATCCTTTGCAACCATTCCAGGCATTAGTTTATTACCAATCCTATGCAACCATTCCAGGCAATGGATTATTACCAATCATGTGCAACCATTCCAGACATTGGATTATTACCAATCATGTGCAACCATTCCAGGCATTGGATTATTACCAATCATGTGCAACCATTCCAAGCATTGGATTATTACCAATCCTGTGCAATTATTCTAGGTATTGGGTTATTACCAATCATGTGCAATTATTCCAGGTTTCAGGTTATTACCAATCTTGTGCAATTATTCCAGGTATTGGGTTATGACCAATCTTGTGCAATTATTCCAGGTATTGGGTTATGACCAATCCTATGATATTATTCCAGGTATTGGGTTATTACCAATCCTGTGACATTATTCCAGGTATTGGGTTATTACCAATCTTTTGCAATTATTCCAGGTATTTGGTTATTACCAATCTTGTGTAATTATTCCAGGTATTGAGTTATTACCAATCTTGTGCAACCATTCCAGGCATTGTATTATTACCAATCTTGTGCAATTATTCCATGTATTGGGTTATTACCAATCGTGTGCAATTATTCCAGGTATTAGGTTATTACCAATCCAGTGCAATTATTCCAGGTATTGGGTTATGACCAATCATGTGCAATTATTCCAGGTATTGGGTTATGACCAATCCTATGATATTATTTCAGGTATTGGGTTATTACCAATCCTATGACATTATTCCAGGTATTGGGTTATTACCAATCCAGTGCAATTATTCCAAGTATTAGGTTATTACCAATCCTGTGCAATTATTCTAAGTATTGAACTATGACAATCCTGTGCATCATCACTAAATACCACATCACCTTTTCTAGGTATTAAACCATGGACAAGCAATCATACTTTTCACATCCTTTATGCAATTCAAGTATTCCTCTTATCTCCTTTAATCTTATTCAAAACACTATATCCCTTATTTGGCTATAAGCATAAAGCATGCATGATTAAGATTTCATTATTATTATTGCATCCATTTATTATTATTATGTTACTAAGTTTCCATTTCCTAGTTTATTTGAACATTATCATTGCTTACATGAAACTTTTTTAAACATCTTGTTACCTCTTACTAGGCAACAACTATTCACATGGCTCACAAGGCCCATTAAGCATCTTATCACCTTTCACTAGGCAACAACTATTTGCATGGCTCACAAGGCCCATTAAACATCTTGTCTTCTTTCATTAGGCAACAACTACTAGGATTAGGGTTTCCCTCTATAGCCAAATAGGGTTTCAAATTCATATTATTAATTCAAACCCTAATTCATTGCACCACACATCTAGGAGCATACATTGATATCATAAGTATTCAATTATACTTATTTATTCTCGTCTTTCATCATTAAATGATAATCATCTAAAAGTGTGAGTTTCTCTCTCATCTTCACAAGGATATTGATTACATCATACTTTGTTATCTTGGCTTAACCCTTTCGCAAGGTATGTTAGCCTACACATCAAAGTGCATTACATCTTAATGTAATAATTGTCATGACACACTTCATGAGTTACTCATCCAAGTGGATTGGATTTAGGGTACATCAAGGTGTATCAATCTTGAGGTGTTGAATGTGATATGTATCACGTCCGGATGTTTCACTTCCCTCATCACCTTTAGTTCATCAACTTATCTTGTATTAGGGTAATTCCCATCCTAATACTTTATGCACCAGTTCATCACATTTATCATGTAATGTATTGGTCATAAGTCACTCATTTGATTCAACCAACCATTATCAATAATGTGGACTCATCTCGAGTTAAGGCATTATTGATATAAGGTTATCCATTATCAACCACTTTTAGGTGTTTCACCTACCAATATATTATTCATTATTCCATTATTGGGAATAGGGTTTCCCCGCTTTATCAACAAGAGTTTTACATCACATCACCCTATGTTGGGGTTTTACATGACATCACTCTATATTAGGGTTTCACATGGAATCACCCTTCATTAAGGTTTCACATGGCAGCACCCTTGATTAAGGTTTCACATGGCATCACCCTTGATTAAGGTTACACATGGCATCACCCTTGATTAGGGTTTCGCATAAAGCACCCTCTTAAATTAGGGCTTTTTCATTATATCACCCTGAATTGGGATTTCTCATATCATCACCACAGATTAGGGTTACACCATTACCCTAGATTAGGGTTTCACCTAACATTGCCCTACATTAGGGTTAGGTCTCATCAACCATCTCGGTTAGGGTTTCATGATCTCTTTATCAAGGATCATACCCTACATACATATTTTATTCATGTTGAAAGTGTTGAGGCTTAACCACTATATGATTATCATACATGTATGGATTCATCTCTCTCTCATCCTCTCTAGAATTTTAATTACTTCAAACTTGATTAGATTAGGTCAACCCTTCATTCAAGTGCAATCATTTAGGGTTAGCATAGTGTATTGAGGCATTGCTTCCATAAGCATCCAAGGTTAACCCTTCTAAGGATACTAATCACCCTAGTACCTTAAAAGTACAACCGTTGTAAATATTTTTGACAACACCGCTAACAATTATAGGGTTAATTGTACCTACATGGTTTGAACCAATTAGACCTTCAAACAGTCTTGAGGTATTAGACCCTCAAACGGTCTTGAAGTACTCTGACCTTCATACGGTCTTGGTCCAAAATTGCAATTAGTTTGAGACCATTAGACCTTCAAACATTCTTGATCTCAAAATCCCTAACGGTTTGAGATCGTTTGAATTAAAATATAATTACCCCCTAACGGTTTGAAACTGCATGAACAACTCATCAATTAAACCATTTGAACATTAAACGGTTTGAGACCATTTGTTCTCCAAACGGTCTCAAGACCGTTTGGTCCAAGCCACCTTGAAACCGAATGGACCAATTAGGGTTTCCTCCAATCAATCAATTGATTTTTAGGGTTTGCTTTATTGAATTATACATCAATTGGACCATTGAAAGTACATCAAATTACAACCCTTAGATCTCAAATCATCCATCACAACCCTTGACCTCCAAACGGTCTTGAGACCATTTGGTCTCAAATGGTCTTGAGACCATTTTCCCTCAAACGGTCTTGAGACCATTTGAGCCATTCAACTTAGAAATCGGCTCAATCGGTTTAGGGTTTCAACCATTCAATTCAATTAGGGTTTGTAATCAATGGACCATCCATTATTGGAACCATTTTAATTAAATCAATTTGAACCATTGGATCTTTATCATCCACATCAGCAATAGACCCCAAACGGTCTTGAGACCATTTAACCTCAAACGGCCTTGAGTCCGTTTGCTCTCAAACGGTCTTGAGACCGTTTGATCACCAAACGGTCTAGAGACCATTTGGTCATCAAAACTCAAAATTGTTTGCCCTTGATTTTTATTGAGGTGTGTGCTAAGATGGCATCATCATCTTCAAGCTACAAACCATTGAAATTTTCTATGATCTTTGTGGTGATTTCAACAATTAATCAAAACTAAAATCGTGAATGAAAACGGAATCAATATACAATGAAGAAATGAAATCAATAATGATATTTAAGGGTTCAAGTTATATAACCCGCCTTCAAAATTGAATCCATGCTTCAAGATCCACATCTTCAATGGTGAATGAAGCTCTCTCAACTTTCCAAGTTCCGTTCACAAGTCTTTGAGTGAAATGAATGGCTAAGGTTGAAGATTGAATGAAGAAAAGAAGAAATTAAGCATTAAATTTCGATTTCCACCATGAAATTAAGGTTGAAGATGACTATGGAGCATACCTACAGGTTGGGGCACGTCCTCCTACTGCTCCTAATCTCCCTTGTGTTCAACCAAAGCATGAAAATAAAAAGGAATCGAAAAAGCCTTTCATGTGGGTTGAAAATGGGATGTTTATAAGGGAATTTCAATGAGAGAGAAAGTGATTAATAATTCCTTCAACTCCCAAAATTGGTGTCACATACTCCCCTCAATACCTTGTATACGAAGCCATCTCCCCCACCTTGTAATTCCTCTTCATTATCCATGAATTAAAAGAAGACAAATTAAGCACCTTAACCGTTTTAATAATAATATCCAATATTGAGTGGATATTACTTTTTCTTTAACTAATGTGAGTGGGCTCTCCACTCACTTTAGATTTTTCGTTGCCTTTGCAAGGAACAAGGACGTCCATACTTATACAAATTCAACCATCACATTTTTGGTTGAAAGGCAATTCAATTAATATATTTATTTTTGCATTAAATTGAATTAGGGTTTCAATTATGCTTAAATATTGATTATTTTAATATCAAGATTCTCTCTCCTCCAAAGAGATTCAAATGAGATGCCCCTCTCATTTTATTTTCTCTACATGATGACAAGAAACATGAGAGACTCTCTAGAGGTGGTATTTTGCATATTGAACCCTAGGTTTTGGATAAATTACACATTACACCAAAACTGGGTTTTAATGCACAAACATTGCTCAACAAGCTCTTTCTTGGTACTCAGGATGCCACAAGCCATACCTATGCATCATTTTCATTCTTATGATGCTTCAACACTTGAGGAACATTTTATCATGTAACATTTGCAAGTCAATCCCTCAACTTGGGTAATTTGCACATTAGTCCAAAACCGGAAAAACATTGTTTTCAACATTATTCAAAAAGGACTAAAATTGAAACATAAGTTCCTCTTGAGCCTTAATTACTTTTCAAAGGATAAAGACAAGAATATAAATGACTTACTTAAGAAAAACCTCTAGGGTTAAGCCTTAACCCAGGTCAGGGATGTTACAATTATAAACCCCTAACAAGGATTTCGTCCCCAAAATCCCAGGTAAAGAAAGACAAATGTTATTCATTCATCACATCATCAAGCCTCCAACTAACATCTTAATGTCATGGAGAGGCCATACAACTTTGTTCATCACAAAGTCCTTCCACATTGGGTTATCATAGAGTCTGTCACACAGGACACATACTCTACTGTCCTTTTTATTATTAACTGTAGAGTCAACTCTGTGTCAGGTAACACTACCTTATTTAACTCAGGTGTCAAACCTCACTAATTTGTCACCCACTTGGTACTACAGATCTCATCATACATTTTTAGCGTTAATAAGCTTTTCCCACAATGATTCTACAATTGTTCCTTCAATTAGTACGTCCTTATCAATGTTATGTTTATGCGGGGCATAAACCCCTAACATATGATGTCCATAGTATTTTATATAACTAGACTGATTTCACAGTTGGCCATTCCATGTGACCAACATTTCTTCTTATGAGGAGTTATGTTCCCATTTTCTCATATCATTGAAAGTTCTTGGACACTAGGATTCTTTACCTTGGTATCCATTATATGTTCCAGAAACACATCACATCATCATCATGATTACTAGATTTGGGTATTCAAACCCTCAGTCCATTATTGTACATTGTTACCTCTCATCAGGTAATTGTTACCTCTAGGTCCTTAGACCAAGGTATACATTATACTATACATCTTTTTTTTTGTTTATAAATTGATTCATGATTAACTCAGATCCCTTCGTATATCAATTAGGATGTGGTAGAAATATCCATGCCACATATTCTACCTTATTATACTCTTTAGATTGTCTCAAAATGACTACTTGATCAGAGTAATCAGAAAGATAGCAATCTAAGAGTGGCATACTTACCTTATCTTCAATAGATGAATACCTAGCCAGAGTATTCAAAAACTAAAATTAGGTAGTATGCATTTGTTTCATATTATGTTTCATACTTTTAACATCTCTTTAAATTTATTATTTAATATCTTATATTTTCTATGGGTGTTTCTTTTACATCTCTTCTACATGAAAAGAAAAAAAAATTCAAAACGGGATGGAGCTCTCGTATCTTGTTAGGTAGGTGGAGCTCTCATATCGTGGAAGTTGCTCTCATACCGTGTTAGTTGGAGGCCGACACAGCTCCCTTCCTGACAAGGTGAACCGAGGAGAGATGTCACATCATTATGGTTTTGAGGCTCTCGTATCATGTTAGCTGGAGTCCGATACAGATTCCTTCCTGACAAGGTAACAAACCAATACGGGGTTAGGTATATCACCCACTCGTATCATGTGGGCTCTCATATCGTGTTATCTGCAGACCAATACAGCTTCCTTCCTTGACTATCTGATGCTGGGTTAGACCGATACAATCCTCGACTACGAGAATCCTACTACGATAAGTCTTGATGCTACCCTCATCGCTGCTCCGCAAGGTTACACGACAGAGCGTGAGACAGGAGCAAGGGGTTGTCGCTGAGCGACGAGAATTTTTTGCCTCCACATCCATGCCACCGGATGCAGTGATCCCGCACATCAGGATTCAATCACCCATGCATATGACGATGACTGAGGATACACACCCCCTGATCAGCATGCTGACGCCGAGTCTAAATATGAGGACAAACTCTTTTTCTCCTCCACAGACGAAAGCAGGGCAAGCATCATAAGAGAACCCTACGCCTCAACCGACGAACGAGCTGACACAAGAAGTGAACCATACGTCTCATCTTATGTGTGAGCAGCCACAAGGAATGAATACCATGGAGTTGCCTCTCCAAGAAGATACGACGGCCCTCCATGGGATACCTCAGCAGTCCCCTGCGATGAATGCAACTGAAGAAACAATTATAGCCAACCAGAGAACAGCTCAGCGACCAAGATCAATGATGTAGTCCAGTTATACGATATCTCCGGCAGTACAGCACAATGGGACAATGTCCAAGACGCACGGACATCCATCGACGAAGAAACTATTGTATGACATACCTCACGACACTTGTTTCCGGTGTCTTGGCAGAGGACATTGGCAATCACAATGCAGGAGGAACAAGGTGTGCTATAAATGTTGCAGGCCGGGACACCTTACGACGAGATGCAATCAGATGTTTTCTCAGGTAAGAGTACCGGATATACTGTCAAGAACGATGTTCCCTCCGCTGCCGTTAGGAACACCATCTAGGGGTACACCACACCACATCCCAAAAAGGATTTCGGTGGATATAGGCCATGATGATGTTATGAGAAGAAGAAAGAACACTACTCTTGAGAGGGCGGTGGAGATTTCTTGGCCCAATGAAATATCATGGACGACTCTCTGCCCATTCTTAAGGCAATGTTGGCCATGTGCGGTGGACTTGTATTGTTTTGTAGATAGAAAAGTGATTGCCTTTTTCTCTTGCCCCAACAAAGCAAAGGAAATTGCAGCAAAAGGGGTACCTACCTTTAGAGGTTCCAGGATTGACACGAGGCACATGATTGGAGGGGAGTGACATTGCTGCAAAGAAGCCTTCTAGTTTTGGGTGGTAGACCTTCCCATGGTGTGCCGAGATGATGAATTTTTTGCGGCCATTGTCAAACCGTTTGGTAAACTAATACATATATCAGACTGGCAGAAGGGAGAAGATGATCTATCAGGTACTCATGCTCATGGATGCCTTTAGTGAAGATGTACCGCAATTCGTATCCCTTACATATGGATCGAGGAGGACCTCAGTTCATCTTATCATGGTAGCTAGAGGAAAAATGGGTGCAGAAGACTCTATCCTTACTGAAGCTGGCGGTGAATATGGAATACCAAGAGAAGCTCTCATTGTGAAAAAGAATAGGGAAGGACATGTTTCTGATGTTACAGTGATTGCTAGACTGCCATCTCCGATGGAGAGACCAAGATCACGAGGACCATCTCCGGACAGACAACGTCAAAGAGAGGATAGATCTCCGAGAAGAGTTATAGTTGATCGAGAAGGCAACAAACAATTCCTTTTGAATAGAAGGTTGGAGGACTTTATACACTTTGAGGATTCCCGTGACAGAGAACGTAGAAGAATAGATAGAAGAAGATACATATCCAGCTCGAGGAGAGTTGAGGTTACTTATTGGGGATGCAACACTATCCAAGAATGTGCTTATACCAGGAGTGATCGCTCTAGGAGGAGACACTCAGAGGATGAGATACATGCTACCTATGTTGATTATAGCGATGAGGATGAATGGAGGTTTAGTCACTGACTTGACAGTGACTGAGATCACTACTACAGAAACCCCATTTGGCGTCGGTCTTTTAACCCCATTTGGCGTCAGTTTCCGACCGACGCCTATGTGGGCGCCGCTAAAGGTTGAACATTTTGGCGTCGGTTTTTTAACCGTCGCCTATTTAACCTATAGGCGTCAGTCTTTTAGTATATAATCAACGCCAAAAGGGTTCGCGCCACAGAAAACAGCGTCATCTAGGACACTTTATGCGTCGGTTATCAACTAAAAGACCGACGCCTATATTCCATATAGCGTCGGTCTTTCAGTTGATAACCGACGCATAAAGTGTCCTAGATGACGCCGTTTTCTGTGGCGCGAACCCTTTTGGCGTCCGTTATATACCAAACGACCGACGCTTTGTTGTTTAAATAGGCGTCGGTTCGATACGAATATCCGACATCATTTCCAGGACTGCTTTGGCCACATCAGGCGTCGGTTATCTATAAATAACCGACGCTGTATGTCTTTGCTGACGGTTTTCTATAAATAATCGACGCCTATTTATATAGTTTTTTTTCATATCAGTTTACAGGCCTGTTGTGGCTGGTCAGCAGGATGAGAACCTGCAGTTCAGTTTTCTGAACTGCAGGTTTACGACATCCATTTATATCAGCCTACAAACAGGCCGCAAACCTGCAAAAGTCACAAAGAAAATTTCACACAAGTACATACATTCAGACATCAATTCAATTCTCACATTCACACATATAGAAACATTCAAATACATGTATTAACATTCAGAAATATTCATTTACAAAGTATCATTCATTATCGCTATCAACATCCCAATTATATCTTACAGTTGCCACTGCTTGTATGGCTTTTGCCCATTCTTCTCTTACTTCATTTAATGCTTCCATCGTATATGGAGCATGTATATTTTTTAAGCGTTTACATGTAGTGTTGTCAGTTTTAAACACCTGCAAAGAGAATGATGTATATATATAAGTAATAATATAAAAATAAGATAAGATTGATATATTTCATACTAACTAATGAGACTATATATAATACCTCATGTATGGTATCGATGTCCAATGCGGCATATTTGATAATCATCTGCATAAATCGCATCACATAGTATGCGCATGCCCAGCCATTGTCTTGTGTAGCACACTATAAATTGAAACATACAAAATAATACAACTAAGCACAATTCACATCAATAATATATATATTCGAGTCGGGAACTTACTTGTACGTTCTGCCAATTTATTGGCTGGTTCTTTTTCCTTGGGACCGTTCCTCCAACCTTTTTGAATGCATCTAAACCCCTACATGTTAATATAACACAATAAATTGCATAAGTAAATAGTAATGTAATAAAAGATGTTAACGGATATAAAAATGAAATATTTCTCACCAGAATAATGGCATTCTCATTACGTGTCCAATTTTAGGGTTCAATGTACTCCCCGCAGGATCTAGATAATAAACAGTGAATGTCTCGGGGACAATAACTAGTAACTCCCAATGTCTACCGCTAGAGGTAAGAAGTTAACAATTAATAACTCAAAATGCAAAATAAAAATGGAATTTTCTTAAGTCCAAATTATAAATAAAGTAAACTTACTTGACATTGAATGGAGCTATTATTATCGTCTTCTTTTGCTGACCAAAAATTGTAAAAGCATCTATACAGTATTGTTGAACATTATCAGGGTCTTTAGCTACCAAACTAATCAATGATGGAATCAAAAATCCTAAATGATCAAATGCAAATTGTTTGCAATGATCTTCGACTAAGTAGCTGCAAAACATATAGGCGTATGCATTAATATATAAGAAACCAGATCACCGGATCTTACACAAGGTATATGGATGTATAAATAAGATCTCACCTTATCCATGTCTCTATCATTGATGTATTCAGCCAATCATACATAAACAGCTCAATAATATCTTGTATAAATAAAGAGCTATCGTATGATTGACCTGCATAATCTGCATCTAAAGAAATAATTATAGGGCAATGTACATTATGTGCCCGTAGCCAACATGTCATTCCCCTACAAGCAGGACCTAACGGGTATGTTAGGTCAGTTGGAACCCAATCGGGTAATGCGGGAAGTGGAAGTGGAGGCCTAGGTGCTCCTTGTGTCTTCTTTTTAACCTGTACATATAATTTCAGATCAGTTGACATCATATATACACATTAACAGTCTAAATCAATGTAAATTTATCTTACAATTTCAGTCGTGTAGACGACATCTGCTTTGGGCCACAATATCACCCCGCCTTCTGCATCAGCAAGTCTATCAATATCCGGGTGGGGATATGGCAATGTAGCTTCTCTCCAATCGGGTAACACATGTATCGGGCTCACACGAACGTAGCCCTGTGGCATTGGAGTCCCGTGAAACATTGCCCCAAGAAGGGACGGGTAAGCCTGCGCCTCTGCAACAACGTAGTCTTGCATTCTTAAGCGGCATGGCTTCAATGCCTACAAATTTACGTAAAGAATATTATACATATATACATATCATCTTGAAAACATAACAACTTGAAAAGACTAACTACAATGTCATAAACAATACTTACAGCAGACGTGCTAGGTGATGGGTCTCCAGGATTACTCGCAGTCTGTGCATCAGGAGAAGAGTGGGTCGCCATAGGCATATTGGAAGCCTGAGATGCCTGCCACCGCAGCAATTCTTCCTTGACCTTCTCAGCAACTACATCATTGACCTTATTAGCAACTAAATCCTCAACTCTCTTATTCTCCTATACATAGATAAAAGAAACATTAGCTTCTTATTAATGAATTTCCTTTTGCAGTAACATTCTAAAAAAAGAATAGGTTACCTCTTCTTGAGAAAGTCCCGCTCTGGGTTTGCACTGGGATGGCCCAAAGAATGCTTTGATGCCAACACCAGCGCCGGCACCTCTAACACGTCCAGGATGCTCTGGGTTACCCAGAGCAACTGTCAATTCATCCCTTGTGCCCTGAGGGATGAACGTGCCTTGTTTCCTCTGCTCGTGCAGCTCCCGCTAATCACCATAAACAGAAATTGGTAAGTTAACACCACAAATAATCAATATTCAAACGATTTCTCTAAGAGTTGTATTTTACCATTTTTGCAGCCGCCTCAGCAGTTACAGGCTTCTTTATTTCACCCTTCTTGTTTTGCCTGCCAGCTATCCAGATATCATGGCGAGGCATGGGTGTGGCAGACTCCTGAGTAGGAGCAGACTCTGCTTGTAGTCTTTGGCGAACGCTTGCATAGCCTTTTGGACCCATAGTGTGGTCATGCACATTCAGTGCACGCCTTGCTTTTTGTGCGTCACTGAGGGCCTAGTTAGTATGCATATTAATGATTTGGTTAGTAGCACTAAATGCTAATCTTGAATAGGTGAATACAATGTATATTAATTAAATTGGGAGTGACGCCTAATACCTTGAATTCTTCATATTTTCTTGAAGCAACAAAATTGTCCCAATCTTCTTTGTCCAAGAAGTTCCATTGTTCAAGGGCTGACTTCTTCTTCTTATCACCCTCTTTTATGTATTCTCTGTTCAGATTTGTCCTATAATTCCTAAGCATCTTTCCAGCGCGTTGCATCACATTTTTACGATGCAACTTCTCATCCAATGCAAACAGATTCTGTAAAATAGAAATGTTATTAACTAGTATCCAAAATAGAATTGCAAATAATAGAATTTGTAATCTACAAAATAGAATTGCAAATAATAATAACTCACGCATAAATCCTTCCATATCAAGTCTTTTTTCCCTTGAGGAACTTTATGCCAATTGTCATACTTAACACCACAATGGCTCCGAGTGGTACACCCAAGATAGTTTACAAAATTATTGCGGTTCACTCCAATTGGATTTCCTCCATTATCAAACTCCACCACCAATTTGGATCCACTACCACTTAGCGCTAATAACTTCTTCAACAGAGTGATGCCCCTTTTCTTGTTAAGTGTTTGGTGATGCGCATCAAGTTGCTCCAGTGCTTCAGTGGGTACAGGTGCATCAACCTAAAATTTGACAAAAATAAAACACACTAAATTAGCCCAATATAGAAATATAGGATATATGACATAACTAGAAGATAATGAATTTTATAGAAATACAGGATATGTTTTTAGAACTTACATTAGGATCCTCGCCATGCTCGTCATGGACAGCATGCTCATCATGGACTTCATGCTCATCATGGACATCATGCTCATCATGGTCAGCCATCTGAAAATGTCATTTAAAATGCAAACATTTAGCATTTGTATTAACTAGAAAAAGGCAAACATTTAGCATTTGTATTAACTAGAAAAAGGCAAACATTTAGCATTTGTATTAACTAGAAAAAAGCAAACATTTAGCATTTGTATTAACATACATGTCTCTAAAATTGTGATCTTTTATCAATTAACAATCCTTCATTGTGATCTCCGCGCACATATAAGTCATCATTAGCTTCAATATTTTGTGGAGTGGGCAACCCAACTGAGAATGGACTGGAGTCATCATACTTATCATAGTACTCTTCTTCATCTATAGGATCTTCAATGAACTGTCTTTTACCATGAAGAACAACCGACCATTTATCATTCGCAGGATCATCGATATAGAATATTTGTTTCGCCTGTGATGCCAATATGAATGGTTCACCCTTCTCGCCAATCTTTTCAAAGTTCACCAAAGTGAAACCCAATTCATCCACTATAACTCCTTTGGTGTTATCAACCCAATTACATTTAAAGAGCGGAATTTTGAATCCTATGTAGTCAAACTCCCAAATGTCCTCAATGACACCGTAATATGACATTTTAGCTTCACGTGGACTCTTATCCTTTGCACTTGCAAAGTACATAGTCGACGCTTGAAGAGTGACCCCACTATTTTGGACGACACTCTTATCATCTTGGCGCTTTGTGTAATATGTGAATCCATTAATGTCAAACCCTTCATAAGACATAACATTCGGTTTTGGTTTAAAGGCGAGGCATTTGATAGTTTCTGTAATATCATTTGGTGTTTGAGATAGTTGATGTAAGACTTTATCTTCAAACCACTTAGTAAAAGTCTTATTATGCTCTCTAGCAAGCCACATTGAACTTGCTCGAGGATGTTGTCTCTTTATGAAATTGGTATGTTCCTCGATATAAACACTCACTTCATCCATATTGTGTAAAATATACAAGTGAGCTTGTTCCAACTGCTCACAGCTGATTACTTTCACCCGTGATCCCAAAATTCCTTTGCCCTCCTCAATATTCTTGTCATTATCAGGAGTGTCATTACCCCTGAAAAAGTCATTGCAAAAATCCATAACCTCTCTCGCCACATAACCTTCAATAATACTCCCTTCAGGCCGATAACGGTTTCGAACATCACCTTTAAAAACGCTCATGTATCGTTCAAAGGGATACATCCAATGCAAGAAAACTGGTCCCAACATTTTCACTTCCCTAGTCAAGTGGACAACAAGATGTACCATGATATCAAAGAACAAAGGAGGGAAATACATCTCAAGCTGACATAGGGTAACAACCACTTCTCTTTGCAAATTATCGAGAGTATCACGGTCAATAACTTTGCTGCATAGACTGTTGAAAAAGAAACAAAGTCTGGTAATTGCAAACCTTACATGCTTTGGCAATATAGATCGAATTTCCACGGGCAATATTTGTTGCATTAGAGTGTGACAATCATGAGATTTAAGACCTCTCAACTTCAGATCTTTCATTGATACCAATCTACGGATGTTGGATGAGTAACCATGTGGCACCTTAACATTTACCAAGCATTCACAAAAAGTTTTCTTCTCCTTTCTAGACAACGTGTAACAAGCGGGAGGTAAGTATGTTCTTTTATTACCCATTTCACGTAATTCTGTTAATTCTGACCTTATTCCCATTTCACGTAGGTCCAGTCTGGATTTTATCCCATCTTTAGTCTTACCTGGTATATTTAATAGAGTACCAATGATGCTATCACAGACATTTTTCTCAACGTGCATTACATCGATACAATGCCTGACTGTCAAAGAACTCCAATAAGGAAGATCCCAAAATATTGACTTCTTCTTGAATGAAGAATTGTCACTCCGTGTGGCCATACTACATTGTGATTTCTTACCAAATTCATTGACAATGTCTTTTACTCTTTCATAAACAACATCCCCTGGTATAGGTTTAGGTGCACTCCGTTCATCATTCCATCCATTGAATGCTTTGCGCTTCCTATGATACGGATTGAATTTTGAAAGAAACCTTCGATGACCAAGATATACAGTCTTGCCGCCATGTTTTAGTCTTATTGAATCAGTGTTTTCTTCACATATAGGACACGCTTTAGCTCCTTTGACACTATATCCAGACAAATTCCCATATGCTGGAAAGTCACTAATAGTGCAAAACAACATAGCGTGCAAACGAAATGTCTCTCTTGCTGAAGCATCATAGGTCATCACACCTTCAGCCCAAAGTTTCTTTAAGTCATCAATCAAAGGTTCAAGATAAACATCGATATCATTTCCGGGTTGTTTAGGGCCTGATATCAACAATGACAACATAACGTACTTATTTTTCATACACATCCAGGGAGGAAGATTGTATATAACAAGCATGACTGTCCAAGTGCTATGTTGGCTGCTCAATGTCCCGTACGGATTCATCCCATCTGTACAAAGCCCAAGTCTTAGATTCCTATCTTCTTCACCAAATTTAGGGTACAATAGATCAATCTTCTTCCACTGTGGGGAATCAGACGCATGTCGTAGGATCCCATCATTATTTTTCTTAACATCTGCATGCCACCTCAAATTCTTCGCATCTTTCGGATTTGCAAACAAGCATTGAAACCGTGATATAATAGGTATCTACCACAACACCTTGGCAGGAGAACCAGTTTTAGACTCCCCCGAAGTCGTCAATTTATACCGTGACGCACCACATTTTGGACAATCTTTCAAATCTACATAGTCCTTTTGAAATAATACACAATCATTCGGGCATGCATGTATCTTCTTGGCCTCCATTCCCATTGGGTACAACATTTTCTTTACCTGGTATGTTGAGATTGGAAGCTCGTTTCCTTCAGGAAGCATTTCTTTCAACAAAGTCAACAATGAAGTGAAGCTTTTGTCGCTCCATCTATTGTTAGCTTTCAACTTATACAATCTCAACACAGCGCTAAGCTTCGTAAACTTAGCACAGCCTGTGTATAACGGTATCTCAGCATCATACACAATGTTTGTAAAGATAGGAGGTGGATCGGTGTGCTCTACCCTACAACTATCCAGCATCGCATCAACGATGTCTGCTGGAACTGGTTCGTTCACATTTACGTCATCGGAGGCAATTTCTTCTTCCACCCCAGCACTGCTATCGACATCTACTGGTTTCGATTTTGAAATCTCTCCATGCCAGTGCCATTCTGTATAGCCTTGTACAATCCCGTTGCACATAACATGACTTTTGATTTCCTCACCAGTGTTGACTTTCAAGTTGTTACCGCAATGCCTACATGGACAGTAGAACCTATCTGTAGGTTTTTTCCTATGTTCCTCGGCAAATCTAATAAATTGATCAAGACCAGATATAAACTCTGGGGTGCAACGATTACGAATGGACATCCATGATCTATCCATTCTATGATCAGAGAAAACAAGTATATATTAGGAAACAAGTATATATTAGGAAAAGATTAGGCAGCATTTCCCCGCTGTTCTCTAAGTACATATGTACTTAGAGAACAAACGGGGAAATGCCAACAAACACATGTGATGTCATTCTTATATATAATAAATGTGTACCACCTATCCCATCCTTGAACACCTAATCTCACTAGTAAGTGTATAATGTGTATTGGGTTTTCAAGAAAATTTCGGCAGCATTTCCCCGCTGTTCTCTAAGTACATATGTACTTAGAGAACAAACGGGGAAATGCTACCAAAATTTTCTCGAACACCCAATACACATTATACACTTACATCCTAAGTGAGATTAGGTGTTCAAGAACAGTCCCAAACCGGGGACTATCCAAGATTTACTCCTAATGAGTCAATCTTGGACGGGTTTCTAGGCCAACAAACACAATAATAGATATCTACAATGAAGCCGGACTCCATACAAACAGTATATAATTTAGTGATTGTTCATTCTAATTTATACCAATGTACAAGTAATATAAAAAACAATGATTGTTCACATTCTAGGCCAACAAACACATGTGATGTCATTCTTATATATAATAAATGTGTACCACCTATCCCATCCTTGAACACCTAATCTCACTAGTAAGTGTATAATGTGTATTGGGTTTTCGAGAAAATTTCGGCAGCATTTCCCCGCTGTTCTCTAAGTACATATGTACTTAGAGAACAAATGGGGAAATGCTACCAAAATTTTCTCAAAAACCCAATACACATTATACACTTACATCCTAAGTGAGATTAGGTGTTCAAGAACAGTCCCAAATCGGGGACTATCCAAGATTTACTCCTAATGAGTCAATCTTGGACGGGTTTCTAGGCCAACAAACACAATAATAGATATCTACAATGAAGCCGGACTCCATACAAACAGTATATAATTTAGTGATTGTTCATTCTAATTTATACCAATGTACAAGTAATATAAAAAACAATGATTGTTCACATTCTAGGCCAACAAACACATGTGATGTCATTCTTATATATAATAAATGTGTACCACCTATCCCATCCTTGAACACCTAATCTCACTAGTAAGTGTATAATGTGTATTGGGTTTTCAAGAAAATTTCGGCAGCATTTCCCCGCTGTTCTCTAAGTACATATGTACTTAGAGAACAAACGGGGAAATGCTACCAAAATTTTCTCAAAAACCCAATACACATTATACACTTACATCCTAAGTGAGATTAGGTGTTCAAGAACAGTCCCAAACCGGGGACTATCCAAGATTTACTCCTAATGAGTCAATCTTGGACGGGTTTCTAGGCCAACAAACACAATAATAGATATGTACATGTTAGGGTTTCATCACAATTGATGTTAGGGTTTAAACAATGTTAGGGTTTAATCAAATCAAATTAGGATGCTAGAATGGACAAGTTTAAATCAAATTAGGATTTAAATTAGGGTTCCAATAGGATTCAATTTAATTAATTTTTATGTGAAAGATGTAATATTATAATACATACAATGGCAATGAAATGAAACCCTAATTGTATTGGAACTCATAAAAGGATGTCTCAAAGGTTGAATCTAATATATGCATCCTAAAAAAGGTATCACATCACAAATGTGCATTTCAATAATCATATTTTATTTCCTTCCAATTAGTGTGGGTGCCAAGTTTGGAATTGTTTTCTAATCATGGGTCCCTTAATTTTATTTAGGATAGAAAATAAAATCAAGGATATCAAATAGTATAAGGCGCACCCCCAAAAGTAAAAAAATGGATTTATATTATGCATCATACCAATTTAAATCATGTTAGTTAGCAGTTTTTTTTTTGGATCAATTATGCTTGAGATGTAGATATTTCTGTAAAGGATGGTCATTGACTCCTGAAAATGGGAATGCCACACGAACATGGATGAGAATAGGTAGATGTTTTTGAGCATGGGCTTGACATCAGCCAAGTTATGGTGTGGAACGAGGAGATGAGACTGTTACTGAATGGAAAGAATGGTAGAGGAAGGGCTTGATGCTAGTACCTTGTGAGCAGCAGAGTTAGGGTGTGAGCAAGGAGACGCAGAGCAGCAACAAGGAGGAAGGAGCGGGCGGCGGCGGCGGCGACGCAGAGCAGCAGCAGGAGCAGGATCATCGGCGAGCAGGAGCGGCGGCGAGCAGGAGCGGCGGCAAGCAGGCGGCGGCGGTGGCGGCGACGCAGAGCAACAACAGGAGTAGGATCGTCGACGAGCAGGAGCGGCGGCGAGCAGGTGTCCAACGGAGGCAGGAGCGGCGGCGAGCAGGAGTGGTGGCGGAGAAGGGGGCGCCGGAGAAGGGGAGCTGAAGAAGAAATCGACGGAGAGAAATCGGCGGCAGCAGAGAAATAGGGAAATTGCTCGCAATGAAACAGAAGAAAGGGGAAGAGTCGGGCGAACGAGGGTTATGAAGTTCCCAAATAGCATCGGTTGTTTAAAACAACCGACTCCTAAACATCTTTAGCGTCGGTTGTTTGAAAAAACTGGCATCCAATTGGACGATATTTTCATGAAATTATTTGGCGGGAACCACCTTCAGCGTCGGTTATACAAGGATAACTGACGCTGAAAGTGACACTTTTCGCGCAAATTTTCATCGCACATAGGCGTCGGTTATATACATAGAAACCGACGCTAAAAATGACACTATTTTTTTGATCGAAATATGGATTTCGCGGGCGACTTTACGCGTCGGTTTGTTATAAACAACCGACGCTTAATACAAAGTGGTACCCATGTCTGGCTGGTCTTCGAATATAGACGTTGGGTTGCTTTAACAACCGACGCCTTATATGTTAGGCGTCGGTTTTCCTTAATAACCGACGCCCAGAAAAGTGACACTGAATGCTATTTCTGTAGTAGTGGATGAGAAGAGTAATTTCTTTTCTGATGGACACTAAGTTAATTTTCAGGAATATTAGAGGGGCTGCTAACAACCCTACAAGGAGGGTGCTGAGGAGACTCTGTAGTAAGTTCAAACTGGGCATTGTTTGCCTCTTTGAACCTTTCTTACATGATGAACAGGCTGCTGAGTTGTTAGATGTGGTACGACTAGACTGGGCGGCTGACAACCATATAGAGGAAGGAAATATATGGGTATATGCGGACCTGAACCTAAAGCCAGTGATTTTTAGAAGACATAGACAACACCTTATTGTTAGATGTGAGGCCTCGGATGGTTCATTCTTCTTTGTTACGGGTGTGTATGCAAGTTGTGATTGTGCCCACATGAGATATCTCTAGGAAGAGATTATCATCATGGCTGCTGAAATAGGTGATATGAAATGGATCATAGCATGTGATTTTAATGTTGTGCGAGAGGCCCAGGAGAAACGTGGGGGAAATGCTCCAACTTATCAGGAAATGTTTGATTTCAATGATCTTATTGTCGATGCTCTCTTGAAGGAGGTGCCTTTTGAGGGAAGCCGGTTTACTTGGGTTAACAAACAGATACTCACGCCTACTGTTTGGGAGAGGTTAGATAGGGTTCTTATGAATGGAGCATGGTTTGCAGACAAACCCACGACTCACTCTATACACCTTACTAGATCTCGGGTGTAGGATCACTGCCCTATTATAACTATCCCGGGTGTACAGGCTATTACTGATAGGAAAGCTCACTTCTCATTCATGTCGACATGGCTAAGGGAGGTTGAATGTTTGAAGATTGTTGAGCATATCTGGGAAGAGATAGTTGTGGGAAATCCATCGTTTGTTTTCTATCATAAATTGAAGCAAGTAAGAGGTGCTCTCAGGGCCTGGAGTAAGATAAAGTTTGGAGACAATAATCAATGTATCAAAGATTTAGAGGATGTGGTGTTCACTATACAGGCTGCGTTTGATGAAAATCCCACTCCACTCAATGAGTCATACTTAAAGACTGTAGAGAATGAGCTTGAGCAGCTTCTAGATGTGGAAGAGGCTATTTGGAGGGAGAAGGCCAGAATTAGTTGGCTACAAGATGGTGAGTGCAACACTCGATTTTATCATTCGGTGGTCAAAACCAGGTGAAGACATGGAAGGCTAAATGCTTTGACACTGCCTGATGGTACTGTGATAACGAACCCTGCTGAGATGGCTGAGAAGGCGGCGACACATTACCAGCAACAATACAATGAGGAAGTTGATATATATAGCATTGCCTTAGAACAGTTTCTACAGGACATCCCAGAGACTATCTTGACAGATGATAGCTGCTCACTGACGACCACCCCTCATGAGGACGAGATTCTGAAGACATTGAAGGAAATGGACCCAAATACAGCCCCTGGGCCGGATGGATTTACCCTACCTTTCTTTTCAGATCCGTG
This sequence comes from Alisma plantago-aquatica, assembly GCA_963693085.1. Lineage (NCBI taxonomy): Eukaryota > Viridiplantae > Streptophyta > Magnoliopsida > Alismatales > Alismataceae > Alisma > Alisma plantago-aquatica. The sequence continues at coordinate 787,083,331 of OY856412.1, forward strand.
GCATATTATTAGAGACGATTTCCTCACTTTGGCATAGGGTTTATTTAGAGGACAGATGTGTCATAGAGGTTTGTTCTGTTGTAGAATCCTCCTTATTCTGAAGGTCGACTCTCCCAAGAAGTTATCCGCTGATTTCATACCTATCTCGATTGAGAATATGACCCTAAGAATCCTTGCGAGAATCTTTAGTAACAGGTTGGCTCCATTGATGACCCAGATGATATCCCATCCACAGGGAGCTTTCTTGAAAGGGAGTGATATTACACATCATGTCAGGCTGGCTAGAGAGTTGATGCATGATATCAATCAAGGTCGGGAATTTCCTAATGTTGTGGTGAAGTTTGATATGTCAAGAGCATATGACAGAGTGGATTGGCAGGTGATGTGTAAATGTCTTTCTGCTTTTGGGTTTCTACCTGAGGTGATCGATCTATGTATGAGTTTCTTTAAACACACCTGGGCTACGATTACTATTGGTGGGGATACAGTTGGGTTTTTTCAGATTGGAAGAGGCTTAAAGCAAGGTAATGCCATATCACCATTCATGTTCATTATCTTTGAGGAACTTCTTTGCAGAAGGATTAGTAGATTGGTGAGTGATCGGTCCATTGCCAATTTCTATACAAGAGGATATGGGGTGGCGCCTCCAATGCTTCTCTATGCTGATGATCTTATGATGTTCTTCAATGCGGACCAGCAGACAATCAATACAGTTAGAAGCACATTCGATTTATATGAAAAGGCAACCGGTCAGAGAATCAATAGACAAAAATATGTTTGTGTGATTGGGGGGTATGATCAAGCAAAGGCAGATGACATAGCAAAGGACTTTGGAGTGGAGAAGGCAACTCAATCTTTTACTTACCTGGGCATACCGATTTCTAAAGGAAGGACAAAATTAGTTGACTACGAGTTTCTTGTTAGAAAAGTGAACTCTAAAGTGGTTGCATAGAAATATAGATTGTTATCTTTTACAGGACAAAGGTTACTGGTGGCTCATGTACTGTCGTCCATTACTGTCTACACAGCAGCGGCAGTGGGAATTCTAGCAGGTATCATCCAGTGTATAGAGAGAAAACTTTCGAGCTTTCTATGGGCGGACAGGGAGAATCACCAGAGAAAAGCATGGATCGGATGGGAAAGAGTTGCCACTCCACTGATAGATGGGGGTCTTGGCCTCACTTCCTTGAAGATGATCAATGATGCCTTTGTTGCTAAGGCATGTTGGGAAATTCTCAATACTGAGACTTTGTGGGCATCTTTTTGCAGAGATAAGTATGCTAGCCTTGCAACAGGCAGGTCCGGAAACTATCGTAATCACTTAAAGATTAGTAGTTGTACATCCCCTTTCTGGAAGAAGATATGGGACATGTTCCCTAGAATGTTTCCTTTTTGTAGATGGTCGATTGGGAGAGGTAATATCCCTTTCTGGGACTCATGGTGGTGTGATGAGAGACTCACTAACCATGCCATCTTTGCTAGTGATAGAAGGCAGCCGTTCTTGGTTAGAGATTTCTAGAATGAAGAAGTTGGATGGGATTGGGAGACGATCCAACATGTGGTTGATGACCAGGGTGTGGAGCTGATAAAAAGGCAGGTGCTTGGATAACGAACGCAGATGATGAATTGGTGTGGGATGTTGACCAGAAGGGTCACTTCACTATGAAATCAGTGAATAAGATTCTGATGCAACTAAGAGCGGGAGGACCGGATGCTCTAGGAAAAATATGGGGCCTGGACACCCCTAAGGTGAGTGCTATCATATGGAAGTTGACTAAAAAAGCTATTCCTACGGATGATAATGTTCAACATAGATGTTGCATCCCCCTTGTATCGAGGTGTAACTGTTGTGATGATCCGAGAGTAGAAGATGTTGATCACCTTTTCTTCCATGGATAGGTTGCCATGTTCTTCTGGAACAGATTTTCCCATTTGACACAGATGCAAGCACCTCATGATATACAAAACACTTCTTGATACTTGTAAGAAAGGTTACTCCAGGAGGATCTCAGATTGGATTGCAGGAAGGTTAGCAATTAACATACCCCACAGCATTTGGAGGATACATTGTGCATCTAGATTTGGGGACAAACTGTGAGGTTGGGAGTTTGAATGGAACCTAATCATCTCTTCTGTGAACAACACGATTCAGCATAGATCCTTCTCCGTTGAACATGGGTCGAGCATTTACAATAGGATGAGAGATGGTGGGATTACTAAGCCTAAGACAAAAATGAGAGAGATTCAACTAATAAGGTGGATGAAGCCTGACTTGCATAACTTGACAATGAACTTGACTATAGGAATAAATAAGGGAGAAGATGGGGTATGTAGGAGGTGGGAGGCAGGCTTGATATGAAATCAAAATGCAGATATATGCATTGTGTTCCATGCCTAGCTCAAGGCGTCGGACTTCATCCTGGCATATGTACAGGTAGGCATTGTTGGACTGAAACCGACAGATGATCATATGCTACGAGTTTCATGTATTGAGATTGATGACCAGGAAATCTATGATATTCTGTGGAAGGATGCTATCAAACCATGGAGGACCAAGCCATTTGTTAGAGAGTTGAGGTCCAAGTTGGTTAGATCTAGTATTACTGGTTCAATGGTTCACAAAGTTGCTAACTCTATACCCAGAGAGATTGGGAGATGGGGGAAAATATTTTCAGAGATGACAGTTATTATGGATAGAAGGATGATACCGAATAGAATTCGAGGCATGGAAACTTTGGAGAAAAGGTGCATTCCCTATGTGAACCTAAAGAGGATCGATGCTTGATGAATCATGGATGCTTTGTTAGCTGTTTCTTTGTCTGGGTTGTGATGATTTATTTTTTTATCTGGTCTTTTGGGGGGAACAAACCTACGGACATATAAGCAGGAGTTGTATGATGTTGATGTTTTCGACCACAAGAGAGGGGTGGGATGAATACAGAACCCTCTGGCTTAATTAAAAAAAAATCAAAACATATAAGAGAATATTATTGTGAATATAGGTTCTCATCCTTTTTATCTCTTCCTTATGCCCTCACAGGACTAATTAAAGGAAGCTCAACAATAACTATCTTTCTTATAATCAATAGGAAGAGAGAGGAAAAAGGAAAGATAATTCAGAATGAAAAGTTTTATCTGACAAGTTACCTTTACGGGTTATCTAGTGTCTTATCTGACTCAATTACATGGATTCAGTTGTCATCTGCTATTGCCTTTGTCCTCTACTACCAGAGGTAGATGGACCAAACTGTGACACTTGTCTTCGCCCATGGCCTTCTGCTTCACTAACCTGGGGTCCTTGTTGGTTATGCAGATTATGCCTTGACTGTTGGGTCACCACATTATTTCTTCTTGGACATTGTTGCCTAAAATGTCCTATCTGTCCACATTTATGGAAATTTTGGCCCTCACTCGATGACCACTGCATTGATGTACTATATTGTGGTTGAACCGATGTTACTAAAAACTTTGGTTGTTTAGTACCACCAATCCATTGTTCATGTGACTGTGTAGACCTCCTTTTGAGGTTTGCCTCATGTTTCTTCGTCACAGACCTTTCTATCCTCCGAATTGACTCCATAAATGTGGAAAATTTCTCTCTACTTTCTAAAGCAGCTGCCGAGATGGACACCTCATCATTCAGTCCTTTCTCAAAATGTTGAATCTTCTCTTACTCAGTAGCAGCCAGTTGAGGATAAAACTGTAAAAGTTCCATAAACCTAGCCTCATATTCATTTATTGACATGGTTCCCTGTCGACCATTCTCAAACTGTGAGATCTTTTCATCTAAGTATGTTCTTGGAAAATATTTATTGACGAATTCTTGACGAAATTCCTCCCAACTAACCTCTTCATCATTCCTTTTTACTTCTTCTATGGTCCACCAATGGCCAGCACTACCCTTCAAAAGGTATACAGCATGTTTGACTTTGTCAACATCTGGAATACTAAGGATCTTAAAAGCCTTTTCTAACTCAGTGAGCCATAGATCAGCATCTTCTGGGTCAGTTATCCTAGCATATTCTATAGCTCCTACATGACGTAGTCTTTCAAAAGTCTTACCAGACCCATGTCCCTCATTGGGAGTTGGTGCCCTAGGTGTTGGTGCAGGCATCCGGTCTGCCATATGCCTCATTGTGGTCATGAATTCCCTAAATAGAGTATGAATGGTTGGGTTTTCTATCATAACTTCGTCAAAATGGGGATTATCGGGCACTGATTCCTTTCTTGCCTGATCCCTTGCACCTCCTACTGGTGTAGCAACATTGCTTTCAGCAACGTGATCCTCGTGTTCTCCAGACATCTTTAAGCTATCTCCCTTCTTCTGCATTAGTAGAAGTCATTATAAGATATACTGGAGGACACTAACACAGACTCAACACCTTAGTCCTATGTCTCTGTAGACTCAGCAAACCTTAAGCTCTGATACCACTAATTGTGATACGTCGTTCAAACAAAACGTCATTAACTAAGCGAAAGTGATCATTAGCAACGGATTACTGAAAATCACTAAAAATTAAAACCTTTTTCAAAGAGATCCAATTCCAGGAAACTCTTAACAACAAGAGCCAAAGTATTACATGTACATTATGGTCCACAAGTACATACCATGTACCATCTCTTCTCGAGGATTACATACATCAATTACTCTCTTAAGTCTACACATGAGCAATATACAACCTTGAGGCATTCAAGCCAAAATCTCAGATCGATTATGAAAACACTAAGTACTGACTCCAAGGACCTGAGAGTACAGAGACGACACATAGGACTCTTATCTACAAGACAAGACAGTCAATATCTCCACCTAAGATGTTACTGGTATCCTTGATGTTGTTGTCCTTTCCTTGTAGTATGGTTCTTGCCTTCTCGTCCTCATCCACCTAAAAACATTGGATCCCACGGTGATGAGACAATTGAAATTGTCCCAGCGAGAGATATAACTCTCTGCCAGAAACATTATTATTGTAGTTTAATATAATAAAACTGATCAGAGGATAAGCATTTTAGAACATTCTCATATCTTGAAGCATTGCAACTATCTATGATAGAGTAGTGATTCATTTATTCACTTTATAAGGAATATGAAGAACATGTATATCACTTATCCATCTTACTAAATCAACATCTCAAGCTTATCATGAGATACTCATTATCATGGTATGTCATCCATGAATCATTCTCATTTCTGTCTGTTGACCTTAGCCAATCTGTTAGCCAGATATTGAATTGTTCCAGTCATGTGAGTATACATCATCATATTCTGTTAATGCATTGGACTATGCCAATTCTATGCAAACATTCCAGGTATTGGATTATTACCAATCATGTGCAACCATTCCCGGCATTGGATTATTACCAATCCTGTGCAACCATTCCAGACATTGGATTATTACCAATCATGTGCAACCATTCCAGGCATTGGATTATTACCAATCTTGTGCAACTATTCCAAGCATTGGATTATTACCAATCATGTGTAATTATTCCATGTATTGGGTTATTACCAATCATGTGCAATTATTCCAGGTATTGGGTTATTACCAATCTTGTGCAATTATTCCAGGTATTGGGTTATGACCAATCCTGTGCAATAATTCCAGGTATTGGGTTATGACCAATCCTGTGATATTATTCTAGGTATTGGGTTATTACCAATCATGTGACATTATTCCATGTATTGGGTTATTACCAATCATGTGCAATTATTCCAGGTATTGGGTTATTACCAATCATGTGCAATTATTCCAGGTATTGGGTTATTACCAATCTTGTGCAACCATTCCAGACATTGGATTATTACCAATCTTGTGCAATTATTCCAGGTATTGGGTTATTACCAATCCTATGCAATTATTCCAGGTATTGGGTTATTACCAATCCTGTGCAATTATTCTAGGTATTGGGTTATGACCAATCATGTGCAATTATTCCAGGTATTGGGTTATGACCAATCATGTTATATTATTCTAGGTATTGGGTTATTACCCATCATGTGACATTATTCTAGGTATTGGGTTATTACCAATCATGTGCAATTATTCCAGGTATTGGGTTATTACCAATCATGTGCAATTATTCTAGCTATTGGACTATGCCAATCATGTGCATCATCATTGAATACCACATCACCTTTTCAAGGTATTAAACCTTGGCCAAGCCATCATACTTATTCACATCCTTTATGTAATTCAAGTATTCCTCTTATCTCCTTTAAGCTTATTCAAAACATTGTAGCCCTTATTTGGCTGTAAGCATAAAGCATGCATGATTAAGATTTCATTATTATTATTGCATCCATTTATTATTATTATGTTACTAAGTTTCCATTTCCTAGTTTATTTGAACAGTATTACTGCTTACATGAAACTTTTTTAAACATCTTGTTACCTCTTACTAGGCAACAACTATTCACATGGCTCACAAGGCCCATTAAGCATCTTGTCACCTTTCACTAGGCAACAACTATTTACATGGCTCACAAGGCCCATTAAACATCTTGTCTCCTTTCATTAGGCAACAACTATTAGGGTTAGGGTTTCCCTCTATAGCCGAATAGGGTTTCAAATTCATATTATTAATTCAAACCCTAATTCATTGCTCCACACATATAGGAGCATACATTAATATCATAAGTATTCAAATATACTTATTTATTCTCGTCTTTTATCATTAAATGATAATCATCTCAAAGTGTGAGTTTCTCTCTCATCTTTTCTAGGATATTGATTACATCATACTTTGTTATCTTGGCTTAACCCTTTCTCAAGGTATGTTAGCCTACACTCATCAAAGTGCATTACATCTTAATGTAATAATTGTCATGACACACTTCATGTGTTACTCATCCAAGTGGATTGGATTTAGGGTACATCAAGGTGTATCAATCTTGAGGTGTTGAATGTGATATCTATCACGTCCTGATGTTTCACTTCCCTCATCACCTTTAGTTCATCAACTTATCTTGTATTAGGGTAATTCCCATCCTAATACTTTATGTACCAGTTCATCACATTTATCATGTAATGTATTAGTCATAAGTCACTCATTTGATTTAACCAACCATTATCAATAATGTGGACTCATCTCGGGTTAAGGCATTATTGATATAAGGTTATCCATTATCAACCACTTTTAGGTGTTTCACCTACCAATATATTATTCATTATTCCATTATTGGGAATAGGGTTTCCCCTCTTTATCAATTAGGGTTTTACATCACATCACCCTATGTTGTGTTTTTACATGACATCACTCTATATTAGGGTTTCACATGGCATCACCCTTGATTAAGGTTTCACATGGCATCACCCTTGATTAAGGTTTCACATGGCATCACCCTTGATTAGGGTTTCGCATAAAGCACCCTCTTAAATTAGGTCGTTTTCATTATATCACCTTGAATTGGGATTTCTCATATCATCACCACATATTAGGGTTACACCATTACCCTAGATTAGGGTTTCACCTAACATTGCACTAAATTAGGGTTAGGGCTCATCAACCATCTCGGTTAGGGTTTCTTGATCTCTTTATCAAGGATCATACCCTACATACATATTTTATTCATGTTGAAAGTGTTGAGGCTTAACCACTATATGATTGTCATACATGTATGGATTCCTCTCTCTCTCATCCTCTCTAGGATGTTAATTACTTCAAACTTGATTAGAGTAGGTCAACCCTTCATTCAAGTGCAATCATTTAGGGTTAGCATAGTGTATTGAGGCATTGATTACATAAGCATCCAAGGTTAACCCTTCTAAGGATACTAATCACCCTAGTACCTTAAAGGTACAACCATTGTAATTATTTTTTACAACACCACTAACAATTATAGGGTTAATTTTACTTACATGGTTTGAAGCAATTAGACCTTCAAATGGTCTTGAGGTATTAGACCCTAAAACGGTCTTGAAGTACTTTGTCCTTCAAACGGTCTTGGTCCAAAACTCCAATCGGTCTGAGACTGTTAGACCTTCAAACGATCTTGATCTCAAAATCCCTAAATGGTTTGAGACCGTTTGAATTAAAATATAATTAAACCCTAACGATTTGAAACCACATGAGCAACTCATCAATGAAACCATTTGAACATTAAATGGTTTGAAACTGTTTGCTCTCCAAACGGTTTCAAGACCGTTTGGACTCAAACGGTCTCAAGACCGTTTGGTCCAAACCACCTTGAAACTGAATGGACCAATTAGGGTTTCTTCCAATCAATCAATTGATTTTTAGGGTTTGCTTTATTGAATCACACATCAATTGGACCATTGAAATACATCAAATTACAACCCTTGGATCTCCAATCATCCATCACAGCCCTTGATCTCCAAACGGTCTTGAGAGCATTTGAGCCATTCAACTTAGAAATCGGATCAATTGATTTAGGGTTTCAACCATTCAATTCAATTAGCGTTTGTAATCAATGGACCATCCATTCTTGGGACCATTTTAATTAAATAAATTTGAACCATTGGATCTTTATCATCCACATCAACAATAGGCAACAAACGGTCTTGAGACCGTTTTACCTCAAACAGTCTTGAGGTTGTTTTCTCTCAAATGGTCTTGAGACCGTTTGATCACCAAACGGTCTTGAGATTGTTTGGTCATCAAAACTCAAAACCATTTTCCATTGATTTTTATTGAGGTTTGTGCTAATATGACATCATCATCTTCAAGATACAAACCTTTAAATTTTGTTGTGATCTTTGTGGTGATTTCAACAATTAATCAAAAGGAAAATTGTGAATGAAAACGGAATCAATATACAATGAAGAAATGAAATCAATAATGATATCTAAGGGTTCAAGTTATATAACCCACCTTCAAAATTGAATCCAAGCTTCAAGCTCTACGTCTTCAATGGTGAATGAATCTCTCTCAACTGTCCCAATTCCATTCTCAAGTCTTTGAGTGAAATGAATGGCTAAGGTTGAAGATTGAATGAAGAAAAGAAGAAATTAAGCATTGAATTTCGATTTCCACCATGAAATTAAGGTTGAAGATGACTATGGAGCTTAACTACAGGTTGGGGCACGTCCTCCTGCTGCTCCTAAGCTCCCGTGTGTTCAACCAAATCAAGGAAAGAAAAAGGAATCGAAAAAGCCTTTCATGTGGGTTGAAAATGGGATGTTTATAAGGGAATTTCAATGAGAGAGAAAGTGATAAATAATTCCTTCAACTCCCAAAATTGGTACCACATACTCCCCTCAATCCCTTGCATATGAAGTCATCTCCCCCACCTTGTAATTCCTCTTCATTATCAAGCACCTTAACCATTTTAATAATAATATACAATATTGAGTGGATATTACTTTTTCTTTAACTAATGTGAGTGGGCTCTCCACTCACTTTAGATATTTTGTTTCCTTTGCAAGGCACAAGGACGTGCATACTTATACAAATTCAACCATCACATTTTTGGTTGAAAGGAAATTCAATTAATATATTTATTTTTGCATTAAATTGAATTAGGGTTTCAATTATGCATAAATCTTAATTATTTTAATATCAAGATTCTCTATCCTCCAAAGAGATTCAAATGAGACGCCCCTCTCATTTTATTTTCTATACATGAGGCAAGAAATATGAGGGACTCTCTAAAGGTTGTATTTTTCAAATTGAACCCTAGGTTTTGGGTAAATTACACATTACACCAAAACTGGGTTGTAATGCACAAACATTGCTCAACAAGCTCTTTCTTGGTACTCAGGCTGCCACAAGCCATACCTCTGCATCATTTTCATTCTTATGATTCTTCAACACTTGACGAACATTTTATCATGTAACATTTGCAAGTCAACCCCTCAACTTGGGTAATTTGCACATTAGTCCAAAATAGGCAAAACATTGTTTTCAACATTATTCAAAAAGGACTAAATTGTAACATGAGTTCCTCTTGAGCCTTAATTACTTTTCAAAGGATAAAGAAAAGAATATAAATGACTTACTTAACCAAAACCTCTAGGGTTAAGCCTTAACCTAGATCAGGGATGGTACACATACTTCATGTGTTACTCATCCAAGTGGATTGGATTTAGGGTACATCAAGGTGTATCAATCTTGAGGTGATGAATGTGATATCTAACACGTCCTGATGTTTCACTTCCCTCATAACCTTTAGTTCATAAACTTATCTTGTATTAGGGTAATTCCCATCCTAATACTTTATGCACCAGTTCATCACATTTATGATGTAATGTATTGGTCATAAGTCACTCATTTAATTTAACCAACCATTATCAATAATTTAGACTCATCTGGGGTTAAGGCATTATTGATATGAGGTTATCCATTATCAACCACTTTTAGGTGTTTCACCTACCAATATATTATTCATTATTCCATTATTGGGAATAGGGTTTTCCCCTCTTTAACAACTAGGGTTTTACATCACATCACCCTATGTTGGGGTTTTACATGACATCACTCTGTATTAGGGTTTCACATGGCATCACCCTTTATTAAGGTTTCACATGGCATCACCCTTGATTAAGGTTTCACATGGCATCACCCTTGATTAAGGTTTTACAAGGCATCACCCTTGATTAAGGTTTCACATGGCATCACCCTTGGTTTGGGTTTCACATGGCATCACCCTTGATTAAGGTTTCACATAAAGCACCCTCTTAAATTAGGGCTTTTTTATTATATCACCCTGAATTGGGATTTCTCATATCATCACCACAGATTAGGGTTACACCATTACCCTAGATTAGGGTTTCACCCAACATTGCCCTAAATTAGGGTTAGGGATCATCAACTATCTCGGTTAGGGTTTCATGATCTCTTTATCAAGGATCATACCCTACATACATATTTTTTTTCATGTTGAAAGTGTTGAGGCTTAACCACTATATGATTATCATACATGTATGGATTCCTCCCTCTCTCATCCTCTCTAGGATGTTAATTACTTCAAACTTGATTAGATTAGGTCAACCCTTCATTCAAGTGCAATCATTTAGGGTTAGCATAGTGTATTGAGGCATTGCTTCCATAAGCATCCAAGGTTAACCCTTCTAAGGATACTAATCACCCTAGTACCTTAAAGGTACAACCATTGTAATTATTGTTGACAACACCACTAACAATTATAGGGTTAATTGTACTTACATGGTTTGAACCAATTAGACCTTCAAACGATCTTGAGGTATTAGACCCTCAAACGGTCTTGGAGTACTTTGACCTTCAAACGGTCTTGGTCCAAAACTCCAATCGGTCTGAGACCATTAGACCTTCAAACGGTCTTGATCTCAAAATCCCTAACGGTTTGAAAATGCATGAGCAACTCATCAATGAAACCATTTGAACATTAAACGGTTTGAGATCGTTTTCTCTCCAAACGGTCTGAAGTCCGTTTGATCCCAAATGGTTTCAAGACCGTTTGGACTCAAACGGTCTCAAGATCATTTGGTCCAAACCACCTTGAAATCGAATGGACCAATTAGGGTTTCCTCCAATCAATCAATTGATTTTTAGGGTTTGCTTTATTGAATCACACATCAATTGGACCATTTAAAGTACATCAAATTACATCCCTTGGATCTCCAATCATCCATCACATCCCTTGACCTCCAAATGGTCTTGAGACCGTTTGAGCCATTCAACTTAGAAATCGGCTCAATTGATTTAGGGTTTCAACCATTCAATTCAATTAGGGTTTGTAATCAATGGACCATCCATTCTTGGAACCATTTTAATTAAATCAATTTGAACCATTGTATATTTATCATCCACATCAGCAATAGACCCCAAACGGTCTTGAAACTGTTTAACCTCAAATGGTCTTGAGGTCGTTTGCTCTCAAACGGTCATGAGACTGTTTGATCACCAAACGGTCTTGAGACCGTTTGGTCATCAAAACTCAAAACCATTTGCACTGGATTTTTATTGAGGTGTGTGCTAATATGACATCATCGTCTTCAAGCTACAAACCTTCGAAATTTTCTGTGATCTTTGTGGTGATTTCAACAATTAATCAAAAGGAAAATCATGCATGAAAACGGAATCAATATACAATGAAGAAATGAAATCAATAATGATATTTAAGGGTTCAAGTTATATAACCCACCTTCAAAATTGAATCCAAGCTTCAAGATCCACGTCTTCAATGGTGAATGAAGCTCTCTCAACTGTCCAAGTTCCGTTCTCAAGTCTTTGAGTGAAATGAATGGCTAAGGTTGAAGATTGAATGAAGAAAATAAGAAATTAAGCATTGAATTTCGATTTCCACCATGAAATTAAGGTTGAAGATGACTATGGAGCTTACCTACAGGTTGGGGCACGTCCTCCTGCTTCTCCTAAGCTCCCTTGTGTTCAACCAAAGCAAGGAAAGAAAAAGGAATCGAAAAAGCCTTTCATGTGGGTCGAAAATGGGATGTTTATAAGGGAATTTCAATGAGAGAGAAAGTGATAAATAATTCCTTCAACTCCCAAAATTGGTGCCACATACTCCCCTCAATCCCTTGAATACGAAGCCATATCCCCCACCTTGTAATTCCTCTTCATTATCCATGAATTAAAAGAAGACAAATTAAGCACCTTAACCATTTTAATAATAATATCAATATTGAGTGGATATTACTTTTTCTTTAACTAATGTGAGTGGGCTCTCCACTCACTTTAGATATTTCGTTGCCTTTGCAAGGAACAAGGACGTCCATACTTATAAAAATTCAACCATTACAGTTTTGGTTGAAAGGAAATTCAATTAATATATTTATTTTTGCATTAAATTGAATTAGGGTTTCAATTATGCTTAACTCTTAATTATTTTAATATCAAGATTCTCTCTCCTCCAAAGAGATTCAAATGAGACGCCCCTATCATTTTCTTTTCTCTACATTATGAAAAGAAACATTAGGTACTCTCTAGATGTGGTATTTTGCATATTGAACCCTAGGTTTTGGGTAAATTACACATTACACCAAAATTAGGTTTTAATGCACAAACATTGCTCAACAAGCTCTTTCTTGGTACTCAGGCTGCCACAAGCCATACCTCTGCATCATTTTCATTCTTATGATGCTTCAACACTTGAGGAACATTTTATCATGTAACATTTGCAAGTCAACCCCGCAACTTGGGTAATTTGCACATTAGTCCAAAATAGGCAAAACATTATTTTCAACATTATTCAGAAAGGACTAAAATTGAAACATAAGTTTCTCTTGAACCTTAATTACTTTTTCAAAGGATAAATACAAGAATATAAATGACTTACTTAAGCAAAACTTCTATGGTTAAGCCTTAACCTAGGTCAGGGATGTTACACACACTTCATGTGCTACTCATCCAAGTGGATTGGATTTAGGGTACATCAAGGTGTATCAATCTTGAGGTGTTGAATGTGATATCTATCACATCTTGATGTTTCACTTCCCTCATCACCTTCAGTTCATCAACTTATCTTGTATTATGGTAATTCATGTCCTAATACTTTATGCACCAATTCATCACATTTATCATGTAATGTATTGGTCATAAGTCACTCATTTGATTTAACCAACCATTATCAATAATGTGGACTCATCTCGGGTTAAGGCATTATTGATATGAGGTTATCCATTATCAACCAATTTTAGGTGTTTCACCTACCAATATATTATTCATTATTCCATTATTGGGAATATGATTTTCCCCTCTTTATCAACTAGGGTTTTACATCACATCACCCTATGTTGGGGTTTTACATGACATCACTCTATATTAGGGTTTCACATGGCATCACCCTTCATTAAGGTTTCACATGGCATCACCCTTGATTAAGGTTTTGCATGGCATCACCCTTGATTAGGGTTTCACATGGTATCACCCTTGATTAAGGTTTCACATAAAGCACCCTCTTAAATTAGGGCTTTTTCATTATATCACCCTGAATTGGGATTTCTCATATCATCACCACAGATTAGGGTTACACCATTACCCTAGATTAGGGTTTCACCTAACATTGCCCTAAATTAGGGTTAGGGCTCATCAACCATCTCAGCTAGGGTTTCATGATCTCTTTATCAAGGATCATACCCTACATACATATTTTATTCATGTTGAAAGTGTTGAGGCTTAACCACTATATGATTATCATATATGTATGGATTCCTCTCTCTCTCATCCTCTCTATGATGTTAATTACTTCAAACTTGATTAGATTAGGTCAACCCTTCATTCAAGTGCAATCATTTAGGGTTAGCATAGTGTATTGAGGCATTGCTTCCATAAGCATCCAAGTTTAACCCTTCTAAGGATACTAATCACCCTAGTACCTTAAAGGTACAACCATTGTAATTATTTTTGACAACACCACTAACAATTATAGGGTTAATTGTACTTACATGGTTTGAAGCAATTAGACCTTCAAACAGTCTTGAGGTATTAGACGCTCAAACGGTCTTGAAGTACTTTGACCTTCAAACGATCTTAGTCTAAAACTCCAATCGGTCTGAGACCATTAGACCTTCAAACGGTCTTGATCTCAAAATCCCTAACGGTTTGAAACCCCATGAGCAAATCATCAATGAAACCATTTGAACATTAAACAGTTTGAGACTATTTGCTCTCCAAACGGTCTGAAGACCGTTTGGACTCAAATGGTCTCAAGACCGTTTGGTCAAAAACACCTTGAAATCGAATGGACCAATTAGTGTTTCCTACAATCAATAAATTGATTTTTAGGGTTTTCTTTATTGAATCACACATCAATTGGACCATTGAAAGTACATCAAATTACATCCCTTGGATCTCCAATCATCCATCACAGCCCTTGACCTCCAAATGGTCTTGTGACCGTTTGGTCTCAAATGGTCTTGAGACCATTTGCCCTCAAACGGTCTTGAGACCGTTTGATCCATTCAACTTAGAAATCGGCTCAATCGATTTAGGGTTTCAACCATTCAATTCAATTAGGGTTTGTAATCAATGGACCATTCATTCTTGGAACCATTTTAATTAAATCAATTTGAACCATTGAATCTTTATCATCCACATCAGCAATAGACCCCAAACGGTCTTGAGACCGTTTAACCTCAAACGGTCTTGAGGCCTTTTTCTCTCAAACAGTCTTGAGACCGTTTGATCACCAAATGGTCCTGAGACTGTTTGATCACCAAACGGTCTTGAGACCGTTTGGTCATCAAAACTCAAAACTGTTTGCCCTTGATTTTTATTGAGGTGTGTGCTAAGATGACATCATCATCTTCAAGCTACAAACCTTCTAAATTTTCTGTGATCTTTGTGGTGATTTCAACAGTTAATCAAAAGGAAAATCGTGAATGAAAACGGAATCAATATCCAATGAAGAAATGAAATCAATAATGATATTTAAGGGTTCAAGTTATATAACCCGCCTTCAAAATTGAATCCAAGCTTCAAGCTCCACGTCTTCAATGGTGAATGAATCTCTCTCAACTATCCAAGTTCCGTTCTCAAGTCTTTGAGTGAAATGAATGGCTAAGGTTGAAGATTGAATGAAGAAAAGAAGAAATTAAGCATTGAATTTCGATTTCCACCATGAAATTAAGGTTGAATATGACTATGGAGCTTACCTACAGGTTGGGGCACGTCCTCCTTCTGCTCCTAAGCTCCCTTGTGTTCAACCAAAGTAAGGAAAGAAAAAGGAATTGAAAAAGCCTTTCATGTGGGTTGAAAATGGGATGTTTATAAGGGAATTTCAATGAGAGAGAAAGTGATAAATAATTCCTTCAACTCCCAAAATTGGTGCCACATACTCCCCTCAATCCATTTCATACGAAGCCATATCCCCCACCTTGTAATTCCTCTTCATTATCCATGAATTAAAAGAAGACAAATTAAGCACCTTAACCATTTTAATAATAATATCCAATATTGAGTGGATATTACTTTTTCTTTAACTAATGTGAGTGGGCTCTCCACTCACTTTAGATATTACATTGCCTTTGCAAGGCACAAGGACGTCCATACTTATACAAATTCAACCATCACATTTTTGGTTGAAAGGCAATTCAATTAATATATTTATTTTTGCATTAAATTGAATTAGGGTTTCAATTATGCTTATATCTTGATTATTTTAATATCAAGATTCTCTCTCATCCAAAGAGATTCAAATGAGATGCGCCTCTCATTTTCTTTTCTTTAAATGCTGACAAGAAACATGAGGGACTCTCTAGAGGTGTTATTTTTTATATTGAACCCTAGGTTTTGGGTAAATTACACATTACACCAAAATTGGGTTTTAATGCACAAACATTGCTCCACAAGCTCTTTCTTGGTACTCAGGCTGTCACAAGCCATACCTCTGCATCATTTTCATTCTTATGATGCGTCAACACTTGAGGAACATTTATCATGTAACATTTGCAATTCAACCCCTCAACTTGGGTAATTTGCACATTAGTCCAAAATAGGCAAAACACTATTTTCAACATTATTCAAAAAGGACTAAAATTGAAACATAAGTTCCTCTTAAGCCTTAATTAATTTTCAAAGGATAAAGACAAGAATATAAATGACTTACTTAAGCAAAACCTCTAGGGTTAAGCCTTAACCCAGGTCAGGGATGTTACAAATACCTTCATGTTGGTTGTAACCTTGAGCTACTAAACTTACTTTGTTCCTTACCACACTTCCACTTTCATCAAGCTTGTTTCAATAGACCCACTTCGTGCCAATGATATTTCTATCACTTGGTCTTGACACTAGAGTCCACACTTTGTTCTTTTCAAACTGTTCTCACTCTTCTTGTATGGTTAGGATCCATTCATCATCCTTTAGAGCTTCTTTGACATTCTTTGGCTCAAGTTGAGAGATGAAGGCATTCTTATCTTGTTATTAATTGTAAAAAGACTGAGTATTCATCCTTTCAAAGGGATTACGAATGATGAGCTCTTTTGGATGATGCTTTGCAAATTGGGGAGTTGGATCCTTCTTTTCTTGTTTTTTTCTCTTCTTCATCAACTAACACCTCTTTTCCTTTATCAACAATGTTGAGCTCTTTCTAGTGAGGGATCACCTGATCTACAACATCACCATTAACAATATTCTTGGAAATAGAGGGGTTAGTATCAACAAATTTAACATGGAAAGATTCTTCTACTTTAGATAATTCAATGTTAAATACTCTATAAGCCTTGCTAGTAGTGTTATATCCAATAAATAAAGCCCTGTACGATTTTGCATCAAACTTATTGAGAGAATCCTTGGTGTTCAAAAACAAAATAAGGACAACTAAAAACATGAAAGAAATCAATAGATGGCTTTCTACCACGCCATAACTCATAGGGTTTTTTTTAATATGGATGAGTGTTGCACAAAATATGAAGTACTAACGGCTTTGGCCCAAAACTTTTTTAGAGTGTCATACTCTAGAAACATAGTCCTAGCCATTTCCTGTAGTGGGCTATTCTTTCTCTCTACAACCCCTTTTTGTTGAGGCATTCGAGGTGAAGAAAATTTATGTGCATAAGTGGATTCCTCACAAAAACATTCAAACAAGTCATTTTCAAACTCTTCCCCATGGTCACTACATATAGAAACGATCCGGAAAGAAGCTTCATTTTCAAATAATTTACTAGAAGTGGAGAAAACGTCAAGTGTATCTCTTTTTGAAACAAGAAATAAAGTCCAAGTATAGTGAGAAAAGTCATCGACATCACAAGGTAATATTTGCTACCACGAAGCGATTGCGTACAGATTGGTCCAAAAAGATCAATATGAAGTAGTTCAAGAGATCTTTTGGTACTAAGGACTCATTTGGATTTGAAGGAGGACTTGGTTTTCTTTCATTGTGTGCAAGTTTGGCATTCCTCATCCTTTTTAAAATCCAATTTAGGAAGCCCCTTAACCAATTTATTTTTTCTCAACTTCTTCAATTGATGCATATTTACATGACCAAGCCTACGGTGCCACACAAAAATATCATTTGAATTGGAAATAGGACATCTACCAACAATAGGCTTAATGGAGTCAAGAAAATAACATAGAGATTACCATTTCTAGTTTCCTTATATATAACATTATATGAGAGGGAATCTAGAAGCAAGCATTCAAGTGAGGTAAAACGAACAAGATAGCTATTATCGCACAATTGACTAACACTAATTAAATTATGATGTAGGACATACAAAAGAAGCACATCCTTGGTGCATAGTGAATTGCCTACATTACCATCACTGATCACTTTACCTTTGTTGTTGTCACAAAATGTCATTGATCCTCTTTTCTTCTTTATGAATTGGTTGAAGCGCTAATTTCACCTGTCATATGCTTTCAGCAACTACTATCAACAATCCATTTTTCTTTTACCTACAAGAAAGGAAGATGATGGTGCCCCTTTTGAACATTGGGATCCAATGTTATCTTGGGGACCAATTTCATGTTTGGGTTGGTCCCCTTCTCTATATAAGGACAATAATTAGAGTAATGGTCATCACTCTTGCAATGCACACAAACCATAGGGTTCTTAGAGATGGATGACTCTCCATGGAAGATAGGAGGTCCCTTACTCTTTTTCTTACATGTTTTTCTTTCTCTTATTAAGTGGATCCTCCTCATATCTCAAACAACTTTTACCACTATGTTTGGTAGAGTGATCTAGAACTTCCTTGAGGGACTTTTTCCCTTTGAGGAATTTCTACAAGGAAGCTCTTAGTTTGTGATTATCATAACTAAGGGTAATGATAGTATAAGATAAGCTAGAAAGACCATCTTGTGCATGAAATAAGTCGGCCTCCAAATGGAGGTCTTTAGTAAGATATGAATATTTTTCAAATGTAAGACTAGCTACTTCATTACTTGATAAAGAAGGTCTAGAAGAAAGATCATTGATTTGAGCAAGTAATCTAGCATTTTTATTTCTAAGCATGATAAGCTCATCAAGATATATCTCATTCTCATCTTTAATAGTATCACAAGCAAGTTTAAGATCAACATTTTCAATTCTAAGTAAAACAAGCTCATCTACTCGGGCTTGGTTTTCTTCCTTAAGACTATTGATGTTCTTAAGGTAGATGTCATTCTCTACTTCAACTTTGTTGTATCAGATCTCAAGATCAAGAAACTACCCTTGCAAGGAATCAATACAATCAAAATGCAACTTCTCATTTTGATCAAGAATATCAATTTATCATACAAATCATCTATGATCTTCCCTAACCTCTTCTTTTTATATTTGTATTTGGAATAAGAAGAGAGAGTAGCATTAATCATATCAATGGGATTTTCCTTATATAACTGATGTAAGTTTACCTCACTTGCCTCACTTACCTCACCAATGTCTTCACTTGTATAGGTCATAAGTGCAAGATGGCATTCTCCCTCATTGGAACTTGCATCACCAGAAGAAGAGTCTACCCATGTGGCATGGGCTACATCTTTTCCCCTTGTGTCATTCTTGTCCTTCTTCTTTTACTTGACATCCTTCTTATAGTCCTCCCTTTTCTTGGATCTACTCTTGTGGTAGGACTTCTTAGCCTTGGGGCATTCATTCTTGTAATGCCCTTTTTTTCACATTCATAGCACCTTGGAGTGGAGGAGGAGGAAGGCTTTCCTTTTAAGTGCATCCCCTTGGAGTAGTTAGCTTCATGCTCACTTGAGGTTTCATCTTAGCTTGAAGAAGGAGAAGTAGGTCGGCATGCTTGTTGTTGGATAAGGAGTGCCTCCATTTGAGCTTTGAATGCACTATCTTTTATCTTCTTTTATTCCTTCTCTTCTTGATTTTCATCTTCCTCTTGCTTGTCAAGCCTTGTCTCATGAGCTTGGAGATTTCCAATGACCTCTTCGGTGGCAATGGTACCAAGACTTTTAACTTCTTTAATGGAAGTTTCCTTAGATTACCATCTCTTGGGGAGAAACCTTAAGAACTTGGAGTTGATGTTCCCTTTTCCATGGTGTGGCCCAATTGAGCAAGTCCATTGATGATGGTGTTGAGCCATGTGTACATCTCTATCACTCGCTCTTTGTTTCCCATCTTGAAGTTTTCAAGGAGACCCTTGAGCATGTACATCTTGGACTCCTTGACTTGATTTGTGCCTTCATATGTGATGCACAACTTGTCCCAAATCTCATGGGCTATGTCCTAATAGGAGATGTGGTTGAACTCAGAGGGGGTTAGGGATACATAGATGGTGTTTATTGCATTTGCATTCAGTTGTGCCTTCTTGACCATAGTTTCATCCCAAGTGGATATCTCCCCCACCGGCTCCTTGTATGGAAGAATCACCACCTTCCACATGTTGTAGTTCATTCCTTAAAGGTAGAATTGCATATGTCATTTCCAATAAAGAAAATTGGTGATGTATAAGACTAGGGGTATCATGGAGAAACCTCCCTCTAGGTTGAGGGACCCAAGTAGGTTGTCCTACATATTCTTATCTCATACGAGATCTTGTTGGAGAAACATGTGGATCTGATACCACTTGTTGGATAAAAAGGGCTCTAGAGGGGGTGGATAGAGATAAAAAGACTTGCACAAAAAAATTTAGACCTTCAACTTACAACTATGTATGGGATTGAAAAAATTGAATTTGTAGTGAAACTAAACATATATAGAAAGGATCAGAGAGATTGAACAAATACAAGACCACAAGTTGTTTAGAGTGGTTCCAATCTCCAAACTAGGAGATAGTTAGTCCTCTACCTACAAAGGTCAACTCTAGAATTTTTGCAACCCATGTATACTTATATTCATACAAGATGACCTTCCTTGTCTGGGTCAAGGATACCCAGCCTTTCCCTTGAGGACAAGGGAGCCAATAATCAACAAAGGTCTTACCTATCCAGAGGAGCTAGAGTCTTCTACCTCTACAAGGTCTTACCCACTCTTGTAAGCCACTGGACACCTTCACCAAAAAATCCCCTTGTTGCACCGAGTCTTTTGCCTTGAAGGATTTACCCAGTTCTACTCCTGGATCTTCATCCTTGATGTTCTCCTTAACCTTGGATAAACCTTTGCACCTTCTTCGACAGCTTGAAGAATCTTGCACCTTCTCCTTCATTTGAAGAAACTTTCACCAACTTGATCTTGAAGAAAGGGGTTGGGGAAAAGAAAGCTTTGAGAACTTTATAAGTATAAAATAAAGTATATATCTCACACAAATCATATCTCACTCAGATGAACATTGAAATTTGCAAACAAGAGAGAGAAAGGGGCTCAAGTGGATTGGATGCACTCAACTATATGTAGGCTCTTGAATGGCATGAAGGATCAACCTTGGAATGAACTCCAAACTCAAAATCTCAATTAAGTAGATAGATAGCATGATTAAATCACTTGTCCTATAATAACTCCATCGAGAGGAAAACCTTTTCCAGTTGTCAGAATCAGATATGTACCACAATTGGGTTTGTTGTTCTAAAAAACTCAGTCGAATTTGATACAGATTTATATTTTTTTGGGAACTGGTGGGAATGTGTTCTTATTTGTTAATAGGGTTTTGGTTTACATGACCGATTGCAGCAGCTGAGTTTTTTCACCATCTCATAGGATTTCATCAGGTCCTTACTAGAAAATGAAGACCACATGTTGATCATATACTTCTCCTTTGTATCCAAAAAGATATGAAACATCATGGATACTTGTTATCTATCTTCTCCAACTTGAAATGTTGTCTAAGGGTCAGGGTTATAATAGCTCTCAGCTTGTTCTTCACCATGATTATGCCCTCTTCATACCATTTGGACATTCACAACATAAACATATCTGTTAGAAAAGTATAGTTCAGAGGAAAAGTTATATTCCTAATGGTCTCTTACCACCTCAGTTCCAAATTTAAGCTCTAATACCAAAAAGTTGACATGACCCAAACCCAATAATTAGGTTTCATCCTACCAAAGAGGGATTAGACTAGCCATCCACTTTTAATTACTAAATGAAAGGGATCATAATTTTTTTCTTGAAATTAATTGAAATAATAACATGTTAAGTTAACAAATAAAATCTTATTAAGTGTAAGCATCGTGAGTTCACATCTGGGTTTCACTCTTACAATGTAATCAACTAAAAGAAATGAGTTCTAACTTTAATATACATCAATTAATACTTATTATAAAACCATACTCAATCTTAACTCTCACATTCCCAAGACCAAAGGAATGATAAGAAACCATCTAGATAAACTAACTACTCCTCTCAAGACCCCAGCTAATATACTCTTGATAAAATATAGATTTTGATTCCTCCTTCTAAGCTATACATATTCTTGGAAATTGTACTAATAGAGTGTGTGAGCTACTGGCTCAATGTATGGAAAGTCAACAAGAGGCCATTATTATTCAAATGCATATTGTTTTTTGAATTAAATTGTAGAAGAATGCAAACATGGTAGTTAAAAATGATAAACAATCTAGAATCACATTAGTTCTAGTAACAAAAATAATAAATAATTAAAGTAGATCTATTTATAAGATTTTTATTCTTTTTTACTATGTAATGTACCCACATGAAGAATACCACAACTTGTGGAAGTATCACAGCTGTGAGACCCCTAACCTTGCTTAAAGTATTGAACAATCTTAATTACCATAATTTAATTCTTAAAACCCTAATATATCCTTGTGATACTTTTTGGTATCATGTGACAAGCTTAAGTTTCAAGTTTGGTCAAATTTGGACATTGTTTGTGCAAGTTATGCAATTTTATGCACATTTTGGACTTTTCTGCAATTTACCCAATTGAGAGCTTTTCTTTGCAATTTATCACTTGTATTATGTTCTTTGGATGTTCTCTCATAATTATTGAGCTTTTTGAGCCATGGGGCGTCTAGTTGAACCTTGGTTTGGAAGTGTTTTCCTCAAGGGTATTTTAAGGTTTACCCCTTTATATTTGATTTGCTTGTAAAATCAAGAAATGAGGGGTAAGTGGGTATTCATGGATGGTGGGTCAGCTTCTTGTGTGGCTGCTTGTATATCCTTAATAGTTTGAGTCCATAGACACATGGGGAAGCTACTTGTACACCTCATGCTTGCTTCCATCCTTATCCATGGGCTACATTTACCTCTTCTTTGCCCAAGTATGAAACTTTGCTTGCTTTCTCTTTTCTCTAACCTGGAGCAAAGACTCCACTCTATTTTTCTATAGAACAAAGTGCTCTAAGGTAGAATACAACCTCTTTTTGGAGAGAAAAGTCTCCTAGAGCTCCATCTAGACATAAAAATGGAATCCAAGGTCATCTTCTAGGGATTTTGACCAAGGCAAGTTATTTTCTTCCTTCTTTCTCCATTTCTCTTGCATGTATCCTTCCTTAGACCTTCCTCCAGGTCATAACCTTGTTGTTCCATAGTATAAATTTCTCTAAAGCTCTAAAACTCTACCTTTCTTGGTATGTATGCTTAGGGTTTGCTCATTTGATGAAGAAAGGTGCTAGATGGACGAGTTCACATCTTATGATTGGATTTTCTACTCTACCTGCTCGTGTTTTATTCTGTTTGGGAGTTTATCTTCTAATTAGAGGCAATTTTATAAGTTTCTCCACGTTTATTGCTTACCATAAGCTTGCTAGCTCATGTTCTTGCTTTTAAATGATGATCCATATACTAAAAAGTTATGCTTGACTTGGATTTTGATTTTTATAATGTTCCCTATTCTGATTTCAGTTCTAGATGAACATGTGATCATTTGTACATTATTCCTAAGGTATAATATGACTTGTATCAGGTTAGTTTTACAACCAATGGTGCTAAACACCTATCAACCATTGGTCAATTTTAGGGTTTAAAGCTGATTTTTTCTATAAACACATGACTCAATGGTGGTACCATTGCAACAACTGATGGTGGTGACAAAGGGTGTCAACTGACATTCACCCCTTAGGTCAGGTGTTGGCCTAATTATAAGCTTAGTGATTAACAACTAAGTACCCTAATAATGATATCAATCAATGGTGATATTAGTTTGATATTTGAAGGTGATTAATGAATATATTGTTGATCTAACAACATATAGTGACTTAATGGTCACTATTGATGGTGTATCAGGTCTCCACAACCTATGGTGAGTTAAGCATGTATTTGTAGCATCACTTAAGCCTTAAAACAATAGTTTCTTGGGTCATTTGATGTAATGGTCGGACCTATACTCCAATTGATGGTTTTAATATATGAACTTGACCTAATTGTTAAGATCTAATGTTTCTTCATCCAATAAATTGGAATGATGACTAAATGTAATATGGAAGTCCTAATAAAGTGATTTAAATGGTTTCCTTTATGAGATCAACTTAAGAATCTCATTTACTGATGGTTTGTTTTAAATAAACAATCGCTTGTGGGTTTTACCCTACTCTCAATGGAACTTTTTGTGTTGTTAATCAAGGGATGTCGAGGGTTATATGGTGACTCTTTTTAGAGCACAAAGCAATGACTTCATAGGTGGTTTTTTCAAGACATTTACTTATGTAAACGACCAATGGCTTTACCTTTTTAATATTTAATGGTTAGAAGTCGATACCTCAATATTCCCATTGTTTTGGGTGAAGCCTAAAGTGTAATGTTATGATTCTAATTATGAGAATTTGATGGTTCAATGCCTTAAACTTGTAGTCTTACCCTTGCCCTCGTATGATTATGATTTATAATCACCATAATGAATTAATGGGTAACCCTAATGAGGTATAGCTTATTATACCTAGCTTTAATATAACTAAATGATGGTAATTGGGTATGAATAGTCCTTGAATGTTTAATACAATCATGGAGTACTCTTTTATTGTTGTTGAAACCCTAGTATGCTATAACCCGATGGCTACACCTTGATTTATGTGTGGGTTCATACTTGAGAATAGTATGGCCACGTGATCGTGATGCTTCACCTTATGTATCCATGATCCAATGGGGGTGTTATGAGTTAGAATTTGGGTATAAGTGTTGATTAGTAACATTAATATAATTTATCTTGTTGAACCTCACTCTAATCAAATAGATAAAGATGAGTATTCATGTTTAACATTCTTATATGATGGAATGATAGTGAAATAACTTCCTTAATATGATCATAACCTTAATATGTTATTTGGTGGTTATCGTAGCCACATGGTTGATACTTTCTTATGCTAAACATGTGCATTATGAATATGATGAGTGCTGATCATATTTAGATTCCTTGCATATTTATGTAATAAAGGAATGTTCTTAATGTTAATATAACCCTGCTATGATTGTTTATGAATATCTCCTTGCTCATTAATGCAATATTGTGTTGATCTGGTGTATTATATGTAAGTAATGTTGTTGAGTATTGTTATAAGGCATGCAAAGATAATGATGATCTTTTAGGGAATAGTATGATGGTCTTAATGACCTTTGGGCATGGTTGAGCCCTAAATGAGGTGTATTCCTCTTGTGTTGATAAGGGTTAATACCCTGTGATATTGTGCAAAGGATTTATATCATGTGATAGTATGATGATAAGTGCAGTCTCATGAATGGCAAGTGAATAGCATCATGTAATGATGAGATGATGAACAATATGTCTCGTATGTTTTATATCTTCTGAAATTGTTATATAGCAATGTTTGCTAGAAGTGAATTAGGGTTTGTATGTCCACTTGCTTGATGCAGCCTTAATTCACCCAATTGGAAATAATTAATCAAGAGAAATTCTAATCATGTAGTGCCTTGTGCCATAGATCCATCTGAGTGTCAAAACTTACCAGATGGTGAAACGAGTATTCCTAAGAGAAATTGGAGCGCATACTATTGAGTATGTGGGGTGTTTGTCATCCTGAATCCAAGTGTTTAGGGGGAATGATTGTGGTCATACCTAGCCCTTAGTTTGAGAATGACTTTATTTGTGTCTCGGTGATTATATATGTGATGAGATTGGAGGATAACTGCAATTGTACCTCAGATGGTAGGGTATGTGTACCCACCACCTTTCACTAGTGTCATGATATGTACTAAGGATGGACTAGGATGTTAGTAGCTTGACCTTATGTGACGTTGTGGCGGACCCGTACTGACCGGGAGAAGAGAATATCTTAGGAGTTCGGCTCTTCCTAGATCTTGTATGGCACTGATTTTGACTTAGCAGTGATCAGTTGGATTTTGAGTGGTATGCTCCAATTCCTCAGGGCATAATAAAAGATGTAATACAGTTGTCTAGAAAATCTATTTAGGGTTATACACGACACTTCATATTGGATAATAACCCTTGTTGTTCTCTGTACATAGAGATGATGTTTAATGCATTAAAAGATAGTAGATATTCTTATGTTGAGGATATGCTCATGTTATAAATGTGTACATACAATAGTCATGTTTAAGTTGATAGATATATTATTACTGTTGGCTATGATAATGACATTCGTTATCACATGTTGTTAGCTATGCTTATACTGCTAGCTATGCTTTGTAACTAGAGATGCCTATGCTGCTAATCATGCTTATGCATATAGTTGTACTAATATTGTTAGCTCTACTTATGATGTTGATATGTCCAACTTGTTAGACATGTTGATGTCGTTAGCTATGCTTATGATACTAGACTTATTCATGATGTTAGATATGCTCATGTTGCTAGACTCCTTATATTGTTAATAGGGATATGAGAATAGTCTGGCTAATGAAGATAGCTATTATCTGCTCCTTTATGTATTTTGTTAATCATCAATGTTGTTGATATTATTTGTTATATATGATCAAACTGCTTAAATTGTCTCATACCTAAAAATGTTGGAATCAATAAACGTTGTTGGAGGTTATATCTCTTACTAGGACATGGGTCTCACCCTTATGGTTCTCCATATCTTTCTAGGTAATCTGAAGTGACAAAAACAAACATGTGGCAGCAAAGAGGATCTATAGTAATGAATCTTTGAGAAAGTTGATTAGGTGTCTAGTGTGTCCTAGAGTCATCCATGTACTCTTAGGTCCGGGCAGGAAAAGTTTGTATATGATGTTTCAAATGAACCGGAATTTAGTTAGCATGTTAAAGCTTGTTTGTGTGGCATATACAAATATCGTTATCATGTGTATATATGTTGTGGCTAAGGTGATAGAACAATTTGTATCAAATTCTTGTCATAGTATGGATACAAGAAAGATTTTGGGCTCTTATACAAATGTTTCTGAGCGGGTGTTGATGTTGAAATTGGTTTTAATTTACCCATATTTTTTGGTATGTGGTTAATTGGTGATTTATTGTGTTTTATGTTTTGAGTAATCTCATTTAGTGTAATGGGTTCTCCCAAGTTGGTATCAGAGCTTTAGGTTCACTGAGTCTATAGGGATACTAGGACTTAGGATTAGGATGATGTTTAAGTAAGGAATATGACATAAAAACATGGTGCATACTGCCTAATCTCAATACTTGGGTGTCCTGGCCAGGTATTCAATTATTGAAGAAAATATAAGTATGGAACTCTTAGATTGTTATCTTTTTTATTACTCTGATCAAGTAGTCATTTTGAAACAATATAAAGAGCATAATGAATCAAAAATCATGGTGCAAATATTCAATATTACCTCAAGAGAAGATGAGAATTACATCATTAACTATCAAAACTTGAATGCTTGATAACTATAAGAGAAAGATACAATAACATGAAATCTAAATCCAAATACAAATAAGCAAAAGAGGAGTTCTTGAATATGTAATTCAAGAAGATGATAAAGTAAAAGACAGATAATTCTATTCTTATAAAGTGATTCAAGGTATGAAATTCACATAAGATGGAGAGAATTCCTATGATAAGTATAAAATGAGAAGATGAATGGGAATAATGACAAAGGAATAAAGTGGGACCCGACTTAATCTCAGACCAACCTATGTATGTAAGGAAATTTTAATGTAAAATCAGCATGGCATGTGAAATAAATTAAGGGATATGATCCTTTTTTAATGAAGAAAATTTGGAATATGATGATTTACCTCTGGATAAGTGGTTGAAAAAAATAATAAAATAAGAGAATATATCCAAGTGTGATAAATAGTCATCAAGGAAGGAGTAATGAGATATGTTAATCATGATGATTCCTATGATAATGGTAAGGAACTCAAAATGAAAAAGGTAAAATGATACATAAGAAGTTGTAACCTACATAATGAAAATAGAAGTGGTTACCTTTTTACTAGTAACCCTTGAACAATTTTGCTATGACGTGGGAAGCGTGTTTCCCTTTGTTTCTTTCCTTTCTAGGGCACAACTTTCAAGTGGATCATTTCCACTTGGAATGTGTGGATTCATTGTAAACATGAAGGTGGATAGCTTATTATAGCATAAGGTTTCTTGGACTGTGGTTCCAAGATCATAAAGTTTGTGATGAGTTTACTTTTGAGCCTTCCAATAATTAGGAAGACTCCTCTTATATGTCTTGAGATTTGTTATGTTGGTAAAAGTAGATGAGATAAGGAAGTGAGTTCCTTATAGTACATGAGGTGGATACCAAGGTAATGAATCCTAGTATCCAAGATGTATCAATAGTATGGAAGTATGTGAAGGTTGGAGATGTTTATTAAATAAACATTTCAAGTATTCATGTCCCTTAGAGAGAGAGGTTATGATGACCCTCTAAATGTTGTTTGGATGGAAAAACAAAAGTGATTCTATAATGTTGTGTATGGTTCAATGATAGATGGGCAACGCCACTATCAAGGATAGATGGTTTGTTGATAAGTATACATGTGATACCATGTTCCTTTAAGATAAAATATCCTTTAGACATAAGAGTTAGAATGGATGACATAAGTTACATGACCATGGTGAGTTTAGGGTTATGTCCTTTAGACTAACCAATGTACCAATAGAATTTATAAATAGGAGGAACTAAGTTTTCATGTCATGTCTTACAAGTTGTAGCAAGCTTTGAATGATGACATCTCAAGGTATTTGAAAGATGGTCTGTAACATGGTCAACATCTTTGTTAAACCTTAAGAATGTTGAAGTAACTATACTTATGTGTGACAAGTCTAGAAAGAGTGAGTTGGGGTTGACTAAAGTATCCTCTTGGAGTTATGATATCTATGTTAAGTGTGTTGTGGGAATCCTGATAAGATGAAGACAGTGTCGTTGTTCTACTCCTAACAAGGTCAATCAGGAAGTTATATTTGTTAATGGTTATAGACAAATGTATGATTCTTCAACCAAATAGATGGTCAGTTCACCATTTAGATTATTAGAGATTCCTCTAAAAAAGTATGCTTCATAGTTCTTGAAAATTTGGAGATGTGTACTTGGTTGATTGAGTTGTTAATTACAACAACCATTAAAGGGGCATAGGGATGAAACCTTATAAAGTTGCATATGATAAGAGATACATGATGTTCTATGTTTGGTAAGATCCAGAGAGTATGGCCTATGAGTGATGTGTGATACAACATATAGAATAGTTAAAGTTGACAATAGAGTCCCAAAGTTGAAAGGTACTACCAGACTTCTACATGTGGTACAACAATTCCTGTGATGAACCAAGGTTACACATGCAAAAGTTGAGGGAGAAGAATATGTCTTCTCTAAGAATTATGTGACATCACCATGTGATAAAAGTAACCATGTGTAATATTGAGGATTATTTGCATGATAAGTGCCCATCTATGTGTACCTTGGATTTCAGGGGAGAAATCCCTATTAGGGGTTTATGGTTGTTAGACCCCTAACCTTTCTTAAAGTTTTGAACAAGATTAATTACCATAATTTAATTCTTATAACCCTAATATAGCCTTGTGATATGTTTTGGTATCATGTGACAAGCTTAAGTTTCAAGTTTGGTCTAATTTGGTCATTGTTTGTGCAAGTTATGCAATTTTATGCTCATTTTGGACTTTTCTACAATTTACCCAATTGAGAGGTTTTCTTTGCAATTTATCACTTTCATTTGGATGTTCTATCATCATTCTTGAGTTTTTTTAGCCATGGGTAACCTAGTTGAACCTTAGTTTGGAAGTATTTTCCTCATGAGTATTTTAGGGTTTACCCCTTTATGGATGAGCTACCTTTAGGAGCTATCAAGCAAATGGTTTATTTGATTTGCTTGCAAAATCAAGAAACGAGTGCTAAGAAGGTATCCGTGGATAGTGGGTCAGCTTTTTGTGTTGATTCTTGTATATACTTAATAGTTTAAGGTCATGGACACACGAGGAAGCTACTTGTACACCTCATGCTTGCTTCCATCTTATTCGTGGGCTATATTTATCTCTTCCTTGCCCAAGTATGAAACTTTTCTTGATTTCTCTTTACTCTGACCTGGAGAAATGACTCCACTCTATTTTTCTGTGGAACTAAGGGCTCTAAGGTAGAATACAACCTCTTTTTTGGAGAAGAAGGTCTTCTAGAGCTCCATCTAGCCCTACCTAGGGTTTCCAAGGTCATCTTCTAGGGATTTCGACCAAGGCAAGTTGTTTTCTTCCTTCCTTATCTATTTATCTTGCTCTTTTCCTTCCTTAGACCTTCCTCCAGGTCATAACCTTGTTGTTACATGGTAGAAATTTCTCTAAATCTCTAAAACCCTACCTTTCTTGCTCCTTATGCTTAGGGTTTGCTCATTTGATGAAGAAAGGTGCTAGATGGACGAGTTTGCAGCTTATGCTTGGATTTTCTACCCTACATGCTCGTGTTTTCTTCTATTTGGGATTTTATATTCTAATTAGAGGTAAGTTTTATAACTTTCTCCACGTTTATTTCTTACCATAAGCTTGCTAGCTCATGTTCTTGCTTTTAAATGATGATCCATGCACTAAAAACTATGCTTGACTTGGATTTCGAATTTTATAATGTTCCCGTTCTGATTTCAATTCTATATGAACCTATTATCATGTGTATGTTATTCCTAAGGTATAATAAGACTTGGATCAGGTTGGTTTGACAATCAGTGGTGCTAAACACCTATCAACCAATGGTCAATTTTAGGGTTTAAAGCTAATTTCTCCTATAAACACATGACTCAATGGTGGTACCATTGCAACAACTGATGGTGTTGTCTTCATGAAAACTGATGGTGGTGACCAAGGGTATCAACTGACGTTCACCCCTTAGGTCAGGTGTTGGCCTAATTCGAAGCTTATTGATTAACAACTAAGTCCCTAATTATGCTATCAATCAATGGTGATATTAGTTTGATATTCGAAGGTGATTAATGAATATAGTGTTGATCTAACAACCTATGGTGACTTAATGGTCACTACTAATGGTGTATCAGGTCTCCACAACCTATGGTGAGTTAATAATGTAGTTGTAGCATCAATTAAGCCTTAAACCAATGGTTTCTTGGGTCATTTGATGCAATGGTCAGACCTATACTCCAATTGATGGTTTTAATAAATGAACTTGACCTAATGGTTATGTAACACCCCGATTTTCATATCACATGAGCGGAAGCATTTTTTTGGGGGGTATCACAAACATGACTATCATTGCAATGAAAGTAAATGAAACACTTTGCATAACTATAAAACTGATTCATACATAGCTTTTCGTCAACATAAAACTACATCATGTTTATGCATAAGTTCATAATAAAAAGATGTCAATACTCAGGATCATCTAGGTAGATGGCACCCCACTAGGCAAGCTTGAAAACCTGCTACACCTTTTCTTATTCTTTAAATCTTCCGCTGCTCCAAACCCTGCGGACATCGCGTCCCCAACCATGCATTGGGAAAAACAGTCGTTAGAGTAAGTGGCATGAGTATTCTAAAAATGTACATGACTAATAATCTGAAATCGACATTATAAATGACAAATTACTATCAAGCTCTGAGTAAAATCTGAAACATAAAATCTCTTATTTCTTAATCTGAAATTTATATCTTTCTATCTTATCTTTCTCTAGAGACATGTACCCTGGTACATGGATCTCATGACCTACGCCAAAGTGCCTAGGTCTTACTTATCTTATCTAATACCCTCTCATCATTACTCATGGATGAGAATATGGGCATCTCTAATCTATAGTATCTTTTACTTACGATTTTTATCTGACTGTGGACACCATTATACAATAAGTCCTCCTGAATTGGCGTATCTACGCCCTGAATTGGTATCGAAGTACCCTGAAATGGCACTACATGCCCTGAATGACACCAAGGTGTCTCTGAATTGGTGTGACTACGCCCTGAATTGGTGCCGCAACACCTCTGAATTGGAGTAACACTCCTCTGAATTGGCAACAGATGCCTCTGAATCGTCCCGGGACTACTGAATGAGGACTTATCATATAATGTCTTATGTGAAGTTTTCGACTTATTTATCTTAAGTCTAAACTTACTTAATTCTTAATCTGAACTGAAGCTGAATACTGATAGCTTTACTGAATACTGAATCTGAACTTATCTTATATTAAAATTGAACACTAAAAACCGAACTTATCTGAAACTGATTACTGAGTACTGAGCATGTACTGAATTCTAAATCTGAATTTAAATCTGAATCTTTTATTCTTAAGTGATAAACTGAATCTACAACTGAATGTGAATATGAATCTCAATTACTTCATAATTGAGATTTGGTCTAAAACCCTTATCATGTATCTTTTATTCAAAAACTGGCTACTCACACGGTGAGTAGTCTAAGTCTGAATCTAAATCTCTTATTCTTGAGTTCTAAACTGAATCCATTATTGGATTTAATCATGTATCTCATTATCTAGGTAAACTTTATTCTAAAACTCTGATTTGGTAAGATTACTTCAATATACCAATTATATCACACCTGAGTCTAATGTCTTATGAGACAAGATCTAAAATGAGTATAGAAATACTAAATATACAAAAGTAACTTAAGTAAAGTGTATAGCTAAAGTATGATATCTAATTCTTGGTAAGATAACTCATTCTCTATTAAAACCTCATCAAAATCTGATCTTAATGGACTTAAGTATTAAAATCATAAACCATATAATAGAAACCTTAGAAAATCTTAACTTGCATCTTAATCATACTCAATTTAATCTCATTAAGTCTGATCTCAATACATTTGTATGAACTTAAATCTTAAACCTTAAGGTAGAAATCATATAGATTCTCATCCTGCAACTCAATCATGACTTAATATCTCATAATTTGATAATATCATCACGAACTCATGTTACAATATCTTTAATGCCACTAGTACATTTATCCTAGAAATTGGGCCATGGTCTACCATGTGCGACACCCATGTTCTCACATAATACTTAACCTTTAAACATCAACCTTATTAAGGAATCTATATCACTTCTTAATTTCTTAGATCGCTACATATATGAGAAACCTTGATGACATGTTCCTATTTGAAATCTCAATACATGGTTACGTCTATATTTGAGAGATATGATAGAACTATATTTTGTTATCCTTCTTATGAACGTAACTTCATGATCTAGAATCATTCCATGACACATCACTGCTTAAGGTATTGAGCATATGAATTTCTACAATCATAAGCACATAAAATCATTCTTACATATTTAACTTAGAGTATAGGACATGAATGTCTTACTTAAGAAGCATGTAAATGTACTTGGTTTGATAAACATAAATACTCATGGGCATGAACCACTTACCTCTTGTGCTGATGATGTCCTTAACTTAGTCTTGATTTCTTGTTCCAAATCTTAATCACCTGGATATAATCAAAGTTTTATAAGTCCAAGTACATGTTCCCTCTTTCTATTTCTAAATCTCAAAACCCCATCCTCCTAATTATATATACCAACTTAGGGTTCTTATTTAGACTAAACATAGCTTTAATCTGACATCACCATAAAATATTGGTGTTGAAATAAAATAAACTCTTATTATGTAGTTACTATAATATTTATACTCAACATAAATCGTCTTATGCACTAATATGAACATATACTTCATATAATGAGAATACTTACCAAACATAGTCACATATTAGAAAACTTATTGACTTGGTTAGGAAATCAAAATATAATACCATCATGCTAATAATATTAGACCTAATCAGCCATACATATACCACTTATTGTCAAGATAATCATCTATTACCCTCACAAAATGGTCACTCAGGTCCAAATCTTAATACAAATATGATAACACAAGAAAATCCATCAAATCTCTAGAAGAGTAATCACACAATGTAGTAAGATCATGTATAAAATATTAGGTCATTTAAAAAAAATCATATCATGGTTGAAATACCCAAAATACCCTTATTAGGGTTTACATAAAAAACCTCAATAAAACTTCATATCAGAGAGATCAGGCTTTGAAACCATGTTAAGAATATCATAATACACATCCAGTAAAATTTGTATAAATTTATAAAGGCGTTTACTATTTTTAATTGACAAAACATCAAAATCATATAGTTTTGGCTACCCAATATATAATAAATAATAAAGACCCAAATCATATTATGGAAATATTTTTATAATGTAGTACATTCGAAGAGCTTTCCATGGATATCTTATTTGTCCCAAACCGAGATTTGTAGCTCAAGATATGAATTTTAGAATCTTATCTAACCTTAGCCAATCTCGACCGTCAAGATTTGATCTGGCGGCTGGGAGGAATAAGCGTTGGGCAGTCTTCTTCTTCCCCCGATCAAAAAGGGGGTTTCTCCCCTGTTTTTCTCCGAGAACAGAGCAGCAACCTGATGGCTTTGGCGACTGGTGACTAGGCCATCCTCGCGCGAGGTAAGCCTTCCTCGACCGCGGATTGCCTTGCCTGGATGGAGGCGTCGTAGATGCCAGCGGAGGGGGCGCGATCGAAGCTCCAAGAAGGAAGAACTCATGGCCGCCGCCTACAGACAACCTATCTATTTCCCCCCTCGATCTCCTTATCTACCTCACCGATTTGCGTTAAACCCTAGATCTAGGCGTGCGAGAGCCTACCCTAGAGATCTGTGATGTTTTTATAACCTCTGATCCGAAGATGGTTGTCCGGATTCCTCCCTTCAAAGAGGGTCAGCTCGGACCCTGTAAACAGGGGTCGCGGCCTCCAGTCCATGCGGACTGGGTCGCCCCCCCTTTTTTATTTTCTTCTTCTTTTGCATAAAAGTCCACATTTAAGAAATAATTATTATGTCCACACACTAATTCCATTTGAGTCCAAACTTTGGAATTGAGATGGTATTTCCATTATCTTTCTTTGAGTACGATATTAGGTCAAAACTAAATAGACAGACACTCCACATCTACTTTTTAAGTAAAAACTAGATAAATACTAAATTAATTACCTAGGTCTCTAGATAATTTAAAATCATTCAAAATTTTACTGATAATCTTACATTTTAATTATACATCTATGAAAAATATCTTGAGCATTTATCATGACCATGAAATACTAAATCCCCAAATTTGCACTCCAAGGACCCATATGTAAGCTATGGTTGGCCCAAGTGGGCTAAAATTGGACTCTAGGGCACATGGCGCATTCCATGGTCTTACAAAGGGTCCATGAGCTTAATTGTATTCCAAATCATGAAGATAAGTCTTAAATCGATATAATTTCTCAATTGAAGCTCATGTATGACTGGCATGAGATCAATATCTCTTTAGTTACATAACATGAAGACCTAAGCTAGGTCTAAGGCTCAAGCCATGAACAGGACTCATCATATTATATATTTGTCACCTTATTGTTCATTGGAATAATTCATTTATATTTATATACAAACGACTACAATCATACACATTTAAGTCATTATGTGTGTATTGGTTGATGAGATGGCTTGTATTACACATTTTGTGAACTTATTTACGTACATATCTATGATTATGTTCATTACATCCCTTGGAATGCCTTTACGAGCAAACCCCACATTAAAGGTTTACTTTATCAATGAAATTGAGGATGTTACAGGTTAAGATCTAATGTTTCTTCATCCAATAAATTGGAATGATGACTAAATGTAATATGTTGGTCATAATAAAGTTATTTAAATGGTTTCCTTTATGATATCAACTTAAGAATATCATTTACTGACAGCTTGTTTTAAATAAACAATTGCTTGTGGGTTTTACCCTTCTCTCAATCGAACTTTTTGTGTTGTTAAAAAGGGATGTCTAGGGTTAGATGGTGACTCTTTCTAGAGCATAAAGCAATGACTTCATAGGTGGTGTGTTCAAGATATTTACTTATGTAAATGACCAATGGCTTTACCTTTTCAACATTTAATGGTTAGAAGTCGATGATTCAATATTCCCATTATCTTGGGTGAAGCATATAGTGTAATGCTATGATTCTGATGATAAGAATTTGATGGTTCAATGCCTTAAACTTGTATTCTTACCCTTTTCCTCGTATGATTATGATTTATAATCACCATAATGAATTAATGTGTAATCCTAATGAGGTATAGCTTGCTAGCTTTAAAATAACTAAATGATGGTAATTGGGTATGAATAGTCCTTGAATGATTAATACAATCATGGAGTACTCTCTTATTGTTGTTGAAACCCTAGTATGATATAACTCGATGGCTACACCATGATTTATGTGTGGGTTCATACTTGAGAATAGTATGGAATGTGATGGTGATGCTTCATCTTATGTATCCATGATCCAATGGGGATGTCGTGAGTTAGGATTTGGGTATAAGTGTTGATTAGTAACATTAATATAATTTATCTTGTTGAACCTAACTCTAATGCAAATAGATAGCAATGAGTATTCATGTTCAACATTCTTAAATGATGGAATGATAGTGAAATAACCTCCTTAATATGATCATAACCTTAATATGTTAATTGGTGGTTATCATAGCCACATGGTTGATACTTTCTTATGCTAAACATGTGCATGATGAATATGATGAGGGTTAATCATATCTAGATTCCTTGCATGTTGATGTAATAAAGGAATGTTCTTAATGTTGATATAACCCTACTATGATTGTTTATGAATATCTCCTAGCTCATTAATGTAATATAGTGTTGATCTGGTGTATTATATGTAAGTGATGTTGTTGAGCCTTATTATAAGGCATGCAAATATAATGATGATCTTATAGGGAATAGTATGATGGTCTTAATGACCTTTGGGTATGGTTGAACCCTAAATGAGGTGTATTCCTCTTGTGTTGATAAGGGTTGATACCCTGTGATATTGTGAAAAGGATTTATATCATGTGATAGTATGATGACAAGTGTAGTCTCATGAATGGCAAGTGAATAGCATCATGTAATGATGAGATGATGAACAATATGTCTCATATGTTTATATCTTCTGAAATTGTTATATAGCAATGTTTGCTAGAAGTGAATTAGGGTTTGTATGTCCACTTGTTTGATGCAGCCTTAATTCACCCAATTGGAAAAAACTAATCAAGTGAAATTCTAATCATGTAGTTCCATGTGCCATAGATCCATCTAAGTGTCAGAACTTGCCAGATGGTGAAATGAGTATTCCTAAGGGAAACTGGAGTGCATACTATTGAGTATGTGGGGTGCTTGTCATCCTGAATCCCAGTGTTTAGGGGGGGTGACTATGGTCATACCTAGCCCTTAGTTTGAGAACGACTATGTTCGTGTCTCAGTGATTATATATGTGATGAGATTGGAGGACAACTGTGATTTTACCTCAGATGGTAGGGTATGCGTACCCACCTCCTTTCACTAGTGTTGTGACCTATACCAAGGACGGACTAGGTTGTTAGTAGCTTGACCTTATGTGTCGATGTGGCGGACCCATACTAACTGGGGGTAGAGAAGATCTTAGGATTTCAGCTCTTCCTAGATCTTGTATGGCACTAATTTCGACTTAGCAGTGGTTAGTTGGATTTTGAGTGGTATCCTCAAATTCCTCAGGGCATAATAAAAGATGTAATACAGCCGTCTAGAAAATCTATTTAGGGTTATACACGACGCTTCATATTGGATGATAACCCTTGTTGTTCTCTGTACATAGAGATGATGTTTAATGCATTAAAAGATAGTATATATTTTTATGTTTTGGATATGCTCATGTTATAAATGTGTACATATAATAGTCATGTTTAAGTTGATAGAGATATTGTTATTGTTGGCTATGATTAGGACATTCGTTATCACATGTTGTTAGCTATGCTTATATTGCCAATTGTGCCTTTGTAACTAGAGATGCCTATACTGCTAATCATGCTTATGTAGATAGTTGTACTTATATTGTTAGCTCTACTTATGATTTTGATATGTTCAACTTGCTAGACATGTTGACGTCATTAGCTATTCTTATGATACTAGACTTATTCATGATGTTAGAGATTCTCATGTTGCTAGACTTCTTATATTGTTAATAGGGATATGAGAATAGTCTGGCTATTGAAGATAGTGATTATCTACTCCTTTATGTATTTTGTTAAACATTGGTGTTGTTGAGCTCATTTGTTATATATGATTAAACTGCTTAAACTGTCTCATTACCCAAAAATTTTAGAATCAATAAATGTTGTTGGTTATATATCTTGCTAGGACATGGGTCTCACCCTTGTGGTTCGCCACATCTTTTTAGGTAATCCGAAGTGACAAAAACAAACCTTTTGCGGCAAAGAGGAGCAATAGTAATGAACCTTTGAGAAAGTTGATTAAATGTCTTGTGTGTCCTAGAGTCATCACTCTACTCTCAGGTCTATGCAGGAAAAGTTTGTATATGGTGTTTCAAACGAATTGGAATTTTGTTATCATGTTAATGCTTGTTTCTGTGGCATTACAAATATTGTTATCATGTATATATGTTGTGGCTAAGGTGATAGAATAATTTGTATCAAATTCTTGTCATAGTATGGATACAAGAAAGATTTTGGACTCTT
Source organism: Alisma plantago-aquatica (assembly GCA_963693085.1). Classification (NCBI taxonomy): domain Eukaryota; kingdom Viridiplantae; phylum Streptophyta; class Magnoliopsida; order Alismatales; family Alismataceae; genus Alisma; species Alisma plantago-aquatica. The sequence goes on from OY856412.1 coordinate 787,121,981, forward strand.
ATGCAAATGTTTCTAAGCGGGTGTTGATGTTAAAATCAGTTTTAATTTACCCATTTTTTGGGTATGTGGTTAATTGATGATTGATTTCGTTTTATGTTTTGAGTAATATCGTTTAGTGTAATGGGTTCTCACAACAGCAAGCTACAATCTCACTGTAAGATTTTGAGTAGACCAGGGACTCAAAATCTACTAAACTAGCTTTGTGGCCTACAATGGGGCTTGCCACATCTGGCCTCGATAGCTAAATAGTTGGCTAGTTTAACTAGACTTCTCCTATAAACCTGGGTACTCAGGTAGAGTGTCAAAGAACTTGGGTTAACTATTTGCATCAGTGTTTCCACAAGAGTGACTCACTAAGAAATATCTAGTGTAACTGAACTATATTGGGTAACACCAAACTATCTGGTTAAACTTGTAGACCTTACTATTTTAAGAAGACCGTCCTCACTGGGCTTAATCCTGCATACCTCTATATGGTATGCCCAAGACACATCATCATGGGCTCTTACATTCGGCATGCGCGTTTCCTACTTCGTTGTTCAGATCCCTATGATGTATTATATGGTGTATATGGAATATAATATCTAGTTTATACTTCAATTTTCATGATAGATCTGCTACTATATTGTTCTTAGATAAACTTTGTACTTAAGGATTCCATTTTTTCTTTCTGATCATTAAACTTCAACTAAATCATTGGAATCAACATAATGATATACTTGAACTGATAAAGTGAGTATACCGATAATTATTAAAATGAACTATTCTTTGAACTTCATAAATATCTAACTGGAAACAATCATCGACTAAGATCTCATATTCATAATATGATTCAACATTGTAGAAACTAGAGCAAACCCTGGGTTTTTGTGCCTCTATTATACCATTGACATTCACTATAGCTTCATATAAATAATTCTAGAGCTGAAAATATATATGGCATCACTAGTTCACTAAAATAATCAATAAGTCAACTAAAATCTTAGGCTTGGGCCCAATAAACTGAAAAAATAATTTTAATAGAAGACATTACACTTCCCTTATGATTTCTAGCTTAATTTCGATAAGAATCAAGGTTTAAAGGTGATTTTCCACTCATACACTCGATCTATCTTACAGATCTCATGTTAGATCTAGATATACTTGTATTCTAGTCTATTGAGCTTAGATTCAAGCTCTAGCCCTCAAAAACTAGCCATGAACAATGTGATGTTGGGTCAATAGACCTAAAAATGGCTTCTGGAGGTAGAAGATAATGAAGGAAGGTCAAATAAAACTTTTAGTATGTGAATTTGAAGATTCCAAGTAAGGGAAAATGAAGAGGAGAAGAAATTTGCAGCTCAAACTAAATTACTAAGTCAATTCTAAGGAGAAACCATCAGTTTTGCTTATTCTCCTTGTTCTTCTCCAAAGTAGTCCTACAATACCTTTCTATCCACCTCATGTATGGTTTAGGGCTCTGTTGTTACATCAAAATAAGAATGCAATGAAATAAATTTTTTTGAGTTCTAATAAGTATGTCATATCGTATTTATAGTTGGGGTGTCCACTAAAGGGTAGGAGCACTACGAAATGTTTTCTAGCCATTGGGGGTGTTGTGACAAATATAATTTCGAGTTTTGCAACATCTCCAATGGTTTGAATCACTTTTATTACACTTTATGTACAGTTCATTTGATTGAGTTCTAATAAAGTTAACTCAATCAGTTGCATTATGCAACAAAGCTAATTTAAAGCATCAGTCAAGTTTATCCTGGATGAAACTCACAACCAAACGCTTAAATTAGTTTTGCTTAGTGCATGGATCGGTCAAGTTATGTGTATGGTAAACTCGATCGAATCTGAATTTTCTCAAATCCATCAAGGGGATCGATTGATTTGTAGGTCGAGTTTGTCACATGTAAAATTTGATCAAAAAACTCCCTGCAATGAATCTTGTAAAATGTCATTAGAGTGATTAACAAATTTAGGGCTCTTATTTTTTTTCATCTTAGTTATAGGTGATTACATCAATACAAATGATTACAAAAATCATCCTAAGAGTTTTAGGGTGTTTTCCAAAAAAGTGCATTTGTATTTTTTTTACTTGAACTGGATCAAGCTAGGGCTTGATTGAATTGATCCTTTTCATGTACCTAATGCCTGATCAATCTCAAATAGATGTATTAGATACATATGAATGGAATCGTTAAGTCATTATCAAAATATGGACAATGTATAACTCTCTGGTTAACAAGTTAGAGGTTAGTTACCACTCCCCTTGATAAATGTCATCTTCCTTCTTCTCTTTATTACTTCTACCTCCTTCACTTTTTGGGATTTCTCTTTTTAACGAATTTCCATATCTAATCATGGATTTTTACATGTTCTCTGTTGCAAACCAATTCATTCACCTTTACATGGCACTCGTGGATGCTTTCCATGTTGAGGTGCCAGTTTAATGCACATTAATGTCCTCCAAACTATCTGAATGGTTTAGTTTAGTATTGTTTGCTAATGTGCCTCTTGTTTTAGTTACTAAATCCATTGTAGTTTATTCTGAATTTCTATCTATGTGATATCCATTTCATCTCCTTTAAAAGTAAACATTGCATCCCCAACCTTTTGTCTTTCCTATGAGCCAGTGATACTCTAAGATAAGTGTCCAACTGTGTTGAATACATATCTGATACCAGTAATCCCTAGATACTCTCTAATATGTACTAGATACTTCTTAAGCCATACCCAATTATTTACTAGCCAGATACGACCTCAATATAGTTCGAATTTAGCCATCCCATTTAGCATTCAAAGGAGCACCCCACTCATTGCTCAAAATCCTAAAATCATGCGACTCCTTAACTCTAGACTCCCCCTGTTATATTACAATTTGAGAATGAAATTCGGTTGTCTTAACCCATTTTTCACATACACTGGTAAAATTCGTTGAAGTTTAAAAATAAATATTAAAAAAATGGTGTATCCATGTCGTACCCATATTCTATATTTTCAAAAATTGTTGTATCCCCATACTCATCTCCATACATGTATATGTATATGTGCTTCATAGGGACTAGGATACTCAATAGACAGCCCACAACAACATAACCAACATAACAATGCATCACAAAATGGAAGCAAAATCATCAAGAGCATCAACCATCAATCGTTGGCAAGGAGATCATTATCATCACATGCCCATAGCCTCATCTTGAGATAGGAGCATTTTAATGGCTTGTTGAAAATTGGCAATACTTATTGGAATGGATATATCAACTTCATGTAGATGGTGAAGGCTTTTAGTGTATATCTCACTTGAAGTTGGATCAAGCATCACCTAAACTGTGATAATCGTAGCCAAAGATGAATTGAATTATATGTATACATATAATAGTGTTCTTATTATTTTATTGAATTGTTATTTGTTCCAACACTAGTTACTTGAATGGTTAAATCTTTGATGTGTTACCAAGATGTCTCATATTCAATCCCACGAAAGGACATGAATTGAATTGGCATTATCTTTAACAAACATATGTTATGTCGCTCAAGCCTCCAGGCCACCGAAGAGCTAGCACTATTCATATAAACTAGATCAAGGCAAGAACTATAAATAGTATAATAGAATACCTTGGTGTGGTGATGTAACAAAATCAATTTTCAACATCCCCTAGTTAAGAAAGGGTCTTAAAGTTGAGAGCCATTACCTAACATTCCCAAAATCCAAATTTTAACAAATAATAAATAATAGCAAAAAAATCAATAAATAAAATATCATTTACAAGATGATCCTCTAAGGAGTTGCATGAACTTCCAACTATGGAATGGATACAAATGATAAGGATCTAACTAATCCTCCTTTACTTATCTTTTATGTTTGCAGTTGTTTTATCTGGTTCATCGTGTCTGGATTATCTTCGCATATGGCATTTACCTAGAACAGCATGAAATAAAGCACGGACAGTATCTTAGTATATTGTGTACGTGGAGTGCAAACAAAATATGTGAATGTAGGTGTAACAACATAATCATCCATAGAAGCAATTATCATTACAAAATCAAACTTGCATTTCTGATATAACTTCTCAACCCACATTTGCTCAATCTCTGTAGTATACCCACTCGTTGGGGGTTTTCATAATATCATACTCCCTTACTTGGGAGTATTTTAATGATGTACCCAATCATCGGGGTTAATCTCCAATCATACCCACGTGATGGGGGTATTCATGATATCATACTCACTCACTGGGGGTATTTCAATGGCATACCCACTTGATGGGGGTAATCTTTATAACTTCCATGCATGCATTCATTCAGAGATAATATCTTGGGATTACAACAATTTATTTTTATATAAAGTGATATTTATATGGGCCTTATAGATTGTAGGAAATAAATAAACAATCTAGCAGTTTAATTGCAATCCATTCAGGAAACTACTGAAAACCACATAAGTTGATACATTGAGTATTCTTAGGAGTAACCACATACCTTTGATATCATGTAGAAACATGCAACATGTTCTTTAAGTATATACCCAAACATCCAAGTTTTCAATGTAATCAACCAACAAAATCTGCATATATATATTCTAAGGTGTCACTAATCATATTCAAAATATACTTAATCTAGCCAATATCCTAAACTGGGGTTTACAATTGTCTTGAGTCGGGATAAGGAATAAGAGTATCAAACCTAATTCCATTGCACCATACCAAATTAAAGTTATTAACCCATATTAGGTGAAACCCTAATTATCAAGTTATGTCTTTTAGACCATTTAAGGCATCTACCTCTGATTATGCAACTTAAGATCATATTGACAAAGTAGATTAGGTTCTAAATCCAAATTACCATATTTATGACTTAGGGCCTTTAACCATGATAATTGTTATCCAAACATATCAAGGACTTAGATTCTCGCTAGATCAAACATTTTAGGTTGTTATAAACATTTAGATTAGATTATGTTCATTAACATCATCTTCAGTTATAGTATTGGTTTCATAACTCAAATCACTCATGGTTATGATTGTTTGCTTTAGAAACATAGACTATACATCACCATCATCATAATTACCTTAGAGTGTCATTATATTAATCAAAATCAGATTATATAACATTTACAATGTACTCAACATGTTAATCATCAATTCTAGGGTTTCCATGCATTAATGACCACTTAAACATGTATTGGCACTACTTTTAGAATTGGGATTAGAATCAGGATTTAGGAATAGTTATTATTATTCCTCTCATTTTTCTGATCATTTTTATACATAGTTCTACCACCATCAGATCTATCATTAATTAACTACAATATTTACAAATTAATGTTAATCTGACCAATGTCAGAGTTCCACATCAGCAAAGAATTACCTTTTTATTATAGTAGTCCCGGCTCAGGATTAGAGGGGAATGACTCCCGCACCCTCACACCCTAGGCACGTGATCAGGGGCTTTTGGGTCTCTTGACCCCCCCCTCCCAGTTATCTCCTTCCTTGCAGAGCAGACTGATTGTTGATGTCACAGCAACGGGACATGCGACTCCTCAATCTTGGGCATCGTAAATTCAGAAAAGGAGGTATGTGCCTTCGTAGATCCCTACCAGACATAGCTAGTCACTAGTGGTGGTCCTCCATGGTCAGGGATGAGAAATATCGGTCCCTTGATCCATGTAATAGAAGAAATGTTAATGACAGCAAAACTTTAGGGTGCAGGTTATATCACGACATTGTGTGTATGGTTGCAGAAGCATATTGCTATGGCATCTCTGTGGATTGCCACCACATCACAGGGTCAACAAAACACCTCGGCTGGAGCTTTCCTTACCAAGGAAATGGTTGGAACAAGAGAGGGATGCCATGGTCAACTCACTGGTGTTGAGTACCCTTTAAGGAGTCTAGGGTGTATTGGTGGTAAAGCTCTCTGTTGGACGACGAAGACTGGTGGTGCCTTTTATAGGCCGGGTGAGAGGCTTGCGGATCTGCAACCTTGTAGACCATGAAGGGAACCAGTGTTCCTGAGGAGGGAGGGGAACTCTCCTCTCACACAAAAAGGTAATTTTTCCTTTGATACACCCCCCCCCATCAAGAAAGTAATTATATCTCTGTACAACAACTCCTTTCCCCATGAAATTTTAGAGAAACCTTTTATTTTGTATTATCCTTGTTTAGGCAAAAGATTGGATCCAAACAAACAATTCATTAGTCCAAAATTGCCTCGTTAGCAATTTCTAGATAATTGCATAATTAATCACATGGGTCAAAGGATATCTTAGAATATTCTGGATTTTCTTCTATAATCATATATTTTGATTATTTATCATCTAAAAATTATCTAGTACCACAAGGACCCATAAGTAAACCTTTTTTTATAATGAGGAACCCCTCCCGGGTTCGTCCACTATTGGACCCCATCCAGCCAAGAGTAAACCCCGAGACCAGATGTATCAATTGGAGGGAGCACCACAGTGTGACCAATCAAATGCCAACCACTGTTTCACCACAACCAGTGCCCAGAGTCAAACCTAGGTCCCTTCATTGGGGATTGTCAAGCGACACCGCTAGGATACTGACCGTCCCCACCCATAAGTAAACCTTGTTTATAGAAAAATTAAGTAAATCATACCTCTCTCTCGTCTTCACTCTAATTGGTCCCAAACTTGGATACTTTCTTTATAATCCTAAGATATTGTATTTTGCCAAGTTTGGTGTCAAAAGGAACATTTAGCTACTCTTTTCTCTTTCTTTAGATAAGAAATATAATTTATTCATTACAATTTGGTCCCTCTCCCTTCTCGATTTTATATAGGCTTCTATGAGCATCCTTTTATTATGTAACTTGGAGGGAAACTCATTAATGCCTTTCACAACCTATATATAATTTTTTTGGGATTCATTAGGATAACTTTAATAACCAAATCTTACTCTTCTAGCATATCGTTAAAAGAATTACACACATCAAATGAAAAGCTATTTTTATCTCAAATTCTAGAATTATCTTTGTTTACTCATTGCCTTTAAGTATTCCAAAAGTCAGGTCAAATTATCCTTATTTGATGCCTCAAACTTATGTTGCAGGCCACGATCATAAAATTATTCTTTTAATTATATAAAATACAAACTACCTTAAAATCTTCTGAAAACTTGTTCATTATTCCATATTTTAGTAATTTAACAATCCATAAATTTGTTATCCTTTATTTGTGTACTTTTTTTAGTTCTTTAATTTGTATAACAAGGACCTATTTGCAAAGAAAATAGTCTCATGAGCTTTACTTGGGCCGTGGGTTGAACCCATGCCTCAAAGATAGCATTATTATTCCATCAACTATGTAAGTGGAGAATCTACTTGCCAAACCAAGTATTATATTCATTTAATTCAAATTTATCAAATTTGAGGATCTAACAGGTGAAGCTTTAAGGTCAAGAGTGAAGAAAGGAGTCTATATCTGACTGACAAGGGGGCACTCAAAGAAAACATGTTGTGTTTCTTTATTACTTTTAAGACAAAGATGACATATGAAAGGCCTTTGAATTCCTAATGAATGCAAAACCGACTAACCTATAAGTCATAAAAGAATTTGAATGGTCATCGGCATTTGATACACCGAAAATGAGAGCTAAAGATAGAATTGTGCCCATGAGAGAGAAAATATTTGTAAGCTCCATTAACAATATATACTTTACCAAAGGTCAACCAATTTGAGGTTTATGTAGTTCATTGAGCATTTGTAGGAGATAGGGTATGTGCTTGGTAAGACCTAACAGATTGATAAGCTTTAAGCACATTTTTTCTATTAGATCATAAAATGAAATGAGTTTTATTCAGCGTAATGTTCTTTATGTTGTTTGGAATTCTAGCATTTGCTTGTGTTGTTCCAAGTGACTGAACATAGACCAATTGTCCAGCCAAAAAATCATGTCAAACCAACTGTTAGGCTAAAATGTTAATGGTATCCTCTATTGCATGAGTATTATAATAAGATATCACCAAAATAAAGAGAGAGAGAGATTTATCGATATTGATTTTTTTCATGATTGTTGTTTTTTGTAGTACTTTACATTTTCATCCAGATTGTGTCTATTTTTCAATCAAGAAGGGTAAGATTTTATTGTAAAAACAAAAAGAGTGTAGTTTGATATTTATTATGTGCCATAAACAATGGATTTTGGTTGGGTTACCATTTGACTAAGTGGATTTTTTCCTTTTTATGAGCAATGCCCCATAAAAATATTCCCATATTAACCATAGTTTTACCACCTATTTTTGTAAAAGTATACAACTAAAAAAGAGGGCACAGCTGTGAGGTCAGCAATAATCAAGGTTAATTTGCCTTCCTTATTGAGAAATTTTGTTTTCCAAGTTGCTAATCACTGGGTCATTTTATCCAAATAGGTTGTCAAACTTTTTTGGATAGTTTATTAAGTGATAACGGCAAGCCTAGATATTTTAAAGAGAAAGATCTTTGTTTACATTAAAAAATGTAACTAAATCTCTCCATGTTTTTGTTATCGATATGAATCCCTACAAGGGTCATTTTGTGTGAAAGTTTATTTTCAATCCTGAGATGTGTTGAAAGATGCCTAAATGTATATTATATCTATAAAAAAATCCACCAAGGAAATGAAAATGATCATGTCACCATGAAATTGTATAATGTGTCAGTTACAAGATTTCCAATCTACGTGAGAATAGATTTTGTACCCCAAGTCTGAACATAGATGCAAGTATTGATGTAACAATAATATATATATATATATATATATATATATATATATATATGATGAAAGGGGAACACTTGTATAAGCCCATTTGAGCTTTTGAAATAACTAAAAGGAATAGATTTATAAGAACAAGGGAGTGACACAAGTTGAGACAAGACTTAATTCAGCAGATTCATTTGTATGGGAAATGGTATCTGTTGAGGCATAATCACAAAACCATCCCAATTTATGTTGTCAATTTTTTTTGTCAAAATTTAGATATAATGTAAAGATAGGAAACTTTTTCACTCTACTCAAAAGTAAAGTCTCATTTGCAATGATATATGTAACTTTGAGTCTACGTACTTTTGTGAAAGTTGTTTATTGCACACTAATGATATGATTCTTCATGCTAAATCTTAAGGCATTGGCTATGATCTTATATGAATTGTTGATCAAACTAACTGGCCAGAATTAACAAATGATGGTGGGGTTTTGAACCTTCTTAAGAAGCATTATATGAGCTTGATTAAGGGCATTAAGGTCTAAAATTTATCTGTCTCATAAAACTTATAGAAAACTTTTGTTAGCACTTTTTAAGGGTATTGTCATTCTTTGTTTTGGAGTTGTAATGGATCTCATATTTTACTGAAAATTAGAATAATATGACATGTTGATTGTGTAACTTTCAATGCACAATTGGACATGACGAGGAGACATACTCAGAACACTGTCTTTGGCCCTATTGTCCAAAATGTACTTCTCTTATATCATTGAGACACACTTCCTATTTGATGCATTGTGTACTTATTCTAACACATGTTTCGCTTGTCATGTAGATGTAATGCCTTTGAGTTTTATTACATTATCAAAACTTTCTTTTAATGAGGTCCTCTAGTAGGTTGAGGTTAATCTCAAAAAAATTGACGTATGCCCATGTGCAACAAAATATTCCAATGGCATACCATGACCATGAGCAAAAGCTTATAAATTATAATTGGACCTTTGAAATTAATAGGCAAACCTCGCCCTTGTTGTTACTAACCAATCACATCTTTATAAATTTGATGCATTAATCTGATAATTGGTCTTTACATACACCACTTATACGAGCCTCATACCTACATAATTACTTAAGGATGGTTGGCTCCCCACAAACATGCAAGTTTTGCAGTCTCTCCCCACTCGTGCCACCAACCATGTGAATCCCCTTGCCCATTCTTTCACTTGTGCCTTAAACCGAAGTAAACTCTAGTTTGGTTAGTACCCAACAACATGTAGAGAATCTCTAGGTTACCTTGTAGGGTTTTGAGCACTAAGGATATTTGTGGAGTACATTTCATATCATCCCACGTAAAAGTTGATGGGCATGGGAAAAAGCATAACAAAGCATAGTAGTAGTGGACTTCAACAAGGGTGAGGAGAATGTTTATCCTCAATAGTATTTATGTTGTATCACTCGAGTAGGGATAATCAAAATATGTGACTAAATTAACTTCTTGTTACATCTTGTTATGCATATATGTTGTATGCAAATTTGTCAACGTAGCTTGTATCTTACTATTTCCCTTTGCATGCCCACGCTTACACGTACTATTTGACTTCTGACTGTAATGGATGTTAGCATTGAATGACCTCACTATATATCGTCTTTGTTAGTTGTGATTCATATATGTTTGTAGATGGATTTATGTGCATGCACTTTGTTTGGATGTTGAGAGCATAATGAAAGTTATTGAATTGCCTCGGCTTCTTTGTGGTTGCTACTAGCACAAGCCTTCTCATGAGATTTAGACAGAATGGTATTTGTTCAAACATTACCAGTTTTTTTTTTGGGTAGTTGTTATTCTGGGTGGCTTTCAAGACGTACAACACATGGTGTTCGACATAAACTATGGTTTTGGCCGTTATATTCAGCTCTTGCGAATTCTTTCACTTCTACAACTTCAACTATCAATGATTTATGTTTTGTCGTAGGCACATCCTGTAATGCGGATAGAATGACATTATTACCTGATAAAGTCTGTTCAGGGGAAGAAACACATTCCAAAATAAAATTACACTTGAGTTGGATTGAACCTAAAGCTCAAAGTGGAGCATATTTTTATTACGCTTATTTGGAATCTCGCACAACGCCACTAAAGAAATATTTTAACTTTACACATTCTGACCTTAAAGGATTAAGTAAGAAGTCGATTTATACAATTCAAACACTTTCTTATAGCTGTCACAATTTTTGCTGCACAGTATCTACCGTATTCATCAGCCAGGATCCTCGAGTCCTTTCAACATTAGGACAACCACATCCAACAGTTATCCTTCCTGTGGGAGCAACGAAATCTTGACTGGGTTAGGGTAGAATTCAAGCAAACTCATTACCACAGTTTATATGGTGTCATGGCTACGACCTGGACCTCCAATTGATCTGTTTGTTTTCTGTTGAAAAACTAGTAGATCTGAAGCAATGAGCGCCAAGGGAGGGGGTAGCGTGGCCATAACAAAAAAGTGAAACTAACCTAAGAGAATCTGAAGGCTCTGAATCACCATTCTTAAATCGCACAAAACAGTCACTTTGCTTAGTTTTAGATGTCCGTATAGGTTTTAATTCTAATTACCTTCCCAGATAATCAAATTTATGAACACTTATTCATCGTTCAAAAAGAAGAGCAAAATACATGACATAAAACATGTCTTGTCGAATATGGTTCAACCAGATAAAGCCCATCATCAATGGACACTGGTAACCTGCATCTACTTACATCCCTAGTTCTTAAACTTAGGGGCCGTTTGGGTGGTGTCATCATCACTGCTGCAGTAGTTAGCAGTAATGTGATTTTAACTACTCAAGTATCAAATCCTGCAATCCTTAATTACTGTGTTTGGATGACAGCGTGAATGAGATGCTATCTGTGGATTTCGACGCATCTTCCGCCAGCAGCTGCTCGACCAACGTGAATGCGACGGCCTGGCCCTGCCTCGGCCGGCATCATGGATCTGGGCCGCTCCATTTGTGGAGAGTTCGAGAGACAAGGACACACCAGAGAGGAGGGTGGGCCTGCCGTTGGGGAAGGACGAGCTGGACGAGAACGGCGGCGACGAGGACAGTGGGAGGTGCTGAGTTGTGGTCCGGTGGCCAAAAGGGGGAGGCGAGCTGCTCCAACCGTGGGAGATAGCACAGGGCTGGTAGTAGCGACGACGTCATCCGAACCCTAGTGACGGCAACAGAGATGGCATAGGGCTGGTAGTAGCACATGGCAGTCAGGGACGACTAGTGGCGGCGGCGGAGGAAGACATGGGAGGAGACGTGTTTGCTGGAGACAATGGTCGGGGGAAAAGAGAGGGCTCCGGAGAGGCGGATGTGTCGGGGCGAGTCGGGGGCAGAACTGATCCTCTCTTCAGTTGCAAATATCGTCAATATTGGTATGCTTTGGGAAGGCCGCGGAATACACAGGGACGGGAATACTGCATTCTGAGTGCGACGGTTCTAAAATCACATACCACAGCCCAAACGATGTCATAATAAATACCGCAGTAAGAATACCGGATATAAATACAATACCACTGCCAATTGCAGCACCCAAACGGCCCCTTAGGGGAATAAGGCAAAAAGAGAATGGGTGACATATTGCATAATTGAAGAAGACAATTTCGAGGTAGATTGGGAGATGGTGAATAACTCACGGGGATGTGAAATCTTTTCTTGCTCTTTTGATATTATGCATACAAGAAAAAGTTGTCTGACTACATACTCCAGATTCAGCATGACTCAATTTGGCAGTTAGCACAGAAGGAAGCCGAGGCGACACAGCAGCATTGAAATTTCATAACACCTCTTACTACACAGACAAAAGACCGTCTTGTCTCCTAAATTTATATGGACAAAACAACAGCCAATATACCTCTTCTTCAGAATGAGAGATATAAAACTGCTACGTAATTAAGAAAATAAGAAAAGAATCTAGAAAGGTGATTGTGCCATTGGAGGCAGGCTATAGTGCATAAAACATTTCATGAAATAAAAACCCATAATGGTAAGAACTGGTGCCATTAGATGAGCAACATGCTTTGTGAGAAATAAGTCTGCGGGCTGGTTATTCATGTCCCCAATGTTTCTCAAATTATCATCCTTTTTGGGTTCTAGGTTAGTCTTGATGTTAGCAGGAACCCTTTAGGAATATACGAGCTCACGCTAGCATGCAGCTTTCATTTGTTGGCTTTAGATGAACATCAATACCAATAAATTCATGTCCCCAATGTTTCTCAAATTATCATCCTTTTCGGGTTCTAGGTTAGTCTTGATGTTAGCAGGAACCCTTTAGGAATATATGAGCTCACGCTAGCATGCAGCTTTCATTTGTTGGCTTTAGATGAACATCAATGCCAATAAATTCAATTCATTTACCCACTCTTATCAATTCAATCATTGTTTCCACAGATAAAAAGAATGTCAACCACTCTTTCCCCCTGCCTATCGAAACTAGGATTGCAGGACACACTTTATATTAGGAGCCGCTTATTTTTGGAACTACTGAGAATTATATGCCCGGGACAGTTATTATTTATAGGCCCGCTGCTAGTTCTACTGTTTTGAGCAGCAGATAGGCATGCGGGCTGAACACCATCCCCAAGGCGATAGTTACAAATTCATCTGCACATGAGGTGATTCAGGAGCTCATCTAATCTGTAAGTAAATATAACAGCCCAAATGCACATTGTCAATTTAGCTATTTACCTGGCTATTGTATGCACATTGTCATTTTAGCTATTAACCTGACTAGCTATTTGTATGTGAATACTAGTACTTCAAATGGTAGGGGCCAAACGGAAATGTATTTAAAACACATCCCCTCTATAATGGAGTTTCACATTAATAAACCAGTGAACGTCTACTATCATGCTGACTATATGAGTTTTGGATGCTAGATTAATGGACCTTTGCCTGTATGTGAAAGAGTGGTTGATCTCTTAGAGAGAAACAGTCTCTACCGCAATGAGAACTTAACACATACCCAATGGATCAGAGAGAAAATGTCAAGCCTTTATGAAGCCCTGAAGACCTTAACACGCTAGTAGGAAAATCCGTACAGCTTAGTCAAATAAGATGACCACACACAAACAGATAAAACAATAAGTTAACACACTACATGGTACAATGTAGGGTCTTCTGCCATTTCGGAAGATGCAAGCCTTATGCAACACATTCAAGTATGTATTTTCTTCCCTTTCTGTTTTATTTGTTGTACTGCTCCAAAAGGCCTCAATTCAAGGGTGACCAAGAAGGTTTCCAGATTAAAAAATGCAAAGCTGATTTAAGATTCACCAAAAAGTATAATAACCATGGGGTGATATATAATGAAACAAATGCCTACAAACTGTTTTAGTCACAGAAAATAAAATGTGCCCATATGATCAGTCACTCTTGTTCTTCTAGCATGATAAATCACTGGGAATGAAACTCATAAACAGCCAAATCCCATCTTAATCCCTCCTCAACAACTAACTTCGATCCCAATGAACGATCCATGAGAAATACACTGGCCACCTCACTGCATTTTGCAACCAGTTCAGACAAGACTTGAGGAACTTGCTTACCCAGTACTAGAAGCTCCATCTTTTTCACTTCATCATCATCATCATCATCATCTAAGCCTCAATCACAACCATGTTGGGGTCGGATACATGAATCTTTTTTTTCTAATTAACTCTGTTATAGGTGATACTTTGGTTAAAATATCCTCGTCTAAGCCTTAATTCCAACCATGTTGGAGTCGGCTCATGGATCCTTCTTTTCCAATCAGCTATGTTATGGGTCATACTCTAATCAAGATGTAAAGATTCAAAATCTCTCTTTATAAGCTCTTCCCAAGTAATTTAGGTTTGCCTCTGCTTCTTTTAATTGTTCTTGACTCAATAACCTTGTTTAGAATAGGTGCATTTGTTGATCTGCGTTGCACATGTTCAAGTCGTCCTAAACAGCCTTGATGCAGGACGAGGTCCACTTAATTAGATTTACTTGTTTTATGTTATATGTAGGAACCTAAGTGCAATTTATCTAGTTATATGCACTTAGTTGCAATTCTAAAAGCTTTATTATTTAAATTCATATTTTGTTAGACAATTTGTGCAATTGTTTCAGGTCTAGGGTTTTGTCTTTTAGTATATATACTAGCCTTGGGGGCTTGTCCCAGGCAGTTGAATATGAATTAATATAATGAATTGTCGCTTTCTCCTCTGGTCTTCTTCCTCGATGGGTTCCCCATCAAATGGTATCAGAGCCAAACCCTATTCTTTTCTGGTAAGGTTCCTTTATCAGCTTCCTCGTGTTATCGCCTTCTCGAGCAAACGTACCAGTTGCGCTCAATAAAAATCATCTTTTTCTACCTCCTTCCACCTTCCCGCAGTTGTTTCTCCGTCAACTCTATCCCCATCCCTCGCCCTCTGCTTTAATTCACCGTCGGTCCACGTACATCAAGCAAAGCACCCGTCTTCTCTAGAAACCCACCTCGTCTCCAACAATCCGCCATCACATCGCTTCCCTCAACGGAAGCAAAGAGGAGTCGCACCGCCCTCTCTCCAGGTTGCTCCCCACTGATAACCAGCCACCACCCACCTTTCCGCATAACCCACTTTCCGACTTCCCTGTCTAATCACTAGTCCCTCTCACGAACCAAGACCCCGACACCCGCTGATCCCACACAGCAGATCCCTATACCGATTCCAGCACACTGTTGTTGGTTATTGGGTGTTTCTGGCGGCCAAATCGACATGTGCGGCCTTCACCAACCCCACAGGCCAACGCACCCAAGAATCATGCAGCTCTGCCCTCTCGTGATCAATCGCTTTCTCATCCCCAAACAAACTTGTCGATAGCACCCTCTTCCACGCATTTGTCCATCACCATGCATCTTTCCAGTGGCACCCTTTCCTCACTTGCGCCCAGCCTGCCCGTCCGACCCATCTCCCATGTTCGTCCGCCCCCATCTCCCTTATCGCCTAACCACCTTATTCGTCCGCGACCTCATCTCCCCCATCTCTTCGTCAATCGTTGACCTTCCCCAATCGTCCCCATCCACCCGACCCTCTTCATCGTGGGGCAGCGGTCCCAGCAGCGTCCAAGTTTCGCACCGCTACCCTCATGCTCCCTTCCCCGGACAAATAGCCGTAAACCAAGCAACTCTATCAATTGCCAAGCCTCCCTAACCCCACCTTAGATTCCAGACACCCAACAAGCTGCCACGCCTGCGACTGTGCCCCCGCCAGGTTACCATCAACTTCACCCACCACCACCTACCCCAGATCCCCCTACACAACTAGTCGCATCTACAACAGCTCAACCAACTCCCACCCGCGTAAGTTCACTCTCCGCTCTGCCATCTCGATGCCCAGCGCCAACTCTAGCAGATCACTTATGACCAAATCATCGCTCCCAGTAAACCCTTCTTGATAACCTCCACATTTGCTTCCCCCAAACCCAACTGCAAGCCCTTGCAGAACCACCCACCAGTGGCCTGCGACCCGAAGTCATCCGTCCACAACGCGTTTTCACTACTATCCAAAGCCACCAGAAGCTTTTCCATGGAGCCTTCAATGATCTGAGGTGTTGAACAAAAAAAAGGTGTGAATCTCAAAATTAAGAGACTGATAAGACAAAAGGTGTGAAACTTGAAAAAGAAAGCCTCCTGCAGCCTTACAATCCTCCTGCTTTTAGCACAGACATAGGTCATCCAGATCTGTGGTATGGGACATATGTGCATAGTCGGGTACCCACAAGTTAGGGGATTAAATCACGCTTCCAAACTTTTTCATTGTACAACACGGTGCATGATGAAGATTCAATCACTAATGGGAATCTAAATGAGTTCTAGAATCCAGTGTGACATATTTATCTGCAACACAATGACTTGATCAGCAACGTCAGAGCTTCAGACTTCGACCTCCTTTGAATCCCTTTCCTGCTATGCCTACATTTGTCAAGCACCAAGCGACTAACATTGCGTCATACGATATACTCCCCTCTAGCAAGCCTAGTAATGACGAAGATGATGATGAAGAAGCACTCTCAAGCAATGATCATGAAGATGTCAAGGACGAGCCTGAGCAAGCTTGTAGGCTACCTCTAGCAATTGATGGTGCTAGTGATCATGAAATTGACAAGAAAGAGCCCAAGCTTGCTTCTTTGCTACCCCTAGAAATTGATGGTGTCAGTGATTCTTACACCATCTGCATCATGCTAGTTCATCCTTACGCGCTTCAAACATATGGTGGCCTCATCCCTACACTGCACCATTCATTGCTAGATCCATCGATTACATGCCTTGACAACATTGATGATTCCTATGCCTCCTCCCTGGTGTTGTCAATAATTGATGATGTTCCAAAGATAACACTGATACAAAATCTCCGGCTCTACTACCATGGAACGAAATTTCGCTTGAAATTGCGAAATTTTGCTCAAAATTTTGTCTTTTTTGCAATTGGACATCAAAACGTCAGTATACAGGAATTGGTCCGCAATTTTGCGAAATTTTTGCAGCTGTCATCAAAATTTCACAAAACATGGGGTATTTTGGTGCAAAAAATACCAAAAGGGCCTTGATATTGCAAAATAATTGTAAAATGCAACACTTGTTTCGCGAAACGGTGTTCCGCCAACTGGGTTTGATGGGACTTTGATTTTTTGGCAATTCTTTTGTGATTTCTTGCTCTCGAAGGTTGCTTTACTTGATTCTAAGGTGTGTAACCCCTCTCCCTAGCCCATCTACTCCTCCTATCTCTACTCCCTTTTAGACATATCTTAATAAATACTTTGAAAAATCTTAAATCTCTAAGTGCCATTTCTCTTAAAAAACTAAGATCTTGAAGTGAAACTTGTAGTAAGAAACAATAGTGTGAAATACGTGCATCTATACTTATTTTAAAAATCTAATCAATAAATTTCGTGTTTATACACATCATCATCTAAGCCTCAGTCCCAACTATGTTGGGGTCGGCTACATGGATCCTTCGTTTCTATTCAGCTCTATCATGGGCCATATTCTGATTGAGATGTAGAGATTCAAAATCTCTCTTTATAAGCTCAGCCCATGTTAATTTAGGTCTTCATCTTCTTCTATTTATAGTGTTTGGCTCAATAGCATTGCTTCGTATAGGCGCACTAAAAGGTCGGCGTTGCACATGTCCGTACCATCTGAGTTGGCCCTCGCGCAACTTGTCCTCAATGCTCGCCACCCCCACTTTATTCCTGATATAGTCATTTCTCAAGCGATCTTTTCTTGTCTTCCCACACATCCATCTCAGAATACGCATTTCAGCCACGTTCATCTTGTTGAGACCTTGTTTCTTCACCGCCCAACATTCACTCCCATAGAGCATGGGTGGTCGTATAGTTGTTCTATAAAACGTACTTTTTTACCTGAGGGATCTTCTGATCGCATAATACTCCAGTTGCACTCCTCCATTTCAACCATCCTACAGTGATCCGGTGACAACATCATTTCGGACATCCCCGTCTATTTGAATAATAGAACCCAAGCAACGGAATTTATCACATTTTGGTATATCTACTCCGTCCAACTTGGCTCCATCATTCACACTACGAGATTGGCTGAAATTACAATGCATACACTCAGTTTTGCTCCTGCTAATCATCAATCCATTTGATTCCAATGCCTTTCTCCAACGTTCTACTTTATCATTCAATCCATCTTTAGTTTCATCAATCAAAACAATATCATCAGCAAATAACATACACCAAGGAATACCTTCCTGAACATTCTTTGTCAACTCATCCATAACAAGAACGAATAGATATGGGCTGTGTAGATCCTTGGTGTACCCCAACTGTGATAGGAAAAGTTGGTGTCTCTCCTCCAGGAGTCCTGACACTAGCAGTAGAGCTATCATACATGTCTTTGATCAAGTCAATGTATTGGATTGGCACACCTTTTTTCTTCAAAACCATCCACAACACTTCTCTGGGTAATCGATCATAAGCCTTTTCTAGATCGATAAACACCATATGAAGATCTTTTTTGCTTTGTCTATACTTCTCTATAAGCCTCCTTATCAGAAAAATAGCATCTTTTGTTGATCTTTCAGGCATGAAACCAAATTGGTTGTTTGATACCTGCGTTATAGATCTTAACCTCTGCTCAATAATCCTCTCCCAAAGCTTCATTGTGTGACTCATCAGCTTGATACCTCTGTAGTTTGTACAGCTCTGAACGTCACCTTTGTTCTTGTAGATGGGGACTATAGTACTATTTCTCCACTCATCCGACATCTTCTTGGTCTTCATGATCTTGTTAAAGAAATGTGTTAACCACGTAACTCCCCCATCCCCCATACTCTTCCATACATCAATGGGAATACCGTCTGGTCCACATGTTTTTCTCATTTTCATCTTTTTCAAAGCATTCTTGACCTCAAATGGTGAAACTCGTCGTGTAAATGATATCTCTTGTATTCATGTCACACGAGTCGCTAACATTATATGCAGTATCTCCATTAAAAAGCTTATGGAAGTAATTTCTCCACTGGTTCTTGATATCATCGTCCTTCACCAATACACTACCATCTTCATTCTTGATGCATTTTACTTGACTCAAGTCTCTTCCTTTCCTCTCTTATACGAGACATTTTATATATATCTTTTTCCCCTTCTCTAGTGTCCAGCTTCTTATACATATCAGCAAAGTATCTAGACCTTGCCTCCCGAACAACCTTTTTAGCTTCTTTCTTTGCTTGCTTGTATCTTTGGAAAGTTGCATCATCTTCATATTTGGGCAAGCTCCTATAGATCTCCCTTTTCAGTTTAATAGCCTTCTGTACTTCATCATTCCACCACCAAGTCTCCTTCTGTGGAGGCCCACAACCTTTAGACTCCCCCAAAACCTCTTTGGAAATTTTTATTATGCAGGAGCTCATGTTATGCCACGTAGTGTTAACATCATACTCCAAATTCCAAGTTACCTCCTTGGTGAGTTTATCATAAAAAGTCAATTTCTTTTCTCCTTTAAGATTCCACCACTTGATCCTACTATCTTGGTTTCTGTTATGCTTGCCTTTATTGATCTTCATGTTAATATCCAAAACCACCAACCTATGTTGGGTCGTGAGTTCTTTGCCATGAATCACTTTACAATCCTTGCATATGTTACGATCCACCCGCCTTGTAAGGAGGTAATCAATTTGGCTACAGTTGTGCCCACTCTTGAAAGTAATCTTATGAGATTCTCTTTTCTTGAAATGGGTGTTTGCCAAAATCATATCGTATAAAACTGCAAAATCTAATATCCTCTCTCCTCTATTCCTGCTGCCATATCCAAAACCACCATGAACTCTCTCATATTCAGCATTGCTACTCCCCACATGGCCATTTAAATCACTCTCAATAATAATCTTCTCCTCGATCGGTATTCATTGCATCAATTCATCCATGTCATCCCAAAAATCCTTCTTCGCATCCTCGCTAAGGCCAACTTGGGGGGCATAAGCGCTAATAATGTTAAAAATATTTCCCCCAAGAACAACCTTGATAGCTATGATTCTATCACCCATCCTTGTAATCTTGACGACGTCATCCTTCAACATCTTATCAACAATAATATCTACGCCATTTCTATATTTATCAATACTTGTAAACCAGATTTTGTATCTTGTGTCTCCAATCTCTCTACAAAGTTCCCCAGTCCACTTGGTTTCTTGCAAGCAAGCTATATTGACTTTTCTTCTCATCATGGTATCCACTATCTCTAAAGATTTCCCTGTCAAAGAGCCAATATTCCAAGATCCAACTTTGATCCTTTTTTGTTGAACTTGCTTCTTTACTTGCCTTCGTCGAAAATGTTGTCCTTGCACATTTTTCACATGTGTTTATACACAATAAATAAATAAACTTTTTTTATGAAAAATCTTATATTTTTGCATTTTTCACTTATGTAACCCAATATATACTATAACGGTAGACTTACACAAAATGTAACATGTATGTTGTAAGTTGTAAACCTAAATATGTTTTTGTGTTTTTCGCTTATGTAACTCAAAATATATTATAATAGTAGACTTATACAATATATTAACCTACAATAATGTAACTTGTAAGTTGTAACTCTTAAGTTTTAAAGTCTAGTACTCTAGTTGTTTTATTGAATTTTGCAAGTTTGTAATAGTCTAACACACTTGACATTTCTGTTCATTTGTGCACTCACTCATTGAGACATGGATCCCACCCTAACCTATAAACATATAAATTTATTATATAATCTAGTGTGTCTATGTCTAAACATTGTGTTTGCCAAATTTCATAACTTAATCCCTTCATTTTGTCATCGAAAATTGCCATCAAAATTGTTCAGCTTCACTTACAAATGCGGGAGACCCCCCCCACACACACACATATCCAATATGAAATATTATTGCATATTTGAGTATATCTTGGCGTTTCGATCGTCCTGGTAAATTTCATGATTGAATTCGCTTATTTGGTCGTCAAAATTAAAAGGGTCGTAAATATCAAAATTTCGGCAAAATTTTTGAAAATTTTCTATTTCTGGGCCATCGGGCACAACATTGTAATCGAACATCTAATTCTATGCCTACTACATGCCTGAGGTTGACAACAGTCTGAGTCTGGTTGCCAGGAAACGTCCAGTTCACTTGTCCTATCACCGGCTAATGTTGGGAGAGCCCGCATAAGACATCTAGTTGACTCACTAGTGGCTCATCTTTTAAACCCGGGGGGAGTTGATCCGGGACAAAGTCCACTTCATTAGATTTATTTGTGTTATTTTTATATGTAGGGACCTAAGTGCAATTTATCTAGTTATATGCACTTAGTTGCAATTTTAAAAACTTTATTTTTAATTTCATATTTTGTTAGAGAATTTATGCATTCGCCTCAGGTCTAGGGTTTTATGCCTTTTAGTATATATACTAGCCTTGAGGGCTTGTCCCAGGCAGTTGAATGTGAATTAATATAACGAATTGTCATTTTCTCCTCTGGTCTTCTTCCTCGATGGGTTCCCCATCAGGCCTTCACACAACTTGTCATTGATGCTCACCATCCTTACTTTGTTCCAGATATAGTCATTCCTCAAACGATCTTTTCTTGTGTCTTCTCATACATCCATCTTAGCATATGCATTTCCGCCGCATTCATCTTGTTTAGGCCTTGTTTCTTCACTGCCAACATTCACTCTCATATAGCATGTTTGGTCGTATAGCTATTCTATAAAACTTTTTCACCTGAGAGGAATCTTCTAGTCACATACTACTCCAATTGCACTCCACTTCAACCATCATGTTACAAACATCATCTTGAACTTCACCCTTCCTTTCAATAATAGGACCCAAGTAAGGAAACTTATCACATATTGTTACTTTCATACCATCCAACTTGATCCCACCATTCACAATTCTAGATTGACTAAAATTGCAATGCATATATTCAGTTTTGCTTATACTTATCAAATCCATTAGATTCCAATTCATTTCTCTAAAGTTCAACTTTATCATTATTATTTCTTTTTTTATCAATGAACACAATATCATCAACAAATAACATGCACTAAGGGATATTATCCTGAACGCGTTTTGTCAACTCTTCCATAACAAGAACAAAGAGATATGGATTGACTATTGATCCTTGACGTACCCCAACAGTGATAGGAAAAGTTGGTGTCTCTCCTCGAGGAGTCCTAACACTTGTAATTGAGTCATCATACATGTCTTAAATTAGGTCAATGTATCAGATTTACACACCCTTTTTATGCAAAACCCTCGATAACACTTTCATGAGTACTCAATCATAGGTATTTTCCATATCAATAAAAACCATACAAATATCACTTTTGTTTTCTCTATACTTCTCCTTAAGCCTTCTTATCAAAAAAATAGCATTTGTTGTTGATCTTCCCAGAATAAATCCAAATTAGTTGTCTGATATCTATATTATTGATCTTAGTCTTTGCTCAATAATCCTCTTCCAAAGCTTCATAGTGTGACTCGTCAACTTGATATCTATGTAGTTTGTGTAGCTCTGAACACTTTCTTTGTTCTTGTAGATGGGGTTTATAATACAATTTCTCCACTCATCCAGCATCTTCTTTGTCTTCATAATCTTGTTAAAGAAATTCGTTAACCACATAGCTCCTTCATCCCCCATACTCTTCCATACATCATAGGAATACCATCCGGACTGCATGCCTTTTTCATTTTCACCTTCCTCAAAGCATTCTTGACCTCGAATAGTGAAATTCGTCGTGTGTAAGTGATATCTCTTGCAAATATGTCATCGAGTCTCTTATAATATTCGTTGTATCTCCATTGAAAAGTTTATGAAAGTAGTTACTCCGTTTATTTGTATCATCATCCTTCAGCAACACACTACCATCATCATTCTTGATGTACTTTACTTGACTCTAATCTCTTCCAGTCTTCCATTTGTTTTCTCTTATACAAGCCATTTTTATATATCTCTTTTTCTCTTCATTTTTAATTATTTGGGGCCTAATCTCCCTTGGGTGCCTAGCCGCTCAGGAAATAGATAGACAACGGTCTCGCCAAACAGGATTTGTAAATTTGTTATTCCATTCAGTAGCTTTTAATTTTTGAAATTGAAGAGAGCACCAATAAACATTAAGGTCCTAACCACATAGGTGACCACTAGCCCACAATAGTCCCCTTCATCTCCTAGTTTTCTCCCTCCTCTCATGTTCTCATGTGCATGTTCTTCAATAAAGCAACTCTAGGAACTATGAAGAAGCAAGAAGACTTCAAACCCATGTTCAAAATTTTGTCGAAATTGGCGAAATTTCGCCAATTATTTCGATGTCGACAGCCATCAGACATAGAAATGGCCTTGCATGTTTGTTCGTAGCAAATTTCGCAAGAAAAAAATAAATTCCGACGACTTTTTTAAAAATTTCAAGGAAATTAGGTAAATTTCGATGAAAAGCCCATTTCGTCTGCATTTTGATGAAATTTCATGAAACATTGATATTATTTTGAGAAATGTGGTACGATGTCTACAGATTTTACTATATAACTCCTTGAGCTTTTTAGGGACAACCTAAATTATGTTTCTTCTCTTCCTAGCCTAATTCTACCCCCTCTCCTACTTCTCCCACTTTTATAAAGATCTACGAAGGAAATATTCAAAAATGGGTGCGAGAGTTATATCTATGGCTATGATGACCCACTAGCTTTCATTTATGAGGTCACATGATTTGTAATGATCATCATCGTGATCATCTAAGTCTCAATCTCAACCATGTTGGGGTCGGTTACATGGATCCTTCTTTTCCAATCAGTTGTGTTATGGGCCATACTCTGGTAGAGATGTAAAGATTCAAAATCTCGTTTTATAAGTGCTTCCCAAGTTAATTTAGGTTTGTCTCTACTTCTTTTCATTGTGCTTGACTCAATAATCTTGCTTCGAACAGGTGCTTTGTCGGTCGGTGTTGTACGTATCCATACCATCTTAGACGGCTTTCACGCAACTTGTCCTCGATGCTCACCACCCCCACTTTATTCATGATATAGTCGTACCTCAAACAATCTTTTCTTGTCTTTCCACACATCCATCTCAGCATACACATTTCTGCCACATTCATCTTGTTGAGACATTGTTTCTTCACTGCCCAACATTCACTCTCATATAGCATGGCAGGTTGTATAGATGTTCTATAAAACTTCTTAATCTGAGTGGGAACTTCTAGTCGCATACTACTCCAGTTGCACTCCTCTACTTCAACCATCCTTCTGTGATTCTGTGACACATCAACTTGGACCTCACCCTCTTTTTCAATAATAGAACCAAAGTAACGAAATCTATCACTAGTACATTCATTCCATCCAACTTGACTCCATCATTCACAATTCTAGATTGGCTAAAGTTGCAATGCATATATTCAGTTTTGCTTCTATCGATCATAAATTTGTTAGATTCCAATGCTTTTCTCCATAGCTCAACTTTATCATTTAATGTTTCTTTTCTTTCATCAATCAACACAATATCATCAGCAAATTACATGCACCAAGGGATATTATCTTGAACATGCTTCGTCAACTCATCCATAACAAGAACATATAGATATGGGTTGAGTGCCAATCCTTGATGTAACCCAACAGTGATAGGAAAAGTTTGTGTCTCTCCTCCAAGAGTCCTAACACTTGCAGTTGGGTCATCGTACATGTCTTTAATTAGGTCAATGTATTGAATAGGCACACCCTTTTGATGCAAAACCCTCCATAACACTTCCTTGGGTACTCGGTCATATGCCTTTTCCATATCAATAAGCACCATATGAAGATCTCTTTTATTTTCTGTGTACTTCTCCATAAGCCTCCTTGTTAGAAAAGTAGCATTTGTTGCTCATCTTCCGAGTATAAAACCAAACCGGTTGTCTGATATCTGTGTTATCGATCATAGCCTTTGTTCATTAATCTTCTCCCAAAGCATCATAGAGTGACTCATCAACTTGGTACCTCTGTAGTTTGTGCAGCTCTGGACCAGTGTTGTCAAGGCGCTAGGCAAGGCTGCCCAAACTAGGCGCCCAGCCCAGTATGTGCATTATATGGGTGTCTAAGGCCTTTTAAGCCTAAATTAAGTCATTTAAAGGATAAATTAGCATGAATCAAGTCTGGATTTGGTCGAATTAGATTAGCTTGAGTCAATTTATGGCTGAAATAGGTCTGATTTAGGCAAAATCAGGCCAAATTTTGGAAAATTAGGGAAAACATGTTTGATTTGGGCCAAATTGGTAAGTCATAAAATCACTTCCTCATATGTTTGTTGTTCTTGCTTCTTTTTCTTTTCTTTTTTTATCCTTTCTCCTGCATTTTAGTCCTTAATCCTACTGCTGCTGCGTTTTTTTTTAAGTTATTCCTCCTATATCCCCTCCTACTCCGAAATCCTACTACTGCTGTGTTTTTCTTATTCTGTTTTCTTCAAATCCTCTTTTACATCACCTATGCTTCGTAATGTTGATGATGTTGTACTTTCTACTTTCCTCTTTTACATCGCCCTTTTTCCCTGCTTTCTTTTCTAAGTCTCCTGCTCCAATTGTTGTTGCAGGCTTGTTGATATTACTTCCCCTTTTTCTTCCTATTCCCATCTCCTGCTACTGCTGTCATAACCTCATTCTGCCCTCTTTTTATGTTTCCTATATGGTATTATATGTAGTATATATGTATAATAAGAATCAAATTAACATACTGAAAAAGATACAAAATATAAAAACGCCCAGAACAGCCTAGGCGCCCCTTGGGAAATCCTGACCGCCTAGCCGCCTTGACAAGTATGCTCTGGACATCTCTTTTGTTCTTGTAGATCGGGACTATAGTACTATTTCCCCATTCATCTAGCTTCTTCCTTATCTTCATAATCTTGTTAAAGAAATTTGTTAACCACATAACTCCATCCCCCATCCTCTTTCATACATCAATGGAAATATCGTATGGACCGCATGCCTTATTCATTTTAATATTTTTCAAAGTATTCTTGATCTCCGATAGTGAAACTCGTCATGTGTAAGTGATATCTTTGGCATTCATGTCACTTGAGTCTCTAACTTTGTTCCCAGTATCTCCATTGAAAAGTTTATGAAAGTAGTTTCTCCATTGGTTCTTTAGATCATCATCCAAGTTTATGAAAGTAGTTTCTCCATTGGTTCTTTATATCATCATCCTTCACCAACACTCTGCCATCTTCATTCTTAATGCACTTGACTTGTATCTTCCTTTCCTTTCTCTTATGCGAGCCATTTTATAAATATCTTTTCCCCTTCTCTAGTGTCCAACTTCTTAGACATCACATCAAAGTATTTGGACCTTCCCTATTGAACTGCCTTCTTCGCATCTTTCTTTGCTTGTTTGTATCGTTGAAAAAGTTGAATCGTCTCTAGATTTGGGCAAGCACCTATAAATCTCCCTTTTGAGTTTAATAGCCTTTTGCACTTCATCATTCCACCACCAAGTCTCTTTCTGTAGAGGCCCACCCTTTGCACTCTTTCGAGATTTCTTTGGCAATTTTTGTTATGTAGGAGCTCATACTTTGCCACATAGAGTTAACATCAGTTTCCAAGATCCAAGCTCTCTCCTTGATAAGTTTATCATAAAATGTCAATTTCTTTTCTCCTTTAAGATTCCACCACTTGATCCTTTGAACTTGTCTTTTGTTATGCTTACTTGTTGAATTTCATGTTCACATCCAAAACCATCAGCCTATGTTGGGTGTTGAGTTCTTTCCTGGAAATCACTTTACAATCCTTGCATACTTTTCTATCCAGCTGTCTTGTAGGGTAGTAATCAATTTGGCTACAATTGCGCCCACTCTTGAAGTTGAAAGTAATAATATGAGGATCTCTTTTATTGAAATGTATATTTGCCTAGATCCTATCATAAGCAAGTGTAAAATCTAAAATCCTCTCTCTTTCTCCATTTTTGGTGCCATATCCAAAAACCTCCATGAACTCTCTCATACCCAACATTGTTACTCCCCACATGGCCATTTAAGTCACTCCCAATAATAATCTTCTCCTCTATCAGTTTTCCTTGCATCAGTGCATCTAGGGCTGTCAAAATTTGTCTGAACCCGTGAACCCGATCTCGTCCGACCCGAAAAAAATTGGGTTTGGTTTTGGAATTTATCAATCCGGGTTGGTTTCGAGTTTGGATGTTGATGTCTGAATTAAAATCAGGTCAGTTTTTAGTGGTGATTTGTTCAACCCGGATTGAATCTAGGTTGACAAATTTGGAAAATATTGGGTATAGTTACTATATTTCATGTAAAATTTACAAAAATGTATGGTCCAAGTTTAGTTCCGAGTTTCAAATTATGAAACTGGGTCCGGTTCTGGACGTTTCACTTTGTAAAAAATTTGGTTTCGGGTCAGTCCCGGGTTGAGTCATTTTTTATCGACCCGGTTGTTGTCCGACCTGGAACCGACCCGTAACCGGTTTTTCGACACCCCTAAGTGCATCCATGTTATCCCAAAAATCCTTCTTTGCCTCCTCACTAAGGCCAGCTTGGGGGGGGGGGGGCATAAGCGTTGATAATATTAAAAAAATCCTCAAGAACAACCTTGATAGCAATGATTCTAACGCCCATCTGTATGAACTTCACGACATCATCCTTCAGCATCTTATCAACAATGATTCAAATGCTATTTCTATGTCTGTGAATGTATGCCGCAAAGTTGCTTGCAATACAGCATGTGTGTGAGGGTTCAAGACCTCTCACCCTTTTATTAATAGAAACTGGAGAAATTACAGAGGTCCGGCAATATATAGAAATTACAAATAATACAATATAAAGAGATATATCAACACTCCCCCTCAAGCTGAAGCGTACACATCGTGTATGCCCAGCTTGTTGCAAAAGCTTTGAAATGTTGCTAGACTCAATGGCTTTGTGAGGACATCTGCTAGTTGATCTTCAGATTTGACATGTGGAGTCACCACATTGCCATTCTTGATCTGATCTCTGATGAAGTGGCAGTCAACCTCTATATGTTTAGTGCGCTCATGGAAGACTGGATTCTTGGCAATGTAGATAGCAGTTTGATTGTCACACCTGAGCTCTATGGGAGACAAAACAAAAATCTTTAACTCAGAAAGTACAGATTGAACCCACTGCAACTCACAACAGGCATGAGCCATTGCTCGATACTTAGCTTCTGTGCTTGATCTAGCCACAACATTCTGCTTTTTACTTTTCCAAGTGATAAGGTGAATTCCCAGACACGTACAATATCCAGAAGTAGACCTACTATCATTCAGATTATCAGCCCAGTCTGCATCTGCATAACCAGTAAGAACAAGAGTAGACACAGGAGTCTTGGGTCTATAGTAGGTGATCCCCTTACCGAGTACACCCTTCAGATATCTCATAATACGGCAGACAGCCATCCAGTGTGACTGTTGTGGTGAGCTCATATGTTGACTCACCACACCTACAGCAAAAGAAATGTCAGGGCGAGTAACTATCAGATATATCAGTTTCCCAACAATTTTCCTGTAGTATTTTGGATCCGGATAATCAGTATCATCAGTTATCTCCTTCACATGATAGTTCCATAGGAGTAGACACACTAGCTTGGATTCACTCATGCCAGCTGTTGGATAAATTGGACATTATGATAAATCCCTTTGTTTCGATGATGACAAACATTTCATTCTTATTATTCTAACGAGCTACTTGAGTGTGCAGGATTATGGTGGATGACAAAGCAACTAGGGAAATCACGAGCTTACATATTTACTTTCATGCAATGTAATCACTATTGTAAAAACTTGTACAGTTATATAATGTACAAGTACTTAGATTGCATGTAAATCAAGCGTTAGATCTTCCCTAGCTACACACCATAGTTAGACAAGTCATCCCTTCCAAAAGGATCACATTATGCACACTCATAAACACACTTAGTGGTTTAATTAAAAGATTGAAACAGAGTCAATCTCGGTCGACCACACTCCTCGACCGAGACACTCTCGGTCGACAAACTTCTCGACCGAGATTGACCAAAAGTAGCCGTTAGACACAGCAGTTGACAGTTGCAAATAAACGTTAATCCAGAGAGCCTGTCGGTCGACGAATCCTCGACCGACTGGGCATCTCGGTCGACGAGTCCTCGACCGACATGGTCTCTGACAGCAACTGCAGAATTAATTAACTAGCCGTTGCTAATGCGCCTAACTTATTCCTAACGGCTAGTTAAGCACTAGGAACCCCCTAGAAGTTGTCTAGAACGTCCTTAAGCATACATAGGTCATTCCTATAAATAGGACATGCCTTAGGTCACCAAAGTACATCCAAGATATACTTGTGCTATACTTGAGCTTGAATACACACTTGCAATCTGTTTTAGAGCAATAGAGCAATTCCTACACTTGCCATTCATTCCTATTGCTCCCATTTCGTGCCCTATAGGCTAGTATCTCCTATCCACTACAATCACATTGTCATACACATTGGTTAGGAGATTTATACGCTTGATATAGGCAAATCAAGCCTTGTGCTTAAAAGGATAAGTTGTAATTTCTGTTTTCTTTCTTGTTCCTTTGTATCTTTTGTACTCTCCTTGCTACTCCTAGGGTTGGGGGCTGCGGATTGGAGAGGGTTGACTTCTCAGGTGGAGAAGGGGACTTCAAGCTACTTCAAGAAGGCTATCGCACGGGAAGCTACTTCAGAAGGCTGGTGCAACAGGTGTTGGTGCATCTACTTCAAGGGAAGGCTGCTTCAAGGTTGGGCGATTACTTCTAGGTGAAGGTTGCTTGAAGGGTTTGGGAAAAGAAATTGTATTTTATGTAAAGTCCTTGCGAGGTAATAAAATAGATTTCTTTTCAAATCCCGGTTGGGTAAGCAACCGGGTAGTGGACTGACTACCTTAGTATTTGCTAAGGCTAGGAACCACTCTAAACACCTGTGTCTCTCTTCTTATCTTTTACTTTGGTTGTTTGAGTTTAAATTGTTTTAAATTATCATAAAACTCTATTCACCCCCCCTCTAGAGGTTTTCAATTGGTATCAGAGCAGGCTTCAAGGAGCCCTAACAAGGTCTTGAAGAGATAAAGGGAGGAGGTGACTACAACCACAAGAAAAGGAGCATGGACCAATGTGCGACAAGTTGCAATTGGTGCTTAGGAACAAAGCACTCTACTTCTAAATGTCCATGGAGGTCAAATAAAGAATGTTTCGTTGCTACAATAAGTGAGGAAGAAGAAGAAGAGGTAAGCTTGCTTGATTTACCTAAAGAAGAGTTAGTTACTATTATTGAAGAAACACATAATAAATATGTTGAATACAAAAAGAAATTAAAGAAATCAAATAAAGAAAATGATGATCTAAATGCTAGACTTCTTGAGCTTACATCCGAAAATGACGATTTATATGCTAAATTGAATACTCTTGGTTTTGAAAAAGATAGCATTATGTCTGACAATCGTACTTTGAAATCATCTCTAAGTAATAGTGAAGTGAAAATTTTCACTCTAGAGACTAACTATGATCTTCTATGTCAAGAAAAGACTGAATTGCTTGCAAAGTTAAATAATATTCAAAAACAACCTATATTGTGCACCCATGTAGATTATGACAATATAGTGAAAGAAAGAAATATGCTATCATCCAATCTAGATCAAGCAAAATTAGATATCAAGAAAAGAATGGATGAGATCGTTAAGTTGCAACAAGAAGTTAGTAAGTTAAGCAACAATGGAATCCTTGATAAAATATTAGAAAATTCCTATCATCAAATAGGGAGAAGAGGACTAGGTTATAAGCCTAAGGAGAAATCCTATCAACAACCTAGTTGGAGAAGGACACAAGCAAGACAATCCATGAATGTACATAGAGGCAAATATACTTTTGTACCAAAGAACAACCTAGACCAAAATCATAGAAAGAGATATGAGGTTGATTCTATATGTTGCCACTATTGTTCACGTATTGGACATTACTCCTTCTCATGCCCATACAAGAAAAAGAATAATGAGATGGTATGGGTTCCAAAATCCCCAAATTGATTCGATTAGACTAAGTTGAGATATGACCAAAGACTTTAATTTGCATATCTTTATGTCTATCTCAACTTAACATATAGGGATAACAAATTTATATCAATTAAGGATTAATCAAAACTTAAAAGATTTGAATATGATTAAGTTGAGATATAATCTAAATGTTACTTTGATATTCATATGTTTATATCAAACTGATCTTTGAAATAATTAAATTAGATACAGTCTATATTGTACTTGAAATAGAATTCTGAACACTTTCCAGAAATTGGGTCGGTCGAAGATTTGTCGACCGAGTGAAAACCCGGTCGAGAAATGGTCGACCGAGCATGTCACTGTTTTTCAGTCTGCAGTAAAATTGTTGAATAATTGATTGATCAGTGGCTATCTAATTGTTGTTAATGACTGTTTTACATAACAAGTTGAAGATCTTTTTGAATATAAATGATATCATTTTCTCAATTAAAAATCAAGTTTAGAAATCCCTATTTTATAATGTTTACATGATATTCTTTAAAGCATCTATCTAGATAGAAATCATGTGTTATGACATTTAGTTTAAATGATTACAATTAATGTATGGTTCTATCATTGCATCATGGATATGCTTTCACTATTTTATCATTCAACTCATAAAAATGGTGCTATGGTACATAGAACAAATGGAAAATGATTATTGTATACATGACTTCTTGATGAAAAATAGCAAGAAAATGTTTTATTGCTTATACATAGAGATTTTCTCAATAGGTATCTATAAGAAATTGAGACATTAATCATGCTTTCATTCTTAAGAAAATGTTTTCATATTGAGAATCATTTAACATGATCATTATGGACTCATTGGTTTAAAATAAGCTTTGTCATATATGCAAACCATGAATGATCATTGTAATTCATATAATTGCAAATGTCATTAGCATAAAAGTGTCTTGACATAATAGATAATGCTTGTAGACACAACTTGTAATAATGATGTTGCTATGACAAGCCAAACGGTATTTCTTGGAACAAAATTTTAATGTTTTTATCTATTTGCTTGTTCTAAGAAATCAAAAGCAAAAATCTTGACTTTAAGATGTTAATCTTGCTTTCAAAATATATGTTTCTAAAGAATCTTATTATAAGGGTATAAGCAGAAATTTGATATTTATGTACCCATAGCAAAGCATATGAAACATTATTTACAATAAATGGAAATGCATTCTAGAAAAATCTAGGTCAAAGAATTCACTATAATACTATAAAGGGTATATCTTAATATGCTTCAAATTGATATTTATAGCTATCTGCAGAATTTATACTTCACATATGAATATTTATCTTGGAAATCTGCAGAATTTGCCTCTTGGTTAAAACGACATTTAGCCAAGGGGCGCTACGGTCGTAGTCAAGGGCGACCTAAAATAAGCTTTGACAAATATGCTTATTTGGACATCATTCTAGTAAACTTAATCTTAGTATACTTATGATAAAGGTCAAAATCAACAGTTAAAATTATTTGTGACCATAGAAGCATTAAATTGCCTAAATTATAAGATTAAGGGGGAGCGCATAAAAACGAATTTGATTGCCTGATACGACCTTAATATTTTTACTCTTGGTTATGAAGAAATTTATAAAATTGATATACTCTAAAGCTTAAAGGAATCTCATCTAATTTAGGGATAGATGAGAGATAAATATACATTTGTCATGAGCTTAAGGGAATCTCATATCATTTTCAGGGCTTAACATCCCTTGTAAAATGGGTGAGAAATCTATATACATATGCCATGAACCTAACATGATCTCATATCATTTCAAGGCTTAATATCCTTTGCAAATGATTGAGAAACAAATAGTGGATAAATTAGACACAAATCCATGTTTCTAAAAGGATATCTATTTAAGGGGGAGCAAAATATAAAATTAAAAGGGAAAAGAAAATAAAATATTCAAATTGGATATCTTTTTGAAATGACAAAGGGGGAGAAAGAATATAAAAATCAAAAATATAAATATATATGAGTTTCATCCTGATTGCCAGCACTCACACTTGTAAAACAAGAATGGCTACAAAAGGTAATCTTCAGGTATGAAACTCACATGCTTTATATTTCCTTATTTCATATTTTAGGAAATGTTTGTCATCTTCAAAAAGGGGGAGATTGTTGGATAAATTGGACATTATGATAAATCCCTTTGTTTCGATGATGACAAACATTTCATTCTTATTATTCTAACGAGCTACTTGAGTGTGCAGGATTATGGTGGATGACAAAGCAACTAGGGAAATCACGAGCTTACATATTTACTTTCATGCAATGTAATCACTATTGTAAAAACTTGTACAGTTATATAATGTACAAGTACTTAGATTGCATGTAAATCAAGCGTTAGATCTTCCCTAGCTACACACCATAGTTAGACAAGTCATCCCTTCCAAAAGGATCACATTATGCACACTCATAAACACACTTAGTGGTTTAATTAAAAGATTGAAACAGAGTCAATCTCGGTCGACCACACTCCTCGACCGAGACACTCTCGGTCGACAAACTTCTCGACCGAGATTGACCAAAAGTAGCCGTTAGACACAGCAGTTGACAGTTGCAAATAAACGTTAATCCAGAGAGCCTGTCGGTCGACGAATCCTCGACCGACTGGGCATCTCGGTCGACGAGTCCTCGACCGACATGGTCTCTGACAGCAACTGCAGAATTAATTAACTAGCCGTTGCTAATGCGCCTAACTTATTCCTAACGGCTAGTTAAGCACTAGGAACCCCCTAGAAGTTGTCTAGAACGTCCTTAAGCATACATAGGTCATTCCTATAAATAGGACATGCCTTAGGTCACCAAAGTACATCCAAGATATACTTGTGCTATACTTGAGCTTGAATACACACTTGCAATCTGTTTTAGAGCAATAGAGCAATTCCTACACTTGCCATTCATTCCTATTGCTCCCATTTCGTGCCCTATAGGCTAGTATCTCCTATCCACTACAATCACATTGTCATACACATTGGTTAGGAGATTTATACGCTTGATATAGGCAAATCAAGCCTTGTGCTTAAAAGGATAAGTTGTAATTTCTGTTTTCTTTCTTGTTCCTTTGTATCTTTTGTACTCTCCTTGCTACTCCTAGGGTTGGAGGCTGCGGATTGGAGAGGGTTGACTTCTCAGGTGGAGAAGGGGACTTCAAGCTACTTCAAGAAGGCTATCGCACGGGAAGCTACTTCAGAAGGCTGGTGCAACAGGTGTTGGTGCATCTACTTCAAGGGAAGGCTGCTTCAAGGTTGGGCGATTACTTCTAGGTGAAGGTTGCTTGAAGGGTTTGGGAAAAGAAATTGTATTTTATGTAAAGTCCTTGCGAGGTAATAAAATAGATTTCTTTTCAAATCCCGGTTGGGTAAGCAACCGGGTAGTGGACTGACTACCTTAGTATTTGCTAAGGCTAGGAACCACTCTAAACACCTGTGTCTCTCTTCTTATCTTTTACTTTGGTTGTTTGAGTTTAAATTGTTTTAAATTATCATAAAACTCTATTCACCCCCCCTCTAGAGGTTTTCACCAGCTTCCTACAGTAAATCTAGCACATATTTCCTCTGAGACAAATTAGTACCTACATAAGATCTAAGTACTTCAATGCCCAGAAAATGTCTCAGTTTGCCCAGATCCTTTGTATGAAAGTGTCCTTGCAATCCTTCCTTCACACGTGATATGCCTGTAGAATCACTGCCAGTGATAACTATATCATCAACATATACAACAATAATGATGGATCCAACAGAAGAGCTAGAATAAAATAATGAGTAATCAGTCACAGAACGAGAGAAGTCCATCTTTAGTACATCACTGAACTTGTCAAACCAAGCTCTAGGAAATTGTTTCAACCCGTAGATGGATTTCTTCAATCTACACACCTTCTGACACTCCCCCTGAGCAACAAAACCAGGAGGTTGCTCCATGTACACCTCTTCTTGTAGATCACCATCGAGAAAGGCATTCTTGACATCAAGCTGAAATAGAGGCCAGTCAAAGGTAGTAGCCAGATAGATAAGGATCCGTACTGAGTTCAGACGAGCCACTGGTGAAAAGGTCTCAAAGAAATCAACTCCATATGTCTAAGTATAACTCTTTGCCACCAGTCTAGCCTTCAACCTCTCAACTGAACCATCTTAATTATGTTTTACTGTGAATACCCATCTGCAGCCCACAACATTTTTCCCTGGAGGTAAGTCAATAAGATCCCATGTGTTGTTTTGTAGAAGAGCAGACATTTCCATATGCATCGCCTGTTTCCAGCCAGTATCTTTCATAGCATCAAGATGAGTTCTTGGAATGACCACAGAATCAATCCCAAGAGCAAATGACCGGGCATGCTTAGATAATTTCGACAAACAACACACATTTGCAATAGGATGTTGAATAGTACAGGAACGAGTACCTTTGCAAACAACAATGGGAACATCAAGGTCAGATGGTACTGTAGAAATCTCTTGAGTAGAGGAAGATGGGGAAGCCTCAGATACTGGAGTTGCTACCTCCTTTGCATCTTTCCTACCTCGTCTGCTATATATATGTTGATATTGTTGAATTAATGGATCACCTACTGGTTGCTCTTCCTGAATGACAGTATAGTCAAGAATGATAGGTGGCACTCTCTCACCAATGTCTGATGGTGGCACTCTCTCACTTTCACACAATTGCTCCCCTTACTGGAAACACTCGAGAAATATGGTCTGGATTCATGGAAAGTTACGTCCCGAGACACAAACATATGGCGGAGACTATGACAATAACACTTGTATCCTTTACTAGTGTTGGAGTACCCAAGAAAGAGAGTCCTAATAGACCTAGGAGATAATTTATCAGCCTTAGGATCAAAATTGTGGACAAAAGAAGTACACCCAAACACTCTAGGAGGAACAAAGAAAGGTTGGTCTTTTGGACGTAAGACAGAAAAGGGAGTACGTCCTTAAAGCACCGAAGAGGGTTGCATGTTGATCAGGAAACAGGCAGTAAGTAAAGCATCAGACCAAAACCTCTTAAGGACATTGGATTGAAACATAATAGTCCTGGTAATATCAAGAAGATGACGATTTTTACGCTTAGCTACTCCATTTTGTTAAGGAGTGTTAGGACAAGACGTACGATGAATCATCCCAACAGAGCTACAAAAACCAGCCATAGCAGCATAGAATTAAATGTCCGATTTTGATGTCGTATCCGATGGCCCAGAAATAGAAATTTTTTGAAATTTCGCACAAAATTTTGATATTTACGCCCTAATGATTTCGACGACCAAATAAGTGAATTAAATCATGAAAATTTACCAGGACTATCTGAACGCCAGGATCTACTCAAATATGCAATAATATTTCATATTGGATATGTTGGGTGGGGGGTCTCCCACATTTGTAAGCGAAGGAAGTTGAACAATTTCGATAGAATTTTGATGGCAATTTCGATGGCAAAATTAAGGAATTAACTTATGAATTTTTGCAAACACGATGTTGAGACATAAACACACTAGACTATATAATACATTTATAGGTTTAGAGGTTAGGGTGGGATACATGTATTGATGAGTGAGTGCACAAATGAACAGATCTGTCAAGTCTGCTAGACAGTTAGTCTGTTAAAAGCTTCAAGTTATAGCTTAGAACTTAAAATTTACAGTTACAAGTTCCAAACTT
The DNA here is from genome assembly GCA_963693085.1 of Alisma plantago-aquatica. Taxonomy (NCBI): domain Eukaryota; kingdom Viridiplantae; phylum Streptophyta; class Magnoliopsida; order Alismatales; family Alismataceae; genus Alisma; species Alisma plantago-aquatica. Next base: position 787,158,880 of record OY856412.1, read on the forward strand.
ACCAACTACAACTTGTATAAGTCTAGTGCTAACATTTAACTAGATTACATGGGACATTTATGCATAGATTCAAGAAAGAACTTTGTTATTTCCAGAGTATTTCTCCATATCTCTATAGAAGAGTGTAGAAATAAATGAAGGTAAAGTATATGGTTTAGGGATAGGGGAACCATACCTTAGAATTAAGAAAGATAGCTTTTAGAAGCGAGAGATTAAAAAAAATTGCCAAAATACCCAAGATGTAGCATTATCAGCTTTTGGAACAAATATCTCAAAATTTAATTTGTGTTTTTGTACCATTTCACAAAATTGCGGCCCAAACTGGGCTTTTTGCTGCGAAATTTCACCATTTTTGTTCAAATTTTGCACCTAGGGTCAAAATTTTCATGAAATTACGTCCCATTCCCTGCATTTGTGTGTTTTGCATGTCCGATCGTAGGTTTCGATGTCTAATTGCAAAAAAAATGAAATTTCGAACATAATTTTGTAATTTCGATCGAAATTTTGTTCCATGCATAGCAGTTTGAACATATTCCAAGGCACTATCATATTGAAGAATTTTAATATTGCAATCAAATTGAACCTTTATTTCTTGATGAAAATGCTTGACAATAGATAACACAGACTCTCGACTCTTTAATAAATAAATCCATGTCATGCGAGAAAAATTATCCACAAAGGAAATAAAATAGTGGAAACCATTATAACTATTGATCTTTACAGGACTCCAAACATCACTGTGGGCTAACTAAAAGGGACAAGATGCCCGTTTATTGACACAACTGGGATAAGACGGTCTATGATGTTTTCCCAATTGACATGATTGACACTAATGAAAACACTTGGGATAACTCAGGTTCTAACTTTTTCAAGCTTTCCAACGATGGATGTCCATATTTGTAGTGCCACAGTAAGGGAGAACCGTTCAAAAGGATAGCCGAAGCAGGAGCAGATACTTGGCAAGGCAGACTGTCACCGTGGATGAGGTAGAGATCACCTTTCCTAGGCCCCGCACCAATCGTCCTCATACTCTTGAGATCATGTAATACAAAGCCAGAAGGCTCAAACGTCACTGTACAGTTCACAGTATCAACTAATTTTGCAACAGACAGAATTAAAAGGAAATGCAGGCACATAGTGAACAGATTTAAGATTAATTTTAGGAGTCAGAGAAACAGATCCACTTACTAACACTCTCCTCACTGAACCATCTGCTATGGTCACAGATTTGTGAGGAATATATGAGTCAATGGAGTGAAGTAGTCTCCTCGTACCGGTCATATGTTGTCATGCTCCAGAATCAACCACCCATGAAGAAGTTGAACCAAAAGCCAGTAGGGAGTAGCTTGATTACCAGTGGTAGAAGCCAGATTTGCTGAGGAAGAAGAAGATCCCACACTCATGTTGTGTAGCCAGAATAAATCTATCACATTCTTCCTTTGTGAGTGAGATGCCAGAAGAACCAGAACTTGATGCAAACGGCTCAGAAGACTCAGCAGTACTTGCATAGTTTGTTGCCCCTACAGGTGGTGCAACATGTCTTCTATGCTTCTTCCAGCATTTCTCAACAGTGTGTCTAGGTTTGTCACAGAAGGTGCACTTAGGACGTGCTCCACGTCCTCGTCTCATACATGTACGGCCTCCTCAAACTGTAGCGGCTACAGATGCACGAGAATCTCCAGAAGGCGAGAAGCTTATAGAATCAACAGGTTCAAAATTTGATTGTAGAATTCTCGAGTAGGCTTCTTCCAGGCTAGGAAGTTTGTCAGAAGCGAGGATGACATTGTGGGTTGAACTGCAAGACGAATTCAGACCCGATAGAAACTTTGCAGTAATCAAGTCATTTCTATCTTTGACTTGTTCTTAGACAGTCACTGGATGATAGAAGCTCAGCTCCTGAGCAATACCTTGGATCACTCCGAAATATTCTTCTAAAGGCTTGTCTCCTTGTCGTTCGGCGAAAAGGCGATCATATATCATAAACTGACGATGAGCATTCTTTTCCTGAGAGTAATGCTTCTTCACGGCATCCCATATGTCTTTGGCAGTAGTATAGAACATGAACCTAGCAACAATAGCAAGTTTCATGCTCCCCCATAGCCATGTCTTCACCAGACTATTATGACGCTTTCATTCAGCATAGCCTTTGTCAGTAGAAGCAGGAGGATCCGAATCAACATGCCTTGCTTTATCTCGGGATTCTAACACTATCTGGACAACATTCATCCACAAGAGATAATTTTTCCCGTTAAGCTTGATGGAGGCGATAGGCGACATCTCGTTGTAGATAGTAGATGTCTTGATGTCCTCCACGATTCAACGGAGAGATAGAGTGACGGAGAGATACATGTCATAGAAGAATAGAGTGACGGAGAGATACACGTCACGTCAAATGATTAGATGCGTTTATGGCGCATCCACAGCCCTCAATCGAAAAATTCCCTAATCACACATGGAGATGTGATTAGGAATTTTCTACGTACGGACAGAGCCTCCAGTATGAATTTTAACGAGCCGTCTTACGTAGACACTATCTTCGAAGTCAACTAGAGGAACTGAGGGTTGCTGACGGGCGGTGGGCCTGTCCAGAGCCGGCGGCTACAGTGCTGCCCTGACCGGTGGCTGTTGCGGCCATGGTTGTATAGGCGGCTAGGCGACCAGGCGTTGCCTGGGGACGCCCAGGCCGCCTAGGCGCCCAGGCGGAGGCCCAGGCGTTTATATATATATATATATATATATATATATATATATTAATTTAATGGATACATGTAAAATTTATGAAAAATAAAGTTAAATCAGTAGATGGTTAAATAATATCAAAATCAGTACATAAATAAACACAAATCAGTAGATAACTAAATAAAAATAGTAGCTAAATAAATACAAATAAGTAGATGAGTAAATACAACTAAGTGGACAAATAAATGCAAATCAGTTGATCAATAAAGCTACATCAGTAGATGATTATATAATTTCAAAATCAGTACATAAATAAATTTAAATGAGTAGATAACTAAATAAAAAACAGTAGATGAATAAATTCAGTAGATGAATAAATACAAATAAGTAGATGAATAAATACAAATCAGTTGATAAACTAATATAAATCAGTAGATGATTAAATAATACCTAAATCAGCACATAAATAAATACAAATAGTAGATGAATAAATACATTAAATACAAATCAGTTGATAAACTAATATAAATCAGTAGATGATTAAATAATTCCTAAATCAGCACATAAATAAATACAAATAGTAGATGAATAAAATACAATAAATACAAATCAGTTGATAAATAGAGTTAAATCAGTAGATGATTAAATGATATCAAAATTAGTACATAAATAAACACAAATCAATAGATAACTAAATAAAAATAGTAATAAATAAAAACAAATAAGTAGATGAATAAATACATAAGTGGAAAAGTAAATACGAATCAGTTGATAAATAAAGTTACATCAGTAGATTCTTACATAATTTCAGAAGCAGTATAAATAAATTCAAATGAGTAGATAGCTAAATAAAAAACAGTAGATGAATAAATTCAGTAGATGAATAAATATAAATAAGTAGATGAATAAATAAAAATCAGTTGATTAACTAATATAAATCAGTGATGAATAATCAATTCTCAAATCAGTGCATAAATAAATACAAATAGTAGATGAATAAATATAATATAATCAAATCAGTTGATAAATAAAGTTAAACAGTTGATAACTAAAGTTAAATCAGTAGATGATCAAATAGTATCAAATCAATACATAAATAAACACAAATCAGTTGATAAATAAAGTTAAACAGTTGATTACTAAAGTTAAATCAGTAGATGATTAAATAGTATCAAAATCAATACATAAATAAACATAAATCAGTAGATAACTAAATAAAAATAGTAGATAGATAAATACAAAAAAGCATATGAGTAAATACAATTAAGTAGCGCCTGGGCGGGTCGCCTAGCCCGCCTGGGCGGACGCCTAGCCCGCCTGGCTCGCCTAGCACGCCTGGCACAGCCCTTGATGCTGGGCGCCCAGATATGGAGGCCCCATTGGCCGCCTGGGCCGCCTAGGCGCCGCCTGGGCGCCCGCCCGTACAACACAGGTTGCGGCTGCAAGACTGGCGGCGACAGCTGCCCCTTGGGCCGTCGGCGGCTGCCAGCGGAGCGACTCGGTGCTGCCCGGCACCGCGGTGCAGCCAGGCGGTCGCTGCCCAGCGGCAGCGCGAAGGAGAGGAGAGGGGGGGAGGCGGCGCCCTAGATGAAACCCTAGGAGCAACCTTGCTCTGGTACCATGTGAACATATGTCGCAAAGGTGCTTGCAATATAGCGTGTGTGTGAGGGTTCAAGACCTCTCACCCTTTTATTAGTAGAAACTTGAGAAATTACATAGAGGTCCAGCAATATATAGAAATTACAAATAATAGAATATAAAGAGATATATTAACATTAACTTTTCTTTTAATCATGGTATCCACTATCTCTATAAAAAAATTATGTCAAAGAGTCGATATTCCAAGATTCCACTCTAATTCGTTTTTGCTGAACTTGCTTTTTTACACGTCTCCTTTGAAAAGATTGCCCTTTCATATTTTTCAATACATCCGGGTAATGATGCAGCGGGACTAGCTTATTTTCCCACATCCATCTAAAGTGTGGAAACTCTTATTTTTCCTTCAACACAATCGGGCGCCATTACATTGAAACCCCTTGCATATTTATCATTGCACTCGATATTGATGCAGTGCGTCACAAGGTAGGGACGCTCCAACAAATTTTGATAAGGATCTGTGTCATAAAAAGAGTGACAAAGTTTAATGGTTGGTTGTCAACCTACAACCAACCCTCCCCCTTTACTCGGGCTTGGGACCGGCTACATTTATAATGATTATGCACAAAATTCGCATGATATTTTGTATGTATGCCATTATCAATCACACCTCTAACTACATGGTTGCCTCCTATAGGCTCTAGCTACAAAAGCACACAACCAAGAACAAATGTTGAGCTAATCCATGAGTATGCAATTTTATCACTAGTAGGCATATAGAGATTGACATTGAGACACATCTATGCTTGTCTAAAACAAAACAAATTGGAGCCAATATGTTGATAGGTATGATCAACAAGGAGGTGGATAACCATCATGGTTCAACTAGATACACCAACCATAATTGTCTCATGCTTCCTCGATACTCACTTACATACCACTGCAACATTGTTTATGTTTACGTCATGTCACCCTACCTAGAGCCCTACCATCGTAGACCATGTTATGTTTCCACAGATTTGTGTTTTTAAGGTTATATATTGTGCTTACAACCCATAATGACTTAGTTCATTCATTTTGCCATTTAATTTGACCTCAGATTCCACACCAAAATCCTCATCAAAACAGTTCAGCTTCCTTCACTCACACATGAGGAGACCCACCCACCCCCCACATATCCAATATGAAATATTATTGCACATTTGATCTGGTAAAATATTATTTAATAATTTGATCGTTTGGTCATCAGAATGTCAAGAATGCATCTGTCAAAATTTCCATCTAAATTTCTATTTATGTGGCCACCAAAACGGCATTGAAAATCGGTCATTTTCTTCCTTGCTTCATACCAAGATCACCTCCTCCTCTGATTCCCCCACCCTTGAATTTTCCTCATGCAATCAATATGACAAATTCATAGGCAATTGTCCATGTATTTTCCTCAGTCATTATGACAAAGTCATTATGACAAACTCAGACATTACAGCAGCTGCGGAGAGAAGTGGATGTTTTATTCGCCGTAACTTGGTTCGGTTGCTATGGCATTAACTCCATTCTTGAGAGTCAGGGACCCATGTTTCTTCTTTAATCATGCAATAATCCGTGAGACTTCATGGGAAGTTAAACATTGCCTCTGCTACTCAATCTGCTGAGCCTGTTCACCACTCTCCCATAGCTGAGGGGTGAAATGGAACAATACTCGACTCCAGCTCTCGCATATACTCTAAAAGCAGCAACAGCTAGGCCCCATTCAGTAGTGCGAACAGAAAAGTGAGGGTAGGGAAGATTGACGTGGTATTCCTGGCAGGGTATTTTTTCAACATGTACTAGTTCGACCTCCTAAGGAACTAGCTGGACCTGAGGAGGTTTCTCACAGTTATGATGGTCGCCACATGGATCTTGCACTACTCAAAGCGGAGTATTGGCGTATCCACAACTTTCCAAGGGCCTAAATGCTAGTCAGCTTGTTCCGGGCTATAAATGGCTTGAGTCATGGCAAGGACTGGTTTTGCAGTTTCAATCATGTTCTTACTGAATATGGACTCTACATAAGCAACATTGATTATTCATTTCTATAGATGCAATTCCTCAGGCAGTCAGGCTGCATGCTTTGCATCACGAAATTGTTATAATTGGGGATAATCAACATGGTATATCACAACTGAAGATGTTTCATTACTCTAGACTTATAATTTGGGCAATATGAGGTACTTCATTTGGATCTGAAGTTGCAAAATCAAAAAATGTAATTTGTTAACTGTTAGAGAAAGTAGACTCTTAATTTACTTGAAGAAACAGAAATGTTGGGTCCAAAACCTGTTGATACTCCATGCATCTGAAGCAAAAAAAAAAAACTATGCAATAAGGTGATCCCACCTTGAGGACCCTTGGAGGTACATGACACTAGTGATAAACGCAATCATCTAATGGGTTACCATACTAGACATGTCCTTTGCTATCAGTGGAGAAGCCTTTCTCTGGTCACTTACAGGTTTTCATGTGCATGCTACACCACATGAAAAGGAATTCTGTTTAATAATCACAAACACCTAAAGTTACAAGGGTGTTTTCATATAGACTATCCATGGTCAAGAATTAATATATGATCCATCACTAGCTAGTGTGTATTTGAGGGTGGCAATATGGCGTCTCGAAGATAGGATTGTTCTCAGTTTGAAGCTATGGATTTGAAGAGTGACAATCAAGTTGCTATATGCACCTAATCTTGTCTTCAATGAAAGTTAAAGAACAAAGTATATTGAGGTGGGCTGATACTTCATCAGGATTCGCCTTGTGAAAAGATTAAATAAGCTTACTACTATCAGATCAGAAGATCACCGGGCTAACTTGTCACCAAGTCATTAGATGGATGTTAGTCCAGTTTTGTGTAACAACCTAGGCATGTGAGATATATATCTCCAGCCTTAGAAGGAGTATCATATATTGTACAAAGGGTTTTGTGTGCCTCATACGGTGTAATGAGTTGTCTATATTAACCCACATTTATATGCAAACACACACAGTAGAGTAATTAGGTCGACTATTCCCCATATTGTTTGCAACAGTGATATCTACCAAAGTAGGACACTCATCATAAGGTAAGTTCCCTATCCTGATTCCAAGAAGATAGCACAAGGCATTCGTCACTCTGCCCAAGGTTAGTCAAGTAAGGCACAATGTATAAGCCATAAGACTGTTGGCATATAATTCAAGTAAAATAGCAAAAAGTAATGGCAAAAACGTGCATGTAGATATAGCAGGAAGAAACCTGTAACTATAAAGCCTCTACAAATCATGTGCAAGCTCCCATCACCCTATGGCATTGAAAATATTTTCAAATGCTAGATAAATTCACATAATAAGCAACCACGCCCCCCTTTAAAGATAGCAAATTGGTTATGTGCTTAATGTTTCAATAACATTACTAGCAAATAAGAGTAGTGCCAAACACTATCTCGCTATCTCACTGAACTGCGAAGCTTTCAGGCTACAAAAACCCTCCACTCCAAGCATCATTTTATCAACCAGGAACCAAAAATTTGTAGACAAAATATAAAATTGAGCAGTGACTAAAAGAACAAGAGAAAGAGGCTACACTCCAACTCATCTACTCGTCAAGCTGTAGTAACTCGGCCTTGAGCTGCTCCATCTTGAGCCCCATGGATCGTTGCAGCACCCCTCTCTCCTTTTCCGGGAGGCGGGCCCCCAGGTCCTGGTACATCCCTAATGCGGCCTTAACGGAGTCTCGCGCGCACTCGGCCTCCTCGTTAAAGTACACCGTCTCCTTGGACTCCAGCGCCGCTTCGATGTCCTCCCGCGCCTCCGCGAACTTGAGGTTGATCTCGTCGACCTCCTTGGTGTAGTCGACGGAACCGCCGCCGGAGTAAGCCCGGCGGGGCGCGAAGCCGAATTGAGGGAGGGGCAACGGTGCAGGGACGAGGTCGATTTGGGGCGAAATGGGGTAGAGTTCTGTGGAAAGCGGCCGTGAATGTGTGCCTCTGGATTGGGGAACGTGGGGGAGGTGGTCAGCGAGTGGGACTTGACGGATGAGGGGATAGGGGTGCGACGCCAGGCTAGCTGAGCGGAGATTAGGGATTTGAGCGGTGGATTTCGAGAGGGAGTTCCGTGCGGCTTGGAGCATCTTGGAACTCCTCCAGGAAGAGCGGAAGAGGTGGCTGAGCTGCTCTTTGAGGGTTTACATCCTCTATGCCCGGGAGATTTGTGCCCCATACATCTCGACCCTATATTTTATCGTGGGACCCACAAGTCAATGACTAGGCCCCTGTTTGGAAACGGCCTGGAACGGGTTTGGGCGCTGTCGTGTAGCCACACGTAGGCCCAAACCAGTCCGGCTCGGGCTGGGTTTTCGTTTGGCAATGAGACTGGTTCGGACCCCGTTTTGGGTTTAGTCAGTCTCATTTTCGAGCTTGACGCAGTACAGGTAGAGGCTGTTTTGGAATCTCAAACCCGGTTTGAGATCCTACCCCGACTCGCGTCTCTCGGGCGTCCCTCTCGACGCATCTTTCCCTCTCTCTTCCTGGCGAAGCAGCCCGTGAAGTAAATGTGACGTATCTGCTCCCGACGCAGCTACCTTCGGCGTAGCTACTTCCTGCCGCCTGCCACCGCCGAGCTAGGTCGGTCAAAAGCAAGGTCTGCCATGCCTCGTCATGTCGTCTACAGAGGAAGTCGTAGGTGGCACAGAAGAGGAATCTGAAACCCTAGTCAGTGTTCTGCCTTTAAATTGGGGGTGTGGTGTTGCGAGGTGCTGGACTTCTACACAAGCTTCTTCGTCCAAGTGTTGCGAGGTGTTGGACTTCCGCAGAAGATCGTTGCCGCTCGCTCGTGGTCTGTCGGCGCTGCCCAGGTCGACGCTTGTGCCCAGCTTCCGCCTCTTCCGTCGTCACTCCAAGGAGAGATTCTGCTCATGTTGGTCTCTGTGTAGGGTAGAGGGTTATTTCGGTTTTAGGGCACAATGTCGAATAGGGTTATTTCGGTTTTAGGGCACAATGTGGAATAGGGCACAATGTCGAATTAAGTACCAAAACATTTGTGAAATGGTGTTCTTTATCGAAACATGTACGGTTGAATCTGATGTTAGATTTTGATTTTGATTTTGATTTTGAATAGGCACAATGTTGTTGATTTTGATGCTTTTCCCTTTCCCGTTGTTTACTCTGCACAGAACATATTTTTTATTGGTTTGATGCTCTGGACGAGCATAGTCTCTGAACTGATGTGGTCTGTAGTATGTGTTGGTCTAAGAAGCACGATTTCAATAGGAAAAAAAATGATTCCTATAGACTATTGATAACATTATGAAGAATGTGACTCTCTTACTTTATAGTGATTCCTATAGACTATTGAATTTATCAACTAGATTTTAAGAAAATAATCTGTTTCCATCATCCTATTTATATATAAATAAGTAAACAATAATAAAAAATGGAGAGTCTCTTATATAGAAATATGTGTAATTACTATATAACAACCCTTATTGAACCTATAATAACAACTTGCTTCTCATTATGTAGCCATTTTTCTCATTAGATCCTTGAACCCAACCCCTTTTGATCCTTAATTTGTGATGTTAGTCACGTCATTGTTCTCCCTCTCTGTCACTGCTATTGGTACTGTTGTTTTCATGGTGTTGTATTTGATAAATAGTGGCGCCGGCACTTATCATATGCTCCAATACCACCTTCAGTATTTATAAATATTTTTTATGCTCACATCACAGATGCCTCCCATCACTACCACCTCCTTAATTTTCTTCCGTCACATGTCTTGATACTTTTCCTTCTTCAATCACTCTCTATTTTGTTTTTGTTGCTTGTGCCACCTCTATTGTTGTTTCTTCTCCACACATAGGATTCCATTAACCATTTTCGTACCTTGATATTTAGTATGAAACAAGCCATAGAACTTTAATTGTGATTGCATGCATACTATATGCTACAAAAAATGATTGAGAAGGTGATGGGTTTTCATTTAGTTTGAGGGTGCATCATTATGTATGATTTTTTATCATGCTTCAGTTACCAAATACAAAAGTCAACACACTATGGCTATCACACACATCTAGCTAATTCAGTTCCGTATTTTTTTCATTCATATATTTAAATTTTGTGTGGTGCAGGTGTGACATTATAGTATGTTTTAATTTACAGAATATCAATGATTGATCTTTTAGAATTTGTGTTATTCAGAAAACAAAATATAGTCATACCTCATTTTGGAAAGGATTGATGAACTAATCCTACTAAAATAAATAAAACAAAATGATCCAAATAAACATATATGTTAGTTGTTTATTAAATTACACTAATATTAGTGCCTTTTTGGACCATCTCTATGTAACAACCAAAACGACAATTCAGTAAACCGTTCTGTAGGTATTTCAGTCTGTCTGGTTGGATGTCTCAATAGTAGGTTGCTTTTTCAATATGAAATATACTAATATGTGTTCAGTTTTCTGTTATACAATAGTAGTTTGCTTTCTATATGACGGGTACCCTTTTGAAGTAAATACTACAAAATTGTATAGACTTGTGTCTAATTTTCCAAATGGTTTGAATTTGTTTTTTCCATTGCAATTGTTTTTTAGTATAAAATGAAGTATGAAGCATACGTTAAACTATTTTTTGGTTTCTAGATTGCACTTTGATGTTTTCATTTCTGGATTAGATTGTGATGATTGTTCTCATGGATTTGAACAATCATACGTATGAAGCATACGTTAACCCGAAGACGACAGTCACCCTACAACCTTTTATTTGTGGATTCATGGCGATGAGGACAACTCAGAATTGCTTAGGTATATTTACCCGAGACCAGAGAATCATATGTCATCAACTTCAGACTCCGCTGATGCCTTGTTTGTGAGAGACTGCCACCAGCCACCAACTTCAGATTCTTCTTCATCAAGTTATGTTGAATCTGTTGCATCAACAAAGAATTATTAGTGCCTTCCAGAAGTTGGATTAGTTTTGAGTTTTGTGTATTGTCTTTATTTTGCTTATATAGCATTTCAGGCTTGTTATGGGTGCCTGCCCACTAAGACAATTTATATTTATCGAATGTAGTTGAATCTGTTTTACTTTCAAAAATGATGTTCATGTTTGACTAGTTAAATCTTGAATTTTTTAATTTAGTTGGATTACTTTTAATGATGCCCCACAATACATCATTATAGTTTTTATGATTTTGTTGTTCTTGATGTCTGATTTTTTTAGAGGAGCTTATCCTAATTGGTTACGTATATGTGGTTGCATTTATCTCGGGTTAATCACAACCCTTGATGTGGTTCATCATATAGTTAGCATAAGCATAGAAGTATATGTGTACTTCTACAAGGAACACATATAAAGTAGAACATGTATCATGATAGCTGACTAGCCACTCATATTCAAAACGTATATCGGCTAAAAACTTGTTTCTTGGTCTGACGGGGTTATCAGGTTACCTCATATGTTGGGGTATTAAACATAGCATGTTAGGCATATTCAACCTCAATAAAACAACCAAAACACCCACATAAACACCCCACAAAAGGGTAACACGCCTGACTCACATCTCAACAACAAAATGAGAGTTCTTAAACCAAAGTGATATAGATAACAATTAAGTTAATTTTTAGTGTTACTTTTTTTAAAACTTCTGTTTAAACGGAGTCACAAGGCCACATTTTTAACAACAGTTCTGCGAGAATAGGACAGATTCAGCTAATCCTGCCTACAGTTGCCAAACAGAATCAGACTAAACCCAGCCTGCACAGCCAAACAGAATCAGCTTGAAACGAGTCTGAAACGAGTCCAGCCCCCCAAAATGAGACTGTTTTGCCAAACAGAATCAGACTGGTTTGCCAAACAGAATCAGACTCCAGTAGGCCTAAACCCATCCAAGCCAGGCAGGCTTGCATAAAGCCAGCCCCGAACCAAACAGGGGCTAGAGGTTGAGCTTGGGTACAGAAGATTTAGTCCCGCTCTTTGAGGCAAAAAAAAATAAGAGTACCGGCCGGCAGCGCGGACTCGACACTATTTTTGGCGGAGTTACTCTACACACTGTCATGCGCATGTTCGTAGATGGGGGAACTATTGCTAAAAAAATTAAGGCTTAGATCATAGATCAAAAAATACACGCGGACAACAAATTAGACTATCAATCCTTTTTAATGAATATTTTAAAGGTATCGAAGAAGGAAAATTGCATCATCAATCAGCACCCCAAAGCGATCACAAGCGAAAAGTAGAAAATGATGATGATTTACTTCACAAGATGTCCGGTACTTATGGACCTTTTGTGCCACTACGTTAGAGGTTGTCTGGCCTGTTGAAAAGTTGTTTGAAAGGATGTCTGCTAGAAGAGAAACTCCAATAAGATCCACACATGTGTGTTTACCATCTATCCAATCAAATAATAATATATTTGTAAGATGTCGAGTATGAAACCATCAACATGTGTTCCAAGAAAGGCCACATGAGCTTTCTTGAGTACTTTTATCCTAGCACGAGAGACAATGTCAAAAAGGTCATTACGAACAACATCATGACGGAACTTATATCATGGTCGTGAATGGTAGTGGACAATATGATCACCAAAGGCATCGGGATCTACAATGTTTCAAAGCAGACAACGTTCATCAGCAGAGTACAAGGGGATCATGAGTCAATATCAAAGGATAGGTCGATATTCAACATGAAACATAGACATGCTGAATCCTTCAATAGGAACAGTAAGCATGAAATCGTGTGCATGGTCAGCTTGTAGAGAAGAGGAAATAGCATGTTGTCATGGGGATACGCTTAAAGTAAATTGTTGAATGCTTGTCATGTAGTAAGCGTTTGTCAAAAAAGACTAGGTCTTTGGAGTGGCAGAAGGCGTACATGACAACTTGGACCAACAAACGGGCCCAAGCGTCAATGAAATGGAGACAGGACGCCACTTGAAGTAAAAATCTTTACACATACCCTCCCACACACTCGATCATCCATGTATAGGACTGTAAATGGGTAGGATTAAGTAGGGTAAAGGCTTATCCTTGCCCTTACCCGCATCAAAGATGTGGGTAGCAGGTAGGGTTATTACCATTTACCTAAAAACTTTTACCCTACTCTTACGCGCACCCTTTTCTCGGCACGGCAAATGGTAGGGTAAGGGTGAAATGGGTAAAACAACATGAAGATGGTATAAGATAATTTTAACAAAAAATTCATATGATATCCTCAGCATCACACACAAGACACTCTTAATTCTACTTTTTGATAGTAGTAATTATGTTTTTTGTGATATATAACAAAAAATAGTAATATTTTGCCTGATATTTTTCTAAAGACAAGCCCAGGACTTTTAATATATTATTTCTTATTTCTCTCTCTCTCTCTCTCTCTCTCTCTATATATATATATATATATATACATACGTCGTATATATATAACGTTTAGTGAGAGAAAACTTCAACTTCTCTTTAGAAGCACTATCACCTTCTACAACATCGATGATCATCTCCTTCTATACCTATCTCATGTGAGAAAGCTCCTCCTCTCAACTGTTGCACCGCCTCCCTACATCAGACACACCACTACACCGATTGAACCCCCACGCGGTAGCAGAAACATTAGGCATGTCTCATGCAGATGCAACACCTCGACTTCTACCACACCTACTAGATTCTACACTTACTGTCCAATAGTTATTGCAGCGGAGATACCAACCCTTCTAAATGAAGATCACACATTTACTTTGACGCGCCTTTACCACATGCAGGTGATCAACATAGAAACATGTTGACAAACCATCAGAACTCGGTGTACAACATTAACTCCATATGTGAATCTACAACGAAGGCTACTACCATTGCAAACTGCATGTGACACTGATTATACCCTTCAAGTTACACTTGAGCTAAACAAGCTAGTGTCTTTGCTGCTCCCCGAGATGAGAATAGGGGGACACATACGTACCACACTGATCAAGAATAAGAAACCAAAAGATGCTACACCATTATATATCAGTCAAGCTTATCAGTCTAAACATAGCAGCCGACAACAAAAGAAGCATAACAAAATCACTACCAGCTTCAACACACCAAATATGTCACATAGATACCCCTTCATGGACTACCCTCTTGACTCACAAAATAGAAAATCTATCATGCTATCCAAAGAATGGAAATACCTCCAGTTCGATATCCTTTCAGGCAAGAACAAGGTTCAGATAGGCAACAGGGAGTTTGAGATCACCATCACCACAAACAAGAATTCCAACATTCACATCGTCGATGGATGGGATGAGATGAGATGATTGAAGAACTCCAACTCAAAAGGGAGTCGATTATATATCTCCATCCCATTAAAGATCACGCGTTGCTAGCATGGGTTATGGACCTCTACACTAAAACACCTCCATAACTCATATCATTATTCAAGATTCCAGGAGACTCCGACCTAGAAGGCTCTGACTTAGTGAACCAACTTTTCATTTAAGAGGAGCACAAACCCAAAAGGGCACCTTCACAAATCTGATAGAGATTGATACCTCATCTGAACCGTCTTCCTCATCAGACAAAGATGATACAACAACATCTCACCGGAGATCAACCTTCACAAAGCAAGATACATTTGTCCCAACCAACTCAATCAACCATAGACCTCACGGTGTTCATCAACTCGACCAAAAATAGTTTACATCTAATTACCTCACTTCATATTCATCATATGAAACAATTTTTCCACCACTTCAATCAGGAACAATTATTGATTTAGCCATATACACCTTGTCACATGATTCAAATCCTAGTGAATGAACTCTCGTCACCTACAGACAAAAGACACCAACTTTCTATCTGTGTTGTGGCAGATGTTATAGACATGGACACTCTAAGTCTTGATGCACATTACCCCCTGTGTGTTTCACCTGCAACATGCATGGACATCTTTATTACTTCGCCTATACAAAAACTTTCATTCCCTGGACCACACTAGGTCTCAAACCACACATTTGAACATGTTTCATGCAAAATATGCTATTGTTGATAGATCAGGATGATATAGAAGAGTCATTTTATCACCAAAGAGGCCTCAACCCAATACAAAATCATTTGTAGACCAAAATCATTTCTCTTACCTCCATATACCTAACACAGACACATCTTCACCACCTATTCCCACAGGTAAACCACCCAAACATCCCACTTATAGATCCACACACTTCTTAGTGAAGGCCAACAACTTCCATCTCCACATTTAAAAACACCTAGAGATATACCAGCATAGACTGCGCCTTCCACACTGAGCTATCGACAAGCCTTGACCAAATCATATTCCTCCCCATTCGTCATGGCCCCCTAGTACATCTTGAGAAGGAATTCCTCATCAACATTCCAACCAACTCCATGCGTTTGTTGGGTGTTTTCGCAAGCCACATCATCCTTGTCACTATCACAAATAACATCGACAATAACGCAGTCAATATTCTCGATGTTAAATAGGCCATTGCTCTCTTGATCCCTAGACATATGTCCTTAAACCTAAGATATAGTCTCGATCCCAACTTCAGTACTCGGTACCAGAAGGCACCAAACTTGATCACCTTTTTGGAGAAGTCATGACGATCCCATGTGGAACTAGCTTCGTTCAAGCCAATATTACCAAGTGGTCACCCAGACAAGGGTCTTCTCTTGCGAGCTCGGGTGGCCCTAGGTGGGTATCTATTTACGATCTCCCTTCACACTTCTGGGAAGTAGAGATCTTCTGTGCAATTGCACATTCTATAGGTGCAACCCTATAGTTTGTTAGCCATGACACACTTCATCCTAAAAACTACATCAAAGCTTTCTATGTTTTCTCTATGAAGCAAGACATCACCCTCCCAACTTCCATCAACATTAGATTAGGTGAGAAGATTTACAAAATCAAACTGGTTTTTGAAAACCCTACCAATACTACCACCACCTTTTTCAATATAGCTCACCGTCCTCCTTCATGGTACTACCCCATCAATATGAAAAAAAACTTTTATTGCCCCTAGGAAACCAAATGATAAGAAATGATCTGGGAGAGGAAAAACTCATCCAACCTCTCACAAACCAACTCCAACCTTTACAGTCCAAATAAAAGACCTAAAATGGCCTCATCATCAGTGGAGAGTAACAACAACTCTTTCATAGACTCCATTAAACCCTTCTTGTTTCATAACAATGCATCTACCACGACAAACCTTGATGTTCATACAGTCTAGAAGAGAAAAACATCTATCATGGAGGAGATTATATCTTCATAGAGTCCACAACTGAAGAGCAAAGAAAAAGCACCAATCACCATTTCGACGGTCAACTCTCTAACAACTAAACCATAAGGACCCACCAAGAAAAACTACTTCGCCACAGAAGAATCATGTAACAATCCATAACTTTAGGTTATTTCTCATTTATGAGAACTACATTTCTTCTTAGATGCATCTAAAAATCTTGAGCATGATAATCCGATAGATATTATATAAGATATTGCCTCATGGCCCTATATACAAACTTTCTCAAAATTTGCAAATACACTAGGTATCACTTTTGAATCATATGTGGCAACTCACTCAACATTGGATGATATAGAAAAATTCATGGGATGGCATAATCATAGACAAATACATAACACCTATGTCAGACTAGATAAACTATACATCAGTTCATAGTACTTTACAAAGATATATCTAGTCTTACACCTCCATGTAAATAAAGATATTATCATGGAATGTTTGTGGTGCGTCTAGTTGATGTGCACATTTTATATATACTTTTTTCCACTTTTGCACACAAATTCAATTCATTTTTCTCTACTTTTGGCCTCTATACATATTTGATTTTCAACTTTTAGTTATTTTACTTGCCTTGTGTTTGTGATCACAAGTACATGATTTTGATGGAGAAATGGGGTCAATCCAACCAAAATCTGACCTTTGTTGGATTCACGAAGGTTTGCATGCTTGATAGAGTTGATCTTGAAGAAATTGAAGAAGACACAGTGTGTGCTATTTTCCATATGATGTGTAAGATTATAGAGACTCACGCCCCAGCTGCATATAAAAATACACGGCGTGTTGCTACTAAAACATGGTGTGTTCGTACATTCAAATGCCATGTTTCAAAGTTTTGGAAACTCACATGGCATGTGTTTATTCAGACACGTCGTGTGTCATTTTCTCATGTTGACTTCAAGTTGCAGCTACACGGTGTGTCTTCCAGTGACACTCTGTGTACCCTTTGCAGAGGCAATTTCACTCAGCTATTACATGTTGCGACACAATGTGTCTTTCTCATAACATGTCGTGTCTTTGTTAGTTTTTGTAAAATTTGAAAAGAACTGCCCCTCATTTTGAAATACAAGAAAATCCATATGGGGTGGTTATCTCTCGTCATTTAAACACTCTACGACTAGAAAATAGTCCAGAGCAAAAGGAGGGAAATTTTAGAGAAGAAAGAGAGGTTTCTCGAGAAAGAGCATCCATGCTTCACCATTTCTTCTCCAAAGAGTGAAGCAGAGCTCCTCTACTCTGTTTGGGCTTCTCAGGAGGGAAAGTAGTACGAGTAGAAGTAGCTATAAGGGTCAAATTCCAGCCTCCAATCAGATTTTTACCTATTTTCACTTCACTCTTTGGTTTTCTTTGTTTCTTCTCTCTCTAATCATGGCAAACTCCAAAATTTGTGCCTTGTACTTGTGTTTCCGCATTATGTGTGAGTAGAACCTTTCTTGTTGGGAATGGGAGAGTAGATCCCATGCTATTACTCATGTGAACTCGTAATTTTGTTCTAGTGTTAGTTAATTTGCTTCTCCAAGAATTTCTATAGTGTTATTTACTTGTATGTTTTCTTGTCATCAAATGTGCATGTTTTATGCTTCTTTATGTGAATTCAGTAGAACGTATAGGGGAGTATGGAGTAGTTTTCTTGGCAACAAATCCTTGACCAAGGGAGTGGCTAGAGTATATTGAGGATCCAAAGTTGTAGTTTGAATGTGAGCATAAGCACAGGAGTGCCATGTAAAGATGACACTATTTCATACCATAAGTAGGTGTATGATTTCGGTAACCTCCTTGCAAGTTAACTAACATGTTAATTTTGTAGTTACATGTGAGTAATATTGTGGAAGTGAAATCTTGTGACCAAGATCTCTTAAAATCTGATCTAAATTCCTTTGGTTTAGTCCTTTATTTCTTTTAATTGCAAATTACTGAATCATAGTCCAACTCCACTTTTGCAAATTGATATATATTGTTGAACAACAACACATTTGTGCCTAATAGTGCCTTGCTCCCTTAGACGACCTTAGTAATACTACATGCATTCGTATACTTGCGGGGTAGTGTTCGAGTTTACAAATATTAAGACTTGCGCACATAGCTAACAACTTTTTGGCATTGTTGTCGAGCATCGATATTTTTCTCTTATAATAAAGCCCAGAGATTGAACACACTCTTAGCAGTTGAAGACGAGCAAGGAGGATTGACGACCCTTCAAACATGGGAGACCCACAATCATCATCACTGCATTCTTTACCCCCATCTTCACCTGACAATCAAGAACAAATCATGGAAGATGATCATCCTTTAAAGGATTTCATCATTCCAATCACAATCAACATAATGGGGCTATCAATAGCCCACATATCGAGGCAAATAACTTCTCCATCAGCCTGATAATCATGAATATGATTCAACAAAACTGCTTTGGAGGGACTCCCATGGAAGACCCCAACCTGCATGTAGCTGAATTTCTACTATATCTGAATATGTTCAAGATTAATGGCATTGCTCCTAATGATATATGCCTACTATTATTTCCATTTTCTTTGAGGGACAGAGCCAAGGCGTGTCTCTTTTCTTTACCAAGAAATTCCATCAACATTTGGGATGAACTTCTTAAGGTTTTCTTAGCCAATTACTTCCCACCAAGCAAGACGACTCAATTAAGAAGCTAATTGACTAAATTTTCTCAAGAGGACGGAGATACTCTATATGATTCATGGGAAAGGTTCAAAGACCTTCAAAGTCTTTGTCCTCACCACGGTCTTAGCAATTGGTTGCTTCTTCAAACAATCTATAATGGTCTTTATTATAACACCACGATGACTATAAATGTTGCATCCAATGGAGATCTAATGAACAAATCTTACAGGGAGACCTATACTATAATAGAAGACATCAGAATCAATCATTGCCAATTGAGTACTAAAAGGAGTAATCAACTGCTCTCATCTTCTGCTTCTTTTGGGAAACAAATAGGTGTCCATGATTTTTTTGAGAAATAAATAGGTGTCCATGCTATAGAAGCTATTGATCTAATTTCTACAAAGTTAGATGCCTTGACATAGATGTTTGAGAGGTTGACGACTCAATATAACTGTAACATCCCTGACCTGGGTTATGCTTTAACCCTAGATGTTTTGTTTAATAAAGTTAATTATATGTTTGCTCTTATCTCTTGAAAAGTAATTAAGGCTCAAGAGGAACTTATGTTTCAATTTTAGTCCTTTTTGAATAATGTTGAAACAATGTTTTGCCTATTTTGGACTAAAGTGCAAATTGCCCAAGTTGAGGGGTTAACTTGCAAATGTTACATGATAAAATGTTCCTCAAGTATTGAAGCATCATAAGAATGAGAATGATGCAGAGGTATGGCTTGTGGCAGCCCGAGTACCAAGAAAGAGCTTGTTAAGCAATGGTTGTGCATTAATACCTAGTGTTGGTGTAATGTGTAATTTACCCAAAACCTAGGGTTCAATATGCAAAATACCACTTCTAGAGAGTCCTTAATGTTTCTTGGTAGCAATTAAAGACAAGAAAATCAGAGGGTCGTCTCATTTGAATCTCTTTGGAGGAGAGAGAATGTTGATATTAAAATAATCAAGATTTAAGTATAATTGAAATCCTAATTCAATTTAATGCAAAAATAAATATATTAATGGAAGTGCTCTTCAACCAAAAATGGAATGTTTGAATTTACATAATTATGGAAGTCCTTGTGCCTTACAAAGGCAACGAACCACTCACATTAGTTAAAGGAAAAGTAATATCCACTCAATTTTGGATATTATTATTATATTGATTAAGGTGCTTAATTTGTCTTCTTTTAATTCATGGATAATGAAGAGGAATTATAAGGTGGGGGAGATGGATTCGTATGCAAGGGATGGAGGGGAGTATGTGGCACCAATTTTGGGAGTTGAAGGAATTATTTATCACTTTCTCTCTCTTTGAAATTCCCTTATATACATCCCATTTTCAACCCACATGAAAGGCTTTTTCGATTCCTTTTTCTTTCCTTGCTTTGGTTGAACACAAGGGAGCTTAGGAGCAGCAGGAGGACGTGCCCCAACCTGTAGGTAATCTCCATAGTCATCTTCAACCTTAATTTCATGGTGGAAATCGAAATTCAATGGCTAATTTCTTTTTTCTTCATTCAATCTTCAACCTTAGCCATTCATTTCACTCAAAGACTTGAGGACGAGCCTTTGGAAGTTGAGGAAGCTTCATTCACCATTGATAACGTGAAGCTTGAAGCTTGGATTCAATTTTGAAGGCGGGTTATATAACTTGAACCCTTAAATGTCATTATTGCTTGCAATTTATTCATCATGTGTTGAACCTTTCTTTTTCTCGATTTCCTTTTGATTGGTGGTTGAAATCACCATAAGAATCACAATTGATTTCGAAGGTTTGCAGCTTGAAGATGATGATGTCATCTTAAGCATACACCTCAATAAAGGAATGGGAAAATAGTTTTCAAAACCGGTTGAGTTGATTCGATTTCAAAACTGATTGGGTTGATTCAGTTTCAAACCCGAATGGGCAATTTACCTTAAGACCGAATGGGTAATTGAACCCAAGACCAAATGGGTAATTTACTTCAAAACCGAATGGGTAATTTACCTCAAAACAAAATGGGTAATTTACCTCAGAACCGAATGGGTAATTGACTTCAATATCGAATGGATAATTGAGTTCAAAACCGAATGGGTAATGGATCTCAAGATCGATTGGGTAAATTGAACTTCAAAACCATTTGGGGTTATTTGTTGAGGTGAATGATGAAGATCCAATGGCTTAAATTGAATTAAATTTAATGGATTCAAGGATGGGTGATCCATTGATTACTAACCCTAATTGGATTGAATGGTTGAAACCCTAAATCGTTTGAGTCAATTTCTAAGTTGAATGGCTCAAACGGTCTCAAGACCGTTTGAGGGCAATTGAGACCAAACGATCTCAAGACCGTTTGGAGTTCAAGGGTTGTGATGGATGGTTGGAGATCCAAGGGTTGTAATTTGATGTACTCTCAATGGTTCAATTGATGATCGATTCAATGAAGCAAACCCTAATTGATTGATTGGAGGAAACCCTAATTGGTCCATTTGGTTTCAAGGTGGTTTGGACCAAATGGTCTTGAGACTGTTTGAGTCCAAACGGTCTTGAGATCATTTGGAATTAAATGGTCTTCAGACCGTTTGGAGAGAAAACGATCTCAAACCGTTTAATGGTCAATCGGTTTTAATGATGAGTTGCTCATGTGGTTTCAAACCATTTGGAGATAATTATATTTTATTCAAACGGTCTCAAACCATTTATGGACCTTGAGATCAAGACCGTTTGATGGTCTAATGGTCTTAAGACCGTTTGAAGGTCAATTTACTTCAAGACCGTTTGAGGGTCTAATACCTCAAGACCGTTTGAAGGTCTATTTGATTCAAACCGTGTAAGTACAATCAACCCCATAATTGTTAATGATGTATATCAAAGATAATTATAATGGTTTTACCTTTAAGGTACTTAAGTGATTAGTACCTTTTGAGTGGTTAATCATTGATTCTTATGAAGGAAGTAACTCAATACACTATGTTATCCCTTCGTTCAAGTTGACCTAATAAAATCAAGTTTGAAGTAATCAACATCCTAGAGAGGATGAGAGAGAGGAATTCATACATGTATAATAATCATGTAGTGGTTATGCCCCAACACTCTCAACATGAATATAATATGTAATTAGGGTATGATCTTTGATAAAGAGATCATCAAACCCTAATTGAGAAGGTTGATGAGCCCTAACCCTAATTTAGGGAAATGCTAGGTGATGTCATGTGAAACCCTAATCAAGGGTAATGTCATGTGAAACCCTAATACAGAGATGTGATGTGAAATCCTAATCAAAGGTGATGTCATGTGAAACCCTAATCAAGGGTAATGTCATGTGAAACCCTAATACAGAGATGTGACGTGAAACCCTAATCAAGGGTGATGTCATGTGAAACCTTAATTAAGGGTGATGTCATGTGAAACCCTAATGCAGAGATGTGATGTGAAACCTTAATTCAAGGTAATGATGTGATGTGAAACCCTAATTAAGGGTGATTCCATGTGAAACCCTAATACAGAGATGTGATGTGAAACCCTAATCAAAGGTGATGTCATGTGAAACCCTAATCAAGGGTAATGTAATGTGAAACCCTAATACAGAGATGTGATGTGAAACTCTAATACAAGGTGATGCTATGTAATGCTATATGAAATCCTACCCTAATATAGGATGAAGGTATGTGAAATCTTAATTTTGGGTTATAATGCATGAAAACCTAATGTTGGATAATATGATAAATCATAACCCTAATTCTGGGTAATGGGATGAGTATCCCTATTTGACATGAAATTGGGAAACCCTAACCCTAATGAGTGAATAGTGATGCTACCATTACATTGCACAGTGCTAATATGTAGTTGATATAACTGTTATCATGTGCACTAATCATGCAGGTATCATGAGATGATGGATATAGCCAAGTATGAGCTATGATGTTTTATTATTGAAATTGTTTATGGGCCTTGTGAGCCATAATATGATGTGTTACCTAGTGAGAGGTAACGAGATATTAATGGGCTCTAAGATCCATGTGAGATGCATGTATTGCAAGTATCATATTTACCTTGGTCAGATGACCTAAAGGTATTAGTTACCTGATAAGTGGAATACGTATTCTTTAATGAATTGAGGGTTTGAATACCCATATTTCATAATCATGACGATGAGATGTTAAGGGATGAGAATGCCCCTGATGTGACAAGGGATTGAGATCCCAATGTTTTATAAAGCTTTGAAAAGTATTTGATAGAAGTATTACTCATTCTTTGTAGCATTTGTTATAATGAATTATGTTTGAAAACCTGACTAATGCTAAAAGAATATGGTAATGTACTTAATTAATCAAGTGAAATCTTACCATGTAGAGCCATGACCATAGATCCATCATCATCAGTAGTTGGTGATGGTGAAATAGGTTTTCCTACAGGAACTCCTAGAGGGCATACTATTGAGTATGTGGGGGTTATGGGCGTGAATATCCTTACGCCCTAATGGAGGAATTGATGTGAGATAAACATTCATTATATATTTCGGGATGGATGTATCACTAATCTCCCGAATGCCGAGATGGATGTATCATGAATCTCTTGATAATGTTAATATCAGATCGATGTGAGATAAACATGAAATCTCTCAATTGCGAAGAGAGTACAGCTGCCACTATAACTCTATAGCGAAGTTGCCAGTATACCCTGGAAAGCTATTCAGCAGAGACATAAGATGTCCTGCATTTTGTCCTCACACTGACTGAGGAGGATGAGGTCATGGGAATCCAACTCTTCCATTGACCTATGTATGGTACCGATTTCGATTTCGCAATGGTCGGTTGGAGTATGAGCAGTATACCTCATCTCCTCATGGCTTAAGTATGATTGTAAAATGTAATCAGCCGTGTAGCGTATTTGCTTAAGGTTGCAATATGAGAATCACTGGTTGATGTTACTCTGCATAGTATGACTTAAATAGATAAATGTTATACATGTTCTTCAATTCCTTATTGGATTAGAAACATGTTGCTTATCAAGATATAACTGAAAGGATTTAAATAAGAATATTACTCTAATCTGTTCAAACATTGGTTTATCTGCTGATTAATATATATGATTCTTATGCTCAGTTTTATTCTATTAATTTGTAATAATGATATTTCTGGTGGAGAGTTATATCTCTCGCTGAGACAATTTTTAATTGTCTCACCCCCGTGGGATCCAACTTTTTAGGTAAACGCAGAAGAAGAGGAAGAAACCCTACTGTATGGGAAGAGCAGCAACAACAGTAACAGCAGCAACAGGGACAACGGCGATATTCTAGGTGGAGACACTGGATGTCATGTTTTGTGTAGAGAGTCCTATGTGTCATCTCTATACTCTCAGGTCCTCAGAGTTAGTAGTTAGTACTTTAATGAATCGATCTGATATTTTGGCTTGATGCCTCGAGGTTCTTATACTGTCTATGTATAGTTTTAACAAGGCAGTTGATGCTTGTAATCCTCGAGAAGAGACGGTACATGATATGTACTTATGAACCAGGATGTAAATATAATACTTTGGTTATTAACAAAAGAGTTTTCCTGTGTTTGGATCTCTGTGTAAATGGTTTTAATTTTCAGTGATTTTAGTAATTCCGCTGCTTATGTTTAATTCCGCAATTAATTACACTATCACGGTCTGATTTGGTGTTGGGTCGTCTCAATAACTATAAGCAGATCGAATACAAAGTGAATACTACTATATCTAATATTCAAATCTGAAAAGAAAATTCGATCTGATATTCGATATGATTTTCAATGGATATTATAAATAATATCTAAATCCGATTCGAATGAATAATATCCAAATTCAAATAAATATTTGTTTCGAACCCAAAATCATAAATTTATTGTTAATAAATATATTATATATAGAAAATATTGATATTGCTATGAATATATATGATTAAATACCTATATTTTCATATGTTATATATAGATAATATATATTTCATAATATCTTTATATTTTTTGGATTCAAATTTTTTTCCCAGAGCAGATATAGAAATATCTGATATCCTATCCTAATTTTTTCGGATATTAAATTTGATATCCTAAATCCAATCCAAATTATGAGGATATCATATTTTTTTTCAAAATTTTGGACTCGAGTCCGGATTGAATGTGCAGATTTTGGATATCCATTCACATGTCTACTTCTCAACCATCCTAACCGATAAATCTGATTCGTGATGCAAGTGAGGCCATTAGACAAGTAGCTTCTTCAAGCTACACTTCTTTCATCCCATCTGAAGAGAACATGGAGCAATGCAATGTTGTAGTAAGTTTTGGGAACAAACAACTATACAATCCACATTTCAATACCTACAATCTAGGTTAACATATGATCACCCAAACCTCTCCTACCACAACAACAATAACTCTCAAAATCCTCAATAAGCTCAAGGTCAACAATCGTTGAATGTGGGGAACATGCCACCTATGGGAAACAATCCTCCGGGTTTCAACAATAATGTCAATAAAAACTTCAGCCAAACCACAACAACAACCAAAGTCAAATTTGGAGTCTCTTCTTGAAGGTTTTGTTTCAGCTCCATTGAAGCAAAATGAGGAATTCCGCCAACATGGTCAGATCATTAAGGATGCTATCCAACAACTTTCTTCAAAGGTGGATGACATTACTACTCATACTAAGATATTGGAGAATCAGATTGCTCAACAAGCCCTAGCCAATCAAAGGACACCTTCTAGTTCCTTTTCCAGTCAACCAAAGATGAATCCTAAAGAGACATGCAAGTCTATGATGCTAAGGAGCGGAGAAATGATAGGAGGATCCTCATCGCCTTCAAAGAGGAAATTTGAAGAAGTTATTGACACAACTGTGGAGGAAACTACTAAAATTCAAAGGAAGAAAGCTTCTAGAAATCCAGAACAAGGTGATACTTCTAGTAAGCCTAATGTTCCTTTCCCTTATAGGTTTGCCAACACAAAAGATGATGCAAAGTTCAACAAGTTTAGGGATATCTTGAACAAGCTATATGTGAATCTTCCTTTAGTTGAAGTGATAGCTGACATGCCTTCTTAAGTCAAGTTTTTAAAAGACATTCTCACAAGGAGAAGGAGGCCCGACCAAGCTAAAATTATTATGTTATTCAAAGGATAAGCTCTATCACTCAAAACTATTTTCCTAAAAAAACTTGATGATCTAGGTGCATTCGCTCTCCCTTGTAAAATTAGAGATTCAACTTTTGACAAAGGCTTAGTTGATCTTGGCACTAGCATTAGTTCGATTCCCTTTTCTCTACGGAAAAAGTTAGACTTGGGAGACTTGAAACCAACATCAATGAAGATATGTCTAGTTGATCTTTAGATTAAATACTCTAGAGGGGTTGTTGAAGACATTCCCATGCAGATAGGGAAGTTCTACATCCCTTGTGACTTTGTAATTCTGGACATGCATGAAGATCTGGCGAATCCAATCCTTTTTGGTAGACCATTTCTTCGGACTCTAGGCTATATTAGATGCTAGAGAAGGGAAACTAGCTGTCAGAGTTGAGAGGAAGCTCTAGTATTTTTTTGTGTATGATGCAATGAAGACAGCCAACACCAAAGAGTATCTTTGTTTGATATATAGCATTGATACTTTGTTAGAAGAAGACAAAACCAATCATGAACATGTTTTTGATGATCTTGAAGGTGAAGAACACAAAGATGACTCAACACTTGTTTTCAATGAAGAAAATGTGGAAGATGCATCAAACTTATCATCCAAAGAAATACCAACCAAGAAGGAGGCAAGTGACATTACCACCACTTCAGATGAAGGTAGAACTTAAACCCTTCCCACTGGGGTTAAGATATGCTTTCTTGGACCCAAAAATTTCTTCTCATGTTATAATAAATGTTGATTTGACTCAAGAATAAGAGGAGAAGTTGTTGAAAAAGCTTAGATTGTACAAAGAGGTAATAGAATATTCAATTGATGATATGAAAGGAATTAACCCTTCCATTTCCATGCACCACATAGCCTTGGAAAAAGATGCTAAGCCATGCATAGAACCACTAATAAGTTTAAATCAAAACATGATGGAATTTTTTATAAAGGAAATCTTTAAGTTAAAGGATGTAGGGATAATGTATCCTGTCAGTGACATCCCATGGGTAAGTGTTATATGTGTTGTACCTAAAAGGGGTGGAACCACTGTAATGAAAGGGGACAATAATGAATTGATTCGAACAAGGGTAGTAACTGGGTGATGAATGTGTATTGATTATGACAACTAAACAAAGCCAAAAGAAAAGACCATTTTTCCCTGCCCTTCACTGACTTAATGTTGGAGAGACTTTCTAATTACTCTTATTTTTGTTATTTAGATGGATATTCTAGATTTTTTTCAGATTCCTATCTATCTACCTGATCAGGAAAAACAACCTTCAA
The DNA here is from genome assembly GCA_963693085.1 of Alisma plantago-aquatica. Classification (NCBI taxonomy): domain Eukaryota; kingdom Viridiplantae; phylum Streptophyta; class Magnoliopsida; order Alismatales; family Alismataceae; genus Alisma; species Alisma plantago-aquatica. The sequence goes on from OY856412.1 coordinate 787,186,477, forward strand.
ATGCTCTTATGGAAGATATGCTCATAGGAGAATGCCTTTTGGGTTGTGTAATGCACCCACTAATTTCCAAAGATGCACGATGGTCATTTTCTTTGATTTCATAGAAAAGATTGTGGAATTTTTTATGGATGATTTCAGTGTTTATGGTAATTCCTTTGATGATTGCTTGTTGAATTTAACTAAAGTTTTGCAACGATGTGAATAGGTCAACCTAGTGCTCAATTGAGATAAGTACCATTTCATGGTGCAATCAGGAGTTGTACTTAGCCATGTCATTTCAAGCAAAGGGATTGAGGTTGATAAAGCAAACATTGAAGATATTGAGAAGATGTCAACTCCAACAACAGTGAAAGAAGTTCAAAGCTTTTTGGGACATGTAGGGTTCTATAGAAGATTCATTAAAGACTTTTCAAAGATTGCAAAGCCTCTACGCTCCTTGTTAGCTAAAGATGTTCAATTCATATTTAATGAAGATTGCAAAATTGCCTTTGGAAATTGAAAGATGCTCTTATCTCAGCCCCTGTCATTCAACCACCATACTAGAATGCTCTTTCTAAAATCATGCATGATGTTAGTGATTATGCCATAGGGGTAGTTCTAGACCAAAGACGAGACAACAAGCTCCATGCTATTCATTATGCAAGCAAGACCTTAGATGAAGCTCAAATAAATTATGCCAGTACAAAAATGGAGATGCTTACTATAGTCTATGCTTTTGATAAGTTCTGACGGTACCTTGTGGGCTCCAAAGTCATTGTATATACGTACCATGCTACTATTAGGTATCTCATGAGCAAGAAGGATGTCAAGTCTCATCTTATCTGCTGGATTCTTCTATGACAGGAGTTTTATTTGGAAATCAAAGACAAAAAGGAGATATAAACCAATGTATTCGATCACCTTTCACATCTTTCCACAAGTTTTGAAGACAAGGTTCCCATTGAGAAGTTGTATGTGGTAAACTCACTTGTTGTGCCATGGTTTGCCAACTTCACAAACTATCTAGACATAGGACGTCTTCCTCCTAATGTCACGTATCAATAGAAAAATAAGTTCCTTCACAATGTCAAATTCTACTATTGGGATGATCCCCTATTGTTCAAGCAATGTGCAGATGGGCAGATTAGGGGATGTATTCCAAATGAAGAGATCCCAAGCGTGATTTTAGATTTCCATTCCTCTTCTTATGGTGGACACTTTGAAGTGGATAAGACTTCAACTAAGATTCTGCAAGCAGGTTTTTATTGGCCAACACTATTCTGTGATGTACTGCATTCGTTAAATCTTGTGATAAATGTCAAAGATTAAGAGATATCTCAAAGAAGGACGAGATGTCATTGAACTCCATCCTAGAGATTGAAGTTTTTGATGTATGGGGCATAGACTATATGGGCCCATTTCCCTCTTCATGCAACTATAAGTTCATCCTAATGGCGTGTGACTGTGTATCAAAGTGGGTGGAGGCTATTACCAGTCAACCTACACAAAACAAGTGATGAATCTATTCTAGAATATTATTTTTCTGAGATTTAGAGTTCCAAGAGCAATCATATCAGATGGAGGGAGTCATTTCAATGAAAGAAATTCAACAATCTACTGAGAAAATATGGTGTCAAGCATAATCTCTCTACACCATACCATCTACAAACTTCAGGGGAAGTTGATATTTCAAATAGACAATTGAAGTCAATATTAAAGAATATAGTCTCTAACTCAAGAACAGATTGGGCATTGAAACTAGATGACACACTATGGGCTTATAGGATAGCTTACAAAACACCTGTTGGTACTACTCCATCCAAGCTAGTCTATGGGAAATCTTGTCATCTACATGTAGAACTTCAACATAGGGCATTCTGGGCAATGAAATTTCTCAACTATGACATGAAGAAAGTAGGAGAAATAAGGCTACTACAACTCCAAGAACTAGAAGGGCTGAGATTATATGCATATGAAAATGACAAGATCTATAAGGAAAAGACAAAGAGATGGAATGATAAAAGGATCCGTACCAAGGACTTCAGAGAAGGAGATCTAGTACTGCTATTCAATTCCAAGCTCAAGTTCTTTGTAGGGAATCTGCATTCTAAATGGGCAGACCCTTTCTTAGTGTTGAAGGTCTACCCTGTGGAACCATGGAGTTGCAAGGAAAAGAAGCCTCATTCAAAGTCAACGGTCAACGTTGCAAACTATACACTAAAGGAGAGAAGATAGACCAGGGAGCCTATTGCTTCCTCTCAGATGCTTGAAGTTGTTGTCTACAATCTCACTCCAGAATCAAAATGGAGGACCTTGTGGGAGTTAATCCCATGCTTAGGATAGAATTCTTTATTCACATTTTCTCAAGAAATTTTTCATTCCCAAATAAATTTGGTATGGATGAATGTAATAATGTAGACCCTCATAAACACATATCATCGTCTTTGCAGGTGTTGAGAGAAAGAAAACCAAGTTCTAAAGAAATTCAATGAGATACATCGTGTGTAATACAAAACACGACGTGTCCCCACTCAAAAGAAAGCAATTCAGGAAAATATATAGAAAACACAACATGTCCTCATTCCAGAAGTAAGTTTCTATAAAGTCACATGATGTGTCTTCATTTGCACATGTCGTGTCTCCATCAACGTAAAGACGCCGGCCAGTTTTTTGCAAAATCACATGACGTGTGATAATCTCCACACTATGTGTACGATAGTTCATTCAAATGTCAAAAAAATCTTCTGTAAACTCACACATTGTGTCTTTATTTGCACACATCGTACCATTATCAGTTTGGGAATGTCAGAGGGTTCACTAGAAAGTCACATGTCGGGTGGAAATTTGCACATGACATTCATTTCATAAGAAGGGATCTTGCTAGAAACAAATAGGTTGTGTCTTTATTCAAACATGTTGTGTCCTCATCAAGCAAATAAAAAATAAAAAGGGCAGTCAAAATGTGCATTGTTGCACGTTGTGTACCACAAGGCACACGTCGTGTTTCAAAGTCAGAAATAGGGGTTTTAGCCCTAATCTCAAGTCAATGTCCTCATTTCGTCATTTGTTCACATTGTGTGTGAGCCTCCTCTCCAGTCGTGTGTGAAATCCTCAATAGTCGTGTCCACTACGCTCGAGATCTAACACCACCTCCACTCCTTCATCAATCATTTATGACGAGAGAGACTCCTCCACGCACACCGCCACTGATGTCTTCCCCACACACTACTTCTCCTGCCATCTTCTTTGTAGCAAGACACAACATCCAAATCAGGTCTGGAGCCTCTCTAGCAACCACGTCACGATCAAACCACATCTCTAACACTGCCACCTAGCATGTATGGAGATCCAACCGGATCCTCCACGCCATCATCATCTCGACCTCTCCAACTACCTCATCGATGCTCCATCATCTACCAAGCTACGCCATCACTGCCATCGAGTCTAGAGCACACAACCTTCACTCGATCCAGACCCTCGCCAACTTGGAGCTCGCCACCAATGTGTAAACACATCGTGAACAAGCAAAAACACATTGTGCATCCTTGCCATCTCCAACCTTAAGATTTTCCTAATTTATAGAAGACATGCCATGTGTTTCTCAGAAGACGTCATGTCCGCCCGTTCATTTTCTCTGAGTTTGACACCTCTTCCTACCCAGAAGACATGTCGTGTGCCACAAAGAACACACCATGTCTCTGTGCTCAGAAGCTCAATCTCAACACCAATGACACTAATCAAGCAAGCATCCAAACACCGATGGGGGGAGAGCTCTTTCGCAGCTCCCACCTACGTCTCCACCACTCGGTTACAGTCACAAAAGCATAATACTCCACATATCAATTTTTGATCTCTTGTAGGGTACTCCCTACATGCTTGGCATGTGAACAAACTATGGAGACACTGGGGGTTCAAGGATGAGGTCATGTGGCTGCTAGAGGAGCAAGTACTCAAATACACATGTTGCACAGTGAACAATACATACCCTAGGATGACTTATGAGTTTCTTACTACCCTTAAAGTTGAAAATGACCCAAAGCAACCTCATGAGCCCTATGTTGTTATTCATTTTTGTCTTTTAGGTCAAAGTTATACGATAACATTCAAGCAGTTCTATGAGGCATTCCAATGCCATCAGGGGGTGGGATATCTTATTCTCCATAGTTCAACAGTGATGAGTTCTAGAGGGAATTGATAGATGATCACATCCATGATGCTAAGAAGGCCATGGCACAACGCATTCATAATCCAATATTTTGCTATGTTCATCATCTTCTTAGTACATGGGTTTTTGCCAAGAAGGAAACTCAGGGGGTATGTAGAAAGCAAGACCTCTTCTTTTTGTGGGGAATGGTAAATAACTAGAAAATCAATGCATGATAGTTCATACATACCAGGTTGTTTGATATCAAGAAGATAAATAAGAGGGAAATCAGGTGATATCATGAGTGGGGGTTTGATAACCCACATTGCTCGCAAGGTTGGTGCTGATTTTATAGGTCTAGAGGCTGCACCTAGAAAGAAACTTGTTGATATACAATTACATGTTTCTTCTGGTCTCCTTGTTCAAATTCCCAATGAGGATGCCAAATTCAGACAGTTTTTGATGAGCATCAATTCATTGAACTACCTAATTTGGAGCTCATTACTCTAGCAAACAAGGACAACTGGAAGTTTGATCTATCTAGTTCTGATGATAGTGAGGTAGTCCCCACTATAGTAACTGCACCACCATCACCCCCTCCACTGGCACACAGACAGAGTACATCTAGACCATGCTTGATGTACAACACCTCTATGGCTATGTCCAGTAGCGCTTTTGATCATCAAGATAGCCATCTAGATCTGATGATCCAACAATATTCTGTCATGCATGGCATGATTCAGAGGATGGACATGTGGCACATTCCCTAGGGTCACTATGCCATGCCTACACCACCGACCTCCACCTGAGCTAGAGCCTACTCCTGCATACATCCCCGCTGATGATGATCTTCTCAACCAACACTTCACAGCTGGTCATGAGGATGCTGGCCCTCCATGTTGATTTCTCCATGGTAGGTACCATGTTGCTACCAACTGAGGAAACTGTAGATTTCAAGCTTAGAGGGATCAACCGGCCGATAATGTAGTTGTAGTTTCCTTTTTATCATCTTTTTCTCAGTTCTTGTTTTATTTTCTACTCTTCTTGTGGCAAATCTAGTATGTTATGAGGCTTATCTTATGTAAGTGGATTGAACCCCTTCAGAGCTGAACTGGTTGTCTTCTCATTGTTGATGAAAGTATCATTTGCAGAATTTGTAGAAGGCATGCATTAATCAAATGAAACTTCATGGTGACCAACATGTGTTTAATTTTGGGTTTATGCTTTAGAGCCCAAACATTCATCTTTCACATCCTTGATTGCTCAACACATGTAATGGTTTCCATTTTTGTGAATAGATCAACTTTATAACATCATTTAGAACACATGATGCCCTTGCCAATCTTTTACTGTATTTTCAACCACTCTCTCAATGAAAAAAAATCATGTTAAATAAATAAAATCATGTTAGTGTTATAATTTACTCAACTGTCCTCTATTTTGGGAAAAGCTTAGTTAAGGCCTCATGGTTCTAAACCGGAATCCAATCCATTTTCCATAATTTTTTTTGGCTTATTTCACTTTCATGCCCCATTAAAGATGGATAAACTACCCACATATCATACTAACCTAGTGTAAGTCCGATATGGCCACAATGGTTGGTTGGTATGTCTTAAAAGAGGGTAAGATACCCCAACTGACACTCCACATGTGCATAAGCATACAGTAATTTCTGAGTGTCAAAACTCGTAATCTATTGTCATATCCTTTTTGGGAAACAAGGAGAGCACAACTAAAATTGTTAATATTAACCAAGATTCCATCATTTAAATCCTTAATAATTGATAACTTTGGTTGCATATACACTAGTTGTTTAGCTTGGTCATCTAAAATATACTTAGTGTTGTTTAGTTGATTGATTCATTTAAACTATTACCCCCCCAGTGAACTAAATTTTTTCTTTCTTGGGTGTTTAAGTTGAATTCATGTCTATGAGTATAAACATGTTGATTATGGTTGGTTGGGTCACATATACATCTTTCATTTCCTTTGATCTATGCATGAACTTGACAATTCCTTCAATTGTGTTTCTATGCTCTTTTTGCTTGAGGACAAGTAATAGTTCAAGCTTAGGCGGGTTTGATGTGTGTATTTTATATATACTTTTTGTCCACTTTTGCACACAAATTCAGTCCATTTTCTTTACATTTAGCCTCTAAACATACTTGATTTATCACCTTTTTAGTTATGTTACTCACCTTGTATTTGTGATCACATCTACATGATTTTGACGGAGAAATTGGGTCAATCCAGCCAAAATCCAACCTTAGTTGAATCCCCAAAGAGTTTGCATGATTGATAGATTTGATCTTGAAGAAATTGAAGAAGACACGACATGTGTTATTTTCCACACGATGTGTAAGATTGTAGAGACTTGCACCCCAGCTTTAGAGGAAAAAGAAATGACATGCTGCTATTAAAACATGGTGTGTCTGTGTGTTCAAAAGCCGCATTTGAAAGTTCTGGAAACTCATATGACATGTGTTTATTCAGACCATCATGCGTAATTTGCTTAGGTCGACTTCAAGTTTCAGCTACAAGGCGTGTCTTATAGTAACACACTGTGTACCCTTCATAGAGGTAGTTTCACTCAACAGTCACACATTGCGACACGACGTGCCTTTCTCAGAACACGGCGTGTCTTTGTCAGTTTCTACAAAATTTGAAAAGAATTGCCCCTCATTTTTTAATATGAGAAGAGCCATATGGGGTGGTTACCTCTCATCATTTGAAACACTCTATGATCAGAGAACAATCCAGAGCAAAAGGAGGAAAATTTTGGAGAAGGAGAGATTTCTTGGGAAAGAGCTTCCATTCTTCACCATTTCTTCTCTAAAGAGTGCAAAAGAGCTCCTCTACTCTACCTGCGCTTCTCAGGAGGGAAAGCAGTCTAAATAGAAGTAATTACAAGGGTGGAACTCCATACTCAAGTCAGATTTTTACCTCTTTTCACTTCACTCTTTGGTTTCCTTTATTTCTTCTCTCTCTAATCATGGCAAACTCTAAAATTTGTGCCTTGTACTTGTGTTTCCGCAGTATGTGCGAGTAGAACCTTTCTTATTGGGCATGGGAGAGTAGCTCCCATGATATTATTCATTTGAACTCGTAATTTTTCTCTAATGTTAGTTAATTTACTTCTACAAGAATTCTACGATGTTATTTACTTACATGTTGTCTTGGCCATCAAAAATGCATGTTTTATGCTTCTTTATGTGATTTTGGGAGAATGTATACGGGAGTATGGAGTAGTTTCTTGGAAACAAATCCTTGACCACAAGAGTGGTTGGGGTATGTTGAGAATCCAAGATTGCAATTCAAATATGAGCATAAGCACAGGAGTGCCATGTAAAGATGAGAACCATTTCATAACATCGGGGGGTGTTTGATTATGACAACCTCCTTGTAAGTTAATTAACATGTTAATTTCATAGTTACATGTGAGTAATAATGTGAAAGTGAAATCCTATGACCAAGATCTCTTAAAATATGATCTAAATCCCTTTGTTTTAGTCCTTTGTTTCTTTTAATTGCAAGCTAGTGAATCATAATCCAACTCAACCTTTACATATTGATCTAGATTGTTGAACAGTAACACACTTGTGCCTAATAGTGCCTTGCTCCCTTATACAGACTCAATAATACTACACACACTCGTATACTTGTGTGGTAGTGTTTGAGTTTACAAATATTAAAACTTGCGTGAAACCAGTCTTAAGGGAAGATAACATATTCGATGTCACATCTACAAAAACAACATTAACATCATCACCATTCAAGAAACCAATACAACCATGACTCCTTTTGCATTGAAAACCATTGGGGGAAGGCATCATTTTGGGCATTAACAACAACATGTTCAACATTTATTACATTGAATATCATGATTACAATATCACCATACACATCACAAACTCACATGATGCACAAGCATGGATATTCACAGGTATATATGATGAACCTAGAATAGAAAAACACCATTACATCCGTGAGATTGCTTAGATTTTCCAACTTTACTCACACAAATCATGGATTATCGGAGGTGACTTCAACCTCATCACCTGTGTAACAAGAAGATGCAACCATAATAACCCTTTTGGAACTATGACTAATTCAGATAAAATGCTCAAAGATCACATCATTAGACACAATATGATCAACATTATCCTGTCAAATGCTAACTACACTTGGAATAGAAATCATTCATGGGCCAGAATTGACCGCTTCATCTACTCATCACTATGGGAAGACCTATTTCCATGCCCCAGTATTTCAGTTGCATACGGGCCTATATTTGACCACTTCCCCATTATCGTTGATACCAAAACTTAAGCTAGGGTCACAAACCATTTAGAATAGAAAACTTCTAGTTACAAGATGCTACATGTTTACACATATGTAGAGAAAAATGGCCTCCATACCAATAGAACACTAGAGAACCAGGATATCACATTCATAAAAACACCAAAAAAGATAAGATCAACCCTCAAAACTTGGCAAAAACAAAACTACAGAAACATAATGCAAAAACTGGCTGGTCTAGAACAACAATACCTTTTTGTGGACAATGACCCCAACGTTGACCCAACCATTATTCTTGCTATCAAAGAAAATATGGAGGATATTCAAAATTGCATTGACACTATCTGGAAATAAAGAGCAAAGATTAAACAAACAATAGAAGGTGATAAAAATACAAAATACTTCCATAAGTGCTTCAACAATAATGCCTGAGAAAGCTGTAACACCCCACTTTTCCTATCACATGAGCGAAAGCATTCTTACTAATGGGGGTGTCATAAATTGATGATCTTAGGAAATTGAATAAATTAAACATTTTGCATTGATGTAAAACTAATTCATACATAGTTCTTGATAAAAGAAAAGTACATAATGTTCATATATGTAATCTAGTCTACTTGGTGACAAGTCTAAACATGATATACATGACATATAAATCTCTAGATCAGTTTGGTAAATGGAACCACACCAGGAAAAGCTTGAAAGATCTCCTAATCTTGAATTCCCTTTTTATCCTTCAGTTTCTCCAAGTCCTATAGACATCTCATCCTCAACCATGCAAAAAAAAAAAACACCAGTAAGCGATATTTGACACTTTATAATATATAAAAATAAATATAATTTGACTTGAAATAAATTGACATAAACTTGAACATGAGTTTTCTTAAGCATTAAGGATGATTCATAACACGAAGAATTGAATAGTAAGTATATTCATATCTCTATGATGCCCACTTAAGACCACATGATTGCTAGGAAAGCCCTTAATGACCCCTTGAGGTCCATGATTCGAGAGCATATAAAAACTAATTCAATTCCATTTATCTTAACATTAACTTTAACATTACTATTAATATGATCCTTGAGCTTTAACATGATGGGATTTCTCCCCTTGAATCATAATGGGATTTCTCCCTCAAAATGTCTTAATAGGATTTCTCCCTCATAAACCATAATAGGGTTTCCCCTTCTTGAGCATGATTCATTAATCTTAATTCATAATCAATAATCATAATTAGGGTTTTACCATAGACTATAAGTAATCAACTAATCAAACAATGATAAGTATACATGATGTCTTCTTGACAAAGCATTCTTAATTCATGAAATCATCTAAGGTGCATAATCATAAATAACAATCAATAAACCAAAGTACTTATGCCAAAACTGCATGGCCCGCTTACCTAGAGTAGGCCACCTTAAGGTCAAGTCCCTCACTTGATTGAGTCCTATAATCACCTGTAATTTGATTAAAATCATAATATGTACATCAGTTCATACTCATTAAACCCTTATATTGATCTTTGAATTTTTGAAGAGTTTGGATGTGTAAAGTAGCATTTGAAAATAGGATAGATCATTAGAGAATCAAAAGTGCATTCTAACCCATACTTTCCATCATTTTCTGAGGTCATATGCAAAAGTTATGATTTTTGCAAAATAGGTCAATCAAAATTCAAGAAAATCTTAGCGTGACATCGATTTAAATCAAACATAAATATGATGTAAATAATGTGCAAAATGACTGAAAAACCATGGACATGTGTTACATCAGATCAAATAGGTGAGAGAAAACTCATCATTCAGACTTATATGTACCTCACGACTAATAAAATTAAAAGCAAGTGCTAAATCCCCAAAATGTCCTTGAGACATTAGTCGACTGATTAAGGGCGCATGGACATCAATGTAGTTTTACCCTTACCTTTGTTTCTCCTTACTCAATGCTCCATGGTAGTGACTCCATTAATGGAGCTCCCTTGCTCCAATATTGGGATGGCCTACTACTCTTCAGGGAGAGAAGACCTCCCATCGCATTCCCAAGGAGGAGACACACCTAAGGAGCCTTGGTTTGGCCAAAAGGGAGCATAAGACCCTGAGAGGTGGCCGACCGTGGTAGGGCACAACACGGCAAGGAGTTTCTACTCAAAAACCCAGGTGTAATAAGCCGTGATACAGTCGTAAGAAAATGCTTCAAATCCGGGCAAAGTCAAAACAATATAAGTAAGGAAGAAAGGACCACTATGTCTAAGCTTGTCAAACAAATGTCATGAAATAGAGGAAAGGATCACAAGGTCGAAACCAAGGAAAAACTGTCACAAAACAACTCCATTACATGTCAAAGAACATCTTAGGGTCAAGGTAGATACAAGGCAAGGATCTTCGTGGTCGGAGGGGCACATAATGGCCATGGTGGCTAGAGCAGGTCGACAACTTCAACCCTGGCTATAGGGCACAACAACTGGGGCAACAACAAGGCAAAGCGTTGATGCAAAACTAAAGAAGAGGTGTTGGGGAAGCTTTCAAGGTGATTAATTGCTCGGTTGATGGCGGTGGGTTCTATGGAAAGAAGATGGTCTCCAGAAAGAGAAACCATGTAGGTTGAGGAGTTTTGGGGCTAACCAGACATAATTGGCAGAGGAGGAGGGAATCCTGGGGTGCGATGACACTTTTGAGATCCTTAAGTAGGGGAGAGGAGGGTCATGGTCTTGTTCAGGCATTCATGGTGGAGAGGGGGTCCAAGCCTAGATTGGGAGTTTCTTCATCCTAGTGAGTTGGAGGGTGGGTTATGAATCAATCAGGTTAAGAGAGTTGTGCAAAGTTGGTGGTGAAAAAAATTCTAGAAAAAGAGTAGTAATGGAGGAGAAAAGAGTCAGTGAAAAAATTACCTGTGAAATGCTCCTGTTCATGAGAAACACAGAGGTAGGTGATGATAGGGTGGCCATTGGATCGAGGGTAGATTAAACCCTGGCCGTCTGATTGCCTACCTTAAAGGAAAACTGAAATAATGTAGCACGTGGAAGGCAATCAAAGTAGAACTTTGGTGCCTTGATACATTAAATGATAATTTTGATTAAATGGCATTGAAACCTATATATAATTCTTCCCCAATCGATTTGAAAGGTCAAACATAGTCAAAAGTTGGCCAAATTTGGATCACATGTCCAATAAAGAGTCTAGATTCTTCCCATACACATAGATTTCTGTTTTGCACATGTTTTACCCATAATTTTTATAAATGTCACTTTATTTGATTTTAATGCATTATTGGATGAAATAAGTGGGTAAGACTGCCTCTGTGTTTCTTGGAGTCATATTTCGAGATCAATTGTTATTAGTGGTAACACCCATTTTATGACTATTAGAGCATACATTTTATAATCAAAACAACCTCCAAACCTCATTCCTATTCGTTTTATCTTATTTATTGTATAGAAATCATGCCCACTATGCCCCTGATAATATTTCCCATCTTTTGCAGAGTTTCCCCGATTTCTTCCACGAAAAGAGCACCAATGGGCCCTTCAGGCCCATCAGCAATGGAGTACCCATCCCGACCTAGTAGCACGCGAGGCAATGCACCCTCCTATACCCGTCACGGTCGCTTCCTGAAACGACGACAACCTGACGGCAACCCGACACGAGTGTGTTATGCTGAAGCCCTGGCCGCTGCAACTCTTTACCCGATAAGGTGCCTTACTCATCATGGTTCGCCACCCGACGAGGTCAATTACACGATATGGCTACCTGTCGGTGCAACATCCCGCCAAGGTCCTAACCTGCCACGGCTGTGCACGATGCACTCACTGCCCGTCATGATTGATGGCTCGACACGCATGCCATGCAACAGACACATCGGCCCCCTCCCAATGACCTCGAGAACAGTACTGAAATGAAGGACATGTGGTCCAATAAAAGCCAAGACTCCCATCAACTCACTGCCTATAAATAATAGCTACAAGCCTATGATGGGACGGGACGAACCCTATGAGAGCTAACTCTGAGAGCACAAGAGCTAGTACATCGAGTTTTAGAGTCTTCCGGTTGATACTAGGTGAGCACACCCCCAACCTGAGAGGGATGGGAGGAGTTCACTTAAAAACCATTCTGGTAACAGCAAGCAGTGCGACATGACCCTCAAGGCTACTTCAACATGTCAGGTCCCTACCTGTGCTTCAACCCGAGACGGCTCACCCACCTATACCCGACACGAGGAACCCGAAAGCCTTAAGATAATGTTTACCCGATATGTATCCTAACCCGACACAGTACCCAACCCGATATGGTCTATACCCATCACGGCTGCAGTTCGACACTTCTAGTAGCCCGACATGACCATATCAGGTAGAGGGTCCTACCCCGATATGCCCCTTACCCATCACGGTTCATGACCCGACACAGTCGTATCCCGACAGGGCCCCTACCTGGTGCTGGGTTAACATTATCTTAAGTGTTTGCTGCTATGTACTTCGATCTCCTAAATCAGGGATACTGATACCTATCTTCCCTTTTACAACATTTTACTTTCCTTTAATTACATCATTGTAACTAAACCTTTATGTCTCTTTATGATTATTGGAATATGTGGAGTTTATCTCATATTGTTCTGTGCATGGCTTCCTTTTGTTGGATGATTTCTTTATAGCATTTGAGTTCTAGTCTCTTCTTTCTGAATCACGCTTTTGACCAGCTATCAAATCGTGTTTCTTATTTTGACTCCTTTGAGAGAGGGATGTTGTAAAATCTAGAGCTTGGTCTGATACGGGTGCACGAGAGTACCCATAATCAGAGCTTCCCCGACCTATCTTTGCACTCTAGTCCACGTCTGGTACCCTTGAGAGGGGGAACCTAGTACATGGCTAGTTGGTGTCTTCTTTGAGAGAAGAATGTGCATGATGTAGGCCACCACCACTTGTTATGATTAGGTTTTCTTCCTTCATGACATGCTCTGAAGATGGTCTTATCTCCTCATTTTCCTTTACATAAAAACTTCCATAAAAACTGCTAAACCCCAAACATTAAATCCTTGTGGTAACCCCCTTTGGAATAGGTTTTTAGTTTGATTCTTTATAATTCTTTTTTGTTCCATCAAACCTTATCCTTCGACTTTTCAAAGTGCTTAGATAAGTAAAATTTGAGTTTTGAAGCACCATTCTTCCAATCCCTATGTTCGACCCTGAACTACTTCGACCATGTGCTAGTTGTAGGAGTCTTAAACATTCGGGTATTATAAATTACTAAAGTTTGATGACCTAGACATGTCTCCATTTTTGGACCCACGTTTAAGGCTTGTCAACTTTTTGGCACTGTTTCCAGGGATTCAGCAATGAGTACCATTCTACGAACTCAAGCTTTACTTGCACTTTGCCAAAAACCTTATACATATGCAAATATTTACTGCACATAATTTATACAACACACTCTCACTTTCACACTTCTTCTTTTCAGGTACTTCTTCACCTCTTCAAACCCTCCTGTGTTTGACAAACCATGGCTGAGTAGGCTCCTGAGGCCCAGTCCCTGCGTTCTTTTGTCCAAGTTAGGGCAAATGAAGAGAGGAATCTGGTAGTGGAGCAACCACTCAATGTAGCCAACTTTGAGTTGCAGCCTACTTTTCTCCAGTTGCTGCAGCACAACCAGTTTGGAGGGAACACCATTGAAGAGAACCCGTACAACCACCTTACAATGTTCAAGAGGATTTACAAGACTTTTAAGATCAATAGGGTCCCAATATCTCACATCTACACCCAGTGCTTTCCCTTCTCTCTAAGAGACAAAGCCTTGGAGTGGTATACTAGTCTACAGGATGGAAGCCTCCCCGATTGGGAGCATCTAGCAAATGCGTTTATTGAAAAGTTCTTCCCTATAGAGAGGATGATCAAATGCTAAAACAAGATAACAAGGTACTCACAGAAAGTCTTGGAGAACATGCATGAGACATGGGAGAGGTTCCAAGGCTATCAGAGGGAATGCCCACACCATGGTTTTTCTGAGCCCAAGCTGATCGCTGCTTTCTATAATGGGTTGTGTGTCAGAGAAAGGAAATCCATGAATCCTGCAGCTGACAGTGATTTCTTGGGACTCAGTGCTCAAAGGGCCAGAGAGATTATAGACAATATGGCCACGAATCAGTAAGATAGTGCGTACGATAGAGAGTCAAGAGCCACACCACTCCTAGAGAATTGAAGGAGATGAAGGCACTAGTGGCTAAGTTGGACAAGATAGTAACTAATGTCCAAGCCTTAAAGGAGCAGGGATATAAGGGAAAAGTTTGGTAAGAAGTAGTGAGAAGCTGTGTCACTTGTGGGGAGCCAGACCACCTATCTGACTTCTGTCCACACATAGCCGTTCAAGGTGAACCTGATGAAGACAACACGGAGAATGTGAGCTACGTCCAGTATCGGCGCCCTGATCACCCCAGTTTTTCTTACGGAAACACCAGTGTGGCTGAGAATTCTCATCATCTGGTGGGCAAAACTTCTTCAGGAGGGCCACAAAGTTAGCAACGCCAAGCAGGTTTCCCACAATAGAGAAGTTACCAGCAGGGCCAGCCAGAACGACTTTCGATGATGACAGAGTTGATGTCTTTTGCTAAGAAGCAGAACGATCTGAATGAGAAGCTGCACAAAAGTTTCATAGACAACACGACATTGCTCAAGTTGATGCAACAACAAATGGGAGGTTTTTCGACTCAGATTGGGGAGCTACAACAACATAATAAGAAGATTGACCAACAACCGGAAAGCCTAGCCCAGAGTATCAACCACCAAGTAGGGCGATTCCCCTCCAATACTAAGGGAATCCATGTGGAAATGAAACCGCAAAGATGGCCATCTTAAGGTCAGGCACAATGATGCAGTCAGCAGTCAAGAAGAGAGCAACAACATCAACATCAGCAGTTGAGGATGTAACCCCTGAGGGGTCAGGAGAAGTACCCACAAAACCGAAGAAAGTAACACTCAAAGGAGATGATGACACAACTTCTGAGGAGCGTCCAGATAGGTATGCACCTCGCTTACCTTTCCCGTACAAGCTGGTAAAGGAACAATTGAAGAAGAGGTACGAGAAGTTCATGGCTATAGTAAAGAAGTTACACCTTGACATCCTGTTCATGGATGCTATCGAGGAGATGCCCACCTACGCAAGGTTCCTGAAAGACTTGATATCGAGAAAGAAAAGAGGAGAAGATGTTGAAACCATGAAGCTAGCACAAATATCCAGTTCCTTTGTCAAGGCAAGTATGCCTTCTAAGAAGAAAGACCCCTGAAGCCTTTGTCATCCCCTTTCAAGTTGGGGACAACATGACCCATAAAGGTCTAGCAGACTTGGGGGCAAGTATTAGCTTAATGCCCTTGTCCCTTGCAAAGAGGTTAGGACTTACCGATATGGTAAGTACAAATATGAGAATCCAGCTTGCAGATCACACCTTCACCAAACCGGTTGGAGTAGTCGAAGACGTGCCCATTAGAGTTGGGCGGTTCTTTATACCCTATGACATCATTTTAATCGACACTGTGGAAGAACCTAGCTACCCCATTATCTTCGGGCGACCCTTCCTTGCAACTGAAAGAGCACTCATTGACGTGGAGGTGGGTATGATAACAATCAGAGTTGGAGGAGAACACATCAACTTCAACATCTGCGATTGTATGAAAGCCCTCTCGTTCTTTGAGTCCCCTTATTTCATCGAAAGCTATCAACAACTTTGCAATGAGGTAAGGGAAGAAAAAGCTATGGTAGACCCGCTGATGCGTGCTTTAGCCAGCGAAGCACAGATGGTCAAGGACCCCAAAGTGAAGGAACTACTGGTGTTTCTAGAAGCCGAAGATCTGTTCAAAGCAGAAGACCCAGTGGAGACAGTGATGTATGCTGCCCTACAAAGTGATCCTACCAAAGAATAAGAAGAGAAGATCCTGCCTGAGTTGAAGGTTTTGCCAAAGGGTTTGGAGTAGTGTTTCCTGGACGAAGAAAGGATGAACCCAGTCATCATCAACTCAGAGCTGACTGACACTCAAAAGGAATAGATGCTGGTGGAGCTGAAGCTAAGAAGGAAAGCCCTAGGTTACTTGATTGGATACCTAAGGGGGATCAACCCTTCTGTGTGTATGCACAAATTCCACATGGAAAAAAATTCCAAGCCTTATGCCCAGCCGCAACAAAAGCTGAATGAGAAGTTGCGTGAGGTGGTCAGCAAGGAAGTTGTGAAGCTTCGTGATGAAGGAATCATTTATGTCATTAGTAACAAAACGTGGGTGAGTCCCATTCAGGTAGTTCCGAAGAAGGGAGGCATAACGTTGATCAAGGGAGATAATGGAGTAGAAGTTGCAACCAAGACCGTCACCGGTTGGAAGATGTGTATAGACTATAGAAAATTAAACACCGCCACCTACAAGGACCACTTCCCTCTCCCATTTATCGACCAGATGCTTGAGCACCTGGCCCACCACTCGTACTTCTACTGGTTAGATGGGTATTCAAGGTTCTATCTGATCCCCATTCATCCGAATGACCAAGAGAATACTACCTTAATGTGCATCTATGGAACTTTTACTTTTAGAAGAATGCCCTTTGGGCTCTGCAATACACCCACAACTTTTTAGTGGTGCATGAATGCCATATTCACAGATTTTCTAGAAGATAAGATGGAAGTCTTCATGAATGACTTCAGTGTTTATGACAGCTCTTTTGATGATTGTCTGAACAACTTGTCTTGGGTAATGAGGAGATGTGAAGAATAAAGTGTCACTCTTAATTGGGAAAAGTGCCATTTTATGGTACAGGAAGGAATCGTTCTAGGACATTAGGTGTCCAATAAAGGCATTAAAGTTGACCAATCTAAGGTGGAGGTGATAGCAAAGCTTCCTCCACCCACATCTGTGATAGGAGTTAGAAGTTTCTTGGGACATGCCGGTTACTACTGAAGGTTTATCAAGGACTTCTCAAAGATTGCAAAGCCTTTGTCAAATCTGCTGATGAAGGATGTGAAGTTTGATTTCATAGAAGAGTACCTGACAACATTCTCTACTTTAAAGGATGCTTTGGTCTTCGCACCCATTCTCCAGTCCCCTGACTGGAATCTTCCATTTGAGCATATGTGTGATGCTAGTGATTTTGCCATAGGCGCAGTCCTTGGGCAAAAGAAAGATAAAAAGCACCATGTGATCTTCTATGCCAGTAAAACGTTAGATGAAGCACATATGAACTACACCACTACCGAGAAAGAAATGCTAGCCATTGTCTATGCATTTGACAAGTTTTGATCTTACCTTGTGGGTTCTAAAGTGATTGTTCACACCAACCACATAGCAATCAAGTATTTGATGCAAAAGAAAGATGTTAAGCCTAGGCTATTGCGCTGGGCATTGCTTATATAAGACTTTGATAAAAAAAAGATAATAGATAAAAAGGTTCTGAGAATGTGGTCACCGACCACCTATCAAGGATTAGAGTGGAAGACGATCACCCGCTTCCAATTAATGAAAACTATGCTGATGAGGCAATCTATATTGCCCAGATGGCCAATCCTGAAGGGCCATGGTACACTGATATCTGTAACTACCTCACCTGCAAACAACTACCCCTAGAAATGTCTTACAATTAGAAAAATAAGTTCTTCTCTGATCTAAAGAACTATTACTGGGATGACCCTCTGTTGTTCAGGCGTTGCGTCGATAGCCAATACAGGAGGTGTATACCCGAAGATGAAACCCCAAAGATCTTGTTCGAGTGTCACTCCTCCCCCCATGGAGGGCACTTGGGTGCTGAGAGAACTGCGACCAAGGTTCTCCAATCTGGCTTTTATTGGCCCACTCTTTTCAAGGATGCTCACGCCTTTGTCAAAGCCTGCAACGACTGCGTGAGTGAATTAAAGTGGAGATCTTCGATGTATGGGGGATCGACTACATGGGACCTTTCCCTTCATCATACAATTTCAAGTACATTCTTGTTGTGGTGGATTACGTCTGCAAGTGGGTAGAAGCCATACCCACCACCACCTGTGATGCTAAGTCAATTATATAGCTCTTTACTAAAATCATCTTCCCAAGGTTTGGAGTACCAAGAACAGTTATTAGTGATGGTGGATCTCACTTTTCCGAAAGGCAATTTGAGTCACTCCTACGTAGATATGGCGTTCGACACAAAGTTGCCACACCATACCATCCACAGACATCTGGTCAAGTTGAAGTTTCTAACCGGAAAATCAATCAGATCCTGGAGAAAACAGTCAGAAAGTCTCAGAAAGACTGGTCAACCAAGCTAGATGATGCCCTCTGGGCATACAGGACAACGTATAAGACACTTCTCGGTACCACGCCTTATCGTTTGATATAGGGGAAAGCATGTCATCTACCTTTTTAGTTTGAGCACAAGGCATTCTGGGCCATTAAATGTCTCAATATGGACCCATCCCTGGCTGGAAAGAAGAGGTTCCTCCAGCTCCAAGAACTTGAAGAACTTAGGCTTCACGCCTATGAGAACGCAAGAATCTACAAGCTGTGAACAAAAGTCTGGCATGATTCCCACCTGCGGAAGAAAGACGTCAAGGAAGGTGACAAAGTTTTGTTGTTTAAATCTTCTATTCGACTTTTTCCAAGGAAACTGTAGACTCCATGGTCAGGACTGTTCGTGGTAGCAAAAATGTACCCGTCGAGAATGATGGAGCGGTACAACAAGGATGATCCTACAAAGGTCTTCCCCTGCACAAGATGCATCAACTATGATGCAGAGAAGCTGGTCTTCATAATGGCAAAGGTCGAAGCTTTGACCATCGATGCAGCTTACGCCGCCACAATGACCATCCAAGAAAGGATGGCCGCCACAGGGAGGCCCGCACCAATGGAAGCTTGGTGGGACAAGTCATCAGTGGTCGTCCTCAAAGACTCGTTGGTCGCCGCCACCATCGAGCCAATCACCACCACCATCAAACCAATAGCCTCTACTTCGGTGGTCGCTACTACCACCACCGAACCAACCGCGGTGCCCACACCAACGCCCACCACAACTACAAAAGAAGTGCCGACCATTGGGTAGGTCGTCGACACAACCGAGGCCGCCACAACACTCATCACCTCATAACCAGTCACCGCAAAAGTAGTTGCCGTGGTGCCACAATCTTCAGCCCTGCCGATAACGGCAGAAGGCGCAACCACCCCCTTGGTGCGGCCGGATACCTCTCACAACAGTGATGAGGTGTTCATTGATCTCTTGGATGCTGAGCTCAGGTCTGTCCAGCAGACCCCAACACTACCACCCACGACGCTCACAGTCGTAATGGAGGAGGAAGTAGAGAGTCAAGTGGTTGATCAACATCTGCCCACTCCACCACCCTCTCCTTGACCCCACATTGAGGAGGTAGAGGCAACCTCAAAGGTGCCAACACCGTACCCAAGGCCACACCCTCACGTACCATCCGGGTGGACTCATCTGCAACAGACGATGCACACTCTACAGGATACGCCACCAATGCGAATAGCCACACAAGGAGTCGGAGCCGATCGACAACCCCTTCCTCGTTAGGGCAAGCCTTCAGTCTTGAGTTTGACAACTTGCGGGAGGTAGCACGCAACCACAATGCTACTTTTACTTCCTTGACCCGCAAGTTTCAGGTCTTCCAACAACAACTGGGTGAACAGGTACGTCAGCTGCTGACCCTAGTTGGTATCCCTAGCCAACTAGAAACAATGAACAACACAATATAGGCGGCGCTCCGACACCTAGATGTCATCGAGAAGAGGCTCGACGAGAGGGACACCCGCCGCCACTCAAGGCATTCTCGGAGGTCGCCATCACCGCCGACGTCCTCCTCTCCATCATCATCATCATCACCTTCCTCCTCCAACTCATCATCCTCCTCTGACGCCAGTGGGCCCTCAACAACGCCTGAGGAGGAGACGACTAATAGAACCACCGACGGCCCCCCTACAGAACAAGAGAGTACCCATGGTGTCGACTCATCTACTCCCATACAACCGCTAGAGCCAGCTGAAGCAGAAGAAGAAATGTCTGATGGCCTAGCTGACGATTCATCTGAGAGAGAAGGGGATAATCTGTATAGAACGCTTGCTGAGCAACCCCCATGAGAGAAGACCTCGATGGTTAATGTGTTCTCAGCATCATCTGAGATTCTAGTCTTTGAGATGGCTAAATTCGATAGGTGCGCCATTGGCTACTTGACGATGTGGGACCAACAATTGTTAAATATGGTCCTGAGGCCGAAGAGAGAGGAAGAAGATATCCTCTGGAGTAAAAGATACTTCTCTGTTCTGCACTGAGCACTCAAAGGAATATTCCACTCAGAAGCTGTCATAGGGAAGATCCTATTCAGAGTCCTGGAGAGCGTGATGATAGAGAATTTAGCACTCAGGACAAGCCGACAGTCGATCTACAATGCCACTCCGGCCTTAGCCAGGTGACTGCTAGCAGGGGTGGATAACACACAATCAGTGGTTGATATGCTGAAGCATATAGAAGAGCACAACTCTGACCTGGTTCTGCTCCCCCCACAAGCATAGGGGGTACTGGTTCCTCTGCATGGCTGACCTCCACTCTCATGACGTTACCTTGCTCAGCTAATGTAGCACGGAGGTCCCTCACCTAGAGCACATCTTCCTCCGCCCCGAAGACACCGATCTTAGGCTCCTGCCTCTATGTCTCCACCAGGTCATCAAACAAAGCATCTGACGCCACATCAACATCTAGAACTTCTACACAATCAAGGACTTCCCAGTTCAAAAAGACCCAGAGAGCGGAAATAGTGCCTTCATTGTCTTATGTGCCATGGAGCTGATAAACATCTTCAGATATATACAACAACTCTATGACACAAATTTCTATCATCTCAGAAGCATCTACATGCTGCTGCTGATAAAAGACAAGTACTATTTCTGAGATCCAGAGCTTCCTAAGGATCTACTAGAGACAGACTCTGATTCCGATTTTGATTCCCACTCTTCTCTGATCAGCAGTCCTCCATGAACAGAGGTCGAGGGCTCCTCTGACGTCTTCAGGACAAGCAAGTAGATAGAACACTTACGAGCCATGCTCGCCGTTGAAGGTGATTCTATCTCGCCTGCCATCTCCTACTCTGTCATAAGCAACTTTGACCATTTCGCATGCAGCTCTTTATCTCGAGAACATACCAATCATATACTTCTACAACTTGTTGATTCTAACACTGCAGGCGTCATCTATGAGAAGAATAATGTAGTGGTCCCCATCGAAGATCTACGAGACTTAGTCAAAGTTGGCGGATGTTTAGCTATGACGGTGGAGTCAACTTACATCATTCTTTTATAAGAAAAGTTTGGACAACTCTACATAGCACATTCAATGTTGTTCAACGATCTTTGCCTAGCTGACAAATCTGGGGTGCGTGAGCTGTTCCAACTCGAAATCAAGAAGCATCTACCGTGCATAATGTTCCTTCCTATGCTGCATGACAACCATTGGACACTTATCATGATATACACCCATGCCCGCATGGGTATACTCTACAACAGTTCAGACGCCAACAACGACTGGCTGACAGAATTTGCTACATCACCGGAAACACCCCTCGAACGTTTAGCAAAGAAATATACACCGAGGTGGTGGACATGATAAAGCCACATCTTCAAGACCCGGTAGCAACCTGGTACGACTTCTGTTTCTGCCACTGTAGTCCACAACAAGCTCCTCTATCAAATGACTGCGGGATATACGTGCTTCACTGGATATCTCGCGTAGCAACACTAAACAAAGCACCAAAGAAGCTCCATGACATCGACTACCACAATCAACAAGGAGAATACGTCATGGAGCTCCTAACTGCTGAAGGCGCATATACATGTTGAACCCTCACTGATCTATGACTATTCTCTCCTATTCATCTCACTACTCTGGGACAGAGTGTGGGATAAGTTTGGGGGAGGACTTCATAGCATCAGTGAGGGAGGTACTCCAAAAAATTTCCTTCTTTCCCTCCCCCCTTCATCATACTCTGTGTATACATGTATATAAATGTTTGATAGTAAGCAATACATACACCATATATGTGTACTGTCTGTTCTTCGAAATTGTAAAAATTACTTTATCATAAATATTTGGTACAACTTCTTCTAGTTTGTTCTCTCCGTGCCTAAGGCGGTGTACATTTCTGCTATGCTCTTTTGAAAACATAGTCTTAAATGACAAAGGATATAACTTTTCTATGCCAACTTTGAAAATTTATCTCATTCCAGCTAAGAGATGTGCATGTGGGGGAAAAAGCTGCCCAAACAGCAAACTCCCTTTTCCCTACCCATAAAAATCCCAAAAAGAGAAGAAAGCCTTATGAGAGTGAATAAAAACATGAGAGTTGTGCCTGAAAAAAAAACACTTATCCTCCCAAAAGTACCAATCTTTAGGCATGGTAGATCCGGGGCAGTGGTACGTAGGATGTGAAATCACTGCTCTAAAGCCAATTGGCTTGGACTGTAGGGACTACTTGCCCGTTAACGGACCCGTACCTGGATGGACCAATGGGAAGCAAGAAAAAAAACAAAAGCCTTAAGCCTTCTTGAAAACCCCACCTTATACTCCCAAGATTCAAGCAGTTTGGTGTGAAAGCTAACTTCAAAACCATGCACCAAAAGTCTCACATAAGCTGGGGAGAATTTTTTTGTTTAAATAAGGCAAGAAAAATAAAGTCAATTGTTTGTGGTCAGACGTAATTTTCCTCAGGACATTCCAAAATCCACTTAACCTTTGTCCGAAGACTACACCTGGTTTTGAAAGGTACCGCAAATAATTTTTTTTAAATAAGTGCAAATTGATTGAGGACAATCAAAATGCTAAGTTTAGGGGAGTTGATAACACCCATTTTATGGTTGTTAGAGCTTACATTTTACTATCAAAATAGCCTCTAAACCTAACTTCCTCTTCATTTTATCTTATTTGTTGTATAGAAATCATGCCCACTATGCCCCTCATAATATTTCCCATCTTTTGTAGAGTTTCTCCTATTTCTTCCACGAAAAGAGCACCTTCAGGCCCATCAGCAATGGAGTACCCGTCCCGACCCAGTAACATGCGAGGCGATGCACCCTCCTATACCCGCCACGGTCACTGCCTAAGACGATGAAAACCCAACACGGGTGTGTCATGCGAGAGCCCTGGCAGGTGTAGCTCTTTACCCGATAAGGTGCCTTACTCGTCATGGTTCTCCACCCGATGAGGTCGATTACATGATATGGCTACCCCTCGGTGCAGTAGCCCGCCAAGGTCCTAACCTGCCACGGCTGTGCACGATGCACTCGCTTCCCGACATGATTGATGGCCTAACATGCATGCTGGGTGACAGACACATCGGCCCCCTCCTGATGACCTCGAGAATAGTGCTGGAATATTGAAGGACGCGTGGTCTAATAAAAGCCACAACTCCCATCAACTCACTGCCTATAAATAGCAGCTACAAGCTTACTATGGGACGGGACAGACCCTACGAGAGCTAACTGTGAGAGAACAAGAGCTAGTGCATCGAGTTCCAAAGTCTGCCGGACAATACTAGGTGAGCACACCCCCAAACCGAGAGGGATGGGAGGAGTTCACTTAGAAACCATTCCAGTAGCAGTAAGCAGCGTGACATGACCCTCAAGGCTACTTCAACATGTTGGGTCCCTACCTGGGCTTCAACCCGAGACAACTTGCCCACCTATACCTGACACGAGGAACCCTAGAGCCTTAAGATAATGTTTACCTAATATGTATCCTAACCCGACACGGTACCCAACCCGATATGGTTTATACCCGTCATGACTACAGCCCGACACGGCTAGTAGCCCGACATGACCATATCGGATAGAGGTTCCTACCCTGATACGCCCCTTACCCGTCACGGTTCATGACCCGACACGGTCGTATCCGGATAGGGCCCCTACCCGATACCGGGTTAACACTATCTTAAGTGTCTGCTGCTATGTATTTTGATCTCCTAAATCAGGGAGACCGATACCTATCTCCCCTTTTACAACATTTTACTTTCCTTTAATTACAACATTGTAACTAAACCTTTATGTCTCTTTATGATTATTAGAATCTGTGGAGTTTATCTCATATTATTCTGTGCATGCCTTCCTTTTGTTGGATGATTTCTTTATAGCATATGAGTTCTAGTCTCTTCTTTCTGAATCACGCTTTTAACCAACTATCAAATCGTGTTTCTTGTTTTGACTCCTTTGAGAGAGGGATGTCATAAACTCTAGAGCTTGGTCTGATACGGGTGTATGACAGTACCCAGAATCAAAGCTGCCCCAACCTATCTTTCCACTCTAGTCCACGCCTGGTACCCTTGAGAGGGGGAACCTAGTGCATGGCTAGTTGGCATCTTCCTTGATAGAAGAAGGCACATGATGTAGGCTTCCGCTACTTGTTATAATTAGGTTTTCTTCCTTTGTGACATGCTCCAAAGATGGTGTTATCTCCTCGTTTTCCTTTACATAAAAACTTCCATAAAAACTACTAAACCCCAAACCTTAAATCCTTCTGGTAACTCCCTTTGGAGGTAGGTTTTTAGCTTGATTCTTTATAATTCTTTTTTGTTACATCAAACCTTATCCTTTGACTTTTTGATGTGCTTAGACAAGTAAAACTTGAGTTCCGAAGTGCTACTCTTCCAATACATGTGTTCGACCCTATGCTAGTTGCAGGAGTCTTAAACATTCGGGTATTATACATTACTAAAGTCCGATGACCTAGACATGTCTCCATTTTGGACCCATGTTTAAGGCTTGTCAATTAGTCACTCCATATTGGTCATCTACATTTCATGCCTTTTTGAGAGCCCTTCTTGGAGAGAGAAAAAGGAAAGAGAAACTAATGGTACATCAATTTGCATCAATTGAAATTTATAATGCACATGTGAAAGGGGAAATGTATTTTGAGTCACATTTTACTCTTCTCACTTTATTATCCTCCACAAAATTTCATTTCATGATATATTTTACATTAAGACCCTCAAAGATTTTTATTTAAATGAAACCACATTATAAGGCTTAAATATTCTTGAAATTTTGGGATGTTACAATTCTACCCACCTTGAAATAAATTTCATCCTTGAAACTTTTCTAGGCTACTACCCACCTTAGGGTTTGCCTAACCTTTTCATACGAATAATTTGCATTTATGTATAAAATTTTGCATGAAAAGATATATATAACATATGGCATCTAAATTTCATAATGATTATGTGATAATGAATTAACTATTACTTTGGTCAAATTATACTTAGGGTTTATGAAACCAACCCATCACTACACCTAGGGAAGTTACCTCAACTTTTTCATGACTCTCTAATACTAGGTGTTGATGACTATCAAATCTTGGGTACTTTAGGTAAATCCTACATTCCTAGATATGTGGTGATCAAGCACGTACCCATAGATGTGGGATCCTATCATTCTACCTCTCACTAACCTACTAATACACGTGTCC
The DNA here is from genome assembly GCA_963693085.1 of Alisma plantago-aquatica. Taxonomy (NCBI): domain Eukaryota; kingdom Viridiplantae; phylum Streptophyta; class Magnoliopsida; order Alismatales; family Alismataceae; genus Alisma; species Alisma plantago-aquatica. Next base: position 787,212,347 of record OY856412.1, read on the forward strand.
CATACCACATTGACTAGTAAGAAAGAAGAAGTGCAAAAAAAGTCTAATGTTTATAATATCCCTTTTCAATTCTCAATTGGCTGACCATGACCATTGAGAATGGAGAGGCTCTCTCATTATCTAGGGTTAGGTTGATACTTGAGATCTAATTAGGTAAACATCTACCTTTGTCATCTCTATATCTCCTAGGGTGAACACTCTAGTTATTCTATATCATAACATCTTTTCTTGGGAGTCCATTCCTAAACCCTAATCCTACATCTTCATTCTAGGGTGATTGTGAGATTCATCTTTGCTTAGTGGCCCTTTACTAAAATTTCTCTTATACCATAATGTAACACCCCACTTTTCCTATCAACATGAGCGGAAGCATTCTTACTCAAGGGGGTGTCACAAAATGATGATCTTAGCAAATTGAATAAATGAAACACTTTGCATTGATATAAAACAGATTCATCTATAGTTCTTAATAAAAGAAAACTTCATGATGTTCATCTATGTAATATAGTCTACTTGGTGACATGTCTAAACATGATATACATGACATATAAATCTCTGGATTAGTTTGGTAAATGGCACCCACCAGGACAAAGCTTGAAGATCTCCTAGTCTTGATTTCCCTTTTTATCCTTCACTTCCTCCAAGTCCTATAGACATTTCGTCCCCAGCCATGCCAAACAAACATCACATCAATAAGTGGTATTTGACACTTTATAAGTCATAAAACTAAATATAATTTGACTTGAAATAAATTGAGATAAACTTTGAATGTGGATTTTCTTAAGAATTCATGAGTCATCCATAACATGAAGGATTGAACATTAAATATATACATCTCTCTATGATGCCCACTTAAGAGCACATGATTGCTAGGAAAGCCCTTGATGCTAGGAAACTGATGGAGCTTCCACTTACGTGTAATTGCGTGCACCAACTAAAAATCCTAAAGTTAGTAAGTCTTCAGGTTTAGCCTTGCTTATACTAGATAGAGAACTCCACCCACGTATGCTAAGATACGTGGAAGTCTTATCGCAATATAGTTAAGGGTCAAATCTACTGGACAATAGTCTTGTTACAAGAAACAAGATAGAAAACGTTGGAATTTCACTTAATCACTCATTAGTTGGTATTTAGATCGAAAGGTAGGTTTTGTTGTTTTTAAACTAAGAACATGTAAATAAAGCAAGCAAGTAGAAAAAACAGTTAAACAATGATAAGAGTCACTAGGGTGTGATCGGTTTTTCATCGCCACTACACATGGATCAACACATGCAAAGTAAAACATAACCTGCAAAAAGAGTTTAGTCAGTTAGTATCTTTGTAGACTTAGTTTCCTTTCGGGGAACTAACTACGAGAAGTGCGAGAATGTTGCAAAGTCAGCCATCCCCGAACGAATGGTCAACTACTTTGCATCATTCCCTTCACAAAGCGTGTTCCTCGACTCATCAAGGTTGTACTTTGCACACGTCAACTAATTCCATTTCATAGCATGAAAGTACAACGATGGGAGTGAGTATACTCCACTTCTTGAAAGACACTCCTAGATACCGAACAGATGCATGGTGGATACATGCACCAAGAACCAACATACAAATGAGTTTCAAATCTAATAGTACAAACGTAGACAATTCATACTAAAAGATAAAAGATAACACAAGTTGGTGATCAAGCAACAAGTATTCATTAAACGTTTGATGTTGAACTGAAAAGATATAAACTCTACATTACAAAATGATGGATTACATTTACATGATATGAAAACATGGGTAGTGGGGTTGCTCCCCGCACCCTAGTGAAAAAGACTACTCGCTCATAACTAGGACAAAGAAGGAGGCAAGAAGAGAGAGAGAGCATCATCCCCACAAAGGAGAGAGGAAAGTCAACCCCTTGGAGAGAGAGAAATGATCCACCAGCTTCACAGGTTGCGCAATGATGAGATCTCCCTCTTCCCACCTTCTTTGGCAGAGAGAGAGAAAGTAGCTTCGAGATGGAGTATGGATCTCAGACCGGCAGCCCCTGGGCGGAGGATGGAAGTCGGATGTGCTCTGGAGTGGTCGAGACAGCCTTTGGACGTCTGAAACTTGATACCCCTTTTTTGAGGACCCTTGGGGTCTTATTTATAGGCCTTAAGTGAAGTCCAAACGGTTTGGAGACCGTTTGGACCTCAAGACCGTTTGGACTCATGCGGTCTAGGGACCGATTGGCTTCATGCGGTCTTGGGACCGTGTGACTCCATGCGGTCTCGGGACTGATTGGCTTCATGCGGTCTTGGGACCGTGTGACTCCATGCAGTCTCGGGACCGATTGGCTTCATGCGGTCTTGGGACCGTGTGACTCCATGCGGTCTCGGGACCGATTGGCTTCATGCGGTCTTGGGACTGTGTGACTCCATGCGGTCTCGAGACTGATTGGCTTCATGCGGTCTTGGGACCGTGTGACTCCATGCGGTCTCGGGACCGATTGGCTTCATGCGGTCTTGGGACCGTGTGACTCCATGCGGTCTCGGGACCGATTGGCTTCATGCGGTCTTGGGACCGTGTGACTCCATGCGGTCTCGGGACCGATTGGCTTCATGCGGTCTTGGGACCGTGTGACTCCATGCGGTCTCGGGACCGATTGGCTTCATGCGGTCTTGGGACCGTGTGAGCTCATGCGGTCTTGAGGCTAGTTGAGTCTTTTATGATTTTTTGTGTCTTTTTCTGCACGTAAAAAGAGGAAAAGTTAGTCTAATGGTATATTTACAATAAGAAGGAATATTTAGGTATTATATCTAATTCTAATTAAGAAAGAGTGTGAAAAACTGAAGAAAAGACTAAGATAATCAACCCAAAATTGGAGGTTATCAAAAACCCTTGATGACCCCTTGAGGTCCATGATCCAAGAGGATATAAAACCTAAATCAATTCCATTTACCTTAATATTAACTTTAACATCAACATTATCATGATCCTTGAACTTTAACATGATGGGATTTCTCCCCTTGAATCATAATGGGATTTATCCCTCAAAATGTCTTAATGGGATTTCTCCCTCATAAAACATAATAGGGTTTCCCCTTCTTGAGCATGATTCATTCTTCTTAATTCATAAATGATAACCATAATTAGGGTTTTACTATAGACTATAAGTAATCAACTAATCAAACAATGATAAGTATACATGATGTCTTCTTGACAAAGCATTCTTAATTCATGAAATCATCTAAGGCAGATAATCATAAATAACAAACAATAAACCAAAGTACTTGTGCCAAAAATGCATGGCTTGCTTACCTAGAGTAGGTCACCTTAGGGTCAAGACCCCTCACTTGATTGTGTCCTATAATCACTTGTAATTTGATTAAAATCACAATATGTACATTAGTTCATAGTCATTAAACCCTAATCTTTATCTTTGATTTTTTGAAGAGATCAGATGTGTAAAGTAGCATTTGAAAATAGGATAGATCAGTAGAGAATCAAAAGATCTTTCTAACACATATTTTTTCATCATTATTTGAGGTCATATGCAAAAGTTACGATTGCAGCAAAATAGACCATTCAAAATTTAGGAAAAACCTTAGTGTGACATCGATTTAAGTCAAACATAAATCCAATGTAAGTAATGTGCATAAAGACTGAAAAACTATGTACATGTGATACATTAGATCAAATTGGAGAGGGAAAATTTGTCAGTCATACCTTTATGTACCTCGCGGATAATAAAATCAAAAGCAAGCACTAAATCCCCAAAATACCCTTGAGACATTAGTCAACTGATTAAGGGCGCATGGGCAACAAGGTAGTTTTACCCTTGCCATTGTTTCTTCTTGCTCAATGCTCCATGGCGTCGACGCCATTATTGCAGCTCCCTTGCTCCAATACAGGGAAGGGTTTGCTGCTCTTCAGGGAGAGAATACCTCCCCATCGTGTTCCCAAGGAGGAGATAGACATAAGAAGCCTTGGTTTAGGTAAAAGGGAGCATATGAGCCTGAGAGGTGGTTGGCCATGGTGGGGCACAACACGACTAGGAGCTTCTACTCGAAAACCCAAGTGTAACAAGCCATGATACAGTCGTGAGACAATGCTTTGAATCTGGGCAAAGTCAAAGCAACATAAGTAAGGAAGAAAGGACCAATGTGTCCAATCTCGTCAGACAAACATCGTAAATCAGAGGAAAGTATCACAAGATCAAAATCAAGGAAGAACGGTCAGAAAACAACTCCATTACCTGTCAAACAACATTTTGGGGTCAAGGGAGATACAAGGCAAGGATCTTTGTGGCCGAGGGGCAAAAAATGGCCATGGCGGCTAGTGTAGGTCAACAACTTTAATCTTGGCTATAGGGCACAACAAATGGGGCAACAACAAGGCAAAACATTGACGCAAAATCAAAGAATGGGTGATGGAGAAGCTTTCAAGGCAATCAATTGCTCAGTTGATGGAGGCATGTATTATGGAAAGGAGGTGGCCTCTGAAAAAGGAAACCATGCAGGTCAAGGAGTTTCAGGGGTTAATAGGCACAATTGGCAAAGGAGGAGGGAATCCTAGGGGGCAGTGATGCTTTTGAGATCCTTAAGTAGGGGCGAGGAGGGTCGTGGTCACGTTCGGGCATTCATGGTAGAGAGGGGATACAAGCATAGATTGGGAATTTCTTCATCCCAACAAGAGAGAGGGAAAGTTAAGGAGTGACCAAATCAGGAGAGACATACGAAGTTACTGGTGAAAACATTTTTGGAAACAGAACAGTAATGAAGGAGAGAAAAGTTGGGGAAGGAATTGCCAATGAAACACTCCTGTTCGCAAGAAACATAAAGGTAGGTGACGATAGGGCGACTATTGAATCAATATTATATTAAACCATGGCCATCCGATTGCATGCATGAAAGGAAAATTGAAACAATGTAGCATGTGACAGGCGATTAATGTGAAACTTTGGTGCCTTGATACATTAAATGATAATTTCAATTAAATATCATTAAAAACTATATATAACTCTTCCCTAATCGATTTGAAAGGTCAAACATGGTCAAAACTTGATCAAATTTAGACCACATGTCCAATAAAGAGTATAGATTATGTCCATACACTTAGATTTCCATTTTGCACATGTTTTACCCATACTTTTCATAAATGTCACTTTACTTATTTTAATTCATTAATGGATGAAATAAGTGGGTAAGACTTTTCCTTTGTGTTTTTTGGAGTCATATTTCGAGATGAATTCTTATTAATCACTCCATGATTGGTCATCTATATTTCATGCCTTTTGCCATTCTTGGAGAGAGAAAAAGGAAAGAGAAACTAATGGTAGATCATTTTGAATTAATTGAAATTCATATTGCATATGTGAAAGGGGAAACATATTTTGAGTCACATTTTATTCTTCTCACTTTATTATCCTCCATTAAATTTCATTTCATGATATCTTTACATTAAGACCCTCAACTATTTTATTTAAATGAAACCACATTATAAGGCTTAAATTATTCTTGAAATTTTGGGATGTTATAAAACATTATATCCATGCTCAATGTTAATGGTACAAGTACATCAAATAAAACCATCATCACAAAACATATTGTCAACACATTCAACACATCTTCAAAACGACCCACGAACCTAGAATCCTCAATTCTATTAACTAGGCTCACATCTATAAGAAAACCATACCCTCCCCACACAATATTATCAATGATTCATCATTAAGGAACTCAAAGATTCCGTTACATCACTAAGAAAAAATAAATCTCCTGGACCTAATGGACTTAACACTGAATTCTACCTCTCGATGTGGGAACACATCAAAGGGGACTTCACACACCTTCTTCACACCATCCAAAATAATGACGATATCCACAAACACATCAAGGTTCTTAATCACACCAACATAACTTTAATTAAAAAGTGAAACAACCCGACATGATCAAATAATTCAGAGCTAGCTACCTTATCAACACCTCCTATAAAATCCTAGCCAAAATCCTCAACAACCTCATCAAATCATAGTTGGAACACATCATAGACAACAACCAAAATGCCTTTCTAAAACACATGAACAACCATGATGCATTCATTATGATCAATGAAACTCTACACCTTTGCTACAAATACAAAACACCCGTGTTAGCCATCAAACTTGATTTTGAAAAAGCATTTGACTATGTTGACTGGAACTACCACATCCATACCATGAAGGGCTATGGATTCCCCCAAAAAGTGGATTAACTGGATCCATGCATGTATTTCAACAAACACATTCTCCACCATTATTAACGGATCACCTTTTGGACACTTCAAAGACACCAATGGTCTCAGACAAGGTGACCCCTTATCACCCTACCTCTTCATCATGGTCACATCATTACTAACAAACACGATCAAAGTGGGCACTTCCCATGGAATTATCTCATCACCAAACAAATGCTTTGAAATATCATTCAATATGCAAATGATACTATGATACTAGTCAAACATGAAGACAATACCGTTCTAACACCATTCATATCATTAGACTTTACTCGTACATTTCTGGACTCAGGATTAACCTTGGGAAAACATCCATCATAGACATGAATACGTCACCGGAGACCATCCACAAATACCAAACCCCACTTCAATGCAAAACCAAAACCTTTTCATTTATGTACCTTGGATTACCTATTTCACCACACCCTACACAACACTGCTCATGGTCGCCTATCATTGACAAAATCCATAACAAACTCAAATCGTGGACTAACAACTTCCTTAGTCTAGCAAATCATATTACTCTACTTAACAACTCTATTACTCCCATTACCACTCACTACTTGAGCTGCATACCTATACCAACCAAGACTCAACATATGATCGACTCTATTAGAAAAAAATTCCTATGGAACCATTTTTCCACACATTCAGATAAAACTAAGACACACTTAGTAAATTGGACTACCATTTGTGCTCTCACTAAATATGGAGGATGGGGCATCATTGATATCAACACACATGCTATTTTCCTCATCGCAAAAATCATATGTGCTCTCACCACCAACTCATAAAAATTCTAGAAACCCTTCATACTGCACATATACTACAAAAAATAAATCCATGGAACAAAATAATAAAATGTGTATCTTCACCACTCTGGAAATCTGTTAGCAAACATTTGGACAACATCGTTCATATGATCAACACACCTCCCATGCCTCCTTCAACATTAACTTTTGGTTTGACCCATGGTATCACAACAACATGATCCAAAACATTACAAACAAACTCTATATACCTCAGAACCTAAATAATATGAACACAACCAAAGCTCTCCATCTCCTCACTGACAATAGACAAAACAACCTTAAAGCACATCTTACACAACACCTCAACATTGAGACCATAGAAGATATCATATACATCCTTGAATACAACACCACCAACTGCATGTCATGGAAATGGGAAACTTTTACACTCCAAAGAAAATCCTATCACTATCTTAGTTACAGAGGACACATATAGGATCTCACTATACATTAGAAATCAAATGGCCACTAAAGTGCAAAATCTTCTTCTGGCTCATTACTAAGAACAAAATCCTCATAGATTGCAACCTTAGAAAGAGAGGCTTCTCAGGACCAACCAGATGTTACTTATTCTTTGCTGAAGATGAAATCCAATATCATCTTTTCACTCACTGTCGATTCATAGTTCAGATCATAAATCACTTCTTCCAACCACATCCTGTTACCGACTTCCTGCACTCACCCACTCTCATATGAAGCTTCAAACCCATACACTCAAATCATGAACCACATACTCTGATGATTGTGATTCTTTGGAACATTTGGATAGAGAGAAATAACAGAAAACACAATAATATTTCTTGTCATATCACATATATATACATGGAGATTGAGCGCTCTATTTCTATCATATTTCACTGTAGGACATATATCAATATCAACACAGGTGATGGAAGATGAAGACACCCAGATGGCGATCTTTGGCTACCATAACACTGAGGGACCTCACTACACCCTGGAGGAGATTTTGGCTAATGACTTTGTCTTCCAGACATAATCCATATTAGATATTATCTTAGTAGTTTCCACCTAGCCCTACTATTTACTGAGGCATATTGTTAAGGGGTGCCTCCCCCAACACTTTACCATCTACTTTTGTTTTTTTAACACTTCAGTGGATTTCTCATGCTTTTTTCTTTATCAGATTAGGGCTACAACTCAAACACTGACTACTTGCCTTTGATGTTGTTACTCTGTGTTTTCATCCTATACTCAGTTTTTTTTGCAGATGTATTTGTTCAATATCTATATATTGGGACTTTCTATTAAAAAAGTTGTAGGAGTCATAATAGTACAAATTGAGAAAGTAGTGGTGTTGCCGGTTTTGGTAAACATTAATACATATATTAGAATCTAAAATTATAAGCTCAGACTTATACTAATGGATAGGATAAAAATTATCCCTTACCCTACCCTCTTTAGATGTGGGTAAAGCAGGTAAAGGGTAAAGGGGTGGTGGGTAAGAAATATGCTTACCCTTGCTTTAACGACCCCGCCTCCCGGTAACCCCCAATTAAGGGAGACCGAAAGGTCGGTGTCGTTATCCAATTAACAGGATCAAAGGTTCGACAAATAATCAATAACAATTATGAAATTCTACTAACTAACTGGAATTTGGTATAAAATTAAAACTTTACTTACCTTTGAAAACCTCGGAAATCTATCTATCCTGGTCTTGAATTATTCTATCTAATCCTCCTTGCACTTTATTTCTTTTTCTACAATATGTCACTTTACTGTTTGTTCTTTCAATTGTTGTTCCTAAAACGCCGACAAACAAAACGTCGCTCAGTATATCGAAATATACTGGTATGTGGGAACAACCAAAATCTTGCAAATATGGCTAACAATTTAATAATCACAATCAAATTAACTAACAAGCCAGTTTACACTTTTCAGTATGACATTCTCCACCGCTTTTCCCTAACCCTGACATAATCACCTTAGGGTGCCCTTTTCTTATGACTTAAGGCCACCTTCTCATTCCCGAGCTTGGTGCCTGGGGGTCGCCACTCATGGTGCCCACTAGTCATGCAATATCATAGGCCACCTTCTCATTCCCGAGCTTGGTGCCTGGGGTCACCACTCAAGGTGTCCATTGCTCTACCCATCTGGGCCTGACCTTTGGCATCATCCATCAGGGTGGCACGTAGGTGCGAGAATACATACTTCTATTTTTAATGTGATAATCATAGTGACTTTATGATTTTGCAAATATGAACATCCAACAGATAATTTGCATTCAATGCGATTAAACATCTAGAAAATCCTCGGGAAACTAAGGCGGTTATCCATAATTAACCACATACCTGATCCAGAGCAACTTGATTGTCCAAGCAATAAGGATAAAGAATCAATCAACAAGCAATCAACAATATCCTGAAATTAATGCATGGGATCCAAGTGTCATAGTTTATCCAGAACATTCTAAAGGTAGAATTGGATTCCACCTTAAGCTTTCTAGGGTTTTATTAGGGGTTTTAGCCTCCATAATGCATTTATCGCTTTTCATGCTATTTTTATCCACAAACCCTAATTTCAACATCATATGCATGGTTGAATTTCAATTAGGTCAGATATATTTCTTTTACACTAAAACCAACATGTTTATTCTTTTAGGTCATGTCAAGATCATTAAGGCCAATTATAATCTTTAGGTTCTTTATCAATGATTATAGTTCGATTGCCAACTGTACCTTAATTACTATTTTTCACATCTGCTAGGTTAGTAAACCTTAATTTAACATTGATTGCACTTTTGCACACAGGAAAACCCTAATCAAGCAAATCATGGGTTTTTAAAATCAAATCATATTCCTATTATCCTTTTTATTTCAAAAGGTCCAATCTTGATTTAGAATATTAAACTAAGTTATTAAACTCACCATTAAACAAATCTAGGGTTTTGGATCCATTTAAAGCATTAAAGTACTAACTTTATGTAATTTTTGAACTAGAAGTAAAAATAGTCTCTACTAGTATTTTTATTGAATTCTTCATACTTTTATGAGCAATTTTCATGTATAACTTATTTTCATCAAGGCTACCAATCTTTAGTTGTGATTTATGCAAGATAAATACTTTTAAGCCAATAAGAAAGTGACACGTCTACTAAGCAATACTTACTTTAATTTCCTTGCAAATCAGATGATTACTCTTCTACCCTTGATCCCTTCACATGGATGCCAAGGTAAGGGAGTCTTTTCTCCCTTGCTCGTCTTCCTCCTTTGATCCTCCGCTCCTTTGTGAAGCAGCCATGGATGAGTCAACCACAGAGTTGACTATCCTGTCTACGCCACCAAAAGCCTTGGTTTCTTCGGCCCTGCCTTCGCCTACTCTGGCCGCACCTAGAGAGAATATGAGCGACACTCGCGGTGGTGGGAGGTGGCGCCCCCACAGGTCACTCGCCGACCTGCAACTGGCAGCAACAACCGTCTCAGGGAAAGCAGTCGGGGCCAAAGGAGGGTTCCTGGAATGCATTCAAGTTGGTTCACAACTTTCTCCCCTATCGCGAAGAGGGGAGCACCCTTTATATAGATATGCCCGATTCTTATGCAGCCATGGAGTCTGACCCTATCTGTAAAATAGGGAAAATTGACCTGCACATGGAAACGTGGGGGAACCAGGGATGGTTCGGTCCAAAACTGTCTCCCGGTTCCAAAGGGCACCTTATTTTTCCCAATCGTGACCTGAGGATAGAGAGAAAAACGCGAGAAGATCACATGTCCTGCTATTCTTTCCTATTCGAACTCAAGCTGGAAGACGATCTCTAGATCATCCGATTTCTATCCAACAGTCATCATTTCTAGCGTTCAACCAAAAAGGAAACCGAATTTTGATTTTCAAGATAATTCCTCATTATTTAGGATAACTTAGAAAAATCATAACTCCTAAATCATGTGTCAGATTAACCCCAAAATTTGAGGGAAACTTAATAATGACATTATATACATCTCTACCAAAATTGGGCTCATTATCTAAAAGAAAACGTGCCTTTTATTTAGGTGCAAGATATTACTCAATTCAGTAAATTTCTCACCTATTTTCTCTTTCCTTTGCTATTAAATTATTATTCTAAGTTCCTTGAACCTCAAGGAACCCTAATGGCTCGAAATACCATCTTGGGAATATCCCTTAGCCTTTCATTTATCTTTATCCATTTTCTTATTATCTCACTTATTTCCTTATTCTTTTTAATGATTTCTATTTATCCCTCTTCTATTTTCCTTATGGGAGTTCCTTTTAACATTAGGAATCCTTGGGATACGAAATTCCACCAAGGATAACTCAATTCAACTTCTTTCCACTTATTTTCCACATTTTATCATTGTTTTTAATTTCTTTCTTACTAAAGAAATATCTAATTGATATTTTCTTTACTTATTGCTTTATCTTTGCAAATTTGGACTCCTTGGGACACAAGGAACCCAAGAGGCACGAAATCCAACTTTGGATTATACTATTTTGCCTTCTAGAGGTTTCCACATCTTTCTTTTCTCAAAACTCAATTATTCATTTATTAATTGAATTTCCTTGTTATTGGGCCCAATAGCCAATAAAGCCCACAACACAATCATCAAGTATATTGTAAACAAAATTCATGCATTCAATCAAAAGACATCATTATTTGTTCATTTATCTTTATTATGATAAATCACATTTCTCACCAAATGAACACAAAAATCAGGGTTGTAACATCCTTCCCCTCTTATAGGAATTTTGTCCTCAAAATTCCATCAAGCAAACAAACAGTTCAGGATAAGCCTTTCATACGTCCATCAGGGATTCTCATGTGGCTTCACCCTTTCCATGGTGCTTCCCAAGAACCTTCATCATCTCATATTCTTCCATCTGAGTTCTTTCTTACCTTAGTATATCGTACCCTCATAGGTGACTCAGGACATTTCATCTTCTCAAAAGCTGAATAGGTTCAAGGCTCAGCACATGGCTTGGGTACCTCACATAGTGCTCTAGATCGGACTCATGGAACACATTACACATCATGTTATCCTGAGGGTCAAGGCTAAACACAACCATCTCCACCAATCCATCTCAAATGGACCCATATATCGGGGACTCAGCTTTCTCAGTTGTAGCTTAGAGGGCTGTCACCACTGGGCTCTCTCTCAGCCATTGCATGATCAAAGTGACTTCATCAACACACACTGTGGTTCTTTTCTGACCTTTGTGAGGCCTCCTTCACCAACATCATCTTAATGAAATGGTGACTGACACAACCTCCTTCTAGAACTTCTTTCATCCTGATAAAGGCTATGGTGGTTATCATCACAACTTAAGAACTGTCTCTTTGTATCACCCTAAGCAAGCTCACTTTCTCACCTCAGACCCTCTAGTCTGGATCCTACTAACCATTAGTTAGGGGTGATAAGCGGTACTAACATCGAGTTCTGTATGTTTCTACTTCCACCTCATGGAAATGAACCTTTAGGTCATACTCAAGAACTTTTGAACTCGCATCATGGTGTAGTTGAACCATCTCTCTCTCTTATGTAGTTCAACAAAAACTGTCTCTTGATAGTACTCTTTTCTTTCTCATGTCATCTAGGTAAGGTGATCTACCATAACCCATATTGCATCTTGACCTTCTTGGTCAAGGGGAGACTTACCACCATCCATAGTGGATGAACTCCCATTCCCTCTCTGGAATTCTTAACCTCTAAGTCAAAGCACGTGGTTACTGGTGTTCGTCCTTTACCCTTGGCTTGCATGGACACATGCTACATGCAACTTCACATCAAGCAGCCAAAGTGCTACTATCACTTACTATTTTTGTAGTATCATGGTGTTTGGTGATCTTAAAACCATGATCTCCGGTATGTCATGATTCCTCAAGATCGATACCTCAGAAACCCTAAACCACTCTCATTAGGGTTTCATCACTTTCCTTTCCAAAGAAGTACATCTGAGGTTCTACAACTATCCTTTCATTATATCACGGACTAGACTGGCTAACCAAACAATCACTTACTTGATTAACCACTATTGATACATCTGGGTGTTAGCCAAACTTGTCTCTTTTTCTCAACTTAAGGTTAGCCTAGCAACCTCAACTTCTTCTAGCTTTCAGCTAAACTAGGAAGCTATATCTCAACCAGAGCATTGATTACCACTTCTTATCCTTAGGTGTTAGGTATTGTTGAGGACATACACCTCCATGTATTATACTTATCATCTCATCTCAAAGTCTAAGTTTGTCTTCATCAAGAAACCCTGAGCTCATCCTCATGGTGATCAAACTCAACCTTGTATAACTTGCAAGTTCCACATAGCTCATGATACAACACCCTCACAAGATTACTACCTTAATACTCTTGGTGTTTGTAAACCATCCATGTGCTATCCACTCCACAAGGGTACGTTATCATTTCTGTCGTCAACCTCATAGCAACGTTCCAACTCACATCATCTTTACCCTTGGTGTATAGCATGCGTACTGTCCCATCTCTCAATCCCATAACAAGAGGAAATAAGAATTTGGCGGCCGTCCAAACACAAAGTTCTTCCTTTTCCAAGAGTAGAGATGACACATACCACCTTGCTAGTACACCTTCAAATCTAGTTTGAAACGTGCCACCTATGTCTCTACAATCATCCACATTACTTCCATGGAAAACTGGTCTCGAACTTACTTGGTCCAAACACAATCCTTGGCCTTCTCCTCTAGGTCTTTAGGATGCCGACACTTTTTGGGTCATCCCTCTTCCCTTATGCATCCAGAGAGTGCCCTACTCATCTACCCTTTGGGTCCCATGAGTTCATGAAGGTGATCAATCTCCTAATCCATGGCCCCCAGACAATGATAGTTGTTACCTCCCGACTCTATGGTCACGTGCAACTAGGGAATTAGGAAACTCCTTCTTCCATCGGTCTTATCCCTACCTGACCCTAGGATAGACTTAGGATTCTATTATGGTACATGTCCAACATAGAGCCTTACCCAAACATTCATCATCTCTCTTCTTGCATTCATGGGCTGACTTTCATCCTTTCATAAAGGTCATGGCGACCTGCCTACCTTGGTCGAGCCCCATACCGGTTACCTCCATGGTAACACATCCACATGCACATAGAGATGGTTATCTATGGGTCTATAGGTTCATTCTCATGCCATGTACTCTTCACTTAGCTTCTCAAGATCCTACGAAACCTCCTTAGGTTACCTCAAAACCAACCAAACTGGTAAACTCCCTACCAAAGGGTCGCTCTCCCAGGATGGGAGGAAACTACACCTTTATAACAAAGGTCACAAGCATCCCTAGGGTTTACATGCTTAAACCAACAACTACTAAGGCACAAGCGTACCTACAAAACCATGCCAGGTCGCACTTGTTCTCATCCTCAACATGACATCAACTTAGTTGTGAGGGGTTCATCAAACATACCCTTAACGTAAGGGATTTCCTTTACCTCTACACATGAGGAGTACCATGCTCGAACCTATAGAGACTCAAATCTCATCATGAGCATCGGATACAGTGCTTCCCCTCTTAGGCCTAGGAACCCTAGGTTATCCTCTGGGTATCCAACTACATGCTCAACCTCTTAACCACGAATCAAGCATGCCCAAAGTATGTCATGTAGCTCCATGATTTTTTCTACTCGAGCAACGCTTCGGAGTTGAGTCTTCTTCCAGGGCAACCAACTAGGTATAAAGCCTCACAACTGGTTACTTAAACCTCCTCAGGGTCTAAAGCACTCTTTATCTCATCCAGCAGGTAACCACTTATACCATGGGTACTAGAAGCATCGTCCTCTCTCTAGGGTTTGGTTCCTCTAAAGGCAACCAAGATATCATCAACCTCCAGGAATCAAGCATAAGGCAACCACTATCATCCACGTAGGTCACATCATCCTTAACTCCCCAATATTCTTCAAGTTTTAGGGTTTTAGACTTCCAACCTCCTTGTTGGGGTCCTGCTTCCTCTCTCTAGGGCTAAAACCACCTCCAACCATACCTACTAGAGGTCCCTTCTCCATGAAGGCTCATGTTCTCAAGCAAACCCCTATGTGGTTGAAGCCTATGCTCAACTCATCTCTTTATGCTTATCTCATAAGCCATACATCATGCCCTTCTGGCCAGGGTTTCAACCTACTACCGTACCACTGACGTACTCTGGGGCCATGCTATCCCCTAATTGCATAAGCCATAAGGTTTCTATAGGTTCCTTCACTAACTTCATCCATGAAGGAGCTACCCTTTGCTTAACACGCACGACCCTTTCCCGGGTTGCCAAAGGTGCTAGGTCACCCAACCTCACATGGCTCGTATGGCAATCCAAACATCTGGTCAACCATGACATCTAACTCATCATGTCATCTCTCTCTCTCTAATCTTCACTTAGGGTTAGGGTTAACATCATCCTCAAAGGATGTGCTAGGTCTCTACTTTTAATGGAGGTCTCTACCTCCAAGACTAATTCTCTCTACTCATCCTCCAGACAAGGAGGTCTATCCTCAAGTCTCTCCTGAGGGCAAAGACAACTCGTGTCATACGACCTAATCATGTATCTATTCTTTAGTTTGTGCTTAATCTATTAAGCTTATGTCCATGACATCTTATTTACATGCTTTTTATTAATTTGGTGGAGGATTCCTTAGACCTTATTAACTTTTCCCATACCTCAAGAGGGTGAGGAGAAGAGAGAAAACCCTAATCCTTAGGGTCCTTAACAGAATTTGAGTTGAGAAGGGATGAACAAGATGAGAGAGTCCTAAAGGTATCATATTTCGAATCATACCCTAAGACTTTGGCCAGGCAGTCACACGGATCTGGGAGTCCTCGTATTCCGACTAGCGGTGTGGAGGAAAATATTGTCAGCCCCCGGTCGTGATGCTTTTCTAGACACCTCTGTCTTTCGGATAATCCTCTAATAACTCCCTTGGGTTCTACAAAATTTGTAAAATTTCATAATTATTAAAGATTACTTGAGGAACCTATGCTCTGATACCAATTTTAACGACCCCGCCTCCCGATAACCCCCAATTAAGGGAGACCAAAAGATCGGTGCCGTTATCCAATTAACATGATCAAAGGTTCGACAAATAATCAATAACAATTATGAAATTCTACTAACTAACTGGAATTTGGTATAAAATTAAAACTTTACTTACCTTTGAAAACCTCAAAAATATATCTATCATGGTCTTGAATTATTCTATCTAATCCTCCTTGCACTTTATTTCTTTTTCTGCAATGTGTCACTTTACTGTTTGTTCTTTCAATTGTTGTTCCTAAAACACCGACAAACAAAACGTCGGTCAGTATATTGAAATATACTGGTATGTGGGAACAACCAAAATCTTGCAAATATGGCTAACAATTTAATAATCACAATCAAATTAATTAACAAGCCACTTTACACTTTTCAGTATGACATTCTCCACCGCTTTTGCCCTAACCCTGACATACTCACCTTAGGGTGCCCTTTGCTTATGACTTAAGGCCACCTTCTCATTCCCGAGCTTGGTGCCTGGGGGTCGCCACTCATGGTGCCCACTAGTCATGCAATATCATAGGCAACCTTCTCATTCCCGAGCTTGGTGCCTGGGGTCACCACTCAAGGTGTCCATTGCTCTACCCATCTGGGCCTGACCTTTGGCATCATCCATCAGGGTGGCATGTAGGTGCGAGAATACATACTTCTATTTTTAATGTGATAATCATAGTGATTTTATGATGTTGCAAATATGAACATCCAACAGATAATTTGCATTCAATGCGATTAAACATCCGGAAAATCCTCGGGAAACTAAGGCGGTTATCCATAATTAACCACATACCTGATCCAGAGCAACTTGATTGTCCAAGCAATAAGGATAAAGAATCAATCAACAAGCAATCAACAATATCCTGAAATTAATGCATGGGATCCAAGTGTCATAGTTTATCCAGAACATTCTAAAGCTAGAATTGGATTCCACCTTAAGCTTTCTAGGGTTTTATTAGGATTTTTAGCCTCCATAATGCATTTATCGCTTTTCATGCTCTTTTGATCCACAAACCCTAATTTCAACATCATAGGCATGGTTGAATTTCAATTAGGTCAGATATATTTCTTTTACACTAAAACCAACATATTTATTCTTTTAGGTCATGTCAAGATCATTAAGGCCAATTATAATCTTTAGGTTCTTTATCAATGATTATAGTTCAATTGCCAACTGTACCTTAATTACTATTTTTCACATCTGCTAGGTTAGTAAACCTTAATCTAACATTGATTGCACTTTTGCACACAGGAAAACCTTAATCAAGCAAATCATGGGTTTTTAAAATCAAATCATATTCCTATTATCCTTTTTATGTCAAAAGGTCCAATCTTGATTTAGAATATTAAACTAAGTTATTAAATTCACCATTAAACAAATCTAGGGTTTTGGATCCATTTAAAGCATTAAAGTACTAACTTTATGTACTTTTCGAACTAGAAGTAAAACTAGTCTCTACTAGTATTTTTATTGAATTCTTCATACTTTTCTGAGCAATTTTCATGTATAACTTATTTTCATCAGGGCTACCAATCTTTAGTTGTGATTTATGCAAGATAAATACTTTTAAGCCAATAAGAAAGTGACAGGTCTACTAAGCAAGACTTACTTTAATTTCCTTGCAAATCGAATGATTACTCTTCTACCCTAGATCCCTTCACACGGATGCCAGGGTAAGGGAGTCTTTTCTCCCTTGCTCGTCTTCCTCCTTTGATCCTCCGCTCCTTTGTGAAGCAGCCATGGACGAGTCAACCGCAGAGTTGACTATCCTGTCTACGCCACTAAAAGCCTTGGTTTCTTCGGCCCTGCCTTCGCCTACTCTGGCAGCACCTAGAGAGAATATGAGTGACACTCGCAGTGGTGGGAGGCGGCACCCCCACAGGTCACTCGCCGACCTGCACCTGGCAGCAGCAGCCGTCTCAGGGAAAGCAGTCGGGGCCAAAGGAGGGTTCCTGGAACGCATTCAAGTTGGTTCACAACTTTCTCCCCTATCGCGAAGAGGGGAGCACCCTTTATATAGATACGCATGATTCTTATGCAGCCATGGAGTGTGACCCTATCTGTAAAATAGGGAAAATTGACCTGTACATGGAAACGTGGGGGAACCAGAGATGGTTTGGTCCAAAACTGTCTCCCGATTCCAAAGGGCACCTGATTTTTCCCAATCGTGACCTGAGGACAGAGAGAAAAATGCGAGAAGATCGCATGTCCTGCTATTCTTTCCTATTCTAACTCAAGCTGGAATATGATCTCTAGATCGTCCGATTGCTATCCAACAGTCATCATTTCTAGCGTTCAACCAAAAAGGAAACTGAATTTCGATTTTCAAGATAATTCCTCATTATTTAGGATAGCTTAGAAAAATCATAACTCCTAAATCATGTTTCCGATTAATCCCAAAATTTGAGGGAAACATAATAATGACATTATATACATACCAAAATTGGGCTCATTATCTAAAAGAAAACGTGCCTTTTATTTAGGTGCAAGATATTACTCAATTCAGTAAATTTCTCACCTATTTTCTCTTTCCTTTGCTATTAAATTATTATTCTAAGTTCCTTGAACCTCAAGGAACCCTAATGGCTAGAAATCCCATCTTGGGAATATCCCTTAGCCTTTTATTTATCTTTTATCCATTTTCTTATTATCTCACTTATTTCCTTATTCTTTTTAATGATTTCTCTTTATCCCTCTTCTATTTTCCTTATGGGAGTTCCTTTTAACATTAGGAATCCTTGGGATACGAAATTCCACCAAGGATAACTCAATTCAACTTCTTTCCACTTATTTTCCACATTTTATCATTGTTTTTAATTTCTTTCTTACTAAAGAATCATCTAATTGATCTTTTCTTTACTTATTGCTTTATTTTTGCAAATTTGGACTCCTTGGGACACAAGGAACCCAAGAGGCACGAAATCCAACTTTGGATTATACTCTTTTGCCTTCTAGAGGTTTCCACATCTTTCTTTTCTCAAAACTCAATTATTCATTTATTAATTGAATTTCCTTATTATTGGGCCCAATAGCCAATAAAGCCCACAACACAATCATCAAGTCTATTGTAAACAAAATTCATGCATTCAATCAAAAGACATCATTATTTGTTCATTTATCTTTATTATGATAAATCACATTTCTCACCAAATGAACACAAAAATCAGGTTGTAACACTTGCCCTACCCTATAGGGTATGAGTAGTGGGTAAAAGGGTAATACCCTATAAATTTACAACCCTATCCATATGATGGTTGGGAAGCGTGACGAGTGTTGATGTGGTAGGAAAAGTAGACACACTATAATAGAGAGAAAAATATGAGAGAGAAAATATTTTGTGCATAACTTTTAATCCATAAGGAATTTTTTCCGAAATAAAATCATTAGGTTTATCTTTAAAAATACTTTCTAACAAGATCAATGTTGACATACTTTGGAAAAAATAATATGAGAAGTATAATAAGAGAGGAGAGAAGTATAAAAAAGTACAATACCCATAAAATTTTCAAGTAATGTACTTAGATTGAACATCATGTAAAATATTAAAACTAAACTAGTATAGTAAACATTTGTACTATACTATGTATAGTACTCACATTTTGGTATATAGTACATCAACAAGTAAACCATTAGTATTATACCTCCAAAAATGAGAGTAATGTACCCCAAAGCATTGGTGATATATTGGGGTAGATAAATAAAAGGGGACAATACATGAGATTCGAGGTACATTACTTCCATTTTAAGGTACAATACAATTGTTTACTTACTGTTGTATTGTACTCAAAACACATGTATCGTATCCAGAACATGTGTATGGTACCCCAAAATGTGGATATTATATTTATCTAATATTATCATATTTCAAAATATTTCAACACTAGTCTTGTTGGAAAGTATCTTTTACAAAGAATCTGGTGCTTTTTATTTCATAATTAAATACATTCCATATTGGAAGTTATGGACAAATTTTTTTATCTCTCTTCCACTTCTCTCCTATTTATTTCTTTATTGCTACTGGTTGTATGGGATAAAATGATCACTCACTATCCTGAGAATCGGGTGGGCGGATGGGTGTATAACTTACCTTGTCTAAATTTTTTCTTTTACTGGACATTCACTTTGAAAAGTCGGTGATTGTTTACATGACTATTATGCAGAAGTGGGAATCTTACAATTATTGTTCATAGTTGTTACCAATGCCAATTGGTTAGAGTACTCACGCATGGACCTACTTTCAACACCCCACTATAGTCCACTATCTCCAAAAATAGGGATAAGATGCCATGTAGAAGGAAAGAGAAAGAAAAATAGGACGTAGAAAGAAAAAAAAGAAAGAGGGAGAGAAACTTGTTTGGTTTATGACTTCCTATTCTAACGAAATAAAGACTGTTATAATCCTTATAAAAAATATAATCCAACAAGGCCAATGTCGATATGTTTTTGATAAATAATAAGGAATATAAAAATGAGTATTGTATATTGAATGTAGCACTTATTTTCTTAATAACACACTAATTCAAAAATGAGTATTGCATATGGTTCTTTTGGTACAATACTCACTTTTGATGTTTCTATTTTGAAATAAGTATTAGAATGAGTACTATATTATATTTTGGGAGAACATTCTCATTATATCTTAAACTAAGTATTGTCCCCATAAAATAAAGTACAATACATATTTTAAAATATAATGACATAAAAATGAGTGTTATTTCAATAAATGACACAATGCTCATTTTTGAGTTAGTATGTTACTATGAAATATGTAATATCACGCAATGCATTGTTGATTTTAGAATACTAATACTTTTAATATGATCATAAACATTTCCCAAATTTTCTTATTCAAAAGATAAGTATTCTATATATGTTTTTGTGGATAATACTTATTTTTGCATATATATACATATAAATAACAATACTCATTTTTGTTTTTATTTTCTATTCATTTTCTTTTTCAAATATATGTCAACTATAGTCTTATTGGATTACATTTTTTGTAAAAAGTTCATTGAGGTTTGAAAGTTATAAGTTAAACAATTTTCTTTCTCTTCTTTTTCTCTTTCCTATACTTTCCTCCCACTTCCTCTCTCTCCTCTCTTTATTGCTTAATGCAGTCCACTAAAAATGGTGCATTCTCATTGGCTCCACCTATTTGGGAGTAGGAATAGGTTACAAAACCATGTTCAAATGGAGTGATGTGTAGCATTTTCCAATTAGTTATATCTCTGGTTTATTATCTAGGCCCATGTTTAACACTTTAGGCAATCTGGATTGGCACCTAGTGTTAACCCGATTTGGGTTGAACAAGAAGAGCATTGGGATGAAATTGGTATAACATTTCCATTTTGGTATTTTGTAAACCGCAAATCCAGATCAACTTGGTCCTAGTTCTTGTGTGATATAAATCCCATTCTGATTTTGCCATTGTCATATTTGTCTGCATGCCGTCCAATTGCACTCGGTCCCTGATACCCAACATCTCCTCTCGTGACCTCCTTGTGCTCAGTAGTGGAAGCAAAGCTCCTTCGGTGGCTAGGTTCAGGCACCTCATTGGCTAAGGTAGTTTTTCCTTACCAAAACCCTACCCCCACTCCACTGTTCCCGCTCGTATCGATGATGAGAAGCAAGAATCAAGCTAGGATTTCCTCAGCCTCACTCCAACACTAGTGCCTGCATGATGGTATCAATTTTCCCAATTTCTTGTAGGCAGCAAAAAGTTAGGCCAGGCATGCCCCTTCTTATCTTGTTGCCTTGATTCTCTCTCCATATTTGACTAATCGTCACGCCTTGTCAAGGAATTCAAGTTGGCAAAACTCTAGCTCGAGGGTCTTTAAATTAGCCGATTTCTTCATTCCATTGGCCACACTCTAGTTGCCCATTCTGCACTACATCCTCTTTGAAGCTACACCAGATGGTCAACCAATGCAACCTGAGCTTTGTAACTTTCTGAAGAGGTACACTACCTTCAATTTGACGCATTTCCTTGATTTTTTGTTGCATTTCTTTGGTTTAAATGCACTTCTTCCTTCTTTTTTACTAGTTAGTCTTCCATGTTTCCTTATTTGCTTCTTTATCCATGTTGATTCATTCGTGGTGAATGATTTATCCACATTGATTCATTGGTGGTGGATGGTGTCTGCTAATTTGATGGTGCTCTTCACTCCTCACCTCACTCATGTTCATGTATTTTCTCACTTTGAAAGATTCCTTCCCTTGGATTGAACCTTGTTAACTAAGTTTCCTGTAGTTTGTAGTCTACTTTTAGTTAAAATGACTCTTGCTTGATAGATAATGATCTCATTTGGATTTCATCATGAAAATGATGTTGGAGATAATTTGTTTTGTGTTGTTTGCACACAAATTTGATGTTAGTATAGTTAGTCTTGTGGATTTTTGATTTCACCCTACAATCAATAGAAAATATAGCAAGGCATGTATGCCCTATGATCAGCATTTGTCATTTTGAATAGTCAACTTGTGTGATGTGGGGTGTGACATTATCATATGTTCCAATTTACATAATATCAATGATTAATCTTTTACAATTTGTGTTATTTTAGAAAACTAAGTTGATTTTGTGCTCTGAATAAGGATAAGTGAAATATTGGACACAAAATAGGAAATGCAATTGACATGATGGAAATAATATATTTAGGTTTATTTAAAATAATTATAATAATTGAATATGGAAATGAACCATCTATAATGATAACTAACTAGATACATCACATAACAACTAATTATGTCATGCTTACTTGAAATTTTCATAGAGGGATAAACAATTCGATTTTGACAATTAGTTTTGGTGTTTTTTTGACCTAATTAAATTAAATAAACATGTTGAGATATATATGCTAAACCAAAACCAGACAATGAAATTAAAGGACTTCTACATACATGATTAGCATTTGACTAAACTAAGGATATATGTAGTCCACCATTGAAATATAGGGAAAACTTCTATTTGTTTATAGTTTTCTATTTCATTTTCCAAATGGTTTGAATTTTATTGTCCATGCAATTACACTTTGATGTTTTTTTTGGAATACATTGTGGTGGTTTTCACATAGAACTGAACCAGCATTGTATTTCATGCCACATTTTTCTAAAGTGTGATGCCGCTTATATTTGAACTAGGGCCAGTAAAATTTGACAAATTAAAGTTAGGTAAACCAAACCCAAATACATGGACATGTGCCCCATGTATTTGTAAAAATTTTAGGTTACTCTTTGGAGCACGGTTTGTCTTGATTGGTATACATTCCTTCATAATCATGGACATGTGCCCATTGTATTTGACAATTTTTTTTGTTTTAGTATGACCTAAATCACCTATCCTTGCCACATGGCCTTCACTTTATTGTGGGACTACTACTACTTGACATGGGGTCAATAATAATTTTCACATGAGTATGCATTCCTTCATATTCATGGACTTGTGATCTACATCATAATGTGGCACATGTGAATCACATGTGCCCAATGTATTTATCTCCCTATTTTACTTCAACATGTATTCTCATTCAAAATGTATCCCTATATAAGTAGAGGGGGATTTTCCTAAGCCAATTTAAACCTAGATTCCTTATCATTGGCCATGTTTAGTTCAGGAAGACGTCCAATCCATTTAGGCATGGATTTTCCACACATGTAATGCACATTTTCCATGTTGCTCAGAAAATGTTTTCTTGAGCCAATTAGTACATAAGCTTTGCTGAATTTTTCCCACATTCAACTGTAATTGTGTTTTTTTATTTCTAAATTGGATTGTGATGCTTTTTCACATGGATTTGAACAACCACTTCGTTTCATGCCATATTTTCCTCAATTTGAGTCATGTTCTTCTTGTTGGAGTTTCATCTCATCATCCTGATACGTTCATGCCTGACCACATTTTGTATGCCTAGTTCAGTTTTAGCCAAGTTGTTTGCCAAAGTGTGGTCCTGAGTTGGACTTTGACATTGACCTAAAGTGCTTGCTTTCCATTTGGGCCAATACATATGAACACGACTCTCTTTCATGTGTCAATCAAGATTCATGACAAACTTTGTAGTCATTCATACATGCATTAGTAGTATGCAATTGATCTATGATTCTCAATGATACTTAGATAGACTTCCCAAAACTATAGTTGTTAATGTGTGTTGACCTTGGTTTAACCTATTTTCAAAACAAGTGGATGTAATTCAACATTCCCTATGCATTATTCCTAAGTTCAGTATTGTTTTGCATTCATACAGAATCATTCACAGCTAGCATTTTATGTTTTTAGTATATGATGTCTCAACTTCTCTGGGTGAGAAAAGGCATTTTTAGTACATCCAACAAAAGTCATTACATGCTGGACAACATTTTGTATCTGTAGTTTAGTTTTAACCAAAACATTTTCCAAACTATGTCTCAAGTTAGATTTAGACCTAACCCTAATAGGGTTTCCTTTCCATTTGGGCCAATACAATTGAACGTGTCTCCCTTTCATGTGCCAATCAAGATGCATGACTGACTTTGTAGTCATTTATATATGTATTAGGAGTCTGCAATTGGTCTGATTCATTCATTGTATTGAATTTCCTCATTATATGTTTGTTGTAGTTTTTCAAATATGTGGTTGTGAATGTACCTAAACCCTACTAGGGTTTGATTTTGTCTAAGGAATTGTTGTTCACACTACTAGCGATATGTTTTTATGCTTGATAACAATACCATTGAGGATCTTGGTTTAACCTATTTTGTAAACAAGTGGATATCAGTGGCATTTAAGATGACAATCCCTAAGCATTGCTCCTAATTCACTTCAGTAATGCTATCCATTCATACTAAAATTTGTAGTGTGCATTTTTAACGCATTTAAAGGAAATAAAGTTCACTAACATAAGGTTTGGCATACTTAATCCATGCCATTGTTTAGTATTCAATTTGTGGTTGGTAGTTACACGTAGACCCGCGAGACTAAAATTTAGAAAACATCAACTTTTACCAGATCAGCACATGGCCTTTTCTAAACCAATTTTAACCTAAATTCTTCATGGACAAGATTTCTTAAATAAATCTACATTCTTTTACCAAGATATAATTAGCCACACACACAAATGTTGTACACATACACTAAAATTGAATTACTTTTATAGTTATACATACACCTATACTTTTGTAACTAGATAAATGCATAACTAGTTTATTGATACCAAGTTGATCCTGAGCTCTAGAACTCATTACATTCTCGCTATTGAAATGTATTGCAGAACCATTGTTAATATGGCTTCTCAAGACACAAGGCTCCATGTTGTATGGTCTAGGGAGGCCGATGAGAATTTGTTTTCCGCATTCAGACAATAACATGATGTAAGTATATGTGTAGATGGACAATTTACTCAAGAGGCTTGGAGGGATACACTTCCTGATTGGTGAATGAGAATGAGGAGTCCTAACTTGACATTGGAACAAATAAAAACCCAATGGTAGAATCTCAAGAAAGATTTTGTCAGGTTGAAAGTTATGACCAACCTTAGTGGTATTGGATGGGACTATTTAAGGTACAAGCCCATACTGCCAGATACCCAAAAATGGAGGGATACACTTAAGGTATGTCCAACATTTCACAAACACTTAACATAAGATTCATGTATTACATGTAGATGTAACCTCCTAACTAAAAGTCTTTGTCTATTAAGGGAACAAGGAGATAGAAGAACTACTTAACCATCCCTTCTATCATTGCCATGGTATTGAGTTGATGGGGGAGGGGGAACATTGCAAGAGGTCACCATGCAATATCCTCAACTGACAAATAGTTACCAATAGATGTTGCCTCAGAGGATGAAGTTGTGATTGACTTAGACACATCCGATAGTGTTTCTTCACCTCAACCAAAACAATCATCCCAATCTCTTTTAGTAGATGACATGATAATTTTAGGTGACATGGGAAACTTTAGCTTTCAAAGTGAGGGAGACAATGTTGGGACAGATTACCAAAGTTGTGGCACAAAGACACCTTCTAGTCAAAGGTGTAGGAAGCAAGGAGCACACACCTAAATAGTTTGCTTTGTCAAATGACGTGGTAAGTGAATTCACCCAAGTGTATGCAAAGGTGTACTAACTAGGCAATGGCATGCCCAACCACTATGTAAAGGAGGAGTACAACCAAATTTTGCAACATTTTGACGAGACATTCCTAGATACACCATTGGACATTTTTACTACTATCATGAATAGCACGAAGGAGGCCACCAATCGCACGATATACCTTAACCTATTCCAAAACCCCAATAAATGTTTTGGATGGTTGTGGGACCTTTTATTTAAGTACTATGGAGGTTTCCTGCTGGTGGATTATGTTGTTTTAGACTTTAGGCCTTCATTTTTAGCAAATTTTGCAATATAACAACATCATTGATGTTGCCATCATACATGATGCAACATCCTCGAGGTTGTTCACAAACCCCATATTCATCATTCAACATCACATGTAGTATGTCATCCATGTGGTAGACATTTAGTGGTGATGTAGGAGTTAGTGCACCTCATTATCCTATGCCCAAAGTAAGCACCTCTTCCAAATGGAATAGTAGTCAAGGTGGCGACATTGGATGCCACTGTAGAGGGCCTGCACCTTTGTAGGTAGCTATGAAAGTCTTGATTGTGCTATCTTTCAGGGAGGAACATACCTCCCATACAATATTATATTTTTCCTATCATTTGATTCTATGGCATGTAATATTGAATAAGGTCGCAAACATTTGCAATAGGCTTAGTTATTAGATTCTATTTTTTGTGCAATTTCTATGTTTCATTTGCACGCACACCCTTGTGAGTACCTTCAACATCCCTCATCACTATTTCTTTACACATCCATAAGTGGATTCTCATCTCTTTAATTGTAGGCACCATGGATGGTAACAATCATAGAGTATCATTAGACTTGCTTGGAAACATTTTAGGTACTATTTCAGGTTCAACAAACCTAATTGCTGAATCAATTACAAAATCCATCATGTATAACACCAACACATTTGATGAAGATTCAAGTACTCCAATACCTAGGCCTGTCAATATTAGGAGTGGTAACCAAAAGGATTATGAAATCATCACAAGACATAGAATGAGGTTGTGTGACCATTATAGAATAGAACCTTAGATTGTTCTAGTCCTGATTCAAAAGCTTGAAACCCGTGGCTTGTCAAAAAGTACTAGGGGTGTATCAACGGTCGAGGATATTTGCTACTTTCTCAAATGACTGGCCATGGGCATACAGTTCATGTTTTAGTACAAGACTACATTCACTCAGGTGAGATAATAAGCAGAAAATCTAACGAGGCTTTGGACACAATTTGTGAGTTGTGACATGAGTAAGTTGTCATGCCTACCACATCCATAAAGACACACCACCGTACACGGATAACCAATTGTTCAACCCGTACTTCAAGGTACCAATTAACACTATGTCATAATTTTGCTTACCATACTATATTTTTTTAATGAAATTTGGTACTACCTTGTTTTATGATATTGGGGCACTTGACTGGACATACATTCTTATGTTGGTCGATAGGGAAAAGCAAAATCATTATCTCAATAGGAAAGGGTTTGTCTCATTGGACGTCATGGGTGTTGTAAACTTTTTTATGGAGTTTATGTAGATTCTAACATGGTGGGAGGGTTCCACAGTATACATGAGGGTCCTTTAGTCAGTGATGATGATGGGGGGTCTCAAAAGTCCCTCCTAGTGAGTATTACCTAATGGGTGTAGGATATTCTAACACCCCTCAATTTGTTGCCCACTTTTGCAACACACATTATCACTTTGGCGAGTTCATAGGAAGAAACAAACAAGCACACACAACAAGAAGGAGTTGTTCAACCCCCAACATGCAAAATTAAGAAATGTTACTGAGAGATAATTTGTTTGTTGAACAAGAGTTTTTCTTATCTAAAAAATGATGCACCATATACCATCCATACACAATGTCGTATAATAGTAGCTTGATGTATCATCCATGACTTCATACAATGCCAATAGGATGATGACATAATGATGGATGAAGATGAGGGGGATAGTTCTGGTGCTGTTGGCCCAAACAAAAAAGTATAGTTCAACTCCCTCCGCCGAACTAGCCAAGTAAAATGTCTGGGCATGTGATGTACTACGTGATTGAATTAGCGATCTTATTTGAGATACATGTTGACTTGGATTTGTAGATTGACCATAATGGATTATCATCTCTTTCTTAATTTCAAAGTGTAATGATATGTAGTATCAACATCTGTTGAATACTATTATGTTGATGTCAAACTTAGTAAATGCTAAAGTAGACCATGTGGCCTAATATTATGTTGAATAATATTATGTTAATGTGAAGCAAGTAAGATTTGTGGTGTACTTGCCATTTTGTTGAAGTAAAAATGTCACATAATTTCTGGTGTACTTAAGTTTCCTAGAGTGGACAATGGAATTTCCTCATGTCCGTGTGGCCTCCCCTATGCTATGCAAGTATATATGGATTCCACATATGCAACTAATGGTCGATTCAAAGACAACAACCCCCACATGTCATATTTTACATGTGGGAGAGGACTAGTTCAAACCGGATGTTGTATAATGTTGCCTACACAATGAGTTCAATCAAACGTCATTGCTTTAGCTACAATTAGGGATACAATGATAATATAACTTGTGTTTGCACACAACAAACATAATCAATGGTCTACTTCCCATGATTTTGCATGCTCCATGAGATCAAACACCAAATGGCTAATATAAAAAACAATTACCCTTAGGAGGACTCAAGACTATATTCGTGAACACTACACATCCAGAAAGACAATGGTTCCTTAATAGACGAGGAAGGATATAATACCTTATGGAGATAATGTACTTACAACGAATTTGTATGGTTTGAATGACCTTCTATTATTAAATGCATAAATTTGTATATGGAAGTTGAGGAACACAATACTA
Source organism: Alisma plantago-aquatica (assembly GCA_963693085.1). Lineage (NCBI taxonomy): Eukaryota > Viridiplantae > Streptophyta > Magnoliopsida > Alismatales > Alismataceae > Alisma > Alisma plantago-aquatica. The sequence goes on from OY856412.1 coordinate 787,241,359, forward strand.
CATTATTAATGAATTATACTCTATCTAATATCAATGGACACTTCACAAGTTTGGAGGTGTATGTGTGGTAATGTTACCACATTGCATATGAAAACTGAGGATATAGGGTTGGATGACTTTGATATCCTCATTTCAAGACCAGAAGAAATGTATTATATTTGTTTGGCAAGATAGATTCTCTAAACTACCCCCAAATATCTAAATGCAATAATATGTATATTATGTGTTCCTTGTGAGTAACACAAACCAAATACATTATAGGGGTAAAGATCAGTGCAAATACTTTCACTGATCAATCGATCTCCCCTCAACAATGCAATCTTTATAGGCTGAGATTAAGTTACTGAATGACGAATGCATGACCGTATGGGGCTAGGAAATGAACTTGAATGACTTTTTTGAGATCCATCACAATGTTGAAGATGATTACCAATCATATTAGTATTAGTACAATGGAATATACATCAAAGTGAATAAGTTGGAGGATACAAATCACTTTTTGAGATTCCTTCACCTCCGATGATGCCATAGGCCAATTGTGTTTGTAGATATTAATGGATGAAATTTAGTTTGTCTAGATGGACCACGTTCCTATTGTTGTCAAACTTGCATAATAAGTTATTTGCATATTGTTTCTTCTTACCAAATTATCATATCATATCTGCGTGTTTGTGCAATGCAACCTTACGAGTGTAATGTATCACACACAAAATTGGTAATATGGTTGGACCAGAAAGATGCCCCATGTCTATGGTTTAGGAGGCTAATGAGGCTCTACTTGTTGCATTGAGATACAATATGATACATGGAGATGTGTGGATGGACAATTTACTCAAGAGACTTGAAGGGAGACGTTGCATGAGTGGAAAAACATGATGGGTTGTCGTACACATCTTAGGAGCATGTCAAAACCCAATGGAAGAACCTCAAGCTAGATTTTATTAGACATAATTGCTTCATGCTACAGGCTATATTTACCCACCAGGCCTATAAAAACAACCTCACCAAGTAGGAAACCCTCAACCAAATGCTGAAAAATATCACTATGCAACTGGAGGTGTTGGTGATAAAAGGTAATGAATGAAAGTTGCATAAATTCCTACCTAAATTTACATAGTAAACAATTTTTGCGACAATACTATGGCATACTTTATGATGTTATTTTGATGCATTTAACTCTATACTAGGTAGAATGATAATGAACTAGTAGATGTACAATGGTGTAATATTAGTATTTTTTGAACACTTTCGTGTTGATCAAACACATTATACACTTATGTCTGATGTCATTTTATGTGTGTTTATTTTCATTGTTTATTTTTTATAATCATGTTGTGCAAACTTCTATTTCACTTCTCTATAAACTGTTTCATCTTTTAGACATCGTGCTCTAGGAAGAAAAAATTTACTAGTCCAATTTGCCTATTCTTACAAGGCTTCCCACTTTGTTCTCCATCTTGGCACCCTGAGATGACAGGTGTAAAAGAACACAAGGATGAGTTTATCACTCTGTTCGTGAATTTCACCTATTGTTTGACTGGACAAAAGACAATGTCGAGCAAGAGGAGAAGGAAGCAGTGAAGGAAGACCATGGGTTCTTGTGGGACGATTATGTAGAGTCCTTGAGTTAGGTCAACTAGGATGTCCCCACTTGGGATCATCACAAACCTTCTTTTCCAGGTGGATGGATCAACATAGCGGTTGATTCCCATATTAGAGTGGTTTTGGGTGTGCCAAGCTAGGCATCCACCATGAGCTGTTGGAGAGCTCGAAAGATGTCAAAGAAAACTTCAGGTCAAGAGATTCTTGACTTTCCTCCATGTTGATCATGATCAAGCCTTGGAGGAACAAAATTCATATAGTTCACCATGGGCCGATGAGGAATCACCTGTATTGTTGCAAAATCCTATAAACATGGTAGGAGGATGTAGTTTGTTTCTATTAATGATACAATTCATATCCCTTGAAGCCTTCCTTAGGATTAGTGAAGATGAAAAGGTAGGTTTCTCGACCCTTTATTTGTATGAAAGAAGTCCTTTATTTCAATGTGAATGACAATTATAAGTATTTAATATTGGGTTCTTGTCGATATAGTAATTTACAAGTTGTTTCATTATTTTTTGTGCATCTACTGAATTACAATTTGTTGGCATTATTTGTTGTACATCTAGTGAATATTGTTTGCATTATTTGTTTCCCATCTAGTAAATTGAAATATGTCCTCAATGGATAGTTCAATAACAAAGTTTGTTAGCAAACACATATACACTACCAAAATTGGTGTTTTTAAAATTATGTTGTAGTCATTTCCTAATAAAATGAATCACTTTCATTGGAATGACAAGTCAGATGCAACATTCAATGCAATGTTAGAACATCAATACTATTTAGGCCGAACATGTGGCCCTTCTCCATGTCAAGCTTGACATGATGCCCTTTGTGAATTTCACACACTATTATGGGGGATTGACATCAACATGAACATGTTTAAGATGAGGTGAAAATTGTTGAAAATTGTAGATGCAATTCCATGCACCTTTTGGACTAGTTCTCTTACTTACCCACCAAGCCTACAAAAACAACATGACCAAGTGGGAAGCTCTCAACCATATGAAATAGTTGTTGACAATGGAGTTACTGCACCAAATGATGTTGCTGACGATGGGTAACTGCACAGAATGATGTTGCTAGAGGCGTTCCTGGTGAAGACAGCGAGTGAATGTCAGATTACTAACTACCTAAAATGATGCAATGAGCCTTATGCAACTTAATTTCATAGTTGGAAAATGTCTTATGATTTTCTTTCTATAATGTTAGATTAATGACTTCCTCAAATGATGTAATGAACCTTTACGCAACTTGATTTCATAGATGGTAAATGGCTTTTTATTTTCCTTATGTAATGTCACATACTGGTATTCATGGTAGTATTTCATATCACCTATTTGTTATACAACTTTTCATACAACAACACATATTTCATATATTATGTCAATACATGGGTAAAGTAATATTGATTTTATATGTACATGTCAACAAAAATAGTGGTACTCAAGTTATACTTAGAACTTAAATAATCATGGTTATATTTTTTATTTTTATAAATACAAAGTTTCTACTGCATGGAAATATAATATCGAATGTAGTATAATATACATTATATAATCCAAACAATTCCATACTACAAGAAAATCCAGATCAGATGTTGATTATGTTGCCAAATAGAATCAAACTATGGAAAAAACCTAACCAGGTTTGCCAAACAGAATTAGACTGAATCCTGACCAGTTAACCAGAACTAGATTGGGTTGCCAAATAGAACCAGACTGGATCCAAATTAGACTAATCTAGAAATTTTGAATGTACCCAACAAACCCAGTCCCGACTACAAAATCCTAGCCCAAACCAAATTGGGCTAGAAGTCTCAAGTTCAAGGTGCAATGAAACATGAAGAGATTTTTCAAATTTAACAATAAGTAGTTTCTACTAATACCAAAATTTCCACTTCTAATAATGTACTATTTCATATGTTGGCGTGTGTAATAGGATGGAGTATGAAACAAAACATCGACAATTTAGAAGACAATTATATTGAAAATTTCATTGTTCACTTTTATCACATGTACAAGTGACTTTAGACTTGAGTCAAACATATACAATTTCAATGCCAATAGGCTTTGAGAACAAAAAAGAAGAAGAAAAAACTTTGGATCAACAGATCTAAATATTAAGAAAAGCATTCTTATTAGTGCATACAGTCAAAATTTATAGAGTAATAATAGGTATATAACTAAAATATTTAATAACTTGGTGATTGATCTCAAAATAAGAAACTAAGGCCAAATTCAAAACTTACATAATTAATTTGGTTACTATGTAAATTTTCACCAATTTGGAATAATGGTAACTACCCCAATATATTTAAGAAATATAATACCTATATAATCAATTTCAATTGACAAAGGATTATAGTTGAATTTTGGTTTCCATAATCAATCATGTGTCATGTGTGTTTTATCTAGTTGGAGTATCACACAGTCTTATCATATCCACCAATTTGTGAGCATATAGTAACTCAACCATCTCCTACTTTGGCATAATGCATTTGCCTCTTTCTTCATTGATGAATGCATATTCATCTATTTTTATCGCATCTATTAGATAATAACATTTTGTTGATATTTCTCAGTTTTAGGACTTAATTGCTTTAATTTTGCTTTTATCTCCTAAATATAGTTGAAATTAGAAATTTTCAATTATTTTAGAAAAATAGCCCGTGTATCCATTCACTCCAAAGATCAAGAAACCCCAGAATACTCCACGACTTCAAAGATTAAGGAGGATTCAAGTGCATATCTCAGCCTCCCAGAACCCCAACTGATTGACTAAAATCACTAGTCGGTTGACTCACAAGAAGGAATAAGGCAGTCTCAGTATTGCCAACATGTTAACTGGCCACCCAGTCGACCAACTCAACATGAAAAAGTAGGGACATTTGTTGAAGTTAAATCTTCCAACTCACTGTGAACATATCGATTGACCTACACAAGAGTCTGATCATCAACTCACCTAATTGATTGATTGGATCCCCAACTGGTCAACAGACCTGCATTCAAACCCGAGCATCAACTTACTTCAGTCGACTGACTAGAACCCCAATGGATTGATTGACGCGGCAGACTCAGTCATTGCTGTCGTCGCTAGGACACATTTTTTAGGGTTATAGGGTCACATTCGCCCTATAAAAGAAGGGGTAGGTTAGACACAAGGGGGGCCTACCCTATCATCGCAGAGCCTCCCTTAGGTGTACAAAGCAAGGAAAGGAGAGAAGGAGCCATCATCTTCCTCATGGATACTGCCAGAGTGATGCTAGGTTCTAGCAACATGGCTCCTTCTCTTCCTATTTGTACCTTTATTGTTATTCTGACCATGGATGAGTAAACTTTATTATTGGAGCATTGGGTGTATCCCAATATCTTGTACCTTTTTCTAATTGATATTTATTCTAAGAATTTCATTGTTAGATGTGTTCCTTCTGATCTATGTACTTTTTTTATGGTTAGATCAATAATATTCTTGTTGTTACAATCCTAGGTGAAAATATCATAGATCCTAAGACTAGAATGACGAATGATATCATAGAACTCCAGATGAGATCCTGGATAGAATTCTATGATCGATCCACCATTTTTCTTGCATGTTATCATCCTTAGTAATGAGATCCTAGATCCTAGGATCAGAACATCTGATGAAATGCATAGACCTATGGAAGAGATCCCATATGTAGTTTTACTAGACGATTGGAAAAAGAACCTTAAACAACAAGATCCTGAGTTTGCGGGGGGTCAAATCCTTGTGAGATTCGTGTTCCGAAAGGACACAAATATGCTCGATCCTAATCTAACAAATTAATTTAAATAGTTAAATAAACTAAAGCAACTACGTAGGTTATGGAGGTGAACCCCGAATACCCAATATCTTTTAGTAATTGAATCAAATCTTCAATAAAATTAATTTTGTTTCTTCAACCTTTATTTTCAGTTTTAGTTATAGTATCTCTCAACCAACCAAATTTAAGTATTGTTCTTAGTAATAGTTTTGAAACCTTTCTTAATCATGTTGTCTCATGGGTTTGACCCTTTTCAATATTACGATTGACCCGTTCACTTACGGGCTGCTTGATTACTGACCTATTAAGGTTAAACTCTAGGGATTTTCTTCCTAATGAATTTGTGTGTGCAAACAACTCACATTAAATTTTGGTGTCGTTTCCAAGGACTGTGGATATGCTTTTGAACCCCATTGATTTGAATAATTAGGATTTTTGTTTTCCATTGTTAATCATTCATAATCACTTGAACTATTACATCTTAGATTCCGACTACGTCTTGTCTCTTTCAAGAACTAGTTGTACCTGTGACATTCACAAATCATCAATTCTATGCCGTTTGCATTTGATCAGCAAATCGACATGACTTTTCACCGTCTTGATCAAACCCATAAGAATAGAATGGACAAGGAAGAAGTTAATCATTAGGTGGAATGAGCCCTTACTATTAGAGTTGGCACATCTTGACCCGACAGGCCCAATACAACACAATTTTTGACCCGACCCTAAAAGATCCAAAATTATTTTTTGGTAGATTCCATCATGATATTTAATTGCATGACTTTTGAACATTAAAACAGAAATCAACCAAAAAAGGACCCGAAAACCCAATTTGCCACCCCTACTTACTGTACAAAGAGAGGCCCTAAGAACTGACATGAGGGCAGTCATGGTTGCCCAATTAGAAGTCTGAAATGCTATGGTACATGAAGAAGAGCAACAAAAGTAGCTTAAGGACTTCTCCTTCCCTAAGTCTACCAACACACGGCATCCCATTGTGCTACCTGCTATCACTAACCTACAATTTAAGATTTGCACACAATGGATCACCATGCTTTAGAGTAGTGGTTTTACCAGCAATAAAGGTGACACTTGTCAAGATCATGTTCGATACTTCTTCTACTTATGCCCTTTGCACAAGATATTGTGTGATTCTAAAAACACCATCAAACTATGACTATATAGATATTCTAGGGACAACAGTCAAGAGCTTGGTGAATGAAATTTTCTACAACAATGAGATCTGTCCTTGGAGCTTGGTGATTGAACTCTTCTTGCATGTGGTGATTATAGTGACCATAGCCCATCTTCAACCCTTAGTAAGTGTTTATCTTTCTTGATGGCATTTCTTTTGATACCCTACCTCCATCTTCCTCTCTTTTCTTGGCCGTAGGTGATGGTTCCTCCATGGTTGTCATTTTGGGAGAGAAACTCCCTATCACAAGGGTCATAGACCATGTTTTCACACGGTAGACCCAAGTGTGAGGAGGGTTTCTTCTCTCTTTCTCCCTTTCTCTTTTGGCTCAGCCTAGAGATTTTTGGCTCTCTTTTCTTGGATGATCTTTGATCTTGGTGCCTTCTCCTTCTTGAGATGATCTTGTGGCCAGAGTGGAGCTTTTGGTGGAACTTCTTCAACCTTTGGATCATGTGCTTGGAGTCCTTGATCTTGGAGTGTGGAATCCTTGGTGGTGATGTTGTTAAGGTAGGTTATATAACACTTAACCTACTCTATTATTTCACTCTTGTATGCTTGATTATTACTGTCTTCTCTCTCTAAAATGATCCCTTATCATGCTAGAAGATAATGATAATCTCTAGAACTTGTTTGGTGGAGATATCTTGCTTGGTTTGGTAGAAATATGAAACCCTAATATACATGCACCCATTTTTTGTGGTTGATATGTTATGGATGTTCTTCCCTATATTTGGACCTTGGTCTTGCTCTCATGCACGATCTTCATGTGCCTAGACATTGAAGGGAGGTTAGGTTCTATTTTGGGTACCTTGATCATGGCTTTCTCTCCCTTGGATGAGATCCTTTCTTGGTGGTTTCATGATCAATGACCTAGGGTTTTTGATGATCATTGAATGGGTTTCTCCTTCTTGATGATTATGGATTTCCCCTTGGTTTTGTTCCAGTTTTGAGACCAAGGTATCATTCCTTAGGATGGTCGAGCACCCATCTACTTATTGGTTGCGACCATAGTTAATCTTGGTTGAGATGCTCCTCTTGTTGATGGATTGGACCTAGTGTTGCTTAGGTCCTGACACTTGATGTTGGTGATCTAGTTAACCCCTATTTTGGTTGGGTTGCGACCCTTGTCTTGGTCATGACATGCCCTTGTGAGAGGTCATGACCAGGTGGTCTTGGGCCGTGAATGTTTCTAGGCTGGAGGTCGAGATAGATTTGAGGTCGAAACAGCCATGTCTTGAGCTCAAGACACCCTAGATGTTGGGATTGCAACATGGTTTAGGTGGTGTGGTCATGACCTAGTGGTTTGGTGGTGGTAGAGACACATTAGGATGATAGTGGTTGAGAGGTATGCTTGGATACATAATGTTACTCTGGTATGAGTAATGTAAAGCCATATATATGTTGTTTGGATTAATATCAAATAAACTCTAATGATGTTCCTTAACCCTAATATACTCCAAGATGATGGGAGGTGGTGAATCTAGGGTTGGTGGTTGAACCTAGCTTTGTAAACCCTAACTGGCTAAGAAGGAACCCTAACCCTAATAATGTGCAATGATCATGCTTGTTTCTCTTTCATGGAATGGCTATGGTGTGTGATGTTATCTATCTTGTTTATGAAATTCTAACTATGCAGGTGTTATGAGCTTGATAATCATAGTTAAGTGTATGCTATGGTGACTAAGATATGAAACAAGTTGAATGAAATTCATGGGGCATGTTGGGGCACTTGTAATACATGAATGATGTGAATGGGTCCTATGACTTGGCAATGGTTTATTTCCTATTATGAGATGAAATTTCCCAATGATGAGTTGAGGGATTAATATCCCCTAGTATGTGACCTTGGTATTGGTGATGTGGTGAATGATAGGAGGTTGAGAGAGATATGAGTTCAAGACAGCCATGTCTTGAGCTTAAGACACCCTATATGTCACGGTCACAACATGGTTTAGGTGGTGTGGTCGTGACCTAGTGGTTTGGTGGTGGTCGAGACACATTAGGATGATAGTGGTTGAGAGGTATGCTTGGATACATAATGTTACTCTAGTATGAGTAATGTAAAGCCATATATATGTTGCTTGGATTAATATCAAATCAACTCTAATGATGTTCCTTAACCCTAATATACTCCAAGATGATGGGAGGTGGTGAATCTAGGGTTGGTGGTTGAACCTAGCTTTGTTAACCCTAATCAGCTAAGAAGGAACCCTAACCCTAATAGTGTGAAATGATCATGCTTGTTTCTCTTTCATGTAATGGCTATGGTGTGTGATGTTATCTATCTTGTTTGTGAAATTCTAACCAAGTGTTATGAGCTTGATAATCATAGTTAAGTGTATGCTATGATGACTAGGATATGAAACAAGTTGAATGCACCTTTATGAGGCATGTTGAGGCACTTGTAATTCATGAATGATATGAATGGATACTATGACTTGGCAGTGGCTTATTGCCTATTATGAGATGACATTTCCTAATGATGAGTTGAGGGATTAATATCCCCTAGTATGTGACCTTGGTATTGGTGATGTGGTGAATGACAATGTTACATGTCTCATGTGGTAATAGTGTGACAAGTTCACCCCTTATACATTTTATATCTCCTGGAGTTGTATCATGCCTTTATCTTTGTAGAGTTTGTTACACCATTGTACATTAGAATTTAATTGATGCTAAAAGACACTCAATTGATTTAACTAATCAAATGGAACTTAATCATGTAGTTTTACCTTGTGCCATAGATCCATCTCAGTGTCAGCACTTACTGGATGGTGAAACGGTCTTTCCTAGTAAAAGCTTGGAGTCATATACTATTGACTATATGCATTCACATGATCAACTATGGGCCATACCCTGGCAGGAGTTTGGCAGCAACATAGCTCAATGATTTTATGCTTATGAGGTTTCATAGGATTGGCTGTAAGCCATACCCTGGTAGGAGTGTGGTTGTAGGCCATATCTCAGTTTCACTAGCGTCGTTTGACTAGATGTCACTGGTTGTAGTTGACTGATATGTCTCTGTGGTGTACTCATGTACTGACCACGAGGTTTGGTGTGGTCATAGATTTTGGCTCTTCCATTGACCTTGTATGGCATTGATTTCTACTTAGCAGTGGTCAGTTGGATTTGAGTGGTATGACTTAAATCCTCAGGGCATAATAAAATACGTAATCAACCATGTAGTATACTTACTTAGGATCAATTACGAAAATATTGGATGGGCCTTAATTTGTTTTTGCACGGTATAGTCGGTAGTAAATATACATGTTCTTCACATTCCTTCTGAACTATTAGATGAAAATATCTACCTTGCTGATATCAGTAGTTGAATCTGCCTATTGTAGTTGCAGCTTTAATTCAATCCTTTAATTGTCTTATATGTGTTAATAATAGCGTTGATGGAGAGTTATATCTCTCGCTGAGATTTGGATCTCACCCTGTGGGTTTCTCCACATATTTTAGGTGGATGTGTATGAGGAGGTAGAGATAGTGCCACTGAGGTAGAGTAGCATCAAGAAGGCCAATAGCTGCTAAGGTTGGGAGTGTTGCTGCTAGTCTTTTGGTGTAGAGTCCTAGAGTCATCCCTATACACTCAGGTCTTTGGGATGGTTTTTGGGTGTGTTTTGTAGATATGCTATTGATACATGTTTTTGGATCATGTTCCCTTTTGATGTAAATATATAGAATATGTTCAGGTATATATATATATATATATATATATATATATATATATATATATATATATATATATATGGACATGTTTCTCTTGTAGTAGGTGGATAGCATTTGTGATGAGAATATGTTGATGTAAGAACCTTGTGATCTATGACATCCAATGCAGGTATCCCAAGAGGAGTTATATGTAAAGGTTTTTTTGCAGCTTTGGTGCTTAATGATATCAGTTTTAAATTTTTAGTATTTTTCTGGTAATTTGCTGGTTTAGTTTTGTTAATGCATTTAGATGGAGTTATCTCGTGGTTTGTAGCATGTGGCGTCATAAGAGTTGGTATTAGAACTTTAGGTTTGGTGAGTCTACATGGACCTAGGACTAGGGTTTGTGTCTATTATTGTATCCTCCAGTCTATCTTATAGTGAATTCTGCTTATGCAGAAGGAGCATAAAAGCTTAAAGATGTTTGGAGAACATGAATAACACCTCTCCAGGTGGAGGTGCAAGGAACATGACACAAGAAGATTGGGTGCTTGAGGCCCCCCAGTTCGACCGAGCCATGCTTGAGAATCTTGCCTTTCAGTCTCTTTCTGGGAAGTTCATGGCTACTATGACGCATATGGCAGACAAGATGCCCACACCTCAGCCTAGGGCACCGATTCCCAATGCAAACTCTTTGGGTATTGGGAAGACTTTCAAGTAGCATTACTGTGTTAGGGAAGTGGAGTATGATGGGACGGATGATCTAGTAGATGCGGATTATGGCTAACCGAGCTTCAAAAAGGCTTCAAGATCCTTAACATCCCAGAGGCTGATAGCACGTAGTGTACCTTCTGAAAGGGAGTGATGGGCACTAGTAGGTCATAGAGGAGGAGAAGAGGCTTGGTGCTGAGGTAGGTTGGAAGGTGTTCTGATGTGAGTTTGTCAATAGGTATTTCCCACAGACATATCTTAATGATATATCCCAGTTTGAGCAGATCAGGTAGGGTCCATGACGATAAATGAGTATGAGGCTAATTTTTTCGAGCATCTACAGTTCTGTCATCACATGGCTGCTATAGATGATGAGAGGGTCTGGTGTTTTGAGAAGGAGTTGAATGCTGAGTTTTCTACCTCGACGGATGTCTTAGAGAATCAAAAAAGGTTTGCCATGTTTGTGGAGTCTGTCCAGAGGATAGAGAGATCTGTGATAGAGAAGGAGATGCGAGTAACAGGAAGATGTCTGCTCAGTTCCAGGGGCAGTCGTCAGGAGGCTTTAAGAAGCTGAAGTTTTCTGCACCGTTAGCACCATGGAGGTTCAATGCGTAGATGTAGTAGTCACCTAGTAAAGGTATAGGCCATAGACTTCCACCTATTGGAGCTCACAACACAACATCAGTGTCAATGACGGGGCTGCCTAGGCCACAGTTTGAGACCAAGGCTTGCCATAAGGGTAGATGTAAACAACCGGGCCCACTGTCCAAGGCTCTAGTAAGGTTTCATGAATGACAAATGGCCCCACAGACCACCACTAGCCTTAACTACATGCTTTAATCTCACTCACACGCAAGCCAAGATCAACTTCCTGACTGGTCACCCATCCTAGTACTACTCCAAGCTGAGCACGCTTAACTATGGAGTTCTTTAGTAATGGGCTCCCAGAAAAGGAGGTGCACCTTGGTGATATGGGTAGTCCAATCATTCCTTATAAGATCATTTTATCTGAGGCCTCAAATCCTGGGATGTTACAATCTCGTCCACTTAGACTCTTGACATCCTCGTCAAGCCTCATAATATTTCCCTATTTTAGTGCAGACCCACAATGAACCATGGACACCCAACTCCCGATCACAGAATACCAACACAAGGGTGGCTACGTCAACCATGGACAACCCTTGCTAACATGCCTAGACCGTACAGCTCAAGACTAGCATGCCACATGCCCATGCGGGCCCCACCTACTGGAGGGGTTATGGCTCTGATACCATTTGTAAACAACCGGGCCCACTGCCCAAGGATCTAGCAAGATTTCAAGAATGACGACTGGCCCCACAGACCACCACTAGCCTTAACTACACACTTTAATCTCACTCACGTGCAAGCCAGGATCAAATTCCCGACTAGTCACCCATCCTAGTACTACTTCAAGCTGAGCACGCTTAACTATGGAGTTCTTTAGTAATGGGCTCCCGAAAAAGGAGGTGCACCTTGGTGATATGGGTAGTCCAATCATTCCTTAAAAGATCATTTTATCCGAGGCCTCAAATCCTGGGATGTTACAGTAGACATGTAGGACATCTGAGGTAGGAGTGCCCAGTGAGAGATGATGAGGTGACCTAGAAACTGAGGCAGAGCTAGCATGGCTCATAGAGACAATAGTTCAACAGTGTAGGAGGACGAGGACATGGACAAGAATCACAAGCCAAATCATCTGCTCAAGGAAGTAGATGACGAGGGTGACAACAAGCAACAACTAGATTCTACGCCATGAGTCAGCCGAAGGCGGTGGTCAACCTACAAGTAGTGATAGGTCAGATGGAGTCATTTCATTCTGATTTGTCTTCTTTCTACTTCATATTTGTTTTGTTTGACCTGAGTGCAACACACAATTTTATCACTCATGAAGTGCTTGATGGTTGTCTATTTCTTGTTAGTCGTAGGAGGGATAGTTTGTTGTTAGAAACCCCATTAGTTGGTTCTACAGTGTTGCAAGAGGTGTGTCCTTCCTATGTCATTTCTTTTTCAGGGCACAACATTTAAGTGGATCTCATACCACTTGATATGCATGGATTCAATGTAATCCTTAGAATGGACACCTTGGAGAAGTATAGAGTGGTCTTGTATTGTGGTTCCAAGCAGATGACATTTGTAGATGGTGATAAGATGTGGATCTTCCAAGGAGAGAGGAAGATTCTTCCAACGTGTATGGTATCGGTGATGGTGGCGAAGAAGTTGTTGAGGTAGGGTTGTGAGGTGTTATTGAGACATGTGTAGAATATTGAGGTGAGGATTCCTAGTATTTGGGAAGTGACAATTATCAGAGAGTTTGAAGACGTGTTTGTTGAGGAGTCCCATGTATTCCCCCACCTCGAGAGATTGATTTAGAGATCAATCTAGTTCCAGGCATGCAACTGACAACACAAGCACTGTACAAGATGGCTCCAGCTGAGATGGCAAAGTTGAAGAGACATTTGTAAGAGCTGCTTGACAAAGATTTTATCAGGATGAGTACATTGCCATGGGGTGCTCCACTGCTGTTCGTGAAGAAGAAGGATAGATCCATGAGGTTGTGTATAGACTATAGACAGTTGAACAAGGTGATGATAAAGAACACATATCCCTTGCCAAGGATAGATGAACTGTTTGATCAGTTGTGTGGCGTGATAGTATTCTCAAATATAGACCTAAGGTTGGGATATCATCAGCTAAGGATCAAGGAGGATGACATACCTAAGTCGGATTTTAGGAGGATGTATGGTCACTATGAGTTTGTGGTTATTCCGTTTGGGCTGACCAATGCACCGACAACGTTCATGGACTTGATGAACAGAGTGTTCCACTCGCTTCTTGATCAGTTTGTGGTGGTCTTCATAGATGATATCTTGATATCCAGTCATGACAACCAACAACATGAAAAACATCTCTGTTAGGCGTTGACCTTGTTGAGACAACATCAACTTTATGCCAAGTTCAACAAGTGTGAGTTTTGGCTAAAGGAGGTGGCTTTTCTGGGGCATGTTATCTCTACTGAGGGTGTTTGTGTGGAACCTAAGAAGGTTGAGTCTATGAGAGAGTGGGAGCAGCCAAAGACACCAATACAAGTGCACAACTTTTTGGGTTTGGCAGACTATTACAAGAGGTTCATCAAGAACTTCAATGCTGTAGCTCTACCCCTGACTAAGTTGATAAGGAAGGATGTGTGGTTTGTATGGGATGACAGATGTCAGCGTGCCTTCCAGATGTTGAAGGAGAAGTTGACTAGTGCACCATTTCTAGTCTTACCTAAGCAAGGAAAAGGATACATCATCTTCTGTGATGTGTCCATGAATGGTTTGGGTTGCATGCTGATGCATGATAAGAATGTAGTTTCTTTTGCTTCTTGACAAATTAAGAAACACGAGGAGAACTACCCAACACAGGACTTGGAGTTAACTACCGTGGTTCATGCCTTAAAGACCTGGAGACACTAACTTTATGGTGAGAAGTATCCAATCTTCAAAGATCACAAGAGCCTAAAGTATATATTTTCATAGCAGGAGTTGAATATGAGGTAGCGACATTGGATGGAGCTAATCAAGGATTATGACTGCACGATTTATTACCATCCATGGAAGGCAAATGTCATGGCAGATGCACTGAGTAGGAAGTCCTCTTCATCATCATATGTAGAGAAGGTGCGGTTGTGTTCCTTGGCATGCCACTAGCAAGACATGCTGATCTACCTCCATCAGATGAATGTTATGCTAGAAGTTTCCTTGCTAGTAGGATTGTTAGCAAAGTTGCAGGTGAATTCCACACTGAGACAACAGATCATAGAGGCCCAATAGGTGGATACCGCAATACAACATATTAGATCAGAGTTTGGCAGCAAAAAGTATGATGGATTCCACAAATCAGATGATGTGATAATTTGTTATCATGGCAGAGTCATGGTTCATGATGCTAAAGATCTGAGGAAGATGCATCTGGAGGAGGCTTACTCGTCTAAGTATGCTATTCATCCAGGTAGCACCAAGATGTATCATAATCTAAAAGACACGTATTGGTGTGGTGTGGCTTGAAGCGGGATGTAGCTGAGTTTGTTGCGAGATGCGCTGTGTGTTAGCAGGTTAAAGCCGAGCACCAGAAGCCTGTAGGGATGTTGTAATCATTACCTATCCCACAGTGGAAAGGGGATCATGCAACTATGGACTTTGTGGTTGGTATGCCTAGGATAGCCAAAGGTCATGATTCCATATGGGTGATCGTTGACAGGTTGACTAGGTCAACACATTTCCTTCCAATGAAGACAACATATATAGCTGAGAAGCTTGCTCGGATCTATGTTGATGAGATAGTGCATTTTCATGGTGTTCCAACAACTATCGTGTCTGATACAGGTCCTCAGTTCACGAGTCACTTTTGGGAGCTATTGCACATAGATTTGGGTACGCAGTTGAGGTTTAGCACTGCTTTCCACCCACAGAAATATGGTCAATTTTAGAGGACTATTTAGACCTTGGAGGATCTACTAAGAGCTTGTGTTCTTCATATTTTGGGTAGTTGGGCATGCACCTCATCCTGATAGAGTTTTCCTATGATAATAGTTACCAGAGTAGCATCGACATGGCACTGTATGAGGCGTTGTATGGGAGGCATTGCAAATCTCTGCTGTGTTAGTATGAGATAGGTGAGTATTGGATTCTTGGTCCTGAGCTTGTGTAGCAGACTGCAGAAAAGATCAAAGTGAATCAACATCATTTGAAAGCAGCACATGATAGGAAAAAGTCACATGCATATAATCGACATAGACCTTGGGAGTTCCAAGTGAGATACAAAATGTACCTCAAGGTCTCTCCTTGGAAAGGTGTTCTGAGGTTTGGGAAGAAGGGTAAGTAGGCTCCCAGGTTTATGGGACCTTACCCTATGGTGGCACATATTGGGAAGGTAGCCTACAAGTTGGAATTTCCACCTGAGTTGCACAAGGTGCATCCTCTATTTCATGTGAGTATGTTGAGGAAGTGCCATCCCAATTCATATTTAGTGTTACATCCTGTAGAGGTGGAGCTTGATGAGGATATGTCCTATGTGGAAGGACTAATGTTGATCGTTGACAAGAGGTAAAGAAGATGAAGAAGAAAGACATAGTTCTTGTAAAGGTTCTCTACATCACTGTGGTGTTTAGGAAGCCACATGGGATCTCGAAGAAGAGATGAGGAATCAATACCCTTCTCTTTTCTCTTAGGATTTTAGGGGCGAAATCCTTGTTAGGGGTTTATGGCTTGTAAGACCCCTGACCTAAGTTTTGGGGTAACCCTATTTTCTTTGGCTTAATCACGTGCTTATAATCTTTATTTAATATTTTGAGATGTAATTAGGGCTTATGGAGAGCTAAAGTTTCAAGTTTGAGCCTGCTTGGATGATGTTTGTACTTTATGTGCTAGTTTTGGTGCAAATTGCAATTTATCCAAAGTAGGGGGGTGATGTGCAATTTGTCACCTCTAGAGTGTTCCTTATCTTTATTTAAATCATCTAGAGGAGAGATAAAGAAGTGGGTGCCTTGTTTGAGGAGGTCACCCTTAGTGGTGATTAGGGTTTCTATGAGTGTTGAGTGTCTCGACCTATGTATATGTAGTGTGTTGTTTCGACCTATGTTGCGACCTAGGGTTGGTTTGGTGGGTGTCGCGATCAAGACACCCCCTCTAGATGGTGGGACCATGACCTAGGTGGCATTGGGTGGTCTTGGGTCGAGATGGTTGCCCTCTTATAGGATGTCTCGCCTTAGGGTTTGAGGTGGTCCCTTGTCTCGACCAAGTGGTGATGGTGGTGTGTGTGTCGCGACCATGGATGGTGAACCATGGGAGGGTCATGACCGTGACCATGTGGGTGACCAAGGTGGTTGAGACTCAACTAAGAGTGTATCACCATGTCTTGCATGTTAGGGTAGAGTGGTTTCATGTTGGTCTTTTGAATGGACAAGTGTCCCTTTGGTACCTTAAAGTGTTGACACATCATCCCTTACCTTCTCGCTCATCTTTCACCTATATAACCCCTTATCTCTTCATGCTTGTAACCCTTTCAGACCTCCATCTTATTCCTTCTCTTTTTCTTGTTGTTAGAGTTTGGTGGAGCAACGAGATCCGTCCTTGGAGCTTGGTGACTGAACTCTTCTTTCATGTGGTGCTTACAGTGACCATAGCCCATCTTCAACCCTTAGTAAGTGTTTATCTTCCTTGATGACATTTCTTTTGATCTCCTACCTCCATCTTCCTCTCTTTTCTTGGCCGTAGAAAATGGTTCCTCCATGGTGGTCGTTTTAGGATAGAAACTCCCTATCACAAGGGTCATAGACCATGTTTTCACAAGGTAGACCCAAGTGTGAGGAGGGTTTCTTATCTCTTTCTCCCTTTCTCTTTTGGCTCGGCCTAGAACTTTTTGGCTCTCTTTTCTTGGATGATCTTTGACCTTGGTGCCTTCTTATTCTTGAGGTTATCTTGTGGCTGAGAGTGGAGCTTTTGGTGGAACTTCTTCAACCCTTGGATTGTGTGCTTGGATCCCTTGATCTTGGAGCTTGGAATCTTTGGTGGTGATCTTCTTAAGGCCGATTATGTAACACTTAACCTACTCTATTATTGCACTCTTGTATGCATGATTTCTACTGTCTTTTCTCTCTAAAATGCTCCCTTATCATGCGAGTAGATAATGATAATATATAGAACTTGTTTGGTGGAGATATCTTTCTTAGTTTGGTAGAAATCTGAAACCCTTATCTACATGCACCCATTTTTGTGTGGTTGATATGTTATTGAGGTTATTACCTATCTTTTGACCTTGGTCTTGCTCTCATGCAAGGTGTTCGTATACCTAGATGTTGAAGGGAGGTTAGGTTCTATTTCAGATACCTTGATCATGATTTTCTCTCCCTTGGATGAGATCCTTTTTTGGTGGCTTCATGATCCATGACCTAGGGGTTTTGATGATCATTGCATGAGTTTCTCCATCTTGATGATTATGATTTTCCCCTTAGTTTTGTTCCTATTTTGAGACCAAGATATCATTCCTTAGGATGGTTGATACACCCATCTACTTGTTGGTCGCGACCATAGTTAATCTTGGTCGAGATGCTCCTCCTGTTGATGGGCTGGACCTAGTGTTGTTTAGGTCACGACACTTGATGTTGGTGGTCTAGTTAACCCATATTTTGGTTGGGTTGCTGCCCCTATCTTGGTCATGACATGCCCTTGTGAGAGGTTGCAACCAGGTGGTCTTGGGTCGTGAAATATTTCTAGACTGGAGGTTGAGACAACTATGAGGTTGAGACACCCTAGATGTCGCGGTCGTGACATGGTTTAGGTGGTGTGGTAGTACCTAGTGGTTTGGTGGTGGTAGAGACACGTGAGGATGATAGTGGTTGAGAGGTATGCTTGGATACATAATGCTACTCTTGTATGAGTGATGTATAAGCCATATATATGCTATTTGGATCAATATCAAATCAACTATAACGATGTTCCTTAACCCTAATATACTCCAAGATGATGGAAGGTGGTGAATCTAGGGTTGATGGTTGAACCTAGATTTGTAAACCCTAATCGGCTAAGAAGGAACCCTACCCTAATAATGTGTAATGATCATGCTTGTTTCTCTTTGATGGAATGGCTATGGTGTGTGATGTTATCTATCTAGTTATGAACTTCTAACCATGCAGGTGTTATGAGCTTGATAATCATAGTTAAGTGTATACTATGATGACTAGGATATAAAACATGTTGAATGTGCCTTCATGTGGCATGTTGGGGCACTTGTAATACAAGAAAGATGTGGATGGGTCCTATGATTTGGCAGTATCTTGTTGCCTATTATGAGATGACATTGCCCAATGATGAGTTGAGGGATTGATATCCCCTAGTATGTGACCTTGGTATTGGTGATGTGGTGAATGATAGTGTTACATGTCTCATGTGGTAATAGTGTGACAAGTTCACCCCTTATACATTTTATATCTTCTGGAGTTGTATCATGCCCTTATCTTTATAGAGTTTGTTATGGCTTTGTACATTCCAATTTGATTGATGCTTAAATACACTTAATTGAGTTAACTAATCAAGTGGAACTTAATCATGTAGTTTTACACGGTCCCATAGACCCATCTCAGTGTCCACACTTGCTGGATGGTGAAACATACTTTCCCTAGTGAAAGCTTGGAGTCATCTACTATTGAGTATATGCATTCACATGATAGGCTGTGGGTCATACCCTGGCAGGAATGTAGTTGCGAGCCATAGCTTAGTGATTTGATGCTTATGAGGTTTCACAAGATTGGATGCGGGCCATACCCTATAGGAGTGCGGCTGTGGGCTGTAGCTCAATTTTACTAGTGCTGTGACCTATACCAAGGTGGGCTAGGACTTTTACAGTTTGACTATATGTTGCTGGTTGCAGTTGACTAATATGTCTATGCGGTGTACTCGTGCAATGACTACAAGGTTTGGTGAGCTTGTGGATTCTGACTCTTCCATTAACCTTGTATGGCACTAATTTCTACTTAGCAATGGTCATTTGGATTGAGTCGTACGACTCAAATCCTCGAGGCATAATAAAATACGTAATCAGTCGTGTAGTATACTTGCTTAGGATCAAATACAGAAATATTGGATGAGGCCTTGCTTTGCTTTTGCACAATATAGTCGGTAGTAAATATACATGTTTTTCATATTCCTTCTGAACTATTATATAACAATACCTGCCTTGTTGATATCACTAGCCGAATCTTCTTATTGTAGTTGTAGCTTTACTTCTATCCTTTAATTACCTTATCTGTGTTAATAATAGCATTGGTGGAGAGTTATATCTCATGCTGAGATTTGGATCTCACCCAGTGGGTTTCTCCATATCTTTTAGGTGGACATGCATGATGAGGTAGAGATTGTGTAGTTGAGGCAGAGCACTAGAAAGAAGGCCAATAGCTGCTAAGGTTGGGAGTGTTGCTGCTAGTCTTTTAGTATAGAGTCCTAGAGTTGTCCCTGTACACTCAAGTCTTTGGGATGGTTTTTGGGTGTGTTTTGGAGAGATGCCATCAATACGTGTTTTTGGCTCGTGTGCCCTTTTGATGTAAAGATATAGTAGATGTTCATATATATATATGTATACACACATATATATATATAGTAGATGTTCATATATATATATATATATATATATATATATATATATATATATATATATATATATATATATATATATATATATATATATATATATATATATATATATATATATATATATATATATATATGGGACATATTTCTCTTGTAGTAGGTGGATAGCATTTGTGATAAGAACATGTTTATGTAAGCACCTTGTGATCTATGACATCCGATGCAGGTATCCCATGAGGACTGATATTTAAGGTTTTTTATAGCTTTGGTCCTGAATGATATCAGTTTTAAAATTTCAGATTTTTTCTGGTAGTTCACTTGTTTAGTTTTGTTAACACATTTAAATGGAGTTATCTTGTGGTTTGTGGTGCGGGGCATCACACTAGATAATTTGATTATAGTTAGTAGTACTCTCTAAATTCACAATTCTCTGAGCTCGACACATCAAGCTCAAAATCTGGTATTACTTTGACATGTACACTTGTGTTTTATATACACAATTTGTGCACCTCAAGTTCTCATAGACATTACCAAATAATTGATAGTGCTAGCACTGTGAGTGCTAAGATTGATCACTCTGGGACAATTTATTTTCATTTCTCTGTTTGAATTGAACTGTCATATCTTTTTGAAAAATTATTAACTATATTTTTTTGTCACAACATTTCGTACCTCTTGATATGCAAAAAATTGCTTTATCTTGTATAGGTACTAGTTTATGGTCTTCATCAACATCTTTTGGAGATTGTGAGTTGATTCAACATCATACATGATCTCTAGCTTCATCTTCCATGGAGGTGTGGGAAATAAAAGATATGAAGGTGTATATTTGCATGCTCACAAAATGTTTAGAGATCTTGAACTTAAACAAAGCTCAAGTTACAGAAAAAGAATGGTATAAAAATAAATAATCATATATTAAGTAGTCTATAAATATGTATTGGGTCTCCTATATATAAGAGTCTAGGGATACATGGGCATATTTAAGTGGGTAGATGGATCCTCACCTAAGTGTACATACATAAAAATAAGCACTAGAAATACAACGAGTATGAGCCCAATTAACAAGAAATAAAAAATAAACCACTTATGTTAACACCCCCTCAAGTTGGAGAGTAGATATTGCATAGTCTCAACTTGGCATCCACATATTGAAAAGTTGATAAAGGAAGTGGTTTAGGTAAGATACTGGCAAGTTGATCAGTAGGCCGTACATGAGGAGTCACAATCTTCTTGGATTTAACCAGATCTTGTACAAAATGAAAATCAACTTTGATATGTTTCATAGTTTGTGGAAAATTAGATGATTGGCAATAAGGATAGCAATTTTACTATCACAGTAAAGACAAACTAGAGTTTGAAAAGGAATCCAAAATTCAATCAAAATAGATTGAACCCAATGAAGATCACAACAAGTGTGGGCCATCAGATGATATTAAGCTACAATGTTGGAGCAAGAAATTATTGATTGCCTTTAGCTTCTCCAGGCCACTAGATGATCCCCAATCATGACTCAAAGCTAGAGGTGGATGGATGGTCTTTGTCTCCTACTAAATGTACATTCACATATCTAGAAATAATGATAATCTTCTCTTTAGGTTATTTGTAGAACAATCTTATTCCTTAGAAAGTCTTGAGATAGCAAATGAACCTTGAATTATACATTAATTTTGTTAGAGGGGTGCACTTCTGTGCTGACTAATAACTCCCACGACACAAGCTAGGTAAGGTCGAGTACTTGTTAGGTAGATCATTTTTTTAACCACTCAATGATATTTATATGGATCAGGAGATAACTGCCCCTCAACATGAGCCTTGGTATGGTTATCCATAGGGGTGAAAATGAGCTTAGCATATGTCATCCCAATATCTTGGAGTAGATCAAACAGATTGCGTCATTGAGATAATTTGTTCCATGTAGATGAGAAAATGACTTATATCCCAAGAAATTATCGCAAATTTCCCAAATCAATTGTATGAAATTGGGCTTGTAGATACTATTTCATCTTCATGATGCTAACAGTGTCAATGCCTGATTACAATGTCATCAACATAAATAGCCAGAAGAATATGTCACATGGGGATTTTGATGAGAATAGCAAATGATCTATTGCTAATCACTGGAAAGACATCTTTGCAAGTATGCTAAGTTTGTTGAACCATGCTCTAGGAAATTTCTTGAGACCACATAGAGATTGTATGAGGTGACAAACTTTATGATAAGACTCCCACTCGACAACAAAATTAGGAGGTTGCTACATATAAACCTCTTCTAGAAGATCTCCATGTAGGAAGGCATTCTTGATATATAATTGAAAGAGTGCCCAGTAAAAATGTGGTCGTAGAGATATAAAAATGTGGATTAAAGCAATCCTTATAATAGGAGAAAATGTCTCAAAGTAATCAACAACAAAGGTTTAAGCAAACCCTTTTGCAACTAGGCAAGCCTTTAGTCTCTCATGGAGCCATCAAAATGATGTTTGATGAAGAAAACCTGACGAAAACCAATAATATTATTTCCTAGAAGTGGGTCAACCAAATTCCAAGTATGATTATAATGTAGATCCCACATATCTTCTAGCATGGTATATTTTCACGTAGGGTGTTTCAAGGCATTCATGAGATGCTTGTAGGTAAAGGCAACATCCAAAAGAGTGGAAAAAATAGAAGCTGTTAAAATAAGTAACATGTGCTTGAAATCAGATGTTTAATGATGCATGAGTGTTTGTCTTTACAAAGTGCAATGATGAATCAAATTGACACAGAAGAGATGACAATTGCAGGGTTGCTGGTGGAGGATGGTTTTCCATGCGGAAATATGGTTCTTGAGGTAAGGAGTTTGGAATTACAGGGAAAGGTTCAAGGAGAGATACAAATCATGTATGGGTTTAGAGGGAGAAGGAGTTGAGGATAAAAACAATTCATTCTCATGGAAAGTTAAATAAACTAATACATAGATACAACCTATATTGGGATCAAGGCATTTATAAGCTTTTTGAGAGAAGGGGTATCCTAGATTAGCTATTTGAATGGCATGGGGGGATATTTTATCAACCTTAAGATCAAATTTGTGAATAAAGACAACACATGCAAGCACTAGTGGTGGAAAAGAAAATGATTTTTCATATGGATACAAAATGGAAAAAGGGGTTTGGTTGTGAAGAACTAATGACAGTTGGTGATTAATAAAAAACAAACCATGAGAACAACATAATTCCACATGTTTTGTAATGGTAAGTGAGTGTGTGATGTTGAGAAGATGATGATTTCATTGCTCCATAATATTGTTTTCTTATAGAGAGTAGGCACTAGAACGTTGGTGAATAATTCTCATATCTTGACGTAAAGAAGAAATAATGTGTAGTGTATTTACGTACGTTATCTATACACAAGATTTTAATATATGTGGAAATTGAATGGTAATCATTTTATGAAAGGCACAAATAAGGAGGAAAACCTCATACTATGTTTGAATAAGATAAAGACATGTCATTAGGGAGAAATCATCCACAAATGTGAAAAAATATTTAAATCCATTATAACTACTTGTTCGAAAGGGACCACATACATCACTATATATCAAGTAAATGGTTTCAAAGATTGTTGAACAACATAAGAAGGAAAAGATACACAATGATGTTTTCCTAGTTGACATGCATCATATAAACTGGACAAACAACTAGGAAGCTATTTGTCTAAGATCCTTAGCTTGTCTAGAGAATGGTGGCCAAAGTGAATATGTAGCTAGAGAGGTAACACTGCAACAAGAGCACTATTCTAAGGTAGAGGAGGGGTGATAAGTAGTAAGGTCACCAGAGTGCATCCCCTTACCAGTCATTATCAAGTTCCACCATACATGTAGAACAAAACCAACCGATCTCAAAGTTACAAAACAACTAAGGGAATCAACAAGTTCATCCATAGTGCCTCACACTGTCCAAAAATATATGATGTGATCCCTATCTTTTAGTAGTCAAAATTATTTCGACAGTTGTATGGAAAATGAAAATAGGTGTTTAGAGTCGACATCACGTTTTACATTAAAAAATGAGGATAAACATAATAAAGCATATGAATTCAGTCTGGGAAGTTTAGTTATCATACAAGTCACATAGATAAGAAAAAAAAGAACAAAACAAGCCCAGAGAAATTAGGTTCGACAATCTTATTATGAGTTGGGAAGTATCAACACCTCATCTCTCTCGGTAAATTACTTTCAAGACATTTTATGAAATTGTGAAGAAAAGAACAATTTCAGGACGAAAATTGAAAGAATCTAGACAATTGTAACAAAACATTTTTATGGGTGGGATTTTAGGGTTGGATATGCCAGTGTCCTTTCCATAATTGCCCTAAAAGTCCTATTTTTTAGGCATGTTGGGGTCCTAATCACCTTGGGACCTCGCATGATGAAGATCCCTCATGGGTGATTATGGTCGATACATAGGATTAAAGGATGATTAGCAGGCATGTTCTAAGAACAAAATATGATTTTAGACAAATATAAGCAACTAAACTAGAATACTAGAGCAAAATAACAAAACATTTAAGGCATGATAACAACTTATATTATTGTTTTAACAGCCTACTGGTGCTAATAGGTCATGTGGTGTCAAAGGAAGGATCCTCTAATCAAGAGTAATGCAAAAATTAAAGAGAGAAGTAGTTTGATCCTCTAGCTTTAGGAGGTTCAAAAAGGGCCTAAAGCACGGTGGATATGAGGGGTATTTATAGGTGGATATTAGGGTTTAGGGTTCTGGAATGAATACTCTAGAATAGGCAACAGACCACCATGATGCACCACATATGTGGGGCACATAGATCGAGGCAATTTTCCATGTGGCACATGGCTTATGTCTAAGATTCACCAGGTGCCTCGGTTGGATAAAAATATGTTTTTTAATTTTCTAGTAATTTCAGGAATGTTATAAAAAAATGAAGAAAATTACACAAAGAGATAAATTAGGACATTCCTTGGATTTATTGAGGAAAATATATTAAATATCTGTGGAAAAAAGGAATATATTATTCATGAAAATTCAACTTGTAAATTTATGAAAATTTCTTATAAAAGGTATAAGTGAAGAGAAAATTACATTTATAGTCTGAAAAGAAGGTTTTTTTATAAAAGCCCCAAACTGGGCAAAAGCGGGTGAAAATGCGTGTATTAAATATG
Organism: Alisma plantago-aquatica; assembly: GCA_963693085.1. Lineage (NCBI taxonomy): Eukaryota > Viridiplantae > Streptophyta > Magnoliopsida > Alismatales > Alismataceae > Alisma > Alisma plantago-aquatica. Next base: position 787,266,627 of record OY856412.1, read on the forward strand.
CAAAAAATTGAAAATTGTGGATAAATGATAAAACGTGGAAAATATGTAGAATGTGAAGTGGCTCCATCATTAGCCAGATAATTGACCTTAATCATGAACTTCTACCAAGCGAGCAAAAAATGGGGTGTCAATAGTATGTCCCTCTCAAGTCAAGGTTTGAGATAAGAGTGACAACCACAAGCTTGAGCCAAGTCTGACCCCCATTTTTGGTCACGAAAGGCAAAAAAGGTTGGACTCGTCAAAGATGTTTTGACAAATCTTGTGGAGGTTGGAAAGAATAAGTGATGTCTTTTCCTTCTAAGGATAAAATAATGAAATAACCATTCATAACAAAAATAATATTGTACATAAATATTATTTCTCCAGAGTAAGGGTAGGGTCTAGCCGAGATTAATGGTTGAGTGTTAGACAAGTTTCTAGATATAAGGTAGCCTTCTAGTTAGAGATTGTATTGTTCAAATACCTATCCTCTCTAAGTATTGGTGATTCTTCAAAACAAGCTGAGACTGGGCATTAGGTGATCATCTAGTATAAGGTGGTTTTTGTGATGTCTTTCTCCACTAGTTTCATCATCTGTGCCCTTGAGTTTCGATGAGTGATTATCCCCGATTCTATATTTCTCTTCTTGATCTGAGGGCAATTACTGATATTTAGAGTTTGAGTCATGATTCATGATGATAAAAGGTTCTGATGATATGGTTCATGTTCAAGTCATGATTAGAGATTGGAAAGACTTGAATATATATCTTGCAAGTTTGATTCAATTTTAGGTCCTAATCCGGGACTGTGTATGAAAAATGAGGTTTTCAGTTGATTTAGTTTTAGGTCATGATCCATGACCTAAAATATTGGGAGATGAAGAATATAATTGGTCCATTTTTAGGACACGGTCAAGGACCCATGAAGAATATAACAAAACTTTAGGTAAATCCTACATTCCTAGATATGTGGTGATCAAGCACGTACCCATAGATGTGGGATCCTATCATTCTACCTCTCACTAACCTACTAATACACGTGTCCCATACCACATTGACTAGTAAGAAAGAAGAAGTGCAAAAAAAGTCTAATGTTTATAATATCCCTTTTCAATTCTCAATTGGCTGACCATGACCATTGAGAATGGAGAGGCTCTCTCATTATCTAGGGTTAGGTTGATACTTGAGATCTAATTAGGTAAACATCTACCTTTGTCATCTCTATATCTCCTAGGGTGAACACTCTAGTTATTCTAGATCATAACATCTTTTCTTGGGAGTCCATTCCTAAACCCTAATCCTACATCTTCATTCTAGGGTGACTGTGAGATTCATCTTTGCTTAGTGGCCCTTTACTAAAATTTCTCTTATACCATAATGTAACACCCCACTTTTCCTATCAACATGAGCGGAAGCATTCTTACTCAAGGGGGTGTCACAAAATGATGATCTTAGCAAATTGAATAAATGAAACACTTTGCATTGATATAAAACAGATTCATCTATAGTTCTTAATAAAAGAAAACTTCATGATGTTCATCTATGTAATATAGTCTACTTGGTGACATGTCTAAACATGATATACATGACATATAAATCTCTGGATTAGTTTGGTAAATGGCACCCACCAGGACAAAGCTTGAAGATCTCCTAGTCTTGATTTCCCTTTTTATCCTTCACTTCCTCCAAGTCCTATAGACATTTCGTCCCCAGCCATGCCAAACAAACATCACATCAATAAGTGGTATTTGACACTTTATAAGTCATAAAACTAAATATAATTTGACTTGAAATAAATTGAGATAAACTTTGAATGTGGATTTTCTTAAGAATTCATGAGTCATCCATAACATGAAGGATTGAACATTAAATATATACATCTCTCTATGACGCCCACTTAAGAGCACATGATTGCTAGGAAAGCCCTTGATGCTAGGAAACTGATGGAGCTTCCACTTACGTGTAATTGCGTGCACCAACTAAAAATCCTAAAGTTAGTAAGTCTTCAGGTTTAGCCTTGCTTATACTAGATAGAGAACTCCACCCACGTATGCTAAGATACGTGGAAGTCTTATCGCAATATAGTTAAGGGTCAAATCCACTGGACAATAGTCTTGTTACAAGAAACAAGATAGAAAACGTTGGAATTTCACTTAATCACTCATTAGTTGGTATTTAGATCGAAAGGTAGGTTTTGTTGTTTTTAAACTAAGAACATGTAAATAAAGCAAGCAAGTAGAAAAAACAGTTAAACAATGATAAGAGTCACTAGTGTGTGATCGGTTTTTCATCGCCACTACACATGGATCAACACATGCAAAGTAAAACATAACCTGCAAAAAGAGTTTAGTCAGTTAGTATCTTTGTAGACTTAGTTTCCTTTCGGGGAACTAACTACGAGAAGTGCGAGAATGTTGCAAAGTCAGCCATCCCCGAACGAATGGTCAACTACTTTGCATCATTCCCTTCGCAAAGCGTGTTCCTCGACTCATCAAGGTTGTACTTTGCACACGTCAACTAATTCCATTTCATAGCATGAAAGTACAACGATGGGAGTGAGTATACTCCACTTCTTGAAAGACACTCCTAGATACCGAACAGATGCATGGTGGATACATGCACCAAGAACCAACATACAAATGAGTTTCAAATCTAATAGTACAAACGTAGACAATTCATACTAAAAGATAAAAGATAACACAAGTTGGTGATCAAGCAACAAGTATTCATTAAACGTTTGATGTTGAACTGAAAAGATATAAACTCTACATTACAAAATGATGGATTACATTTACATGATATGAAAACATGGGTAGTGGGGTTGCTCCCCGCACCCTAGTGAAAAAGACTACTCGCTCATAACTAGGACAAAGAAGGAGGCAAGAAGAGAGAGAGAGCATCATCCCCACAAAGGAGAGAGGAAAGTCAACCCCTTGGAGAGAGAGAGAAATGATCCACCAGCTTCACAGGTTGCGCAATGATGAGATCTCCCTCTTCCCACCTTCTTTGGCGGAGAGAGAGAAAGTAGCTTCGAGATGGAGTATGGATCTCAGACCGGAAGCCCCTGGGCGGAGGATGGAAGTCGGATGTGCTCTGGAGTGGTCGAGACAGCCTTTGGACGTCTGAAACTTGATACCCCTTTTTTGAGGACCCTTGGGGTCTTATTTATAGGCCTTAAGTGAAGTCCAAACGGTTTGGAGACCGTTTGGACTCATGCGGTCTTGGGACCGATTGGCTTCATGTGGTCTTGGGACCGTGTGACTCCATGCGGTCTCGGGACTGATTGGCTTCATGCGGTCTTGGGACCGTGTGACTCCATGCAGTCTCGGGACCGATTGGCTTCATGCGGTCTTGGGACCGTGTGACTCCATGCGGTCTCGGGACCGATTGGCTTCATGCGGTCTTGGGACTGTGTGACTCCATGCGGTCTCGAGACTGATTGGCTTCATGCGGTCTTGGGACCGTGTGACTCCATGCGGTCTCGGGACCGATTGGCTTCATGCGGTCTTGGGACCGTGTGATTCCATGCGGTCTCGGGACCGATTGGCTTCATGCGGTCTTGGGACCGTGTGACTCCATGCGGTCTCGGGACCGATTGGCTTCATGCGGTCTTGGGACCGTGTGACTCCATGCGGTCTCGGGACCGATTGGCTTCATGCGGTCTTGGGACCGTGTGAGCTCATGCGGTCTTGAGGCTAGTTGAGTCTTTTATGATTTTTTTGTGTCTTTTTCTGCACGTAAAAAGAGGAAAAGTTAGTCTAATGGTATATTTACAATAAGAAGGAATATTTAGGTATTATATCTAATTCTAATTAAGAAAGAGTGTGAAAAACTGAAGAAAAGACTAAGATAATCAACCCAAAATTGGAGGTTATCAAAAACCCTTGATGACCCCTTGAGGTCCATGATCCAAGAGGATATAAAACCTAAATCAATTCCATTTACCTTAATATTAACTTTAACATCAACATTATCATGATCCTTGAACTTTAACATGATGGGATTTCTCCCCTTGAATCATAATGGGATTTATCCCTCAAAATGTCTTAATGGGATTTCTCCCTCATAAAACATAATAGGGTTTCCCCTTCTTGAGCATGATTCATTCTTCTTAATTCATAACTGATAATCATAATTAGGGTTTTACTATAGACTATAAGTAATCAACTAATCAAACAATGATAAGTATACATGATGTCTTCTTGACAAAGCATTCTTAATTCATGAAATCATCTAAGGCAGATAATCATAAATAACAAACAATAAACCAAAGTACTTGTGCCAAAAATGCATGGCTTGCTTACCTAGAGTAGGTCACCTTAGGGTCAAGACCCCTCACTTGATTGTGTCCTATAATCACTTGTAATTTGATTAAAATCACAATATGTACATTAGTTCATAGTCATTAAACCCTAATCTTTATCTTTGAATTTTTGAAGAGATCAGATGTGTAAAGTAGCATTTGAAAATAGGATAGATCAGTAGAGAATCAAAAGATCTTTCTAACACATATTTTTTCATCATTATTTGAGGTCATATGCAAAAGTTACGATTGTAGCAAAATAGACCATTCAAAATTTAGGAAAAACCTTAGTGTGACATCGATTTAAATCAAACATAAATCCAATGTAAGTAATGTGCATAAAGACTGAAAAACTATGTACATGTGATACATTAGATCAAATTGGAGAGGGAAAATTTGTCAGTCATACCTTTATGTACCTCGCGGATAATAAAATCAAAAGCAAGCACTAAATCCCCAAAATACCCTTGAGACATTAGTCAACTGATTAAGGGCGCATGGGCAACAAGGTAGTTTTACCCTTGCCATTGTTTCTTCTTGCTCAATGCTCCATGGCGTCGACGCCATTATTGCAGCTCCCTTGCTCCAATACAGGGAAGGGTTTGCTGCTCTTCAGGGAGAGAATACCTCCCCATCGTGTTCCCAAGGAGGAGATAGACATAAGAAGCCTTGGTTTAGGTAAAAGGGAGCATATGAGCCTGAGAGGTGGTTGGCCATGGTGGGGCACAACACGACTAGGAGCTTCTACTCGAAAACCCAAGTGTAACAAGCCATGATACAGTCGTGAGACAATGCTTTGAATCTGGGCAAAGTCAAAGCAACATAAGTAAGGAAGAAAGGACCAATGTGTCCAATCTCGTCAGACAAACATCGTAAATCAGAGGAAAGTATCACAAGATCAAAATCAAGGAAGAACGGTCAGAAAACAACTCCATTACCTGTCAAACAACATTTTGGGGTCAAGGGAGATACAAGGCAAGGATCTTTGTGGCCGAGGGGCAAAAAATGGCCATGGCGGCTAGTGTAGGTCAACAACTTTAATCTTGGCTATAGGGCACAACAACTGGGGCAACAACAAGGCAAAACATTGACGCAAAATCAAAGAATGGGTGATGGAGAAGCTTTCAAGGCAATCAATTGCTCAGTTGATGGAGGCATGTATTATGGAAAGGAGGTGGCCTCTGAAAAAGGAAACCATGCAGGTCAAGGAGTTTCAGGGGTTAATAGGCATAATTGGCAAAGGAGGAGGGAATCCTAGGGGGCAGTGATGCTTTTGAGATCCTTAAGTAGGGGCGAGGAGGGTCGTGGTCACGTTCGGGCATTCATGGTAGAGAGGGGATACAAGCATAGATTGGGAATTTCTTCATCCCAACAAGAGAGAGGGAAAGTTAAGGAGTGACCAAATCAGGAGAGACATACGAAGTTACTGGTGAAAACATTTTTGGAAATAGAACAGTAATGAAGGAGAGAAAAGTTGGGGAAGGAATTGCCAATGAAACACTCCTGTTCGCAAGAAACATAAAGGTAGGTGACGATAGGGTGACTATTGAATCAATATTATATTAAACCATGGCCATCCGATTGCATGCATGAAAGGAAAATTGAAACAATGTAGCATGTGACAGGCGATTAATGTGAAACTTTGGTGCCTTGATACATTAAATGATAATTTCAATTAAATATCATCAAAAACTATATATAACTCTTCCCTAATCGATTTGAAAGGTCAAACATGGTCAAAACTTGATCAAATTTAGACCACATGTCCAATAAAGAGTATAGATTATGTCCATACACTTAGATTTCCATTTTGCACATGTTTTACCCATACTTTTCATAAATGTCACTTTACTTATTTTAATTCATTAATGGATGAAATAAGCGGGTAAGACTTTTCCTTTGTGTTTTTTGGAGTCATATTTCGAGATGAATTCTTATTAATCACTCCATGATTGGTCATCTATATTTCATGCCTTTTGCCATTCTTGGAGAGAGAAAAAGGAAAGAGAAACTAATGGTAGATCATTTTGAATTAATTGAAATTCATATTGCATATGTGAAAGGGGAAACATATTTTGAGTCACATTTTATTCTTCTCACTTTATTATCCTCCATTAAATTTCATTTCATGATATCTTTACATTAAGACCCTCAACTATTTTATTTAAATGAAACCACATTATAAGGCTTAAATTATTCTTGAAATTTTGGGATGTTATAAAACATTATATCCATGCTCAATGTTAATGGTACAAGTACATCAAATAAAACCATCATCACAAAACATATTGTCAACACATTCAACACATCTTAAAAACGACCCACGAACCTAGAATCCTCAATTCTATTAACTAGGCTCACATCTATAAGAAAACCATACCCTCCCCACACAATATTATCAATGATTCATCATTAAGGAACTCAAAGATTCCGTTACATCACTAAGAAAAAATAAATCTCCTGGACCTAATGGACTTAACACTGAATTCTACCTCTCGATGTGGGAACACATCAAAGGGGACTTCACACACCTTCTTCACACCATCCAAAATAATGACGATATCCACAAACACATCAAGGTTCTTAATCACACCAACATAACTTTAATTAAAAAGTGAAACAACCCGACATGATCAAATAATTCAGAGCTAGCTACCTTATCAACACCTCCTATAAAATCCTAGCCAAAATCCTCAACAACCTCATCAAATCATAGTTGGAACACATCATAGACAACAACCAAAATGCCTTTCTAAAACACATGAACAACCATGATGCATTCATTATGATCAATGAAACTCTACACCTTTGCTACAAATACAAAACACCCGTGTTAGCCATCAAACTTGATTTTGAAAAAGCATTTGACTATGTTGACTGGAACTACCACATCCATACCATGAAGGGCTATGGATTCCCCCAAAAAGTGGATTAACTGGATCCATGCATGTATTTCAACAAACACATTCTCCACCATTATTAACGGATCACCTTTTGGACACTTCAAAGACACCAATGGTCTCAGACAAGGTGACCCCTTATCACCCTACCTCTTCATCATGGTCACATCATTACTAACAAACACGATCAAAGTGGGCACTTCCCATGGAATTATCTCATCACCAAACAAATGCTTTGAAATATCATTCAATATGCAAATGATACTATGATACTAGTCAAACATGAAGACAATACCGTTCTAACACCATTCATATCATTAGACTTTACTCGTACATTTCTGGACTCAGGATTAACCTTGGGAAAACATCCATCATAGACATGAATACGTCACCGGAGACCATCCACAAATACCAAACCCCACTTCAATGCAAAACCAAAACCTTTTCATTTATGTACCTTGGATTACCTATTTCACCACACCCTACACAACACTGCTCATGGTCGCCTATCATTGACAAAATCCATAACAAACTCAAATCGTGGACTAACAACTTCCTTAGTCTAGCAAATCATATTACTCTACTTAACAACTCTATTACTCCCATTACCACTCACTACTTGAGCTGCATACCTATACCAACCAAGACTCAACATATGATCGACTCTATTAGAAAAAAATTCCTATGGAACCATGATGGAAGTTTTATTTTTATGCAACACCACTAAAAATCCTAGAGATGATGAGTCTCTAAGTTTAGCCTTGCTAGTACTATGGTAAGAACTCCACCCACATGTGCTAAGACATGTGGAAGTCTTATCGTAGTATAGTTAAGGGTCGAATCCTCGGGACAACGGTCTTGACGAAGTCAAGATGGAAAACGTTTAGCCTTTACTTAACAACTTAAAGATTGATATTTAGATCGAAAGTTTGATTTGGTTGTTTTAAACTAAGTACAAAGAAAGTAAAGCAAGAAAGTAAATAAAGCAAGTAAATCTTAAGAGTTAACAAATGATGATGAATCACTGGGGTTAAGCAGGTATTTACCACTGCTACACATGCATTGTATAAGTACTAAGCAAGACTTGTAAGCTAGATGCATGGATGTTTCCACAAGACCGATGCCTTATAAGACAAGAGCGATGCGTTGCATCCAAGGGTGTTCCACAAGACCGATGCCCACATAAGACAAGAGCGATGCATTGCACCCTTCGATGTTCCACAAGACCAATGCCCATATAAGAAAAGGGCAATGCATCTCATCCTCCAAGGGTTAAGTAACTCTCATGCGGTACATCACTACGCGTCACTGAAGGATGTAGTCTCCGAAGAGAGAATCTTACTCAACCGCAAGAAACGTGCATCTAAAACTAACAAGCGAGCGATAATTACCAAATCGAATAGCGTCCTTGTAGGCCTAGTCTCCTATTCGGATAACCTAGCTACGAGAAGTGCGGGAATGATGCAACGCCAGCCATTCCCGAACAAATGGTCACATGCTTTACATCATTCCCCTCGCAAAGTGTGTTCCTCGACTTACCAAAGGTCTCTTCCATACAGATGGGAGTGTGCCAAATGATAGTGAGTTTACTCCACTCTTTGAGATACACTTCTAGACACCGAAACGGATGCGTGGTGAATACACACACCAGAAACCAACACTAAATCGGTATTCAAGCCTCGATAGCGGTCGTAGACAAACCACAACGAAAGACAATAAATGCATACAAGAACGTGTCCATCATTCAAGCATGTGTGAAACGATTTAGTATTAAAACGAAATGATAACATATTTTTTACAATACAAAATACAAAACATGGGCAGCGGGGCTAGTCCCCGCGCCCCAGTGGATGGAACTACTCGCTCCTCATAGAGGGAGCAACAAAGAAGGAGGCAAGAAGAGATAGAAAGAACATCATCTCCACTGAGGAGAGAAGGTTGAACCCTTGGTGGAGAGAGCAACGATCTCCACCCCTTGTAGCTTGCTTGATGACGGATCTTCTCCTCTCACCTTCCTTGTTGATGAGAGAGAAAGTAGCTTGCAATGGACGTGAGTCTCAGACCGGCAGCCTCGAGTGATGGATGGAGTTGTTCTGGTAGTGGAGAGACAGCCTCTGGACGTCTGGACTCCCCCCTTTCATGGACGGCCCTGAGGTCTTATTTATAGGCTTTGAGTGAGATCCAAACGGTTTGGAGACCGTTTGGGCTCAAACGGTCTTGGGACCGTTTGGCGTCAAACGGTCTTGAGATCGTTTGGCGTCAAACGGTCTTGGGACCGTTTGGCGTCAAACGGTCTTGAGATCATTTGGCGTCAGACGGTCTTGAGATCGTTTGGCGTCAAACGGTCTGGGGACCGTTTGGCGTCAAACGGTCTTGAGACCGTTTGAGCTCCATGCGGTCTTGGGACCATTTGGCTTCATGCGGTCTCGGGACCGTTTGAACTCCATGCGGTCTTGGGACAGTTTGGCTTCATGCGGTCTCGGGACCGTTTGAACTCCATGCGGTCTTGGGACCGTTTGGCTTCATGCGGTCTCGGGACCGTTTGAACTCCATGCGGTCTTGGGACCGTTTGGCTTCATGCGGTCTCGGGACCGTTTGAACTCCATGCGGTCTTGAGACCGTTTGGCTTCATGCGGTCTCGGGACCGTTTGAACTCCATGCGGTCTTGGGACCGTTTGGCTTCATGCGGTCTCGGGACCGTTTGAACTCCATGCGGTCTTGGGACCGTTTGGCTTCATGCGGTCTCGGGACCGTTTGAACTCCATGCGGTCTTGGGACCGTTTGGCTTCATGCGGTCTCGGGACCGTTTGAACTCCATGCGGTCTTGGGACTGTTTGGCTTCATGCGGTCTCGGGACCGTTTGAACTCCATGCGGTCTTGGGACCGTTTGGCTTCATGAGGTCTCAGGACCGTTTGAACTCCATGCGGTCTTGGGACCGTTTGGATCCACTCGACCCTTGGGCTGGTTTATTCTTTTGTTATTTTTTTTGTGCTTTTTCTGCAATTATAAAAGGAAAAGTTAGTTTGATGATGTATTTACAAAAAAGGGGTAAAATTAGGTTTAAGTACAATATAAATGTAGAAAGAGTATGGAAAACTAAGGAAAAAGACTAAGATAAACTACTAAAATAGGAGGTTATCACCCCCCCTAACTTAGAGTCTAGCTTGTCCTCAAGTTAGATAGAGCTGAGACATGAAATGGCGCGGCGATCTTAATTAAAATTTCCATACTCTTGCTCCAATTCTTGACCTGAGTTCCCCAGGGGTCGTATCGAGGCTTATTGCATGCCTTGATCCTTTTGGATTTCGAGAGTTGCTTGGATTTCAGGTTTTTCCGTATCTCAAAGTTTGCCTTGGGACCACATTTATTTTGTGCATGCTGTTGACTCTAATCAACTTTATACTTCTCTGGAAACCTATTGGAAACTAGAGAGGGTATGAGGGTTGGCTAAAGGCTTTGAAGTGTAACTCCCCTTCGAGTGGGGGAGGGGCTGTCTATGCTTTTTAGGATCTCACTACCGGACACGACACATCTGCCTTTATGAGGGCAGCTGAATGTACCGGCCGGGCAAGTCCTTTATTAGCCTTTTCATATACTTGGAACTTTTAGGGTTTCACTACCGGACGCGACACATCTGCCTTTGTGAGGGCAGCGGAATGTGCTGGCCGGGTGAGCCCTTTATCAGTTCTTTGTATAGGTCCTTATTCGTGGCACAACTCTCATGATTTTATTCGTCTCTCTGGCTTTTATTCAAAAACTCACAGGCTTGGGTTTTGGGATGAGGATTTATTTTGGGCGGCCAAGCCTCTTTTATTTTGAAGAGAGGAAAGTTGTTCTTAAAGTTTTTCAGCATGCACTTATTTGGTTTGTGGTCCACTTGCAGAGCTTTTTGACTTGGAAGTTGCCTGATTTTCCTCTCATCCTTGAGATCTCGGCTTATTTCTGCCCTGATTTTGACCTATGGAGAGTCAGATAAAGAAATGGAGCAAAAATATAGGATCCATAGTGGATGGGGATCGATAAATCACCATTTGATGTCTAAGTGCTAAAAACTTGTAGAGACTAACATGATTCTAGAGTTAGTTGAGGTGACTTATTTTAAGGAAAAGGGTGTATAGAGATTGATACCTAGCCCTTGTCTGATGACCCCCCCCCCTAACTCATCACACACTCTGTCCTCAGAGTGGGAAAGTGATAGGTTGAGAAGTCATTTGAACAAGGGCTGCGAGTTAGGCCAAAATTGCGGTAACCCCTGGAGATTGGAGTAGAGTGGATGCGAATTGGGGTGCCTTGTAGCGCTGACTCAGGAGCTTTATTGATGTCGCAGTGCATTCCTTTGCAATTGTGTCTTGATATTGTAGACGAAATCTGCAATTCTAGCAATGAATCTGCTAGACAATATCAAGACAAAATTGCAAAGGAGTGCACTGCGATATGTGCTGCTTGATTACACAAAAGTTCCCAAACGGTGTCTAAACCGTTTGGTTCCAAACGGTTTGAAGACCGTTTGGTTCCAAACGGTTTGAGGACCGCTTGGAAAGCGAGAAGCCACAGGTCGCCGGCGCGGGGGGAAGGTGGAACGGGGCGAAGGTGAAACGGGGCGAGGGTTTGAAGGTGGGTGGATGAAACGGCGACTGACGCGATAGTGGCGACAGAACGGCACGGCAACGAAGAACATCATTTGACGACGACTGCGAAGGTGGCGCGGAGTGAGCAGCGTGCTTGGAGTCGCCGGGCAATCTTGTGGGAGGTGGATTGAGAAGCTTGCGCGGAAGCACAGAAGCAAAAAGGTGAAGTTCTGCGCACGAAAAGACTATAGAGTGCGAAGATTCGAAGAGAGGAAGATGGAGATGCGGGGTCGGTATTTATAGCGGCGACTTATCGTAATCAAACGGTTTCAAGACCGTTTGGTTCCAAACGGTTTCAAGACCGTTTGGTCCCAAACGGTTTGAGGACCGTTTGGTCCCAAACGGTTTCAAGACCGTTTGGTCCCAAACGGTTTCAAGACCGTTTGGTCCCAAACGGTTTCAAGACCGTTTGGTCCCGAACGGTTTGAGGACCGTTTGGTCCCGAACGGTTTGAGGACCGTTTGGTCCCAAACGGTTTCAAGACCGTTTGGTCCCGAACGGTTTGAGGACCGTTTGGTCCCAAACGGTTTCAAGACCGTTTGGTCCCAAACGGTTCGAGGACCGTTTGGTCCCAAACGGTTTCAAGACCGTTTGGTCCCAAACGGTTTGAGGACCGTTTGGTCTCAAACGGTTTTAAGACCGTTTGGAGCAAAAAAAATATTTGTATATTTTTTTGTATTTTTAGATTTAGTAATGAAAGAACTTAAAGAAGCAAAACAAAATTAAGAGAGAATAAAACTAGAAAAGTGGAGAAATTGATACTCAGGTCTTGGGTTGCCTCCCAAGAAGCGCCTTGGTTTTACGTCACTGGCTCGACGAAATTGTGGGCGTAGCGTTTCTGACATCGAGGGTTTGTTGATGTGTTTTGTCTTCCTGAGTGTAGTATTTTTTTAAACGGTGTCCGTTGACCGTTCGTTCTCCTCCGTTGTTGTTGATGATAATGGCAGCTCCAGTTGGGTAGATATGTTTTATAGTGAAGGGTCCGGACCATCTTGTTCGAAGCTTTTCGGGGAATAATTTGAGCTTGGAATTGAATAAGAGCACTTTGTCACCAACGGTGATATCTTTTCTCCTAAGATGTCCATCGTGCCACATTTTCGTTTGCTCTTTATAGATTCTGGCACTGTGATATGCTGTCATGCGGAGTTCTTCTAGCTCCTGTAGTTGAAGTTGTCTGTTCTCTCCTGCACTTTTAAGGTCGAAGTTTAGTTGCTTGATGGCCCACCAGGCTTTATGTTCCAGTTCTACTGGAAGATGACATGATTTACCGTACACCAAGCGGAACGGAGTTGTTCCAATTGGTGTTTTGTAAGCCGTACGATATGCCCAGAGGGCGTCAGAAAGTTTGGTGGACCAATCAGTGCGATTTTTGTTCACTGTTTTTTTAAGAATCGCTTTTATCTGTCTATTGGATACTTCCACTTGGCCACTAGTTTGCGGGTGGTAAGGTGTGGCAACTTTGTGATGGACTCCATATCTTCTTAGTAATGCTTCGAAACTTCGTTCCAGAAAATGGGTTCCGCCATCAGATATGACCGTTCTTGGGACTCCAAATCTTGGAAAGATGGTATCTTTGAACAATTTGACAACAGGTTTGGAGTCATTAGATGCAGTGGGTACAGCTTCGACCCACTTCGAGACGTAATCCACAGCGACCAAAATGTACGAGAAACCATATGATGAGGGAAAAGGTCCCATGTAGTCTACCCCCCATACATCAAACAGCTCAATTTCCTGCCACATGGTAAGAGGCATTTCATCTCTTTTTGATATGTTGCCCGAAAATTGGCATTTATCACAGGATTTGACAAAATTATGTGAGTCTTTTGATATGGTGGGCCAAAAGAAACCAGATTGTAGAACTTTTATGGCAGTTTTCTTGGCGCCCATGTGCCCCCCCGTGGGTCCGGAGTGGCAGTGTTCCAAAACCGATGTTATTTCTTCTTCTGGAAGGCATCGACGAAAAAGTCCGTCGGCACAGAGGTAGAACAAGTAGGGTTCATCCCAATGATAACGTTTTACGTCATGAAGGAATTTCCTTTTAGCTTGATAAGAAGCAGACGGGTGAATGATCCCTGTGGCCAGATAATTGACGATATCTGCAAACCAAGGGAAATTATGAGTGGCTTTCATAAGTTGATCATCAGGAAGAGAGTCCTTGATAGGGATTTTATCTTTGTCTTCAACCTCGATTCTACTGAGGTGATCGGCGACAACGTTCTCTATGCCACTTTTATCTTTGATTTCTAGATCGAATTCTTGAAGCATCAATACCCAGCGGATGAGCCTGGGTTTGGCATCCTGCTTCTGAATTAAATGTCTGATAGCAGAATGGTCAGTGTAGACAATTACCTTAGAGCCGATCAGGTAAGAGCGGAATTTTTCGAAGGCGTAGATGATAGCTAGGAACTCTTTTTCCGTGGTCGTGTAGTTTCTTTGTGCTTCATCAAGCGTTTTGGACGCATAGTAGATGACATAGGGTTTCTTGTCGATTCGTTGTCCTAAAACGGCCCCTATGGCATAGTCACTTGCGTCACACATAATTTCAAAGGGTTGCGACCAGTCTGGAGCCCTTAGAATAGGTGCGGAAATTAGTGCTTCTTTAAGGGTGGAGAAACTTTGCATACATTCTTGGTCAAAAATAAACTCGACATCTTTTGTCAGGAGTTGGGTCATGGGTTTAGCTATTTTTGAGAAATCTTTGATGAACCTTCTGTAAAACCCGGCATGACCTAGGAAAGCTCGAACTCCTCTTATGTCCTTCGGAGGTGACAACTTCGAGATGACATCAATCTTTGCTTTGTCGACCTCGATCCCTCTATCACTTACTCTATGTCCGAGGACGATACCCTCCGTTACCATGAAATGGCATTTTTCCCAGTTCAGGATAAGGTTTGTTTCCTTGCAACGTTGCAGGACTTGTTCGAGATTATTTAGACAGTTATCGAAAGACTCTCCATAAACAGAGAAATCATCCATAAAGACTTCCATAATAGATTCAGTTGATCCGGCGAAAATGGCGGTAATGCAGCGTTGGAAAGTAGCAGGAGCGTTACATAGCCCGAATGGCATTCTTCTAAAGGCATATGTCCCGAAGGGACAAGTGAAGGTGGTTTTTTCTTGGTCCTCTGGATGTATGGGTATTTGGTAGAACCCAGAATAACCATCGAGATAACAAAAATATTTTTGGTGGGCCAAGCGCTCCAGGACTTCGTCTAGAAAGGGTAGAGGGTAGTGGTCTTTCCTTGTAGCTTTATTCAACTTCCTATAATCGATGCACATTCTCCACCCCGTTACAGTCCTAGTAGGTACGAGCTCATTTTTATCGTTGATCACTACAGTAGTGCCCCCTTTCTTTGGGACAACTTGAACTGGACTAACCCACTGAGAGTCGGAGATAGGGTAGATCATACCAGCTTTAAGCAGTTTGAGGACTTCCAAACGGACTACCTCTTTTAAATTTGGGTTCAGTTTTCTTTGATGTTCGCGAGTGGGTTTAAATTCTTCAACCATAGGAAGCTTGTGCATACACAGAGCCAGATTTATGCCTGTGAGGTCGGTTATTTTATAACCAATGACCTTTTTGTGTTTCCTTAGTTTGTCTAGAAGTCTGACTTCTTGGTCTTCGGTGAGGGTGGAGCTGATAATAACTGGGCATAGCTCTTCCTTATCCAGGAAAACATATTTGAGCCCTGTGGGTAAGGTCTTCAATTCAGGGGTTTTTGGTGGTTCTGCTGCTTCAATAGTCGTTATGGCTTTAAGCTCTTCAAAGGTAGCCTTTGGTGCTTCTTCTACCTTTTCTAGATATTGGATGCATTGCTGGACTAGTTCATTTGCAGAGAACTCGACTTCGGGATTGATAAGAGCATTTTCAAGTTCGTCGATTGGCTCGGAGATTTCTAGTTGCGACATTTGTTGGATTGCGTCTAAAAGAAAGACTTCTTCTTGAATGTTAGGGCCTTTCATGCTGTCAAGGACACGGAATTGAATGGCTTCCTTTCCGAGCCTAAGGATGATGGTTCCGGCTTCGACATCGATTAGTGCTCTGGCTGTAGCTAGGAAAGGCCTGCCGAAAATGATCGGATATCTCAAGTCCTCTTTAATATCCATGATGACAAAATCGCATGGAACGTAAGCATCCTTGCCTATTCTTACTGGAACGTCTTCAATGATTCCCAAAGGTGCGGTTATGGTGGAGTCAGCAAGTTGAATAGTCATTGCTGTAGGTAGCAGATCTGTAAAACCGAGGCGTTGGCACATTGAGAAAGGCATAATGGATATACTAGCCCCGAGGTCAGCTAATCCTTTCTTTGTGGATGCGTTTCCAATGCAACATTGGATTCCGAAAGAACCTGGGTCCTTCTTCTTTTTGGGCAGTTTGTTCAAGATGATGTCAGAGGTGGTTTGGGCAAGCTTGACGGTTTCCTGCTCTTTGGTGATATACTTACGTGATAGCAAAGTTTTGAGATACCTTGCCCATGCTGGTACTTCGGATAGAGCGTCGAGGAGTGGGATATCGATATAAAGTTTCTTTATTGCTTCCTTGAATTTCTGAAACCTGGCATCCATTTTTGTTTCTTGCAGTCTGCCTGGATATGGAATCCTTGGTTTGAATTGCGGGACCTTGGGTTCTGTGGGTACATACTCTTTGTTTTTGTCCTCGGTGTCTTCAGGAGATTTCCCAATCTCTTGTTGTGAGATCTCTTTCGTCAAAAGAATGGGCACATCATCATCATCTAGAGTGATCTTGATGGGTTCAGGCAGAATGCGTCCCGACCTTGTGGTGATGGCGTTCAGCTGTTCGTGTTCATTTTGTCCATTTGGTTCAGGCTGCCTATCAGAAACGCCAGCCGAAGACTTCAACGGTGCAGCGATCTGAGCTAGCTGGGTTTCAACTGCCCTTTGTTGGGCTTGCTGGCTAGCTAGCATAGTTTGCTGAGACTGAAGCATTTGCTTTATCAAAGATAGTTCGTCTTCAGGTTGTTGCAGAGGTGCGGTTAACTGTGGCTGCAGGGGCTGCTGCAACTGGGGTTGCTGTGGCTGCTTCAACTGGGGTTGGTGCAACTGAGGGTGCAGTCCTGAATGAGTGTATTGGTAAAAAGAATTCCTGGGATAGTTAGGTCTTTGAAAACCTTGTATGTAATTCCCATGACTGAAATTATTCTGAAATCCCGGTGGTTGTCTGTTGAAAGATCCACCTTGTGCATGCTGCTGTGGGTTGGTAGTCCCTGCAGGATTCCCGTATTGGAAACCAGGATGGTTCCTTGGTTTATCTGGGTTGTAATTCATTTGGCCAGGTATTGAATGTATGGAGTTGACTTGCTCTGGCATTTGGTCTTCAGGATGCTCGATGATGGGTTCATATTGCGGCATAGGTGGTTGTAAATCCATCATGACATTGTACAACAATCCACATGATAATGTGGGATGATCGGATGCATGACAGGCTTCACAAGTTCCAGTAGCTGCCTTAATTTGTTGAACCTGGGAGCTTTTCTTCTTATCATATTCCCCGAAAGAAGTCTCGAGGTCTTGTTGCTTGCTAGCAATAGTCTTCAAAGCCTCAGCAATGGCTTTGAGTTCCATAGATTCTTCCGCTTTGTAAACCTTGAGAACGCCTTTGGGTTGGTTAGATGACCTTCCCCAATTGGATTGGTTCTCGGCCCCCAACGTAACTATATTCCAGGCGTCTTCGTAGTTCTTTCTCATAAAGTTTCCTCCAGATGAGGAATCTAGGAATTGCTTGATATCATCACTTACTTCTCTGTAGAATGTTTCTATTAGTTGATTTTGAGAAATGCCATGGTGAGGACACTTTCTCAGGAGTTCTTTGAATCTTTCCCAAGCTTCAGAAAGTGTTTCTCCAGGTAATTGGGAAAAGTGATTAATCTGTCCCCTGATCTCATAGGTTAGGGAAGGTGGGAAGAACTTCTCAAGAAACTTCTCTTCTAAGGGAGTCCAGGTAGTGATGATAGGGTGTCTATCCAAAGCGTTGTACCAGCTTAGTGCTCTTCCAGATAGGGTGAAGTGGAAAAGGTGTAACATGATTGCTTCCATTGCAATGCCTGCTTGGGGTACAAGTCGGCAGAGTGACTTGAACCTCTTAAGGTGATCCATGCAATCATCTCCGTGTGCTCCGGAGAAAGAGATGCCTTGCATGATCTGGATCCATTGCGTCCGAATTTCAAAGTGTGGTATGTTGATAATCGGTGGTCGGACAGGATGATCATCTTCATAATTCTTTGGGACTGCATAGTCCCAAAGTTGCTTGTTTCTTAACGCAAGTTGAGCAGCAGCCTGCTCTGCTTGGATGCGGGCTTGTTCCTCAGCTCGGATCTCAGCTTGCACCTGAGCACGAGTGTCAGCAATGAGTTGTGCTCGTTGTGCTGCTATGGCGGCGTTGACTCTTTCTGCAATAAGGCGTTGCTCTTCGGCCATCTGTCTGGCTCTTTGGCGGTTAAGTCTATTCCTTCGGTGAAAACTTCTTTCTACCTCAGAATCGTATTCTGGTTCAGGGGAGAATCCGATGCTATGCGGGGGTTGCATACACGTTTTCTACCTGAGTAGAAGGAAAATCTCAAGTTAGGAAAAATGGAAGGAAATGAAGAAGATCAAGAAATATTGGATTGGTTATTAAGAAAAAGTGTAAAATCCTAATCAACCAAGAAATTGGTAAGTAAAAACTAAAAAGTTCCGTTGTCCCCGGCAACGGCGCCAATTTTTGATGGAAGTTTTATTTTTATGCAACACCACTAAAAATCCTAGAGATGATGAGTCTCTAAGTTTAGCCTTGCTAGTACTATGGTAAGAACTCCACCCACATGTGCTAAGACATGTGGAAGTCTTATCGTAGTATAGTTAAGGGTCGAATCCTCGGGACAACGGTCTTGACGAAGTCAAGATGGAAAACGTTTAGCCTTTACTTAACAACTTAAAGATTGATATTTAGATCGAAAGTTTGATTTGGTTGTTTTAAACTAAGTACAAAGAAAGTAAAGCAAGAAAGTAAATAAAGCAAGTAAATCTTAAGAGTTAACAAATGATGATGAATCACTGGGGTTAAGCAGGTATTTACCACCGCTACACATGCATTTTATAAGTACTAAGCAAGACTTGTAAGCTAGATGCATGGATGTTTCCACAAGACCGATGCCTTATAAGACAAGAGCGATGCGTTGCATCCAAGGGTGTTCCACAAGACCGATGCCCACATAAGACAAGAGCGATGCATTGCACCCTTCGATGTTCCACAAGACCAATGCCCATATAAGAAAAGGGCAATGCATCTCATCCTCCAAGGGTTAAGTAACTCTCATGCGGTACATCACTACGCGTCACTGAAGGATGTAGTCTCCGAAGAGAGAATCTTACTCAACCGCAAGAAACGTGCATCTAAAACTAACAAGCGAGCGATAATTACCAAATCGAATAGCGTCCTTGTAGGCCTAGTCTCCTATTCGGATAACCTAGCTACGAGAAGTGCGGGAATGATGCAACGCCAGCCATTCCCGAACAAATGGTCACATGCTTTACATCATTCCCCTCGCAAAGTGTGTTCCTCGACTTACCAAAGGTCTCTTCCATACAGATGGGAGTGTGCCAAATGATAGTGAGTTTACTCCACTCTTTGAGATACACTTCTAGACACCGAAACGGATGCGTGGTGAATACACACACCAGAAACCAACACTAAATCGGTATTCAAGCCTCGATAGCGGTCGTAGACAAACCACAACGAAAGACAATAAATGCATACAAGAACGTGGCCATCATTCAAGCATGTGTGAAACGATTTAGTATTAAAACGAAATGATAACATCTTTTTTACAGTACAAAATACAAAACATGGGCAGCGGGGCTAGTCCCCGCGCCCCAGTGGATGGAACTACTCGCTCCTCATAGAGGGAGCAACAAAGAAGGAGGCAAGAAGAGATAGAAAGAACATCATCTCCACTGAGGAGAGAAGGTTGAACCCTTGGTGGAGAGAGCAACGATCTCCACCCCTTGTAGCTTGCTTGATGACGGATCTTCTCCTCTCACCTTCCTTGTTGATGAGAGAGAAAGTAGCTTGCAATGGACGTGAGTCTCAGACCGGCAGCCTCGAGTGATGGATGGAGTTGTTCTGGTAGTGGAGAGACAGCCTCTGGACGTCTGGACTCCCCCCTTTCATGGACGGCCCTGAGGTCTTATTTATAGGCTTTGAGTGAGATCCAAACGGTTTGGAGACCGTTTGGGCTCAAACGGTCTTGGGACCGTTTGGCGTCAAACGGTCTTGGGATCGTTTGGCGTCAAACGGTCTTGGGACCGTTTGGCGTCAAACGGTCTTGAGATCGTTTGGCGTCAGACGGTCTTGAGATCGTTTGGCATCAAACGGTCTGGGGACCGTTTGGCGTCAAACGGTCTTGAGACCGTTTGAGCTCCATGCGGTCTTGGGACCGTTTGGCTTCATGCGGTCTCGGGACCGTTTGAACTCCATGCGGTCTTGGGACCGTTTGGCTTCATGCGGTCTCGGGATCGTTTGAACTCCATGCGGTCTTGGGACCGTTTGGCTTCATGCGGTCTCGGGACCGTTTGGCTTCATGCGGTCTCGGGACCGTTTGAACTCCATGCGGTCTTGGGACCGTTTGGCTTCATGCGGTCTCGGGACCGTTTGAACTCCATGCGGTCTTGAGACCGTTTGGCTTCATGCGGTCTCGGGACCGTTTGAACTCCATGCGGTCTTGGGACCGTTTGGCTTCATGCGGTCTCGGGACCGTTTGAACTCCATGTGGTCTTGGGACCGTTTGGCTTCATGCGGTCTCGGGACCGTTTGAACTCCATGCGGTCTTGGGACCGTTTGGCTTCATGCGGTCTCGGGACCGTTTGAACTCCATGCGGTCTTGGGACCGTTTGGCTTCATGCGGTCTCGGGACCGTTTGAACTCCATGCGGTCTTGGGACCGTTTGGCTTCATGCGGTCTCGGGACCGTTTGAACTCCATGCGGTCTTGGGACCGTTTGGATCCACTCGACCCTTGGGCTGGTTTATTCTTTTGTTTTTTTTTTGTGCTTTTTCTGCAATTATAAAAGGAAAAGTTAGTTTGATGATGTATTTACAAAAAAGGGGTAAAATTAGGTTTAAGTACAATATAAATGTAGAAAGAGTATGGAAAACTAAGGAAAAAGACTAAGATAAACTACTAAAATAGGAGGTTATCAAACCATTTTTCCACACATTCAGATAAAACTAAGACACACTTAGTAAATTAGACTACCATTTGTGCTCTCACTAAATATGGAGGATGGGGCATCATTGATATCAACACACATGCTATTTTCCTCATCGCAAAAATCATATGTGCTCTCACCACCAACTCATAAAAATTCTAGAAACCCTTCATACTGCACATATACTACAAAAAATAAATCCATGG
Organism: Alisma plantago-aquatica; assembly: GCA_963693085.1. Classification (NCBI taxonomy): domain Eukaryota; kingdom Viridiplantae; phylum Streptophyta; class Magnoliopsida; order Alismatales; family Alismataceae; genus Alisma; species Alisma plantago-aquatica. The sequence goes on from OY856412.1 coordinate 787,287,848, forward strand.
AACAAAATAATAAAATGTGTATCTTCACCACTCTGGAAATCTGTTAGTAAACATTTGGACAACATCGTTCATATGATCAACACACCTCCCATGCCTCCTTCAACATTAACTTTTGGTTTGACCCATGGTATCACAACAACATGATCCAAAACATTACAAACAAACTCTATATACCTCAGAACCTAAATAATATGAACACAACCAAAGCTCTCCATCTCCTCACTGACAATAGACAAAACAACCTTAAATCACATCTTACACAACACCTCAACATTGAGACCATAGAAGATATCATATACATCCTTGAATACAACACCACCAACTGCATGTCATGGAAATGGGAAACTTTTACACTCCAAAGAAAATCCTATCACTATCTTAGTTACAGAGGACACATATAGGATCTCACTATACATTAGAAATCAAATGGCCACTAAAGTGCAAAATCTTCTTCTGGCTCATTACTAAGAACAAAATCCTCATAGATTGCAACCTTAGAAAGAGAGGCTTCTCAGGACCAACCAGATGTTACTTATTCTTTGCTGAAGATGAAATCCAATATCATCTTTTCACTCACTGTCGATTCATAGTTCAGATCATAAATCACTTCTTCCAACCACATCCTGTTACCGACTTCCTGCACTCACCCACTCTCATATGAAGCTTCAAACCCATACACTCAAATCATGAACCACATACTCTGATGATTGTGATTCTTTGGAACATTTGGATAGAGAGAAATAACAGAAAACACAATAATATTTCTTGTCATATCACATATATATACATGGAGATTGAGCGCTCTATTTCTATCATATTTCACTGTAGGACATATATCAATATCAACACAGGTGATGGAAGATGAAGACACCCAGATGGCGATCTTTGGCTACCATAACACTGAGGGACCTCACTACACCCTGGAGGAGATTTTGGCTAATGACTTTGTCTTCCAGACATAATCCATATTAGATATTATCTTAGTAGTTTCCACCTAGCCCTACTATTTACTGAGGCATATTGTTAAGGGGTGCCTCCCCCAACACTTTACCATCTACTTTTGTTTTTTTAACACTTCAGTGGATTTCTCATGCTTTTTTCTTTATCAGATTAGGGCTACAACTCAAACACTGACTACTTGCCTTTGATGTTGTTACTCTGTGTTTTCATCCTATACTCAGTTTTTTTTGCAGATGTATTTGTTCAATATCTATATATTGGGACTTTCTATTAAAAAAGTTGTAGGAGTCATAATAGTACAAATTGAGAAAGTAGTAGTGTTGCCGGTTTTGGTAAACATTAATACATATATTAGAATCTAAAATTATAAGCTCAGACTTATACTAATGGATAGGATAAAAATTATCCCTTACCCTACCCTCTTTAGATGTGGGTAAAGCAGGTAAAGGGTAAAGGGGTGGTGGGTAAGAAATATGCTTACCCTTGCTTTAACGACCCCGCCTCCCGGTAACCCCCAATTAAGGGAGACCGAAAGGTCGGTGCCGTTATCCAATTAACAGGATCAAAGGTTCGACAAATAATCAATAACAATTATGAAATTCTACTAACTAACTGGAATTTGGTATAAAATTAAAACTTTACTTACCTTTGAAAACCTCAGAAATCTATCTATCCTGGTCTTGAATTATTCTATCTAATCCTCCTTGCACTTTATTTCTTTTTCTACAATATGTCACTTTACTGTTTGTTCTTTCAATTGTTGTTCCTAAAACGCCGACAAACAAAACGTCGCTCAGTATATCGAAATATACTGGTATGTGGGAACAACCAAAATCTTGCAAATATGGCTAACAATTTAATAATCACAATCAAATTAATTAACAAGCCAGTTTACACTTTTCAGTATGACATTCTCCACCGCTTTTGCCCTAACCCTGACATAATCACCTTAGGGTGCCCTTTGCTTATGACTTAAGGCCACCTTCTCATTCCCGAGCTTGGTGCCTGGGGGTCGCCACTCATGGTGCCCACTAGTCATGCAATATCATAGGCCACCTTCTCATTCCCGAGCTTGGTGCCTGGGGTCACCACTCAAGGTGTCCATTGCTCTACCCATCTGGGCCTGACCTTTGGCATCATCCATCAGGGTGGCACGTAGGTGCGAGAATACATACTTCTATTTTTAATGTGATAATCATAGTGACTTTATGATTTTGCAAATATGAACATCCAACAGATAATTTGCATTCAATGCGATTAAACATCTAGAAAATCCTCGGGAAACTAAGGCGGTTATCCATAATTAACCACATACCTGATCCAGAGCAACTTGATTGTCCAAGCAATAAGGATAAAGAATCAATCAACAAGCAATCAACAATATCCTGAAATTAATGCATGGGATCCAAGTGTCATAGTTTATCCAGAACATTCTAAAGGTAGAATTGGATTCCACCTTAAGCTTTCTAGGGTTTTATTAGGGGTTTTAGCCTCCATAATGCATTTATCGCTTTTCATGCTATTTTTATCCACAAACCCTAATTTCAACATCATATGCATGGTTGAATTTCAATTAGGTCAGATATATTTCTTTTACACTAAAACCAACATGTTTATTCTTTTAGGTCATGTCAAGATCATTAAGGCCAATTATAATCTTTAGGTTCTTTATCAATGATTATAGTTCGATTGCCAACTGTACCTTAATTACTATTTTTCACATCTGCTAGGTTAGTAAACCTTAATTTAACATTGATTGCACTTTTGCACACAGGAAAACCCTAATCAAGCAAATCATGGGTTTTTAAAATCAAATCATATTCCTATTATCCTTTTTATTTCAAAAGGTCCAATCTTGATTTAGAATATTAAACTAAGTTATTAAACTCACAATTAAACAAATCTAGGGTTTTGGATCCATTTAAAGCATTAAAGTACTAACTTTATGTAATTTTTGAACTAGAAGTAAAAATAGTCTCTACTAGTATTTTTATTGAATTCTTCATACTTTTCTGAGCAATTTTCATGTATAACTTATTTTCATCAAGGCTACCAATCTTTAGTTGTGATTTATGCAAGATAAATACTTTTAAGCCAATAAGAAAGTGACACGTCTACTAAGCAATACTTACTTTAATTTCCTTGCAAATCAGATGATTACTCTTCTACCCTTGATCCCTTCACACGGATGCCAAGGTAAGGGAGTCTTTTCTCCCTTGCTCTTCTTCCTCCTTTGATCCTCCGCTCCTTTGTGAAGCAGCCATGGATGAGTCAACCACAGAGTTGACTATCCTGTCTACGCCACCAAAAGCCTTGGTTTCTTCGGCCCTGCCTTCGCCTACTCTGGCCGCACCTAGAGAGAATATGAGCGACACTCGCGGTGGTGGGAGGTGGCGCCCCCATAGGTCACTCGCCGACCTGCAACTGGCAGCAACAACCGTCTCAGGGAAAGCAGTCGGGGCCAAAGGAGGGTTCCTGGAATGCATTCAAGTTGGTTCACAACTTTCTCCCCTATCACGAAGAGGGGAGCACCCTTTATATAGATATGCCCGATTCTTATGCAGCCATGGAGTCTGACCCTATCTGTAAAATAGGGAAAATTGACCTGCACATGGAAACGTGGGGGAACCAGGGATGGTTCGGTCCAAAACTGTCTCCCGGTTCCAAAGGGCACCTTATTTTTCCCAATCGTGACCTGAGGATAGAGAGAAAAACGCGAGAAGATCACATGTCCTGCTATTCTTTCCTATTCGAACTCAAGCTGGAAGACGATCTCTAGATCATCCGATTTCTATCCAACAGTCATCATTTCTAGCGTTCAACCAAAAAGGAAACCGAATTTTGATTTTCAAGATAATTCCTCATTATTTAGGATAACTTAGAAAAATCATAACTCCTAAATCATGTGTCAGATTAACCCCAAAATTTGAGGGAAACTTAATAATGACATTATATACATCTCTACCAAAATTGGGCTCATTATCTAAAAGAAAACGTGCCTTTTATTTAGGTGCAAGATATTACTCAATTCAGTAAATTTCTCACCTATTTTCTCTTTCCTTTGCTATTAAATTATTATTCTAAGTTCCTTGAACCTCAAGGAACCCTAATGGCTCGAAATACCATCTTGGGAATATCCCTTAGCCTTTCATTTATCTTTATCCATTTTCTTATTATCTCACTTATTTCCTTATTCTTTTTAATGATTTCTCTTTATCCCTCTTCTATTTTGCTTATGGGAGTTCCTTTTAACATTAGGAATCCTTGGGATACGAAATTCCACCAAGGATAACTCAATTCAACTTCTTTCCACTTATTTTCCACATTTTATCATTGTTTTTAATTTCTTTCTTACTAAAGAAATATCTAATTGATATTTTCTTTACTTATTGCTTTATCTTTGCAAATTTGGACTCCTTGGGACACAAGGAACCCAAGAGGCACGAAATCCAACTTTGGATTATACTATTTTGCCTTCTAGAGGTTTCCACATCTTTCTTTTCTCAAAACTCAATTATTCATTTATTAATTGAATTTCCTTGTTATTGGGCCCAATAGCCAATAAAGCCCACAACACAATCATCAAGTATATTGTAAACAAAATTCATGCATTCAATCAAAAGACATCATTATTTGTTCATTTATCTTTATTATGATAAATCACATTTCTCACCAAATGAACACAAAAATAAGGGTTGTAACATCCTTCCCCTCTTATAGGAATTTTGTCCTCAAAATTCCATCAAGCAAACAAACAGTTCAGGATAAGCCTTTCATACGTCCATCAGGGATTCTCATGTGGCTTCACCCTTTCCATGGTGCTTCCCAAGAACCTTCATCATCTCATATTCTTCCATCTGAGTTCTTTCTTACCTTGGTATATCGTACCCTCATAGGTGACTCAGGACATTTCATCTTCTCAAAAGCTGAATAGGTTCAAGGCTCAGCACATGGCTTGGGTACCTCACATAGTGCTCTAGATCAGACTCATGGAACACATTACACATCATGTTATCCTGAGGGTCAAGGCTAAACACAACCATCTCCACCAATCCATCTCAAATGGACCCATATATTGGGGACTCAGCTTTCTCAGTTGTATCTTAGAGGGCTGTCACCACTGGGCTCTCTCTCAGCCATTGCATGATCAAAGTGACTTCATCAACACACACTGTGGTTCTTTTCTGACCTTCGTGAGGCCTCCTTCACCAACATCATCTTAATGAAATGGTGACTGACACAACCTCCTTCTAGAACTTCTTTCATCCTGATAAAGGCTATGGTGGTTATCATCACAACTTAAGAACTGTCTCTTTGTATCACCCTAAGCAAGCTCACTTTCTCACCTCAGACCCTCTAGTCTGGATCCTACTAACCATTAGTTAGGGGTGATAAGCGGTACTAACATCGAGTTCTGTATGTTTCTACTTCCACCTCATGGAAATGAACCTTTAGGTCATACTCAAGAACTTTTGAACTCGCATCATGGTGTAGTTGAACCATCTCTATCTCTTATGTAGTTCAACAAAAACTGTCTCTTGATAGTACTCTTTTCTTTCTCATGTCATCTAGGTAAGGTGATCTACCATAACCCATATTGCATCTTGACCTTCTTGGTCAAGGGGAGACTTACCACCATCCATAGTGGATGAACTCCCATTCCCTCTCTGGAATTCTTAACCTCTAAGTCAAAGCACGTGGTTACTGGTGTTCGTCCTTTACCCTTGGCTTGCATGGACACATGCTACATGCAACTTCACATCAAGCAGCCAAAGTGCTACTATCACTTACTATTTTTGTAGTATCATGGTGTTTGGTGATCTTAAAACCATGATCTCCGGTATGTCATGATTCCTCAAGATCGATACCTCAGAAACCCTAAACCACTCTCATTAGGGTTTCATCACTTTCCTTTCCAAAGAAGTACATCTGAGGTTCTACAACTATCCTTTCATTATATCACGGACTAGACTGGCTAACCAAACAATCACTTACTTGATTAACCACTATTGATACATCTGGGTGTTAGCCAAACTTGTCTCTTTTTCTCAACTTAAGGTTAGCCTAGCAACCTCAACTTCTTCTAGCTTTCAGCTAAAATAGGAAGCTATATCTCAACCAGAGCATTCATTACCACTTCTTATCCTTAGGTGTTAGGTATTGTTGAGGACATACACCTCCATGTATTATACTTATCATCTCATCTCAAAGTCTAAGTTTGTCTTCATCAAGAAACCCTGAGCTCATCCTCATGGTGATCAAACTCAACCTTGTATAACTTGCAAGTTCCACATAGCTCATGATACAACACCCTCACAAGATTACTACCTTAATACTCTTGGTGTTTGTAAACCATCCATGTGCTATCCACTCCACAAGGGTACGTTATCATTTCTGTCGTCAACCTCATAGCAACGTTCCAACTCACATCATCTTTACCCTTGGTGTATAGCATGCGTACTGTCCCATCTCTCAATCCCATAACAAGAGGAAATAAGAATTTGGCAGCCGTCCAAACACAAAGTTCTTCCTTTTCCAAGAGTAGAGATGACACATACCACCTTGCTAGTACACCTTCAAATCTAGTTTGAAACGTGCCACCTATGTCTCTACAATCATCCACATTACTTCCATGGAAAACTGGTCTCGAACTTACTTGGTCCAAACACAATCCTTGGCCTTCTCCTCTAGGTCTTTAGGATGCCGACACTTTTTGGGTCATCCCTCTTCCCTTATGCATCCAGAGAGTGCCCTACTCATCTACCCTTTGGGTCCCATGAGTTCATGAAGGTGATCAATCTCCTAATCCATGGCCCCCAGACAATGATAGTTGTTACCTCCCGACTCTATGGTCACGTGCAACTAGGGAATTAGGAAACTCCTTCTTCCATCGGTCTTATCCCTACCTGACCCTAGGATAGACTTAGGATTCTATTATGGTACATGTCCAACATAGAGCCTTACCCAAACATTCATCATCTCTCTTCTTGCATTCATGGGCTGACTTTCATCCTTTCATAAAGGTCATGGCGACCTGCCTACCTTGGTCGAGCCCCATACCGGTTACCTCCATGGTAACACATCCACATGCACATAGAGATGGTTATCTATGGGTCTATAGGTTCATTCTCATGCCATGTACTCTTCACTTAGCTTCTCAAGATCCTACGAAACCTCCTTAGGTTACCTCAAAACCAACCAAACCGGTAAACTCCCTACCAAAGGGTCGCTCTCCCAGGATGGGAGGAAACTACACCTTTATAACAAAGGTCACAAGCATCCCTAGGGTTTACATGCTTAAACCAACAACTACTAAGGCACAAGCGTACCTACAAAACCATGCCAGGTCGCACTTGTTCTCATCCTCAACATGACATCAACTTAGTTGTGAGGGGTTCATCAAACATACCCTTAACGTAAGGGATTTCCTTTACCTCTACACATGAGGAGTACCATGCTCGAACCTATAGAGACTCAAATCTCATCATGAGCATCGGATACAGTGCTTCCCCTCTTAGGCCTAGGAACCCTAGGTTATCCTCTGGGTATCCAACTACATGCTCAACCTCTTAACCACGAATCAAGCATGCCCAAAGTATGTCATGTAGCTCCATGATTTTTTCTACTCGAGCAACGCTTCGGAGTTGAGTCTTCTTCCAGGGCAACCAACTAGGTATAAAGCCTCACAACTGGTTACTTAAACCTCCTCAGGGTCTAAAGCACTCTTTATCTCATCCAGCAGGTAACCACTTATACCATGGGTACTAGAAGCATCGTCCTCTCTCTAGGGTTTGGTTCCTCTAAAGGCAACCAAGATATCATCAACCTCCAGGAATCAAGCATAAGGCAACCACTATCATCCACGTAGGTCACATCATCCTTAACTCCCCAATATTCTTCAAGTTTTAGGGTTTTAGACTTCCAACCTCCTTGTTGGGGTCCTGCTTCCTCTCTCTAGGGCTAAAACCACCTCCAACCATACCTACTAGAGGTCCCTTCTCCATGAAGGCTCATGTTCTCAAGCAAACCCCTATGTGGTTGAAGCCTATGCTCAACTCATCTCTTTATGCTTATCTCATAAGCCATACATCATGCCCTTCTGGCCAGGGTTTCAACCTACTACCGTACCACTGACGTACTCTGGGGCCATGCTATCCCCTAATTGCATAAGCCATAAGGTTTCTATAGGTTCCTTCACTAACTTCATCCATGAAGGAGCTACCCTTTGCTTAACACGCACGACCCTTTCCCGGGTTGCCAAAGGTGCTAGGTCACCCAACCTCACATGGCTCGTATGGCAATCCAAACATCTGGTCAACCATGACATCTAACTCATCATGTCATCTCTCTCTCTCTCTAATCTTCACTTAGGGTTAGGGTTAACATCATCCTCAAAGGATGTGCTAGGTCTCTACTTTTAATGGAGGTCTCTACCTCCAAGACTAATTCTCTCTACTCATCCTCCAGACAAGGAGGTCTATCCTCAAGTCTCTCCTGAGGGCAAAGACAACTCGTGTCATACGACCTAATCATGTATCTATTCTTTAGTTTGTGCTTAATCTATTAAGCTTATGTCCATGACATCTTATTTACATGCTTTTTATTAATTTGGTGGAGGATTCCTTAGACCTTATTAACTTTTCCCATACCTCAAGAGGGTGAGGAGAAGAGAGAAAACCCTAATCCTTAGGGTCCTTAACAGAATTTGAGTTGAGAAGGGATGAACAAGATGAGAGAGTCCTAAAGGTATCATATTTCGAATCATACCCTAAGACTTTGGCCAGGCAGTCACACGGATCTGGGAGTCCTCGTATTCCGACTAGCGGTGTGGAGGAAAATATTGTCAGCCCCCGGTCGTGATGCTTTTCTAGACACCTCTGTCTTTCGGATAATCCTCTAATAACTCCCTTGGGTTCTACAAAATTTGTAAAATTTCATAATTATTAAAGATTACTTGAGGAACCTATGCTCTGATACCAATTTTAACGACCCCGCCTCCCGGTAACCCCCAATTAAGGGAGACCAAAAGATCGGTGCCGTTATCCAATTAACATGATCAAAGGTTCGACAAATAATCAATAACAATTATGAAATTCTACTAACTAACTGGAATTTGGTATAAAATTAAAACTTTACTTACCTTTGAAAACCTCAAAAATATATCTATCATGGTCTTGAATTATTCTATCTAATCCTCCTTGCACTTTATTTCTTTTTCTGCAATGTGTCACTTTACTGTTTGTTCTTTCAATTGTTGTTCCTAAAACACCGACAAACAAAACGTCGGTCAGTATATTGAAATATACTGGTATGTGGGAACAACCAAAATCTTGCAAATATGGCTAACAATTTAATAATCACAATCAAATTAATTAACAAGCCACTTTACACTTTTCAGTATGACATTCTCCACCGCTTTTGCCCTAACCCTGACATACTCACCTTAGGGTGCCCTTTGCTTATGACTTAAGGCCACCTTCTCATTCCCGAGCTTGGTGCCTGGGGGTCGCCACTCATGGTGCCCACTAGTCATGCAATATCATAGGCAACCTTCTCATTCCCGAGCTTGGTGCCTGGGGTCACCACTCAAGGTGTCCATTGCTCTACCCATCTGGGCCTGACCTTTGGCATCATCCATCAGGGTGGCATGTAGGTGCGAGAATACATACTTCTATTTTTAATGTGATAATCATAGTGATTTTATGATTTTGCAAATATGAACATCCAACAGATAATTTGCATTCAATGCGATTAAACATCCGGAAAATCCTCGGGAAACTAAGGCGGTTATCCATAATTAACCACATACCTGATCCAGAGCAACTTGATTGTCCAAGCAATAAGGATAAAGAATCAATCAACAAGCAATCAACAATATCCTGAAATTAATGCATGGGATCCAAGTGTCATAGTTTATCCAGAACATTCTAAAGCTAGAATTGGATTCCACCTTAAGCTTTCTAGGGTTTTATTAGGATTTTTAGCCTCCATAATGCATTTATCGCTTTTCATGCTCTTTTGATCCACAAACCCTAATTTCAACATCATAGGCATGGTTGAATTTCAATTAGGTCAGATATATTTCTTTTACACTAAAACTAACATATTTATTCTTTTAGGTCATGTCAAGATCATTAAGGCCAATTATAATCTTTAGGTTCTTTATCAATGATTATAGTTCAATTGCCAACTGTACCTTAATTACTATTTTTCACATCTGCTAGGTTAGTAAACCTTAATCTAACATTGATTGCACTTTTGCACACAGGAAAACCTTAATCAAGCAAATCATGGGTTTTTAAAATCAAATCATATTCCTATTATCCTTTTTATGTCAAAAGGTCCAATCTTGATTTAGAATATTAAACTAAGTTATTAAATTCACCATTAAACAAATCTAGGGTTTTGGATCCATTTAAAGCATTAAAGTACTAACTTTATGTACTTTTCGAACTAGAAGTAAAACTAGTCTCTACTAGTATTTTTATTGAATTCTTCATACTTTTCTGAGCAATTTTCATGTATAACTTATTTTCATCAGGGCTACCAATCTTTAGTTGTGATTTATGCAAGATAAATACTTTTAAGCAAATAAGAAAGTGACAGGTCTACTAAGCAAGACTTACTTTAATTTCCTTGCAAATCGAATGATTACTCTTCTACCCTTGATCCCTTCACACGGATGCCAGGGTAAGGGAGTCTTTTCTCCCTTGCTCGTCTTCCTCCTTTGATCCTCCGCTCCTTTGTGAAGCAGCCATGGACGAGTCAACCGCAGAGTTGACTATCCTGTCTACGCCACTAAAAGCCTTGGTTTCTTCGGCCCTGCCTTCGCCTACTCTGGCAGCACCTAGAGAGAATATGAGTGACACTCGCAGTGGTGGGAGGCGGCACCCCCACAGGTCACTCGCCGACCTGCACCTGGCAGCAGCAGCCGTCTCAGGGAAAGCAGTCGGGGCCAAAGGAGGGTTCCTGGAACGCATTCAAGTTGGTTCACAACTTTCTCCCCTATCGCGAAGAGGGGAGCACCCTTTATATAGATACGCCTGATTCTTATGCAGCCATGGAGTGTGACCCTATCTGTAAAATAGGGAAAATTGTCCTGTACATGGAAATGTGGGGGAACCAGAGATGGTTTGGTCCAAAACTGTCTCCCGATTCCAAAGGGCACCTGATTTTTCCCAATCGTGACCTGAGGACAGAGAGAAAAATGCGAGAAGATCGCATGTCCTGCTATTCTTTCCTATTCTAACTCAAGCTGGAATATGATCTCTAGATCGTCCGATTGCTATCCAACAGTCATCATTTCTAGCGTTCAACCAAAAAGGAAACTGAATTTCGATTTTCAAGATAATTCCTCATTATTTAGGATAGCTTAGAAAAATCATAACTCCTAAATCATGTTTCCGATTAATCCCAAAATTTGAGGGAAACATAATAATGACATTATATACATACCAAAATTGGGCTCATTATCTAAAAGAAAACGTGCCTTTTATTTAGGTGCAAGATATTACTCAATTCAGTAAATTTCTCACCTATTTTCTCTTTCCTTTGCTATTAAATTATTATTCTAAGTTCCTTGAACCTCAAGGAACCCTAATGGCTGGAAATCCCATCTTGGGAATATCCCTTAGCCTTTTATTTATCTTTTATCCATTTTCTTATTATCTCACTTATTTCCTTATTCTTTTTAATGATTTCTCTTTATCCCTCTTCTATTTTCCTTATGGGAGTTCCTTTTAACATTAGGAATCCTTGGGATACGAAATTCCACCAAGGATAACTCAATTCAACTTCTTTCCACTTATTTTCCACATTTTATCATTGTTTTTAATTTCTTTCTTACTAAAGAATCATCTAATTGATCTTTTCTTTACTTATTGCTTTATTTTTGCAAATTTGGACTCCTTGGGACACAAGGAACCCAAGAGGCACGAAATCCAACTTTGGATTATACTCTTTTGCCTTCTAGAGGTTTCCACATCTTTCTTTTCTCAAAACTCAATTATTCATTTATTAATTGAATTTCCTTATTATTGGGCCCAATAGCCAATAAAGCCCACAACACAATCATCAAGTCTATTGTAAACAAAATTCATGCATTCAATCAAAAGACATCATTATTTGTTCATTTATCTTTATTATGATAAATCACATTTCTCACCAAATGAACACAAAAATCAGGTTGTAACACTTGCCCTACCCTATAGGGTATGAGTAGTGGGTAAAAGGGTAATACCCTATAAATTTACAACCCTATCCATATGATGGTTGGGAAGCGTGACGAGTGTTGATGTGGTAGGAAAAGTAGACACACTATAATAGAGAGAAAAATATGAGAGAGAAAATATTTTGTGCATAACTTTTAATCCATAAGGAATTTTTTCCGAAATAAAATCATTAGGTTTATCTTTAAAAATACTTTCTAACAAGATCGATGTTGACATACTTTGGAAAAAATAATATGAGAAGTATAATAAGAGAGGAGAGAAGTATAAAAAAGTACAATACCCATAAAATTTTCAAGTAATGTACTTAGATTGAACATCATGTAAAATATTAAAACTAAACTAGTATAGTAAACATTTGTACTATACTATGTATAGTACTCACATTTTGGTATATAGTACATCAACAAGTAAACCATTAGTATTATACCTCCAAAAATGAGAGTAATGTACCCCAAAGCATTGGTGATATATTGGGGTAGATAAATAAAAGGGGACAATACATGAGATTCGAGGTACATTACTTCCATTTTAAGGTACAATACAATTGTTTACTTACTGTTGTATTGTACTCAAAACACATGTATCGTATCCAGAACATGTGTATGGTACCCCAAAATGTGGATATTATATTTATCTAATATTATCATATTTCAAAATATTTCAATACTAGTCTTGTTGGAAAGTATCTTTTACAAAGAATCTGGTGCTTTTTATTTCATAATTAAATACATTCCATATTGGAAGTTATGGACAAATTTTTTTATCTCTCTTCCACTTCTCTCCTATTTATTTCTTTATTGCTACTGGTTGTATGGGATAAAATGATCACTCACTATCCTGAGAATCGGGTGGGCGGATGGGTGTATAACTTACCTTGTCTAAATTTTTTCTTTTACTGGACATTCACTTTGAAAAGTCGGTGATTGTTTACATGACTATTATGCAGAAGTGGGAATCTTACAATTATTGTTCATAGTTGTTACCAACGCCAATTGGTTAGAGTACTCACGCATGGACCTACTTTCAACACCCCACTATAGTCCACTATCTCCAAAAATAGGGATAAGATGCCATGTAGAAGGAAAGAGAAAGAAAAATAGGACATAGAAAGAAAAAAAAGAAAGAGGGAGAGAAACTTGTTTGGTTTATGACTTCCTATTCTAACGAAATAAAGACTGTTATAATCCTTATAAAAATATAATCCAACAAGGCCAATGTCGATATGTTTTTGATAAATAATAAGGAATATAAAAATGAGTATTGTATATTGAATGTAGCACTTATTTTCTTAATAACACACTAATTCAAAAATGAGTATTGCATATGGTTCTTTTGGTACAATACTCACTTTTGATGTTTCTATTTTGAAATAAGTATTAGAATGAGTACTATATTATATTTTGGGAGAACATTCTCATTATATCTTAAACTAAGTATTGTCCCCATAAAATAAAGTACAATACATATTTTAAAATATAATGACATAAAAATGAGTGTTATTTCAATAAATGACACAATGCTCATTTTTGAGTTAGTATGTTATTATGAAATATGTAATATCACGCAATGCATTGTTGATTTTAGAATACTAATACTTTTAATATGATCATAAACATTTCCCAATTTTTCTTATTCAAAAGATAAGTATTCTATATATGTTTTTGTGGATAATACTTATTTTTGCATATATATACATATAAATAACAATACTCATTTTTGTTTTTATTTTCTATTCATTTTCTTTTTCAAATATATGTCAACTATAGTCTTATTGGATTACATTTTTTGTAAAAAGTTCATTGAGGTTTGAAAGTTATAAGTTAAACAATTTTCTTTCTCTTCTTTTTCTCTTTCCTATACTTTCCTCCCACTTCCTCTCTCTCCTCTCTTTATTGCTTAATGCAGTCCACTAAAAATGGTGCATTCTCATTGGCTCCACCTATTTGGGAGTAGGAATAGGTTACAAAACCATGTTCAAATGGAGTGATGTGTAGCATTTTCCAATTAGTTATATCTCTGGTTTATTATCTAGGCCCATGTTTAACACTTTAGGCAATCTGGATTGGCACCTAGTGTTAACCCGATTTGGGTTGAACAAGAAGAGCATTGGGATGAAATTGGTATAACATTTCCATTTTGGTATTTTGTAAACCGCAAATCCAGATCAACTCGGTCCTAGTTCTTGTGTGATATAAATCCCATTCTGATTTTGCCATTGTCATATTTGTCTGCATGCCGTCCAATTGCACTCGGTCCCTGATACCCAACATCTCCTCTCGTGACCTCCTTGTGCTCAGTAGTGGAAGCAAAGCTCCTTCGGTGGCTAGGTTCAGGCACCTCATTGGCTAAGGTAGTTTTTCCTTACCAAAACCCTACCCCCACTCCACTGTTCCCGCTCCTATCGATGACGAGAAGCAAGAATCAAGCTAGGATTTCCTCAGCCTCACTCCAACACTAGTGCCTGCATGATGGTATCAATTTTCCCAATTTCTTGTAGGCAACAAAAAGTTAGGCCAGGCATGCCCCTTCTTATCTTGTTGCCTTGATTCTCTCTCCATATTTGACTAATCGTCACGCCTTGTCAAGGAATTCAAGTTGGCAAAACTCTAGCTCGAGGGTCTTTAAATTAGCCGATTTCTTCATTCCATTGGCCACACTCTAGTTGCCCATTCTGCACTACATCCTCTTTGAAGCTACACCAGATGGTCAACCAATGCAACCTGAGCTTTGTAACTTTCTGAAGAGGTACACTACCTTCAATTTGACGCATTTCCTTGATTTTTTGTTGCATTTCTTTGGTTTAAATGCACTTCTTCCTTCTTTTTTACTAGTTAGTCTTCCATGTTTCCTTATTTGCTTCTTTATCCATGTTGATTCATTCGTGGTGAATGATTTATCCACATTGATTCATTGGTGGTGGATGGTGTCTGCTAATTTGATGGTGCTCTTCACTCCTCACCTCACTCATGTTCATGTATTTTCTCACTTTGAAAGATTCCTTCCCTTGGATTGAACCTTGTTAACTAAGTTTCCTGTAGTTTGTAGTCTACTTTTAGTTAAAATGACTCTTGCTTGATAGATAATGATCTCATTTGGATTTCATCATGAAAATGATGTTGGAGATAATTTGTTTTGTGTTGTTTGCACACAAATTTGATGTTAGTATAGTTAGTCTTGTAGATTTTTGATTTCACCCTACAATCAATAGAAAATATAGCAAGGCATGTATGCCCTATGATCAGCATTTGTCATTTTGAATAGTCAACTTGTGTGATGTGGGGTGTGACATTATCATATGTTCCAATTTACATAATATCAATGATTAATCTTTTACAATTTGTGTTATTTTAGAAAACTAAGTTGATTTTGTGCTCTGAATAAGGATAAGTGAAATATTGGACACAAAATAGGAAATGCAATTGACATGATGGAAATAATATATTTAGGTTTATTTAAAATAATTATAATAATTGAATATGGAAATGAACCATCTATAATGATAACTAACTAGATACATCACATAACAACTAATTATGTCATGCTTACTTGAAATTTTCATAGATGGATAAACAATTCGATTTTGACAATTAGTTTTGGTGTTTTTTTGACCTAATTAAATTAAATAAACATGTTGAGATATATATGCTAAACCAAAACCAGACAATGAAATTAAAGGACTTCTACATACATGATTAGCATTTGACTAAACTAAGGATATATGTAGTCCACCATTGAAATATAGGGAAAACTTCTATTTGTTTATAGTTTTCTATTTCATTTTCCAAATGGTTTGAATTTTATTGTCCATGCAATTACACTTTGATGTTTTTTTTGGAATACATTGTGGTGGTTTTCACATAGAACTGAACCAGCATTGTATTTCATGCCACATTTTTCTAAAGTGTGATGCCGCTTATATTTGAACTAGGGCCAGTAAAATTTGACAAATTAAAGTTAGGTAAACCAAACCCAAATACATGGACATGTGCCCCATGTATTTGTAAAAATTTTAGGTTACTCTTTGGAGCACGGTTTGTCTTGATTGGTATACATTCCTTCATAATCATGGACATGTGCCCACTGTATTTGACAATTTTTTTTGTTTTAGTATGACCTAAATCACCTATCCTTGCCACATGGCCTTCACTTTATTGTGGGACTACTACTACTTGACATGGGGTCAATAATAATTTTCACATGAGTATGCATTCCTTCATATTCATGGACTTGTGATCTACATCATAATGTGGCACATGTGAATCACATGTGCCCAATGTATTTATCTCCCTATTTTACTTCAACATGTATTCTCATTCAAAATGTATCCCTATATAAGTAGAGGGGGATTTTCCTAAGCCAATTTAAACCTAGATTCCTTATCATTGGCCATGTTTAGTTCAGGAAGACGTCCAATCCATTTAGGCATGGATTTTCCACACATGTAATGCACATTTTCCATGTTGCTCAGAAAATGTTTTCTTGAGCCAATTAGTACATAAGCTTTGCTGAATTTTTCCCACATTCAACTGTAATTGTGTTTTTTTATTTCTAAATTGGATTGTGATGCTTTTTCCCATGGATTTGAACAACCACTTCGTTTCATGCCATATTTTCCTCAATTTGAGTCATGTTCTTCTTGTTGGAGTTTCATCTCATCATCCTGATACGTTCATGCCTGACCACATTTTGTATGCCTAGTTCAGTTTTAGCCAAGTTGTTTGCCAAAGTGTGGTCCTGAGTTGGACTTTGACATTGACCTAAAGTGCTTGCTTTCCATTTGGGCCAATACATATGAACACGACTCTCTTTCATGTGTCAATCAAGATTCATGACAAACTTTGTAGTCATTCATACATGCATTAGTAGTATGCAATTGATCTATGATTCTCAATGATACTTTGATAGACTTCCCAAAACTATAGTTGTTAATGTGTGTTGACCTTGGTTTAACCTATTTTCAAAACAAGTGGATGTAATTCAACATTCCCTATGCATTATTCCTAAGTTCAGTATTGTTTTGCATTCATACAGAATCATTCACAGCTAGCATTTTATGTTTTTAGTATATGATGTCTCAACTTCTCTGGGTGAGAAAAGGCATTTTTAGTACATCCAACAAAAGTCATTACATGCTGGACAACATTTTGTATCTGTAGTTTAGTTTTAACCAAAACATTTTCCAAACTATGTCTCAAGTTAGATTTAGACCTAACCCTAATAGGGTTTCCTTTCCATTTGGGCCAATACAACTGAACGTGTCTCCCTTTCATGTGCCAATCAAGATGCATGACTGACTTTGTAGTCATTTATATATGTATTAGGAGTCTGCAATTGGTCTGATTCATTCATTGTATTGAATTTCCTCATTATATGTTTGTTGTAGTTTTTCAAATATGTGGTTGTGAATGTACCTAAACCCTACTAGGGTTTTATTTTGTCTAAGGAATTGTTGTTCACACTACTAGCGATATGTTTTTATGCTTGATAACAATACCATTGAGGATCTTGGTTTAACCTATTTTGTAAACAAGTGGATATCAGTGGCATTTAAGATGACAATCCCTAAGCATTGCTCCTAATTCACTTCAGTAATGCTATCCATTCATACTAAAATTTGTAGTGTGCATTTTTAACGCATTTAAAGGAAATAAAGTTCACTAACATAAGGTTTGGCATACTTAATCCATGCCATTGTTTAGTATTCAATTTGTGGTTGGTAGTTACACGTAGACCCGCGAGACTAAAATTTAGAAAACATCAACTTTTACCAGATCAGCACATGGCCTTTTCTAAACCAATTTTAACCTAAATTCTTCATGGACAAGATTTCTTAAATAAATCTACATTCTTTTACCAAGATATAATTAGCCACACACACAAATGTTGTACACATACACTAAAATTGAATTACTTTTATAGTTATACATACACCTATACTTTTGTAACTAGATAAATGCATAACTAGTTTATTGATACCAAGTTGATCTTGAGCTCTAGAACTCATTACATTCTCGCTATTGAAATGTATTGCAGAACCATTGTTAATATGGCTTCTCAAGACACAAGGCTCCATGTTGTATGGTCTAGGGAGGCCGATGAGAATTTGTTTTCCGCATTCAGACAATAACATGATGTAAGTATATGTGTAGATGGACAATTTACTCAAGAGGCTTGGAGGGATACACTTCCTGATTGGTGAATGAGAATGAGGAGTCCTAACTTGACATTGGAACAAATAAAAACCCAATGGTAGAATCTCAAGAAAGATTTTGTCAGGTTGAAAGTTATGACCAACCTTAGTGGTATTGGATGGGACTATTTAAGGTACAAGCCCATACTGCCAGATACCCAAAAATGGAGGGATACACTTAAGGTATGTCCAACATTTCACAAACACTTAACATAAGATTCATGTATTACATGTAGATGTAACCTCCTAACTAAAAGTCTTTGTCTATTAAGGGAACAAGGAGCTAGAAGAACTACTTAACCATCCCTTCTATCATTGCCATGGTATTGAGTTGATGGGGGAGGGGGAACATTGCAAGAGGTCACCATGCAATATCCTCAACTGACAAATAGTTACCAATAGATGTTGCCTCAGAGGATGAAGTTGTGATTGACTTAGACACATCCGATAGTGTTTCTTCACCTCAACCAAAACAATCATCCCAATCTCTTTTAGTAGATGACATGATAATTTTAGGTGACATGGGAAACTTTAGCTTTCAAAGTGAGGGAGACAATGTTGGGACAGATTACCAAAGTTGTGGCACAAAGACACCTTCTAGTCAAAGGTGTAGGAAGCAAGGAGCACACACCTAAATAGTTTGCTTTGTCAAATGACGTGGTAAGTGAATTCACCCAAGTGTATGCAAAGGTGTACTAACTAGGCAATGGCATGCCCAACCACTATGTAAAGGAGGAGTACAACCAAATTTTGCAACATTTTGACGAGACATTCCTAGATACACCATTGGACATTTTTACTACTATCATGAATAGCATGAAGGAGGCCACCAATCGCACGATATACCTTAACCTATTCCAAAACCCCAATAAATGTTTTGGATGGTTGTGGGACCTTTTATTTAAGTACTATGGAGGTTTCCTGCTGGTGGATTATGTTGTTTTAGACTTTAGGCCTTCATTTTTAGCAAATTTTGCAATATAACAACATCATTGATGTTGCCATCATACATGATGCAACATCCTCGAGGTTGTTCACAAACCCCATATTCATCATTCAACATCACATGTAGTATGTCATCCATGTGGTAGACATTTAGTGGTGATGTAGGAGTTAGTGCACTTCATTATCCTATGCCCAAAGTAAGCACCTCTTCCAAATGGAATAGTAGTCAAGGTGGCGACATTGGATGCCACTGTAGAGGGCCTACACCTTTGTAGGTAGCTATGAAAGTCTTGATTGTGCTATCTTTCTGGGAGGAACATACCTCCCATACAATATTATATTTTTCCTATCATTTGATTCTATGGCATGTAATATTGAATAAGGTCACAAACATTTGCAATAGGCTTAGTTATTAGATTCTATTTTTTGTGCAATTTCTATGTTTCATTTGCACGCACACCCTTGTGAGTACCTTCAACATCCCTCATCACTATTTCTTTACACATCCATAAGTGGATTCTCATCTCTTTAATTGTAGGCACCATGGATGGTAACAATCATAGAGTATCATTAGACTTGCTTGGAAACATTTTAGGTACTATTTCAGGTTCAACAAACCTAATTGCTGAATCAATTACAAAATCCATCATGTATAACACCAACACATTTGATGAAGATTCAAGTACTCCAATACCTAGGCCTGTCAATATTAGGAGTGGTAACCAAAAGGATTATGAAATCATCACAAGACATAGAATGAGGTTGTGTGACCATTATAGAATAGAACCTTAGATTGTTCTAGTCCTGATTCAAAAGCTTGAAACCCGTGGCTTGTCAAAAAGTACTAGGGGTGTATCAACGGTCGAGGATATTTGCTACTTTCTCAAATGACTGGCCATGGGCATACAGTTCATGTTTTAGTACAAGACTACATTCACTCGGGTGAGATAATAAGCAGAAAATCTAATGAGGCTTTGGACACAATTTGTGAGTTGTGACATGAGTAAGTTGTCATGCCTACCACATCCATAAAGACACACCACCGTACACGGATAACCAATTGTTCAACCCGTACTTCAAGGTACCAATTAACACTATGTCATAATTTTGCTTACCATACTATATTTTTTTAATGAAATTTGGTACTACATTGTTTTATGATATTGGGGCACTTGACTGGACATACATTCTTATGTTGGTCGATAGGGAAAAGCAAAATCATTATCTCAATAGGAAAGGGTTTGTCTCATTGGACGTCATGGGTGTTGTAAACTTTTTTATGGAGTTTATGTAGATTCTAACATGGTGGGAGGGTTCCACAGTATACATGAGGGTCCTTTAGTCAGTGATGATGATGGGGGGTCTCAAAAGTCCCTCCTAGTGAGTATTACCTAATGGGTGTAGGATATTCTAACACCCCTCAATTTGTTGCCCACTTTTGCAACACACATTATCACTTTGGCGAGTTCATAGGAAGAAACAAACAAGCACACACAACAAGAAGGAGTTGTTCAACCCCCAACATGCAAAATTAAGAAATGTTACTGAGAGATAATTTGTTTGTTGAACAAGAGTTTTTCTTATCTAAAAAATGATGCACCATATACCATCCATACACAATGTCGTATAATAGTAGCTTGATGTATCATCCATGACTTCATACAATGCCAATAGGATGATGACATAATGATGGATGAAGATGAGGGGGATAGTTCTGGTGCTGTTGGCCCAAACAAAAAAGTAGAGTTCAACTCCCTCCGCCAAACTAGCCAAGTAAAATGTCTGGGCATGTGATGTACTACGTGATTGAATTAGCGATCTTATTTGAGATACATGTTGACTTGGATTTGTAGATTGACCATAATGGATTATCATCTCTTTCTTAATTTCAAAGTGTAATGATATGTAGTATCAACATCTGTTGAATACTATTATGTTGATGTCAAACTTAGTAAATGCTAAAGTAGACCATGTGGCCTAATATTATGTTGAATAATATTATGTTAATGTGAAGCAAGTAAGATTTGTGGTGTACTTGCCATTTTGTTGAAGTAAAAATGTCACATAATTTCTGGTGTACTTAAGTTTCCTAGAGTGGACAATGGAATTTCCTCATGTCCGTGTGGCCTCCCCTATGCTATGCAAGTATATATGGATTCCACATATGCAACTAATGGTCGATTCAAAGACAACAACCCCCACATGTCATATTTTACATGTGGGAGAGGACTAGTTCAAACCGGATGTTGTATAATGTTGCCTACACAATGAGTTCAATCAAACGTCATTGCTTTAGCTACAATTAGGGATACAATGATAATATAACTTGTGTTTGCACACAACAAACATAATCAATGGTCTACTTCCCATGATTTTGCATGCTCCATGAGATCAAACACCAAATGGCTAATATAAAAAATAATTACCCTTAGGAGGACTCAAGATTATATTCGTGAACACTACACATCCAGAAAGACAATGGTTCCTTAATAGACGAGGAAGGATATAATACCTTATGGAGATAATGTACTTACAACGAATTTGTATGGTTTGAATGACCTTCTATTATTAAATGCATAAATTTGTATATGGAAGTTGAGGAACACAATACTACATTATTAATGAATTATACTCTATCTAATATCAATGGACACTTCACAAGTTTGGAGGTGTATGTGTGGTAATGTTACCACATTGCATATGA
Organism: Alisma plantago-aquatica; assembly: GCA_963693085.1. Lineage (NCBI taxonomy): Eukaryota > Viridiplantae > Streptophyta > Magnoliopsida > Alismatales > Alismataceae > Alisma > Alisma plantago-aquatica. The sequence goes on from OY856412.1 coordinate 787,309,878, forward strand.
AAACTGAGGATATAGGGTTGGATGACTTTGATATCCTCATTTCAAGACCAGAAGAAATGTATTATATTTGTTTGGCAAGATAGGTTCTCTAAACTACCCCCAAATATCTAAATGCAATAATATGTATATTATGTGTTCCTTGTGAGTAACACAAACCAAATACATTATAGGGGTAAAGATCAGTGCAAATACTTTCACTGATCAATCGATCTCCCCTCAACAATGCAATCTTTATAGGCTGAGATTAAGTTACTGAATGACAAATGCATGACCGTATGGGGCTAGGAAATGAACTTGAATGACTTTGTTGAGATCCATCACAATGTTGAAGATGATTACCAATCATATTAGTATTAGTACAATGGAATATACATCAAAGTGAATAAGTTGGAGGATACAAATCACTTTTTGAGATTCCTTCACCTCCGATGATGCCATAGGCCAATTGTGTTTGTAGATATTAATGGATGAAATTTAGTTTGTCTAGATGGACCACGTTCCTATTGTTGTCAAACTTGCATAATAAGTTATTTGCATATTGTTTCTTCTTACCAAATTATCATATCATATCTGCGTGTTTGTGCAATGCAACCTTACGAGTGTAATGTATCACACACAAAATTGGTAATATGGTTGGACCAGAAAGATGCCCCATGTCTATGGTTTAGGAGGCTAATGAGGCTCTACTTGTTGCATTGAGATACAATATGATACATGGAGATGTGTGGATGGACAATTTACTCAAGAGACTTGAAGGGAGACGTTGCATGAGTGGAAAAACATGATGGGTTGTCGTACACATCTTAGGAGCATGTCAAAACCCAATGGAAGAACCTCAAGCTAGATTTTATTAGACATAATTGCTTCATGCTACAGGCTATATTTACCCACCAGGCCTATAAAAACAACCTCACCAAGTAGGAAACCCTCAACCAAATGCTGAAAAATATCACTATGCAACTGGAGGTGTTGGTGATAAAAGGTAATGAATGAAAGTTGCATAAATTCCTACCTAAATTTACATAGTAAACAATTTTTGCGACAACACTATGGCATACTTTATGATGTTATTTTGATGCATTTAACTCTATACTTGGTAGAATGATAATGAACTAGTAGATGTACAATGGTGTAATATTAGTATTTTTTGAACACTTTCGTGTTGATCAAACACATTATACACTTATGTCTGATGTCATTTTATGTGTGTTTATTTTCATTGTTTATTTTTTATAATCATGTTGTGCAAACTTCTATTTCACTTCTCTATAAACTGTTTCATCTTTTAGACATCGTGCTCTAGGAAGAAAAAATTTACTAGTCCAATTTGCCTATTCTTACAAGGCTTCCCACTTTGTTCTCCATCTTGGCACCCTGAGATGACAGGTGTAAAAGAACACAAGGATGAGTTTATCACTCTGTTCGTGAATTTCACCTATTGTTTGACTGGACAAAAGACAATGTCGAGCAAGAGGAGAAGGAAGCAGTGAAGGAAGACCATGGGTTCTTATGGGACGATTATGTAGAGTCCTTGAGTTAGGTCAACTAGGATGTCCCCACTTGGGATCATCACAAACCTTCTTTTCCAGGTGGATGGATCAACATAGCGGTTGATTCCCATATTAGAGTGGTTTTGGGTGTGCCAAGCTAGGCATCCACCATGAGCTGTTGGAGAGCTCGAAAGATGTCAAAGAAAACTTCAGGTCAAGAGATTCTTGACTTTCCTCCATGTTGATCATGATCAAGCCTTGGAGGAACAAAATTCATATAGTTCACCATGGGCCGATGAGGAATCACCTGTATTGTTGCAAAATCCTATAAACATGGTAGGAGGATGTAGTTTGTTTCTATTAATGATACAATTCATATCCCTTGAAGCCTTCCTTAGGATTAGTGAAGATGAAAAGGTAGGTTTCTCGACCCTTTATTTGTATGAAAGAAGTCCTTTATTTCAATGTGAATGACAATTATAAGTATTTAATATTGGGTTCTTGTCGATATAGTAATTTACAAGTTGTTTCATTATTTTTTGTGCATCTACTGAATTACAATTTGTTGGCATTATTTGTTGTACATCTAGTGAATATTGTTTGCATTATTTGTTTCCCATCTAGTAAATTGAAATATGTCCTCAATGGATAGTTCAATAACAAAGTTTGTTAGCAAACACATATACACTACCAAAATTGGTGTTTTTAAAATTATGTTGTAGTCATTTCCTAATAAAATGAATCACTTTCATTGGAATGACAAGTCAGATGCAACATTCAATGCAATGTTAGAACATCAATACTATTTAGGCCGAACATGTGGCCCTTCTCCATGTCAAGCTTGACATGATGCCCTTTGTGAATTTCACACACTATTATGGGGGATTGACATCAACATGAACATGTTTAAGATGAGGTGAAAATTGTTGAAAATTGTAGATGCAATTCCATGCACCTTTTGGACTAGTTCTCTTACTTACCCACCAAGCCTACAAAAACAACATGACCAAGTGGGAAGCTCTCAACCATATGAAATAGTTGTTGACAATGGAGTTACTGCACCAAATGATGTTGCTGACGATGGGTAACTGCACAGAATGATGTTGCTAGAGGCGTTCCTGGTGAAGACAGCGAGTGAATGTCAGATTACTAACTACCTAAAATGATGCAATGAGCCTTATGCAACTTAATTTCATAGTTGGAAAATGTCTTATGATTTTCTTTCTATAATGTTAGATTAATGACTTCCTCAAATGATGTAATGAACCTTTACGCAACTTGATTTCATAGATGGTAAATGGCTTTTTATTTTCCTTATGTAATGTCACATACTGGTATTCATGGTAGTATTTCATATCACCTATTTGTTATACAACTTTTCATACAACAACACATATTTCATATATTATGTCAATACATGGGTAAAGTAATATTGATTTTATATGTACATGTCAACAAAAATAGTGGTACTCAAGTTATACTTAGAACTTAAATAATCATGGTTATATTTTTTATTTTTATAAATACAAAGTTTCTACTGCATGGAAATATAATATCGAATGTAGTATAATATACATTATATAATCCAAACAATTCCATACTACAAGAAAATCCAGATCAGATGTTGATTATGTTGCCAAATAGAATCAAACTATGGAAAAAACCTAACCAGGTTTGCCAAACAGAATTAGACTGAATCCTGACCAGTTAACCAGAACTAGATTGGGTTGCCAAATAGAACCAGACTGGATCCAAATTAGACTAATCTAGAAATTTTGAATGTACCCAACAAACCCAGTCCCGACTACAAAATCCTAGCCCAAACCAAATTGGGCTAGAAGTCTCAAGTTCAAGGTGCAATGAAACATGAAGAGATTTTTCAAATTTAACAATAAGTAGTTTCTACTAATACCAAAATTTCCACTTCTAATAATGTACTATTTCATATGTTGGCGTGTGGAATAGGATGGAGTATGAAACAAAACATCGACAATTTAGAAGACAATTATATTGAAAATTTCATTGTTCACTTTTATCACATGTACAAGTGACTTTAGACTTGAGTCAAACATATACAATTTCAATGCCAATAGGCTTTGAGAACAAAAAAGAAGAAGAAAAAACTTTGGATCAACAGATCTAAATATTAAGAAAAGCATTCTTATTAGTGCATACAGTCAAAATTTATAGAGTAATAATAGGTATATAACTAAAATATTTAATAACTTGGTGATTGATCTCAAAATAAGAAACTAAGGCCAAATTCAAAACTTACATAATTAATTTGGTTACTATGTAAATTTTCACCAATTTGGAATAATGGTAACTACCCCAATATATTTAAGAAATATAATACCTATATAATCAATTTCAATTGACAAAGGATTATAGTTGAATTTTGGTTTCCATAATCAATCATGTGTCATGTGTGTTTTATCTAGTTGGAGTATCACACAGTCTTATCATATCCACCAATTTGTGAGCATATAGTAACTCAACCATCTCCTACTTTGGCATAATGCATTTGCCTCTTTCTTCATTGATGAATGCATATTCATCTATTTTTATCGCATCTATTAGATAATAACATTTTGTTGATATTTCTCAGTTTTAGGACTTAATTGCTTTAATTTTGCTTTTATCTCCTAAATATAGTTGAAATTAGAAATTTTCAATTATTTTAGAAAAATAGCCCGTGTATCCATTCACTCCAAAGATCAAGAAACCCCAGAATACTCCACGACTTCAAAGATTAAGGAGGATTCAAGTGCATATCTCAGCCTCCCAGAACCCCAACTGATTGACTAAAATCACTAGTCGGTTGACTCACAAGAAGGAATAAGGCAGTCTCAGTATTGCCAACATGTTAACTGGCCACCCAGTCGACCAACTCAACATGAAAAAGTAGGGACATTTGTTGAAGTTAAATCTTCCAACTCACTGTGAACATATCGATTGACCTACACAAGAGTCTGATCATCAACTCACCTAATTGATTGATTGGATCCCCAACTGGTCAACAGACCTGCATTCAAACCCGAGCATCAACTTACTTCAGTCGACTGACTAGAACCCCAATGGATTGATTGACGCGGCAGACTCAGTCATTGCTGTCGTCGCTAGGACACATTTTTTAGGGTTATAGGGTCACATTCGCCCTATAAAAGGAGGGGTAGGTTAGACACAAGGGGGGCCTACCCTATCATCTCAGAGCCTCCCTTAGGTGTACAAAGCAAGGAAAGGAGAGAAGGAGCCATCATCTTCCTCATGGATACTGCCAGAGTGATGCTAGGTTCTAGCAACATGGCTCCTTCTCTTCCTATTTGTACCTTTATTGTTATTCTGACCATGGATGAGTAAACTTTATTATTGGAGCATTGGGTGTATCCCAATATCTTGTACCTTTTTCTAATTGATATTTATTCTAAGAATTTCATTGTTAGATGTGTTCCTTCTGATCTATGTACTTTTTTTATGGTTAGATCAATAATATTCTTGTTGTTACAATCCTAGGTGAAAATATCATAGATCCTAAGACTAGAATGACGAATGATATCATAGAACTCCAGATGAGATCCTGGATAGAATTCTATGATCGATCCACCATTTTTCTTGCATGTTATCATCCTTAGTAATGAGATCCTAGATCCTAGGATCAGAACATCTGATGAAATGCATAGACCTATGGAAGAGATCCCATATGTAGTTTTACTAGACGATTGGAAAAAGAACCTTAAACAACAAGATCCTGAGTTTGCGGGGGGTCAAATCCTTGTGAGATTCATGTTCCGAAAGGACACAAATATGCTCGATCCTAATCTAACAAATTAATTTAAATAGTTAAATAAACTAAAGCAACTACGTAGGTTATGGCGGTGAACCCCGAATACCCAATATCTTTTACTAATTGAATCAAATCTTCAATAAAATTAATTTTGTTTCTTCAACCTTTATTTTCAGTTTTAGTTATAGTATCTCTCAACCAACCAAATTTAAGTATTGTTCTTAGTAATAGTTTTGAAACCTTTCTTAATCATGTTGTCTCATGGGTTTGACCCTTTTCAATATTACGATTGACCCGTTCACTTACGGGCTGCTTGATTACTGACCTATTAAGGTTAAACTCTAGGGATTTTCTTCCTAATGAATTTGTGTGTGCAAACAACTCACATTAAATTTTGGTGTCGTTTCCAAGGACTGTGGATATGCTTTTGAACCCCATTGATTTGAATAATTAGGATTTTTGTTTTCCATTGTTAATCATTCATAATCACTTGAACTATTACATCTTAGATTCCGACTACGTCTTGTCTCTTTCAAGAACTAGTTGTACCTGTGACATTCACAAATCATCAATTCTATGCCGTTTGCATTTGATCAGCAAATCGACATGACTTTTCACCGTCTTGATCAAACCCATAAGAATAGAATGGACAAGGAAGAAGTTAATCGTTAGGTGGAATGAGCCCTTACTATTAGAGTTGGCACATCTTGACCCGACAGGCCCAATACAACACAATTTTTGACCCGACCCTAAAAGATCCAAAATTATTTTTTGGTAGATTCCATCATGATATTTAATTGCATGACTTTTGAACATTAAAACAGAAATCAACCAAAAAAGGACCCGAAAACCCAATTTGCCACCCCTACTTACTGTACAAAGAGAGGCCCTAAGGACTGACATGAGGGCAGTCATGGTTGCCCAATTAGAAGTCTGAAATGCTATGGTACATGAAGAAGAGCAACAAAAGTAGCTTAAGGACTTCTCCTTCCCTAAGTCTACCAACACACGGCATCCCATTGTGCTACCTGCTATCACTAACCTACAATTTAAGATTTGCACACAATGGATCACCATGCTTTAGAGTAGTGGTTTTACCAGCAATAAAGGTGACACTTGTCAAGATCATGTTCGATACTTCTTCTACTTATGCCCTTTGCACAAGATATTGTGTGATTCTAAAAACACCATCAAACTATGACTATATAGATATTCTAGGGACAACATTCAAGAGCTTGGTGAATGAAATTTTCTACAACAATGAGATCTGTCCTTGGAGCTTGGTGATTGAACTCTTCTTGCATGTGGTGCTTATAGTGACCATAGCCCATCTTCAACCCTTAGTAAGTGTTTATCTTTCTTGATGGCATTTCTTTTGATACCCTACCTCCATCTTCCTCTCTTTTCTTGGCCGTAGGTGATGGTTCCTCCATGGTTGTCATTTTGGGAGAGAAACTCCCTATCACAAGGGTCATAGACCATGTTTTCACACGGTAGACCCAAGTGTGAGGAGGGTTTCTTCTCTCTTTCTCCCTTTCTCTTTTGGCTCAGCCTAGAGATTTTTGGCTCTCTTTTCTTGGATGATCTTTGATCTTGGTGCATTCTCCTTCTTGAGATGATCTTGTGGCCAGAGTGGAGCTTTTGGTGGAACTTCTTCAACCTTTGGATCATGTGCTTGGAGTCCTTGATCTTGGAGTGTGGAATCCTTGGTGGTGATGTTGTTAAGGTAGGTTATATAACACTTAACCTACTCTATTATTTCACTCTTGTATGCTTGATTATTATTGTCTTCTCTCTCTAAAATGATCCCTTATCATGCTAGAAGATAATGATAATCTCTAGAACTTGTTTGGTGGAGATATCTTGCTTGGTTTGGTAGAAATATGAAACCCTAATATACATGCACCCATTTTTTGTGGTTGATATGTTATGGATGTTCTTCCCTATATTTGGACCTTGGTCTTGCTCTCATGCACGATCTTCATGTGCCTAGACATTGAAGGGAGGTTAGGTTCTATTTTGGGTACCTTGATCATGGCTTTCTCTCCCTTGGATGAGATCCTTTCTTGGTGGTTTCATGATCAATGACCTAGGGTTTTTGATGATCATTGAATGGGTTTCTCCTTCTTGATGATTATGGATTTCCCCTTGGTTTTGTTCCAGTTTTGAGACCAAGGTATCATTCCTTAGGATGGTCGAGCACCCATCTACTTATTGGTTGCGACCATAGTTAATCTTGGTTGAGATGCTCCTCTTGTTGATGGATTGGACCTAGTGTTGCTTAGGTCCTGACACTTGATGTTGGTGATCTAGTTAACCCCTATTTTGGTTGGGTTGCGACCCTTGTCTTGGTCATGACATGCCCTTGTGAGAGGTCATGACCAGGTGGTCTTGGGTCGTGAATGTTTCTAGGCTGGAGGTCGAGATAGATTTGAGGTCGAAACAGCCATGTCTTGAGCTCAAGACACCCTAGATGTTGGGATTGCAACATGGTTTAGGTGTTGTGGTCATGACCTAGTGGTTTGGTGGTGGTAGAGACACATTAGGATGATAGTGGTTGAGAGGTATGCTTGGATACATAATGTTACTCTGGTATGAGTAATGTAAAGCCATATATATGTTGTTTGGATTAATATCAAATAAACTCTAATGATGTTCCTTAACCCTAATATACTCCAAGATGATGGGAGGTGGTGAATCTAGGGTTGGTGGTTGAACCTAGCTTTGTAAACCCTAACTGGCTAAGAAGGAACCCTAACCCTAATAATGTGCAATGATCATGCTTGTTTCTCTTTCATGGAATGGCTATGGTGTGTGATGTTATCTATCTTGTTTATGAAATTCTAACTATGCAGGTGTTATGAGCTTGATAATCATAGTTAAGTGTATGCTATGGTGACTAAGATATGAAACAAGTTGAATGAAATTCATGGGGCATGTTGGGGCACTTGTAATACATGAATGATGTGAATGGGTCCTATGACTTGGCAATGTTTTATTTCCTATTATGAGATGAAATTTCCCAATGATGAGTTGAGGGATTAATATCCCCTAGTATGTGACCTTGGTATTGGTGATGTGGTGAATGATAGGAGGTTGAGAGAGATATGAGTTCAAGACAGCCATGTCTTGAGCTTAAGACACCCTATATGTCACGGTCACAACATGGTTTAGGTGGTGTGGTCGTGACCTAGTGGTTTGGTGGTGGTCGAGACACATTAGGATGATAGTGGTTGAGAGGTATGCTTGGATACATAATGTTACTCTAGTATGAGTAATGTAAAGCCATATATATGTTGCTTGGATTAATATCAAATCAACTCTAATGATGTTCCTTAACCCTAATATACTCCAAGATGATGGGAGGTGGTGAATCTAGGGTTGGTGGTTGAACCTAGCTTTGTTAACCCTAATCAGCTAAGAAGGAACCCTAACCCTAATAGTGTGAAATGATCATGCTTGTTTCTCTTTCATGTAATGGCTATGGTGTGTGATGTTATCTATCTTATTTGTGAAATTCTAACCAAGTGTTATGAGCTTGATAATCATAGTTAAGTGTATGCTATGATGACTAGGATATGAAACAAGTTGAATGCACCTTTATGAGGCATGTTGAGGCACTTGTAATTCATGAATGATATGAATGGATACTATGACTTGGCAGTGGCTTATTGCCTATTATGATATGACATTTCCTAATGATGAGTTGAGGGATTAATATCCCCTAGTATGTGACCTTGGTATTGGTGATGTGGTGAATGACAATGTTACATGTCTCATGTGGTAATAGTGTGACAAGTTCACCCCTTATACATTTTATATCTCCTGGAGTTGTATCATGCCTTTATCTTTGTAGAGTTTGTTACACCATTGTACATTAGAATTTAATTGATGCTAAAAGACACTCAATTGATTTAACTAATCAAATGGAACTTAATCATGTAGTTTTACCTTGTGCCATAGATCCATCTCAGTGTCAGCACTTACTGGATGGTGAAACGGTCTTTCCTAGTAAAAGCTTGGAGTCATATACTATTTACTATATGCATTCACATGGTCAACTATGGGCCATACCCTGGCAGGAGTTTGGCAGAAACATAGCTCAATGATTTTATGCTTATGAGGTTTCACAGGATTGGCTGTAAGCCATACCCTGGTAGGAGTGTGGTTGTAGGCCATAGCTCAGTTTCACTAGCGTCGTTTGACTAGATGTCACTGGTTGTAGTTGACTGATATGTCTCTGTGGTGTACTCATGTACTGACCACGAGGTTTGGTGTGGTCATAGATTTTGGCTCTTCCATTGACCTTGTATGGCATTGATTTCTACTTAGCAGTGGTCAGTTGGATTTGAGTGGTATGACTTAAATCCTCAGGGCATAATAAAATACGTAATCAACCATGTAGTATACTTACTTAGGATCAATTACGAAAATATTGGATGGGCCTTACTTTGTTTTTGCACGGTATAGTCGGTAGTAAATATACATGTTCTTCACATTCCTTCTGAACTATTAGATGAAAATATCTACCTTGCTGATATCAGTAGTTGAATCTGCCTATTGTAGTTGCAGCTTTAATTCAATCCTTTAATTGTCTTATATGTGTTAATAATAGCGTTGATGGAGAGTTATATCTCTCGCTGAGATTTGGATCTCACCCTGTGGGTTTCTCCACATATTTTAGGTGGATGTGTATGAGGAGGTAGAGATAGTGCCACTGAGGTAGAGTAGCATCAAGAAGGCCAATAGCTGCTAAGGTTGGGAGTGTTGCTGCTAGTCTTTTGGTGTAGAGTCCTAGAGTCATCCCTATACACTCAGGTCTTTGGGATGGTTTTTGGGTGTGTTTTGTAGATATGCTATTGATACATGTTTTTGGATCATGTTCCCTTTTGATGTAAATATATAGAATATGTTCAGGTATATATATATATATATATATATATATATATATATATATATATATATATGGACATGTTTCTCTTGTAGTAGGTGGATAGCATTTGTGATGAGAATATGTTGATGTAAGAACCTTGTGATCTATGACATCCAATGCAGGTATCCCAAGAGGAGTTATATGTAAAGGTTTTTTTGCAGCTTTGGTGCTTAATGATATCAGTTTTAAATTTTTAGTATTTTTCTGGTAATTTGCTGGTTTAGTTTTGTTAATGCATTTAGATGGAGTTATCTCGTGGTTTGTAGCACGTGGCGTCACAAGAGTTGGTATTAGAACTTTAGGTTTGGTGAGTCTACATGGACCTAGGACTAGGGTTTGTGTCTATTATTGTATCCTCCAGTCTATCTTATAGTGAATTCTGCTTATGCAGAAGGAGCATAAAAGCTTAAAGATGTCTGGAGAACATGAATAACACCTCTCCAGGTGGAGGTGCAAGGAACATGACACAAGAAGATTGGGTGCTTGAGGCCCCCCAGTTCGACCGAGCCATGCTTGAGAATCTTGCCTTTCAGTCTCTTTCTGGGAAGTTCATGGCTACTATGACGCATATGGCAGACAAGATGCCCACACCTCAGCCTAGGGCACCGATTCCCAATGCAAACTCTTTGGGTATTGGGAAGACTTTCAAGTAGCATTACTGTGTTAGGGAAGTGGAGTATGATGGGACGGATGATCTAGTAGATGCGGATTATGGCTAACCGAGCTTCAAAAAGGCTTCAAGATCCTTAACATCCCAGAGGCTGATAGCACGTAGTGTACCTTCTGAAAGGGAGTGATGGGCACTAGTAGGTCATAGAGGAGGAGAAGAGGCTTGGTGCTGAGGTAGGTTGGAAGGTGTTCTGATGTGAGTTTGTCAATAGGTATTTCCCACAGACATATCTTAATGATATATCCCAGTTTGAGCAGATCAGGTAGGGTCCATGACGATAAATGAGTATGAGGCTAATTTTTTCGAGCATCTACAGTTCTGTCATCACATGGCTGCTATAGATGATGAGAGGGTCTGGTGTTTTGAGAAGGAGTTGAATGCTGAGTTTTCTACCTCGACGGATGTCTTAGAGAATCAAAAAAGGTTTGCCATGTTTGTGGAGTCTGTCCAGAGGATAGAGAGATCTGTGATAGAGAAGGAGATGCGAGTAACAGGAAGATGTCTGCTCAGTTCCAGGGGCAGTCGTCAGGAGGCTTTAAGAAGCTGAAGTTTTCTGCACCGTTAGCACCATGGAGGTTCAATGCGTAGATGTAGTAGTCACCTAGTAAAGGTAGAGGCCATAGAATTCCACCTATTGGAGCTCACAACACAACATCAGTGTCAATGACGGAGCTGCCTAGGCCACAGTTTGAGACCAAGGCTTGCCATAAGGGTAGATGTAAACAACCGGGCCCACTGCCCAAGGCTCTAGTAAGGTTTCATGAATGACAAATGGCCCCACAGACCACCACTAGCCTTAACTACATGCTTTAATCTCACTCACACGCAAGCCAAGATCAACTTCCTGACTGGTCACCCATCCTAGTACTACTCCAAGCTGAGCACGCTTAACTATGGAGTTCTTTAGTAATGGGCTCCCAGAAAAGGAGGTGCACCTTGGTGATATGGGTAGTCCAATCATTCCTTATAAGATCATTTTATCTGCGGCCTCAAATCCTGGGATGTTACAATCTCGTCCACTTAGACTCTTGACATCCTCGTCAAGCCTCATAATATTTCCCTATTTTAGTGCAGACCCACAATGAACCATGGACACCCAACTCCCGATCACAGAATACCAACACAAGGGTGGCTACGTCAACCATGGACAACCCTTGCTAACATGCCTAGACCGTACAGCTCAAGACTAGCATGCCACATGCCCATGCGGGCCCCACCTACTGGAGGGGTTATGGCTCTGATACCATTTGTAAACAACCGGGCCCACTGCCCAAGGATCTAGCAAGATTTCAAGAATGACGACTGGCCCCACAGACCACCACTAGCCTTAACTACACACTTTAATCTCACTCACGTGCAAGCCAGGATCAAATTCCCGACTAGTCACCCATCCTAGTACTACTCCAAGCTGAGCACGCTTAACTATGGAGTTCTTTAGTAATGGGCTCCCGAAAAAGGAGGTGCACCTTGGTGATATGGGTAGTCCAATCATTCCTTAAAAGATCATTTTATCCGAGGCCTCAAATCCTGGGATGTTACAGTAGACATGTAGGACATCTGAGGTAGGAGTGCCCAGTGAGAGATGATGAGGTGACCTAGAAACTGAGGCAGAGCTAGCATGGCTCATAGAGACAATAGTTCAACAGTGTAGGAGGACGAGGACATGGACAAGAATCACAAGCCAAATCATCTGCTCAAGGAAGTAGATGACGAGGGTGACAACAAGCAACAACTAGATTCTACGCCATGAGTCAGCCGAAGGCGGTGGTCAACCTACAAGTAGTGATAGGTCAGATGGAGTCATTTCATTCTGATTTGTCTTCTTTCTACTTCATATTTGTTTTGTTTGACCTGAGTGCAACACACAATTTTATCACTCATGAAGTGCTTGATGGTTGTCTATTTCTTGTTAGTCGTAGGAGGGATAGTTTGTTGTTAGAAACCCCATTAGTTGGTTCTACAGTGTTGCAAGAGGTGTGTCCTTCCTATGTCATTTCTTTTTCAGGGCACAACATTTAAGTGGATCTCATACCACTTGATATGCATGGATTCAATGTAATCCTTAGAATGGACACCTTGGAGAAGTATAGAGTGGTCTTGTATTGTGGTTCCAAGCAGATGACATTTGTAGATGGTGATAAGATGTGGATCTTCCAAGGAGAGAGGAAGATTCTTCCAACGTGTATGGTATCGGTGATGGTGGCGAAGAAGTTGTTGAGGTAGGGTTGTGAGGTGTTATTGAGACATGTGTAGAATATTGAGGTGAGGATTCCTAGTATTTGGGAAGTGACAATTATCAGAGAGTTTGAAGACGTGTTTGTTGAGGAGTCCCATGTATTCCCCCACCTCGAGAGATTGATTTAGAGATCAATCTAGTTCCAGGCATGTAACTGACAACACAAGCACTGTACAAGATGGCTCCAGCTGAGATGGAAAAGTTGAAGAGACATTTGTAAGAGCTGCTTGACAAAGATTTTATCAGGATGAGTACATTGCCATGGGGTGCTCCACTGCTGTTCGTGAAGAAGAAGGATAGATCCATGAGGTTGTGTATAGACTATAGACAGTTGAACAAGGTGATGATAAAGAACACATATCCCTTGCCAAGGATAGATGAACTGTTTGATCAGTTGTGTGGCGTGATAGTATTCTCAAAGATAGACCTAAGGTTGGGATATCATCAGCTAAGGATCAAGGAGGATGACATACCTAAGTCGGATTTTAGGAGGATGTATGGTCACTATGAGTTTGTGGTTATTCCGTTTGGGCTGACCAATGCACCGGCAACGTTCATGGACTTGATGAACAGAGTGTTCCACTCGCTTCTTGATCAGTTTGTGGTGGTCTTCATAGATGATATCTTGATATCCAGTCATGACAACCAACAACATGAAAAACATCTCTGTTAGGCATTGACCTTGTTGAGACAACATCAACTATATGCCAAGTTCAACAAGTGTGAGTTTTGGCTAAAGGAGGTGGCTTTTCTGGGGCATGTTATCTCTACTGAGGGTGTTTGTGTGGAACCTAAGAAGGTTGAGTCTATGAGAGAGTGGGAGCAGCCAAAGACACCAATACAAGTGCACAACTTTTTGGGTTTGGCAGACTATTACAAGAGGTTCATCAAGAACTTCAATGCTGTAGCTCTACCCCTGACTAAGTTGATAAGGAAGGATGTGTGGTTTGTATGGGATGACAGATGTCAGCGTGCCTTCCAGATGTTGAAGGAGAAGTTGACTAGTGCACCAGTTCTAGTCTTACCTAAGCAAGGAAAAGGATACATCATCTTCTGTGATGTGTCCATGAATGGTTTGGGTTGCATGCTGATGCATGATAAGAATGTAGTTTCTTTTGCTTCTTGACAAATTAAGAAACACGAGGAGAACTACCCAACACAGGACTTGGAGTTAACTACCGTGGTTCATGCCTTAAAGACCTGGAGACACTAACTTTATGGTGAGAAGTATCCAATCTTCAAAGATCACAAGAGCCTAAAGTATATATTTTCATAGCAGGAGTTGAATATGAGGTAGCGACATTGGATGGAGCTAATCAAGGATTATGACTGCACGATTTATTACCATCCATGGAAGGCAAATGTCATGGCAGATGCACTGAGTAGGAAGTCCTCTTCATCATCATATGTAGAGAAGGTGCAGTTGTGTTCCTTGGCATGCCACTAGCAAGACATGCTGATCTACCTCCATCAGATGAATGTTATGCTAGAAGTTTCCTTGCTAGTAGGATTGTTAGCAAAGTTGCAGGTGAATTCCACACTGAGACAACAGATCATAGAGGCCCAATAGGTGGATACCACAATACAACATATTAGATCAGAGTTTGGCAGCAAAAAGTATGATGGATTCCACAAATCAGATGATGTGATAATTTGTTATCATGGCAGAGTCATGGTTCATGATGCTAAAGATCTGAGGAAGATGCATCTGGAGGAGGCTTACTCGTCTAAGTATGCTATGCATCCAGGTAGCACCAAGATGTATCATAATCTAAAAGACACGTATTGGTGTGGTGTGGCTTGAAGCGGGATGTAGCTGAGTTTGTTGCGAGATGCGCTGTGTGTCAGCAGGTTAAAGCCAAGCACCAGAAGCATGTAGGGATGTTGTAATCATTACCTATCCCACAGTGGAAAGGGGATCATGCAACTATGGACTTTGTGGTTGGTATGCCTAGGATAGCCAAAGGTCATGATTCCATATGGGTGATCGTTGACAGGTTGACTAGGTCAACACATTTCCTTCCAATGAAGACAACATATATAGTTGAGAAGCTTGCTCGGATCTATGTTGATGAGATAGTGCATTTTCATGGTGTTCCAACAACTATCGTGTCTGATACAGGTCCTCAGTTCACGAGTCACTTTTGGGAGCTATTGCACATAGATTTGGGTACGCAGTTGAGGTTTAGCACTGCTTTCCACCCACAGAAATATGGTCAATTTTAGAGGACTATTTAGACCTTGGAGGATCTACTAAGAGCTTGTGTTCTTCATATTTTGGGTAGTTGGGCATGCACCTCATCCTGATAGAGTTTTCCTATGATAATAGTTACCAGAGTAGCATCGACATGGCACTGTATGAGGCGTTGTATGGGAGGCATTGCAAGTCTCTGCTGTGTTAGTATGAGATAGGTGAGTATTGGATTCTTGGTCCTGAGCTTGTGTAGCAGACTACAGAAAAGATCAAAGTGAATCAACATCATTTGAAAGCAGTACATGATAGGAAAAAGTCACATGCATATAATCGACATAGACCTTGGGAGTTCCAAGTGAGATACAAAATGTACCTCAAGGTCTCTCCTTGGAAAGGTGTTCTGAGGTTTGGGAAGAAGGGTAAGTAGGCTCCCAGGTTTATGGGACCTTACCCTATGGTGGCACATATTGGGAAGGTAGCCTATAAGTTGGAATTTCCACCTGAGTTGCACAAGGTGCATCCTCTATTTCATGTGAGTATGTTGAGGAAGTGCCATCCCAATTCATATTTAGTGTTACATCCTATAGAGGTGGAGCTTGATGAGAATATGTCCTATGTGGAAGGACTAATGTTGATCGTTGACAAGAGGTAAAGAAGATGAAGAAGAAAGACATAGTTCTTGTAAAGGTTCTCTACATCACTGTGGTGTTTAGGAAGCCACATGGGATCTCGAAGAAGAGATGAGGAATCAATACCCTTCTCTTTTCTCTTAGGATTTTAGGGGCGAAATCCTTGTTAGGGGTTTATGGCTTGTAAGACCCCTGACCTAAGTTTTGGGGTAACCCTATTTTCTTTGGCTTAATCACGTGCTTATAATCTTTATTTAATATTTTGAGATGTAATTAGGGCTTATGGAGAGCTAAAGTTTCAAGTTTGAGCCTGCTTGGATGATGTTTGTGCTTTATGTGCTAGTTTTGGTGCAAATTGCAATTTATCCAAAGTAGGGGGGTGATGTGCAATTTGTCACCTCTAGAGTGTTCCTTATCTTTCTTTAAATCATCTAGAGGAGAGATAAAGAAGTGGGTGCCTTGTTTGAGGAGGTCACCCTTAGTGGTGATTAGGGTTTCTATGAGTGTTGAGTGTCTCGACCTATGTATATGTAGTGTGTTGTTTCGACCTATGTTGCGACCTAGGGTTGGTTTGGTGGGTGTCGCGATCAAGACACCCCCTCTAGATGGTGGGACCATGACCTAGGTGGCATTGGGTGGTCTTGGGTCGAGATGGTTGCCCTCTTATAGGATGTCTCGCCTTAGGGTTTGAGGTGGTCCCTTGTCTCGACCAAGTGGTGATGGTGGTGTGTGTGTCGCGACCATGGATGGTGAACCATGGGAGGGTCATGACCGTGACCATGTGGGTGACCAAGGTGGTTGAGACTCAACTAAGAGTGTATCACCATGTCTTGCATGTTAGGGTAGAGTGGTTTCATGTTGGTCTTTTGAATGGACAAGTGTCCCTTTGGTACCTTAAAGTGTTGACACATCATCCCTTACCTTCTCGCTCATCTTTCACCTATATAACCCCTTATCTCTTCATGCTTGTAACCCTTTCAGACCTCCATCTTATTCCTTCTCTTTTTCTTGTTGTTAGAGTTTGGTGGAGCAACGAGATCCGTCCTTGGAGCTTGGTGACTGAACTCTTCTTTCATGTGGTGCTTACAGTGACCATAGCCCATCTTCAACCCTTAGTAAGTGTTTATCTTCCTTGATGACATTTCTTTTGATCTCCTACCTCCATCTTCCTCTCTTTTCTTGGCCGTAGAAAATGGTTCCTCCATGGTGGTCGTTTTAGGATAGAAACTCCCTATCACAAGGGTCATAGACCATGTTTTCACAAGGTAGACCCAAGTGTGAGGAGGGTTTCTTATCTCTTTCTCCCTTTCTCTTTTGGCTCGGCCTAGAACTTTTTGGCTCTCTTTTCTTGGATGATCTTTGACCTTGGTGCCTTCTTATTCTTGAGGTTATCTTGTGGCTGAGAGTGGAGCTTTTGGTGGAACTTCTTCAACCCTTGGATTGTGTGTTTGGATCCCTTGATCTTGGAGCTTGGAATCTTTGGTGGTGATCTTCTTAAGGCCGATTATGTAACACTTAACCTACTATATTATTTCACTCTTGTATGCATGATTTCTAATGTCTTTTCTCTCTAAAATGCTCCCTTATCATGCGAGTAGATAATGATAATATATAGAACTTGTTTGGTGGAGATATCTTTCTTAGTTTGGTAGAAATCTGAAACCCTTATCTACATGCACCCATTTTTGTGTGGTTGATATGTTATTGAGGTTATTACCTATCTTTTGACCTTGGTCTTGCTCTCATGCAAGGTGTTCGTATACCTAGATGTTGAAGGGAGGTTAGGTTCTATTTCAGATACCTTGATCATGATTTTCTCTCCCTTGGATGAGATCCTTTTTTGGTGGCTTCATGATCCATGACCTAGGGGTTTTGATGATCATTGCATGAGTTTCTCCATCTTGATGATTATGATTTTCCCCTTAGTTTTGTTCCTATTTTGAGACCAAGATATCATTCCTTAGGATGGTTGATACACCCATCTACTTGTTGGTCGCGACCATAGTTAATCTTGGTCGAGATGCTCCTCCTGTTGATGGGCTGGACCTAGTGTTGTTTAGGTCACGACACTTGATGTTGGTGGTCTAGTTAACCCATATTTTGGTTGGGTTGCTGCCCCTATCTTGGTCATGACATGCCCTTGTGAGAGGTTGCAACCAGGTGGTCTTGGGTCGTGAAATATTTCTAGACTGGAGGTTGAGACAACTATGAGGTTGAGACACCCTAGATGTCGCGGTCGTGACATGGTTTAGGTGGTGTGGTAGTACCTAGTGGTTTGGTGGTGGTAGAGACACGTGAGGATGATAGTGGTTGAGAGGTATGCTTGGATACATAATGCTACTCTTGTATGAGTGATGTATAAGCCATATATATGCTATTTGGATCAATATCAAATCAACTCTAACGATGTTCCTTAACCCTAATATACTCCAAGATGATGGAAGGTGGTGAATCTAGGGTTGATGGTTGAACCTAGCTTTGTAAACCCTAATCGGCTAAGAAGGAACCCTACCCTAATAATGTGTAATGATCATGCTTGTTTCTCTTTGATGGAATGGCTATGGTGTGTGATGTTATCTATCTAGTTATGAACTTCTAACCATGCAGGTGTTATGAGCTTGATAATCATAGTTAAGTGTATACTATGGTGACTAGGATATAAAACATGTTGAATGTGCCTTCATGTGGCATGTTGGGGCACTTGTAATACAAGAAAGATGTGGATGGGTCCTATGATTTGGCAGTATCTTGTTGCCTATTATGAGATGACATTGCCCAATGATGAGTTGAGGGATTGATATCCCCTAGTATGTGACCTTGGTATTGGTGATGTGGTGAATGACAGTGTTACATGTCTCATGTGGTAATAGTGTGACAAGTTCACCCCTTATACATTTTATATCTTCTGGAGTTGTATCATGCCCTTATCTTTATAGAGTTTGTTATGGCTTTGTACATTCCAATTTGATTGATGCTTAAATACACTTAATTGAGTTAACTAATCAAGTGGAACTTAATCATGTAGTTTTACACGGTCCCATAGACCCATCTCAGTGTCCACACTTGCTGGATGGTGAAACATACTGTACCTAGTGAAAGCTTGGAGTCATCTACTATTGAGTATATGCATTCACATGATAGGTTGTGGGTCATACCCTGGCAGGAATGTAGTTGCGAGCCATAGCTTAGTGATTTGATGCTTATGAGGTTTCACAAGATTGGATGCGAGCCATACCCTATAGGAGTGCGGCTGTGGGCTGTAGCTCAATTTTACTAGTGCTGTGACCTATACCAAGGTGGGCTAGGACTTTTACAGTTTGACTATATGTTGCTGGTTGCAGTTGACTAATATGTCTATGCGGTGTACTCGTGCAATGACTACAAGGTTTGGTGAGCTTGTGGATTCTGACTCTTCCATTAACCTTGTATGGCACTAATTTCTACTTAGCAATGGTCATTTGGATTGAGTCGTACGACTCAAATCCTCGAGGCATAATAAAATACGTAATCAGTCGTGTAGTATACTTGCTTAGGATCAAATACAGAAATATTGGATGAGGCCTTGCTTTGCTTTTGCACAATATAGTCGGTAGTAAATATACATGTTTTTCATATTCCTTCTGAACTATTATATAACAATACCTGCCTTGTTGATATCACTAGCCGAATCTTCTTATTGTAGTTGTAGCTTTACTTCTATCCTTTAATTACCTTATCTGTGTTAATAATAGCATTGGTGGAGAGTTATATCTCATGCTGAGATTTGGATCTCACCCAGTGGGTTTCTCCATATCTTTTAGGTGGACATGCATGATGAGGTAGAGATTGTGTAGTTGAGGCAGAGCACTAGAAAGAAGGCCAATAGCTGCTAAGGTTGGGAGTGTTGCTGCTAGTCTTTTAGTATAGAGTCCTAGAGTTGTCCCTGTACACTCAAGTCTTTGGGATGGTTTTTGGGTGTGTTTTGGAGAGATGCCATCAATACGTGTTTTTGGCTCGTGTGCCCTTTTGATGTAAAGATATAGTAGATGTTCATATATATATATGTATACACACACATATATATATAGTAGATGTTCATATATATATATATATATATATATGGGACATATTTCTCTTGTAGTAGGTGGATAGCATTTGTGATAAGAACATGTTTATGTAAGCACCTTGTGATCTATGACATCCGATGCAGGTATCCCATGAGGACTGATATTTAAGGTTTTTTATAGCTTTGGTCCTGAATGATATCAGTTTTAAAATTTCAGATTTTTTCTGGTAATTCACTTGTTTAGTTTTGTTAACACATTTAAATGGAGTTATCTTGTGGTTTGTGGTGCGGGGCATCACACTAGATAATTTGATTATAGTTAGTAGTACTCTCTAAATTCACAATTCTCTGAGCTCGACACATCAAGCTCAAAATCTGGTATTACTTTGACATGTACACTTGTGTTTTATATACACAATTTGTGCACCTCAAGTTCTCATAGACATTACCAAATAATTGATAGTGCTAGCACTGTGAGTGCTAAGATTGATCACTCTGGGACAATTTATTTTCATTTCTCTGTTTGAATTGAACTGTCATATCTTTTTGAAAAATTATTAACTATATTTTTCTGTCACAACATTTCGTACCTCTTGATATGCAAAAAATTGCTTTATCTTGTATAGGTACTAGTTTATGGTCTTCATCAACATCTTTTGGAGATTGTGAGTTGATTCAACATCATACATGATCTCTAGCTTCATCTTCCATGGAGGTGTGGGAAATAAAAGATATGAAGGTGTATATTTGCATGCTCACAAAATGTTTAGAGATCTTGAACTTAAACAAAGCTCAAGTTACAGAAAAAGAATGGTATAAAAATAAATAATCATATATTAAGTAGTCTATAAATATGTATTGGGTCTCCTATATATAAGAGTCTAGGGATACATGGGCATATTTAAGTGGGTAGATGGATCCTCACCTAAGTGTACATACATAAAAATAAGCACTAGAAATACAACGAGTATGAGCCCAATTAACAAGAAATAAAAAATAAACCACTTATGTTAACACCCCCTCAAGTTGGAGAGTAGATATTGCATAGTCTCAACTTGGCATCCACATATTGAAAAGTTGATAAAGGAAGTGGTTTAGGTAAGATACTGGCAAGTTGATCAGTAGGCCGTACATGAGGAGTCACAATCTTCTTGGATTCAACCAGATCTTGTACAAAATGAAAATCAACTTTGATATGTTTCATAGTTTGTGGAAAATTAGATGATTGGCAATAAGGATAGCAATTTTACTATCACAGTAAAGACAAACTAGAGTTTGAAAAGGAATCCAAAATTCAATCAAAATAGATTGAACCCACTGAAGATCACAACAAGTGTGGGCCATCAGATGATATTAAGCTACAATGTTGGAGCAAGAAATTATTGATTGCCTTTAGCTTCTCCAGGCCACTAGATGATCCCCAATCATGACTCAAAGCTAGAGGTGGATGGATGGTCTTTGTCTCCTACTAAATGTACATTCACATATCTAGAAATAATGATAATCTTCTCTTTAGGTTGTTTGTAGAACAATCTTATTCCTTAGAAAGTCTTGAGATAGCAAATGAACCTTGAATTATACATTAATTTTGTTAGAGGGGTGCACTCCTGTGCTGACTAATAACTCCCACGACACAAGCTAGGTAAGGTCGAGTAATTGTTAGGTAGATCATTTTTTTAACCACTCAATGATATTTATATGGATCAGGAGATAACTGCCCCTCAACATGAGCCTTGGTATGGTTATCCATAGGGGTGAAAATGAGCTTAGCATATGTCATCCCAATATCTTGGAGTAGATCAAACAGATTGCGTCATTGAGATAATTTGTTCCATGTAGATGAGAAAATGACTTATATCCCAAGAAATTATCGCAAATTTCCCAAATCAATTGTATGAAATTGGGCTTGTAGATACTATTTCATCTTCATGATGCTAACAGTGTCAATGCCTGATTACAATGTCATCAACATAAATAGCCAGAAGAATATGTCACATGGGGATTTTGATGAGAATAGCAAATGATCTATTGCTAATCACTGGAAAGACATCTTTGCAAGTATGCTAAGTTTGTTGAACCATGCTCTAGGAAATTTCTTGAGACCACATAGAGATTGTATGAGGTGACAAACTTTATGATAAGACTCCCACTCGACAACAAAATTAGGAGGTTGCTACATATAAACCTCTTCTAGAAGATCTCCATGTAGGAAGGCATTCTTGATATATAATTGAAAGAGTGCCCAGTAAAAATGTGGTCGTAGAGATATAAAAATGTGGATTAAAGCAATCCTTATAATAGGAGAAAATGTCTCAAAGTAATCAACAACAAAGGTTTAAGCAAACCCTTTTCCAACTAGGCAAGCCTTTAGTCTCTCATGGAGCCATCAAAATGATGTTTGATGAAGAAAACCTGACGAAAACCAATAATATTATTTCCTAGAAGTGGGTCAACCAAATTCCAAGTATGATTATAATGTAGATCCCACATATCTTCTAGCATGGTATATTTTCACGTAGGGTGTTTCAAGGCATTCATGAGATGCTTGTAGGTAAAGGCAACATCCAAAAGAGTGGAAAAAATAGAAGCTGTTAAAATAAGTAACATGTGCTTGAAATCAGATGTTTAATGATGCATGAGTGTTTGTCTTTACGAAGTGCAATGATGAATCAAATTGACACAGAAGAGATGACAATTGCAGGGTTGCTGGTGGAGGATGGTTTTCCATGCGGAAATATGGTTCTTGAGGTAAGGAGTTTGGAATTACAGGGAAAGGTTCAAGGAGAGATACAAATCATGTATGGGTTTAGAGGGAGAAGGAGTTGAGGATAAAAACAATTCATTCTCATGGAAAGTTAGATAAACTAATACATAGATACAACCTATATTGGGATCAAGGCATTTATAAGCTTTTTGAGAGAAGGGGTATCCTAGATTAGCTATTTGAATGGCATGGGGGGATATTTTATCAACCTTAAGATCAAATTTGTGAATAAAGACAACACATGCAAGCACTAGTGGTGGAAAAGAAAATGATTTTTCATATGGATACAAAATGGAAAAAGGGGTTTGGTTGTGAAGAACTAATGACAGTTGGTGATTAATAAAAAACAAACCATGAGAACAACATAATTCCACATGTTTTGTAATGGTAAGTGAGTGTGTGATGTTGAGAAGATGATGATTTCATTGCTCCATAATATTGTTTTCTTATAGAGAGTAGGCACTAGAACGTTGGTGAATAATTCTCATATCTTGACGTAAAGAAGAAATAATGTGTAGTGTATTTGCGTACGTTATCTATACACAAGATTTTAATATATGTGGAAATTGAATGGTAATCATTTTATGAAAGGCACAAATAAGGAGGAAAACCTCATACTATGTTTGAATAAGATAAAGACATGTCATTAGGGAGAAATCATCGACAAATGTGAAAAAATATTTAAATCCATTATAACTACTTGTTCGAAAGGGACCACATACATCACTATATATCAAGTAAATGGTTTCAAAGATTGCTGAACAACATAAGAAGGAAAAGATACACAATGATGTTTTCCTAGTTGACATGCATCATATAAACTGGACAAACAACTAGGAAGCTATTTGTCTAAGATCCTTAGCTTGTCTAGAGAATGGTGGCCAAAGTGAATATGTAGCTAGAGAGGTAACACTGCAACAAGAGCACTATTCTAAGGTAGAGGAGGGGTGATAAGTAGTAAGGTCACCAGAGTGCATCCCCTTACCAGTCATTATCAAGTTCCACCATACATGTAGAACAAAACCAACCGATCTCAAAGTTACAAAACAACTAAGGGAATCAACAAGTTCATCCATAGTGCCTCACACTGTCCAAAAATATATGATGTGATCCCTATCTTTTAGTAGTCAAAATTATTTCGACAGTTGTATGGAAAATGAAAATAGGTGTTTAGAGTCGACATCACGTTTTACATTAAAAAATGAGGATAAACATAATAAAGCATAGGAATTCAGTCTGGGAAGTTTAGTTATCATACAAGTCACATAGATAAGAAAAAAAAGAACAAAACAAGCCCAAAGAAATTAGGTTCGACAATCTTATTATGAGTTGGGAAGTATCAACACCTCATCTCTCTCGGTAAATTACTTTCAAGACATTTTATGAAATTGTGAAGAAAAGAACAATTTCAGGACGAAAATTGAAAGAATCTAGACAATTGTAACAAAACATTTTTATGGGTGGGATTTTAGGGTTGGATATGCCAGTGTCCTTTCCATAATTGCCCTAAAAGTCCTATTTTTTAGGCATGTTGGGGTCCTAATCACCTTGGGACCTCGCATGATGAAGATCCCTCATGGGTGATTATGGTCGATACATAGGATTAAAGGATGATTAGCAGGCATGTTCTAAGAACAAAATATGATTTTAGACAAATATAAGCAACTAAACTAGAATACTAGAGCAAAATAACAAAACATTTAAGGCATGATAACAACTTATATTATTGTTTTAACAGCCTACTGGTGCTAATAGGTCATGTGGTGTCAAAGGAAGGATCCTCTAATCAAGAGTAATGAAAAAATTAAAGAGAGAAGTAGTTTGATCCTCTAGCTTTAGGAGGTTCAAAAAGGGTCTAAAGCACGGTGGATATGAGGGGTATTTATAGGTGGATATTAGGGTTTAGGGTTCTGGAATGAATACTCTAGAATAGGCAACAGACCACCATGATGCACCACATATGTGGGGCACATAGATCGAGGCAATTTTCCATGTGGCACATGGCTTATGTCTAAGATTCACCAGGTGCCTCTGTTGGATAAAAATATGTTTTTTAATTTTCTAGTAATTTCAGGAATGTTATAAAAAAATGAAGAAAATTACACAAAGAGATAAATTAGGACATTCCTTGGATTTATTGAGGAAAATATATTAAATATCTGTGGAAAAAAGGAATATATTATTCATGAAAATTCAACTTGTAAATTTATGAAAATTTCTTATAAAAGGTATAAGTGAAGAGAAAATTACATTTATAGTCTGAAAAGAAGGTTTTTTTTATAAAAGCCCCAAACTGGGCAAAAGCGGGTGAAAATGCGTGTATTAAATATGCAAAAATTGAAAATTGTGGATAAATGATAAAACGTGGAAAATATGTAGAATGTGAAGTGGCTCCATCATTAGCCAGATAATTGACCTTAATCATGAACTTCTACCAAGTGAGCAAAAAATGGGGTGTCAATAGTATGTCCCTCTCAAGTCAAGGTTTGAGATAAGAGTGACAACCACAAGCTTGAGCCAAGTCTGACCCCCATTTTTGGTCACGAAAGGCGGAAAAGGTTGGACTCGTCAAAGATGTTTTGACAAATCTTGTGGAGGTTGGAAAGAATAAGTGATGTCTTTTCCTTCTAAGGATAAAATAATGAAATAACCATTCATAACAAAAATAATATTGTACATAAATATTATTTCTCCAGAGTAAGGGTAGGGTCTAGCCGAGATTAATGGTTGAGTGTTAGACAAGTTTCTAGATATAAGGTAGCCTTCTAGTTAGAGATTGTATTGTTCAAATACCTATCCTCTCTAAGTATTGGTGATTCTTCAAAACAAGCTGAGACTGGGCATTAGGTGATCATCTAGTATAAGGTGGTTTTTGTGATGTCTTTCTCCACTAGTTTCATCATCTGTGCCCTTGAGTTTCGATGAGTGATTATCCCCGATTCTATATTTCTCTTCTTGATCTGAGGGCAATTACTGATATTTAGAGTTTGAGTCATGATTCATGATGATAAAAGGTTCTGATGATATGGTTCATGTTCAAGTCATGATTAGAGATTGGAAAGACTTGAAAATATATCTTGCAAGTTTGATTCAATTTTAGGTCCTAATCTGGGACTGTGTATGAAAAATGAGGTTTTCAGTTGATTTAGTTTTAGGTCATGATCCATGACCTAAAATATTGGGAGATGAAGAATATAATTGGTCCATTTTTAGGACACGGTCCAGGACCCTAGCGATCATAGTTAACAGAAATATTTTTTTCTTGTCAAATGGGGGAATTCCATTTTAATAAAATCTTTAGAACCCTCAATTTTCTTACAATTCTTTTGGTTTTTATATGTATTTTTCTATTTTTTTGCAATTTTTAGATGATTTTGAAAATTTTGCTAAAAGTATAGGGACTTGTTAGCAATTTTGCAAAAGTTTTTGATGTTATAAGGAGAGGGCATGAGAGGGGGTTGATCACCCCTCTCATTTCACCTTCACTTGAGCTGTGACGGCAAGTAGAGAATCAACTCGAGCAAATGATGATGGGGATCACAACAAGGAGAGAGAGAGAGAACTAGACGTACAATCTACCACCTTTGACCTGGTAGATTGCAATGTTCTACCATATAGGCTCAGTGGTGCAACAGGTAGCACACCTCTGGCTGTGATAGGGCTTCAAACCACCTATTTTTGTGGCATTTTCGTACAAATTTCAATGAAGTTCATCCCCGAGAAGGTATAACTTTCATCTTTGCACTTTAATTTAGCCATGTTAGCCCAATTTTCACTTCCAGACCTTTTTGTAGTATGAACTTGAAGATGACATGGACTTGTGTTTTGGTTTGTGATTTGGCTAATTTTACTATTTTGTTACAGTCATCTGATGTCCCATTAAGCTGATTTTAGTTGATATGGAAAGCTTATTCCATTGTGGTTGTGATCTTGTAGATGAAATCTAGTGTCTAGCGCAATGATAATCCTATCATTGATGAACAAGATATGGGCAACGATGATGGGATCGAGGCATACCCCTAGTAATTATTTTAGCTTCATCTATTGAGTTAGTATGTGATTTAGGAGATCTCTGGTTTTAATTTGCTCCGGGAAGATGTCATGGTAGTGCAAGTTGGATTGTGGGGGAGTTGCTCTCAACTGAGAAGTTTGTGCTTCATCTAGGCATGTTGTGCATGAACATGCATCAGCAAGGTCCCTGATCAAGAAATGTGGTATAACCTAGAAAATTTGACCTGTGTTATCCTTTTTATACTTTGTTGGGCTTGAATCAGGCTTTTCACATGTGGAGACAAGTTTTGACTTTACATTTTTCTTCATATATTTAGGGGCTTAGATTGCCAAATGTATATTCTGTGAACCCATTGGACTGAGATGGGGATGTTGTATAATGGTTTAGCTTTTGAGAAGTTAGATCTAATTGAGAGGACCAATTTTGGAAGCATTTGTAGGTGTAGGATAGTAGATAGGCACTACATCCTTCCTTAGATTGAGCATTTATATCCTAAGATCAACACCTTCCACTTTGCTTTTTGTGACCTGTACATAACTCCTAGTGAGTTTGTTGGGATTAATGGGTTAGGGTTTTGTGGGATCCCCATCCATTCTCTACCTAATAGATAGGAGTGGGAGCATCACTGTCTGGCGGGGACCTTAGGGAGTGAACCCTAATGACATTGGAATGGCCTCCATATATGATGTCTAATGTACTTGGTTAAGGGGCATATTTTTGTGAGTGTGAGAGGTGGGGTGTCAATGATCCTTTCTATGCAACTTTGAGGGTGAGGGTGTTCTTGTTCATGTTGATCACTAGTTGCCTATTTATCAATAACACGGGGAATAAGGGATACATTTGTTGGTCTCCTTCCTTCTTGATCTGGGCACAGTCACTTGCTTTGACTGGGGTGTAAGCGTGTATGCCCAACTTCTAGAAAACTTAAGGAGGTGTCTTGTGGGTGAATTTTCCACATGGGAAATGGTCTAGGCTACAAAGTGTTGCAACAACTTTGTAGGCTTGATCACGACAAGTCTTTACATGTTGGTTTGTACTTTTTTCTGTGAAATACATGTCGATCTTATTGATTTTTCTTATAGTTGTGGGGCTATGAGCACTTTCGACTTCCCCGACCTATTACTCTGAGTAATCCAAAGTGTTATTTGCATGATTCTCTCCCTACCTATTGCCATTGTTTCATGTTTAGTAGTAGGGTACAATACATGCAATGGAGGAATGAATCTCATATGATGACTACAAATAAGGTATGCATAATAATGTAACACTATATTATCTTGTATGTTTACTTTACCCGACTCCAATTCATTTTGTTTCCCATGTGTGATTCATGATTTTCTCCATATTCCAGTGTGGTGAGGCATACACATCATGTGCAACCTACTTTGAGGTGTTGTCTCTAAATACTTGTTGGATCCATTTCAAGACACCCTCCAAGAGTGTTCTATACATGGGCGAGTGTGTTGCTTGCCATTGGGTTGGTGGTTGGCACATTCCCTTTGACCCTTTGACTGGGTTGGTTCCTCCTGGTCTCAAAATTAGTTAGGCTACTCGAGAGATGATGTGGGGTCAGATGATGCATGACGAGTACCTTGAGTGGTAATATGACCATGGCCAATCACTATTTTTCTATAGGCATGCAATCACCTTTGGTGTCATCTAATGAAAGTGTTTTGATTCTAGTTTAGCTTCATTTATTTGCATTCCCTTGACATGCTTCTTCTTCATGTGATTGACTATGATTCTAATGAGGACTATATATATGTATATATATGTATATATATATATATATATATATATATATATATATATATATATATATATATATATATATATATATATATATATATATATATATGAGTTTCTTCGTATGCCTCCTCTTGAGTCTCCATCTTGTCCACCTATTGGTGCTCGAGGCTTTGAAAATTTTCCCCGATTGAGGTCACACTAAGACTTGTGCATTGGAGGCTAGTGTCACATCCCATACAAGTTGGGTTGGACCTCATCCTTCCAGGAAGCGGATGTCGGTGGGGTGGGCTCTTTGGCTCAATTATCCCACATGGATATATTCATAGTCAGTGCTTCACTGGATCCCCTAGTGTGGGTAAATTTTCTTTAGAGTTGCTAGTTTAGGCTTTAGATCTAGTGTTGGTTCACATTAGATTAGGTTCCTCTCTTTGTCAGGTTACTTTTTTAGTTATGGATGTGCCTTCTAGTAGTTCTTCTTTGGGTCATAGGTGATCCACCAATTTTATTCACTCTGACGCAACAACATTGGAAAGTGGCTTGCATATACACCACTGGTGTTAGTAGCCTATGATTCTTCTAGAGAACTAAAATGATATCTATTTTTTCATTCTTAATTATATATTTCTTTTGTTTGTTGGTGAGAGGAGCCAATATTTTGTAATAAATATATTTTTTTATTCATGAAACACAACCCTGATTATGGGTATTCCCTCTGTGATGTTTGAAAATGTGTATTTGCACTTAGGTCCTTATTTATTTTTTTAGACACACTCTCTTTTGAAAAATTAGGTTCTCATGATTAACCTAGACCTTCTTGCTATGCATATAATACATCAAAGATGTCATAGGTTTGCCTAACATCTACTGAGATCACCTCCTTCTCATCCACTTCCCTTAACGAAGCCCGAAGGTTGAAGCCCCAAGCCTTTTTAAAGATGCCCACCTCAATTTTCTAGTGGTAGGTATTTCTTTCCTCTAAATGTTCATAGACCGTTCTGCCATGAATGGGACCTTCATTCTAGGGAAGGAAATGGATTTAACCTCAACTGCACCTGTGAGTCACTCTAAGTGCTAATGTCATGCATGTAGCTAGTGTATCAACACAACTCCCTACCCAGTTTGGTCAAGGTGCCAAGTCTCAGAGACACCTAGGTAGGCTTCACTCCCGACATGCTTTAGTGTAGCAATCCACCATAAGCATGCGTTTGCTTAATTAAAGGGCTTTGGGTAGTTTCTTGTGAGGTTTCCGATAGTTGTGGATATTTTCATTGAAGCTTTTGGTTGTAGATTGATTCTTTGGGCCTTAGACTGGTATCCTAGGATTATGTGGGGGAAAGAATGGGGTTTTCCTACAAAAGGTTTCCCACCTCATTTCTTTCAGGCTAGTCTATGCAGAGGTTGATCTCACCTCTCTTTAAGATATGAGGTGTGGGTAGCTGTAAGGAGTTTCAACTTATACTTCCTCCTTATGATCCTTCCCTTTTAGGTCAACCCTGACATATGTCAACATTATGGTACATGCCTAGATATAGGTGTCATGATGTTGATTGTGAGGATCATATCTCACTTGCCTTTGAGGACTCATATGTTCTGGCGTCCTCCTATGATATTGACTATAAGGCTTCAACTCGCCTTTAGGGAAATCATGATCATTCTTTTGTGTATTTTATTAAAGTTTGCCTATTCTAAGGAGTTATATCTAGGTTGGAGAATCATTGGGGCCTTAGGATAATGACCCTACTCCTTCTGTCCTAGGCCTTAGGTTCTACTTTGACCTTTCTACTTCAGGATGGACGAGGGGCGTGGTTGGTCACTTAAGTAGATTTTAGGTGTTTTTTAGATGGGAGGGCTCTTTTGGACCCCTTAAAAAACTCTTCTCTAGAGGCATGCTTGTCATTGAAACTTAATCATCAGTAGTAGTATCGTTGATGAGGTTGGAATTCATGTAGTGAAGATGAATGTCTCCATCGATGCCATTTAGGTGTACAATGCCCCCATGGTAGATGCCATGGATGATGTAGGGTCCTTCACATTTAGGGTTGAACTTGCACCTATAATTGACATTTTGATGACGTGCAATACCAATCACCATTCTAGAAATTGTGGGGCCAAACATTCTTGTTGAATGTTTGATTTGTCCTTGCTTGATAACACTATGCATGATGCATAGCTCTTGTCCATCATTCTTCAAGGGTGTTGTGTTTATAGATTTAATATTGAAGGCATTCTGCCTCCAAAATATCTACTTCTCATAGTATTTGAAGTGAGATGATATGAAACTCGATTGGAAAATGGGGTTGATAAGGTGACATTTGGTGCTATAAATCCCCAAAGAGCTTTGGTACTTTTTGATGGTTTTGGTGATAAATTTTGTACTATGGTTGGAACAACCTCATATGGTATCTCATACCAGCTAGTGATGTTGTTCTTGAGGAACTTGACAACTTGTTGACCCGACACTGCTTCCACCCATTTTGTGAAGTAATCAACTGTGACCGACAATTCCCATTTGATGCCTTAGGATTTATTTTCCTATTCATGTTGATACCCCAACATGAGACTGGGAAAGGCACAAACATGTTGTATAGTTGATTGATGAGTACATTAATGTAGTCACCATGATCTAAAAGGCTTGACACTTGCGGATATACTAGCAACAATGCATTTTCATAGTATTCCACTATTACCCTAAGAGCTGTATTTTCTTGGCCAACATGACTCCACTCATATGTGTACCACATGATCGTACATGGACTTTCTTCATGAGAGTTTCTGGTTGCGTCATCTCGACACCTTAGAGGAAAGTCTGGATATAGGATCTGTAATCGAATTGTCCTACCCCTAGACATATTGTGTGGCTTGTCGTTCGAGAGAATGATGTTCTCTCTAAGAGAGGCTTTTAAGAATGGATTGATTTTCTATACATGCATTGATGTAGTGGAACCAACCCTTCTCTTCATCATTATGTGTGTTTCCTATGATCATGCAATAGGCAGGCTAAGAGAGTGTTTACGCCTAAAAAAAGACAGTCTGGTCCCCTAGGATGTCGATTCAAAAAGTGAAGGTGGCCATAACATAAACAAATGCATTGTGTTCTCTCTTGATGAAGTGGAAAGAGATGTACTCAAAGTATAAAAACTTAGAGCACATGTGTTCCTAATACGTAACCAAGTTTTGATGATGTGTCTTCCAGTTTTTGTGGACTTGAGACCACAAGTCCCTATGGACCTGTAAGTGGCATGCCCCTTGATGCCTGGAGAGCTGGGGTCCTAAGGGAATCCCCATGTACTTACAATTGATGTGCCCCTTGAAGCCTGGAGAAGTGGAGTCCTAAGATACATGCCATACTCAACCACATTGTTGGTGTAATTAAACTCCAACCGCCTTACTACTAGCAACTATTCTACTCAAGGGTTATAATTGAACACTTCTATATCGACCCCTTTGCGGTTGACTACTCTTTTGAAGAATATTGTATATAGATTAGGCTCTAGTGGGATAACATTATAAGGTAGGTTGATCATCCCTATGTCTTTGTTTGGGAACTTGTACTCATGTGTCGCTTCTTCTTGGATCTTAGAGTTTGCTAGTTGATTGTCTTGAGCTTGAACTTTGACTTCCTTCATTAGTACATAGGTGATTTCAAACTCAGACAACAATACTTGCCATTTTGTGCATTGTCCCATGAGGGTAGGTGGTGCATATTCATCCCAATTTTAATGGCATTTTAGTCTAATTTTACATTTAGATCTCTTAGTTCTCACCTACCTAGCTTTGTTTCTATATACTTAGATTTTTATGCTAACTTATAGGATTTTAATACCTTTTTTGATTCCCCTTGATGGTTTCAATCACTTTCAGAAGGCATATCAATAAATAAATTTTGATTAAGACCAACAGATAACGTCCATTCTTGTCGACCTACACTCTCGACGCTTGATGGTTGAGCCTTGATAGGAGCTACTCGATGGCTAGCTATGAACCCATCGACTGACAAGCTATCTGCCTCCTTGGTGCCTAGTGAGGTTCTAGCACAATGGTGCCTAAAGAAATGTAGATCTCAGTGCCTGATGGGACTGCAAATATCATGCCTAATGGGACCTTAGATCTTGATGTCTGACAGGATCTCAACCTTGGTGCTCGATGAGCCAACAAGCTACTGATCAATGACAAAGCAGATCCCATTAACCGATGCATGCACATCTCATTGACTGATAGTCACTATGCATTTTGGTGCCCGATGAAATTCTATCATCTCGATGTTGGACAAAAGCACTGCACTATCAACTCGACAACATCCTAGATATCATCAACCATCAAACATTCTACTAGTCTCACCCCGACCCTGATGGCACACATGAAAGCTCCATTGCTATAATTACCCTATACCTCCATTGGCGAGGAGGCCACTTCCATCCACCTATGCCGAGAGGCTACTGCTTTGTGCATAGCCAAGAAGATCGACCTTCCTTGAAACGCCATTGGAGTGCTACCATTCCATTTTCATCTAATCTCCATCCACGCCATCCATCATTTGTCAACAAAGGCAACCCAACCTCTATCATCATCGAAGTCCAACCTTAGTTTCCTCTTCATCAACATAGCAAAGGCTAAAGAGAGAAGGAGAAGGTGAACAAGGAGACACACAAGCACAATGTAGGTGTCCTCTTCTTTCCTCAATCAAGTCAACCCCTTTATCAAGTAGAAGACTGCTATTCCAATGAGCTTTGCCTGACTTCTCTACAATGACCTTGGCTGAATCTTTCTTCTTCTCCCTCTCCCTTGCTTTTATCATGAAGAATGAACAGTCCATCTTGCTGGAGTGTGGGGACTATCCCAACTACTTATTCTTTCATGTCTATTTATAAATGCTCCATGGTTTGTTTATATAACTTTTCCAACTAAATGTTGATCATTTTATGCATGTTTTTTGGATGGATCACCTACTTTACATGATTTATTATAATCCTTTATTGTGAGAAATTCTATGCTTATGATTTTAGTATTGATTAAATTGGTTAATGCCTTGATGAGAACTTCTAAAAGGATATCTCCAGAGCAGTAAGTACATGATCTGTGAGTAATGAGACATCAAGATTGCGGGGATGCTTACATGATTTCCACACCTAATGGGTGGATCCCACATTTTCTCCTTTTAGATGGTTATATTTAGCCTGGACATGTTATGCATGTGCTTGTGTGTGTAGCGGTGGTGAAACTCAATATCAACCAAGTGGTCCTCATCATTAATTAAACCAAGTTCTGATTCTACTCTTTTACTTTCCATGCAATTAGTATAACACAATCCAATCAACTCTTGGTTCTAAATATTATTCTTGGTTTGACTGGATACAACTGACAAGATTATTAAAAATGTTGTCACTTGGGATTCGATCCTTAGCTATTCTGTGATAAGACCTACCCACTTGTGGGTGGTATTATTGCACACTATTTTGGTAAAACCTTAGGGATCTCAACCCTTAGGTGAATTTGTGGTGCAGTAAAAATCACGTCAATAGGGTGATCACATAGATCAAAGAGTGGATCATGCTTGGTGACCAATTATAATACATACATCATCAAATATTGGTGCAACTTCCTTGTTGCATATATAAAGGCCATATAATAATTCTCAATTGTAGTGTAGTAAGACTCATGTCGTTGAACTTCTTAGATAGATAGTAGATGGCGTGCTCGCCATTTGTTGTTGCTTGACTCAGGACTTTTCCTGTAAATGTCTTGCAAATTGATAAGCAAAGGATGAGAGGGTACCACGACACTTCTTGTCTCAACACTAGTGGATTGGTGAGGTAGTATTTAAGCTTATGGAGCACCCCTTCACATTGCTCATTTCATTGAATGTATGAGTTCTTCTTTAGCAGCCTGAAAATAAGCTCACATATAGGTGTAATATTGTCAATGAAGCAACTCATGTATTGGAGACTACCAAGCAGACCTCATATCTTGTTCTCTATTCTGGGGGAGGACATCTCCCATATAGCTCGAGCCTTCCTAGAGTAGACTTTGATTCCTCTCCGATTGACAATGTACCCAAGTACATTACCAAATATAACCCCAAAGGTGCACTTAGCTGGATTTAGGCATACATAAAATCATCATAGCTGTTAAAATATCTTTTTGAGATCCATGATGTGGTCTTCTAAACTTCTAGATTTGGAAATCATGCTATCCATGTAAACCTCCACCTCCTTGTGCTTCATTCATGAAAGAGAGTTATCATTTCTCTTTGATATGTAGTTTCGACATTCTTGAGATGGAATGGAATGGCTTGATATCATAATACTCTTTGTTTTGTGATAAAGGTTGTCTTGTCTTTATCTTCTTTCACCATCTTGATATGGTTGTAACTAGAGAATCCATCCATGAAATTGATGAGTGAATGGCAGGTTGTATTGTCAATGAGTACATCTATGTGCAGAAATGGAACGTTATCTTTTGGATATGCCTTGTTAAGATCATGATAGTCCATGCACATTTGTACCTTGCTATCCTTTTTTGGTATTAGTACAATGTTGGAGAGCCATGTAGGATAATTGACTTTCTCTAAGAAACTAATGATCATCTGCTTCTAAACTTCTTCCATAATCTTGAGGCTCCACTCAGGCTGCATCCACCTAGCCTTTTTTTTTGATAGGACAATGTTGGTGACGAGAGGCAGTCAATGAAATGTGATCTACTTGTCTAGACCATGCATGTAGGATTAGATGCAAGCCAACACATCAATATAGTGGCATAGAAGCTCTATCAATTGATTTTTGATATCTTGAGATAGACACGTCCTTGTTTTGACTTTGTGTTGCTCATGTCCTCAACTGAGATTCACTACTTTTTGTCTCATCTTTGATATGAAAAGATTGATACACCTTTGTCATATACTTTGGGATGGGAATTTCTTCAAACCCAGTGTCTTCATCGTAGTAGATCTATGATAATTTAGTGAAATAGTTCACAAACTCCTAGAGATCTTGCTCATCTTTAGATATTTTTTGGTTTTCTAAATTTTGTATTTTTTTTGGGATTTTTTGGATTTTACAAAATTTTAGGATTTTGCGGGGGAGAGAGGGGATGTGGAAAAGCATGACCAAACAACCACTTTGGGATATCTAGCACATAAGGGTGTCATTCCTTGTAAATAGGTGAGATCACCTCCTTACTAAAATTTAAATGAAGTACAAAACATCCATCTTTTTAGAAAGACAAAAGATATTGAGGGATGCATGTATAATATTCCAAGTAAATAAGCATGCACCAGATACATTACAAAATGTCAATATAAGTAGAAATAAAAGTACTAAGCCTATTACATGGCTTTCATTGTTCATTACATGATTGTTCTCAAAATAAAAAGATAAGAGAAAAGGATCTAACTATAGCAACCTAGACATCCTTTCAGATAGCTTGAGATCTAATCCTGAGATGAATTCCTTCAAACTTGTCCTTCTCCTTGCTCAGCACCAGCACCTGGGTGGTTGGGAAAGCACCCAGAAAAAGGGGAAAGAAAACAAGGTATGTGTCACAAAACTAATCTAGGATATCAAGATAAGTACAACAAATAAAAATAGGCTAGGGTTCATCATATGATTGAAGATGACAAGAGTATGAGGCTATATTCAAAAGAAACTTGTCATTAACAATTATATCAAAAAGGATTTGCATTTAAGATAATCATGCCTACCTAACTAAGTAGGGTTGAGGCACCTACCGGACCTCTAACCTTAGGTGAGGGGAGAATAAGACATTCCCAATCACCTACAATATTATGGGGAGAATAACACATTCCCCAGGGTGATTATTTACATGCCCACTGTGGGTGGTTGTACATAAGTACCACTACTTTAAATTAAATAGAACATAAATCCACATGCTAGAAAAGTAGTCATGGAAAGAGTAGTCATAATATTCAATAAGTATGGCAGTGGGGTATAAGACCCAAACAAGAAGAAATTATAATCTAATTTGAGGCATGAACAACATTAGGATTCAAGAATAGAATATTTAGGGTTCATTTGAGCCTCATTAGGGAAATATAGGGTTTGGCTGCAATTATCCAAACATAGGGTGTAAAGAATGCACATACCTCTCTTACTGATATCAATTACTAACTTTCACCACTTTAATTGAGTCCAAATTCCACTTTACCTATTTTCAATGTATTAACATGTATTAGACTACATAGTGCACATTAATGTATAGAAACCCTAATTTTAGACCTTTTTAGAAAAACTCAGATTTAGACTCTTAAAACATCACCAATAAACTTATTAAGTTCTCATGATCAAGAAAATATATTTTTATGTTAATTTTCACAACAAAAAAACAATGATTTAGCTACGATTGCTTCGGTTACAATTAATTTATATGTAGCGAGAGACATTTTTACTTATAAAATTTATTTGTATGGCTAAAATGATTGTAGCCACCTTCGTAAATAAGATGTAGCTACACATTTTCATTAATTTTAATTGTATGCAAAAGAAATGTACCCCCATATACTAAACACCCGACTAAACACCCGACAGTTAACCCCCTCCCATTTTCTTTTCCCGATCGTCGCCCGCCCCCCACCCCCGATCGACGCCCGCACACGTTGAGCGACGCTGTGCCCATTCTCCCGCACACGACACTGTGCCCGGCCGTCTGTGGTGACTCCATCCATGTCCGACTCAAGCCGACGCCCTCCCTTACTGCCGACGCCAAGCCATCCAGGCCCCCAATCGCCCTGTGCCTTGACTTCCTGATCGATGCCTGACTCTAACTGCCTGCCCTCCGATGCCAATGCCACGTGATCTCCTCTCCACATCCTAAGAAAGACCAAAACCTCCGCAAGTTCGAAGCCCTACGTCTGCTCTCCTCTCTGCGCCCCCTGCCCGATTGGACAACCAGTGAGGTTTTCCCCTAGCAGTAGGCCTTCTCTGGTAGTAGCCCTCTCCGGCGGTGCATCTTCCGATCTTCTCTCCAGAGGCGCCCCTTTCTGGTTTCTCTCCAGCAGTGTTCCTACTGTTTTCTCTCCCGCAGTGCTCCCCTACTGTGTGCGTTGTCTGGCGGCGTCTCCCGTCTGGTCTTCTCTCCGGTGTTGCTCTCGCGTCCAATGGTACCTACCCTCTACTCTTCTCTATGTACATATGATATATATTTTAATGAGAGACTATTTTCATGTTACGATAACTTAGTTGTTTCAACATATTTACTCCTTGTATTGTGTGATTAACAACCATATTTGTGGTGGCCAATTCAATTTGAAATACAAAATCAATCTTGTGCTGATTATAATGTCAAACTTTCATGACGTAGTTAGATGAATTACATCAATCCAGATATTCTAGGGAAACCATATGCAAAAATAAAGAACAAACTAGAAAAGAAAAAAAAAGTGGTGAGAGAGAAATTGGTGGGTGTGAACCACTTGATGTTCAACAATGATCATCTCCACATTACTATCATCATGCAACATTATCTACTCAGAGTCGTCATCCATGGCTGTCGCCATTACGAACATACAAAAGATAAAAACGTTGCCATGAGTCTATATTCCTCAATGTATATAAATTGTCTAATTGTTTGGGTTACAGTTAATTTACATGTAGTGAGAACTATTTTTACTTATAAAGTATATTTGTGTAATCAAAATAATTGTAGCTAGCTCTATAAATAAGATATAGCTACAATTTTATCTCCTTTTGATTGTATCCACAGTGTAGTTAGTTGGCTTAATTAAAAACAAAAACAAAAAAACTCCAGAATTTCCCTCCCCCCACGCTCACTATTTCCCTGGTTCCCCCTCCCAGCCCCGATCTCCCGCACGACGTAGCGATCTCGCATGACGCAGCGATAGTCATCTACCGACTCCGTTCAAAGGTGTTACTCAGTCGTCTGCCCTCCCTTCGGCCGTGTGAAGGTGGTTCATAGTCGTCCGCCCTCCCTTCGGCCGTTCGAAGGTTGTTCATCAGTCGTACGCCCTCCCTCCATCCGTTTGAAGGTGGTTCCTCCATAGCTGCCTCCTCCAGACCTCTGCAACTGCTTCCATCGACCATGCCCTCCGAAGGTGCTTCCTATCCCAGCACCCTCCGTTGGTGATTCCTCCTTCGGTGCCTCTGCAGTGGGTTCTTCCGTCGACGCCCTCCACAACAACTTCCTCCGCGGATGCCCTCCGCAAGTCTTCCTCCCCCGACGCCCTCCGTAGGTGCTTCCTCCATCAACATCCTCTGCAATTGGTTCCTCCTCCGACGCCCTCTGCAGTGGCTTCCTCCTTCGGCGCCCTCCGCAGTTGCTATCTCTATCGGAGCACTCGTAGTTGCTTCCTCCACCAGCGCCCGCTTCCTCCTCCATCGGCGCCCGCTTCTTCCCCTGTAGTCTGAGGTAAATCCACTGTTTAGGACACAATTGATAATCGAACTATTATGCTCTGGATTGCTTTGTTGAGTGTGGTATGTGAAGAATCATGAATGGATCCAGAGATCCTCTTCCAGTAGGTGTGCAGTTGTGGATATTGTCTCTAGTATTTGTTATTGGGCTTAGGTATTAGATCCCTTGGATGGCGGGAAGTTAGTGACATAGTGGTCCTATGTAAAACAAGTTTCTATGTAGAACATGGGAACTCATAGACTGATAATTGCTTGGGATAATTTTTTCCCTTTAAAGACGAGATGGTAATTCACCCTCTCTATATTACTACAGTGCACAATTTAGCATCTTCACACACTTTTGACATAAAAGCTTCTCTAATCTGAATTTAAAGGGAAACGACATATGATTTAGCATCTCAAAACATAATTTTGTCATTTCTTGGTATTTAAGCTGCTATATATACGACCATCTTGGTGTTGGAGCTGTTATATTTGCAGTTTTGACTTAATTGATTGTTTTGTTGAGAGCTACTCGGAATAGGCTGTTATATTTTCTAACATAGGAAGATGGACTTTTGAGCCATATTTTATTTTTGTCATTTATTTTACGATTGCTTCAGTTACAATTAATTTATATGTAGCGAGTGCTTCTTGTAATCCTCACGTTATCGGAAATAGGGCATGGGAGTTCCAGAATGGGGAGCGAGTCCTATGTTTGTAGTTTTTATGTGATTTGGCGGGTACGAGAAATCATAAAAATAGGAATTTGGGGAGGGGGAGTGCATGAGCTAGTTGCGTCCACCACGTCTTTCTCCTCTCTGCGTTTGATTTTTCTTTGGTTAATCCTTACATTGCCCCTTCTTCGGCAGTCTATGAAGTCAGGTGTTGGCAGTCCATGAAGTCTAAAGCTAGAATAAGGGATATGGGTTGGTATTCGAGAGGAGAAGAGGGAAGAAATTTTCAAGCAATGCCGTAAACACCTAGATTATATTGATGAGTTATGATGATGTCAAAACTGGAACAGAAAACTGAATATGACAATCAACATTTTGATAGTTCAGAGGGCCCATGAACCAGGGAGAGTTGTGGCAAAACTACTAGGAATGGAAAAATAGTTAGGACCAAGATACATGTACTTCACATAATTCCGTATGAGGACTAGATTATAGAGCATTAAAGTTATGTCTGTTATGTAGAGCTTATTTGGTATTTACTATATTCTGATGATTCTATTTATGTGTTGTGTTGTTTCTAAACAAAAGGATGGTTATTTAAATTCCTAGTAAATTCCAGGTATTATATTTTGATAGAATTTACAACATATTCTTTTAACAAAGTGGAAAAGCAAGCCATGTAATGGTATCAATAGGTATATAAGATCTCCCTACAATGTTAACCAAGTGGGATAGCTTTGGAAAATGAGTAGCTAATGCTTTCTTCATTGGTAGAGGCTGGACTGGCCTACGTGACACTGTCTGTCCTCAGAATTCAAAAATCCAATTTCTTACTGGTCTGGGCAAACTCTGCCCAAGATATGAGAAAGAGCTCTTAAACCTTATTGAAACTAAGTTATGTAACGATTTTTAATACTTTGTATTCTTATCCTTTTTTTCTTAATTGTTATAAGTAGTCATGATAGATAAAAGTTGGATCCATGAGGAACACAGAACAAGCACGACATATTTACTTGGGGTGGTTAAATTTATAGAGCATGCATTTTCAAAATCCAGCAGGGATGGGACTATCTTATGTCCTTGTAAGCAGTGCTTAAATGTGCATAGGCAGAATCGACAAGTTGCAACTGAACACTTGTTATGGAATGGATTCTTGACCACCTACACAAATTGGATTTTTCACGGTGAGGGTTCATCTGATAGCTCTGAGGATTCACAAATACAAAATGACACATCCAAAGATGACATGAGAGACATGTTGCGTGATGCGTATGGTGTATCACATGATGGAGAGAATATGGAATATGATGACCATCGATTGGTATTTGTTGATGATGCAGAAGCTGAGCAATTTTACAAACTGTTAGAGATTGCTGCACATGAATTGTACCCTGGAAGTAAGAAGTACTCTAAATTGTACATTGTTGTGAGGTTGTTTCACATAAAATGTGTCAATAATTGGAGTAATAAGTCATTTTCTGAGCTGCTTGAGCTTTTGAAGGAACTGCTTCTAGAGGGTGAGACGTTTCCCGACTCTTATTATGAATTTAGGAAAATAATCAAGGACCTTAGACTTGACTATGATAAAATCGATGCTTGCAAAAATAACTGCATTTTGTATCGAAAGGATTTTGCAGATAAGACTTCATGTCCGAAATGTGGTGCTTCTAGATATAAAGAAATCGAAATTGACGAAGCTGGTGTAGAAAACATTTGTAAGAACAAGAAAGGAGTTCCTTGTAAAGTCCTGCGCTACTTTCCCTTGACTCCTAGGTTGAAGAGATTGTTCATGTGTTCGAAACTGTCACCCCTAATGCGGTGGCACGATGAAAGTCGTACCAAGGATGGGATTCTACGACATCCAACAGATTCTCCAGCATGGAAGACGTTTGATAATATGCATGCTGAGTTTGCTTCTGATTCTCACAATGTTTGCCTTGGATTAACTTCTGATGGATTTAATCCCTTTGGCCTCATGAGTCTATCATATAGCATTTGGCCCATCGTATTGATTCCATACAACTTGCCACCATGGTTGTGCATGAAGTCTCCCAATTTTATCATGTCGATGATTATTCTTGGTCCAACTCAACCCGTAATAGACATAGATGTCTACCTACCACCGTTGATTGAGGAATTAAAAGAACTGTGGGAAGCTGGTGCTGATACTTATGATGCTGATCATAAAGAGGTTTTCAAGTTGCATGCTTACTTACTGTGGATGATAAGTGACTTTCCTGCATATGGTTATCTATCTGGTTGACAAACTAGTGGGTATCTTGCATGTCCTTTCTACAACAAAGATGCGTGCTCATGGAGAC
The DNA here is from genome assembly GCA_963693085.1 of Alisma plantago-aquatica. Taxonomy (NCBI): domain Eukaryota; kingdom Viridiplantae; phylum Streptophyta; class Magnoliopsida; order Alismatales; family Alismataceae; genus Alisma; species Alisma plantago-aquatica. Next base: position 787,351,743 of record OY856412.1, read on the forward strand.
TACCATATAGTAAGAAAGCATGTTTCATGGGTCACAGGAGGTTCCTCCCAATGGATCATAAATTTTGTAAAGATGCTTCATCATTTGACGGAAAAAAAGAATTTAGAAGTGCTCCTAAGATGTTATTTGGAAGTCAAGTTCTAGATCAAACTAGAGATGTAGATAATCTACCGTACAACTGGAGAAAGCAAAGTATATTTTTTGAGCTGCCATACTGGAAGCATAACCTTATACGTCATAATCTTGACGTGATGCACATAGAAAAGAATGTATGTGAGAGTTTGATTCACACATTGCTAGGAATGGAGAAGTCAAAGGACACTAAAAATTCTCGATATGACCTCGAAGAGATGGGCATAAGGAATAAACTTCACATTATCAAGGACAGAAATAAAAAAATCATCCCGCCTTCATGTTTTACTTTGAAGAAGGAGGAAAAAGAATTATTCTGTAAGCTGTTGAAGTCTACTCGAGTTCCTGATGGGTATTCTTCTAATATAGCTAGAAATGCATGCGTCAAAGAAAGAAAGCTGATGGCATTGAAGAGTCATGATTATCACGTATTGATGCAACAATTTCTCCCATTAGCTTTACAAGTAGCGTTGCCCAACAAAAATGTTAGATCTGTTGTAATTGAGTTGTCCAAGTTTTTTAAAGACTTATGCTCTAAAGTCATAAATCCAAATACTTTTGAGAAGTTGGAATCCAGAATAGCATTTACTCTTTGTAATCTAGAGAAGATTCTCCCACCATCATTCTTTGATGTGATGGAGCATGTGGTCATTCATCTTCCACGAGAAGCAAAGATAGCCGGACCGATATTCTATCATTGGATGTACCCCGTGGAGAGGTAATCTTTCTAACAATTAAATTTGTTCAGACTTTGCATCCGATCATATGTCATGTTCTTACAAAGTCTTTTCTTCTTATTAATGTAGACACTTACAAACTTTAAAAAGATATGTGCAAAATAAAGCTGCTCCAGAAGCTTGTATAGCAGAAGGTTACTTGGCAAACGAATGCTTAACATTCTGTTCGAGATATCTCTCAAGAGTTGAGACAAGGTTCACTAAATTGTCTAGAAATGATGTGGAAGATGAAGATATGGATAATGATGAAGAGTGGTCTATATTCTTTCATAAAGGGCATCGTCTAGGAAAGACGACTCCTATTATGCTTGATAGCACAATGCTCAAAGCTACACATCAATATATTTTAGTCAATTGTGATACAGTTGATCCATACGTGAAGTAAGATCTTTGTTTACTTTTCACTATGTAATTTCATATTTATGTCTAGGTGTGTCACATGTGTTTGTTGACAGGGAGCACATCCGATACTTGAAGAAAATCAATCCACGTGCACGACAATGGGAAATCAGTAATATTCATATGAACGGTTTCAATGAATGGTTTGAGAAACATGTAAGTTTTAATAAGTTACTTCCATTAGCATAATAACAAAAATATATAAATAATAAAATTCATAATATTTTCAGATTGAGGAGAAGGCAAAGTCGACAACTGTGTCACCAAACCTTTTAGTGTTGGCTCGAGGACCGCAACAAATGACAATGCAATATGCGAGATATGTAACAAATGGTTATAGATTTCGCACCAAGGATCGAGAATGCGGCAGAAAAACACAAAATAATGGAATTATGGTGAACGCTCAGACCGAAAGTTTTGCCATCTCCAAGGACAAAAATCCTATAATGGGCCAGGTTACGTACTACGGGGTGTTAAGGGACGTTTTCAAGATCAGTTATTATGAGCAACTTAAAGTTGTATTGTTCAAATGTGACTGGGTCAATGCAAACAGAGGCATCAAAAAATCTGAAAATGACTTCACAATGGTCAATTTAAAACATATTGATGTAACTGATCATCCATTTGCATTGGCCTCCCAAGCACAACAAGTGTTTTATGTGAAAGACATAAGTCAAAAAATTGGAGTTTGGTTGTGCACACTACACCTCGTGATACTTATGACATGGAGGAGAAGCTTCATGATACTTTCATTGATGGAACCTGCTTATCAGAAGATAAATCTCCAAGTGATTTGGAAGATATCTTAAGTGACGTTTGTGATGACCTTAATTTAGTCATAGAAGACATGGAGGGTGTGACCTTTTATGAAGGGGGTCATGATCCCCATCATTGATCTTATGTAACTCTTTTTATTTTATTAGTTGGGTCAATTACTGGAAACACTCATGTTATCCTTTTCTTTCTAAAATGGTCATTTATTCTTTTACATAATTTTACATTTGTTGCACAATTTTTTTTCTTTTGGGTTAATCTGCTTAATGAGTTTTCTTGTTGGATGTTGGCTTCATCAACAAAATAAAAATATTTTTGAAATTTTAATTTTATTTGAGGAACACAATTAGAGAATGTATGCCATGATTTCAGTTTGTAATTGAATATTTTTGATATCAATTGTATTTTTAGGAGAATGAAAATATGCAGTCAGCTATTGTCTCCACTTACTGATGATGTCTGTAATGAAGGATTAACTCATGGGAGTATGACAGGTAAAATAAAAAATTACATCATTGAATATCTTTTTTAGAACCGCTCATATCATCATTTTAGTTGCAGGTATTTCCAAAAGACCAAAAGGAGGATATCTTGGTTCGATAAATGCTGATTGGGGGTGTTCAAATACAAAAGGACTTAGAAACAGTAAAACCGTGACGGGATCAGCTGCAAACAACAACATAAGTTCTTCTTTGAACCTTGCAAGAGAAAAAAATCCCTCTGTGTCAAATGATGAAGTTGGTACTGTTGGTAAAAGTCATGTGGTGGCAAACTCAAATAATGCTAGAGAAGGAAGTCATTCTAAAAGACACTTAGAAAAAAAAGTCATCAAGGAGTGCCTGTAAAAGCAAGTATGCAACGTTTGGTAAATGATGTCAGTAACAATCAAGAGGTTGAAATTGATAAATTAGATAATGATCATCATTCTGTTGCTGATTCTCCTACTGTTGATCCTGGGCAGAGTGAAGGTAAGAAAATTTATATACAAAGATGCATTATATTTTTCACAAACTAATACTTAATTATATGTGTATAATATGTATATCCTTGTAAATGCTTGCATCATATTCATGATTTTGTAGGGGGAGCTACAAATAAAAAAACAAGGGGCTATTCTAAGTGTATCCGATTATGGGGTAAGACAGGGGATAAAAAGCTGCCAATTACTTTGGATAAGAATGGAGATCCAATAGGACCACATCAGAATGACCTGTCTTCCTTTTTGGGAACTGTTGCTAGAAATTCTGATCTTGCACCATTAAACTATCTTGATTGGCGACAAGTACCTGTGGAAAACAAAACCGCTATATGGAATTATGTGGAGGTAATTCTAGTCTTAGAGATATAATACAATGTTGTGAATTTTTTATTTAAAAATTATTCTTTTGTTACAGACCAAGTTTGTTATCGACAAGGGGAAGAATTTAGTTTTGCGAACAGTGAGGGATTGTTGGAGAAACTTCAAAGCGGATATTAAAAAAAACCACTACATGCGGCACAAAGAAAAATCTGACCGACTTAATGATTTCCCCTCCCGTGTTGATCCTGATCAATGGAAATTTCTTGTGAATTTTTGGGATTCTGACGATGGAAAGGTAAAACAATTTATTCCTTAATTTTGTAGAATTTAATAGTGTATATTGCATATAATTATATTATAATGCATTGTATGTAGTTAAGGAGTGCTAAAAACATTATGAGTAGAAAGTTTGTAACGACAAGACATACATCGGGATCAACGCCATATGCTTCTGTGAAGGCTAATGTGAGTTATCTTCTGGTTGAAATTTGCATTACATTTTCTTACTACTATTCTCATATATGCTGCTACTGTTACAAACAGTTACAAGAAAAGAAAAACGGTGGCAATGTTAGCAGATTAGACTTGTTTAAGGCCACCCATTTGAAGAAGGATGGTACTGCTGTGGATGCAAAATTTGCAGAATTGATTGTAAGAAATCATTTAACAAATTTATTTTTTATTTAATGAAAATATTCTCATTAATATTGTATGTAGGACAAGATGAATGTGACACTTACAAGTAATGATGAAAATCTTGATGAAGATGAGATATTTGATCATATTTTGGGCCCAAAGAAGATTCTTGTGAAACATGCGATTCATGTGTCTCATAATGTATATGAAAATAAAATCACAGACTTAGAACTGGTTGTTGATGCTCATACCCAGATATACGAGGCTCAACAAAAGGAGTTGTTAGAAATGAAGAAAAAATTTGAAAATCTTGAAGCTATGATGCTGAGAAATTCTAACCTGAGTGCTTCGTTTCAGCCGAACGAGGTAAATCTTCAAATTCTTATAATGTGATTACATAATAAAATTGATTTTATTATAGTAAACTATTTATTTTATAGAATATCACAATGACCACCAATGAAAGACTACCCAGACCAAATCAATCGAGTAGTGAAACACCCATTACCGAAGGACAAGTTATTATATCCAAACATTTATTGATTACTTTTTTCATTCTGATTTTTAGGTATAAACAATGTTTGACACAATCTTTATAAATTTAAAGGTTGTTTCCTTGTTAAGTTTTGAGGATGAGAATTAAATTGAAGCACGAGGACACGTTACTTCTACAAGTCCAACTTATGTCGTAGGAGGAGCACTATTGGGGTCCTCATTTGCTGCCGTTTCCATTACTGTATCAATCCAACCTCAAGAGCAGTTGATTAGGCCTTTTGGTCAACACCAAGTCATTGAGGATATAATTGGGACAGTGATAGCTTGGCCAAAAAAATTACTCATTGTCAGGTAACATTTTATAAATTACTCTCAATAATAGAAGTGCACTTCTTAGTTATTTCTTCATCATTGTAGGTGAACCATTTGAAGATGTGGAAACCAAGAGTAGCAGTCATTTGATCAATATAGAGATTCACATATCATGTGAATTGATAGGATTTCGTAAAAATAGAAGTCAAGCATTCTTTATTATATTTAGTTTGTTTTAAATAAATGTGAATGTCACATATATTGTAGTACCATTCATTATTTCACTGTCCTAATTTTAAATTGAAAGGAAAAAATCTTATTTAGTTGGTCTTTTAAAGAAGTTACTTCTGTCATGCTTGATGCTCAATTGGTTTCTTATGAAGATATTCTTCCAGCCTTCTTATTTCTTCATTTGTGTAGCTTTCAAATTTTCTACTGTTTCTAGAAGATATGTGGTTGGCACTTTTTTATTGCAAGGATCTTAGTTTTATGGTTTGTGTATTCTATGATCACCCTATTTTGATTTGTATTTATCGTCAACATGATGGTTATGGTTTGTGTATTCAGTGATTAGGTTCTTAACCCATTTAATTTATACTCAATTCTTGTGTATTCAATGATCAGATTCTTATTTGCACCTAGTGTGAAGAATGACAATTCATAGTGCCATGCATTTTTGGCATGAATGGTAACTCATAGATATCCATATAGTGGTTTTTTTTATATAGTATTTGTGTGTGATGTATTTGGCCTTTACTATAAGATTAATTATTTAACTTAGATTGCTGCATGTCAGACTTAAGTTTAATATAGGTCAATCAAGTCCAATTAGTTATTATGTTTTCCTATTTGCATACTCCCTCCAACTTAATGTAGGTCTGCCGCTTCCTATTATAACTTTGTCTTAGTCGATTACATTACTCCAAATTAGTGTGTGCATTTCTCTGTGTTGCACGCCCAATTAAATTATATGATGATGGTAGGTTTTTTGTAGAATCTTTCCTTTTTATGTTTGGAAAAATGTTTGCTTGAGATGATTTTTGCATCTGATTTGATGTTCTGAGAATGGATCACCTGTACCAAGGTTCTTCTCAATTACATATTTCATTTCATGCTTTATTGACTGTTAAAGTACCCCTTTTCTGTTATATTTGGCAATTGAAGCATAAAAATTTCAGTTATATAAAGATTGACTTAGAAAGTACTTTCTAAGTCAAATTATATGGCTTTACAAAAGCCCAAATAAAAGCAAAATGAAAAGTCAAACAAAAAGCCTAATGGCTATTCGATTGTTACCTCTACATTAATAAGTGCATAAACGTGGTGTATGTACTAGATCAGTGAGTTTATTCACCAATCTAACAAAGCACTGTATATGAAGAGCCACCTTTCAACATTGTATTGTGCTATTACCTAGATGCATGCAATAGTTAGGTCTTAGCTAAGAAGCTGGTACATGATAATCAATAGCATATTATTGTGTGGTTTATTGATAATACTTGGGTATTTCATCCTGCATCATTAGCCAAACTTCGTAACACATTATTCTTAGGTTTGTTTGGCCTCAAGATCTTTGCTATGTGCGCTACTGGCGTCGCAATGATGATGGAAGCTATGGTTAGTATTGAGATGTCTGCTGTTTTTGCTCTTCCCTATTGCTTCACTAACACATTGTGATGTCGTTTCAACAGTTGTTCTGTTTAGGTCAAGGGAACATGTGGAATGTGGTACACAGCCTAGATTTGTGTGAGCTCATATTGAGAGTATATTTTCTTTCCTCTGTGTTTATTTTTAGCTTGTTGTTATGGATTTTCAATTCAAATGATTTTTTGTTTGTGTTCTGCTATTGTGTAGGTGGCGGGTTTACTATATATCCTCTTAAGCCAAGGAATGGAAGACCTTGGGCATGAGTACAACATCTTATGCAAATAGATTTGAAGGGATGGGGGCTTGGTTATTTTTGGTCATATCAGCAACACTGTATACTTCAGATGTTGAACAACATTGCAGGTACATTTTTGTTCTATAACTTACAGAGATAAAAATTGAAATTGTAAATTTAAAAAGCTGATTGACTAAAATTATGACAATTTGGATGGTCGAATGTCTATAATGAACTGTTCCAAAATTAATATACTTTCTAAATTTCAATATATATGTTAAGCAATTCCTCATCCGTGACACTGTTAAACACATCAGCTGGCCCTCTGCTCATATGCAGCAAAATGCCTTTCAATGATACAATACTATATTTCTGGAAACAATTCATACATCAGTGTATTCCTCTGATAGGATTGCGTGAATGGTATTCACAGAGAGATGACACTCAGAAAGTTTCGAGGACAACATTGAGTTTGAAAATGCAAAGAAATTCTAAATCTTCTAAGAAGGATCAAAGAACTCGAGATGTGTCCCTACAACCAATTTCGTCAGTGAATCACACAAATGATATTAGCAAGCAATCTTCAATAATGGATGATGACTCTGATGATGATGACGAATATCCTGAGTCTCAACAGGAGGTCAGTATGTTTCTATAAGACCGACTAGTTGGTTTTAAGTATCCCATACGAGTTCAGAACATGAGTTTGTTAAATTTGACAAGAAATGACCTACGATTGGACTTCAGATATAAAGATTGATTTAGAAAGTACCCCTTTTATGGTATAAAGATTGATTTAGAAAGTACCCTATATTTGAAATGCTATTATTGAGAGAAACTAACACTTGCCTATAGGAATACCTGGAGCAACAAAGTTGAGACAAATAAACAATAGGCACAACCAGGGCAAAAACCTAGTGAACACAACTAGCCTGACCGGTTTACAAACCAATCTAACTACAATAGTTATACAATTATACAATATTACAATAGTTAGGTATTATTTCTCATCAATTTTATTGGTAAATTCTGAATAGATTCTACTCAGTAACATTTTTAGATATTTTATCTATTAGGTTTCTTCATTGCTGAGTTTTTCTAGACATTACATTTATGTTCATTATTTTCATGTTACTCAAGGGTGTGGGATTCATGTTGATGCATATTTGAGTTTCTACATGCATATGAGCAGAGGATATATGTAAAAAAACAAATGGGTGATAAGTTTACTTAAATGAGAAAAATACTAGATTCACAGAAATTAATGATATGATGATCTCAATGTTGTTGGCTATGGGGATTGTAATAAATACATAACACAATCTTAGATAATATTTAGAGATGTAATTGAGGTGACTTTAATCTCATCTTCTCATGATATTCTGAATCTGAGTCTCCCATCAAGCAATATGATACCCACACCATAACTTTTTCCTTGTTGAGCGCCTTATAAACCCAAACTTGTACCTTTTTAAAATAATATATTTGCATATATTTTGACCAATATATATACATATATATACATATTCTCACACAGACATATAATGCCCTAAACTATACATTGCAAATGTTGCAATTAAATGGATTTAAGAAAAAAATACAGGCTAACAAGTATCAAATATCAAGATTATAACGCAAAATACATACTAAGGATTTGAAATTGAATTGACTTATCAATACCTTTTAACTCCAATGCACCATTAACTTTAGTAATAAACTAAGGGGAAAGAGTAGTAGAGGTATTATTTACATATTAGAGAGGAGGGTGCAATCTTTGAAACTTGAAAGCACCTTCCTTCCCTGGAGGACACGACGCAGCTAGAAGGCCTGGCATTAGTGGGGTACCTCCCTCAACAACCTACAAGGAGTCACATATCATTCCTTCCTTCAATACAAAAAGAGAGGACAAAGGAGAGAGGGAGGGGGGACCAATAGAGTTGGTTTGAGGTTTAGATCTTGTCGGTAAGACTACTAAGCAACTGAAATGGTGCAGTAAGGGTGCAATTTCATCTTCATCTATCTGCAGACATTGGGTGAATAGGGGTTGGCTCCCTGCCATGCTGGTGAAGTCAAGGATAGATGGTTATTACACAAACAGACCAGTGGGTTGGCTCAAGAGATGGGCAGTTTCCCCAAGGGCCCAGAAGCTGACCATGCATCACAGAGGAATGCCTAATCAGGCCCATAAACCTGCTAAGCAGTCAACCCTTGGATACCAGGTTGACTACAGTGCCTGAGCAAAAGCCACAACAAAAATAGCTCCACATAAGACAAGTAGGTAACCATGAACATGCCAAGGTAAAATACAAAGATGGCACATGATTGTCAAGAGATATGCCTGTTGCAAAGGCTTTATAATTGTCTACAGTTACTCCAATAAGGACACCAACAAAGTTTCACACATCTGCAGAAGTTGTTGGCATTTAAGCTTTCCCAGGGCAAAGATGTCACTGACTATTTTCTCATTTGTTCAGTCTCTAATAGAGAACATGGTCAAACTCCTGGTCAGTCATTGAAAAGTTTGAGATAGGAACAATTAAACAAAAGGCTGTAAAAAGCATGCTAACTCGTCCTTGGGATGACTAGATGTCCATTACTTCTGAGGACTCTACTACTACTATCGTACCTGGTACATCTAGATATAGATCCCAAAGACAATGAAACCCTTCTGTGTTAGGTTGAGAGGGAGATTCAAACCACTCCTCAAAGACTTTGGCTTCAACTTAAACTTACAAGAAGCATGAAGACGTCTTTCTTAAAGTGGTTTCCTGCTATGATAATCATCATTGGGTGATTGCTTTCAATGCAACCTCATGTATCTCCCACATATCATCTCTTTTCTAAACTATGAAAGTTTTCTGCTTTGCACCCAACCATATAGTGATAAGTCAAAGTCTGCTGCAACGAGAATTCGGCCAACAAACTCACATACTTCTCTGACCCTAATCCTCTCATAATTGAGGGGTCAAACCCAGAGCCAATGATAGCTAATTGCATGTTCTTTTCATTGTGTTTTCCATATACTAGCAGACTTATTTGATAACAATATTTCTTTCTTTTACAAACCTAGACCGATGATAACTGATTGGATGCTTTTTCCATGCATTTGCCACATATTTGCAGAGTTATTCTACAACAATATTGAGCTTTTTGAGTCATCAAGACCTCCAAACTAGAATGAGATTGGTTAATGTCTAGAACCAGAATAGCACAAATTGCAAGTTGAAAGAGAAGAATTTTGCATAGTGGAGTTGAACATGGAAGATCTTCAAACGACAGGGAAAATATAAGAATTTTATTGGTAGTCCTCCTGCTTCTATAGATGTCTCATTCACAGTGGGGACAACATAATGGTAATCTCTTTACCATAATTCTTATCAACGACAATTAGTTTGAGACTTGAAATGAAGTATGGGATTATTTGACACTCATGTATTCCAATCATAGTTTCTAGATGTATGTATGATATGCAGGTGGAATTGATATGTTAAGCAGCTCCTCATCTGTGGCACTGTTAAACACATCAGCTGGCCCTCTGCTCATATGCAGCAAAATGCCTTTCAATGATACAATACTATATTTCTGGAAACAATTCATGCAAGGCTGGCACTGCCAGGTCTAGAAGAAAAAGGTATTGTAAGCTCAGCAAATCCAACGATGAGTGAAAAGATCTCAAAGCCAACTACTAACCTTATGCCATTACCTCAACTTGAGGGGAATATTCTTGCAAAGCAGGATTCTGATCCAACTACTGGCTTAAAGTCCCTAGCATTACATGAGAATGTATCAAACTCAAAGGTGACCACCCCTAAACAATGTGAGCCTATCATTGAAGAGCCGACGTCACCAGAACCTGAATGTTTAGATGTTTTGGAAAGAGATATCGAAGATGCATTCTATGAGGATCCAGATGAGATTCCAACCATTAAATTGAATATCGAAAGGTTTGCTGAGAATTTGCAGACTATTATTCAAGAGAGTAGCATGGAACTTCAAGATGGAGACATGTCAAAAGCTTTGGTTGCTCTAACATCACAAGCTGCTTCTATTCCTCAGCCAAAGCTAAAACATATTAACCGGTTGCACACTGAACACCAAGTGTATGCATAACTTTGTTTCCCGTGTTACATTTATATAGCCATTAGTTACCATCAAATCTAACTTTACCGCTTACAAGATTGCAGCTATGAGCTTCCAGACTCTCATCCTTTACTAAAGGGGTGAGCATATTACTAGTGAAATTACTTATTATGACATTTATGCATATTGTTAACATTTAATCCTCTGCATATTGCTCAATCAACTTATATAATGATGATTTTGTAGCTGGACAAAAGAGAGCCAGATGACCCATGCCCCTATCTGCTTGCTATATGGACTCCAGGTAAACTAGCCTTGATGTCGAAGCTGAAATTTCAGTTGATGAGTCTCGATGACTAATAAATGACCAACAAATGTAACAGGAGAAACCGCTCAATCAACGGAATCACCTGAAACATCTTGTAATTTTGGAGATCCTAGTAGGCTTTGTGACAACACATCGTGTTTTTCCTGTAGTAGTGTACGTGAAGCAAGAGATCAGAAAGTCATAGGAACACTGTTGGTATATTTCATTTAATTCCGTACTTCAATATTAAACAAATAATTAAGGCTGCTAGACAGGGGACTGTATCATGCAGAGAACTGATTCGGAAATATTGATTTCAGATACCTTGCAGAACGGCAATGAGAGGAAGCTTTCCCCTTAATGGGACATACTTTCAGGTCAATGAGGTAGGTAGCATTACAACCATTGGACCTTGGTGGATTCTCCATGATATGTCAGGAGTTTGCTAATGCCAGTCCAGCAATTAAATATTTTTGTTCCACTTGAGTACATATACTCTTATTCTCTTGCTATCTCTTAATAGAATACTGCCCTCGAGTGTAGGTATTTGCAGAACACTCTTCTAGCTTATGCCCCATAGATGTGCCAAGAGAATGGATTTGGAATTTACCAAGACGAACCATATACTTTGGAACATCAATTCCATCCATCTTTAAAGGTAAGCAGTGAGATAGTAGATTGATGACATATGTAGATATTATCATTCCCACATTTGTAATGTTTGTGCCAATATTGTTGTTGTAGGATTAACGACGAAAAGCATACAACATTGCTTCTGGAGAGGTATCTCAGATTGTAGTTGCATCTATTATATTTTGTATACCGTTATGTCTACAAGTAAAAGATGTTGCTTTCAGTTAGATTTTTACAAATAAAAATTTAAATATGTGACTTTAAGTTCAATGTAAGCGAGAATTGAAGTTTTGTTTCAGGATATTGCATGCCAATCTGATGGGTGGACTAGGCATGCTAAGGAAATTTCTGGCTTAATTGTGGATATTGAGAGATCCATATTTAAGAAATTGATAGATGACGTCTTAAATGGAGAGATTGTTCTATAAATGCAGGCTAAATAAAAAAGAAGGCGCAGTCAACTATTTGTCAAATAAGTAAATTTCCATATAGGTTCCAAACTGCAGATATCCATGGTGGTTCGCACAAAAGTGGATGCTACCATCAACTTGATGACGCTTGAGATCCACAACATACAAAAGTACATAACGTATGAGAAGAAATGCCAATATGTTCTGATCCAGGGGATTTTCCAAAACTAACCATACATGAACCTCTACATGACGTTGCCAACAGGAAAGGTTACAACTCTTGTGCTCAGTCTTATGTGTTGAGAGCTCTGGGAGTTGATGAGGACATGTCACATACCTCTATCATGTTTGGGATTGGAAGATTCACCACTAAAGATGAGATTCACAGGGTTGTTGAACTCATTGTGAATTAGGTGGAGGAACTAAGGGAGATGAGCCCTCTTTATATTGTACTTTGTACTCTGCAGTGGATAGATGTAGTCAGAAGAAGATATTGTATACATGTGTCTTTTTTCCATGCATATTGTAAAACAGGGGCCAGGTTAATGTCCTCCCCATGTGTACTCATTGTTTAAATATAAATAAAAGTATCGTTGGTGACATTGTAAGCACAACTCAATCTTGAATAACATTCATCTTTTTTCTTATTGAAAACCACTCTATATTGGCAAGCGACTGACTGGATACATAATGTCTCTCACTACATATGTATGTATAGTACATGGTGTCTTTCACTACACACTAACTATAATTACATGTGTAGCAAGTGCTAATTTTTGCTATACATGAACTACAAATACAAATTGTAACCAATGCCATCTCTCCCTACATATCATAGGTACAAATTGAATTGTAGTCATACATTTGGCTATAATTGAAACTACGTGTTTATGTGTAAGGACATTTTTACCTACAATTAGGGCTACATATGAATTTGTAGCGAGAGGAATAACTAACTACAACTTTAAAAAATGTAGCCTAAACAATTAGCTACACGGGTATTAGCTATATATTATAAATGTAAGGATAAATGTAGCCAAAGCTTTTATCTACAAATTTTGGGGTTTTCTCTACAATTTTTTTTGTAGTTAAAGACCATATTTTTCGTAGTGTTTGGAGTTATGATGATTAAGATGTAATTTTTATGGATTTTATGCATTAAATTCGTTTTACAAAAATCACCTTTCATCAAACCATGAAATCAGACCTTGAAAATATTTTTATTATATATAGATTAATTTTCCAATTCCAAAACATATTTATTTGTCAAATTTGGACAAGCAGTTTAGAAGATATGAATTTTTCAATACTGACCAATAGGAAGTTGCCACATCATCAAACTGATCGAGATAATTAGAGAGAGGGAGAGGGAGAAAACACCATCTGACCCAATATCTGGTTTGAAGTTGCATATGTAACAAAACTAGATCTTCTAGAGAAGGTAAAACAATAAGAAACCAAAACCCTAGAAGAACATGGTAAAAAGAGATGGAAATCATCGATTTTCAACATAGAAACATGAGTTTTAAGCATGTACTAAGCAATATATGAGAAGGGGGTTAACAAAACTTGCCTCTAGGAATGTAAGAAGGTCCAAACAGAAATGATCCCGAGATTATAATGTACATTTTCTCCAAGCTAAGCTCCTTTCTTGAGAAAAGATCACCTTCTCCACTTTAGAGGTGCAAACCCTAGCAAAAGAGCATGGAGATGAGATGTTTTAGGGTTTTAGGTGGAGTTTTACCATGTATGGTCATGGTTCTGACCTAGAAGAATGTGTAAGGAAGACTAAAAGTATGAAAATAGGGAAGGAAGGGAGGAAACTTACTAGTTTTGGTCGAAATTACCAAGGAGGAGCTTTAGAAACCCTAATAGAGCAATTTGGAAGCCCTATGAGCCTTCTTCACCAAGGTAGGCTCCCTCTATTACCTTGGGACAGAAACTTCATGGCAAAATACATAAGGAACTATTATATAAGCTAGAGGAAAGAAAAGGAGAGCAAGATTTTTCTAATTGTGAGTTGGGAAGGGGTATACATGGCTATATAAAGAAAGAGGTGAAGCATGAGGTGTCTTAAGGGACTTTCCATGTGTCTTTAGCCTAGGGCTTGATGGCCATGCAAGAGGACAGCTCATGGACTCTTATTGGATATCAAAATTTGGTCCGAAGAGCCCACAGATCCTTCTAGGCCATACCCACCGTTTTTCGAGAAAGAAATAACCTCATTGGTTGATAGCTTTTAAAGATAAGCACCTTTATAAAGAGGGTAATTCCTATAATGCCCTTGGAAAGAAATACCATCAAAACAAGGTGAAACTAGGCTCTCCAATGGTTTAAAATATCGTTAATGGTAAAGGGATATCTAAGGATTAAAATTCAGTTGATAATTTGCAAAGAAAACCTCCCAATTGGGTAAATTGCATAAAAGTCCAGAATGTACCTAAAATTGCATAACTTGCACAAACAACATCCAAATTGAACCAAATTTGAAACTTCGCCTCATTTTATGTTTTCAAATCATATCAAAAAGTTAAATTAAGGTTTATAGAACTTAATTATGGTAATTAATCTTTCACTGAGGTATTTGTGCATAAACCCTTATATTGGTACAATTAGTGAATAAATGTTCACTAAACCACTATAAATTCCACTAATTAAACATAAATGACATAAATGATAGAAATGAGAGGGAAAATTGGGAAAAAGGTTTACATGGAGATTACATCTAAGATTCATTATGTTACATTCCTCTAACAATATTTTCTTTGGGTATATGAGGGGACCTGGTCATCTAGACATTGCGGTTGTCTACACACTGGTTCTGATCTTCTGCAACATTATGCATGGGTTGGATGAGGGTTTATGGGTCTTTTTCAGCTTATGCGTTGAAGATGGCTTTAAAACCCATCCCTCGATCATGTCATTGGTGTCTTCATAGTAGTCCCACATAACATCATAGTCCTCCTCCATCGCTTTGTGACCTATAGTCTCAGAATCATCTTGGCTGGGCTAGACTTGGCAAATCTTGAGAGGATCATAGATGGCTGCATTAAATGGTGTCCCCATACCTTTAGGGGTTAGGTTGGTGATTTTCACCTTACCAACATGATCATCTTGGTCATGTTTGATGCTCTCTCTAGTATTAGGGTGCTCTGGGCACAATTTGCCAACTACAGTGGTACACATACATAATTGCTTCATCCTTTGGAGGGATGATCTTTTCCTCCGACCATTGGTTGTTCTAGGCGATCCGAACATCCATGCTTTCTTTAGTTATGAGGGAAATCTCCACAATGCTGGATGCAATCCTAGGGTAGTCATCATGGTTGCCTTTATTATCCTCTTATATGAGGTAAGGCATCATCATGGGGATGATAACCTTGGTAATACTGACATATTCTTCAGTTATATCCATGACACAAGGGAAGTACGTATGGGGACCTTTATGTTCGGGGCTGAGGTCCCATAAATAATATACTCTCAGTAGATGGTCTTCATTGAGCCGATGTGTTTTCTTCTTGGCTCAGATCTCATGTCAATGATAGATAGTTAGGGTAACCTCTTTGGGGTCAAGTTCATCATAGTAGACACAATGTTGAGTATTTCCAATATGACATCCATGTGGTGATCCAAGGTCGTGCATAGGAATGGGACATAGAATCCTAGGCCCAATACCTTTTGTATTGGAGGAATCTGGATTATCTTTCTATGTCCTTATCATCTAGATCCTAATCCTCAATCTGGGTAGATTGTATCTCTTGTAGCCGTTGGGTAAACAATGTGGGGTCGTACAGGATGGCTAGCCCGTCTTCATGGTGGAACCCAACTAATGTTGGTGATATGAAACATCTTAAAGTGAAATTGGAGATCGTCATCTTTGATGCAGGGTATGGTACTTGTATTATTTGAAGAAGTGGGACCTGAGAGGGGATCCACTCCTTAGTTATTTGAGAAACAAACCCACTTAATCCAAACATACTGTAAGTATGAAGGAAGTTGGTAGATTTTGTTTCTCAAATAGGATGATATACAAAACAAAGTGATTATATTACAGAGTTAGAAATCATAACTATTACAAATATCATAAAAGTATCCAACGACATTCTTCCTTGCCCATTAAGGGTAGCATGACAATACATGGGAGATTATAAACTTATTTTACAAAAAAGAACCCGTTGCAGCGGGCAACCTAGACATCTTGAGTTATCCTCTAAATTAAGCTTCAAGTTCAAGTTCATCATGAGTCATCCTCCACTAACCTACCTACGTATGGGTGGGTTTAGGCAACACCCAGAAGAGGAAACAATCAAACGAAAAAGGGGAAATCCAATATAAATTGGACATGTGTAGAGATTAAACTATTGGGTATTATTTTATGAAAAGGTGAATACTTTAAGAAGTTCCAAATAAGATTGTTCTAATAAACAAGGTAATTAAAGAGAATAGTTTCAGTAGAAATAACAGGTCAAGTAGATGAGGCAATTCTACATAAAGATTAATGTTTCACAAATAAAGAACCTTGCCTTATTGAATTTGACATGCAAATGTTCATGTAAACCGAAAATAGACTAATGATTATTTAAGTAGGGTTGAAACACCATAGTATCATAGCCAAAAAGTGGGTGGAAAAGCACACCCCAGGGGGATAAGTGTGACATGTATATATGTTGAGGGGAAAAGCACACTCTAGATGGAAAAAGCATGCCCTATGTATGGTTGTACTCATGTACCACTACAATTAATAATATTAGTCTAGCCATGCACAAAATAGAGTAGGCAAATATACAAGTTCAGTCCAATATCAATTTATTCCAAATAGAGAGGATGCAATCATCCTTTGAATTATGAAACTTTGGTCAGAGGACCCTCAAAATTGTATTCTCAAGAAGATGTTCATAAAAGTACTGCCAAGAGATGATAAATATATTAAAAGAGTATCCATAATTCAATTATGCCTCATATGGGAAAATGAGGTTTAGTCAACAATAATGCCCATTTCTAATAGGGTGGAAGCACATACCTTATTTTAAAATCCTAAATATCAAACCCACCAAAATATTAGGTTTAGGGTCACATCCTATATTTATTATATATTATATTAATCACACTACTATAGAATGGGGATATGGCATCTGTTATTTTAGGCATTGTGCGTCAGTTTGAAACTGACAACCAAGTAGGCGATCGTAAAACTCAACCATTCTTCATCGATTAGGAACCCAACAATAATAATACTTATTGTCAGTTCTTTTTTAGGGAGGAACTGATGAACTAATGCATAGTTGCAACATATTTATGGTCTTATTTGACCTTTTCTTGTTAGTTGCAAGAAAAGTAACCGACGTCGTTACTATTTCCTTGTCGGAGGGGTAATGACAAATAACTAACGTTGGGTTTATTGATGTCAGTTTTATTAGTGATTGAACAGTGAAAACTTTAAGAATGTACTGTCTGCTGTTTGTATATAACCCACAGTGAAATGGTATGTATTCGGTTATTTCCAAATAACCAACGATAAATGTGTATGTCTTTTTATAATGCAGGCATACAAATCTACTGTCCAGCCTATCAGTCTGTCTGGAGCCTTGTTCTTTAGAACTAAAAGTTCTACGGAACAACAGGCTCCCTGCAAGCATCACGACTTAATAATAGGCCAACACGCCTGCAAGAAAAAGGTAAATTATACAAATTAACATGCCACATTCTTTCATTTCCCCCCCAACTCAAACTGCACACAAATCCATGAACTCACAACTCGATTGTTTCATTTCTCAGCCACATTTCAATTTCATACATATATGCATGAATAAACATTATTCTCTTCCTCATGCCTTCACATTCAAATTCACACACACATGAACTTAACATTCAATTCACACTCACAAAATACATATCAACGTCAATTGCCATCTCAAATTTTAAGTCACAAAGTATAGTAATACATATCAACATTCAATTCACATAAGTACATATAAAAAATTTGACATCAAAGTTTGAACTACCAAAAAATATCAATAAACCGTCAAATGTTTTGTTCAAGTCCACATTTTGGATGAAGTAGTCCGCCCACTGTTCATGTAGGTCATTCTGATGCTCCAATATATAGGGTTTAGTCTTCGGGAAAAAACTACAAAGAGAATGAGACTTCTAATTAGATTTTATTGTTTGTATTATTAAATGAGACTACTTCATTAATATATGATCCAAGACTAATAACTTACATTTTCTATACATTTGATTTGTTCCGCATGATTGACAATCACATGCATATACATCATCACATAATATGTGCATGCCCAACCATTGTCTTGTATAAGGGCTTGTAGATTTACAATTACATTAATAAATATAATTAAGCAGTTTTGGTCATATATTATACAATTAGAATGAGAATACTATACATCAACATTCATCCAAGTCATTGATTTCTTTTTCTTAACTACATTCCCTCCACCGGTATAGAATGCTTTCACATCCTATAAGTTAAATTAACATATATGTTGCATTATTAAATTGTCCTATGATGCAAACATTAACAAATATGTTGGACAGTGAAAAACTATACTTATGCATGAGTCACCAATTTCATTGGGTTTCCCTCATTTGATGGCAATTTTTCACTCAAAAGATCAAGGAAATACACAATCCAAGTATCAGGAACAATCATTAACAACGGCTAGTGCCTATTTCTGAGTGAATTGAAGGCAAATAAAATAAAAATTTAATCTCACAACAAAATTGTATTCATAGGTTAGACATATACATAAAAAGTCAAAAACTTATCTAACATTAAAGGGATCTAAGGTTACGTTCATGGACACACCAATAAACTACATCACAGTAGTCACATATTCTTTGATGCCACTCGGATCTCTAAGTACATCACTAATCAATGATGGCATTAGAAATCACACATTTGCTATTCCAAAGTCATAAGCCACGTAATACAAATGACTAATATATAACCAATACTCAGTTTATATATAGGAAACAATTAAAATTTTCCCATATGATAGGGTATTCACACTCACAGTATTCAAAGTTCTATCATTGATGTGTTCAACCAATCATACTTAAATACCTCATGAACATAAACCAACACTATAGCATTGTCCTACTGTATACATATGATCTCCTCCTCAAGTATGATCATAATGGTATCTATTTGGTCTATAGTGTCTAACCATCTTGTAAATGTCTTGCATTTAGGGCCTAAGGAGTCGAACAACTCCCGTGGAATAAAATGAGGGGGTGGAGGCATTGGAACCTTAGCGGGCTTCTTCTCTGTTGTAGGATGTATGCATATGTTCTAATATTAGCTTTCGATTATTTTATATAAGTTTCAACATACATTTGGCATATCTAAAGAAATATAATAAGTCATTTGGGCCACCTAGTAAAGCCACCTTCTACCTCTTTGACTGTGGTGGCAACTGGGTGATCATATGGGAGAGGTATGTCACTCATTCCAGGAAAGACACATATGACTCTCACATGATAGTGATAAGAGGGAAGAGGAATACCATGAACCACATCAATGATAGAATCCTTGACATCTTCCACGATGTTGCCTGCTGAAACATCGACGATAAGATGACATTTTCTGGCCACCTACATTTTTATGAAACACAAATGTTAATTTGACAAACATAAATATTGACTTGAAGTAAAATTGAGTTGAATTGAATCTTACCTTGACTGTGTCTTGTGGGTCTGAAGGACTATTCCAATGCACTATGTGGGCAAGTGATGAACAAGTTTTGTAACTGCTGGAGAAGTTTGTTCTACGTCGCCTGAGAATCTATATATTTCTCCAAGGCTGCATCGACCAATCTCTACACATACTCCTGGTCCACTTATCCTTTCTTTGTTTGTTTACACTTTTTCTGGGATGAGCCAAAAAAAAGATTTGATCCCATAGCTAGCTCTAGTGCCCCTAACACATTCTAGATGCTCTTCTATCCCTAGAGAAACTATCAACTCATCATGTATACCCTGAGCAATGAACTTGCCCTCCTTTACTTGGGCATCCAAATCCAAATAATTATCATAAAAAACCAACTATTCAGTAAAACTCAACAATCCAGTGAAAAAAGAACAAGGACATTATCACTAGACCAAGAAATTTACCATTTTTGAAGCCACCTCCTGTGTTTCTTGGACGGGGGGTTCTGTGGCTTTGTTTTTCCTTGCATATATTCACTCAATATATCGAGGCAACCATCTAGAAGAACTAGAATACTCGACAGTAGAAGGAGTAGAAATTAAAGGCCCTTGATCTTGCCCTTACCCTTGCCCTTTCGCTTGTTCCCACAACTCACAACTGATATTTATCAGTCGTTCTCCCAAAATATGTTTTCCAGAATAAATCTCAGGGTTTAAGGCATTAGCAATAGTTTTGTTGCAACTCAAGAAGTCATTGTAAAACTCCATAACCTCCCTAACAATATATCCCTCAATGATACTCCCTTCGGGGTGAAAACGGTTCCGAACATCACCTTTAAAAGCACTCATGTACCACTCAAAATGATACATCCAATGCAAGAAAACTTAACCCAACATTTTCACTTCCCTAGTCAAATGGTCAACTAGATGTACCATGATTAAAGAATGAAGGGGAAAATATTTATCAAGTTGACAGAAAGTAACAAACACTTCTCTTTGCAACTTATCTAGAATCTCAAATTCAATTATTTTTCTGCATAAATTATTGAAGAAGAAGAAAAGCCTAGTGGTTTCAAACCTTACATACTTAGGAAGGATAGATCGGATATCCACATGAAATATATGTTGCATTAGAGTGTGACAATCATGAGATTTAAGACTTATCAACTTTAGATCCTTCATTGATACCAATCTATGGATATTGGCTGAGTATTCCTATGGTACCTTAACATTACACAAGCACTCACAAAAAGTTGTCTTCTCCTTTGTAGACAAGGTGTAACAAGCATTAGGTAGATATGTGTAACCACCTTTGGTAACTTCTTTTTTTAATTCTTTCCTTATACCCATTTCACGTAGGTCCATTCTAGATTTGATGCCATCTTTAGTCTTACTGGGTATTATTCAATAGAGTTCCAAATATTGCTATCACAAATATTTTCTCAACATGCCTGACATCGATACAATGTCGAACTGTCAAAGAACTCCAATAAGGAAGATCCTAAAATATCGACCTCTTTTTGAATAAAGACTTTTCACCTGTTGAAGTAGTACACACTCTCTTACCAAAATGATTTACAATGTTGTTTACTCTTGCTTAAACATCCTCCCCTAACATAGGTATAAAAATCCTCCCCTGACATAGGTTTAGGGGCACTCCTTTCCTCTTTTGAGCCACTGAATGTTTTGCGCAACTTTCGGTAAGGATGCACCTTTGGTAGAAACCTTCCATGACCAAGATATACAATCTTACCACCATGTTTCAGTCTGATAGAATCTATATTTTCATCACATATAGGACATGCCCCAGATCCTTTGATGCTGTAGCCAGACAAATTCCCATAAATAGGAAAGTCATTAATAGTACAAAACAAACATAGCACATAAATTAAAAATCTCTCAACGCAAAGAATCATATGCCATCACACCTTCTCCCCATATTTTCTTTAGGTCATCAATTAGAGGTTCCAGGTAAACATAAATACCATTGCCAGGTTGTTTGGGGCTCAATATCAGCAATGACAACATGACATACTTATTCTTCACACACAACCATGGAGGAAGATTGTATACAACAAGCATGAGATGACAAGTACTATGTTGGATACTTAATGTTCCATATGGATTCACCCTGTCCATACAAAGTCCAAGTCTTAAATTCATGGCTTCTTTGCCAAATTTAGGATACAATAAATATATCTTCTTCCATTGTGGGGAATCAGACACATGTCATAGCATACCATCATTGTTTTTCTTTACCTCTGCATGCCAAGATAAATTTTTTGCATCCACGACATTAGCAAACAAGCATTAAAACCTGGGTATTATGGGAAGATGCCACATCACCTTGGTAGGAGACTCAATTTTGGTCTTACTCAACGTTGTCCTTTTGTACCTAGGCACCCCACATATCAGACATTCTTTCAGATTGATATAGTGTTTTGAAACAATACACAATCATTCAGGCATTCATGTATGTTCTTATCCCTCATTCTTATTGGGCACAACATCTTTTTCATTTGGTATGTTCATATTGGAATCTCATTGCCTTAAAGGAGAATTTATTTCAACAAAGAAAACATAAAAGTGAAGCTTTTGTCACTCCATCTATGGTTAGTACAATCTCAACACATTGCTCAACTTCACAAACTTAGTACAACCTACGTATAACAGTTCCTCAACATTGTGCATAACATTTCTAAATAAGATAGATGGGTCTGTGGCATTTACCCCACAATTATATAGCATCACATCAACCATGTCTGTTGGAATTGTTTCATTCTCATCAGCATCGTCTGTCATTTCTTCTTGGATAAAAATACCACTATCAATATATGCTAATCTCATACTAGGAATCTCTCCATGCCAATACCATTATGTATAACCCTATATAATCCCATTGCATATGATCTTTGATCATGTCAATAGTGTCAACTTTTAGGTTGTTGCTATCATTCCTACAGGGGAAATAGAACAGATCTCTAGGTTGTTTTCTATATTCCTCTACAAATCTCACAAACTCATCGAGACCATTAATAAACTCCAGAGTGCACTGATTTAGTTTAGACATTCATGATCGATCTATTTCTATATAATCAGATGGGAGATGAGTAGCTCATCATGTTCTAGCTAGTAAGTTAATTTTAGGAAAAAATATGTTTGAATAATTGAGCCCTAATCATCTAGTAGCATTCACATTCATGAATGTGTACCACCTATCCCATTCTCGATCACTTCATCTCACGAGTAAGTGCATAATGCATCTTTGATTTCAATAAATTTCTGCAACATTTCCCTGTAGTTCACCAAGTACACCGATATAGATGGGCAAATACCCACCTACATGTGTACCTAGAGAACAAAGGGGAAATGTTTTTGAAATTTATTGAAATTGAATACACATTATACACTTACATCCTATGTTAGATGAAGTGCTCAAGAACATTCCCAAATTGAGGACCATCCAAGGTTTACTCCTAATGAGTAAACCTTGGACAAATTCCTAGGCCAACAACATGGTTTAGAAATTAGGGTTTACAAATTAGGGTTTATAAATTACCATTTACATAGTAGAGTTTAGAAATCAGGGTTACATATTAGAATCCAAGGATTAGTAGTAGCATTGGTGGCCGATGGAGGAGCTGAAGGCGTCAGTAGGGGAGAAGGGAATAGCATGGAGGTAGTAAGGAAGAGGAGGACCAGAGGTCACTGAGAATCGCTAGAGCACCTGATTTTAGAGAACGTGGGCAGGGGAAAGAGGGGGGAGGGTGTCTCACAAGGTTAAGTAATAATTATACCATTGATTATTTAAAAAACCAACCATCTAGGGTTTAGGTCGTCAGTTGTCCATAAACAACCACCAACCAAACCAATTTTTTTTCATTGTTTGTCCTTGATAAACTGATGCCTAAAATTATGACCCAAAGATACGTACGTCGTTGGTTGTATGCAAAAAAGAGACACTAAACATCGAGTGGGGGTGAATAATTTTTGTGGAACACATGAAACAAACATGTTTCTCGTCAGTCCTCTTTAGAAAGAACCAACACGAAATGCCAATTGATTTCCATGGGGCAGATGCACATCCACCTATTTATCTCATCAGTTTTACAGACAAAAATCAGTGATGTACAAACTGGTCATATCATATTCCTTGTGTCGTTGCAAGAAAAGAAACTATCCTATTGCTATTAAACTATTACATTATAAAGAGAAACCTCAAGTTACAATTGAGGGGATCAACGATAGGAAAAAATTTAACTTTACATTGGGAAGAGGGAGGTAGAGGCTTGGTATGCAGAGTGAGATAAAATAGGAATAAAACCATACCATCCAACCACACATAGATTAGGGTTTAGCCCATAACCATGCTCCACATCCACCATCAAAACTACTTTTAGGGTGATGAGTGTAGACTGCATATATATCATATATATATATATATATTAGTTTGAGATTATGTGGTCTTCGATCAGATACACTTATGAGGGTAGTTTAAACATTCACACCACATGTAATGAATAAATGACTAAACCAAAATCCAATCATATCGATTATCCTAGAACACAGTAAATAGATGTGGCTCTAATACCACTATTGGAAAATACAAGCATAGAGTATAGTAGCAGAAATAAAATTTTTATCTATCTTTATTCCCATAACAGCAAGATCACGTCAACTACTATGGAATAGGAAGTATGGTTTTAGCAAGTTATACATGGTCCTGGAGCAAGTCCAGAAAGAAAACTCGATTCTTTACAACTGTTGACTAGTTGCTCTTGGATGATGATTGTGTAGCTCCTGGTCTTCACCATGAACAGCTGTCCTTGCAACCTCTGTAGTGTCTCTGGTGGTCTCTCCATAGAGTGCAGGTTGTCTTTGCTCTCTGATCCACAGCCAAAGGACTCGTGCCTCTAGATTAGTCCACACAGACCAACTAGAACTCATGTCGTTAACCAAGAATGGATAGAAAGGAGTTGTCCCTCCAGTTGGTGTACCAGTCACCAACCTGCTCTCCCACCAACAACGATCACCAAATATTTCTCTCCCATAGCTATCCCTCCCTATTGGGAAGGACTTTCTTGGGCTCTCTTGGTTACCACAACCAAAGAGGAAAACAATTATCAGAGGAACTAGTTCTCAATTTTCTATGTTGTGTCTTGGGAAGCCCCCAATACCCCTCCTTTTATTGGTGGGGTTTGGGTTGGGATTCCCGGTATGTACAGGATTGTGTGAGAGTGGAAGGGACCAAAAGAACTTGAACTTTTGCAACCTTCAAGACACCAAACGGTCATCTGGAACACCCAACTGGTCATCTGGTGTGTGAGACACTCATCTCATACTACCATACAATCATCTAGAAGTTTCCCAATTGAATATGGATTTGGCATTTTTTATTCCAATTAATATCACATATTAATTTACTTGCACCCCAAGTAATGTGCAATCAAAACTATTCAGGAAACATACAAAATATTCATTCGGTCCAACCAAGCCATCTCATACAAGTGAGATGCCCGTCTCATTCACCCAGACAGTCGTCTGGTGAACCTAAGTCGAGCCTATTAGTTCAACAACTCAAACCGGTCAGTTCACTCCTCAATTTGGGCAAAATAAGCTGATTCAATCTCTGATCATCCTACAACCCAAACGGACATCTCAACACTTGAGATTCCTGTATAGCTATCCAAACAACCGTCTCACTCAATGAGATGGTCGTTTGATAGTCCAGTCAACCAAGCATGAATTGAATACCTAAACACTTTATTAATCAATCCAATTGTCATTCAAGATCAAACTCCTCTTCTAGATGAGTTCCTATATGTGTGACCGTATATGTCCCATATCACATTGGCAGTGAATGTCCATAACTAATTTATGACATCAAAAGTAGAGAGCAGTGCCTAGTCTCACATCAGTGCTACCCAAGTGAATGGAAAGTTGGAGAAAACTTCAACCTACAATCTGTAAAAGGTGTTGTAGTGATCATATAATTCCTTTATCTCTGATATCTAGGATCTACTCGAGGCATGGATGGCCATACTCTCAATGTTCAATCCATGTTTCTTGAACCAAGAGTAGTCTGTCTGAGATAATGTGACCTCAATATCATATATGATTCACATGTGCATGTGCATGCGTTTCTTAGTCTCGCTTTTCAAGTGGCCATGATATCATACTCTAGTGGGAGGGACAAATCCCATATATATCACTCACAATCTATCCCCATGTATCAAAGTCACCCAATCCTCACCTTTATAACAACCCATGTTTCATGACTGTGTTTGATGATGTCAAAGCATACCCAATGACATGTTATGAGTGCACTGATTTCAGGTCTAAGAATCACAATCACCACCTTCACTATGAGACATGACTATGACCACCATAAACATGTATCACTCTCAAGGTGGGTTTGCTCGATACACTATTCCCTTAACATGTATCTATGTGCTTGGTTTGATATTGCCATATCATGACCAATGAGATTTTGTAATCAACCAACCCACACTCTAGTATTATGTGTTTCTAGTGTCTATCAACCTTCCACAGTAACAGCCGACTAGGGACAAAATAAGAATGTACATACTCTTAGCATTTGTATGATCTCATTTCTTCCAAGTATAATACTTGAATACATACATAATTGAGTATTGTCATTCTATAGACATTCACTCTGTCTCCTCATTATCTCAATACTGAGTGAAATAGATGTATTTGGAAGCTTGCCTTTATATGTATTAATCAAATCCTTTATGGTATATGCCATGTCAATCATCATATGATTGGGTCTATGGGCATACCTTACCAACAGCTCGGTGAAGACCCCCCATTCTCCACCTCCTAGTAGCACCAGCTTGTGATCAACTCTCCTCTAAGGTGGAATGGCGTGGGTGTATGGTGGAAGATGACCAAAAACCCTAAAACAGGTGTTTTTGAGGTGGAAGATGATGGAACAGAGGTGCAATGATGTGGGTATGGATGGGAGCTGAAATGGGGAGGCTAGAGTGGTTGTAGGGTAGCTAACCTCCATGCTACAACCACCACCATGGTATATATAGGTGGTAGGGAAGCACTAGGTTAAGTGGAGGTAGAATAGGAAATGCCGTGCAAAAGTTGTGCTTGGTTTGTATGTAACACGACCATGATGGGAAGCATGGCCGTGGTGGGTAGTGGTGAATGTGGTCGTGGTGGAGTGGAATAGGTGAGATCGAATTGGTCAAAAATCATAGTAGAATTTTGGGATTTTGGGTGGCTGGTGGCACGACCATGATGGTCACCATGGCTGTGATGGGTTACTAATAGAATGACCCTGGTGGGCACCATGGCCATTTTGGTTGAGGAAGACTCTGCCTGTTCTGTGAAGAATGACCGTTCTGCTACTTGTCCACACGGCCGTGTTGTGGTGCATGGCTATTTTGTTAAACTTGCATTTTGAGTGTCTTGAACTTGATCTCCTGTGATTTTTTCTTGAGCCAAAATGACCATTCTGTGGTACCACAAACATGTTGGTCTTCTCAGTGGCACTTTGATCTTGAGCTTTGTGTTTCCTTGGAATTCTTTATTTCAATTGATCCTTGGCCACTAGAGGTAGGTCGAGGGAGCCTTGGACTTGACTATGGATGTCTATAAGGGTAGAGAAACCCTAGGATCATTCTTTCTCTATCTCTTCCATCCAAGAGTGGTCTATGTACCTGAAAAACATGCAAATAATGTCCCTAAGTGCATTTTACACAAATATGCATATTGAGGGAAATAACATGTAATATAACATGTTTAGTTGTGGATAAAGTACAAAATGACAGAAGATGAAACCCTAAATGAGGGTTGCATCACCACCCCAAACTTAAAACATACTTGTCCTCATGTATGCTCCAAGTCAACCTCTCTACAATTTTCCCCAATCAAGAAATGACAAATACAATGCAAAAGATGAATATTGACGGAATGGGCTCGATTGTGACTATGTACATGCATTCCACCCCTCTCCTCTCCTCTTTCACAAACCAATCATGATTAAAACACTAAGCATGCAAACTTTAAATATAGAGCATAGAGAACACAACAATCTGTATGACTATCATATAACTCCAGGTAAACTATTTCGTGAAAGTAAAGATTAAAAATGACTAGTTTTGTTGGTTTACATTCATGCATTCAATATCACATGTCCATCCACACTAATTAATCCACATGGCTGTGAAAAAGGTCAAAATGAGCTAGGTTTGATTTTTTCTAGCTCAATTGGCATGCAAATGGAAGAACGGGTTGTGGTAAGAGTTTTAAGTTGTTTACATAGGATCACTCATGTTTTTCTTTATTTAGATGCTCTTACACATGAGAATATTTTATTTTCCATTTTTGCATTTTTTCTTTTTCTTTTTCTTTTTCTTTTTCTTTACCCTTGGTGTAGCTAGGGTACATGCTGGTGAGAATGAAGTGAGGGGGTATAGATATGCCACCCATACTCTTAGAGGTGGCTAAGGATGAATATGTACACTTTGGCATCCTTTGATGAGGTAGAGAGGTAAGAATATGGTAGAAGAAATTGAATCAAAGAAGGGTTTGGGAGAGGTCGTGGATAAGGGGGACATAGAGGGCGTGGACAGGGGAGATGATGCATGGGTTTTGAGTCACTTTTATAGGCTTATTTTATATTTGTTTTATGCATGTATTTGTCATTTTCTTGATTATATTTGCATAATTCACTATAGTTGGCCTTTAAACTCTTTTTGCATCAAATTATACTTCTTTTATCATATTTATATGATTTTATATAATCCTCGGACTTATACACATGTTTCGGCACTTTTTCAGGCACTTTTGCATTGTCTAGAGTCGATACTATCGACCCTGGTGTCGATAGTATCGACATTTTATCAGAAAGAAATCCCAAAACGTGATTTAGGAAGGAAAAACCTGTATCATGGTCGATACCATCGACCTTGGGTCGATACTATCGACAGCGTCGGGATCTGGCGATTTTCAGCACTAAAATGGAGCGTTTTAATCCGACGGTTGAGCTTTTTCGAAGCCGTAAAGTGGTCCTATGACCTAAGAAGAGCACGGATGGCCCGAGGGGGATCTCATATTGTGTTTCACAACATCCAATAATGAGGGAGAGAGAGAGGAGACGAGAGACAAAGGCCGTCAACCGAGCGATCCGGGCACCTCCGACGGGCGATTTTGCTGTCGGAAGACTGCAAAACGCGTGTTTCTCAAGGAGGATCTCCATGAGCACCTTCGTATCAGAGGTTACACGAGTTTTCTCCATGTTTCCCACGTTTTTCTTCTCTACTCCTATGTATTCTCCATTGTCAACCATGTGGGGCTAATCCCCATTGTTCCTTAGGACCCGGGAGTAGCCCGGGGAACCGTTATATTGAATTTTTGCATGAATTGATATAGAATTCTCGTTTCTTGGATATATAATTATGGAGATTGCTTGATTTACTTATGCTTCATGACCATAGGTAAAGAATTAGACTAATAATTACTCTGGAAAGGGGATTAAAGGTCAGAAAACCCACTTTTATACACCATCTTATGCGTTCCTTAGACTAGGCGACGTACAGATAGTGGAGAGATACCCAGAGTCATCGTTAATGCGCCTAATCTAAGATATAAATTTCTACGAAAGTAGAATTGGCTTAGATTTGGGTAGTGGATTGTACCGTGAAAGCGGGCAATCTTGATTACAGGCTCTTTATCCAAGATTCGATAAAATCTACATTATTTATGCAAGATATTCGGTATAACGAGACCCCGTGGTGAAATCGGCAGTCCTAAGGAATCCCATTCTCATTTGATTAAACCAACATTTAATCATCGCTCTCTTTGTTTTCACTTTATTTTCTTTTCTTTTTCAAACCAATCAACTCTTTTAATCAGTTTAGCTGATCGCAACCAGTTAGTAGTAGTCTACAAAAATTCACGTTTCCCTGAGTTCGACTCGGGCCTCACAAGGCCTATATTACATTGATACATATACTTGCGTTTGCACGCACAGTTTACGCGTGTCAGGAGACTCGATCATCAATCGGAAGATGAAGTGGAGAACAACGCCATGGAAATGCCACCAACTAACCAAGACCAAGAGGAGGAACATGCTCGTCACGACTCTGACGTTGAGATGCTTACTACAGGCAAAGCGTCATTAACCAAGCCATCCTTTAAGGAGGCATCGAAGAGGAAAATAGGGCCAGTCCTTCCGAATTCGGTGTCCCTAGACACCCTACTGATGGGGGACTTTATCAAAAATGTAGGAGTCCTTCCTTCATTCATAGTTAAACCTAGCATTCTTCCACCGCTTCTTGAGCCCTGG
Source organism: Alisma plantago-aquatica (assembly GCA_963693085.1). Lineage (NCBI taxonomy): Eukaryota > Viridiplantae > Streptophyta > Magnoliopsida > Alismatales > Alismataceae > Alisma > Alisma plantago-aquatica. The sequence goes on from OY856412.1 coordinate 787,381,829, forward strand.
AAGAATGACATGATTATTAAAGCTTTGGACCAGAACCTGGGATACCACGCTTTGGTGAATTGCATATATGATAACACCCAAATCTACGCATATTATCTATGCATTTTATCTATAGTTTTGTGTCACTTTGGTCTTAATTTTCCCAATAATGCTCATGTTTATGCTTTCTATCTCTTCATAGATAATGTAGTTAGAATAGCCAATAATGTAGCTAAATAGCCAATGTTGGACTTGCATGCACCAAACATAGATGATCAACCTCTTATCCTTGCTCTCTCTGCTAAACCGAGGCCCAGTGAATTGTATTATTTGATATTTCGTCTAATGATGAGCACTTATTCATGGGCCCAGTTTAGCTCTAATTACTTGCTTATATTGCCTAATTCACATCATACATCATGACCTAGGTTAATTGACTTTATCTCAATTTTTATTGGTTTTATTCTTGATATACATGTCTATTTGTGCCCAAAGCCAGTGGGGTCATCCCTTTTATATGAATGCGCAGCTACAGTTCCCATCCCTTTCTCTTCCCCCAGCCAACCCTACAATGTTTATCGCGATCGTGGCTTTGTTCTGCCCGCGATCTTTGCTGCGATCGTGGCTTTGTGCTACTCATGATATTTTTCATGACCACAGTTGTTATCACTACCTCCACTTCCCACTCTTCACAGACACCCGACTGCGATCTTCCAAGGTCGCGATCTCAACAGCCGCCACATGCCCATGATCAAGCTTCACCCTGCCTAACACCGCAACTACCTCCTCATCTCAATCAATGCCTCTCACAGTGATCACCTTCCCTCACATCTCCTCTCTTCATGCCATCTTCATCTGCATGAGAGCTTCACAGATAACTGCTTGTGATCCCTGGATCACGATCTACACTCCAGACTGTGATCACTACTACAACAACAAGTATCGCGACCTCTTCTCACGTCCAGACCACGATCTTTACTGCTACCTCAACGTTGCAGAAGACCCGAGGTCCGCCATCGCCCACTGCTTGCCACCACCACCATCATGACTCCTCGACCACCTGCTCCTCTCGCAGCGACCACCACTTTCAGCAAAATTACATCCTGCTACGTCCTCCACCACCGCGACTGGATGCAGCCAGAAGATCGCGACCACGCCGCCACCTTGCCTGCGATCTTTATCGTGACCTCCTTAGAACCGCGGACACATGTCTGTGATCCTCACCGTGACTTGCTCCCCCTCATGTAGGGCCACGAACTCCCCTCATCTACATGATCGCTCAACCCTAGCGGGTATAAAACGACCACCGCTCATTCCACAGGGGCAAATCTCACCCAAGCGCATCTCACCCTAGAGCCGTCGAGCGGCCGAAGGAGAGATTTGTCCATCTACCACACACAGATTAGGTTCAGCCACCACCACCCTCTCCTCCAAGGTCGACGACTCCAAGGCTACAGCCAGGGTAGGTTGCAGACTCGAAGGCCTGACCTAGAAGAGAACTGGACCGATCCACAGCCATCCAGCAGCTCCGTTCTCCACGTCCATCCATCCACCCTCCACTTGCTTAGGATCTACAGTGGAAACTAAGATCCGACGGCCACAGTACACTACCATCCATCCATCCATCCGTCCATATAACCAGATCTGAGGTGGAAGCCATAGACCTGGTTCATCCATCCGTTCATCCACATCTGCCAACGCATCCACACTGCTATTTGGGCCAAATCTAGAGAGAGAGACAGAACCAAGGAGTCTAGATTTGATCAAGGTAGAGGCCCAAAAGATGAGATCTAGTCTATACGAAGGCAAAGGAGCGAGAGCCACCTCTCTTCTACGGGCTACTTCTCTTCTTCTTCTCCTTTCTTCTACCGTGTTCCTTGGTTTCTTGTACAACAATGTTTTTCCATCTTTGTTCAATGCTAACCATGCTTGTCTATGACTAGTTAGCTCCTTCTTGGCCATGTAGCCCGATCTGGGCATGTTTATGTACTTTTTCCTTAAGCAAGTAGATTCATATCAGATCTAGTATGTTGCATGTTCTATTTTCTCTTTCTAAGTTATGATTGCTAGTTTGGTTGATCTCTTACTCACTTGAACTGCTATTTCTACCTGTATCGAGAGATCCATTGTAGGAATAACTAAGAGATGATAGTTTGGATCCGAACCCGAGAGGAGAAAGATCTGAGGTATTCTGTTCCTAACCTTCCAGAATACTCTAAGACTTGAGAGGGAATCTTAGAATATTCTGGGGTGTTGATTTGTCACCCTCGAGAGAGGTTAGATGACATATCGTTGATGGTTTTAGTCACACATCGTGAGAGAGAGTGGGAGGACCCCACAGGACAGATGCCATTGTACGTACTAGATGATTGCTTAGGTGTTCGAGGGTTGTCTATGCCTGACAATGAGTACATAGACTGTCCCATTTGCAGTTACATAGACAAAAACTCTCTTTCTCTGATTAGTAAAACCACGAGCTTTGTTTTCTTTTCTATTTTTTCTCTTTTAATTCGTGACAACCCACTAGACTAGTTCTAGAACTTGCTTTTATCGACTATCATCTTGGCTTATCTGACCCAAGAATGAGATCTATGGCTACCTAAATGTCACCACGTCCCTGTGTTTGACCCCATATATCTACTTCGACCCCGTAATAAAAGTTACGGGGGCCTAGAAGGATTCAGGTTATAAATGTAAAGCTTGATTCCTTCCTTTGTTCTGCATTTGTATCCGGATGCGAGAAAAAGGCCGATCAACTTTTTGGCGCCGTTCCCGGGGATGTGGTTTTTCCACGTTTACACACCTAAAGGATTTTGTTCTGTCACTATAAGCATGTATATATATGCATAATTTTTTTTTGTTTTAAACATACCTGTTCATATATACTGAATACCTTTTATTTTTCTTACACCTTTTTCAGCCATGGATCTCGCTTCGACAAGACAAGTGATCTTGTCCACCTGTCCTCCTGAGTTTTTCCACAATTCCGATTGCTGGAAAATAATTGAAGGTCGTGCTCTAAAACTAGTCGAGTTATACTCGCCTCCACCATCGTCGTATGATGAAATTCCAACAAAGGAGACTGTCAGTCAGCCCTCGACTCCATGCTATCATGGGATCAAGAGCTGATTAAGGCAGTGGAGTTGGCTAGGGAAAGTATTCACGCACTCACCTCCTTAGCTCCTCATCTCCAAGAAGATGTCGATCCAATGAAACAACTACTAGAAGAGCAGGATCATCATCTCAAAGTAGCCACCGAGGCTGCAGACCGCAGTAGTAGTTTGCTTCAAACTGTTGAACAAGGATACATCCTAAAGCATTAGTTTGATACATTGGATTCCCCTTATACGTGCATGGCAGAATCGAAGAGTCTTGAAGGCATTGTTGCTCAAGTACAACAACTTCATGATAAAGATGTTGAACAAGGCAAGAGACTCCAAGAGCTCATCAATTTGGTTACAATTTGGTTACAACTACCATCACAAGACAATGAAGATGTTAGTCATCAAGACCATTCCATTGGGTCTAAAGTGGAGTATGCATCACCATCCTATTCAGACCATCAAATGGATCCACCAGGATTTTTCTATGAAGACCAACCCACTTGGGGAAGCCCTTCATTCTATCCAGATGACCCAACTGATGAACCAATGGAAGATATGAGTCATAGACATGAATGGGTCTATGGTGACAATGATGAAGATTCTAAAAGCCAAGTTTACTCACATCAAGAAGGTTGGTTTGAGGAACCAGAGTCAGATATTGAACCATACCAGGGTGATATATCTCATATTGAGACAAGTCACTTAGCTTCGATTAGTACGCCGATCATGGTTTGGAACAATTTGTTTGATGACGACGACATCTAATCGACATGGAGCAGTGAGTATACTGACGATGACGAGTTGGAACAACACGAGCCGCCATTTGCACCCATACCTTTACAAGGTAGGGTGGACGTCAAGGGGGCAAGATGGACAATCCACTACAACATGGATGCTGAGCATGAAGATACCCCTGACTCCACGCCAGGTGATAAGATTGGGGTGGTAGAACCACAAACCGATTCTTCAAGGAGTACTTCTTGTTCAGAAGAAGATTGGATGACCCATATTGTATATAGTAGCTTATCTGAGCATCCAACCTCAAGTTCAGAGATGGATGGAGGAGAAATGAATCCTAACCAAGTCATTCAACCTATCCCCTCCATCTTATCCTGTGTCGACATCCCATGACCTTCATATTCAGATTCATATAATGAAAGGTACCCTGAGAATGATATGGCGAAGAATTCATCCCAGTGTAGTTCAAGCCACTTCCAGCACAAAAATGACTTCACTGAGTCACCAGATTTCACTTCAATTCTTCAGACTCGGTAGGGCACACATCTATGCCTATTCTACTGTGATTATGTGGCAAAACCCGTCGGCAAGACACAGGTGACACAAGTCCCAAAACTTAGGATTTGGGATCCCAGTGTCAGTATCGTGGGGCATCCACCCCCTTTTATCTTACCCACCCTCCTGCCCTTTTATTACAATAAATTTTGCTCTTCATGTATTGTTAATTAGTTTCTTTCCTTTAACTATTTTATATCCTTGCATCCATGCATCATCTTTATAACTTCAATAACTGCCATTAAAATCATGCATTCTTGCCTCACTATTACAAGTTTAAGTCTTGCTCGAGGACGAGCAAAGTTTTAAGCTTGGGGTGGTAGGCTTCACCTTTTTATCTCTCCATCCTTCTAGCATGCATGTTTACTTCCTGCATTTAGTTTTAAATTTTCAATTTTTTTAGCTTTTTAGCTTTGCAATTATGGCTATATGGTGCGAATCTAATAGATAAATGCTTGACCTTATGCCTAAATGCACTTTTTTATCTTAAAAATTACTTGACCTTTTGCTTGACTTGCTCTTTGACTCTTTCTTTGAGTTTGGTTATAAATCTAAGGTTATGTCCATTTTTTATAGCTTAAAGCAAAATTCCCTTGATCTATGTCATGAATGGAAAATCCATGGCAAAGGACCGTTGGAATGAGCTAAAACATGATCAAAGACTCCTAGCTACGAATTCACGAGCTTACCTCTATTTTAAGGATTCTTGAATCATAATTGCAACTTTTCACATAGGTGTCAAGAAGATCATGATGAGTTTTGAGCTATAATCAAGATGAAGTACTTTCCTTGATGGACTACGTTCCTTCTCACATTAGATTGAGTCAAAAAGATGAAAAAAAATATATAAAAATGTGCAAAGAGGCTTGGCCGCCCATAAAATCCTAAAAATATCAGTATAGTTCCCACCCAAGCCTACAAATAGAATGAAGATGATAAAATCATGAGTGTGAACAATAAATGAGCGTTGTTTTCTCTTTTAGGAGAGTTGAGGATGGTGCCCAGCCGATGTATGATTGTGCTCATGAATGCGGGTATGTTGTTCCTGGTAGTATCATTCCAAACGCTCATTAGAGATTCACTAGGAAACCCCTAGGTGACCTATGAGATCATCTCAGTAGCATGGTTGGTTCAAGCACAGTACGAGGAGTTCGTCTCACTGCTCTGGGCCAACTAGCTCAGACTACAGAGACTGTTGCTCGTTACATGGACCAACCTGATGCAGACCGGGATTCTCAGAAGTCATTAGAGTCTTTTTGTTTTTGTTTCTTAAGGACATGAATAAGTGAGAGGCGCGTTGTTCTGGATTGGATCATGGTGATGGCTCATTTCTCATCACCAACGTGATCACCTATGTGACAATTTTCTCATATTTAATAATTATGATTCAAACCCTCATGAGTATCGACATGCTATAGTGAATTTGCTTAATCTTGTCTAGAAACTCTTTGATCTTGCTTTGGCAAGACTGTGGTTGATTGGTGGGGTTTGTTCTGAATTGACATGGATCAGGAGAATTGATGTTTTAAACTTTTTTTCTTAACCTTAGCATCTATTTCCAAGATTAATTTGGATGTTATCTTTTTGTTCTTTGAGCACAGTCTTGCTTGAGGACAAGCAAGTTTTAAGCTTGGGGTAGTTGATAACACCCAAATCTACGCATATTATCTATGCATTTTATCTATAGTTTTGTGTCACTTTGGTCTTAATTTGCCCAATAATGCTCATGGTTATGCTTTCTATCTCTTCACAAATAATGTAGTTAGAATAGCCAATAATGTAGCTAAATATCCAGTGTTGGACTTGCATGCACCGATCTTAGATGATCAAGCTCTTATCCTTGCTCTCTCTGCTAAACTGAGGCCCAATGAATTGTATTATTTGATATTTCATCTAATAATGACCACATATTCATGGGCCCAGTTGAGCTCTAATTACTTGCTTATATTGCCTAATTCACATCATACATCATGACCTAGCTTAATTGACTTTATCTCGATTTGTATTGGTTTTATTCTTGATATACAGGTCTATTTGGGCCCAAAGCCAGTGGGGTTGGCCCTTTTATATCAATGCGCAGCTACAATGCTTGACCCTTTCTCTTCCCCCAGCCAACCTTATAATGTTTATTGCGATCGTGGCTTCGTTATGCCCGCGATCTTTGCCGCGATCGTAGCTTTGTTCTACCCGCGATCTTTGCCGCGATCGTGGCTTTGTGCTACCCACAATATTTTTCACGACCGCAGTTGTTATCACAAACTCCACTTCCCGCTCTTCACAGACACCCGACCGCAATCTTCAAGGTCGCGACCTCAACAACCGCCACCTGCCCGAGATCAAGCTTCACCCTGCCTACCACTGCAGCTACCTCCTCGTCTCAATCAATGCCTCTCACAGCGATCACCTTCCCCCACATCTCCTCTCTTCTCGCTATCTTTACCTACATGAGAGCTTCGTAGACAACTGCTCGTGATCCCTAGATCACGATCTCCACTCCATACCGCGATCACTACTACAACAACAAGTATCACAACCTCTTCTCACATCCAGACCATGATCTTTACCGCTACCTCAACATTGCAGAAGACTCGAGGTCCACCATCGCCCGCTACTCATCACCACCACCATCGCAACTCCTCGACCACCTTCTCCTCTCACAGTGACCACTGCTTTCAGCAAAACTATAGCCTGCTACGTCCTCCACCACCACGACCGGATGCAGCCAGAAGACCACAACCATGCCACCACCTCACCCACGATCTTTATCGTGACCTCCTCAGAACTGTAGACACCTATCCGCGATCCTCACCGTGACCTGCTCCCCCCTCACGCAGGACCGTGACCTCCCCCCATCCACATTATCGCTCAACCCTAGTGGGTATAAAATGACCACCGCTCACTCCACAGGGGGGAATCTCGCCCAAGTGAATCTTGCCCAAATGCATCTCACCCAAGCACATCTCGCCCTAGCTCCGCCGAGTGGCTGAAGGAGAGATCCTTCCATCTACCACACATGGATCAGGTTCAGCCGCCACCACCCTCTCCTCCAAGGTCGACGACTCAAGGCTGCAACCAGGGCAGGTTGCAGACTCGAAGGTCTGACCTAGATGAGAACTGGACCGATCCACAACCATCCAACAACTCCATTCTCCATGTCCATCCATCCACCCTCCACTTGCTTAGGATCTACGGTGGAAACCGAGATCCGACGGCCATAGTCCACTACCATCCATCCATCCATCCGTCCATGTAACTAGATCTGAGGTGGAATCCGTAGACCTGGTTCATCCATCCGTTCATCCACATCTGCCAACGCATCCACACTACTATTTGGGCCAAATCTAGAGAGAGAGAACCAAGGAGTCCAAATTTGATCAAGGTAGAGGCCCAAAAGACGAGATCCAGTCTATATGGAGGCAAAGGAGCGAGAGCCACCTCTCCTCCATGGGCTACTTCTCTTCTTCTTCTCCTTTCTTCTACTGTGTTCCTTGGTTTCTTATACAACAATGTTTTTCCATCTTTGTTCGGTGCTAACCATGCTTGTCTATGGCTAGTTAGCTCCTTCTTATCTATGTAGCCCGATCTGGGCATGTTTATGTACTTTTGTCTTAAGCAAGTAGATTCGTATCAGATCTAGTATGTTGAATGTTCTATTTTCTCTTTCTAAGTTATGATTGCTAGTTTGGTTGATCTCTTACTCACTTGAACTGCTATTTCTGCCTGTATCGAGAGATCTATTGTAGGAATAGCTAAGAGATGATAGTTTGGATCCGAACCCGAGAGGAGAAAGATCTGAGGTATTCTGTTCCTAACCTTCCAGAATACTCTAAGACTTGAGAGGGAATCTTAGAATATTCTGGGGTGTTGGTTTGTCACCCTCGAGAGGTTATATGACATATCGTTGATGGTTTTAGTCACGCGAGTGGGAGGACCCCACATGACAGATGCCACTGTGTGTACTAGATGATTGCTTAGGTGTTCGAGGGTTGTCTATGCCTGAGAACGAGTGCATAGACTGCCCCGTTTGCAGTTACATAGCCAGGAACTCTCTTTCTCTGATTAGTAGAACCACGAGCTCTGTTTTGTTTTGTTTTGTTTTCTTTTCTTTGTTTTCTCTTTTAATTCGTGACAACCCGCTAGATTTGTTCTAGCACTTGCTTTTATCGACTATCGTCTTGGCTTATCTGACCCAAGAATGAGATCTGTGGCATCCTAAATGTCACCACATCCCTGTGTTTGACCCCGTATATCTACTTCGACCCCGTAATAAAAGTTGTGGGGGCCTAGAAAGATTCATGTTGTAAATGTAAAGCTTGATTCCTTCCTTTGTCCTGCATTCGTATCCGGACGCGAGAAAAAGGCTGATCAATATAGATCCCATGGGGTCTCTCTGAACAATTCTATGTGATTGTTCTAGAGCATGGCTACTACATAATCTAGTTGGCTAGCGAATTTGATTTCATTAAAGTCACGACAGATGGTCCCTAGATGATCTTTGGTAACTATATCTTGATGCAATCCTGTCATCCAGAGTTCAGGCCATCCAACTAGATCCCCAAGAAATTGGTTGTCTGGGTTAGAATCCTAGACCTCCCAATCCATCTGTGCCAAAACAAACTTCTAGAGAGCATTGGCAACTCACTTGGTTGAACAATTAGAATTGATGAAAACACTATCCAAGGACATCAAGGAAAATTTGTGAGGATGGATGTTTAAGTCGACATGTCACGACCATTACTTCTAAGTTTCATCCTCAATGACTAACATCTCCTCCTCGAATATGAGAATTTTCCCTCAATTTGCATACGTTGTAGAGGATTGGACCATGTTGATGAAGACTGTATGTTCATACAAGCCGGTGCACCTACGTGCGAAAAAGCACCTACCAACACCACTTCTATCCATGCAAAGAAATCGGAGTGGAGATCCTCTCCACCAAAGAAAAGTGATTCCAATGTGAATGCAGACAGTAAGGGAGACAATGGTGTAGATCAGTCTAATGCTAGAAAACCCTCTGAAGAAGAAGGATACTGGCAACCCAATGGTAAAAGATGACAAAGAAAACATGTGGAGAACAAAAAGCAAGATGGCCCTGCCCCGCCTGACAAACCTGGGGCAGCCAACACTATCATCACACTGACTGATGATGAAGTGGCTCCATGCCATTTTACCATGATCAACCCCTCAAACCCCTTCCGATTTGGATCCAGTGACACAAGAACTCTTCCTTTGCTCCACCTTGGCTCCAAGCCACCAATGAGAAACATAGTTTTCTTACACAATAGAAAGATCCTTGTTAGGTGGCAAAGGAAATGCCAGATAGAATCCACAAAAAAGGAAGACTAGCACAACAATGGATAGGATCTTCCTCCACAGCCAGGAAGGTGATCGATTTCAACTTATTGAATGAAGACAACTATTTCAAGATAAGTGGGTGACTCAAAAGAGGAGGTCGAGCTACTTGTAGCCATTGCATAATCCTCCTCTAACCCCTTCCACCATTCCAATGAATATTGTTTGGAACATTCAAGGAGTTCACTCCGATGAAAAAACACATCATTTAAAATAACTTTGTTGCTCTCATAGGCTTCACCTATTGGCCATTCTTGAACCACACTGTAGTGTTTTAGGATCTGAGAGCATCATCAATAAGATTGGGTTTCCATCATCTCATTGTGTTGAAGCGTTAGATTTTTTGAGAGGCATATGGCTTCTCTGGGATGATGCTAGATGCAATATGGAAATTATCCTCAACCATCACCAGTTCATCCACCATCATCTAAACGGTAGGAGCCTCTTCACCATCGTGTATGACAGTCCCAATCCATCAAAGATGAAGCTGCTATGGAAACACCTCTCCACCCTCACCCCACCCGGAGACGACCCTTGGATGGCGGTTGGGGACTTTAATACGATGTTAAATAAAATTAAGAAGAGACACATCAATTTCTTTGACTCAGCCTCTTTCATAACTGCCCACTCAACACTGGACTCACAAATATTGGCACCTCAAGTCAGGCCTTCACCTTCTAGCAGGGTCATGTCTGTGAAAAGCTAAACAAAGCCATTACCAATGAGGCATGGTTAACCTCCCACCCGAACACAAGAATTCTTGTTCTTCCTTGGGTCAACTCAGATAGTAACTCACTCTTCATCACCACCGACACCAGGAGCTCATCCGAATGCACCTTATTCATAACTAAGGTGAGTTAGAGCCTAGATGAGGAGTTCAAGGCCTACCTTGACTCCAATTGGGATGTTAATATCTCCTACTCATAGGTGTTACCGACCTTACAAATAGCTACCATCCACTAGAACAAGGAATCCTCTCAGAACAAACATAAGGAGAAAGATTTAATCCTCCACCATATGGAGAACATTAAAAAACGACCCAGATATAACAAGCATGTGGGCAACTCCCTTCGTGATTTAGATCTCTAGGATCAGTACCATCACATCCTCCTCATTGAGGAGGCTGATTGGAAATAGAAACCGCACATAAATTGGATACAACATGGGGATTGGAACACAAGCTTCTTCCAATCATATGTTCAGGCCAGACATCACCACAATAAAATTTCTCAACTGTAAGGACTTGAGGGACAATGAATCTCTGATCCAACCAAGCTGTGAAGCTATGTCCACTCCTTTTCCCTAAACCTTCTTACCACAACATATCCTATTTCTTCTTCTTGCACTGACTCCTTTACATGAACCTTTCATATCATTCCAGTGCCCACCTTGAGGATACTAGATGCCATCCCATTATCTTAGGAAATCCATCATGTTATCTCCACCATGGCACCTTCCAAGGCACCGATCCTGGACAGAGTGACTGCTGATTTTCTACAACAACATTTACCCAAAGTGGGACCATCAGTAGTTTGCATGATCCAACAAGCTTTCCACTCAGAGAGTGTGGATTTGGTTCTAGTGAATTCACACATGCTGTTGATATCAAAAATTAAAAGTCCATATAGTTGTGGGGATATCCGACCAATCTTCCACAACAATGTGGTGTTCAAGGCCATCTCTAAAACCATCATTGAGCGTATCAAACCTCTCTTGAATGATTGGATATCTCCTTGCCAGTCCAACTTCATTTCAGGATGCAAGATCATTGATAACGTGCTACTGGTGCAGGAAGTTGTCCATCAATGCGTATAAAAAAGGGTAAAACGAAATGGATGGCTATCAAGCTAGATCTTTCTAAATCCTTCGACATGATGAATTGGAGTTTTATCTGGAACACTCTGTCCAAGGTAGGCCTGTCACAATGCCTTATTGATTTATCCATGTCAATTATTCAATCTAGCAAGACATCTCTTCTCTGGGAAGGATTTCCATTGGATCCCTTCAAGGCTGTCCAAGGTGTCTGACAAGATGGCCCATGAACCCTTACATCTTTGTGCTATGCTTGGAATGACTTAGTCAGACAATTGAAATCTCATCGGTTGAAGGTACATGGAAGCCTATCTTCCTCTCCAGGGGATGCACACCTCTTACACATGTCTGATTCGTGGAAGACATAGTCCTTCTCACAGAGGCATCCATTGCCCATGCCACAAATGTCAAACAAATTCTTCAAGATTTCTCAAGAGCAGATGGCCAGGTGGTGTCAATGAGTAAATTGAGATGCTTCTCTCTACTAATGTATCACCGGATGATGGCCGTAGAATTAGTAGGAATTTGGGTTTTTAGACAACCGATGACCTGGGTAGATACCTTAGTGTACCAGTATTGCATAAACGAATTAATAAATCAACTCACGCTAGAATTTTTGACTTGATCCAAACAAGGATAAATAGTTGGACAGTCAGACATCTATCTCTTGTCGGAAGGATCACATTAGCCAAGGCCACCTTGCAGTCGATCCCAAACTACACAATGCAGATGAATTTGATTTCACCTACTCTATGTGATGACATCAACAACCACATTCACAAATTCATACGACATGGCTCAAACTCTCAAAGGAGGATATCCCTTCTCTTATGAAAGAAGATATCATCGAACAAAGACCACAGGGGACTTGGTGTTAAAGATGCTAGAGACTAGAATGAGGCACTGATGCTGAAAAATGTATGGTCCTTCTTGAATGACCCTAGCAAAATCTGGGTGAAGGCTCTAAAAGAAAAATATTAGAACTGGAGTTCAACCTCCAAGGCCTCTTGTTCTGTGGTTTGGAGATTCATCAAACAAAGTTGTTTCTGATCAAAGACGCCTACTCCAAATGTACTGGAGATGGTCTAGACACTAAAATTTGGATGGATAAGTGGTTGGCAGGGTTGGATATCCCCTCGTTAGCACCCAACCATCCTCTACCGACTGAGATTGGGGATATGCAAGTGTCGTCCATGCGCATGGACAATGGTGAGTGGGATTGGGGCTTTGCCTAGTCTCAGCTACCAACTTGTACAATGGACATCCTAAGAACATTGTTGCCACCGGACCTCGACGCTAGACCCGATATCTTCTTCTACCCACATGAAACCAATGTCGACCTCTCAACCCGATCGACCTATAGATGGATTCGTTAAGACAAAGAATCATCCATTCCCAGTGCATGGGACTCAATCTGGGGGAAGAAAGTTTTAGAGAGAATCCATGGCTTACTATGGTTACTTCCGCACCAAGCCCTTTTAATGAATGTAGAGAAACACCAACACCATCTTTATGTTACCTCATTTGTCCCAGATATAATTTATCATACAAAATTGTTCTACACTGCCTGCGATAATGTCCCAAGAGCACAAGAATCTGGCTAGCTCTGGCCCCTGATCCTGACTTCTTTCAAGACATGAGGCCCTTTGGATCGACAAGATCATCAGAGGATATTATGAAAACATCGAATCCATCACTCTAGCAGTTGCATCTTGGCACCTCTAATGCCACACAATGAGGAAGTCCATGGAGGACTACCGATGCCTCACCAGGTGTTGCTTTGTTTCATTACACTATGATTGAAAACAATTGTAGAGAAACCATGACCCACTGGATCTCCTATCATAGGTCGACGTCCTCATCAGTGCAGGAACCCCCGATGACAACAAAATCTATTTTTCTCACTGATACAACCTTCTCGTCATCCTCTAGCACCTCTAGTTATGGTTGTATTGCCATGAACCCTACAGACCAACTCCTAATGGGAAAGGGTCATTTGTCCAAGACAGACTCAGCACTGGAAGCTGAGCTTGTTGCGATCCTTTAGGCAACCTCCATAGGTAAAGAAAATGGATGAAATATGGTGATTATTACTTCTGACTCAGCCTCAACAGTACCAACTCTCATCTCCAGCTCTACCAGTCCTACGAGATTCTGTTCCTACAAGAATCGATGGAAGATACTCATCCTCAACATTCCCTTGGTGAATCTCATTCGTGCACCCTAGGAAACCTACACACTACTTATCAAACTGTAAATTTTTTACTTCATAATAACTCTAGTATTACCTTTAATTCCTGGCCTCCATGGCTCACTTGTAATAGCTTGATGGACTTGTCCTTTATCCCTGCCTTACAACAAGATGAATAATATCCGAGATTGATGGGTTAAAAAAGAGAGGGGTTACAAGTGTGGATATCAACATGAAACCTCCTGCATCAGAGCTACTCCAACAATTTCATCAAGAAATGAGACACCAAATGAATGAGAAATACTGAAATCACACTTCTATCATGAGATTCTACAAAACTCTAAGCTTTTGTGGCTTGCTTAAATCACAATTCAACCAAATAGTTCACAAGCATGAGAGAGGTGGTTCACATGTAAAAAGTCAATACATAGACCATTTATGAATAAAATATGATAATTCACTTGCATTTGTCAAAGGTCATCCTTTTCGATTCACAAAGTAGAGATTGGGTGAAAACATGCTTTTTGGGCAAGACATTCCAATTTTGGGGAAAATTGGCCAAAATGGTGCCAAATTGCCTTCACATCTAAGCCTACATTATGGAACATAAAGCAGGAAACAAGCAAATCCTAGCTATAAACATGCAAAAATTACAAAAATCTACATGATATGCGATGCTTGGAAAAAAGAGCAATTTTTTTGAAAATTATGCAAAAATTGTAAGAAAGTAAACTACATGGCATGCAAGTATGCAAAGAAAATAAAATCTAATATATATAGTAGAGGCAACAAATCAAAAATAAATGGCAGGATGAAATGCAAAAAGAGTGAAATGTGGGCATACCACCCTACCACCTCAAACTTTTGAATCATGTTGTCCACAACATGACACTAAAGTACAGGAGTGATACGGTAGATGATCATGGGTGATGTGGTGGCTTCGGTAGTGCTCCTCCCTACGATGGAGGATACTGATAGTAGATGCCCCAATAGTCTGCCTATGGAGGTGGGTAGGTCTGCTGGTAATCGGGCAGTACACCTGACCAACTTCCCCTCATTGGGGGTTCCTATGAACCTGGGCATGCTAGAACCGATACATATGGTTGATTAGTTGGTGCATCTATTGATGATCCAACCACAATGCATCCTATGCTGAAAGCCCTCCTACACACTCAGAATGATACCTTGAGTCCTCTGAATACCCCCCAGTTGTACATGTATAGTAGACATATCATATGCATTCACTGAGGGTTGTTGTGGCCGTGTTGTCTCTACCTCTCCTCCTCACCCTATGTGCCTCTCTCTCCTCTACTATCCTCTTCTCAATGGATACCTGTGACTCTCATATTCCTTCAGGAAATATATTTGGCTGTTGGAATGTGACCCGGGGATTCTCCTCTTCTTATCTCCTCATTGTTTCCAATAACTATGGAGTTGGGCCATACTCATCTAGGATAGGTGCAATATGGTATGGTAGCTCCACTAAGATGCCTTCATATGGGGCGTTGACCAGATATATGATTTTTTGATCAAAAATTCTTATCATGGATGAATGGAAAAGATACTACAGGTCTACTAGCTTCCCCCTCTTCCTTGGTGTGTCTAGAAACATCATGACCCAGGGAAATGGAAATGGAAATGGAAATGGAATTTACAATCCCCCCATAATAAAAGTATTCTTGCTCTTAGAGGGGATTATCCTTAGATAATCAATTAGTAATGCTACCAAGTTCACATGCTTCCCTTTGTCATCCAACCCAAGACACATAGATCCTTCTTTGTACAACATCCTTGATTTTCATACCTACCAAAAATGGTGTTTGTGAGAACTTTCTAAACATAGCGAATGAATGGATTATGAAGAAAACTTGTCTTTGACTTTCCTGCTATAAAATCATTGTGGCCGGTGAATGTTTTCCACATGGAAGTGCAACTAGAACTGGAGTCTTTATCTATCTTCCCATTATCTAAGAGGGCTTCCGTTTCTTCACTTGGAGTAAAAAAACTGTTCATCATGGATGAGGTGATGATCCAACGTCTATCTCCAATTATAACTCTAATGGCATCTTCAACATCATCAGAGACCTTCTCTAATGTGGCAAAGAACTGACGCGTGAACTCAACATAGGTCTCCTACACTGTAGTCAAGATCTCAAACAAGCCTATTGCTTCCAACACACCCTAGTAATACTCAAAGAAACCTAGAGCCTCAAATGTCTATTGACACATGTAGCGGGTGGCTATCACCCTACACGTCAAGCACTCTAGGTGATTTGGTTTCTTTGCCTTACTTCTCCTCACCTAGGGTGTTTTCTCATGCTTCTCATCGTGCATAACCTCATCCTCATGTGGTGCATCTTGCATCTCCTTATCCTCACCATCTAAAAGTAGTCGTCATCGTGCTTGTGGCCATGGTTGTGGTTACGACACGGGGGAAGTCGAGGGCTAGGTCAATGTCAAAGTCGGGTTGAGGAGACAAATGGCCAAGCTGAAGAAGTCAGTGGTGGTGCTGCCCTAATAGAAATGGACTGTCAGGCTGCTATCCCACCTTCATTAGGCAATCTAGTGGATTCCTCCAACATACGATCTACCGATGCCTACATATGAGGTGATTCTCAATGTGAACCGGAGGTTGTCGGTGGCGGTGGAGGAGCCTAAGATGACTCAGGGTTGAAGATGATCCATTCTTGGGCCAGCATTGGTAGGAGAGAACCTCCTTGGTCTTCAACACCAATTTCTTAGTGATTCTCTCCATCTTGGGTGGATTTTGGTGGAAAATCATAGGATTTTAGATTTTCTCTAAAGAACAAGGTTGTTGGGCGGAATGGAGAGAACATAGCAGATTTGGTGGATGGAAATGGGTGGAAATGGTAGTCTAAGGTTGGAAAAATGGTAGGGAGATGATTGGAGATGGATTGGGAGTGATTTAGTGAATAATTGGAGCTTAGAGAAGGTTGTACTAGTGCTACACAACCGACATTCATGAAGAATAGGTGTGCTATTTTAAGGAAATGAAATGAAGTGGTGAACCAGAATGGCTAGATTGGGCTAATTAAGTCACTAAAGTCGAGCCGCGACACGAACATGTTGTGTTGCTGGCTCCATGGACGTTCTGCTCCACACATCTGTGGTGTCTAGAAGGCCACATGGCCATGCTACAGAGCATGGCCGTTCTACTATGTTCCACATTTCTTCGATTCTCTTCAATTCCCCTATTAATTTGAGTGTACCACCATGACCGTTCAATGATACCATGCCGTGGGGAGTACTATATCAGGTTATTTTTGAACTTCATCAAAACACCAAATCTTTGATCAAAGGTGATTTTTCATGAATCCTTTGTCTACATTTCATCTAATTTTCCTCATTTCACCATTGTTTTCACATGAACATCTTAAACTAGATAAAAACTATTAAAAACTAGTGTGTGTGTTTTCTTGGAAAAGTGTAAAAATACCAAAAATATCAAAAATGGAAGGTTGGGTGAAAATTTCCCAAACCTAGGTGGGTTGCCTCCCACAAGCACTAAATTTTATGCCTTTAGCCGAACTTTTTTTATTCTGACTTCATTCATCCTTTTGGAATTCTTGGGTGTCCACTCATGCAATAAATGCATCTCTCACTTACATTCAACCTATGTTACTCATCCCTTTGATCACAAAAGAAATCATCAAGTTTTTCACGTGGATCTCCTTCTTTCAAATGACTACTCAGACTCTTGAAGTGACCATGTCCAATATCCTCATCTCGGGTTCACCATGTTGGGGTCTTATACATGTTGATCTTTATCTTCGTGTCCATGAAAGAGACTGACATTGTGCCATTGTGCAAATGTATTTTAGCATCAATTGTAGATAATAATTATCTTCCCAATATGATTGGAATCTTCCTATACTCTGGTTCCTTGTCAAGAATAATAAAATCCACTAGGATCACTGTTGCCCTTTCTTAGTCTATCATTATCAAAACATCCTCATTCTTCCTCTAGGCACCTTGATGGGAAAATCCACCAATTAGAGAGTGCAATAATCCAATTTCAACTTGCCTAACCCAAACTCTACATAGACACTATATGGCATCAAATTCACACTAGAGCCCAAATAAAGTAGGGATTTGTCTATGCGATGCCCCCTATGTAGCTTGGTATGAGCGGGGCTCCTGGGCCCTTCCTCTTCATAGGAAGTGAATGTTGGATGATAGATCTCACTTATTTAGTCAACTAGACTCTCTTTGGGAGGAATAAAATGATAGAACTAGCTACCACAAATTGATCTCATGGTGCATACACTCTCTCAACATCTTCTGAAATCTCTCACAAGCATCATGGAACCACTCATTACTCATTTGACTAAAACTCACTATGGCATGCCGCATTTGTGTCAACCTTTCAATGGAGTATTATTTCATTAATAAGGCATTCTTCATCTCATTCCAACTCATGATGTCCCTTCTTAAACCATACCAATCTTTGGCTTTGTCTTTGAGAGAGAATGTAAACAAGGTCAACATGAATGTGTCATCACTAGCTGTCAGCGTCATGAAGGTGGAGCATACTTCTAGAAAGGAGTCCAAGTACTTGTAGGGGTTCTCACTCTCTGATCCATAAAAGGTGGGAAGGAGCCCAAGGAGACTAGGAGGGATAGAGAATCGCTCCCCTGACATTTGATCAACTCTATTAGCAATTGGAGATTTATAGTTTCTAAGCATGAAGTACTCTTGAAGTGGCTTGTAAGGTGCATCTTGGCCTTCCATCTTGTCATCCCCGGGTTGTTGTCACATGCAAAAGGCACAACCAAACAAAACAGGGCAAGTTAGAAAATCAATATGCACAAAGCATACAAAAATAAATAAAAGCAATGATGAGGACAATAGGAAAAGATCAGAGAAAAACTAACTAGCTAGGCTGAGTGGCTCTAGTCCCCAAAAATGGCGCCAAAAAGCTTGGTGTGTATCTCATAGGGTCACACACTAATCAACTTAATGGTGACTAAATGGAACCCTTGGAGGTTTTCAAACACACTGGGGACCTTTTGAATTTATAAATACCTACATTAACACACCCAACTAGACTAACACACAATACCTGCAAGCGCACAGACCCATGTTATTGTATATGAAAGTGGAAAGAATAGGATCGATACATTGGGAGAAAAGGGGACACTAGAGCTTAGTTAGTCTAGGCTAGGTTCCTACTACGGATTCTAGGGTTGAAAGGTTTGATGGTTGATTTGTTGATTACACTAATGGTGAACAACAAAGTAAAGGAGAACAAACAAGAACAAAAACTAATTTAACCCTAGACAATTAATTCAAATGAGAAAGGAAATACAAATTAAGCCAGAAAGGAATGGGTTGCACTAGGCAAGCAAAAGAAGAGATCTACACTACACTAATCTAGCAAACTAAGCAATAGAGAAATGAAAGACCTATACTATCAAGAACAAGGCAAGAATCTAACTAAGCAAGTAAAGAGTTAAATAAGCTAACACTAGATAAGCAAGGAGGTAAACTAGGGTTTTAATGCAATTAAGAGAAGTGTGTGTTGTTTGGGGATGTGATTTTCAATTAGATTTGGGTTGATAACATATAAATATTATTCTTTCATTTAGATTACAAAACCAAACAACAAGTTAGAGGCTAATGAATTGCCCTAAACTACTAACTGTCCAGGAAAAAGATGGGGTGTGCATAGGGGAACTAGTCCCTAACACCTCCTACCCACCCTTACGAGGCTCAATTGGGTTAGGGTTTAGGCGGAATTCAATTAGAGTCTATTCAAGCCTAGGTTTCTACAATATGAACTCTTAGGGTAATTAGGGGACACATGTAGTAATGTAAGGTGGGAGTGAGGTTTTAGGCCTCACATCACCCACATTTTAGCCTTGAGAAGGCTCCAAGATAATTATGCTAAATGATCCTATACTAGCTACTTAGATCTCTCACCTAGGTGTAAGAGAATCGATTACCATGCAAGAAGATAAAAAGTTAACTAGGGATCCATTAAGTGGACTTAGGAGCAATCCACAAAAAGAGACACATATAAGCAATTTTCCTAGAATCTATGTGATTTCAATCACAAACCACAAAGCAATTTATGAGGAATGAGTTAGAAATAAAGTGTAATAATTAACAAATGAAATTACAATGTTTACATATCATTCCCCCCTAGCATGGTATCAAAGTAACAACTTGATCCCCAAACAGCCCACCTAAGGGGCCTAACTACTCATTGAATAAAAAACATAAGAAGAAAGGAAGAACAATGAGTAGAGGAGTGAAAAGACATGGTCACTCGGTGAAGACTCGTCCTTCTCCACTTCCTAGCAAAAACAACTCAAGCTCATCCCTCCTCCAAGGTGGAATGGCATGGGTACATGGTGGAAGATGGCCAAAACCCTAACATAGGTTTTTTGGGGTGGAAGATGATGGAATGGAGGTGGAATGAGGTGGAAAGGGATGGGAGGTGAATTGGGGAGGCCAAAGTGGTTGTAGGATAGCTAACCTTTGTGCTACAACCACCACCTTAGTATATATAGGTGGTGGAGAAACACTAGATTAAGTGGGGGTAGAATAGGAAATGTAGTGCAAAAGTTGTGCTAGGTTTGTATGTAACACAACCGTGTTGGGAAGCAAGGGTGTGGTGGGTAGGGGTGAACACGGCCGTGGTGTAATGGAATGACCGAGGTGGAATTGGTGAAAAATAACAATAAAATTATGGGATTTTGGGTGGCTGGTGGCACGATTGTGGTAACCACGACTGTGGTGGGTCACTAATAACACGACCGTGGTGGGTACCACAATCATTTTGTCTAAGGAAGACTTTGCCCATTCTGCGAAGAATGACCATTTTGCTGCTTGGTCACATGGTCGTGTTGTGCTGCAAGGTCACATTGTGCTACACGGCCATGTTGTTAAACTTGCATTTTGAGTGTCTTGAACTTGATCTCCTATGATTTTGCTTGGTCTAGCACAATCATTCTGTGGGACCATGGCCGTGTTGGTCTTCTCACATGCACTTTGATCTTAAACTTTGTGTTTACTTAAACTTCTTTGTTTTAATTGATCCTTGGCCACTAGAGGTAGGTTGAGGGAGCCTTGACTTTACTTTGGGCATCTCTAAGGGTAGAGAAAACCTAGAATTGTTATTTCTCTCTCTCTCTGTCTCTCCCATCTAAGAGTGGTCTAAGTACCTGAAAATTATGCAAAGAATGTACATAAGTGAATTTTACACAATATGTATACTGACAGAAATAACATTTAATCTAGTAGGATTAGATGTGAATAAAGTACAAAATGGCACAAGATGAATCCCTACATGTGGGTTGCATCATTTATGACTATACTATTGTAATTTCTTAGAGCCACACATAATTACTACCACCTAAGGTGAATATCATACATAACAACCTATTATTAATTAAGATCTCTACGGGAACCAGTCCTAGTTGATTGATTCAACTCTTGAACTGATAGGTTGGTTTCCTAGTCGGTTGGTTGGTCTCTTAGATCGGTCGATTGGTCTTTGGTCAAGTGACTTCTGGACTCCTCTAGTCGATCGATTGAGTCACCAACCGATCTATCGACTCCTCCTATCATTTGGCCTCCTTGGTCCTCTAGTCGATTGGTTTGACTTCTGATTCGGTTGGTTCATCTGGTGCAGAATGCCTTCTTTGGAATAACTGGAAATACAACTATCCTATTCCTATTTAGTTTATTACATTGCAATAGGGAAACCTCGAGTTACATTCGAGGGGAGCATAGGAAGGAAATAATTAATACTTTTACACATGGAAAAGAAGAAAGAGACTCAGTATGCAAACCGAATTTAAAAGGCAAGTACCATTCAACCAAGCACACAAGTCTAGGTGTATTGGCCATAACCCCGCTTACATCAACCATTAAAATAATTTTAGAATAATGCATATTAATTACACACACATACATACATATATATATATATATATATATATATATATATATATTAGTTGGGATCGTATGTGGTATTTTTAAGTATTCCCATCGTATGCAATAAAATACATGACAAAATAAAATTTGATCATATCGACTAAATCCCAAAACATAGTAAATTGACGTGGCTCTGGTACCATTGTAGGGAAATATGACAATGGATTTTTTTTTCCATTTTCCCCTTAGACAATAGATCATGTCAACAATTGGGAAGGAGGGTTTCAAGGCATATACTTGTCCTGGAGCAAGTCCAACAACTATCCTTGTTGCAATGTGCTTCTTTCTCAAGTAGCATTTGGACGGATGTTGACGGTGGCCTCCTGGTCTATCACCATGGACGGCGATTGACGACATCCTATTAATAGATGGTAATGGCCTCCTTGATTCTAAGTAGTCCAAACAGACCAGTAGGAACTCCTATCAATATTTTGGAATGGATAGGAAGGAGTTGTCCCTCCAAATATCAGCATGATAGCGTTGACTTTCTCTCCCTGGTTGTCTCTCCCTTTAACGGGTAAGACTTGCTCAACCTCTCATGTTACCAAAAATATGAGAGGAAAACAATTTCCAGAGCTTATTTTTGTGTCTTATAAAAGCCTAGACTTCCCACTTTATATAGGATGGCTAGGGTTAGAGTTTCCATATCATCTCAGGGTCGAATAGACAATTTTTCATGAAATTTTTAAAACCTACGAACCATGAAACGGTCGATTCACCAGTGAGCTGGTCAGTTCACACATGATTCCCTGTGTTTTTTTATTTGCAATCACATTAGCTTTTGACAGTGCACAACATGACATCAGTAGCAATCCTTGATCCAATCATATTGATTATCCAATCGGCCAGTTCACAACCTAAAGTGGTCAGTTCATACATTTGAACTGATCTGTTCACTTACAGAACCAGTCATTTCAAATTTCTTCCAACCAATTTTTTTTAATTTGAATAACTAAAACTTTAATAATCAAGTTTAAACCACATTCATGAGTAAAATCCTATTCCTGGTAAATCCCATGTGTGTGACCCTTTAGGTCCCAAGTTACATTGGTAGTGAATGTTCATAACCAATTTATGACATCACAAGCATTGCGAGGTATCTAGCAACACATCCTTTCTACCCAAGTAATTGGAAAGTTGGAGAACAACTTGAACCTACGATCTATGATTAGTGCTACAATGATCATATAGTTCCTTTGTATCTGATATATAGATTGACCTTGAGGCATGGAAACATCATCCTCTCAACATAAAATCCACGTTCCTTGAACTAGAGCAGACTATCCAAGATGCATGTGAGCTCACATATCATATATCGATTTCACATGAGTAGGGCCATACATTTATCAATCTCTCTTATCAAGTGGCCATATATTAACTCTAGTAGGAGGGTGAGATCCCATCTACATCACTCACAACCAATCCCCATGTGTTACAACGTATCCGAGCATCACCTTTATGGTAACCTTATTCAAGGTCACATTGGATGATGTCAAAGTACATCGAATAACATGTGATGAGTATGGTGATTACAGGTCTAAGAACCACAATCACTAATATCACTATGAGAGCTGATTTTGAGTATCATTTAATGTTTTCTATGTATCACTCTCAAGGTTTGTTTGTCTGGTACATTGTTCTATAACAAGTATCTATGTGCTTGGTTTGATATCACATACCATGAATAATGAGATTTTTTGATCAAACAACTCACACTCTAGTATTATGTGTTATTACTTTCCATTAGCTTCCACAAACTCTAGTATTATGTGTTATTACTGTCTATTAGCTTCCACAATAACATCCGACTAGGGACATAACAAGAATGTATGTACTCTATTCATACATAATATCTCATTGTTCAGGTCCTCAATATGAAGACATACACCATCAAGTAACATCATTCTTTAGACATCTATCATGTTATACCACTATCGCATAATTGAACAAACACATAGGCAAAGATTGCCTTTATTATTAATCAAATCGTTTACAATATATGTCATTACAATCATCATATGATTGGTTCTCTGGGCATACATACATACCAACAAATGGAAATGTATTCAAGCTACAAAGGCTAATCTTTGGATTGAATCATGCATCTAAAAGTTGGAATCTTCCTTTAAATGAATCAATCACAGAGTTTATTTTCATTAAGAATGAAGATGAACCTTGTGCTTACGAGAAGGTCACTGGGAGAATTGTAGTATTCCTCATATTATATGTGGATGATGTACTACTAATGGGGAATGATATTCCAACTCTATAAAAGGTGAATATGTGGTTGAGAAATAGTTTCTCAATGAACGATGGAGAAGCTACCTATATTTTATGTATGAAGATCTATAGAGATAGATCTAGACTACCTTCTTGGCTTATGTCAAAGTACATAGATTGACAAAGTGTTGAAACAGTTCAACATGCAAAAATCTAAGAAAGGAAACATACCCATATCTCATGAGGTAAGTATTTCTAACATAAACTGAATATATTGATGCATTGGATGCTGCAAAGGAAGATATATGAATCTGGAAGTTCATTGGCAAACTTGGAGTTATTCCTAACATTGCCAATGCAATAGAGCTATACTGTGACAACAATGAGGCTATAAAGCCAGACCAAATCATCATTCTAAGTATATCTTTTGATGTTTCCAATTTGTATGGGAAATCATTTAGTGAGGATATGAGAAGATTTACATGATACTGATAGAGATCAAGTTTTTTTATCCCTTGACTAAGGCATTATCATAGTAGATGTGTGATGGTCATTTTATATCACTTGATATAAGATACTTGAGAGATTGGCTTGAGAGGAAGTGGGAGATTATTGGTTTATATGCCCAATAAGACAACTATTAGATGAAATCTATAAAGATATTTTCTACTTTTGATTTGATTAATAAATGCAATTCTAATTTATTGATGCACATTTCATTACTGTGATATTTGTGTACATAATAAATGTTCTTAGAGTGATTGGCTCAAAGCCATGTGACTTCAAGTACGTGACATGAACATGAGATCCTAATAGATTCTAAGAACAATATTCCTAAACTTCCTACATAAGTGTTATCATCTATTGGACAATACCAATACATGTTAGACTGGTATGTATGGTGACTGATGATCATACCTCATGAGACATTGGCATTGGATGCCAACTCAAATATATAGGTACTTTTGAGAGAACAAGTGTATTAGACAAACCCAACCTGAGGGTGATTCATGGACCGTTATACTATATTCATAATAAGATCTCAAATGTGATAGTGGTGCTGTGGTCATTTGGCTAAGAGTCACTACAATGGTGATGTGATAATTGTCATGCTTTAACACTACTCAATGTAATCTGGAAGAAGGTTTTCATAAAGGTTGTAACATATTGAAATTTGTCTATCCAAAATCTAGAAGCCCTAGTCTAAGACTCAAAATCTAGTAAGCTTGATACATAGGTTTGAGGAACAAGGAGATATCTTAACCCTAATATGCTCATGCTTATACCTTAATTGACATTTAATGCACATGATATGAATAATTCACATGCTAACCCTAATTATGGATACACATGGTCCTGATCATGCTATGGAGAAGTGAACCCTAATGAGATGATTATTTGGATATATGGAACCTAACCATATACCTTGGATGTGATAATGATGGGTATCAGTTGGTTAGTATTCAGGTCGACCTAAACCCTAAGTTAGGATGACCAACCCTAACATATACATCCTTGGTACCAATCATGACATATTAGTGAAATTAGGTGCCATAATCATTAGCATATATTAATGCACATAGTTTGGACATAATAACCTAATCATAATTTGATATATAAATAAATTCATTAATAAGTAATATATGTCACCATGTTCACTGGTACATATTATGATTAAATGTACATAAATGGTAATCTCATGTGAAAAAGTATAAGTGAATGATTCATATAGACAATAATGTGATTAATACACACACACACACACACACACACACACACACATATATATATATATAGTCATGATAGAATACACTTGAGTGTACAGATCACACACTACACTCAAGAGGTGTTTGCATATCAAGACTAGTTTTTTTTGCAAAATGTAAATCATTGATATTCATTGTTACATTATAATTAGGCTACTTGCAAATTTTGAACTCATTTATATGAGTATAAGTCACTCATCTGAGGGAAATAAAATTGAAGGACGAAACTAATTTGAAATGCATAATTTTTGTAGTCTTCATAACATGACCTATAAATTTTCAAATGGTCACAAATTTTATATATGAGCTATTCACATGGTGTATAAGAAGATCAATGAATTAGATTTAAAAAAAAATATTGCATCATGGAAAAATACTTGAGTGTATTCTACTCCAAATACACTCGAGTGTATTCTAGCCTGACTCTCTCTCTCTCCATATGTAGCAATAATATATGTTTAACATAGTTGGTGAGCAGTAGCTTGGGTGGTCACAGCACGGGGCCCCTCACGAAGGGTACCAGGTTCAAATTCCCCTAGTGGTGCTGTTTAGAATAGTTTCTCCTGAAGTGTAGGGAACCTCTGCATGACTAATTGGGGCTCCATTTCTTGTGGGATGAGCACCCCCCCAGGTTGCACCAAGCACAAGCCTTATGGGTCTCTTGGGTTACCAAAAAAATGGATGTTTAACATAGGTGGAAGCAATTAATGTGTCATTATTTGAGTTAATGATGAAATTAATGGAGATAATGGAATTAGTGAGTAAAACATTATAATTCATATAATGTAATATCATGTCACCTTAATAGTAGTAAGATGATGTTAAGTAGACTCATATTGCTGAATTTTGAGGATAATTGTAATATATAATAACAATCAATAAGAGAAGTGAGTTAAGCCCTAATTGTATTAGAACTCATAGATGATGATACTAAAAGTGAAATCTAATGATAAAATCACGATCCTTGGGTGCCAAGTTTGAGATTAATCAGAGGATCCGAGATATCCCAATTTTAATGAAAAGATACTTATCAAATTATTTAATCCTAATATACCTTAGACTTTGTTTCATTAGGTTATTTTCTTGATATTTTTCTCACACGGTCCATTCAGGCTCTGGCTCAGACTTTAATCTGAGTCCTTTATCTGTGCTGCATCATACTCCTCACCTACACCTACTCCTCTTGAACTCTACAATCCACATGCTTTCTTCTTCCTTCTTTTGATCACTATCTCTATCTCTTCTCTCCTTCTCAACTTCCATTTTTCTTTTGGTTTGGTTTCCTCTATCATTTCCAAGTATCTCGAACCCTGGTTTCATTGGGTTCCTATTGCTAGTCTCTAGATGAACTTGAACGTCTTTGGTTTCCCTATTTCATGTCTTGTGTAGGTATCCAGACCCCATCGAGACTTCATTCATATAAGTATCCCTACCTGGACCTCCTCCTTATATTCAAAAGTGTTTTGACCCTATTTTAGCCCCTATATCACATTGTAACCAGATCAGTGATCCCAGCGGTGATGTCAAGATGGATTGAGTTTGTTGGGATGGTTCATATTGTTAGAGGCTCTTCTATGATCAAGGTCTCATTCTAAAGGATCTCAAGAAGCTCCTAACACTTTAGGTGTGACCAATCAAGGTATATCCCCTGATTTCCCCTTTTTACCTTGGGTTCTCATGTTCTTTGGTTAATTCAATTCTTCTCGTGTGTCGACCTTGGGTTCATCTAGTTTTTCTTTTTGTGACTTTAGTTTGGCATATCGTTTCTTTTACATTCTTTGTTTGTTTAAATATCCTTTTCTCTTTCGGGTTTCCTTCCTTCTTTCTCTAGACAATAGTGGTGAAGTTCATGGATGGAGGTCGGTGAACTACAAGCTTTAGTTCTTAAGATCGTTGAGCTTGGTTGAACCCATAGGACTCGATGACGATACAAGTTTGGGGACTTCACCAACATCCCGATTTTGGTTTGGAATTGAAGAATGGGAGCTGTTGGTTTTCATCATGAAAGGAACCATGTAAGGCAGACACTGCTAGATATTTTATAGGCTTGCACTTGTTTTGATTTGTATTTGTTATACTTATCATGGGAAATATAGTTTTCTTGCCATCAAACTTGTGGTTCATGATGTGAGTGTACTATCATGTTTTGCTTTTATTTGTTTTTTGGGAATTTCAGTAAAATGACTTATCTTAAATAATTCATAACTAACTATATGCTCATCCGAAAAATGTGTAAAAATATGTTAGAAATTAAAAAAATAAACCCTATCTGATGGAATAAGTTTCACAAAACTAAATATAATCTAAGAAGAAGTCAAAATTTTAAGGTTTATAATATACAACCTAACTAATAGATGTAATATTAGGTGATACAATATCCTAATTGGATCCAATATTGTAATTTGACTTTGAATATACATATTTGAGTTATGTTTCATCCCCTCAATTCTATATTGGTCAGTGATTTATATTTTCTCTTTCTCCCTCTCTCTCCTTGACTTGAATGTGACATATTATGTTAAATGTCACATGTTTATATATAGTTGAATTGATTGGTTTGAAACTCTTAGAATTAGCTTATGGACTCTTATAGTTGCAAATTGTATCCTATTCTTGTGTCATTTTTGTTGTTTTCTCCAAGTTGCATGTTAATGAATTTATTAATCCATATTCAATGGAAATCATAATTGTCATATGCTGGCCATGATTGTATCATTGATCATGTTTATATATATTTATGATGTCTATCTAATTTGGACACTATATTATGATCTGACTAAACTGATGCTTGCCTTTCTATTTAAAATACATGTTTGATTTATATAACTTGTATAATGTGCACACTAGGTGGTCTATCCCTATTATGGCGTATTACCAAAAGAGGATGCAAATGGTTATTTTCTGTCCTTGGGTAATAATGTTGTGATGAGGATACTCGTTCAAAGATTTTTGTGGTGAACCCATAATATGTTGTTATGGTGGTGATGCCATATACCTTAAAATTTTAGTATACTTGTTATTATCATGATAACATGCATACATAAATCTTTTTGTTTATTGTTATTCTATAATTTGAGATTTAAAGGCAAGATTTGATAATTGTATCTTTCATTTTCTTCATATATTTTCTTTGTCCTATTATATGAAGATTACTTTTTTATATCCATTTCAATGATTCTTTGTCTATCTTTTTTGGGAAGCTTTGTTATATTATTTGTTCTCCTTTTTCCTTGAAATTGTCCATTCACTATTATATGTACATACTAACTTTTATGCTGACATCCATTGTGGCTTCTCTTGTGGGGTATACTTCCAACCCCTTAGATAGAGATCAAGGATGCGTGGACCAAAGTTGATCAAGTCTTATCTAGTTGTACATGATCTTTCTTGGGAGGTATATTAAAGTAATTGGTTTACCCTCCACGACTTATTTCTTATATTTTTTTGTATACACCTGCATAGTGAAGAACAATGCTAGACATGAATATTGTAATAGTTACATATTATTTCTCCAACTAGTACATTTTTTTTGTGAATGATAGAATACATACTTGAACGTTCATTTATCACTCTTTATGAAAAATTATCATCTAGTTTGGCATTGGATGTTTTTCTGCTATTCCTCCAAGTAAGTGAGTGGATCCCCTATCGGGTCCCACTACTTACAAATATGGTATCACAACCAAGACAATCAGCTAGCTGACTATTTCAATCTTTATCTCCCTTAGGTTTTTACCTATCCTATAGGTTCCTTATACCTTATACCCTTGCCTTGTGCAGGTGAATCAATATGACTGGTGGCAACTCAACTATCAATAACTATCTGGTTTTGAGACACCCCAGGACCCAAAGTACAAAATGTCGATGATGAATCCTCATTTTAGCCCTTCGGTGTGTCACGTTTCCCTAAAATTTGAGAGTCAAGAAACAATTGTTCCATCTACAACACCAGGATCAACTACCCCAAGTTCAAGTATTCCCCTTGCTTCATCTTTGACACATACTTTCCTTAGTCCTAGTTTGGAAAGTTAGCTTGGTGTTGCTACAAACAAACCTAAGGAGTATAATCTCCCTAATTTTATGAAGGTTTGACCTAAATATTTTAATGGTGAGAATGAAGTTAACTTAGTAGGAAAAGACGATGGTTGGATTCTTACTACAAAATGGACTTTTGATGGCATGGCTTGTCTAGAGCATCAAATAGTTCATTCTGATACTTATGTTCTCAACAACACAACTCGTCATTGGAAGAATAGTATGGCAAAAACTCATAATGTCACTTCCATGACATGGAATTAGTTCCTAGACTTGTTTAGGGAGAAGTATGTATCCTATACAACTTAAGGGAGAAGGAATTTGAGTTCTACAACCTACTTAAGAATTCCATGACATCAATTGAGTATGTGCAAAAATGTGTGTGCCTAAGGCGTTATGCTAATGATCTGACATGCTAGTATATTTTTGGAGGGGTTGTGTTATAGTATTGGAAGTATGTTGATTCCTCATCTACCCCTGAACTTCCCTCAGTTGGTGGATAAAGCCCTTCATGTAGAATCTTACCATTGTTATCAAGCAAAGGTTAATCATAATAGGAAGACGCCTAGTGAAGGCTCAAAGAGTGATAGGTGTTTGAAGTGCCATAAAAAACATTCCCCTGTGAGTTTTTCTCCTATACCTGAAGGACCAATCATATGCCATCATTGTGAAGAACATGGTCAGATCAATCTTCATTGTCCTCAACTTCATGGAGGTCAAGTACCAGTATGATGTAGGGGTAACTTTAACAACCACATCAATGGAGGAAGACCTAACAATGGGCATGCAATACATTATAGTTCCATTGGTGGTGAAGAAATTTATGACCAAAATGATGAAAATAACCCTCATTATTATAGTTAACGTGAGTATACATTTATGTTTCTCTTTTCCATGTTGGTTGGAATCTTGACTTGATATAGTGCAAGTGTTTCTAGTAGTACATGTGGTTTAGATTTATCTTTATAACTTTACTTTTTGTTTGACAGATTAGGTTAAATATTTTCAAGGGATAGAATGTTGTACCTTGTGGTTTATGGATATGCTAATTTTGAGCATGCAATCTTTATAAGTGGTTGAGTCCTTTAACATGCCCAAACTTGTCTATCCAAATCTAGAAACCCTAATCTCATGATTCAAAAACTGTATGATTGATACTTATATTTGATCAAACAATGATAGATATTAACCGTAATGCTCATGCTTGTACCCAAATGGAAATTTAATGGACATAATACTTTTGAATCATGTGTTATCCATAATTATGGATACATATGATACTATCCATGCTCTAGATAAGTGAAACCTAATATGATGATTATTTGGATATATGGAACCTAACCCTAGACCTTGGATGTGATAATAATGGATATTAGATGGTTACTATTCATGTTGACCTAAACCTTTAGTTGGGGTTCACCAACCTAACCTACACACTCTTGGTGATAGTCAAGATACATTAGTGACACTAGGTGATGTAATCATATATTATATATTAACATACATAGTTTGGATCTATTCACCTAATCATATCTTGATATGTAAATAAGTTCATTCATAAGTAATATATGTCACCTTATTCACTAATACACACAAAATGACACTAGTACAGAAATGGTCTATAGCGTCGGTTTTTTTAATCCTATAGCGTCACTTTTCAGCCGACACCTAAGTGGTCGTCGCTACAGAAATTGCTCTATAGCGTCAGTTTTTTTAACCCAAAAAAACCTACCCTGTATAGTAAAAACCGACCCTATAAGATCTCAAAAACTAAACCCAAATGAGAAATGAAACTGTACTTGAACCCTATAACGTCGATTTTTTAATAAATAACCAACCCTAAAGATTATTTCTAAGGACCTATAGCGTCAGTTTTCTTAAAAAACCGACCTCATAGGTGTCTTGGCCGTTTTGCGTAGAACGGTCGTGCTGTATAAAACAGTCGTGTTGGGATGAGGTAGAACGGACGTGCCGCCTAGCACGGTCGTGTTGGTTTATATTAGCACGGACGTGTTACACGGCACGACCGTTCTACCATATTTCAACACGGACGTTCTACGCGACACGACCGTTCTACGCGACACGACCGTTCTACGCGACACGACCGTTCTACCTCATCCCAACACAGCCATTTTATGCAGCACGACCGTTCTACGCGGAACGACCAAGACACCTATAAGGTTGGTTTTTTAAGAAAACTGACGCTATAGGGTCGATTTTTTTTAAATTTCTACAGAAACCGAACAGAACAAAACAGAAGAACAAGAATAAGATATGGGAGAGGGGAGCATTGATGCTCAACCGTCACCATTCCAAACCATACATTCATAACAAAAATGATTCATATATTGAGTTTGAGTACACATAGTGACATCATAATTTACAAAATGATAGATTGCAAGTCTGAGATGATATTAAATGTCAGATACAAAAATAAATATGAAAGAGTACTGAAACCACATACATAAATGGAACGTAACTGACATATTTATTCCAATGCTATATTGACTTCATTTAGAAAACATCTGACCACTCTTCTCAGAATTCATTTAAGTCCTCACGTGTGTAAGGCTGAGTTGTAAAGATCTGTAACAGAAAATGCACATGTTAATATTTTATAAAATGACTACAACTCACTTGTATTTATGATGTTATTCTTTATTACCTGATCTATAGTCTGAATGTCATTTGATGCTTATTTGACAATAGCTTGCATATATTTCATTACATAGTAACCACAAGCCCAGTCATTATTTTGTATAGGACACTACAAATAACGAATTATATTTAATGTTAGTAACTACTATAAATAGAAGACTATAAGAGTTCACATATAAGAGTTGAAAATTAATACATATAAGACTAAGAAGTTGTCAAAGTAGCTACCTTGACATTTTTCAAAGTCAATGTCTTTAATTTTGTGGGTATTTGTCCTCCGCCTTCACAAAAAGCTTTTATACCCCTATCAATTAAACGATAGTTGGTAAAATAGAAATTCTAAACAGAAATATCATGTTGAAGCATTGACTATATTTATGCTTACGCCATAGCTGGCAATTTCAGTTTGTGACCCCTTGTTATTTTTCCCATTGGGTCAAGATAATAAATAGTCATCAATTTTGGGACAATCACCACTAATTCCCAATGTCTAGATCTGAGTACGAATAAAACAAACATTAAAATAAATACATTTGTTCATTATTAAAATTATATTGAATAATAATACTTACTGGACGTTAAAAGGAATTAGGATAATTTCCTTTCCCACAATAGCAAAATATTTGAATGCATCAGAGAAGTACTCACTCACTTCCTCAAATATGTGTCTCCACCTGACTAGTGACCGAAGGAACTAAGAATCCAACATTCTTTATATCAAAGTTTGTGGCCTCGGTATATAAATGGCTGTTAAACATTTGTAATTATTTTCATATGTAGAAATAAGCTAAAAATGTGTATTGGAATTTTCTATATTG
The DNA here is from genome assembly GCA_963693085.1 of Alisma plantago-aquatica. Taxonomy (NCBI): domain Eukaryota; kingdom Viridiplantae; phylum Streptophyta; class Magnoliopsida; order Alismatales; family Alismataceae; genus Alisma; species Alisma plantago-aquatica. The sequence goes on from OY856412.1 coordinate 787,415,022, forward strand.
ATAGATCCTTACCTTATCCATACTTCTAATATCGAAGTATTCAGCCAATCATAATGGGACAACTCTAAAATATCATCAAGAAAAATATAACTGTCAAAGTCTCTCCCAGTTGCATCTTCTATTAAATTGATCAACATTTGCAGTCCAGAGCTTTGGTTGGCTAAGTATCGACACAAACATTTACATTTACTTCCCAACTCATCGAATGTGGATTCTGGAATAATAGATGGCTTGGGCATAGGAGGATGACTAGTAGAATTTTTACTTTTTGGTTTGCAAACCTGTTAATTAAATTACATACTTCTATTACATGAGTTCATATATGCAGTCAAATATGAAAAACATGGTAGAATTCAAGTATACCTTGTCATTGATAACCAAGTGTCTAGGCCAACCCACCATAGCACCCTTTGCTTCTTCAACTGTACTATATTCAGGATTAGGTATGGGTAGTGGTTTGTCCCCCATTCTGTCATACACAAGATGGATGGACACACGACAAATGTCATCACTAATTTGTTGGCAATGCAATGTACCACCAATGTTGTACACCTTGCCCGCTGCCACAACATTATATTCTAGAACCTCCACTGCAAGTTTACAATTCATACCAACCTAGATTGAAATAATATAGGTTATATAAGAAGCAGTAGAATAGATACATGTTACAACTATATATTATCATATATATATCATACTAATAACACAACATATAGAACAAAAACTTACTGAATATTGTTGTGGTGGGTCATTGGGAGTGCTCCCATGACCTTCTACAACTGTAGCATGGGCTTGTACCTCATCACTTGAGAGACGCACAATATGAATAGGTTGAGAAGGTTGAGTAGGCTGAAATGAAGACATTATTTCTTGTACTTTCTGCGCTACTAATGCTTCAACCTCCTCCTATGTAAGACCTCCTGCACGACCTCTTTTAGATTGTGAAGGGCCAAAATAAGACTTGAATCCTATGCCAACTCCTAATCCCCTAACACGGCCAGGATGCTCCTTCGTACCAAGAGCAACTGATAGTTCATCCATGTGGCCAGTTGGGATGAACTTTCCTTCCTTCCTTTGCTCGTGGAGATCAATCTATTCATAGTTAATAAAAATAATAAATCACAATATTAATTAGATATAAATAAATCTAAGTTTGTGGGAGTTATTCTTTACTTAGTTGGGATAAATCTACCATCTTTTGTGCCACCTCCTTAGTTGCAGGGTTGCCAATTTCACCTGCTCGATTCTTTCTAGCATCAATACATGTCAAGTGTCGGGGTGGACGCTCAACTTGAGTTGTACTAGATTCTTCTCCAGAAGAGGATTGCTTCTCTTATATTTGGCGGCGGAAGGCATAACCACCGGGCCCCAAGCGATGGTCATGCACATTTTTGGCCCATCTTTCCTTTTGAGCCTGGTGGATAGCCTGATAATTTAAAATGAGATATTGCAATTCAGACTTGGCAAACATGTATAAAAAGATTCACCTCCTTAATTGTATAAAATTAAAGATTCATACAATACATCACAATCTTTATTACCTGAAACTCTTCCGATCTCCTAGCTATAACAAATGTTTCCCACACCTCGGGATCTATAAAAATATATACATCTGTTTCTTTCTTCTTTTGTTTAGGATTATCTATAAATTCCCTTGCGAGATATGTCTTAAAACCCCTCCATCGTACACCACAATGTTGTAGCACTCTTTTCTTGTGATCTTTTTCATTTAGATGAAAAACACCCTATACATACAAAAGAAGCAATTAATAATGTTGTTTTGAACAACAATTAATTCCAAGCAAACTAAATTAGAATCAATAGTTAAAAAACATTTTAAAATAATATCACTTCCACTCACAGATATATCTTTCCATATGAGGTCTTTTTTGGCATTAGGAACATCATGCCAATTTTCTATATCTATTGGCACCTTACTGCGCGCGGTCGCCCCTACATAATGCTTGAAAGCACTAGCATGTTCCCCAACAGGTGCTCCTGTGATATCAAACTGGACTGGCAATTTGTCCCCTTTAGCCCTGAGCTCCTGCAACCTACGCATCAGTGTGGGACCTCTACTTTTCTTAGCATCACCACTACCATCCTCATGGTGCTCATGCTCATGCTCAGAATGTTCATCTTCACTCACCATTTTAGAACCTGCAAGTATACATGATAAAAAAAAGTGATAATAAAAGAACAAGTGATAAGGTATACTAGCTTGAATGATAATAAAATAAATAATTCAAAGAATACATGCCTCTAGTATTGGTTGAGTTGTTAGTCAAGGAAAATTCCTTCAACATGGTCTTGACATTTATAATATTCATCGGTGTTATCTTCAACATTTATACTTGGAAAACCAACTGAGAATGGACTGGAATCATCATACATTTCGTAGTATTCTTCTTCATTTATAGGATCTATAGTAAACTGTCTTTTTCTATGAAGAACGACAGACCAATTTTTATTTGTCGGGTCATCAATATAGAATACTTGTTTTGCTTGGTCTGCCATGATGAATGGCTCATCTTTCTCACCAATCTTTTCAAAATTCACCAATTTGAAACCCAACTCATCTACTAAAACTCCTTTGTTGTTGTCAACCCAATTACACCTAAAGATAAGAACTCAAAAATTTGTATAGTCCATTTCCCATATGTCCTCAATGATGCCATTGCATCTGACATGATTCTTAATTTCCTCAGTAGTATCAACTTTCAAATTGTTACCACAATGTCTACATGGACAATAGAACCTATCTGTAGGTAGTTTCCTATGTTCCTCAACAAATCTGATAAATTCATCAAGACCTTTGGCAAACTCTGGACTACAACAGTTCTTGATAGACATCCAACTTCGATCCATTTTCTATATCACATTAAAAATTAATTATAAAACTAAGCATTTAATATTGATACTATAAGCTGTAAGTTTTTATTGATAGGAAGTTAATTACTTTTACACTAAAGTGTACCACCTATCCCATTTTTGAATATTTAATCTCACTAGTAACTATATAATGTATGTTTAGTTTTGAAGAAAATTTCAGCAACATTTCCCCTAAGTTCTCCAAGTACATCGATGTAAATGATAAATAACCACTCACATATGTACCTAGAGAACAAATGAGGAAATACTACTAAAATTTTCTTCAAAACTAAACATACATTATACAATTACATCCTAAGTGAGATTAAATATCCAAAAATAGTCCCAAACCGGGGACTATCCAAAATTTAGTCCTATGAGTAAATTTTGAACGGGTTTCTAAGTTGATACATGTATAAATGTATTATTGTCATATTTATATATTAAGTTAAACATCATGCATCGATGATCTCATATATAAACCCTAAAGTGTCAATCTAAGAATACACAATGTCTACCCTCATATTTATGGAATGTATATATAATGATTACATATGTGATTGATAACAAAATGTAGATATGAATGAATACATATTTTTATTATTGGTTGATTTACTAGTCAAATTAAATGGCACATTGGAAGAGTGAGAATATTATACCTCACTTGTAAGCTGGAGAAGAAATATATGCAAGTCAACAACAAGTCAATATCACCTGCAACAACACAAATGCACGATTCAATTCTGTTATAATGTATTAATTAGGGGCCAATATATATCAATTTATAGGAGCAGTGACAAATTCAAAATTGACAAATTTTGATGATTCTGCAACTCAGCCAACACGGTCGTGTTGGGCAGTACGGCCGTGCTTCCCAACACGGCCGTGCTTCCCAACACGTCCGTGTTGGCTGAGTTGCAGAATCATCAAAATTTGTCAATTTTGAATTTGTTACTGCTCCTAACACGGCCGTGCTGCCCAGCACGGCCGTGCTACCTGGTCAGTTGCTTGAAAGTAAAATATAAACGGAGGAGTGATGAGGCGGCAGAGAGAAATACCTTGAGAAGAACCGGTTGGTGAGGAGCTTGTGCGGGAAAAGAACCGGAGAGAGATACACACGACCTTTGCAACGCCTAAGGCGTTGTTGCCTTTTAAGGAAGAAAGCACTGGAGAGAGATGCAACGCCTAAGGCGGCGGCAGTGGCGTCGTCGTCCAAGGAAACAACGCCGGAGATGGTGGTAACGAGCGTCGTCGTCGCCGGACATGGTGGTAAGAAGCTTGGGTGTCGTCGTCCAAGGAAAACGACACTAGTTTGCCTTTTTTCGGACAAGTAGATGGTTGCGAGAGGTCACCTTTGTAGAGGTGGCGTTGCTTTTCTTCGGGCGCGGGAGAGGAAACGGGGAAGAAGCAGCGACAAATGGCAACCTAAACCTTACTATCGGGCTGCTATGTGCAATAATAGAAGACCTATAACGTCGATTTTGAGTAAAAACCGACCCTAAAAGTCTACTAAAAAAACGCTGCTCAGACTTAACCTATAGCGTTAGTTTTTTAAGATAACCGACTCTATAGACCTGACTTATAGCGTGGGTTATCTTAAAAAACCGACGCTATAGGTTAAGTCCGGGCACCGTTTTTTTAATATACTGTTAGGGTCAGTTTTGCACTAGAACTGACGCTATAGGTCAGCACCTGTAAGGTCGGTTATATAAAAAAACCGACTCTAGAGTTCCAAAGCGGTGCCCCCATTTTTTGTTGACCCTATAGCATCCGTTATTTTAAAAGACCGACCCAATAGATCGAGGCACGAAGCCAAAATCGCACGAATTTTCGTGGCGGGAAACCTCTAAGGTCGGTTTTTATGATAAAACTGATGCAGTAGTCTATTAGGTCAGTTATTCTAGTAAAAACGACGCTATGGGCAGCGACGTTACTGGCCAAAAATATAGTAGTGTGAGTAAATATGCATAATTGTTAATTTAACATGAATACATATAAGTGAATGATTCATATAGAAAATAATGTGATTTCAAAATTTAATGTAGTAATAAATGGATGTTTAACGTAAATGAAAGTAATTAATGTGACATTGTTTGAGTTAATGTTGAAACTAATGGACATAATGGAATTAGTGAGTAAAATGTCATACTTCACATAATATAATATCATGTGACGTTAATGGTAATAATATTCTCTAAATCCTAAATTTGAGGATAATTGTAATATATAATAACAATTAATAAGATAAGTGAATTAAACCCTAATTGTATTAGAACTCATATATGATAATCCTAAAAGTGAAATATAATGGCAAAATCATAATCATTGGGTCTCTATTAGCTTGGGTACCAAGTTTGAGACTAATCAGATAATCCTAGATACCCCAATCTTAGTGAAAAGATACTTATCAAATTCCATGATCCTAATATACCTCAAACTTTTGGTTCATTGGGTTATTTTCCTAATTTTATGTCACACGTCCATTTACACTCCGACTCAGACTCAAATCTGGGTCCTTTATCTACAACACATCATCCGCACCTGTTCCCTCCTCTGCATGGACTCTAGAGTCCATAAGCATTCTTCTTCCTCTCTCTCTCTCTCTTTCTCTTGATCACTATCTCTATTCTTCTCTCTTTCTCACCGTCCATGTTTTTGGTTTAGTTTCTCTATCAATTTTTAGTATCTCAAACCCTAGTTTCTTTGGGTTCCTACCACCAGTTTTCGGATGAACTCAGACATCTCTGGTTGCCCTATTTCCCATCTCACTTAGATATCCAAACCCCATCGGGACTTTGTTCCTATTAGTATCCCTATACATGGACATTCTCCTTATCTTGTGCATGCGCTTTGACCCTCTTTTAGCCTCTAGATCGCATCATAAACACATCACCCATCCCAGTTGTGATGTAGAGCTGGATCGAGTCTATTGGAAAGCTTATGATCTTTGGGGCTCTTCTATGATCAAGGTCTTGTTCTAAAGGATCTTGGGAAGCTCCTTACACTTTAGGTGTGACCAATCAAGGTATATCCCCTAATTTCTTCTCTTTTACCTTGGGTTCTTGTGCTCTTTGGTTCACAATGATGCTTCTCGTGTGTCAACCTTAGGTTCATCTGGTTCCACTTATTGTGACTTTGGTTTGGCATGGTGTTTCTTTTACATTCTTTGTATTTCAATATCCTTTGCTTTTTTGGGTTCCCTTACTTCTTTCTCCATCCAGTAGTGGTGGAGGACATGGATGTAGGTCGGTGAACTTCAGGCTTTAGTTCTTGAGGTCGTTGAGCTTGGTAGAACCCCTAGGATTCGATGGTGATAGAGGTCTGCGGATTTCTTTCACCAACATTCAGATTTTAGTTTGGAATTGAAGAATGAAAGTTGCTAGTTTTGATCGCATAAAGGAACCATACGGGGAGATGACACTAGATACTTTATAGGCTTGCCCCTTGTTTTGATTTTGTATTCGTCGCACTTATCATGGGCAATATAGTCTTTTTGCATCTGATTCCAATCTAAACGCATGTCGCCTTGATTATGAATAAATGAAGTTTGGTGCCCTATCACACATCAAACACGTGAATCATGATGTGGGGGTATATTAATCTTTTGCTTTTATTTATTTTTTGAGAATTTCAATAAAATGACTTAACTTAGATTATTCATAGCTAATTATTTAATCATTAGAAAAATGTGTAAAAATATGTTTTAGAACCATAAAAATAAATCCTATCTGATGGGATATGTTTTGTAACCTAAATTCATAATAATGAGAAGTCGATATTTTTACAGTTTATAATATACATCCTAATTTATAATTTAGATCTAATGTAATATTAGGTGAAGAAATATCCTGATTGGATCCAGTATTGGACTTTGATTTTGAAATACATATTTTTGAGTTATGTTGCACCTCCTCATACTATATTGGACAATAAGTTATATTTTCTCTCTCTCCTTGACTTGAATGTGACATATTATATTAAATGTGACATATTATATTAAATGTGACATGTTTATATGTAGTTGAATCGATTGGTTCCAAACTCTTGGAATTAGGTTTATGGACTGCTATAATTGCAAATTGTATCCTATTCTTGTATGTTGTTTGTTGTTTCATCCAATTTGCATGTTAATGAATTTATTAATCTATATTCAATGGAAATCCTAATTGCCATATGTTGATCATCATTGTACCATTGATTATATTTATACATCTTTATCATGTCTTTCTAGTTTGAATACTATATTGTGATCTGACTAAAACAATGCTTGCCTCTCTATTTAAAGTACATGTTTGATTTAGATAACTTATATAATGTACACATTAGGTGGTGTATCCCCATTTTGGTGTATTACCAACAGAGGGTGCAAATGGTGATTCCTGTCCCAGAGTAACAATTTGTAATGTCATTACTGGTGGTGGTCTCATAATATGTGGTTATGGTGGTCATGCCATACACCTTGAATTTTATTATACTTGTTTTTATCATGATAATTTGCATGCATAAATCTTAATTTTTATTGTTGTTCTCTAATTGAGATTTAAAGGCAAGATTTGAAAATTGTATCTTTTATTTTCTTCATATGATCTCTTTATGTTATTATATGAAGATTTCTTTTGATATCCATTTAAATTATTATCTCTCTCTTTTACTTGGGAAACCTTATTATATTATTTGTTATCATTTTTTCCTAAAATTGTCCAATCATTATTATATGCACATACCGGATTTTATGTTGACAACATCCACTTTGTCTTCTCTTGTGGGGTATGTTTCCAACCCCTTAGGTAGAGAGAAAGGAGTGAACCAAAGTTGACCATGACTTATCCCGTTGTAGCTGATCTTCCTTGGGAGGTAGACCGAAGTAGTTGGTTTACCCTCTACGAATTATTTCCTATAGTTTTCTTTTATATACACCTTGTGTGGTGAAGACCAATGCTAGACAAAAATATTATAATAGTTAGATATTTTTATATTATGTTGCTACATTTTTGGTGAATAATAAAATACATACTTAAATTTTAGTTTGTCATCCTTTGTGAAACATTTTGGTATTGGATGATTTTCTAATATCCCCCCCAAGTAAGTGAGAGGATCTCCTCTTGGGTCCCACTCTTACAAAGGTAGTCATTGGATATCATGAGAATAATGCCATGCATTATGAGTGAGTAGAAGAAATTTGTCCCTTCCATATACATGAGCGATATTTGATGCCTCTTGATAAGTGAGACTAGAGAAATGCATGAACATACTCATGTGAGTATGTATATGATACTGAACTCATATGTATCTTGCTAGTATATTTGGAGATCAAGGAACTGAGATTTTGAGCGTAATGAGGATTGTGTGTCCATACCTCTAGTTCAATTTGGATATTTGTGACAAAAGGATTATACAATATGGTAATACTAGTCGTTGATGGTTTTGTCTTGTCTGACTAATTCTATTACTTGGGCAGCAATGATGTGTAGCTAGACACTACTCATTACTTATGTATCTTGATATTAATTAGTGGATCTATTATCAATGTAGTATGGTGTCTATAGGATCACAAACGTAGAGATCTGAAATTGAACTCAGTTACTTAATTATCTTGAAGAAATGTTGATTTGAACTCAATTATAATCACTACAAGAACTCAATTACATAAATAGCTTAAAGAAATGTTGATTTGAACGCAATTATAATTGTTACAAGTATAGAGACCTGAAATCAAGTTTCGAGGACATGTAATTAAATATAGATCTAGACGTTGGAAAAATGTGTCCATAAGTCAAGGACCCATTCCTCAAAGAAAGAGTCAGGTCCATATGACGCCATGACTCACGGAATAGGGCATTTCATGGAACCAGTGCATGGCAAATTCTCTCTTTTTGCAAGGAAGTCTACAACCTAGTCAGAGTAGGGTTTGGAAACCCTATCCTCTCCCGTCCTCAATATATGATATGATAGGATGTTCCCAGATAGAACATCTTGGGATCTCATTGTTGCCTCTAAGGTTTGAGAAACCATAAGAGAAACTAATAGAGAGAGAGAAAGAGAGGGAGCCAACTAGAAACTTTAGACCTCTGACTTAAAGTGCTCGTGTGGATAACGTGGAGACGAGTTTGCACATCGAATACATTCCGGACGAGAAGCTACATGGATGGCATGAAGTTCAAAGAGAAGGTCTCCCCCGTTCCCACACAACATTTTGCTAACATCCCTACTCCACTAAGTGTTCCGCCACAAGCGCTCAGCTGCGGAATGGTGCGTTCCACCAGCAGTGACATAAGGATCACATCTGGGTCAACACAACCAACTTAGTGACATTGGAATATGTGCCACTCGTCGACAAAATCTGGCATTCCGTCACAAGAAGTCATCCACAGATTCCTACAATATGTTGTAGAAAAAACCATTCTCTGCACATCTTGAGGCGAGTCTCAGAGTATCGGAAACCCGTAAACGAGCTTCAATTTATGTTCCAGCAAAATTCCAAATCCAAAGTGACATAGATCGGAAGATCTAAATCTACACCAAGCAATTCAACTTTAATCATTGAAACTTATTTCATGATAAGGTAAAAACTTGCAAATACTAGTCCAACATTGTTGCATTAGACAGATTTTGCTCGAAGAATTCTTGATTTTTTTTTTAAAATTTTGCTGCATTTTTCACTCCCTAAAAGCCAACTGTAAAGCTACATTGGACATACCTCAAAAGAGTAATTTGTCTGACCAAAGGTGTGTAATGCCCTTAAAAATACGAATATTATAGAACCACATTAGCCACACCCACATAGTAAATCATGTGTGGGCATTAGATCGCCCTTATGCCCTATATTGCCAATTAAGATGAATCGTAATTTCCATAATCTTTTCCATGTCAAATTGTGATAATTTTTGTTTTTATTTCAAATTATGAATTTGTATAAAATTCACTCTAAAGCCTAAAGCAAAACCTAACCCAAGCGAGATTTGTGGTCGTTTAAGCTTAGATAGAAAAATCATAGATGTAACTCATCTACGTGGTGTATTGCCGCCCTAGTCGGATGGTAGCAAAAACTCTCTTAACGAGCACGCAGAAAAACCTCGACTTCCATACGTACCAAAGAACCTGACTAATAATGAACATGCAAAAAACCCATACAAATATAACAGGGAGCAACAGGACAGTTTGATTATATCATTGTCATTGCGGTTATTTTTAGCATGAAACCGTTTTTAGCTTAAGTCACGTGTTCAATTCTTGGGTTCCACAGTTCATCGGGAAAACTCCATAAAACCAATTACGCTTCCCTTTTCGTCACGTCATTTGGAGACGAGGGATATCTTTTAAGTTCAGTAGGCGAATCTTTGATGACACCGATATCTATTACGCACAGGTCAAAAGGCACATGTAATGAAGTTAGACGTGAAAAGAGTAGTCAACCACATTCAACGTAACAACAACACTTAGCACACAACAAAGCGGAGCAGGTACCGACCTCCCTTTTAAGGTCCAAACTACTCCAAGAGCACTTGCAGCTACATATAGATGGGAGAATCACTTGCAAATGGCCATCACACACCAATTCCAGAAAATGGCTCGCTTCTTCCCTGAATACGTCGCCTCCCACGCAAGCAGCCCCCATGCCATCAGCCTGGGCATCGCTGGATTCCTAGTGTGCACCATTGCAGTGATGGCATGTGCTTCTCATGGGCGGTCATGGCGCCGGCTTTTCTGCTCAAGCAGACACAGTCACAGTCCAGTAATCAGCATACAGCAGGTCCAACCTGGTGACGGTGGAGAAGGTTGTATATGGCAGAAGAACATTATCATGGGTGAGAAGTGTCAATACCCTGATTTCTCAGGGATTATCAACTATGACACCCATGGGAGAATTGTAGGCCCTGATACACCAAGTTTCAGACAAATCACAATATGAAATAGTGCAAAAGAAGAACGAGCTTTTCTTGAATGACTTAATACGTGTACTTTTACTTTCTCAGCAAGCATGTTTTGCCAGCAGATATGTTAGTGATAAAATTATACAATCTTCAGTTCATTGCCAATTGCATGTCAGCTAGGATATATTCATGGATGCAGATGTCATATCCGCCACACCCACAAAATACAACCATGTTCAACAGAACTATATGCAGATAAAACAATCAAACGACATCAAACTATGAACAGAACCACCCATGAAAGATCTACTTAGCAAGCTAACAGATTCTAATACAAGCTGCCTTACAAAAATGGCACAGAATGATCACTACTCATAAACCAGGTTATGATGCTGTTTTGTTCAGTGAGCTCCGCCCTCGAAAACCAACAACGTTCAGTTTAGGAACTCCAGAACCAGGCGAAGCCCGTTTCCTGCCGATGTCCCGTTTTTTCTGCGTCTGCTTACTCATTCCAGTGCCCCCGGTGCCAGAAGATACTTTCGGCCGCCTTGATAACGTGATGCCCTTTTTTGGTCTTGGAGTTGTGGATGATCTCCCTTGGTCAGTTTTCCTCTGGGATTTGGACAGTGACTGTGAAGGTGCGCCAGTCTTCTTTTTCTTGTCTGCGACCTTGACAATACTTGAAGTCTTCACCTTGGGAACACCTTGTCGAGGCTTCACAGTCACCTTGTCAGAGTTGAGTGACTCTAGGCTTTCATTTTTCCTCATGGCTTCTTCGATGCGTGTAGCAAGCTGTAGATCTTTCCTGGTTACAAGACTGGTAACTTTGCCTACACAAGCATGCCATTTAGTAAGACAAGTTATTCCTCTTGTTGAATATACAGATATTAGGATACAATTATAGCTTTCCGCAGGCTCAATATAACTGTTTTGTCATTTAATCTATATTAATTAAAAACTTGTGACATGCTCATATGGCTAAGAAATATGTATATACTTATATTTCTCGCAAACCAATTAGGTCAAGCACTAAATATTCCTAAATTTCTTCTACAGAGGAAGTCTTTAACTGTTTCCGAGATACCATGAATTTTAGAAAGATCTGAATATGAAAGAACTGACATTAGGCGACATTCTATTCCTATAACTTTTTGGATGTTGCCCACAACACGAAAATATATATCTAGCAGGAGAACTTTACTTTTTAAAGAGAACAAACCCTATTTTCCCTCATTCGGGATATTGCACCGGGCGGAGGGGTTATTAATTAGGATTTCTTCATTTTCTTGCCAACTACCAGTACGTTTATACATCCCTACAGGGAAACAATTCTGTCATTCACACCAGATAGTGACAAGTGAGATTAATTGAATTATATTATCCACAGTTTCTATATTAGTTTAAATATTGTTAGTACTGTAATTCTAGTTGGTAAGGTCTTTTTCGGCATCTATAACTCGGATCCCAGTTTGGAACATTATATATAACACTAACTTCACACTGGAACCCATTTACATGACCCACCGGGCTTTCACAACAAGCAGCAGCATATAAAATGATGTACCTTTGGCACCCATTCGAGCAGTTCTTCCAGTGCGATGAAGGTAGTCGATCTGCAAAAATGAAAATATGAAAGCAACTCCTCTATTATCTAATTGTATATCATTACGTAATCGGGCAGAAAAGTGTTTAACTGAGAAGTTGTATCCCATTGCAGAATTATAAAAGACAGCGACAAGGTAGTTTAGAAGAGAAACGCAACACTTACGGAATTCAATGGAAAATCAAACATAACAACATGATCAACATCTAAGTCCAATCCTCGAGCAGCCAAGTCAGTACAGACTAGCGTAGGACAATCCCCATCTTCATTCTTGAATTTTTTTAGGTTTTGAGTCCTAGAAGACAAACAGATCAGAAACTTTGATTTGTCTTGAAAATCAAACAGGTTATCAACATAAATGTTTGGAGGGAGGGATGATATATGTGCTAAAAATATCTTCCAAATATAGGTATCAACTCAAGTCTGAAGCCATGCAACATTAGAAAATGGAAAAGCTGAAACATAACAATACACTGGTTTGAAGGAGACCAAAATCAAAAAATGCCTCAATTTTATTACAATCCGCATAAATATATTATAGGCAGTGTTTCAAAAAACGGAGCATGGACCGCATATGCGGCCGAATATGCAGTTCAGTCCCTTGACCGAACCGCATATGGGAATTCAGTGGCTAAAACGGACCATGGCCGCATATACGGCCGCATAGCGGCATATAAGGCCGATTAGTCCCCGATTTTTGAATGGAAAAACTGTAAGCTGGCAATTTTTTAACATCACCCCCTAGTCTTCATATAACTAAAACCATCACGTACAGTTGGCCTAACATCTGCTTTCATTTCCTCTTTTTTGCATTACATTCATCTAGGGATGGCAACGGGTCGGGTTTTTGAAAACCCAAGCCATACCCGACCCGACCCGTTTATTCTTGACCTGAAAAAACTCAAACCCAGAAAATCCTTAACCCAAAAAAAAACCTGCAAGTACTCAACCCGAAAAAACCCGACTCTAAAGTATATACCCGACCTGACCCTAAAACATACTTCGCTATCTTGAGGTTTACTTATTATACTAGTTTTAGTTTCTCATTGCAGCACAGTAGAAAAATTGACAGAGCGTACATATAGAAAAAGCTAAATCCTAGCAACTAAATATCATATTCAAGATAACAAACACATCGAATCTACAGGAAACCTCCACTGAATATCGTATTCAAGGTAATCTAGCGCAAGGGTCGGCAATTGCCATAAGACCGTGTGAATGATTGATTCCCGCTGGATTGTGCTCTTCTCTGAATATTGCGTCCTAGTTCTAGCCTACCCTTTGCTTCAAGTGCTTGTGCTCTTCCCTGAAGTTGTCATCCTGCTCCTCCCTCTGGTCTCTACAAATTCTGCGGCTCCTTCAGGAGCATCATGAGCAGCGGTGGGACATTGGTTGAGTGTATACTGATACTGTTAATATTGCTTCTCTTGCTGCCAGTGTTGTGTCTCTTGTGCGAAGTTCACGTATGTCGTAACTCCTTCGTTGATCCTCACGCCTCCAACGCTACCACCGCCAATGCTCCGACTATCGTCGGCACCCCTCATGACATGCGACACCAAGAACAGTTGAACACAGCCAACACAACGAGCATCAATGAGCCTGACTACAAGAGCAACCCTCTTCGCACCTCAATCAGCCACCTGCCACCCGGCAGACCGGGCAGCACCTAAACGTATACCATCAACGCACAACCACCACCACCACCACCACTACCACCACCAAGACGACCCGGCTCCCCTGGCGCGCTTAATCTGGAATGAGGGGGGACGATCCACGGGATGGGGATGTGACGACAGCTCGTTCTCATGGACGAGTGGCGGCTATCCTGCAATATCGAGGAGAAGCGGTATGGGGTTGATTGCGTCCGAGGCTTTGTCAACGGGGACGTCGACATCCCCAAATCCGTCCCAGGCCTACCTCCGGTGCTGCAAGAGTCATCCATGTCGCCGCCCAATCCTGGTTCTGGGTAGGTGAAGTGGGATATGCAGTGTCGCGTGATGCTAGTCATGGGGTTCGGGGTCAGGCTAACACCCGCCACAACTCTCGTGGTCATAGGGAGGGTTATCGCCGACGTCGAATCAATCAGCCAGGAGAAGGGTGAGTACGCAAGCGGGTGAGATCGGGTGCCCGCGTATCTATGATTGGAAGCCCACAAAACCCAAGTACTCAGACGCACATCCAAGTACAAGCCTGCAAAAACCTTGAACCTGATAAAATCCAAATTTTTAGGGTCGGGTCGGGTCGGGTAGGGTAGGGTCGGGTTGGGCAGGGTTTTTCTGCCATGCCTACATTCATCTATGATTGTTATACGTTTAGCTCATTATTGCACATCTATATGTATTTAACAGGTGTTTGATTGCATATTTGCATGATTGCATCTAAAATATGCAGTTCTACAAATTATATTTGTAATTATACATATATATATATATATATATATATATATATATATATATATATATATATATATATATATATGAGTCAGGCTAGAATACACTCGAGTGTATTCGGAGCAGAATATACTCAAGTAGTTTTCCATGATGCATTTTTTTTTAAATCTAATCCGTTGATCTTCTTAAACATCATGTGAATAGCTCATATATAAAATTTGAGCCCATTTGCACATTTACAGGTCATGTTATGAAGACTACAAAAATTATGCATTTCAAATTAGTTTCGTGCGTCGATTTTGTTGCCCTCAGATGAGTGCCTTATACTCATCCAAGTGAGCTCAAAATTTGCATGTAGCCTAATTATAATGTAACAATGAAGATCAATGGTTTACATTTTGCAAAAAAATAGTCTTGATATGCAAACACCACTTGAGTGTAGCGTGCGATCTGTACACTCAAGTGTATTCTAGCCTGACTCTCTCTCTCTCTCTCTCTCTCTATATATATATATATATATATATATATATATATATATATAATCAAAAACTACATATACTTCCGCATATACTCCCGCATACCACATATACTCTATTCAGTGACATCTCCGAACGTACAACGCATACCGTTTTTAAAACCATGATTATAGGCTAGGTTCCAAGACTCCAAACCATGACCTCAACACCTGATAGGAGCTTTACAATACCGTTCAACGTGCTAATCATTCAAAAGGACTAAAAGAACCAAAACAGAACGAAAATCCCACACATCATTATCCATCTCCCTTCCCAACTCCTCCCTTGCCTGTTGTCATAATGATGTTTGCAGTCGTTGTACACCCCCATCTCATGTACCACCAACATTCGTTCCTCCCTCCTCCCCAACCACATCCTAACCTGTACTCAATTGTCACCACTGTATCACAGTCAGTGATTGGAAGGCGGCCGCATAAGTGCTTAGGCCCACAGACCAAAGGCTATGAACTACATTTGCTCTGAAGCGGCTTCCTAGGAGTTTTACCGTTAAGCGGCTGCTTTTTACAGCTAAATCCCGCTTCTCTTGACCAACTTAAGGGAGCCGCTTCGGCCGCTTAAGTACAATCCATGTAGAGTACTGGTCTACTATTTTTGTATTATATTTAGACTAATATACCGTGACTACATGATAGACAATGAACTACAAATCCTGTTTTTTTTCAATTTTAAACTGCCGCGGTTTAATTCTAATCCACTAATGTTATACTACAACTTTATTGGTACTTACATACATGGAACATGACTTCGACTTCGAGTTGACTTCGACATGTGTGGAAGTGGAAGTTTGTGGAAACATCGAGGAAACTTTTGAGGATTTTTACAACCAAACTTCGAAGCATCTTTGACAATAAGCTCAAAATAGTGATTTCATGATGAAAATTTATAGATTTCATCAAATCTATCTTAAAAACCAAATATATTTCTATATATAGCCATCCATACATGTTTACATATAAAGAAAAACACAGTCACATGCAATTGTAAAAGACATCGTCTTAGTGTCAACTTGGACATGCAAGGAAGCGAAAGTTTGTGGAACATGTAAGGAAACTTTGAGGAAGTTTTGGACTAACACTTCGACGCAAAATAAGCTAAAAGATAGTGAGATTGTGAGGGAATTTGGCATAAAACATCAATTTTTTAGTGAACACATACTCCGTCTATAATCTTCTATGTGAAATGTTTAGAACTTAGATTTGTTCTGTAAATGTGTTTTGTATCTACATAAATCCCAATTGGATCACATTCTAGAATTAAAGAACATGAGCTTATTTTCAAATACATCAATTTGTCAAGAGGGTAAAAAGTAACAGAGGTGAAATCCTGCACCAAATTTTTCAGAATTTGTGGAGATCTAGTAGAGGGATAAACTTATCATTGCTCTTTAGTTAGAAACCAAGGAAATAGTCATCTCAATGTGAAGAATGGTTTCCTACAAGTTCTTTATGCCTTCACTATGTGTGCAATAATAATAACTACAAAGATCATCGAGAAGATGGGAGGCTTTGAGCTAGCTAAGTCAATTTCATCACCAAGTAGGCTGAATTCATTGACACATGACAACAAGTAGGCAACATCGATGTCGAGGAAGTTTACTAGGTTTCGACATCGACAAGCGTAGACATATGTAACATCGAGGATATATCGCCAGATGTCGAGGATGTTTAGTACCATGCTTACATATATCACAATATTTTACTTTTTAGCGACAACATTCTGTTACATCGTGGCATTCATGTTTTAACTACTACATAAATATATCACTTTCTTAGTACCACTCCATGATATTTATAACTTGCAATTATTAGTGAAGGACTATTCAATAATAGAATTTTAAAGTTGACCAATAAGGTATTATTAATATTTTTTGCTGAAATATAATCTTATTATAGTATATTACAATGATCGATCTTAGCTATTACTTATGAAATATTAGTAAATTGCTGCTATGAACGTATTTCACTAATTGCATTAGTAAACACTAAGGCCTGGTTTGGATGAAAACTTCTGAAATCCCAGAAAATTGAATGGGAAGGCAGCTGTTCTGACTGCACCCTACAGGTTTCGATGGCAAAAAGACATAGAAACAGGGGGCATGAAAACGTGATTCAAAATATGCCTCTTCCGGCGAAATTCAGAATGCTGCTTTTATGTGATGCTCAGACGAGATATACACCTTTTTACAGATGGATCCCACACAGTTATCCAGGCTCCCCGCTAAGGCTCCACCTAGGCTCTAGGTGGGCCGCCTTAAATTGGGCGCCTAGGCTTTCATATAACTGAAGTGCATGCCTAAGGCTTTTTAGGCCCAAATTAAGACACTTAAAGACCAAATTAGCATGGATAGGTATGGATTTGGTCAAACTAGATCAAGTTTAGTTATTTTAAGGAAGAATGGATCTGATTTAGGCTAAATCAGATCTAACTTGGGCAGATTAGGTCTGATTTGGGGGGGAATAGGTCTCATTTTGAAAAAAAATGCCTTGTTTGGAGCAATTAGGTCTGTTTTCGCCAGATTAGGGCTCATTTAGGTCAATGTAGGACAAACTAGGGGAAGTTACGTCTGATTAGTTTATTTTATGCCAAAATAGGTCTGACTTAGTGCAAATTAGGGCAGACTAAGTTATATTAGGTTCAATTTAGATCATGTTAGGTCAAATTAAGGCCAAGTAGGTCTAGCTTAGGTCATGACAAGTGCGATGCAGGTGAAGTTATGATTTATTAAGCTTAGGGATAACCAATACAAATGTACATAGTGATGTATATATTTGAATATAGTTGAATGTATATACAAAATCATTTATATATACGCAAAATATTAGCAAATATGAAAAACGGCTAGAAACACCTAGGTCCCTAGGCTTCCCTTGGGTGGGAAGGACCGCCTAGCCACCTAGACAACTATGGATCCCAGCCAAGTGCCCCGCGATGCTAAATTAGAACACCTGCTATATAAAAACCACAGGGATTCTAAACTACTCCATCCGAACAGCCCCTATTAGAACTTATAGTGTATGTTGTTAATGCCAAGTTTTTTTTATTTAATACTTCTAAGCATAGTAACCAAAGTCTCCGAATTTTACGAAAAATCGGCGATTTTTCACGATGTTATAGGCTCCCGAATGTTCATCACGATTAATACGCAGTCGCCGATTTTTTACAGCTTTTCACGAATTATTCCGCTTTGTCACGATTTATGCGATTTTTCACGATTCTTCATGACTTTTCATGATTTTTCTCTTTTAGGTCGCTTGCTCTTTTTTTTTACCGAACCATTTACACAAAACTCTTGATGTACACTAAACGTCCAACCCCCTCACTCCTTTGGAAAGTTTATTGTTATTACCCAACTATTTTTTACTTCTTTTCCTACATTATCACTCACTAAGATTGTATGTCTTGTGACCTTAACAGTTACATGCATCAGATATGTATGTATATATATACATACATACATTAATCTAAATATATACATTCACATATATACTTAAATAGCCGATCTATTCTCGACTATTTCCGAATAGTTGACCAAACTTTGACCGAAATTTATCGATTTTTTCCGAATTCCAATTTTTTCCAGCCAGCCTAAAAATTGCTGAATCCCGAACTTGTCACTATGCTTCTAAGGCATATGCTTCAGTAGAATCCATTTTTTTCATAAAGTGTCTGTTTCACGCTCAAGGGCATAGGGAAGGTTCCCCCTTATCTCCCGACCTCACATCATTCAACACCCCCCCTCTCCCCATATACACACCACACACACACACACAAATCCACACACAAGAAAAAGAGAATCCACACAGCTGCTTACTAGCCCACCCACTTCCAGGGGCAACTCAGGATAACAGAAGTTGGCAGCATGTGCAACTTGCACTGATCCTTTTCATGCCAACCCATCAGCGTGCTGCATAGGCCTATAAGTACATTATATAAAAGAAAATGAGTATTTTTTTATTAAGGTGAAAAAACTTATTGTGAGTGGGAGACAAATGGTAAGACAGATTAGGTTAGCTATAAAAGGCATATGTGAACATAAAATTGAATTGGAAAGAAATAAAGGGATTATAATTTATAACTCTGGAAGGCTACTTGTGAGATTACAGGTAGCAACAACGGATTCTGTAGTAAGAAATTGTGAAGAAAGTCGAGGACGAATTCATATTGTTACCTTTGCTCTGCTGGCACCTCTCCATGGTAATTTACTGTGAAAATCTGATTTTCACTAAGAAAATGATCAACTGCACGACTAGAATTCAATGTATTGCAGAAGACCATCACCCTGTTCCCTTTCGCTAAACTAGGCTCAAGCACCTACATCAGCACATACTACATTTCTGTTAATACCAAGGCTCAAATTTCATCTAGGGACCATTTATTACAATTGAAAGCAAAGCAACAATAATACAATGACCTCCAAATGCACCACTCACAATTAATCAAACCAGGTGGCGGCAACTTCTATCAGAAATAAAGTTCATGCTCGGCGAGTTGACTGAGTATATCTTTTTTAGTTCTTTATTTTAGAATGATTCATTATTTTACAACTGATGAACTGCAATTTTCGTTGTGTTTTCACTAAACATACCTGTCAAATATTCATGAAAGGTGTACCTCTCACAATCCTATAATTGGAAGGTTTGAATCAGCAATCACAGCCTTACCTATTTACTACCTCAGAATTGACCCCTTTAAGGTCTTGGTGAGGACCTTAACTTCTAGAGGTGTTTGAGTAGAATAATATAAACATTTAATGGAAAGGGGGAACAACAGCAGTCATTCCCACCATGTAAGCAATCACATCAGGAATACTGACAGAGTGACAGGCTCACCTTTCCCCACTGTCTTATATCATGATTAAAATCTAATAGGTGGGGAAGTAAGTTTTGTTTCTTATAAAAAACCTTTCTTTCCATATATAGCTGTCAAATTTTGTCCGAGCCCGTGAACCCAGTTTCGTCCGATCCGGAAAAAATTGGGTTTGGTTTTGGATTTTATCAATTTGGGTTGGTTCCGGGTTTGGATGTTGATGTCCGAATCAAAACCGGGTCGGTTCTGGGTTTGGATGTTGATGTCCGAATCAAAACCGGGTCGATTCTGGGTGGTGATTTGTTCAACTCGGATAGAATCTGGGTTGAAAATTTTGGAAAATATAAGGTATAGATATGTACAAGTTACTATATTTTGTGTATAATTAACAAAAGTATATGGTCTAGGTTCGGTTCCGGGTTCCAAATTACGAAAGTGGGTCCGGTTCCGGACATACCACTTTGTAAATTTGGTTTCGGGTCGGTTCCGGGTTGAGCCATTTTTCACAAAACCGGTTGTTGTCCGACCTGAAACCGAACCGGAACCGGTTTTTTGACACCCCTAATCTATATATAGGAATTGGGACTTAGTAATTGTTGACAGATTCATGGGCTATGAACATACTTGTCAAGGCGTCAAGGCGACACGACGTTCCAGCCGAACGCCCTTGCGATTAGGCACGACTAAGCGTTGCCTAAGCGACCTTTAGAAAATTAATTTATGTATATATTTTCTGTATTTATCCATGTGTCACGGTTTTATGAACATTCCCCACTCATATACAAACATTTTATAGTTATATATCTAGTTATATACATATTTATGGTTGATCTCCCCATATATATACATATATATACATATATATTCTATTGTATAACAAAATAACCAATTACATTTCTATATATTACCATTAACATTAATGTCAAGAATAAGAAAAGATTTATTGTAAATAATGTAAGAGAATTATCAACAAGTAGATATATATTTATTGTCATACATAGTTACATGTATTAAGCAATGTATACTATCATTCATAGCATAGCTACTGAATACAATCTGAATTGAAGGTGCAAAATAAGAAAAATCAAAAGATGTGTATTAAGCAAGGAACAAGGTGACCGATACCGACGCCGTTTCGACAGCTTGAAAATAGGTATTTACTGGTATACCAACGAAAATACCGACAAATGCAATCCTAGTCGTTTTGACGCCAAAAGGAATGAATTAATTCATGAAACTTTACAGGTGTAATCTTTACACCTAAATGCAGTGTTTTATGCAATAAAATTCTATATTGGGTGTGTGGGGGGGGGGGGTCCATCATGTGGGAGGTAAGGAATCTGTCCTGTTTCGTTGGGATTTCGATGAAGGATTTCAATGACAAAATGTAGGAATTAAGATATGAAATTTTACTACCACAAACCACAAACTTAAATACACAGAATTATGCAATAGTATACAATTTACAACATGCGAATAACACATTTACTTACAACTTACATCATTTGTATGTTGAGTGGCGTGCTAGTTCTCCATACAATAATGAGTTGATATTACTGAGATATTGCGGCCATACATGTGCATCCTATAAAGGTGGTTGTATGTAGTCACATGCTCCTCACACACATCATTATTGGCAAAGTTCTGTGTTGATCAATAATGTGCAATACTATATAAGTGTATATTACTCCTTTGTATTATATTCACATTACTCTTTAGTAAAACATCTTCCACTAAACATAAATAACTAACTAATTATATCAATACTAATTGTCATATGCTTAGATAAATTGTATGATTATAGTAATTAATAGTGTTGTGAGTAGGTAGATCTAGTGATAATATTGCATAATGCGTATCTACACAATATACTTATAGATGTATATATAGTTCGCGTAAACATATAAAAATGGAGTAATACTAGGCTTTGGTGGTAAAAAAAAACTTTTTTTAGGCAAAAGTGGAAGAAAAAAGTAGGAAAAAGAGATGGAGAGGTTGCTAACGGTAGAAATGAAAGAGATTAGTTAGAATTACCTTGATTTGGGTTGGTATTAGCTCCAATCGAAAAAAATCATCCAAATGTACCTTATTTTCTCCTCCCATTAAGTAACAACAGTCATTCTCGCAAAAAACGGTATACCCGTCGGTATACCGCCAGTTTCGGTCGGTACAGTGAAATTAGTAGTGCATTTTGCACCGAAACCATCGAACGGTATTGGCGGTATACATGTCGATATTATCGATATTTGCAATCCAATCGGTACGTACGCATGTTTTCGTGTCGGTACCTATCGGTATCAGTATTTCGGTCGAAATACCGCTGATACCGGCGAAACTTCATTCCTTGGTATTAAGCCAGGTAAAAAAAGAGTATTAGATCCAATTAAAAGTGATATTTGGCACATAAAATAGGCAACAATATTAATTTTGAACATTGGTATAGCCATATTAAACATTAAAAATAGTGAATATACAACTAAACCCACAAAACTAGGTCACTGTAGCATTATAAATAAAGCGTCCTCGCCTCAGCGCAGCCCTGGGACGCCTTGCCGCTTAGGCGCGCCTAGGCGAGCGCTTTGACAAGTATAGCTATGAAGCAAGGATAGAGATTTAAACATAGACACGGATACAGAATGAAGATTTTTAAAAATACAGATACTAGCCAGTGACAAATTCGGGATTCAACACTTGATTGGCTTGCTTGAAAATATTGTAGCTCAAGAAAATCGAAAAAAAACTGTTAAAATTCTCAGTCTAAATCTGCTCAAGTATTTGAGAAAAAATAAAGAATAAGTCGGCTATTAACATTGTGTGTGTCTGTACATTGCACAGATATGTGTGCATACACAGTCACATACACGTTTGTTTGTATGAGACATATGTATGGATGCACACACATATGCTACATAAGTATTCACATATACATCTAATGTAAATATGTGTGCATAACATGGAAGATATAAAATAGACTATTATTTTGTAAAGTGGAGATATGAAATCTCTATAGTTGTAATGTGGGAAGAGGGGAAATGTGTGACATTGGGTTCAATTAGTAACGCTATATAAAGTTACAAAGCTTGTTAAAAGGCTTATTGTTGCAAAGTATAGAAGGTTATTCGATATTTTGATAAGGGGGGAGTGTACTGTAACATACTCAATTCTAGGCATATAAGTTAATCTTCCCTTCTTTTAGGACCTATTTGATTATGTTAATATCCAATGCCTTTTCCCTCAATGCAAAATGCATTAGGAATAATCAGAGCAATCCGCACGCTTCCCGCTTCGCGCTTTCCAAAACCTAGCTCTTTACAAATTGAAGTATTTGGAAATAAACTCATGTTTTTTAACTCTAGAATGTGATCCAATTGGGATTTCTGTAGATACAGAACACCACATATATATAGAAGATTTAAATTCTAAACATTTCATATAGAAGATTATAGATAGAGTATGTGTTTACTAAAATTTGATGTTTCGTGCCAAATTCCCTAACAATCTCACTATCTTTTAGCTTATCGTGTCAAAGTGTTAGTCCACAACTTCCTCAAAGTTTCCTTACATTTTCTACAAGCTTCTGCTTCCATGCATGTCGAAGTTGACACTAAGATATGTTACATTTGCATGTGACTGTGTTTTTCTACATATGTAAGCATGTATGGATGGCTAAATATAAACATATATTTCATTTTTAAGCTAGATTTGATGAAATCTATCAATTTTCATCATGAAATCACTATTTTTAGCTTAATTTTTGTCAAATACGTGTCGAAGTTTGATATATACTCCCCCATATACCTATTGGGCCACCCTACCACACCACATGTTCTAATCGGTCCACTAAGCAATCATGGTCCGCATATACTCCTGTTTGGCCAATTCAGTGGATGATTAAACTCCAATTTTTGAAAAACCCACTACTTATGCCCATACCTAGATGCACACAGACATACACACACACAGACACACACACGTGTGTGGATATGTAGATTTTATTATATACTTAAAATATAGTTGTATATTTATAAGTATATACTAAAAATTATAGTTGTATACACTGTAAAAAAGTCCCAGGCGGCCGCTTAAGCGGCTAAGACCCTCATCCGCTTAATTTATCCCCTAAGTGCCGCTTAATCGGTTTGAATAAAATCGCCCCCTTCTTGCCCGCTTCTCCCGCTTTGTCCCACTTTTTCTACTCTTTGCCTGCTTTTTCCCGTTGTTTGCCCGCTTTTCAAAAGAATACTGTTGGAAACATGTAACATTAATTAATTATATGGTCTAAGTAGTGTTGACTAGAATATTTGAAACTTGTATACATGAAATGTTCTATGATATATCTAGTCCTAATTTAGAATGCATAATTGTATACTTTGTGTGTAAGCTGTAATAATAGGGTACTGTTGTAATGTATCTAGTAAATATCATATCTATTATACTTCTAACACATGATTAGTTTTACTGATTTCCTTGCTGCTTTCAGTGATTACTAATTGGTACTGGTTAGTATTACTTTTTTGGTGCAATACTGATGACTTGTTTCGTAGTAAAGTATTAAATCAATAATTCAAAGTTTGTTATTCATAATTAATGATCTGTTTGCTGATTTTAGTGATCAGAAATATTGATTAGTAAAGTATTGATTAATACTTAGTTAATTACTTATTTGCTGATTACATATGTATAAGAGTTACTTAGAAATATATTTTATATATACACATACGTGTAATTTTGTATAAATATATATAAGAATTTAGGCACCCACTTTTTCAAAAAATCACCCGCCTGCCGCTTAACCGATTACAAGGTGCTGTTGGCACACCTCCCGCTTCCCACTTTTTAAAACATTGGTTAGATATTATATGTATACATCTTTATTTATATAACAGACTTCCACACATATCATATGTACATTTATTGATATATATGTATACCTTTTGATATATTCATATGCATACACAACTATATTATATATATATATATATATATATATATATATATATATATAAATATAAATATATATATATATATATATATATATATATATATATATATCAATATACATATATATATACACACACACACCTACATATACATGGATTCCACACCTTGTGTAGATTTCTCTCTCTCTCTCTCTCACACACACACAAAAAAAAATTACATACCTATGTAAAATGCCTGCATATACAAACATATTTTACACACGTGTACATTTTAAATAGTTTCTCTCTCAGAAACATGCATATTAATATGTTTACAGTTTAATAACTATAATTGCATATTCCACATTTTCAGCTTATAGTTTTATAAGCTTGATATATCATTTTCTGACAATGTATAATTAACTAGTTAGGAAAAAAATGCAAACCCCTGCATATACTCCTGCATGACACATATACTCTAGGCAGCACCCTTACTGCTCCTACACTGCTTACCGCTAATATGCACAATGGTTAGGGGCCTTGATGTGTAATGTATTATATTTTCAGTGACACATGGGTATATATGTGAGGAAATTAGTTTGAAAAAACACCTATGGGTTAGGTGAATGCCTCAGAAAAGGCTTGTCGCCAAGGCACCCAACCAATTTCATATAATGCCTCACATATTACAAACCAAGGTTTTCTGGAAATTTTAAAACCTTTACAATGTCTTGCCCGATTTATGTCATGATTAACTAAGCAATAAGTCAGAGATGCCTCAAACCTTCATTTTTGTAATCAAATTGCTAAATCTTAACCTTAAAGAATATTTGAAATTCATTCCAATTATTAGATTATACAATGGAACTTGACTATAAACAGACAATGTCAAAGTGGTAACAAGATATTCTTATACAGCACAATCAAGACAGTTTCATAGAACATTACTTGAGGGAAGTCAATCTCATAGAGTATATCATTTAGTAATAAATCCATCCACATTTATTGACTACCAAACTGAATTTAGTGTGCCAAAATTTGCTAACAGAGACACCACAATATCAGGATTTACCTGGAGTAAAGCCTCCATCTTGTTTTCGGAACCAGAAAGTTTGATGAAATCATGCCGAGCAGAAGCTACTTTTTTGTGCAAGGAGGAAGTTCGCAAGTGAGTGATGCCAAAAAATTCTTCGTCAACCAACCTTTGCACTGCCTGCCATGAAATAAGTTAAAATTATACAAGTCATATTTTCAACAAACTACAATTGCAGCTAAATTTTAGTAGTTAAATATTCAAGAAAGTTAAGATGGATGTATGGAAAGGCAAAAAGATTGTTTGAGAAATAGATATATAAAGAGTAAAGTGAGGGCGGCTGATATTCAGGAGTGAGGTGGCCTGAGATGGTTTGGACTATGTACAACGCAGCCCGACTAATGCACCAAACCCTTTTTTGCTATAAAAATTAACATAACTGAAAGAGGAAGAGGCAGGCCTAAATGAACTTAATGAGAGCTTATACATCTAAATAAGAATAAACCCATATCAGAGATGAACGGGAAAAAGTATCCATATAGTTGACTTCAACATGTTTGGGGATGATCTTAAATTATGAAACTATACAAATGATCACAATGCATTATCAGGTTTCTTATGATGAGTGATTCAAACCCCTACATTCATATTTTCATGAGAGATCCAGAAACCCTATAACCATATTGCTTTTCTTTTCTATGGTATTTCCCTAAGAATGTCATAATATGACCTAGGCGATATTGCTGCTACAGATAATTCTTAAAAAAAGGGTCATGGGAAAATTTTATAACCTGTGTCATAGTGGCAGTCACCAATACTGTTTGAAATCCAGGATCACCAGGCTTTGAAGCTCGATTCTTCAGTGGACTGAGGAACTTCCGAATATCAGGTCCAAAACCCCGATCAAACATTGTATCTGCCTCATCCAGAATCTAACATTAAAAAAAAAATTATTAAATAATGGAAAAGATAACGAACATAGGGGCAGGAAAGACATTCTCTATAAATTTAAGGGGCAACTAAAAAAAGAAAAGAAACAACATTAGAGAAATGAGGAAGCTGTTAATATACAAGTCAACACAGAAATGACACAATATAGTTTTGAACTTACCAAATACTTGATGTCTCCATAAACCATGTTCCCTTCTTCAACGTGCTGAAGGATCCTTCCAGGAGTGCCAACTACCATATCAATGGGAACATTCAAAGAATCTTCCTGAGGCCTCAAGCGGCCACCTCCACTTATCATGGTAGAACGAAAGCGAGCATGATGGCTTATGGATTTAGCCACGTGAAAGACCTATACATAGATCTCTTTAATATTGAGTATTACTCAAGCCAGTTTATCACAAGGCATGGAATAATAGACAGGCCCTCTATCGAGATGAAGATGTATACCTGCTCTGACAGCTCCCTGGTTGGACACAATACTACAGCTCGAGGGCGTCTAGGCTTCATCGACCTACCATTCACAGCCTCGTCATGCCTTAAGAGCTGTAAACGTGTTGAAAAAAAGTACTCAAGCGCTTACTTTTAGGTAATAAGGACTCAAATGTAGAACAACAGCGTCAATTTTTTTTGTTATTGTAAATTAAGTAGTCCCCATTTTCACCGCAGAACTATACAAAGCAAGATAACTAGCGCACCTGAACTATAGGAAGCATGTAGGCTAGCGTCTTCCCGGAACCGGTATGCGATCCCAAGACCACGCTCTTGCCATTCAAGACCGCAGGGATCCCAATGCGCTGAATCTCCGTGGGCACGGAAATCGCCATCTCCGTAACAGCCCCAATCACCTCCTCGTCCAGCCCAAGGTCACCAAACCCCACCTTCTCCACCTCCATCTCCTCATTCGTCTTCCCCTTCCTCTTGTCTACCGCAGTAGAGGCGGTGGCCGGGTGCACGGCGGAATTGCTGGCGTCCTTCAGATGTCGAGCGCGGATGCGTTCTAGGAGCATGGAATGCCGCAGGGGCTTCATGTCCTGCTCGACCTCCACAGTGGTGGATGCGGCGGCAGAGAACGGACGGGGGAAGGGTGGGACAGAGAGTCTCCATAGGCGGCGGGGTTTAGCTGCGGCAGCCGAAGAGGAGAAGAGAAGCAAGGAGCGGGACAAGGAGATGTTCGAGGAAGAAGAGAGGGATACAAGAGCTCTCCCGGTGCTACAGCCGCCCGCCATCTTTGCTGTTGGGCGTGGGGGCGAGTGATGAGCGAGCAGGTCGCTGCTGTGCGCGAACGGATAGAGCGTTTTTTTCCTTCTGCAGACTGATATTTCGAGGACATGAAACTATGTCCGTGACCCGGCCCATTAATCCGATTGACGATCCGATCACCAAGTATTCGGATCTTGGTCTTTCTATCGCTATCCGCGAGTGAGGACCACAAAACAAACGGCGGCTCGGCACCATCAGCCTAAAACTCACGGGTCGAGCTGACAAAACAAGAAGAGGGCTAGAGCCGGTAGGGCAGCGCGGCCTTAGAGAGCGGGTGAGATGCAGGCGGCAGCGGCGGCGATGCGGTCTTCTGGCCGTCTTCTAAGGACGAGCCTCACAGCGGCGGTTCAATCGGAGGCGAGCGTCGCCGGCAGGATGGTACCACGGCACTCTTCCGCTTCCTCGCGGGTACGCGCTTCGCCTCTCCCGGATACTCCGCCTCCAGATCGCCTTTTTCATTAAGACTATGGAGACGATTTGGCACTATGTCCTCAGATCGGACCAGCAGGCTCTTCATCGGCATATGTATTACTATCACTGGAATTTTCTGAATATATGATTCTACAGTAATCAAAATATTCGCTTCTATGTAATATGATCCTTCTTTGTCCGCCTGGTGATCTAATCGCTGGGAGCTTTTCGACTAAATTCTACCCACTCAGAAATCGAGATATGTCCTTACATTGTCGTTCGGGGAAAAAGATTTCGATCGTGTTTGGTCGACGTACGCCTGAGACCGGGCGCTTCCCCCTTAAGGAATGGGGTGGCGTGGTATTCCACGAGAGAGGGTATATTGTGGCGCATGATCTTTACTCAGATCGTGTGACTGGCGTAGATTGTTCACATACGGTGTCTCCTTTTGGCCGCTCTGCTACTCTGATATAGCTGTTGGAGCAAGTTGGTGCCCCGACATCTTTTTGTTTTTCATTGTTCTCATGTTTTGAATTTATAATGTGTTTTTCGTTGTTCTCATGTTTTGAATTTATAATGTGAGTTGGGGACTTTCTTGTTTGTGAGACTTTACATGTTCTCTTCGACCTTCGTCAAAAAATGGGCTGCATATGGATTTTTTCTGTATAAGAAGTTTGGATCTCACACTAAGTAACTTGTAGCAGAATGGCGGCTTACTCATTATCGGTGTTTCATGTCTGCTTCTCAGTGTCTTTTGTAATTGCGTGTTCCTATCGTATTTTTTTAACTTGCATGTCTTCAGTAAGCGTCTCAACTGTATGGTTCCTTGTATGGTAAAATCGACCGTCTTTATTACATTCCACCCGAGAGTAGTGGCAAAATATTGAAAAGTCTTAACATATATTTATTCATTTATGAATGGATTGATAATTATGCATTAGTTTGGTTCTATGTCTGGTGGAAACTTGCTGGATTGGATTATATCAGCTTGGCGACGTACCTAGTTTGTTTCCTTGTCTAGTATTGCGATTGGCCATCGACTAATTACTATTCCTAATATTTATGTCAAGGAGCGAGGTTCTACTTCAATTGCTTCTTGATTTATCTGTAATTCGCCCTAGGCCGAGCGCTTTCCCCTTTAGGAATGGGGTGGCGTGGTATTCCACGAGAGAGGGTATCTATTGTGGCGCACGATCTTTAACCAGTTCGTGTGGTGGGCGTAGATTAGTTGAGAAATGGGCTATCATTAGCCACTCCGCTGCTCTGATATAGCAGTTGAGTGAGATGGGTGCCCAACATTATAGTTTTCGTCGGTCTGATATCGGGGACTTTTTTGTCCGCATTGCGTCTTTATTACATTCCACCCGAAAGTAGTGGCAAAATATTGAAAAGTCTTAACATATATTTATTCATTTATGAATGGATTGATAATTATGCATTAGTTTGGTTCTATGTCTGGTGGAAACTTGCTGGATTGGATTATATCAGCTTGGCGACGTACCTAGTTTGTTTCCTTGTCTAGTATTGTGATTGGCCATCGACTAATTACTATTCGTAATATTTATGTCAAGGAACGAGGTTCTACTTCAATTGCTTCTTGATTTATCTGTAATTCGCCCTAGGCCGAGCGCTTTCCCCTTTAGGAATGGGGTGGCGTGGTATTCCACGAGAGAGGGTATCTATTGTGGCGCACATCTTTAACCAGTTCGTGTGGTGGGCGTAGATTAGTTGAGAAATGGGCTATCATTAGCCACTCCGCTGCTCTGATATAGCAGTTGAGTGAGATGGGTGCCCAACATTATAGTTTTCCTCGGTCTGATATCGGGGACTTTTTTGTCCGCATTGCGTTTATATATTTGTCAAATATGAAATATAAAAACTATTATTACTGTTGCTGTTTAGTTGCAGCTGTGATCATGTGTGTGTCAATTTGTTGTCCGCTTCAACAGTATTGAGCTATTACACATTGTTTCTTTTTTGTATAAGAAATTAGGCCCTTGCACTATCATGTTTGTAAGATAGTCATTAGCCTTTTTAGCCTTTCTTTTTTTTTGGATAATTCCGCTGTATTTAGTTGCTATCATGTCTCGTCTGTAATTTCCTTTTTTGAACCTATTCTCAATGGTGTAAATGATCCTCAGCTTTACAAACCGCAAATATTGAAAGTTATGATTTCTTCTTGACTGCTTCATCCTTGATAGATTAAGATGAAATATTAATTAGACAGAATTTTGAGTGTGTAATCAACTTGTGCACTCTGCTTCTATGTTTTACTCAAATCAGCTGGTTCTAGCACCTTAGGCTTCAGTAGATTATGTAAATTGGATCGTAACTTACTTTACACATAAGTGATGTCCAAAAAATATGTGACTTCTTTGGTTTGCACATTTAATTGCTTGTTTTCGAAAATTTGGACATTAACAGCTTGAATGGATGGATACATTTTGTACTAAAATAATATGTCTGAGATTCGAGTTTTAGGATGGTAGTGGGCTCAGTACTATGGGATTTGATTTCGGTTATTTGGTCGTAATGCTTCTAGTCCCATGGATTGACAACAATTTTAACTGTTAGGAATATGATGGAAATTAACACCTAAATCAGATGGCAAAGCATTGAATTAGAAGTAAATCCAAACATGTGAATAGAAGTAAATTCCATTTTCATTAGCTTTTAATTTCCATGGCTTTCTTTTGTTTTATCACTTTATATGTATTGTTTACTGATTCTTCCCATTTTAGTCTACAGATCAATCCAGTTGCTAATTTTTCCGCATCTGCTGGACAAGAAGCCAAAAATCTCAAGAACAGACCATTATCTCCATTTCTTTCTCAGAAGAGACCAGAGAAGTCCTCGATAATGTCTATTGGGGAAAGAATGGTCCTTATCACCGTTGGTTTAGTTCTCATACCAGCACCAGAAATTGCAAAGATGTCCCACTTCCTATACTGATTTCTCCGGGTTTCATGTGGGACACTGTTGCGCCTCATTTGTTTCCACGCACAATAATGGCGCTTGCATGTGTAAAAGAATGTTTCTGTTCGCAAATTCTTCAAGGTCTATCCTTGTAGGCGAAGATATTACGTCCTTATGTCTATAAGTGTTGTGTACTTTGATTTTGTTCCCTTGTGTTTAGGACGTTCTTTGTAACGATACAATTTAATCTATATGCTGTGGGATGTGTCCCCTATGTGCTTTCTGGGGGTGTATTTGTGTGCAGTGTAATCTCATGGCGCATGAGTTAGTATTGCCAACTGAAATGTGTCTTTCCGTATTCTATCCAAAGATAAGCTAATGACACTATAAAGGCTTAGGAACACGTTAGGTTGCAAGGTAACACACTTCCGGCATAATACAAATGTAAAATAGAATAGTAATAAGCAAACGTTCCAAATTTAGGAAACTTCTGCTTGGAGGGGTAGAGTCTAAAAAGATAAATATTTACCGCTGTACGGTTGCTATATGTTAGGAACACGAATATTAGCACAGTTAAACTATGGTTGCAAACATAAACCGTTTACCTCTATGCCTGCTCACATTAGAAGCACCAATACTAGTTCACCTAAGCCATTGGAAGGAAGTTCCTCTGGGGGACTGCATACCCAATATAGTTAACTTTTGGATGAGTATTTCTATCTCTTGGCATTTGTTTGAGTGGTGATTAACTGGTTGATTTGTTGCAAATGCTGGTCTGAGCCTAGCTCAATCTCTCGTATTTGCAGTTTGTGTTGGAAACTTGGAATTTGAGGTATGTTTTCTTTACCGTGGTTTGTTTGTTGTTGACGTGAATACAGAAAATTCTTGTATTTGTAGTCAATGTTGTATTTTTTTATTACAAAATTTGGTAATAAATCCATAAATTTGTTATCAATGGGAAGATACAAAATATAATGTCATGGAAGATCTTGATAGGTAGCCCAAAGCTTGTGTCGCATCCATTTTATTAGGAACTTGGGAACCATCTTTTTATACTTACATAATCTCATGAAGTCATAGGAACTTAGTTTCATGAAAAAATAGTATGGAACTTGATTTCTTGAGTTTTTCGGACTGTCGATGACAAACAAGTCAAAACTTTGATCTGTGTGGGATTTCGGTTAGTAAAGTTTCAACTTTTGTGATTCTTCGAGCCTTATATTTTTATGGTCGTAATAGTATCAACGAATGTCTTATTCCACCAAGTCTTTTTTAGCTAATTCCATATAATCGAGAATGAGTAGTAGAGAAAGTAGAATTTGTTTTGGAACTATAGTGATTGTAGTTGATGGAGTTGGGCCTATGGATCTACCCCATGTTTAACAATATTAACAAAATTCAAAACCACTCATAAAAAGCTAGCCCAAGGATGTTGTTAAATTTAAGGAAAACATTGGATTGTTGTATTATAAGATTGTTGATTACATTATTTGTATAAAAATGAATATTAACTCCCCATATTGTACATTTTTTATCAAATTATTCGGTTCATAGAAAGTAGTGGCCAATGAGTAAATTTTGAGTTTTTATGTGATCAACAGGGACCATTGGCGATCTAACATGGAATGGTTGGAGGACCTAAACATAGATGTTTGACACATTTTCTTATCTTTAACAACTTATACATATTAACTTAAATACATGAATTCTTTGCGATTTGGTGTATTTTAACATTTCTAGTCTTATATTTTCATTGGATTCTAGATTGCATAATTTAATGAATATAGAGATCTCACGTGACCACGAGCTCAAAATAATAACATAAGATACTTCCTTTTGTGGAAATTACCGAGATTTCAATGAAAAATACTTATTTTAAGGGTGACTTCTATTAATGGACTGATAACAAATGTGTAACCTTTTGAGGTAAGGATTGGCCTTAACCCCTTCCCCAACATCCCTTAACTTCCACACCCATGTATAACTAAAAACCAGATTTTTTTGTGGATATAAAGGGGAGGGCATGAATAGAGCCAAATTTGAATTTTGCAAGAAAAACATAAAGTGGTTAAGAAACTTGCCTAATATAGTGGAAATAATACAAGAAATCATGAAATAATATGAACCACAATGACAGTAGATGCATAGTAAATCTGGTATGGAGGATGTACATTCACTATCAAGTCCATTTCTAATAGGGTTTGCAACCTATAAGTAACTATTTTGGTATAATTTATGATAGTGGTTTCTTTGGTGGTCAACATTAAACCACCTTTTCAAGAAAATGATAAGTCTCACTCTCTTTCAGAGATGAGAC
The DNA here is from genome assembly GCA_963693085.1 of Alisma plantago-aquatica. NCBI lineage: Eukaryota > Viridiplantae > Streptophyta > Magnoliopsida > Alismatales > Alismataceae > Alisma > Alisma plantago-aquatica. The sequence continues at coordinate 787,448,906 of OY856412.1, forward strand.
ATTAGACATTAAAAATTTAACATACTCTAGTTTTGATTTTTCCAACTCTTTCCTTTTTGGGTTGTAGGACAATACCCGTTGCCAATAAGAATCATTTGGCTTCAAAAGATTTCCTTTTCCTAGAAGAATCAATAGGAGCATGACATGAATAAACAAGATGTTCACCAAATGTTGATATAGCTTCCGAAGCTTGGTGGAGATGGTAACCATCTGATGATGCTTGTTGTAGCTTCAGGAGTTAAAGAAAATAGTTTGTGAAACACAACAAGGGGCTTGATGATGATATACAATTACAAGTAGCTCCTACCAACTCTTTCTATAGATTGTAGAGATAATTCACTACTCAATATGAAGAAGTCATGTAAGTTCACTCATGAATAGGATAAAAGATAAACTCAAGTTTAATGACAGAAAATGTAGGTGCTCATGTGTAGCTACAATGGCTTAACAATCCTTTTTATGACTGTGATAGCATTATGTACATCCTTCAACATATCAAACAATTTTAGTCTTTTTTGAGTAAGTTAATATAGATTCAACATATAAAATCCAACTTTTGACCACTTATAATAACTAGTTTCTCAATCATTGAGAGTCCAACAACCTTGCTAGTCAGTTATATATCGCATGAGAAATCCAACCACCTTGCAACATAAGTTACAATAGATACCCATAGGTCGATTGGATTTCCAAGATTAAACTAGTAAACTTGTAAGGTTTGTTGGATTTTCCTAGAAAAAATCTAGTTGGTCATGTATGTTGTCTAGGGGTCCAGTCAGAATAGTTTGAAATCCTCAAGGTTAACCCAACTGATTACAAGATATATCAAAGGTAAAAAAGATTACCCAAAAGACAATAAGGTATTCTAAAAGTAGTGCAGTGGATTTTTTACTAATACTCCACTATAATATTTAGATGTTTATAACTAACAATATAAGTGACATATATACCACCATAATTGATTACAATTGAGCACATATGTGTAAGAATTATGTATTAATCTAAAAGTTAGGTCTTATCCCAAATCACTTGCAAAATAAGTTTAATAGTTGTGGGAAAATATATTTCATGATATAAAAATTGAACAATTAAGAAATTGGGTCAACAAATTTCATCACAGCCTTAACCCTCATGAGCTCACATGCATGCTGCTATATTATTTCAAACTATTGACTAGGTATTTATTATATATATAATACAACTGAAATTGGAATAATTATCGATATCAAAACATTAATTACCATGTAGCATAATAATTTTTAAGAGAGAAATCTCATGCACGATATAACAAGCATCATGTCAATGATACTTTCTCATCTTATCCATGTATCACATAATTATGTAAGACCATGATCCTAGTTTAAGACTAAATTAATAGGAAAATATGATTAGGGTTTGAATCATTTGATAATATTGTTGATGTTAGTCTAGAACTTGAAATATTTATGACATACTTTATTTCTTTTAAATTGAACAGGTTGAAGCTTTGTATGCTTATATTTAATAATGGCAAAAAATAGTGTTTCAAGGGTAAAATGATCAAATCACATGGAATATGTTTTACTAGAGACATGGACCTATTTGGTATTGTTGTATGCCTTAGAATGTGCTTGATTAAAATATATGTCACTGATAGTGTTGTGGAAGGTCACTACTAGAAACAATATGATTTTTGGCTAAGTCTAGGTTGTTAATTGGTTGACTTGTCCATTAGTCGATTGTCTACTAATGTTGCAGAAGATATATCAATAGAAATATCATTTAGTGGGATGCTACTAAAGCCAATCATAGCCAATATGACTAATGGCTAGTCGGCTTGACTACTCGGTTAGACTAACTAAGTTGACCGACCATTACCCAACTAAGGGCATTCTTTAGACAGACTACTACCCAACTAAGGGAATTCATTAGAATGAATAAAGGTTATTTGAGTCATGTAGGGTAGGATCATCACCATTTGATATTGGTAGGTTATAGAGTCAATTTTAACCAAGCCGTTACCAATTAGACCCCATTAGTCAATTGATCACTGCATTAGTCGGCTGACGAAGACCCGGGCATACGAAAACTTTTAAGAGGTGGTTTTTACAAATTGTCCAAGCATGCATTGGAGTATATATATCTATCCTTTCACCATACAATAACCTAACCATTGTTCCACACCTGGAAACACAAATTTGGAGCTATAAGAAGAGTTTGAAAGAGATTCTCAAAGGAATTGATGGAATCAAGTAGAGGAGTTGATTTCCAAACTAATCACACACCTTTCTTAGTCAAGTAGTTAGATTCATAGTATTTTCTTTGTATTTTTCCTTTATTTTTGTAGATGGACGAAATTCTTCCTAATCTTGGAAGAAACACCACTTCTCTCATACAACTTACTTTTTTGGGAAACTAAAGCAATCTATGGAAATATCTTTTTAAAAAAGAAGGTTGGATTTTATTCGCTGATAAATTCTTAAGTATATCTTATGTATGATTTAAATACAATAATAGGGTATTTTTAGGCATGTTTTTTATTGTTTATGAATTTACTTATGTTTTAATGGTATAAATAGTATTAATCTAGTTTATATAACTTTTCTTCAAATAACTCCCTTGCTTGGCACAACAACAAAAAGAAATGTAATTTCATATGACTCTACAAGTAGAATTCATATATCAATTGTTCATCAAGTCTTTCTAAAACCTCATACCCATGATCATTAATGTCATGAAAAAATAGAAAGCCGCATTTCCCTCCTCCGATCATCCTATTTCACCAGTTGTAAACTGCTAACGCTTAACTTAGACTTTTATTTTTTGAGTTATCCTTAAGACGAGAAACATGACAAACAATAATGTGAATCCCTAAACTATTTATCTAGGTTGTCATGAGTACATATCTTTCTCTGAGGCTTAAAGCAAGAAGTGAAATAGATGTAGATCTAATAGTCTAGTGGTTGTGAGAAGTTATCCCATAATCATTTATCTCTTGTATATGTGAGAGTAAGTAATACCTCATGATATGTGGTGATTTTAAATTATATAATGATATTAAGGATAGAGAAAACTTTTTCAAATGAGATAATATGTATCTCAAGACTAGATTTCCAACTACACTAAGTAGAATTAGAGAGATTGAATAATAAGTTTGAATTCTCAAATCCAACACTCATGCTATAGGTTAGGACTTCGTTCTTAGTACCCACAATACAAAGTACAAATATTTTGGAGGTCATCTGGATGATATGTTCCAACAAGTAAGATAACTTGCACATGCCAATATGTAAGCAGTCTTAATGGCATAAAAAAACATTAAAGTTATATTTTTGATTATTTAGAATGACATTCCGTCTAACAATAGCATGGTAGGTTCCTCCAAGTTGATTAGGGCATAAAGTGAAAGATACTAATCAATTGTTAGCTTTGAATTTTGCTAATTGTATATGACTTATTATTTTTAGTTTAACAAGTTGACTATATTACTTCTTGATGTTCCTTTACATTTTGCATATCATATTATCAATTATGTTTTTCATATCTTAAGCCCGATGTTGGGTGTTGAGAAACTCACTTGGCCTTGGGCTACTGTAAACATGTTTAGTATCTTAGCAGCAACCTCACAACAACAATAAGAGGACAAAAACCATCAGTAGACACCATAGAAGTAGATGATAAGAGGTTTCATTTATGAAGAGTGTATCTATAGTCATCTATGTTCATTTAGAAGCCACCATCCCATTTATGAAATTCTTGTAAAGAACGTATCTAGTAAATACTCAATTAAAACATGTATATACATGATTTAACATGTAAAATTTTGTACTAGCATTGTTTATGTACATGATATATAATTGTATAAAGTTACTATTTTTTCTTTACTTGAGAAGCAATTGCAATGATCCAATTTCTCTACAGTAATTTTTTTATTTCATCAGTTTACTTTTTAGTTGTTTTATTGTATCATAGGTTCATCCTAAGCAAGGTTTATGTTTTTTCATGGCCAAATTAACAAGACATATTTGAAAACTATATCGAGTTGGGGTGTCAAAATTTCAGGCATCAAATCTTTAAGCTATACATTTGAATGACACTGATTTAGGATAACAATGTCGTGTCAAACATGCATATATAATCATACATTTTACAATGATTTAGATATGGAAAATAGAATTAAGGAGCAACTGAATAGTAACTTATTGTCTCCTTTCGTAAAGGACATGAGGAAGATTGATGAGATGAGATATGTTGAGTTGCGGAAGGATGAGACAATGAAATGTAAATAATATTTTCATGTGCATAAGGTCAGACCTGTACCCCAAAAACCACCACCTATTTAGGGGAAGATCAATCCAAAGATATAATCCATGTTTGGTGAGCTTGTGTAGGCATGGATCCAAGTGTCGTATAGGGAACATATGTAAAGTCAAGAATGACCGCTCCAATTGATAGAGTTGGCATGGAGTTTAGGGAACACCTTTGAGAACCTACATTGTGTAGGGGAAAACATTCTATCAAGTACATTAGATGCATGGATTATAGATTCAAACAAATTATTGTGTCTTTTGGAGACACTTAAGGAATATAAGTTGAGATAAGGGAAACACATGTCAGAATGGAACTTGGAGGAGTCTAACATATTAGGAGAGCAAATAACTTCATTTGATTTCAAAAATGAATTTGAGTATTTCCCTCATTCATATTTGAGGGAAAATATGAGGAAAACAAGAATCTAAAATAAGATGATTTAGCAACAATTAGCAAAATACATATATAAAATGTACGTAGTTAAATGCACCATCCCTAGTTACGTCATGCAAACTTCGGTCTTGCCCATGAAGATATGTGATAGAATTGATAGCAGTATCCACTTGTTTATCTGGGGTGGTGGCCATAAAAATCACCCTATGTCACTAGTGGCCTGGAATAAGATGACGGTAAGCAAAAAGGAGGGTGGATTGGGAATCAAAGAAATGAGGGAATGGACCTCATCAGTAAACATCATTGGGAGGCTACAACTGGAAGAAGTTCCCCATGGTGCAAAGGGATGTGCCTAAGATTACTCTGAAAGAAGAACCACAGGATTCCTAATGTCTCCATACTTGGATGGGAAGTCTTCAAATGCAGTGATTTCATTGAGGAAAACTCATACTGGATTCCAATCAATGGTGAATCCATAAATGTATTAGAGGAAAAATGGTGGGATCCAACTAGCAGGTTGTTAGGGAGAACCAAAAGACCCATTCCTAAAGAACTGAAAGATCCTAGGGTTTCTAGCCTTATCAACCTGGATAACAAATGGGATGAGGAGTTCCTGAACCTATGGATATCAGAAGCGGACATTGAAAAAAAATCGTCTCGTACAAATCCCCAGCAATACATGTGATACATATATGAAGGTTTAGACACACAACAAGGAAGGGAATTTCACTACACAAAGTGCTTATAAGAGCCTTCGGGTTCAGAAAGACATCAAGGTAGATGGCAAATGGGAGTTAATATGGAAACCAAAGGTCCCGACTAGAGTAAGGATGTTTCTTTGGCTATTAGGACACAATGCTCTCTTAACTAATAGCCACAAGATGATCCGTCATATGGTGATTGATAGCACATGTCCTAGATGCGGAAATCATGAAGAAACTATGTTACATGCTCTGCGTGACTGTGAGAAGGTAAAGCTGGTTTGGCAGAGATTGCTGGACCACTATCTATGGGACAATTTCTTCGAAGAAAATGAGGTATGGAAATGGCTAACACATCAAATCATGACACAAAGGGAACAAGGCAACACTATACTGATCGGATGTCATCATATCTGGTCCTGTAGAAATAAATAAGTCTTTGAGAAAGTGTTTACGAGCACCAACTGCCAAATTCTGAGAATTAGATCTGAAGCTTCACAAGAAGATGTGGTCTGGAATAGAGCAGGTGTCAGGAAGGAGGTCTTGAACAATGTAATAAGGACCCCTCCACCATCTAGCTATCTCAAGTTCAATATTGATGCTTCCTTCAAGAAAGGTCAGACCTGCATAGCAGCGGTTTGCCGTGATCATGAGGGTAAATGGAGAGGAGGATAGAGTAAGAGGACAAAGGCTAAAAGTGCTCTTATGGCCGAAATCAAAGCTATCGAACTAGAAGCAAACATTGCACGGGAACTGGACATAGAGCAGGTCGTGATAGAGACTGACTCCTCTCTGGCCCGTGAGGCGTTGAGCAAAGATCCTAAAGACAGTCCCAAAATAGCCCTATGGAGTAGGATGATCAAGGAGAAAATGAAGAATAACTGGAGGGTTTCTCACATTAAGAGAGAAGGCAATAAGGCAACTAACACCTTGGCAAAATGCCACTAATAAACCAGGAACACTTTCTCAACCCATAGAAATGTTCCCATAGATCTAGTGAGTATTATTAGTTCTGAATTATGTAATGGTAGTAACACTACCATATTTTCTTCAGCCAATAACAATGTTAATTGTATGACTTCAGTTGATTTTGCTTGCATGAGGGGGTGAGATGAATAGAAAACTCCTGACTTCACCAAAAATATATAGATACATACATACATATATATATATACATATATATATATATAGATGTAAGAAAAAAAAGTGTAGCTAATCCAATGTATTATACATAACTTTACATACCTTCTATCCATATTAAATGTAGTAGACAATTGTATTTGATTAGACATTAATTATCAATGTATATCCACTTCCATTATCTCAAAGAAAAAATGAATCATGTTCCTTCTTTCACCACCTTTTTTCCTCCCCATATCATACATATCTTTCCCCCTCGCCATCATTCAATTTCTCCCACATTTTCTTTCTCTTGGTATTCTCCATGTTATATTGTTCTCTAATTGCACCATTTTCCTCTACAACATTTTTCCTCAACCAACCACAATGATTCTTTGTCTTTTTGTTGTAGAGGTCTTACTCGTCCTAACCTTCCATTGGGTGGCATCTACACAAACAACACAACTTCATGAGGGGGTCTTCTCTCCAACGCTCATCCTTAGGGTGCCTAACCACTCCGCCCAACATGGGCTCACACTCTTTCATGCAAGTGCTCAACTCCTCATCCTTCTCAGTTTTATTTGTCCATATCTTCTTCACGCAAGTTGACATTCCTATTATCCACCTACCTAATTGGACATTCATAATTCCTCCCAATATAGTGAGGGAGTGGAGGGTTTTATATATGTGGCCACCATCCTCTTTACACTAAAATTGTTCTTGTACCACATAAGTGTCCTTCTCAAATAGTGTGGATCGGGAGAAATGAAGAGTAGAATGGGTGATGTCATAACCTTCATATTTTGACTTGTTTTTTTAAAATCAAGGTTACTATTAGATCAATAGAAAATACTATTTGTAAAAATAATAAATGTATAAGTTAATTGTTAAAGAATAACAATGAAATGGTGCATTTTAAATTTTGTCATCCAAACTTGATCATATATCTAATAATATTTCATTGTACCTAAAGAAGTGAAAAAAAGGTCAGTCTCTCCATTTTAAATTTGCCAACTAACCATTTCTTGTTCACATACATTAATATTTGTAAGAGATTAGTCACATCTATGAATGATATTAGTTACATCAATGTTTAGACATTCATTGTTAATTCGTTCCAGCAATAAGTGCATCATGATCTCTCCTATTTCGAATTTTATTTCCTTCACTATTAAGGATGAGTTGCAGATAAATGAATCCACGACTCTAAGCAACAAAACTAGTGTCTTGTTTACCTTTTCACAATAGTTCCTATAAAACATGACCAATATACTAGCTCGTTTGATTTGTGATCTTACCTCATCCTCATTCATTAAGTTTTTGTGTAGTTTTATTTTTTATCACTATCCATGTGAAAAAAATTCCAAATGTCGTTCTACTAATCAATCTAATATACACATACACTATTTCCCCTAATATTTTACTTGTAGCCTAGATGTGATATAGTGATAGGTTTGATGCCATGCATATAATTCAAGGTTGACCTTGGAATATTGTTTAATAGTGGAGCTATAAAAAATGTTGTATCATGTATGAATCCTTGCACATTGTTTCTCTCAATTAGGGATCAAGACAAGCTTCATAGTGTAACAAGTCATAGGATTGAGGTGTATAACAAAAAATACATCATTGGGACCTACAAGTCATGGATAAATAGTAGAATGAAAACTTGAAAGATATACTATTATTTGAAGTAGATGTTGTAGGTGAGCTAAGTTATGGAGAATTAGGGGGTGCATGAAAATGTGATACATGAGGCTTGTTAGAAATATTTCAATGAACAAAGATGAATATAACAATAAGAAATTAGAGTTATAAAAAAAGAGGATGGGTGGAAGGGGGAAGGGGTGAGGTCGAGGCATGGGAGGATTACTGATGATGGGCATGGTAAAGGAGATGGAGAGAAGATGAGAATGTCAAGTCCTCCAATAAGTTAAACAAATATTAAGGAAAGTATTAGCATGTCAATCCTCCTCCAAAGGAAACTGTCAGCAATCAGAGTCCTCCACCACTGTAGTACCAATGTAGTTATCCTAGAGATCACTTCACCACCAATCTAGTATTAGGAGAATGACAAATCCTCCATTAATGAATATGATGCCAATCCTTCTCCTCAATCAATCAAAAGTTTGAATCGGTTTGGTTTCTTTCTAGTCATCAAGGACAGGATGATACAAATATTGTTATTATCTCCTCTGTGGAGCATGTATTTGTGAGGGAGTAAATATGGTAGATATCCAAGGATCGATGGATGAAATCCCTACTTGGAAGAAATTTCTATTTTCCAGATTCACATGAGGAAGCCCTTCCAAGGACTTCTGGCTAGGTTGATTAAGAGATAGTGGTGCACAACCAGAAGATTCAAGATCATTCCCAAGTAAAAGGAGGGGTTCATCATCATGCTTCCTAAAAATATGAAGGAAAGAGTTCTTGGAGATGTCCCTTAGACAATGGATGGATTTATCATTGTTACCCAAGAATTGTCACTAGGATCACTTCTAACTCTTGTCCTATTCTTTAGCACATATATGGTTTGATATTGAGAATTCTAGAGTCCCTCGAACTTTAGATAGGATGTCAAGGGTCACTAGAACTTGGGGGTCTCTGATTGATTATGAAGATTTTGTTCCTTAAAACAAATTGAATTAATGTAACAAATATATGTATTGATTGTCAAGCTTCATCATCATTACCTAAATCCATGATTTCTTTTATAAATGGTAATCCTACCATTCTCAAGGTTGAATACATTGAAATACCCAATTATGTGTAGGTTGCAAGTCATTTATACATTGTATTTTGTGTTGTCAAATAAGGAAGAGAGAAATAAGGTCCCAAGTGGGATTGCAGCTTCATTTTGGGACGTAGCAACACGGTTTCTAGCAAAGTAGTGAGAGAAGAATTAATGTGGAGAATCCATTGTACAATGTGACAATGAACAAAGAAACCCCTACATTTGAGATACCTTTTAAGGAAATAATTTTTGGAAAATATTTAGAACCCATGAATATCTAGACACCAAGGCATCTCCAACTAAAGAACATCCAGCGAATCAAGAACATGTCGTTGATGAATTGAGTTTAGATGATCCTAAATATCTACAAGGTTTAGATCTACAACGTTCTTGGATCTGCGATATGGATTTTGTTGGTTGTATGCCCTAAGAACCATCATGTGATGGTTGTAATAGGGAAACACTGTATATAATTTAATTATTATGAAAAGGCATTTCCACTTATTATGTTTGTTTTAGTATCAAGATAATGAATAAATGTAACAATGTCCTAATAATATTTTGACTCATTGACATATGGGTTGGGTTCAAGATCTAAACATGAGATCATATGTGCATTAAAAATATTCATTATTGATATGTTCCTAGTCAGTTATTACTGTGGACATTATAGGACAAAAATAATATATAAGATTAGGGTGTATGCCAAATGATGACTATGTCTCTATAGTCATTATATTGGATATCATTCAAATGCATGGTTACTTGTTAGAGAATGAGTTGTATTGGATAAACCCACTCTGAGAATGACACATGGAAGTTGTGTCATGACAGTTAGAGTCATATCTCAATGTGAGAATGAATGATGCGATCCTTACCTGATGTAAGATGCCAAAACATAGAATCTTAACTCTAAAACCTTAGTTCTTTGGTTAGGAAGATTGTATGCTTAGTTCCTTAGATTTGATCAAACAAGGATAGATTCATACCTTAGGATAGTTTCCTGTAACCTCAATGTATATTGTTAATGTATAAAACATGAATATCTCAATGGTAACACATAACATATTTAGGCTTGAAAACAAATATAACATATAAGTGGTGTCACATATCATTTTATACTCATATTAAGATAATAACTTAATTAAGTGCAAACATGTGAGTAAATTCATTAAATATGTTACATATGTTTCCTTTGCTAACTAATACACAAATAATGGCTAAAATATATTTAGTAAGAGTTATAATGTGATTTGTAATAAAGACTATTGTTTCCACATCCATAAATATAAGTAATGAGTTATTATCTAATTAATATTGAATAAATGGACTAAATATGTTAAATAAGTAAATATGGAAATTTGTGCATAATAAAAATAAGATAACTCTTCTGGTAACAATGTGAAGATGATGGAACTCTATATAATAAATAATTATGGCAATAATGTAATGTTATAATAATATAATGGTAATGAGCCTAAAACTCTAATTGTATTAGAGTTTGTGAAAGGAAATCTCAAAACCCAAATATAATGGTAAAAATATAGATATTTGGATCCCAATTTACCTTGGATGCAAAGTCTTACATTATTTGAAAAAAAATAACTATCATAATCTTCATTAAGGAAAGAAAATATAAGATAAACTAAATACATTAAATAATATATTTATTGACACTAAATGTGGAATGTAATCTAAATTTTGGAATCTACATGCCTTAATTGGCCGAGATGTCTACTTTCATTAGGATTGGGTGCTTCTAGATGCCTAAACTAAATTAGGGAGGAAAAGAGGGTAAAAATACATAAATATCAATCATATTGGATTACATGAATTCCCTTTCCTAAGTTTTGTTGTCACACATGTTTTCCTTGTATACCAGATCCCAAATTATTTTTGGGCCATTAAATTTCATTGTGTGGTGATTTTACTTTCTCCAACCTCCACCTTCTTTCCCTTATTGCGCTTGTATTTTCCCAATCTTCTCTCTGAGTTTCCTCTCCCATCAATTAATTTTTTCTCACGAATCTTCATCCTTGGCATTTGTAATATCTTTTTGAATCAATTGATCCCAATTTTCACCCATCCCACCTCTTATTTAGGAAATTCCCAAAACCCCGTCTCTTCCTACCCTGCTTATAATTGTGAGAAAGAACACTATATAAATCTACAACTTGAGGAGCATCATTGAACCCTTTTGAAAAAAATTCCCATAAAATTGTCTCCCCTTTTTGTAACCTCACCCACCCAATTTCATCTTTCTATTGTCAGTGTAGCGGGTGGTGCTCGACAGTGGATGAGTGTGGGATCGATTCCCTTGACCTTCATCTTCCTTAGGTGATGGCTAGAGTCTACGACTATTTTGTTTGACGTGCACTTGCGTTAGAGGACATGTCCAAATTGTGGGTAGTTCAGGTCATTGGGGCACACCCAAAGATCAACTTGAGGGTTGTGTAGCTTGTAGAAACCACCTACAAATGCTTCTGTAGTTGGTTGAAAAAGCTCTTATGCCTATCTCCAGACTTACTTCTATAATATAACAAGTTTGCCTTAAATACATCTTCTTCTTCTATAATTCTTGATCTCACTGGATGAGATTTGAGCACACTATATTTGGCGGTGATGATGATATCCCAGTATTCAGTGACATTTCCATTTTGACCAGAAATTGCAACTCATTGGCATTTGCTCTCTTGAGGGCGTCGAGCTTTCTTCTATTCCCACTCCATGGAAGAAGGCTCTTTGAGCTCGCTCACCCATATCATGACCTATGTGAGGGGTCATTGGGCCTAGGATAGCTCGGGTAACTTGTATATAATATGATTTCATTGAATTTGTTTTTCTACCAGGTTTAGATTCATGGTGATCCTTATTTTGTGTCCCTATTTTCCCATGAGTTTTGGAAGAACACTTTCGGGGGTTAAATCTCATATCTATCCATGGGTTGTCTCCATTTTAATCACTCACATAAAGGGTATTTTCATCATTTCTCTCCCTGTTAGCCCTTTTGGCCACACTTTGACTAAAAAAAGCCTAGGGCCACATGTCCATATTTACTGCACCACCTCAATCGACCCCCTTCTCTCTAAGAGAAATGATTCATACATGTGGATTTTTAGGCTTTTATTGGTTAGATTTTATAAAATTCATTATAAATCACTAGTAAGTCAAAAAAATAAATGACAATATTTATTTATGATATGAAATTTTCCACCATCCAATGACATCAGTTTCACAACTCAATTCCAACATATTAATAATGTGATTTTTCCAAGATTTTATTTAATTGATTAAATTTTCTAAAATTCATAATAAGTAATCCATAAGTCATAAAAAATAAAGTAAAATATGATGTAAACCTAGACAAATATTATCTACAAGATGGTGTGGTTTTGATAAACTAATTCAACAACAATTAAATTCGAATTTTATGGATTATGGAATGGATCTGAAACTAACCCTAACTCTAGATAATATATTTAATCGGTGTCTCAAAAACCCTGGCTTTGACCTAGGGTTTATCTTAATTGTATGTAGGTTGGGTATGAGATATGTTGTATATATTTATGAGTTATATTGAGCAAACACCTAATTCCTCTCTCTCTTGATGTAATAAGAAATTAACCTAATTATCTCTCTCTTGAGCTTCTTTGAGGTATTTGTTAGTGAATTATCTCTCTCTTGACTTGATGACCTATTTAGGTCTAATATTAATCACTTTGAATTCTTGATCCATGTTGGACTCCAAATTTATACTTTGCTTCATGATGAAACCCTGATTGTGAAATTGAACTAAGTTGTTCCTTAAAATGAAATGGAACCCCAATTTTACCCACTTTTGTGGTGGATGTTTTATATTATCCATTTATATGGTGGAAACCTCATTAATTCTATTTATATGACTAAAATTTTACTTGCCTCTATGTTTCACATGCTTTGTGATTCAGTAGACCTAAGGATGTATGAGTTCATTGGTTTTATGGGTTTATGTGCCCTTTATTTTTGGGATGGATTTTATGTACCCCATACCTGGGGTTATGTACACATTTTATTTTGGGATGGAAGTTATGTGCCCCATACTCAGGTTTTATGTCCACCCTATATTGGGGTTTTGGTTATGTGTCTTACTCTATCAGGCTGTAAGGTTATGAGCCTTATGTGCCATTTTTATTTATATTTCACTAGTATTATGCTTATATCACATGCATGCATGTTGATTATTGATGTTGATGGGAATGTGCCCTAAATTCTTTATATGTGCTTTTATGGCACCTCTTAGGTTTTATTAATGAAAAGTGTTTTTCTTGATTATCATCTTATTGCAATTGATATTCTCTTGATATCAACTTGGATGGTACTTTTCCTCTTATATGGGAAGCCTTGTTATATTTGATGTCCTTTTTCCTAATATTGCTCAATCCCCAATTAATATGCACATATCAATTTTTATGTTGATAACATCCATTTTTGTATTCTCTTATGGGGTATGCTTCCAACCCCTAGGTGAAGGACACGAAGGACATGACATGCAGACCTAGACCTAGCTTATGGAGATGAATCTAGGGAGATAGACTTGAGATAGATGGATATTGGTCTACTCAGATCCTAAAGTTGTTCTTTCATGTAAGCTCCTTAATGGGAGATTCTTTTGTAATCTTGTATAAATTAATATATTCATGAAATATTATTCTATTGTTATATGTTGGTCATTCTTGTATACCATTATTTGAGAAATGAAGAATTTACACCTATTCCAGCATACCTTTTTAGTGTGCTTGGATTATATGGGTTTATTACTCAAATTAAGTAGGGAGTAGATCCACTCTCACATCCCACTTCTTACAAGATGGTATCTAAGCCATGGTAGTCAGAATCTGATTTTTCAATTTTATCTCCCTTAAGGTTCCTATCTTACCCTATAAGTTCTTAATTTGAACCCTTACCTTACATAGTCACCCTCTAAGTGAGATGTTTACCCTAGAATTGACATGTGTTATTCATCAGATGATGAAAGGTAGATTTGGAATTATATGAGATACACATAAATTAGTAAACCCTAATGTGATGAGGATTAAAGTTCTCTTACCCTACCATATAGGTTGGTGGTGACATATCTCTTTGTATATTAACATTTAGCTTTAGAGTGAAATTTAACATGGGAATGAGAAAGTAGTTGATAAGGAGATAACATATGGAATGCCTTGTGACTTGGTTCTCTAGTTAATTTTGGATCCATATTTTTATTTGTAATATATTTCATCTTTAAAATTAATTATCATCATGATATTAGATATATGTACAAAAGGAAATTTATAGATTTTATCAATGATTTCTCAAAATGAGTCACAAGGGAGAGATGCATGAAGTTTTGTTAGAGAAACCCTAGGAGTGTTAATGACTAGGAGTATGTGTTGAACCCTAAACCCTAGCTTTGAGTTGAAGGAAGGACTAGGAGTATGTGGTTTGTAATAAAGGTTAAGTGGACCTACCCTCTTAACTCCATTAGGTTATGGAGTTCTATACCTAGTGTGTTGTTGGATGTTGGTGTAAATCCTAGAGTTGTTATATTAGTAAGACAAGCACTTGAAACTCAACCTATGGATATTAATAATGCATGTATGATTAAGATCATTTGGGATATCACCAACAAAGTAGATAATCGTTGGATTGGATGGATCCATGGAAAATATTTAAAAGGTGACTCTGTTTGGAAGCATTCCCCGAAGCAATATAATTCCTCAATGTGGAGACATATTTGTAAATATAGGGATATTTACATTCCTCATATTAGTTTCATCATAGGTAATGGGAATAACATTCTCCTCTGGAGAGATCCATGGCTCCAAGACAATAACTTTCTTGAAGATCTTGTCGATCCCAAGAATTGTCTCTATCTTGACAAAGGAAAGCTTGTTAAAATTGGAGCTTATATTTGTGAAGGCTTTGAAATATTTCCCAATTTCTCAACCTATGTCCCATATTAAACCATCCAAATTATGATAGAATCCTTTTCATTGGGAAAACTAATATCAATCTTAAAGATTCCTAGGAGGCGTGTAGAACCATTTCCCCTAATATTGATTGGGAAATTTGGTTATAGAGGCTCAACATCTCTGAGAATTTCATAATGATGTTTGGAAATCGGGTTGGAACTATTTTCCAGTTCTCAATAACATGAGGAGAAGTGGTTTCATGTTCCCAATCAATTTGTATGATGTGCAAATTCTTTGATGAGTAGTGGTCTCATATTTTCTTTCAGTGCAAAGTAGTTGCTTCTATCTGGAGCTTTATCAGAGTTATGAATCTTATTCCTATAATTCCTTCGAGTGTTACTAGAATTATTCTTTTTAAGAATATGATCCATAGTCGAGTTAGTATCGTTTCTCTATACAATATCTAGAAACTCAGGAATAAGATCATTTTCGAAGATTCGACGTGGGATTGTAGCAAATTCTGGGTTGAGTTGAAGTACGACACTCATTTTATTCTATTTTTATTTTTGAGGCTTAGTTTGGAGGATGTGATATTATGCTTCTTATATCTTTCTTCTTGTTGTACAACTTTCCCTTGGTCTCTTATGCAATCTTCATTTTTTGTACAGTTCTCTGTAAAGCCCCTCTCTTTCTTTACTTGTATATGGACTCTATCCTAAACTCTTTTTTGGTGTGGTGTTTACCCACCTATGGCTCTGAATAAAGGAAGGTAACGCGTCTGAGTGAGAGAAAAAAAACTTGAAACCCAACCTTAGGTGGATAATATCTTTGGGGGTTTGATCTATGAAAATATTCTTGGTATCATAACTAAATGATATAGATGTGAAACCCTAATACCCTTATAGAGTTGTTTAGTTTGACTTGTTAGGATAAACCTTTTAAGGAATGGATAGTAGTCGAATGATAATATATGGATGTTTAGATTTTGAGAAAAAAAATCCTCTTTAAGGCATGGAGTGTTGTAAGATACCAAAACCTAGCATCTTGACTCTAGAAACTTTAATTCTCTGGTTAGGAAGATAGTATCCTTGGTTCCTTAGAATTGACCAAACAAGGATGGAATCATACCTTAGGATAGTTGTTTGCACTTTAATGTATAAAACATGAATACCTCAATGGTAATATATAACATATTTAGGCTCAAAAAGAAATATAACATATTAAGTGGCATCAGATATCATATTACACTCGTATTAACATAATAACTTAATTATGTGCAAACATGTAAGTAACATTAAATATGTCACATATTTTTCCTTTGCTAACTATTACACAAATAATGGCTAAAATATGTTTCGTAAGAGGTATAATGTGCTTTGGACTAACAATTGTTGTTTCCATGTCCATAAATATGAATAATGTGTTATCATCTAATTAATTTTGAATAAATGGACTAAATATGTTAAATACGTAAAATATGAAAAATTATGTGTAATAAAAACAAGATAACTACCTTACCGTCTCTCTCTCACCCTAGCACGGCTAGGGTTTCTTCCTCCATAGGCGGTTGGCTGGGGGGAGGGGGTTTGGCCACTATAAAGCGGTGCCCCGCTCCCCCTCGACCTCTTCTTGCCCGTCATCAACAGTGTCTCTTCTTCGGGAGGTGTGTGGGTGTGGTGTCTTTGGAGGCAGCAGTCTTCTTCCTCCCTGTCGTGGAGCCCATATGTGATGAGTTTCCTATCCCCTTTCTCTTTTACTGACTTTCTATTTAGATTGTTCTCTTATTTTGTCTATCTCGCTGTTAATCAGCGCTGCTTTTCTCTTCTCGTGGTAGATTTTTCTTTCTCGGTCAATTTTGTTGTGGAGTTTGTATGGAAGTAAGTGCAGGAAAAATATCCTTTTGGAACATCGATTTGGTGAAGATACTCTACCACATATACATACTCAGGTTGAAGGTATTCCTCATAGAAAGCTGCCTTAGCCAGCGAAGGAGAAGAGGGATCTATACATCATTGTCCTTATCAGATTGCGATATGAGGTTTTGTGGTGGTTTGTATATGTTCTTGATCTTTGTGTGGTCTTTTAGTTTGTTTTTCTCCTCATGTAGATGTTGTATGGCTCCTCCATAATGAAATTTGTCTGTTTAACTTCAAAACAAGATAACTCTTCTGGTACCAATGTGAAGATGATGGGACTCTAAAAAAACCCAATAATAATGGTGATGATGTAATATTATAATAACATAATGGTAATGAGCCTAAAGCTCTAATTATATTAGAGTTTGTGAAAGGAAATCTCAAAACCCAAATATAATAATAAAATCGAGGTCCTTGGGTCCCGTTTAACTTGGATGCCAAGTTTTACATTATTTGAATGATCTTAAATATCCTATTTTCATTCAGGAAAGAAAATATAAGATAAACAAAATATATTAAATAATATGCTTAATGACACCAAAGGTGGAAATTAATCCAAAATTCAGAATATACATGCCTTAATTGACCTAGATGCCAATTTTCATTAGGATTGAGTGCTTCTACATTCCTAAACTAAATTAGGTAGGAAAAAGGGGTTAAAATGCATGAATATCAATCATATTGGATTAAATAAAATCTATTTCCTAAGTTTGTTGATCTCACATGTTTTACTTGTATATAAGATCTCAAATTCTTTTTGAGCCATTAGATTTCATCGTGTGGTTACTTTTCTTTCTTCAACCTCTGCTTACTTTCCCTTATTACGTCTGTACTTTCCCCAGTTTTCTCCCTGAGTTTCCTCTCCTCTCAATTAATGGTTTCTTGCAATTCTTGCTCCCTAATGTTTGTGATATCTTTCAGAATCAATTGATCCCAACAGTTACCCATCTTGCCTCTTATTTAAGAAATTCCCAAAATCCCCTCTCTACCTACCCTATTCATGCCTTCAAAAATCGTGAGGAGGAACACTATATAAATCTACGACTTGATGAGCATCGTTGAACCCTTTCCCATAAATTGGTCCCCCCTTTCTGTAAACTCACCCACCCAGCCTCATCTTTATATTGCCTATATAGAAGGTGGATCTCGATGATGAATGAGTGTGGGATTGATTCCCTTACGCCTAGTTTGGATAAAGACTTTGGAAATCCTTGTAGTTTACTATATAATTATACAGTTTTTGATATTTGCTGGTTGAGCAGCTGAGATAAGGTTGGTAAGGTGACTAGTTCTTTTTAGAGGAAGGACACACATAACGAGTGATACGAAGCACGTACTCTGGCAATTCTAAAGCCCACCGCTCCTGACGTCATTCACAACTACCATTTTTTTTTGTTAAACTATATGCACAATAGTAAGTAGAAAATATAGAATAGTAACCGTTGATGTTGATTCCCTATGTATATCGTACATAAAATACCGGTAATTAGAATTGTGGCCGCCACACTAGGCCTTAGTCTTCATTTTCCTTGGGTGATGGCTAGAGTCTACAGCTGGTTTGTTTGATGGTGCTTGCATCGAAGGCTCTTCCTGAACTGTGGGTAGTGTAGGTCATCACAATACACCTAGAGTTCAACCTGGAGCTGTGCAACCTACATAAACCACCCACAAATGCTTTTGTAGTTGGTTTAAGAAGCTCATTATGCATATCATAAGACTTCCTTATGTAGTATCACACGTTTTCCTTAAATCCATCTTCTTCTATAATTCTTGATCTCGTTGGATGAGCTTCGAGAACACTATTTTTGGAGGTTATGCTGGTATCCTAGTATACAGTGACATTCTCATCTTGACCAGAGACTGCAAATCATTGGTTTTTGCTCTCATCAGGGGCGTCAAGATTTTGTCTATTATGCACCATGATAGAAAGCTCTTTGAGCTTGTTTATGCATCTCGTGACTTGTATGAGGGTTCATTGGGTCCGGTAGATCTTGAGGAACTTGCATCTAATATGATTTCATTTAAGATTTTCTTTGCCTACTAGGTTTTAGATTCACGATGGTTTTTGTTTTATGTCACTATTTTCCCAAGAGTTTGGGAAGAACACTTCCAGGGGTTAGTTCCCATCTCCACCCTTGGATTGTCTCCATTTTGATCGCTTGTGGAGAGGGTATTGTTATTGTTTCACTCCCTATTTACCCTTTTGGTCTCATTTTGACTTAAGTAGGCCCGGGACCACAATACCAAATTTTACTGGACCACCTCAGATGGGCCCCTTCCCTCTAAGAGAATAATTATTTATACATGTGTATTTTTTGAGGTTTTTGATTGGATAGATTTAATAAAATTCATTATAAATCAACCGTAAGTCATAAAAATAAAATAAAATATGATTCATGATCCCAAGATTTCCCCCAAATTTATAGCCCAGTTATAATATATTAACAATGTGATTTTTCCAAGGGTTTATCTAATTGGTTAGATTTTCTAAAATCTATAACTAGTAATCCATAAGTCATGAAAATAAAGTAAAATATGATATGAACTCATACAAATATAATCTACAATATGATATGGTTTTTGTAACCTAATTCAACAATAATAAAAAAAGTCGATTTTTAGGGTTTATGAAATTGATTTGAAAATAATCCTAACTCTATATAATATATTTAATAGGTGTATAGACGAATCTAGATTTGACCTAGGGTTAACCTTGAACATATGTAGGTTGGATATAAGGTATGTTGCATCTTTTATGAGTTATATTGAGCAAACACCTAATTTATCTCTATTTTGATGTATGATGCATCTGCATCCATATTGAGCAATTAATCTTATTTATCTCTTTCTTGAGCCTCTTTGAGGTATTTTTTAGTGAATTGTCTCTTTCTTGACTTGATGACCCATTTGAGTCTAATATTAATGATTTTAAGTTTGACCCAAGTTGGACTCCAAATTTATACTTTGCTTCGTGATGAAACCCTAATTGTGGGATTGAACTAAGTTATTTCTTATTATGAGATGGAACCTTATTTTATCCTCTTTTGTGGTGGATGCTTTCATTGTCCATTTATGAGATGAAAACCTCATTAATTATATTTATATGATTGAAATTTCACTTGCATCTACAATTTTCATGCTTTGTGATTCAGTAGCCCTAGGGCTGTATGGGTGCATTGGTTTTATGGGGTTATGTGCCCTTTATTTTTGGGATGGAGATTATGTGCCCCATACCTTGGGATATGTGACCATGTTATTTTGGGATGGAGGTTATTTTCCCCATACCCAAGTTTTATGCCCAGTTTATACTCAGAGTTTTGTTATGTGCCTTACTCTTTTAGGTTTTAAGGTTATGAGCCTTAGACACCATTGATATTTATATTTCACTACTGTTATGCTTACCTCACAATCATACATGTTGATTATTGATGTTGATGGGTTATGTACCTTAAATGCTTTATATGTGCTTTGGGGCACCTCATGTTTTATTAATGACAAGTGTTCTTCTTGATTATCATCTTATTGCAATTCATATTCTCTTGGTATTCACTTGGATGGTACTTTTCCTCTTCTATGGGAAGCCTTTTTTAGATTTGATGTCCTTTTTCCTGATGTTGCTCAATCCCCAATTAATATACACATATAAAATTTTATGATGACAACATTCATTTTTTCTTCTCTTGTGGAATATGCTTCCAATCCCTAGGTGAAGGACGTGGAGGACATGACATGCAGACCCGGACCTAGCTTATGGAGCTAATTCTGGAGAGGAAGACTTGAGATAGTTGGATATTCCTCTACTGTAATTATGGAGTTGTTCTTTCATGTAAGCCCCTTAATGGGAGATTATTTTTTCATCTTCCATAAATTGAATATACTCATGAAATATTATTTTGCTTCTATACTCTGGTCATTCTTGTATACCACTATTTGAGAAGTAAAAAATTTACACCTATTCTAGCATACCTTCTCAGTGTGTTTAGATTATATGGGTTTATTCTCAAATTAAGTAGGGAGTAGATCCCCTCTCAGGTCCCATTCCTTACATATAAAGTCATCATAATAGTCTCATGTTGTTCTGTGTGCTTTAACACTACCCATTGTGACTCTAAATAAGGGTCACCATATAGGGAGTGAGCGATTTTGTACACTATGTAACTTGTTAGTCATTAGTGATTTAGATGAAATTTGTCCCTCCAGTGGAGTGATATCCTGGACAATTGATAAGTGAGACACTGAAATGTATGGCCATATTGATGTGAAACAATATGTTGTATGATCTCAATAATCTAATCTAGTTCAAGAAACATAGACAAAATGTCAAGAGGATGTTAAAAATGTGCCTTGGTATCAATTTCGATACATGTGACGAAGGGACTATATGGTCATGGTAACATTGGCTACATGTTGAAGTTTCTCTACACCTTATTCCTATTACTTTGGTAGCAATGATGTGTTTCTAGATACCAATCTTTGCTTGTGATGTTATGAGCATAACTATCAATATAATAAGGAACCTTCAAGGTCACATGCATAAGGATGCATAAGGGAATTGAACATCACAATCAAACATATGATTAGAATGGTTCATAACCATGTATAAAATGATTTTATATTCAATTAGTTGATTGGGTAAGCCAATTGGTCAACTGGTTGGTTTGAATTAATTGATCAGTTGATTATCAACTGATTGATGATCACCAGCTTAGGAAACTGGCTAGTTGATCTAATGGTTATCCTTGTTAGTCGACTAAGAGATTGCAACACTAGAACGTTAATGACTCAAAGTTCTACTTTCTTTTAGAGACTAAGGTATTGTACCAAGAGTTTTGTAATGTCCCAAGATTTGAGGCCTCAGATAAAATGATCTTAAAAGGAATGATTGGACTATCCATATCACCAAGGTGCACCTCTTTTTCAGGGAGCCCATCAATAAAGAACTATGTGGTTAAGAGTGCTCATCTCAGAGTAGTACTAGGATGGGTTACCATTTGGGAAGTTTATCCTAGTTTGTGTGTGAGTGAGGACAAAGTGTGCAGTTAAGGCTAGTAGTGATTTGTGGGGGGTAGGCCTTATTCTTAAAACTCTACTAGAGCCTTGGGTTAGTGAGCATGGGTGTTACAAATGGTATCAGAGGCTATTCTCCTTCAGTAGGTGGGGCCCACCTGGGCATGTGGCATGCAAGTCTTGAGGTGTGTGGTACATGCAAGTTTTAAAGGGTTGTCCTTGGTGACGTATCCACCCTTGCAATGATATTCTGTGATTAGGAGTTGGGTGTCCATGGGACATTATGGGTATGCACTAAAATGGGGCAATCTTACGAGGTCATATAGTTGAGCCTCGACGAGGACTTCAAGAATTTGAGTGGGGGAGACTGTAATGTCCCAGGATTTGAGGCCTTAGATAAAATGATCTCAAAAGGAATGATTGGAATACCAATATCACCAAGGTGCACCTCCTGTTCAGGGAGTCCATCACTAAAGAACTATTTGGTTAAGCATGCTCAACATAGACTAGTACTAGGATGGGTAACCAACCCATAAGTTTATCCTTGCTTGTCTATGAGTGAGGACAAAACATGGAGTAAGGACAGTGGTGGTCTGTGGGGCCATTCGTCATTCTTAAACTCTACTAGTGCCTTGGGAAGTGGGCCCGAACATTATAAGTTTTCTGGATAAGACATGGTGTTGTTGTGACAATAAGGCAGACATAACAATAACCACTTCAGATATAGATCCGAATCCAGAAGTGCAAGTTCTACATGAACATATGATGTTTAAAGTTAATGGACAACTAGTGTGCTCAAAGGTATATTCAATATGTCTATATGTCTTTAATATACCAACATTTTATGTATATGAGGGATTTGTTAGATAATATTTTT
Source organism: Alisma plantago-aquatica (assembly GCA_963693085.1). NCBI lineage: Eukaryota > Viridiplantae > Streptophyta > Magnoliopsida > Alismatales > Alismataceae > Alisma > Alisma plantago-aquatica. The sequence continues at coordinate 787,471,876 of OY856412.1, forward strand.
GTTGGGATATTTGTTTTGTATTTTTTTTGTGCCCTTTTCCCCAAAGCCTTATAATGACATCGGAGCCAGCATGTATTCCTTTAATGTGAGTTTGGATTTTGAACCGTAAATGATTCATTGGATGAATATGGTGTAATGTGTATCCATGTTATCACCAACTATCATACATGATATAATATATATGTATTACATAAGACAGATGTGATGCCTTTGAAATCATTGTATTTGGTGGATGTGGATATGGAAACTATGTCACTGTGGTGAATGTTTGTGATCTAAAACATGTAATTCATGGTTTTGTATTGATATCCAAAACAATATTACATGTATATCTCTTGCATGCCATTACTCATCTCTATAAATTCTCCTTGTAAGATTTAATTCTTGTAATTAAATCTGGATGATTTGTTGACATTGTATATATTGGTGATTGGATACATATGCTTATTATATCACAATGTAATTTCAAAGTTTAAGATGTCTTCCATTCTACAGAATCACCTCAATCGACTAAATGTGGGAACTCCAAAGCGTGTTGCACCATTTATCTTGAGGAAGTATGATACTAAGTATGTGGGTCTACTAAAGCAGGGTGCATAGATTATTATATTGGCCTTGGATTGGACTTGACTAGGTGATATTACCATGATTAAGCACATAGAGGTGTAAGTATGATATATACTTCATAAAATGATTTATGACAAGAATGTATGCAATCATATGTCCAATAGTTTCACTGGATGCAATTGGTATTTGTTACCTACCTAAAAAATTAAATTGTGAGTGTTCAACTAAAGTGACTCATAACATAACTTATTATGTATCTTGAGAAAAGTATCTTTTCCCCTACACAAAAATAGAGAAAGATGGCTTTAGATTCCATTGAGCATTGATAGAGAAATAGAAATAAAGACGTGAAAAAAATGTTCACTTTTCTACATCTTTTCAGTAGGCCATTTCTAATCATGTTCTCAATGGGAAAGATTTACCTTAAGTGGAGTGTCTAGGATCTGATCTTAATCTGGTTCCTCTTCACAACTCTGGACAAATGCCTCCATGTGTATCCTATTCTACTATCCTTTATTATGCAAGGAGAATGAAAATAAATGTCCTTAGATCTCCTTAAATATGCACATTCTATTCCTATTCTTTGAATATTGAATAAACCTCCACCAATAACTAGCTAGAAATAATCAGTCCAATGAAAAAGATGCAAAAAACTTCTACTCCCCAAGTCTCCGATCTTGCTTCATAGAAAGACAAACAACTTCTTCTATTCCTCAAGTCCCCCCCATCTCACTAGAATATTACTCGCGTAATCTTAAAAATTAATAGTGAGAGCTATTAATTTAATCAAAATTGTGGGAGTGTTATCAATAAAATGCCAAACTAGTATCATCAAACAAAATTAATTTTCAAAACAATTGGTTGACTCATACAATTACTTCTTCGTAGATATAATGGAAACCACACTAACAACATCTCTTTGCAATCGGTCCTTGAGAAGGAAAACTTGAATGTGAATACTGGCATAGGACATTAAAAATGGTTTTAATTCATTAGTGTAATCTTTATGTTGTGAAAGCATCAAAACCCAAGGAAGCAACTCTGAATATGTGTAGAGCAGAGTGGAAAGTTTATTATAAGCATATCAATGATTCTATTGATGTCAATTGCCTCATTATATAACTGAATCATGAGATTCATAAGCTACATGAGAACATGTGATTTCTAGAGACGTCTAGACATCTCCAGATTATGTTCCAAGAACAATCAAGGCAAGAGAGATATGATGTCTCAAAGGCCCTATTTAAGTGCAACATGACTGAAGGCGATCCAGTTAGGCCCCGTGTATTCAAGTTGATTGGGTATGTTGAAATCTCAGAGAGATTGGGATTCCCCTTAGACCAAGAGTTTTCCATAGATGTAATCTTGCAATTGTTGTTAAAACCTTTTAGTTAATTTGTCATGAACTGCAACATGAACAATTTTATTTCACTACTTCCAGTGTTGCTTGGAATGTTGAAAAATGCTAAGACTTAGATGAATTAAGACAAGTCAAAGTTCTTATAGATGGTCAAAAAAGGAAAGGTAAAGTCAAAGATCAAGGGGAAAGCTTAAAATAGGTCTAAACCTATCCAAAGTCTAAATCTTCTACACTCATAGCTAAAGGAGTAAGCAAGGAAGACAATTGTCATGATTTTGACCAAACTGGATATTGGAAAAGAAATTATCCTCTTTACTTTGAGTAACTAAAGAATAAGAAGGAGGGATAGAGATCTCCACTTAGGTATATATGTTATAGAGATAAACTTATCTACTTCTTCATGTTGGGTATTGGATACCGAATGTGGATCTCGCATTTCTTCTAATGTGCATGGTCTAAAAAGAAGTAAACCCTTACTAAATGGAGAGATGGATCTATCAGTTACTAATGGATCCAGAGTTGTTGTCATAGTTATAGGTACCTATAGTTTATCTCTATCCAGTGGGCTTGTAATAAAGTTAGAGAACTACTATTATGTATCTTCTTTAAATAGAAATATTATTTTGATATCTAGTTTGGACAAGAATGGTTTTGAAATTTTAATAAAGAATGGTGGAATTTACATTTCAAGATATGTGATATTCTATGGTAGTGCCCCAATATCTTATGGTGTTTATTTATTGGAACTTAATACAAGCATATATAATATTAACACCAATAAGTTAAAACTCAATGACTCAAACAAAAAACTTACCTTTGACTTTGTCATCTAGCGTACATAAATGAGAAATGCATTTCTACACTCCATAAAATTGGTTGTTAGAACTCTTTTACATTTGAATCAATAAAAACATGTGTATCTTGTTTATTGAGAAAGATGACATAAGAACCCTTCACTGGTAAAGTGAGATGGCAAGTGACTTATTAGGACTCATACATACCGATGTTGTGGACCTCTTTCCACAAGTTCTAGAGAAGGATATCAATATTTCATCACATTTTTTTGGAAATAGGTAAAAGATATTACCAAGAAAAAAGTATAGCGTAAGCTATGCACAACACAACACGACCCATAGGTCACCCTAAAAAAGCTTTACAAGGACGTCTAACCACAAAAATCCCTAGTATAATTTTGCTTGGATTGACACACCACTAACTAAGTCTTTTTTAGCATGTAACACATTAACAATCTCTTTTCCTATCTTTTGTATAAACTCAACCTCACTACTACATTTCTTTTCAATGGACCCTATTGTTCCTTTCCTCCCATTCAAAATAACAAAAGATGGTGATGGACATACCACCATACCCAAGTTGGCATTTGCCTTTGAACTTATGTATAATTTAGTCTGGGGTCTCTAATGAGCTATTAATGTTGTTTGGACCCCAAGTATTCCTACAACATATGATATATCATATGTGTTTGGTGAACCTACAATTGTGAAAGAGATGGTTGTAACTCTCATATTCAACATGATACAATGGGAACAAAGAGCCCACATGTATCCCCCATCATATCATCATGTCTTTTGTAATAAGCTTACCAATGAATGCTTTGTCTATAGTAGTGCTCCAATTTTTTGATTGGAAATAGTTTCATATGATTCTAGACAAAGTGGTGTCTCCCTATGAATCATCATTGATCCATAGTGTGTTCTGCTTGTTCTATAGGGTGAACACATATTTTTATCAACATTGTATATACAACTGCAATCCACCTTTTGTAGAGATTCCTCCACACATGAGAGGATTAGAAATCATATTCAGCAGATCTGCTACCATACCTACTAGTCATCCAACTGGACCACACATTATCCTTCCATCTCAAAAATTGGTCGAGTCCTTTGATTTGGAAAGTAGACATGATCTCTTATGTGTGTTGAATGTCAAACCCTCCTTTGGCATATGACCTAGCCAAGGTATCCTAGGCCACTCCATGATTATAACCATCCCATTTGAAGTTTGTGGTAAGATTCCACATAGAGACAACAATAGGATCTGATATATCAAACACCTCCCCTAGAAACATATCACACTATATAGGACTGATCTCATAAGCACCAACTTCCCAACACGATACATACATATACCACTCCAGTTTTCTATCTTCCCTCTCATATCTTCCAGGAACATCTCAAAGTCAATAGAGGATCCTTTCCCACTATAATAGGGGTTCCTAGATACTTAGTAGGAAGCCCCCCCAATATCCATTCCTATAGTTGTATTGAGTCTCCCCCTTCTAATATCACACAATTTGTAAAAGAACACATTGGAGTTGATATCACTAATGTAGAGACCCATCATCTTTCGAGAGATGATCATGACATTCTTGAACTCTTTAGGTTTGTTAGCACAAGCTTCTATAAACATCATAAATCATCATAAAAAATGGCATGTGATTCAACTTTGACTCCTTTTAAATCTATTGGGATTGGATTTTCCTCTCTCTTCAGCAATATTTATCATGTTGTTGAGACCCCCCATGACTATATTGAAAAGGAGAGGGGAAAATGAATCCCCTATCGAAATCTATGAGTAGATTTGAGGAATCCTACATGATCCCCATTATAAGGATTGAGAATGAGGTGGTCTCCATGCATTGATTGAGTATTTGGATCCATCTACATGATAATCCTAGAGCATTCATACTCTCCCATAGAGCATCCCATCTAATGAAATCATAGGGTTTGGTTAAATCAATCTCACACAAGATTTTTCATTTGACTTGCTTATCCTAAACCCTATAAGGTATTCAGCTTCCAGAAGAGTGTTATCTAAAATCTTCCACCCTTGATGAAAGAGCATTATTCATTGAATATGATGTGAGGCAAGACCTCTTTGAGACGCCCAACAAGGGGTTTAATAGCTATCTTATATAGCACACTACAACACATAATATGTCTACAATTGTAATTTCCTTGGTCTCCTTCTCAGAGATTAGTTTAGTAAAAGTGTGGTTCACATCCTGCACCATGTTACCCCTTTAAATGTTCCCTATTATGGCTTTTGAAATGTCCTACTTTTTAAGTCCCCACATAGCATAAAGGAACATCCAATTAAACCCATATGACCAAGAGGATTTAGATGGTGATTTCTTCCTCTATTGTTGCACTGTAGAGAGCATCATTCATTTCCTAGTTGACCTTACAACTAGGTAGTAGCCCCTCATAACTTCTTTATGTCATGACTAGTTGGTTGTACAATTGCTAAAAATAGTTGATAGTAGTCAATGTGATGCCCTCTTTGCTATCCACCACCTTCCCATGTTCATTGACAAGTTTGTGTATAATATCCTTCATTTCCTTCTTCTTGACCGTTGTGTGGTAGGTTTTCATGTTTTGATCACCATCCCTTATCCATTTCACCAGTTTCTTTTCCAATAATATACTTCTGCTTCATTCTTCAACTTTTTCAACTTTGCTTCTATTTCCCTTTCTTTTTGATAGCAACCTTTCTAAGTGGTTGATGCTTGAATTCTGAGTGGCTTCCTCATACTTTTTTTTTGTAAAATTCATCATGTTCTTCAGAATAACTTTATCTTTTCTCTACTTCTTTAGAGACTTCTTTCTATTTAATGGCTTGTTCAAGGCCTTATATAGAGGGTTTCCAAGATGTCAATTTCTCGCCTCTCCTCAACTACCTCCTTAAAGCTAGAAGAATCATACCACCAGTTCAGTAAGAAAAACATAATGGGTACATGAGGCTTTTTTTACTAGGTCCATCTTCATCCATGAGCAACCACTCAGTGGATTAGCATCAGGTTTGATCACAACATTTGGCCATATATTCAACCAAGCTTTGTTAATAAGGCCTCGATCAAGGACACTTTTCTATTCTTCTCCCTATCTTCTTTATTTGACTAGGTCGTTATCTCACCTATCATGTTGAGATCAATATGTCTGGCTGCTTCCATGGAATCATTTAAGGTTTCCATGACTCTTTCTGGGACCTTAAGTCCTCTATAATTCTCCTTAGCCCTTGTGATGTTGTTGATATCCTAATTCATAGTTGGAAAATGTTATAGGGGAAGCTTGTAGAAGAGGAATTTCTCCAGAAAAGGGGATTTCACCTAGCCTCTAGATGCAGACTCTGTAACTAGGGGGTGTGTGACGCCCCGCGCCACACAAAGTGAGATTACTCAAAACATAACCGTGGAAGAAATATTAACAAATAGATTACTAAGAAAACACTAAAAATTAAAACCTTTTTCATAAAATAGCCATATAGCAAGAACCTTTACACATAAGTCCTTTCATGCCTCAAAGCATTCACAAGGCATGTTGTCATCCTGTAATGAAGGTACTATTCCAGAACATATATACATGATTCCATCATATATGATATACAATGGGCACATAAAGATAGCACATTCGCAAAACATCTACAAAACGTTCCCAAAGACCCGAGTGTACAGGGACAACTCTAGGACTCTATCAACAAAAGGCATCCAACAACACCTCCAACCTTATCAGCTATTTCTCCTCTGGTTGTTGCTCAACCTCCTCTACACGATCTCTACCTCTTAGTGCTCGTCCACCTAAAAAGGGTGTGGGAAACCCATAGGGTGAGATTCCAAATCTCAGCGGGAGATATAACTCACCACCAACTCTATGTCTATCACATATAAGATAAACTAAGAAGTAGTTATAAATATGACTAAGATGAAGTAGGTAATGATTATTAACCTGATGGGAAACTACTATGGAATTATGAAACATCTTAATAATTTAAAAGTAATATGAAGAACATGTATATTTTTTATCAAGAACATTGTATAAAGATCAATCAAGGCCTCAACCAATGTTTTCATATTTTATCCTATACCATTACACTACACGGTTGATTATGTATTTCATTATGCCCTAAGGATTTGAGTCATACCACCCAGATTCAACCGACCGCTTGATAAGTCAAAATTGGTGACACACAAGGTCTAATGGAAGAGTTAGAATCCACGACCTCACCACACCTCTTGGTCAGCATAAGAGAAAATGTTGTAGAGACATATCGGTCAACTGTAATCTATGGCGTATAGTCAAGATTCACACATGGCCATCCACATATATAATCATAACTAGCCCACCTTGGTACATATACGATGCTAGAAGAACAGGATAACACATGGCCATTCTAACAAAAGGAGTGGCTCACACATGGCCATCCATATCACAATGAGATTGACTCACACATGGCCGTCTCACACATCATGTATTTAAGGATACAAGGAATTACTCGACTTGTACACCGCATATTAAAAAATATGCACTCCGAGTTAAAATTGTTTCTCCATGCAGTAATAAAGCTGACACTAGAATAGATCTATGGCACATGGCAACTACACTATTATATTTCACTCAATTAATTAGATCAATTTAAACATCTTTAATCATCAATCAAGTTACAACATATAACCTCTAAATAAGGTCTACCTAAATAGGGCATAACTCATCACCAGAGCAAACTAAAACATAGTAGGTGGGATCTCATCACATCATCACTTTATGTCTGTTATTTATCATATGTCCATCTCGACGATCAATGTGCATCACAAGGACCAACGTCCATCACAAGGACCAATGTCCATCACAAGGACCAATGTCCATCACTAGGACCAATGTCCATTAGATCATAACCATCATAGCTCATACCTAGCTATGTACATCAATTGGTGTTACCTGCATGGTTAGAAACTGATAACAAGAAGGCAAAGCATCATCAACATCATTATCTCGTAGGACCCATGCCATACATTTACATCATAACAAATAGGGTTTCAATTCACCAGATTAGAATTTACAAGGTTGGGTCAACAATCACCCTTAGGTTATCACTTTCCTCATCATTATGAGATGTGTTATGAGACGTAAAAGCATGTTTCTTTTTTTTGATGCCACTAAAAGCATGTTTCTTATTATCATTACAAAACATGTTATGTGGTATAAAAAAACATAAATCGACACCCTTCATACAACTACTCCATAGAGTATCACAACATCACTATGAGACCCTAGCATCCACAAGGTATGTTTCAACCACCATCACAAGGTACCGGTTAGGGTTCACAACATGGGATATTGGATTGTCCTATGTGTGTCGAGCAACCACCCAAAGGGTTATCGGTTTAGGGCTTATACTGGATGAATAACCAGGGTATCGTTCTACCACTAGGATGGTGTATCAGTTGGGCATCAAGATGTGTTGGCCAACCAGGCATACCAGGCAATTCCATCAAGGCATAACGAACGTCGACATATTTGGTAACGTTGATGTATCGTGCATCACTACAAAAGGTGTAACAGGTCATCAAGGTAGAGGGAAACATCCTAGCTTATCGGGATAACAAGGTGTCGGCGTCAGCAAAACATCAATCATGACAGACTGTTAGGGGTGCATCGAGCAAGAATTCCTTCAAGCAACGCATTTCTGGCCGCAACACCAAGTTGTGACGACCAAGACCGTATTGGTCAACACTCCTTTGTGTCACAGACCAACACCAAAAAACTATCACCCTCATCTTTTTTTTGTAACCCAAGAGACTCATAAGGCTTGCGCCGAGCCCAACCTGGGGAGCTCAACCCCATCCCATAAGGAGCATAGCCCATTAAGTTGCGCAGAGGCCGACTGCACTATGGGAGAAACAATTCCGAACAGCACCAACAAACTATCACCCTCATCTAACATAGGCTGACTCATTACTAAAGGCATGATGGTCAGAACGGGAAATTCTAGACCTAACCAAAGTCATGACGATCTGCCGCAACGGTAACGGACAGAGGCATCATAGGTCGTGATGACCTCCCAAGGCACAATGATATCCAAGCCTATCGGCTAGAACTAACATATCGGCCTAAGAAAGCATCTCAGTTCACCTTGCATTTCAGCCTCCTCCTATGTGTCAGCCTACTCGTCTTCAACCTCAAGACAACATTATAAACAAGACAAAAGAAAGTGCAATGCTAGTAGCAACTAAGCAACTCATTTTCCAAAACAAAATACAAAGCTACCAAGGAAAAGTTACTAGCATGCAAGAAATAACGAGCCATAGACCAAGAGCAAGGTAACAAGAAAAAGGGTGATAATAACATAGTGGGTTTAAAGTTATATAACCCACCTCAAGGATCACCACCAAGATCTAAGCTCCAAGGTTAAGCTCCAAGCTCCCCAAGCTCAAGGTAGAAGAAGATCCTCCTAGCTTGATCTCCACAACACATCCAAGAAGGAACATAGAATCAAGGTTAAGAGAGAGAAAGAAAGGAGAAAAATAAGCATCTAAGGTCCATGGTCGAGAAGAAGAAAAAAAGAGAGAAAGAAACTAAGGACCATGGATTACCAAGGTAGATGATGAAAGGAGCACACCACAAGCTTAGGCTCGTCCACAAAACTTCTAAGAAAGAGCACTCCTTAAGCTCAAGATCATCCACCAAGGAGGAGGAAGCAAAGATAGCCAAAGGATTCTCTTGCATGGAGAGAAAGAAGTATATATACATTAGAGATGAAAGAAAGAACAAAGGAAAGGTGTTACCACCAAGGAATCGTAGATGACACATGTCCACAAAGAAAGAGCCACATGCAACACCATGCAACTAGGTTATAAGAACTATGGCTTGCCCACTAGGCCTCCTTCCTAGGTCAAGGCCGATACACCTCCTCCTCCCTTCACAAACTGATAGGGATGAAACCCTAGAGCTACAAACTGATAAGGTGTATCTGGAGACACCAAAAAACTGATAGGAGGTCTCCTCAAGACACCCACAACTGATACAAGGCCTCTCTAAGGCTCTCAAGCCTGGGACAACACTCCTAGGTTAAGATACACCTCAAACATGAGTGCAAAACATCACTCAGGATGTCACCAGTCAACCAAAGCTCAACCAAGGTGTCCATCTCTTTCTCACTCCTCTAGATGATGCCAAGAGAGAGAAGGAACACACTAGAGGTGGAAAACTTGCACATCAACCCCAATCCTAGGTAAATTGTTGTTTGCACCGAAACCTCTCCACAAAACACAAACATCAAGCAAACAAGCTCAAACAAAGGACTCAAGCCTCCAACATGCCCTAATTACATCTCAGATGATTAGAGAAAGGATCTAAACAACACACTTAATCAAAGCAAATAGGATTATCCCAAAATGTGGGCCAGGGTCCTTAAAAGTCATAAACCCCTAACAGGGATTTTACCCCCAAAATTTTAAGAGAAAAGGGAAGGAAATTTCCTCATCTCTTCCTCGAGCTCCCACGTGGCTTCCTCAACACCATGATTATGCCAGAGAACTTTCACAAGCACAAGGTCCTTCTTCTTAAACTTCTTCACTCTCCAATCAAGTATCAATACTAGAACTTCTACATAGGACACATCTTTATCAAACTCTACCTCTATGGGATGCAACACTGACTCTGTATCTGGATGATGTTTCCGTAACACACTGACATGGAACACTGGATGTAACCTATGCAACTCAAGTAGTAACTCCAACTTGTAAGCCATCTTTCCAACTCATGCCACAATTGGGTAGGGTCCCATATACCTGGGAGCCAACTTTCCCTTCTTCCCAAACCGCAGAACATCCTTCCAAGGAGAAACTTTTAGGTATACCTTATCTCCCACTTGGAACTCCAAGGGTCTACAATGATGATCTGCATACAACTTCTGTCTATCTTATGCTACCTTCAACTATTGTTGTATCACTTTTATCTTCTATGTTGTCTGTTGCACAAGCTTAGGACCAAGAATTTGACGTTCACCTTCCTCATACCAACACAACGGAGATATGCAACATCTCCCATACAACGCTTCATAAGGTGCCATGTCAATACTACTCTAATATCTGTTGTTGTAGGCAAACTCTATCAAACTGATATGTACAACCCAACTTCTTGAAAACTAAAGAATAGAAGCCCTCAACATATCCTCTAAGATCTGGATGGTCCTTTTAGATTGACCATCTATCTACAGGTGGAAAGAAGTACTAAACTTCAACTGCATACCCAAGGCTATGTGCAGTCATTCTCAAAAGTGACTTGTGAACTTAGGACCTCTATCAGACACGATAGTTGCTGGAACACTATGAAATGCACTATCTCATCAACATAGACTTGAGAAAGCTTCTCTGTTGTGAATGTTGTCTTCACGGGGAGGAAATGCACTGACTCGGTCTGTAACATCCCAAAATTTCAAGAATAATTTAAACCTTAAAATTTGGTTTTACTTAAAATGAAATATTTTAAGGTCTTAATACAAAAAAATTCCTTTTAACCAATTTTGAAATTATAAGATGAGTTATCTCTTTAGACAATAATGTGCAATGTATTGGTATAATTTCCTTTATGGCTCTTTGTGTGTCAATCAAGTAAGAGTGGTAATTTAGTACTTAAGGGATACACATGGTCACCATATTGGGAATCTTTTCCTTTTAACCACACACACCTTTCCATGAGAGTTGTCATATTCATGAGAGAGAAAGAGAAAGATGGGGAGTTGTTAGTTGTGCCTTGTGGGTATCATGGTGTGGCTTTCTTCCATAATAAGAAACAAGTTAGTTTTGTCACTATGGAATACATTTTGGCAAGTCTGTTTGGCCTAGGATACGTAAATCAGTCTAGAATATGTGAAGCATGTGGAAGGAACTCGGAAGGCTTAGTATATAAGGGTATGAATACCTTTGCTATCTTTCTCTCTTAAGTACAACCACTAGGGTTTCCCCTAGGTTTACATATATGGTTTCTAGGCTTCTACCACCCCCTCATCGTCATAAGGTCATATCATAGGGTCACTTCCACATTCTTCTGACCCAAAGCCTGGAGATACAAACACAGTTGCAGACCTGCCAAGGCTGACCAGGTCCAAGACCCCTACGTCTCAATGTTAGGTTGGCCATCTTCCACATCCTACAACCTTCAACAAGAGCACACTAAGATCCATGGACCATGCACCAACCTCAAGAGCAGATGCATGTGGAGGAGCTACCATGGAGATGGCGTACCCAGGTCAGGGTCCCACCCTAGGTGCCCCAAGGACTCACCCCGGTCCTCTTTCACCCTCGTGCCTTCCAGTCAGGATAGACACAACGATGCTCCCCTAGTGGAGAGACGACGTCGAGGAAACATGAGGGGCAGATCGTCATCTAGATTAGCAGGCCTTGTACAAGCAAACAGGGTGCCAGGGTTTGGGCATGCCCTACACAGAGAAGGGGAGGTCGATCTAGACCACAATAGGAAGTGGCAGGAGGTAGAGTAAGTTCGACAGAGAGGGATGAATCCATGGGGAAGGTTGTGTGAAAATCTAATGTCATGAGAGTGTTGATCCATGGTGGGATGAATCATCTGCAGTGCAGCACAACATTACAAGAAAGGAAGGCGAAAGGTAGAAGAGGATAGCAAATGAGATTACTCACATGCCCCTGAGTCCAACGTTTCAAGGTAAGGGCAGTCTTGCCTTTTTCCTATATTTATTCATCTAGAGCCAAGCAGACCCAGGTGCCACCATGGAGTGAGCTAATTGGCTTTTCCATGGTCCCACCACACACACCCTGGCTTAGTAAGATTCCTAGGTGGCAAACCCGGATTGGTTCAAAATGATTTATTTTATAAAAATGCTAGTAAATCATAGGGTTATCCAATGATGGAAAGTTATATATGAAAATTGATCAGAAAAATATGAGGAGTTTAATAAAATTAGTTTCATAGCCTGATTTGAATCCTAACTCCAAAAGTATATAAAAGTGCTTTCTTTAATGTGATTTCATATGAGAAAAACCTTAATTGCATGAAATTAATGAAATTGATGATGATAACTTGTTAAATTGGACATTATAAGTGAAGTATAACTTATTTACATAAAAAGATAATCTTGGATCTAATTCAAGTTTAAGAATTAATGTATTACCAAAATTAGGGTTAGACAGTTAAGATGGTATTTGATATATGATGTATTGACTACATGATATTAAGGTTTCTACAAATCTTAGGAGACTTGTGATTTGACTCAAGATCAAGGAGACCAATTTAGGATGTACTTTGCTCCAGGTAAGCAGGTCATGCCACTATACATATGTACTTTGGTTGAATTGTTTGCTATGTATGATGTATGAATTATGCTTTCAATTTCAAGATCAATGCTCAAATCACATTCATCATATTAATTGATTGATGTTTTCTATATCTTATGTCATATGGTTATCATGTTCATCAAGATTAGAGATTATGATTAATGATCAATGATTAATGGATTTTAAAGTTCATGTTCAAGAGGGATAATCCCATCATGTTAAGTTCAAGGATCATGTTGTTGTTAATGATAATGTAATGTTAATGATCAAATTAATTAGAATCGAATCAATTTTTATATGCTTCTCGAATCATGGACCTCAAGGGGTCATTATGGGCATTCATGCCAATTATGGGCTTTTATAGCCAGATCATGGGCATTCATGTCGTTATGGGCTTTCCTAACATTATGGGCTTTCCTAGCAATCATGTGCTCTTAAATGGGCGTCATAGAGAGAGGTATATATTAATTGTTCAATTCTTCATGTTATAAGATTTATTTAATCAATAATGCTTAAGTTTAATTCATGTCAAGGTTTTCTATCAAGTCAAGCATATATGTTTATTTCTCAATTCTTATAAAATGTATAGTGCCGCTTACTGATGTATGTCTCTATTTTCGCATGGCCGTGGGACGAGATGTCCCTAGATCAAGGAGCAAAGGAATTTGAAGTGAGTGCTTCAAAGTAGCAGTTTCCAGGACTTAGATTGGTGAGGCGCCATCTACACCTTAGAAGATCCACTATTAAGTTTCCAAAGAGGATTTATGCCATAGATTTGTTCTACCTTTCATGTATTATACTTTAGTTCAAGGATGAGATAATTTATGTTATTAGTTTTCTCTTTTAAAGAACAATGTATGAATCTATATTTCCAATAAATGCAAAGTGTTTCATTTATCTTATTGCTATTGAATATCATGTTTTGTAATGATCCTCCAAGCCAAGTGACCCATGTTATGGACAACATAGGATTTGCTTCCTCTATCATATATATGCTTGGAGGGGTGTTACATGGTCAACCTACCAATGATTACCCAAATGGAATCATAACCTTTGGCTATCCTAGGCATACCAGCCACAAAATCCATAGTAACATGATCCCACTTCCACTATGGTATAGGCAATAGTTGCAACGTTCCTGTAGGTTTCTGATGCTCAACTTTGACTTGTTGAGATACTACACATCTTGCGACAAACTCAACTACATCTTTCTTCAAGCCTGACTACCAATATATATCCTTCATATTGTGGTACATCTTGGTACTAACTGGGTGCATAACATGCATAGATGTATGAACCTCTTCCAACACCATCTTCCTCAGGTTATCCGCATCAGGAACTACTATCATGTGATGATAACATACTATCCCATCTTCTATCTTATGAAAACCATCACGCTTCTCACTGTCAAACTCTGATCTAATCTACTATGTCACAATATCTGTCTATTAAGCTTCTTTGATCTATTGTCTTGGCGTAGGCTTTACTTATAATTGTTCCAACAAACCAGCTAACAAGGAGACTTATAACTTGACATTCATCTAACACAAGGATACCAACATGTCTTGCTTATGACACATATAAGAACTCAACTGACCTTTGTCCATGGATGAGGATGAAGCCTTCCTACTTAACGTGTATGCTGTGACATTCACCTTTCCTGAATGATAATCAATCATGCAAGCATAGTCTTTAATCAACTCCATCCAATGACATTGCCTCATGTTCAACTCTTACTGTGAAAAGATATACTTCAGGTTCTTGTGATCTGTGAAGATCTGACACTTCTCCCCATACATATCCTGCCTCCAAATCATCAAAGAATGAACTACTATAGTTAACTCCAAGTCATGGGTTGGATATTTCTCCTCGTGTTTCTTAAGCTGTCAATAAGAGAAAGAAACTACTTGCTTGTATTGCATCAACACACTTCCCAAACCATTCTTGGATGCATCACAGAAGATGATGTATCCTTTTCCTTGCTCAGGAAAAATCAAAACTGGTGCACTTGTTAGCTTCTCCTTCAACGTATGAAAGGCTCATTGACATCTGTTGCCCAAAATGAATAACACATCCTTCCTCATCAACTTTGTTAGGGGTAGGGCGGTAGCATTGAGATCCTTGATAAACCTCCGATAATATATGACCAAACCTAGAAAACTATGCACTTTGATCGGTGTCTTTGGCTATTCCCACTTTGTCACAAACTCTACCTTCTTAGGATCTACGCGTACTCCTTCTATAGATATGACATTCCCCAAGAAGGATACTTCCCTCAACCAGATTTTACACTTGCTAAACTTGGCATAGAGTTGGTGTTGTCTCAACACTGTTAAGACCTGACGAAGATGTTGTTCATACTGTTAAGTATCACAACTATATATCAAGATGTCATCTATAAAGACCACCACAAACTAATCAAGGAATTGTCAGAACATCATGTTCATCAAATCCATGAACGCTACGGGTGCATTGGTCAGCCCAAACGACATAACCACAAATTCATAGTGACCATACCTCATCCAAAAAGCTGACTTTGGTATGTCATCCTCCTTGATCCTCAACTGATGATATCCTGATCTCAGATCTATCTTCAAGAATATTGTTGCACCACACAACTGATCAAAAAGATCATCCACCCTCGGCAAAGGATACTTATTCTTTATCATGACGTTATTCAACTGCTTGTAATCTATGCACAACATCATGTATCCATCCTTCTTCTTCACAAACAACACTGGAGCACCCCATGGAGATGTACTCAGTCTGATGAAACCTTTTTCAAGCAGTTCTTTCAACTATCTCTTCAATTCTACCATTTCAATCAGTGCCATTCTATACGGTGTCCGAGCTATGGGTTGCACACCAGGAACAAGATTGATCTCAAAATCAATATCAAGGGGTGGAAGAACACCTAGAAACTCTTCAGAAAACACATCCTCAAACTCCCTAATCACCAGAACTTCTTGGATACTAAGACTCCTCACCTTTGTATCCACCACGTGTGCCAAAAATGCCTTGCAATCTTGTCTCAAAAGCTTCCTTCGTACCATAGTTGATGCAAGACACGTCGGGAGAATCTTCTTATCTCCTTGGAAGATCCATGTTTCACTACCATCTACAAATGTAACTTGCTTGGAACTACACTCCAAGATCACTCTATACTTCTTTAGGGTATCCATTCCAAGGATCACATCAAATCCATGCATGTCAAGTGGTACGAGATCCACTTGAATGATGTGTCCCAAAAAGGAAAGAACACATGAAGGAAACACATCCTGCAACACTGTAGAACTGACCAACGGGGTTTCTAGCTATAAACTATTCTTCTTATGACTAATGGGAAAAGATCAACTACTAAGCACTTCCCGTGTAATAAACAAGTGTGTATCACCCGCGTCAACCAAAACATATATAATGAAAGAAGAAGACAAATCAGAATAAATTAACTTCATCTAACATGTCACCACTCACGGGTTGACCACCACCTCTGGATGACTCACCACATAGAATCTAGTTGTTGCATGTTGTCTCCCCCATCCTTTGCTTCCCTGAGAAGATGATCCAGCTTGGGACGCTTGGCCACATCCTCATCCTCTTGAGCCACTGTTCTACATTCTCTACGAGCCCTACCGACTCTACCTCAGTTGTTGGTTCACTTCATTACCCTTCACTGGGCAGAACGGTTTGGTATGGCCAAATTGTCCACACTTATAACACGTCTTATCCCCATACCAAGGCTTGGGTGGTCCTATCACTGACGCCGATGCAACACTCTGGGCTCCTGAATGTAGAAAACTATGACCTCTCCCCTTACTCGGTGACCACTGTGTTGAAGCACTAAACCTCTATGAAGTTAGCAGTGCAGAAAACCTTAGCTTCTTGAAGCCACATGACAACTGCCCATGAAACTGTGTAGACTTCTTCTTGGTACTTGCCTCTATCTTCTCCTTCATAGATTTTTCTATCCTCCAGGTAGACTCCACAAACACATCAAACCTCTCTCGATTATCTAAAGAAGCAGCTGGGGTAGAAAACTCAACATTCAACCCCTTCTAAAACTGACAAATCCTCTCATCCTCTGTCACTTCCATGTGAGGACAGAACCTCAACAACTCCATAAACCTTACCTCATACTTGTTGATCATCATGGATCCCTAATAAAACTGCTCAAACTGACTGATCTTCTCATCAAGATACGTTTGAGGAAAGTACTGACTCACGAACTCTCATCAAAACTCTTCCCAACCAACCACAACACCGGGTCTCTTCTCCTCCTCTATGGCCCACCAATGGCCAAAAATCCCTCTCAGAAGCTACACCACATGCTTCGCCTTATCCTATTTAGGGATACTCAGGATCTTGAAAGCTTTCTCAAGCTCAGTCAGCCACAAATTTGCATCCACTGGGCCAGCTGTTCCTACATACTCAACTGCCCAACACGGCGAAGCTTCTCAAAAGTCTTCCCAGTACCCAAAGATTCAGTATGAGGGACATGTGACATAGGCTAAGGTGTAGGCATCCTGTCCACCATATGAGTCATCGTTGCCATAAACTTCCCAAAAAGAGATTGAAAGGTAGGGTTTTCTATCATGGCTGGGTCAAACTAGGGGACTTCAGGCACCCGATCTTCTCGTGCCTGGTTCTTTGCACCACCAACATGTGCAATAACACTTCTCTCAGCATCATGTTCTTCTTGTTCTCTAGACATCTTTAAGATTTCTCTTCTTTTTCTGTATAAGCAGAAGTGTCTATAAGACATACTAGAGGACACTAGAATAGACACAAACCCTAGTCCTAGGTCCATGTAGACTCAGTGAACCTAAAGCTCTGATACCAATCTAAATTGTGATGCCCCGCACAACACAAAGTGAGATTACTCAAAAAATAACCGTGGAAGAAAGATTAACAAACTAGATGATTGGGAAAATGCTAAAAATTAAAACCTTTTTTTATAAAACAACCATATAGCAAGAACCTTTACACATAAGTTCTTTCATGCCTCAAAGCATTTACAAGGCATGCTGTAAACATGTAACAAAAGTACTGTTCCAGAACATATATACATGATTCCATCATATCCGATATACAAAGGGCACATAAAGATAGCACATTTGCAAAACATCTACAAATCATTCCTAAAGACCCGAGTGTACAAGGACAACTCTAGGACTCTATCAACAAAAGGTATCCAACAACACCTCCAACCTTGTCAGCTACTGCTCCTCTGGTTGCTGCTCAACCTCCTCTATACAATCTCTACCTCTTTGTGCTCGTCCACCTAAAAAGGGTGTGGTAAACCCACAGGGTGAGATTCCAATTCTCAACGGGAGATATAACTCACCACCAACTCTATTATTATTTTCACGGATAAGATAAACTGAGCATCAATTATAATTATGACTAAGATGAAGCAGGTAATGATTATTAGCAGGAAGGACAATTACTATGGAATTATGAAACATATTAATAATTTAAAAAGTAATATGAAGAACATGTATATTTTATATCAAGAACGTTGTATAAAGATCAAGCAAGGCCACAACCAATGTTTTCATATTTGATCCTATACCATTACACTACACGACCGATTACATATTTCATTATGCCCTGAGGATTTGAGTCATACCACCCAAATCCAGCCGATCGCTTGATAAGTCGAAATCGGTGCCACACAAGGTCTAATGGAAGATCCAGAATCCATGACCTCACCATAACTCTTGGTCAACATAAGAGAAAATGATGTAGAAACATATCAGTCAACTGCAATCAATGAGGTATAGTGAAGATTAGGGATTAGCTCATGCATGGACATCCACATATATAATCACAACTAGCCCACCTTGGTACATGTATGATGCTAGAAGAACAAGCTCATGTATGATCATTCTAACAAAATGAGTGGCTCACACATGGCCATCCATATCACAACGAGATTGAATCACGCATGGCCGTCTCACACATCATGTATTTAAGAATACAAGGAATTACTCGACTTGTACCCCAAATAATAAAAAATATGTGCTCTGAGTTAAACTCGTTTCACCATCCAACAATAAAGCTGGCACTGGAATGGATCTATGGCACATGGAAACTACACTATTAGATTTCACTTGATTAATTATATAAATTTAAACATCTTTAAGCATCAATCAAGTTACAACATATAACCTCTAAACAAGGTCTACCTAAATAGGGCATAACTCATCACCAAAGAAAATTGAAACATAGTAGGTGGGATCTCATCACATCATCACTTTATGTCTGTCATTCATCATATGTCCATCACAAGGACCAATGTACATCACTAGGACTAATGTCTATCACAAGGACCAATGTCCATCACAACGATCAATGTCCATTAGTTCATAACCATCATAGCTCATACCTAGCTATGTACATCAATTGGTGTTACGTGCATGGTTAGAAACTGATAATAAGCAGGCAAAGAATCATCAACATCATTATCTCATAAGATGCATGGAATACATTTACAACATACATTTACATCATAACAATTAGAGTTTCACTTCACCTGATTAGGATTTATAAGGTTGGGCCAGCAATCACCCTTAGGTTATCACTTTCCTCATCATTATGAGATGTGTTATGAGGCATAAAAGCATGTTTCTTAACATCATTATAAAACATGTTATGTGGTATAGAAACATAACTTGACACCCTTCATACAACTACTCCATAAAGTATCACAACATCACTACGAGACCCTAGCATCAACAAGGAATGTCTCAACCACCACCACAAGGTACCAATTAGGGTTCACAAAATGGGATATCAGATTATCCTATGTGTGTCGGGAAACCACCCAAAGGGTTATCATTTTAGGGCTTACACTGGATGAATAACTAGGGTATCGGTCTACCACTAGGATGGTGTATCAGTTTGGCATCAAGATGTGTCGGCCAACCAAGTATATCGGGCAATGCCATCAAGGCATAACAGGCGTCGACATATTGGGTAACGTTGATGTATTGGGCATCACTACACAAGGTGTAATGGGGAGTCAAGGTAGCAGGCAATGTCCTAGATTATTAGGATAACAAGGTATCAACATCAACAACGCGCCAACCATTACAAGCTATCAGCGGTGCATCGAGCAACAACACCTTCAAGAAACATGTCTCCGGCCGCGACACCAAGTCGTGATGGCCAAGACCGTATCGGTCAGCGCTCCTTCGAGTCACAGACCAACACTAACAAACTATCGCCCTCATTTAACATAGGCTCACTCGTTACTAAAGGCATGATGGTCATAATAGATCATTCTAGACCTAACCGAGGTTGTGACAATCTACCACAAGGGTAACAGCCAGAGGTGTCATAGGTTGTGATGGCCTCCCAAGCTATAATGATCTCCAAGACTATCGGCCAACACTAACATGTTGGTGCGCTCCAGCCAACGGTGTTACACACTACTCAATTGTAGTTTTGAATAGATGTAACCCCGTGGATGAAAGCACATGGTGGATTCACTTTTGATATTATAAAACCTAACTTAACACCTACTCACACTAAAACAACTACACATGCAAGCGCACGGGGTCGTGTCGTAGTATAGGAAGGTGGCAAGTAGAGGGTCGATCCACAGGGAAAAGAGGGGGCACTAGAGCTAGGTTTAGTTTTTCTAGGTTCCTACTGCAAAGACTAGGGTTAAGGGATTGAAGTTTGTTTTGATTGTTAAACTATTATAAATAAACGAGCAATTAAAGGTAAGAATGCAATCTAAGTTAACCCTAGGCTAGAGTAAGGCTAAACAAGCAAGACAGGATAAAACTAGGTATGAAAAGGAAAATTACACCAAGACAAGAAAGAGAGAAGCAAAAGAGCAATTATGGAGATAAACTAACATGAACAAGGCAAGAACAAAGCAAGAAGCTAACTAAGCAAGGAATGAGCTAACTAAGATGAGCAAGCACAAAACTAGGGTTTTAAGCAATAAAGAGAGGTATGGGTTGTTTAGGGGTATGAATTATCACTTAAGTTGGGGGGTGACATATGAACATTGTTATTCCACTTAGATTATCCAAACCAAACAACAAGTTAGAGTCTAATGAATTAACCTAAGCTACTAACTGGCCATGGATATGCTAGGTTGTGTATAGGGGAACTAGTCCCTAACACCCCCTACTACCCTTACGAGGCTCAATTGGGTTAGGGACTAGGTTTAATTCAATTAGAGTCTAAACAAGTCTAGGCTTCTAGATTAAGTATTCCTAGGGAAATTAGGGGTTGAGGGTAGTAATGGGGAGGTGAAATTAGGGTTTTGGACCCCAATTCCCCCACATTCTAGCCTTGAGAAGGATCCATGCTAATTGCAATAGAATTATCCAATCTATCTACTTAGATCTCTCAATTAGGTTTAGGGAGATTGATTAGGATGTAGGAAGATGATAGGCAACCTAGGGATCCAAGAATTGGACCCAGGGGCAAATCCCAAAATTCACACTTATAAGCAATTTTCCTAAATTCCTAGGTGATTTCACACACAAACCAACAATAAATTCATGGAGAATGAGATAGAAATATAATATAATCATTAAAAATGGAATTACAAAGTTTACATGTCAATTTCCCCCAACATGGTACCAAAGTAACAT
This sequence comes from Alisma plantago-aquatica, assembly GCA_963693085.1. Classification (NCBI taxonomy): domain Eukaryota; kingdom Viridiplantae; phylum Streptophyta; class Magnoliopsida; order Alismatales; family Alismataceae; genus Alisma; species Alisma plantago-aquatica. The sequence continues at coordinate 787,493,528 of OY856412.1, forward strand.
AATTTCCCCCAAACAGCCCACCCAAGGGGCCTAGCTACTCATAACAAAGCAAAATACAAAGAGAAAGGAGATAGAATGAGTAGAGGAGTGAAAAGCCATGATGAGCTCAGTGAAGAGTCCTCCTTATCCACCTCCTAGTAGTTGTAGCTCGAGCTCCGTCCTCCATGGTAGGTGAATGGCATGGATGTATGGTGGAAATGGGTGAAAACAATGGAAAACTAGGGTATTGGTGGTGGAAATGGTGAAATGGAGGTGGGAATGGATGGAGGATGAAATGGGGAGGCTAGAGTGGCTTTAGGGTAGCTATCTTTGTGCCCCAGCCACCATCTAGGTATATATAGGTGTGGGGGAAGCATTATGTTAAGTGGGGGCAAAGTGGGTAGAACAGTGCAGAAAATCAGGTAAAATTGTGTGTAGCACGGCCGTGCTGGGCAATGGGTAGAACGACTGTGGTGGATGGGAACGGCCGTGGTGAAAAAATGGAATGAACATGGGAATTTTGGGTTTCTGGGACTGATAGCACGGCCGTGCTGGGAACTCCCAAAATGACCATTCTTGATAGCACGGTCGTTCTGCCCAACTGGGTCAATTTTTGAAGATTTTGTTGATTGGGGCATGTCCCAGAATGACCATTCCATGGTAGCACGGCCGTTCTGGGGTCCTTCCCTTGCATTTGAGTGTTGAACTTGGCCATCCATGAAGGTTATTGCTTCAATACATCCTTTGACCACTTTGGGTAGGTTTGGAGTGGTTTTGACCTCATTTTGGGCTCTTCCAAGCCTAGGGAAACCCTAGATTCAACCATCTTCTTTTGAATCCATAAAGTAGTGGCAAAAGTACCTATAAAACATGTAAAAACCATCCATAATTGCATTTGACAATAAAACACATATTGAGGGAAATAACATGTAATCTAACCATCGTAGATGTGATTAAAATGCAAAATGACACAAGATGAAGCCCTAAAATAGGGTTGAATCACCACCCCAAACTTGAAACATACTTGTCCTCAAGTATGCTACAACTCAATCTCTCTGCAAAATTTTTACAAGCCAAAAATGAAAAATTCAATGTAAAGAATGATTATAGCTAAATAGGATCAATAGTGACTAAGTACATGCATTCCACCTCTCTCCTCTCCTGCTTTCACAAACCAATCATGAAAAGAGCACAACGCATATGAACTTCAAATATAGTGCATAAAACACACAAGCTATCCATATTTCTTTCATGTAGTTCCAAGTAAACTGTTTCATGATGGTGTTAGTTAAGGATGAACAGGAGTGATGTTTCACCTTCATCCTTTCAAACTTATGTGTCAAATCACACCAAATGACCCACGTGGCTGCGAAAAAGGGAAAAATGAGCTAGGTTTAATGTTTCTTAGCTCAATGGGTATAGAGATGGAAGAAAGGGTTGCCGTAATATTTTGGAGTGCTATTACATAGAGCACTCATCTTTTCTTTACTTAAATGCTCTTCAACAGGAGCATCCTTTTATTTTATTTTTGCATTTTTTCTTTCTTTGCCCTTGGAGTAGATAGGGCATATGATGATGAGAGTGAAGTGGTGAGATGTAGATGTGGCCACCCCAAACTTTTGGAGGTGGCCACGGCTAATATGTGCACTTTGGCATCCTTTCATGAGGTGGAGGGGTAAGAAGATGGTGAGTGAAGAGTCAGGTCAAAGAGGGGTCATTGGTGTGATTCTCAACATAAGGTATCCCGCATGAAAATTAATCCAACACTTCATCCAACAATGTCACACCACATGAATGAACAACCTGAAATTGATATTTCAATCAAGTGATTTCATAGGCACTAAGCACTCATAGCTTGCTCAAATCATAATCCAACCAAATCATCCAAAAACACAAGAGAGGTGATGCACATGTAAAAAGTCAAGAATTGATACCATTTAGAAACAAACAATTATAACTCACTTGCATTTGTCAAAGGTTATCATTTTTAATCCAAAAAGTAGAGATTGGGTTGAAACACACTTTTAGGCAAGAAACCTCAAATTTGGGAAAAATTGGCCAAAATGGTGCCAAGTTGCCTTCAATCACATCTAATCATATATTATTGAACTTAAAGCATAAAACAAGAAACTCCTAGCTAAAACATGCAAAAGTTATAAAAAATCTACATGATATGCAATGCATGGCAAAAAGGGAATTTTTTTTTAAAATTACGCAAAAATTGCAAGAAAGTAAACTACATGATATGGAAGTATGCAAAGAAAGAACACAAAGTATGGATACACAAGTATAAGATATGGTTGTACTATTTGATCATATTGAGAAAAAAATTAGAACAAGGAACATAGAAAAAAGTGAGGTAGAGAAAGGGCTTACCGCCCTACCACCCCAAACATTTAAACATGTCCTCAACATGAAATAGAAGTCTAGGATGATAGGGTAGGGGGCATGGATTTAGGGTAGACAAACACCAAGTGGGGGAGGGAGATCTCAAGGTTCCCATACATGACCAATCCACCATGGCCGTGCTACACAAAACGACTGTTCTGGATTGCCAGCAACACGGTCGTGTTGTGCAGAACGGCCGTGCTGGTCTTCTTTTTGTAGCTTTTCTACTGATTTGTAATTCTCTTTTGAATTTTGATCTCCTACTCGGTGATATCAACCATGCATCCTCCTCCTTCCAATGCACCTGTCCTAGCATGATTCACAAACAACTAGAACCATCAAGTATAAAGTGTGTGTGTGTGTTCTCTTGGAAAAATGTAAAATTAAACAAAGCAAAAGTATCAAAAATGTAAGGTTGGGTCAAAAATTCCCAAACCTAAGTGGGTTTCCTCCCACACACTCTGAGTTTCTTGCCTTTAGCTTGGCTTCTTTGTGATTCTTCAATCATTCATCTGTTTGGAATTCTCATGTGTCCATTCTTGCAAAACGTGCATCACTAATTTGTACTCAATCTAGGTTCCTCATCCATTTCACCATAATAATCATCACCAGTTTCTTCATCTTGGTATCCTTCTCTCAAAGGCCCATTTGGACTTATGAAGTGATCATGTCCAATATCCCTATCTCGGACTCACTAGGTTGGGGTCTTGTACATGTTGATGTTGATCTTCATGTCCATGAATGAGACTGGCATAGTGCCACTGCGTACATGAATGTCGGCATCAACTGTAAATAAGAATGGCCTTTCCAAGATGATGGGAATCTTCCTATCCTCCGGCTCCATATCAAGTACAATGAAATCTGCCAGGAACACCACACCTTTTTCTTTATCTATCATCACAAGGACATCATCCACTCTACCCCTAGGCACTTTTATGGATCTATCCGCCAACTGGAGAGTGCAATGTGCCGACTTCAGCTTTCCTAAGACTAGCTCAACATAGACATTGTATGGAATCAAACTCACACTAGATCCCAAATCAAGTAAGGATCTATCTATGCGATGTCCCCTTATGTAAATAGGTATGAGTGGGGGCCTTGGGTCCTTTCTCTTCACAAGAAGTGAGTGTTGTATGATGGAGCTCACTTATTTAGTTAATCTCACCTTCTTTGGAATCCTCCCTGTTGACCTTCTTTTCACAATGCATAGGTTCTTGAGGAACTTGGCATAAGATGGGACTTTCTTAATAGAAACCAAAAGTGGAATGGTCACCTTCACTTGGAAAAACACCTCAAGAATACCAACATTGTGCTTTTACCTCCTTTTCAATTCCAGTGGCTCGTCTAGTGCTTCTACGAATGGAGGATCACTAGTTTTTGCCGTGTTTGCATGAACATGAGGCGAAACACTAGGGGTGGTAGGACCTGCAAAGGGGATATGTGGTGGATCACATGGAATCCCAAACTCAACATGCTGTATCACAACATCATCTTCAGCAATATCAATCACAGTAGCACCACTTGGTTGTCTTTGCTTTGCTTTATCAACCTTTCTTTGACTTGCGGGCTGCTCAAGAGTTTTTCCACTCCTTAGAACAGTCACAGTACTACCTTTCTCATGGTGGAGAGGGGGAGCATGTTGTGTCTGTGGAGGAGGTGGAGGTGACACTTAGGGTTGAAATTGAGGTGGAGAAGAGAATTGAGGGGGAGGAGAGAATTGGGGTTAGAAAGTGAAGTTTTGGGAAATTTGAGGTGAGGGAGGTGGTGGAGGAGTTTAAGGATTGAAATAGCCTTAGAAGGAGTGAATGGGATGTACTTGCATGGGGGGTGGACTATAATAAATGTGGGAAGAAAGCATAGGTCCACTTGCTTCATGGTGGCTCATGATGGGTTTTCAAGACAAATTTTCTTCTTGGAGAGCGATTATGGAAGATAGCTGCTCTATTCTCTCTTCTAACCTTGCAACATCTCTTTAAACATCATCAAATACTTTCAATCTAGAGAGAACCTCTTCCTCAAACCTTGAGCTATATGTGGGACTTTATGGTTCCTGGTAGCTATAGGAGTGATGTGTCTTCTTTTCTTCCCCATAGAACTCAATAGCATTGAATGAATGACATGGAGGTTTGGCAACTTGGTTTCTCATGAAGATCACCATTTCACCAAACATTTTCATCAATTGTCGGCTTGAATCATCGTGAGTTGGAGATGTCACACCAAAAGATAGGTCACTGCCACTAACCATACTAGAAGCTTTTATCCTTGAACTTTCTGCCAAATTCTCAAACAATGGCCATGTCTCCTCGGGTGGTTTAGCCATAAAAACTCCCCCACAAGAAGAATCCACTATAGCTTGACTTGCATGAGATAGACCTGAGTAGAAGGACTGAACTAGATGCCACAAAGGGATCTCATGATGTGGACATTCTCTCAACATCTTTTGAAATCTCTCCTAGGCCTCGTGAAATCACTCATTATCTAGTTGTCTGAAACTTGCTATGGTACGCCGCATCTGTGTCAACTTTGCTATAGAGTAGAATTTCCTCAAGAATGCATTTTTCATCTCTCCCCAACTCATGATTTCTCTTCTTGAATCATACCACTCTTTGGCTTTGTCTTTGAGGGATAAGGAAAACAAAGTCAACCTGATTGTATCATCACTTGTTGTCGGCATCCTGAAGGTGGAGCATACATCAAGAAAGGAGTCCAGGTGCTTGTAGGGGTTCTCAATCTCCTATCTGTAGAAGATGGGCAGGAGCCCAAGAAGACTTGGAGGGATGGAGTATTGCTCCCCTGGCATCTGATCAACCCTTCTAGCAATTGGCAATTTGTAGTTTCTAGGCATGAAGTAGTCTTGAAGTGGCTTGTGAAGTGCATTTTATCCTTCCATCTTATATCCTCCCGAATGGCTTGTCACATGCACAAAGCATAACCAAACAAAATAAAGCAAGTTAGTAAACCAATATACACAAAGAATGCAAAGAATAATGAATAAAGAATAGCAATCATGAGGGTAGTAGGAAAATTCAAAGAAAAACTAACTAGCTAGACTGAGTGCCTCTAATCCCCGACAACGACACCAGAAAGCTTGGTGCGCTCCCACCAATGGTGTTACACACTACTCAATTGCAGTTTTGAATAGATGCAACCCCGCAGACGGAAGCACATGGTGGATTCACTTTTGATATTTATAAAACCTACCTTAACACCTACTCACACTAAATCAAATACACCCGCAAGCGCACGGGGTCATGTTATAGTATAGGAAGGTGACAAGTATAGGGTCAATCCATAGGGAAAAGAGGGGCACTAGAGCTAGGTTTAGTTTCACTAGGTTCCTACTATGAAGACTAGGGTTAAGGGTTTGAACGTTGTTTTGATTATTAAACTATTATAGACAAATGAGAAATTAAAGGCAAGAATGAAATCTAAGTTAACCTTAGGCTAGAGTAAGGCTAAACAGGCAATAAAGGATTAAGCTACGTATGAAAAGGAAAATTACACTAAGGCAAGAAAGAGAGAAGCAAAAGAGAAATTAAAGAGCGAAACTAACATGAACAAGGCAAGAACAAAGCAAGAAGCTAACTAAGAAAGGAACGAGCTAACTAAGTTGAGCAAGCACAAAACTAGGGTCTTAAGCAATAAAGAGAGGTATGGGCTGTTTAGGGGTATGAACTTATCACTTAAGTTGGGGGGTGACATATGAACATTGTGATTACACTTAGATTATCCAAAACAAACAACAAGTTAGAGTCTAATGAATTAACCTAAGATACTAACTGACCATGGATATGCTAGGTTGTGTATAGGGGAACTAGTCCCTAACACCCCCTACTACCCTTACGAGGCTCAATTGGGTTAGGGACTAGGTTCAATTCAATTAGAGTCTAAACAAGTCTAGGCTTCTAGATTAGGCATTCCTAGGGAAATTAGGGGCCGAGGGTAGTAATGGGGAGGTGAAATTAGGGTTTTGGACCTCAATTCCCCCACATTCTAGCCTTGAGAAGGTTCCATGCTAATTGCACTAGAATTATCCAATCTAGATACTTAGATATCTCACTTAGGTTTAGGGAGATTGATTAGGATGTAATAAGATGGGAGGAAACCTAGGGATCCAAGAATTAGACCTAGGGGCAAATCCCAAAATTCACACATATAAGCAATTTGCCTAAATTCCTAGGTGATTTCACACACAAACCAACAATCAATTCATGGAGAATGAGATAGAAATAGAATATAATCATTAACAAATGGAATTAAAAATTTTACATGTCAATTTCCCCCAACATGGTATCAAAATAACATAATTCCCCCAAACAGCCACCCAAGGGGCCCAGCTACTCATAACAAAGTAAAATACAAAGAGAAAGGAGATAGAATGAGTAGCGGAGTGAAAATCCATGATGAGCTCAGTGAAGACTCCTCCTTCTCCACCTCCTAGCAGCTATAGCTCGAGCTCCCTCCTCCAAGGTAGGTGAATGGCATGGATGTATGGTGGAAGTGGGTGAAAAAGATGGAAAACTAGGGTTTTGGTGGTGGAAATGGTGAAATGGAGGTGGAATGAGGTGGCAATGGATGGAGGACGAAATGGGGAGGCTAGAATAGCTATAGGGTAGCAAACTTCATGCCCCAGCCGCCACCTAGGTATATATAGGTGTGGGGGAAGCATTAGGTTAAGTGGGGGTAAAGTGGGTAGAATAGTGTAGAAAATCGGGTAAAATTGTGTGTAGCACAGCCGTGTTGGGATGCACGGCCGTGGTGGGAAATGGGTAGCATGGATGTGGTGGATGGGAACATCTGTGGTGAAAAAATGGAATGAATAAGGAAATTTTGGGTTTCTGGGACTGGTAGCACGGCCGTGTTGGGAACTCCCAAAATGGACATTCTTGATAGCACAGTCGTTCTGACCAACTGGGTCAATTTTTGAAGATTCTACTGATTGGGGCATGTCCCAGAACAACCATTCCATGGTAGTATGGCCGTTCTGGGGTCCTTCCCATGCATTTGAGTGTTGAACTTGGCCATCCATGAAGGTTATTGCTTCAATACATCCTTTGACCACTTGGGGTAGGTTTGGAATGGTTTTGCCTCACTTTCGGCTCCTCCAAGCCTAGGGAAACCCTAGATTCAACCATCTTCTTTCCAATCCATCAAATAGTGGCAACAATACCTATAAAACATGAAAAAACATCCATAAGTGAATTTGACAATAAAACAAATATTAACGGAAATAACATGTAATCTAACAGTTGTAGATGTGATTGAAATGCAAAATGACACAAGATGAAGCCCTAAAATAGGGCTGAACACATATCAACCTAACCAAACATCTCTATTCACCTTGCATATCGGCCTCCTCCTATGTTTCAACCTACTCATCTTCAACCTCAAGACAACATTATAAATAAGGCAAAAGAAGGTGCAATGCTAGAAGAAACTAAGAAACTCATTTTCCGAAATAGAACACAAAGCTACCAAGGAAAAATTACTAGCATGCAAGCAATAACGAGCCATAGATCAAGAGCAAGGTAACAAGAAAAAGGGTGATAATAACATAGTGGGTTTAAATTTATATAACCCACATCAATGATCACAACCAAGCTCTAAGCTCCAAGGTTAGGATCCAAGATTCCCAAGCTTAAGATATAAGAAGCTCCTCCTAGCTCGATCTCCATAACACCTCCAAGAAGGAAGATAGAATCAACGTTAAGAGAGAGCAAGAGAGGGGAAAAAGAAGCAACTAAGGTCCATGGCCTAGAAGAAGAAAGAAAGAGAGAAAGAAACTAAGGACCATGGTTTATTAAGGTAGAAGATGAAAGGATCTCACCAAAATCTTAGGCTCGTCCACCAAACTTCCAAGGAAGAGCACTCCTTAAGCTCAAGATCGTCCACTAAGGAAGAGGAAACAAAGATGGCCAAAGGATTCTCTTGCATGGAGAGAAAGAAGTATATATACAAGAGAGATGAAAGAGAGAACAAAGGAAAGGTGTCACCACCGAGGAACCCTAGATGACACATGTCCACAAAGAAAGAGCCACATGCAACACCATGCAATAAGGTGATAAGAACTATGTCTTTCCCACTATGCATCCTTCCTAGGTCAAGGCCGATACACACCTCCTCCTCCCTTCACAAACCGATAGGGATGAAACCCTAGAGCCACAAACTAATATGGTGTATCTGGAGACACCACAAAACCAATATGAGGTTTCCTCAAGACACCCACATATAATACAAGGCCTCTCCAAGACTCTCAAGCCTAAGACAACACTTCTAGGTATAAGATACACCTCAAACATGAGTGCAAAACATCACCAAGGATGTCACCACTCAACCAAAGCTCAACCAAGGTGTCCATCTCTTTCTCACTCCTTTAGATGATGCCAAGAGAGAGAACGAACACACTAGAGGTGGCAAACTTGTACATTAACCCCAATCCTGGGTAAATTTTAGTTTGCACCAAAACCTCTCCAAAAAACACAAACATCAAGCAAACAAGCTCAAATAAGGGACTCAAGCCTACAACATGCCCTAATTACATCTCAGATGATTAGAGAAATGAGATAAGAAACACACTTAATCAAAGAAAATAGGATTATCCCAAAATATGGGTCAGGGTCCTTAAAAGTCATAAACCCCTAATAAGGATTTTGCCTTCAAAATCCTAAGAGAAAAGGGAAGGGTATTTCCTCCTCATCTCTTCCTTGAGCTCTCACGTGGCTTCCTCAATAGCATGATGATGCTAGAGAACTTTCACAAGAATAAGGTCCTTCTTCTTCAACTTCTTCACTCTCCAATCAAGGATCAACTCTAGACCTTCTACATAGGTCACATCTTCATCAAGCTCTACCTCCACAGGCTGCAACATTGACTCTATATCTGAATGACATTTCCTTAACATACTGACATGGAACACTGGATGTAACCTGTGCAACTCAGGTAGTAACTCCAACTTGTAAGCCACCTTTCCAACTCGTACTACAATTGGGTAGGGTCCCATATACTTGGGAGCCAACTTTCCCTTCTTCCCAAATCTCAAAACACCCTTCCAAGGAGAAACTTTCAGGTATACCTTGTCTCCCACTTGGAACTTTAAGGGTCTACGACGATGATCTGCATACAACTTCTGTCTATCTTGGACTACCTTCAACTATTGTTCTATCACTTTGATATTCTATGTTGTCTGTTGCACAAGCCTAGGACCAAGAAGTTGATATTCACCTTCCTCATACCAACAAAATGGAGGCCTGCACCGTCTCCCATACAATGCTTCATAAAGTGCCATGTCAATACTAACCCGATAGTTTTTGTTGTAGGCGAACTCTATCAAATTGAGATGTACATCCCAACTTCCTAAAAACTAAAGAAAAAAGCCCTAAATAGATCCTATAAGATCTAGATGGTCTTTTAGATTGACCATCTATCTGTGGGTGGAAAGAAGTACTGAACTTCAACTGCGTACCTAAGGCTATGTGTAGTCGTTCCCAAAAGTGATTTGTGAACTCAGGGCCTCTATTAGACACGATAGTTTCTCGAACACTGTGCAAACACACTATCTCATCTACATAGACTTGAGCAAGCTTCTCTGTTGTGAACATTGTCTTCACAAGGAGGAAATGTGTTGACTTGGTCAACCTGCCAATGATTACCCAATTGGAATCATAACCTTTGGCTGTCTTTTCCAGACCAACTACAAAGTCCATAGTTACATGATCACACTTCCACTGCAGTATAGGGAATGGTTGCAACATTCATGTAGGATTTTGATGCTCAACTTTAACTTTTTAACATATTGCACATCTTGCAGCGAACTCAGCTACATCTTTCTTCAAGCCTGGCCACCAATACATATACTTCATATTGTGGTACATCTTGGTACTACCTAGGTGCATAGCATACATAGATGTATGAACCTCTTCTAACACCATCTTCCTCAGGTTATCCACATTAGGATCTACTATCCTGTGATGATAACATACCATCCCATTTTCTGTCTTGTGAAAACCATCATGCTTCTCACTGCCAAACTCTGATCTAATATGTTGTGTCACAATATCTATCTGTTGAGATTATTTGATCTGTTGTCTTAGTGTAGGCTTCACTTGTAACTGTCTCAACAAACCGGCTAACAAGGAGACTTCTAACTTGACATTCATCTGATGCAAGGAGACCAACATGCCTCACTTGTGACACATCAAAGAACTCAACTGACCTTTGTCCATGGATGAGGATGAAGACTTCCTACTTAATGCATATGCTATGAGATTCGCCTTTCTCAGATGATAATCAATCATGCAGTCATAGTCTTTGATCAACTCCATCCAACGATGCTGCCTCATGTTCAACTGTTGATGTGAAAATATATACTTCAATTTCTTGTGATCTGTAAAGATCTGACACTTCTCCCCATATAGATAGTGCCTCCAAATCTTCAAAGCATGAACTACTACAACTAACTCCAAGTCATGGGATGTATAATTCTCCTCGTGTTTATAGGCCATCGATAAGAGAAAGAAACTACTTGCTTGTCTTGCATCAACACACATCCCAAACCATTCTTGGATGCATCACAAAAGACGATGTATCCTTTTCCTTACTCGGGTAAAATCAAAATTGGTGCACTTGTCAACATCTCCTTCAACGTATGAAAAGCTTGTTGACATCTGTCATCCCAAATGAACATCACATCCTTCCTCATAAACTTTGTTAGGGGTAGGGAGGTAGCACTGGAATCCTTGATGAACCTTCGGCAATATCCAGCCAAACCTAGAAAATTGTGCACTTTAGTTAGTGGCTTCGGATGTTCCCACTCTGTCACAGACTCTACCTTCTTAGGATCTACGCATACTCCTTCTATAGATATAACATGCCCCAAGAAGGCTACCTCCCTCAACCAGAACTTGCACTTACTAAACTTGGCATAGAGCTGGTGTTGTCTCAACTTTGTCAGAACACCCTATTTCCATCCTGATGAAGATGTTTTTCATGATGTTAACTATCATGACTATACATCAAGATGTCATTTATAACAACCACCACAAACTGAGTAAGGAATTGTCAGAACACCCTATTTCCATGAACATTGTTGGTGCATTAGTCAGCCCAAACGACATAACCACAAACTCATAGTGACCATACCTCATCCAGAAAGCTGACTTTGGTATGTCAACCTCCTTGATCCTCAACTAATGATACCCTAATCTCATATCTATCTTTGAGAATATTGCCACGCCACACAACTGATCAAACATATCACCCACCCTCAACAAAGGATACTTATTCTTTATCGTGACCTTATTCAACTGCTTGTAATTTATGCACAACCTCATGGATCCATGTTTCTTCTTCACAAACAACACTGGAGCACGCCACGACAATGTACTCAGCCTGATGAAACCTTTTTCAAGCAGTTCGTGCAACTATCTCTTCAATTCTACCATTTCTATTAGTGCCATTCTATACGGTGTCCAAGCTATGAGTTGTGTACCAGGAACCAGATTGATCTCAAAATCAATCTCATGAGGTGGAAGAATGCCTGGAAACTCTTCAGGAAACACATCCTCAAAATCCCTAACCACAAAAACTTCTTGGATACTAATACTCCTCACCTCTTTATCCACCATGTGTGCCAAAAATGCCTCACAAATTTGTCTTAGAAGCTTCCTTGCTACCATAGCTAATACAAGACACGTCGAGAGAATCTTCCTATCTCCTTGGAAGATCCATGTCTCACTACCATCTACAAACGTCGCTTGCTTGGAACTACAATCTGAGATCAATCTAAACTTCTCCAGGGTATCCATTCCAAGGATCACATCGAATCCATGCATGTCAAGTGGTATGAGATCCACTTGAATGTTGTGTCCCAAAAAGGAAAGAACACGGGAAGGACACACATCCTGCAACACTGTAGAACCGACCAATGGGGTTTCCACTAACAAACTATTCATCTTATGACTAATAGGAAAAGATCAACTACTAAGAACTTTACGTACGATAAACATGTGCATAGCACTTGGGTCAACCAAAATAGATATAAAACAACAAGAAGACAAATCAGAATGAAATAACTCCATCTGACTTGTCACCAATCGTGGGTTGACCACCGCCTCTGGCTGACTCATCGTGTAGAATCTAGTTGTTGCTTGTTGTCACCCCCGTCCTCTACTTCCCTAAGAAGACGATCTATCTTGGGACTCTTAGACACATCCTCGTCCTCTTGCACCACTATTCTACTATCTCTACGAGCCTTGCTGACTCTGCCTCACTTGTTGGTTCACTTCATCATCCTTCACTGGGCAGAACAATTTAGTATGTCAACTTGTCAACACTTATAACACGTCTTGTCCCCATACCAAGGCCTGGGTGGTCCTATCACTGATGATGATTCAACACTTTGGGCTCCTGAAGTCAGAAACCTAAGATCTATCCCCTTACTCAGTGACCACTGTGTTGAAGCACTAAACTGCTATGACGCTGGCGGTGTAGAAAATCTCAACTTCTTGATGCCACCCGATGACTGCCCTTAAAACTGTGCAGACTACTTATTGATACTTGCCTCTCGCTTCTCCTTTACAAATCATTCTATCCTCTGAACAGACTCCACAAATGCAACTAACCTCTCTCGATTCTCAAATGAAGCAGCTGGGGTAGAAAACTCAGCATTCAACCCCTTCTCAAAATGACGAATTCTCTCATCCTCCATCGCTACCATGTGAGGACAGAACCTTAACAACTTCATAAACCTTGACTCATACTCATTGATCATCATGGATCCCTATTGAATCCTCTCAAACTGACTGATCTTCTCATCAAGATATGTCTGAGGAAAGTACTAACTCATGAACTCTCGTCAGAACTCTTCCCAACCAACCACAACACCGGGTCTCTTCTCCTCCTCTATGGCCCACCAATGGCCAACACTCCCTCTCAAAAGCTACACCACATGCTTCACCTTATCCTCTTTAGGGATACTCAGGATCTTTAAAGCCTTCTCAAGCTCAGTCAGACACAGATCCACATCCGTTGGGTTAGCTATTCCCACATACTCAACTGCCCAACACGGCGAAGCCGCTTAAAAGTTTTCTCAGTACCCGAAGATTCAATATTGGGGACAGGTGCCCTAGGCTAAGGTGCAAGCATCCTATGCGCCATATGAGTCATCATTGCCATAAACTACCCAAAAAGAGATTGAAAGGTAGGGTCTTCTATCATGGTTGGTTCAAACTGGGGGACTTCAGGCACCCGATCTTCTCATGCCTGGTTCTTTGCACTACCACCCGTCGACAACATGTTCTTTGTGTACTCCAGACATCTTTAAGCTTTCTCTTCTACTTATACATAAGTAGAAGTGGCTATAAGACATACTAGAGGGCACTAGAACAGACACAAACCCTAGTCCTAGGTCCTTGTAGACTCAACAAACCTAAAGCTCTAATACCAACCTAAACTGCAACACCTCGCGCCACACAAAGAGAGATTACTCAAAACATAACCGCGAAAGAAAGATTAACAAACAGATGATTGGGAAAACACTAAAAATTAAAACCTTTTTTATAAAATAGCCTTATAGCAAGAACCTTTACACATAAGTCCTTTCATGCCTCAAAACATTCACAAGGCATGTTGTCAACATGTAACAAAAGTACTGTTCCAGAACATATATACATGATTCCATCAAATCTGATATACAAAGGGCACATAAAGATAGCACATTCACAAAACATCTACAAATCGTTCCCAAAGACCCAAGTGTACAAGGACGACTCTAAGACTCTATCAACAAAAGACATCCAACAACACCTCCAACCTTGTCATCTACTGCTCCTCTAACAACTGCTCAACCTCCTCTGTACGATCTCTACCTCTACATGCTCATCCACCTAAAAATGTTGTGGTAATCCCACAAGGTGAGATTCCAATTCTTAGGGGGAGATATAACTCACCACCAACTCTATTATTATTACAGATAAGAGAAACTGAGCAGTATTTATAATTACAACTAAGATGAAGTAGGAAATGATTATTAATAGGAAGGGAAATTACTGTGGAATTATGAAACATATTAATAATTTAAAAGAAATATGAATAACATGTATATTTTCTATCAAGAACATTGTATAAAGATCAAGCAAGGCCTCAACCAATGTTTTCATATTTAATCCTATACCATTACACTACACGGTCGAGTACGTATTTCATTATGCCCCGAGGATTTGAGTCGTTCCACCCAAATCCAACCGACCACTTGATAAGTCAAAATTAGTGCCACACAAGTTCTAATGGAAGAGCTGGAATCCATGACCTCACCAAACCTCTTGGTCAGCACAAGAGAAAATGTTGCAGAGACATATCGGTCAACTATAATCAATGAGGTAGAGTCAAGATTAGGGATTGGATCATGCATGGACATCCACATATATAATCATAACTAGCCCACCTTGGTACATGTACGACGCTAGAAGAACATGTTCATGCATGTCCGTTCTAACAAAAGGAGTGGCTCACACATGGCCATACATATCACAATGAGATTGACTCATGCATGATTGTCTCACACATCATGTATTTAAGGATACAAGGAATTACTCGACTTGTACCCCACATAATAAAAAATATGCGCTCTGAGTTAAACTCGTTTCACCATCCAACAATAAAGATGACACTGGAATGGATCTATGGAATAGGGAAACTATACTATTAGATTTTACTTGATTAACTATATCAA
The DNA here is from genome assembly GCA_963693085.1 of Alisma plantago-aquatica. Classification (NCBI taxonomy): domain Eukaryota; kingdom Viridiplantae; phylum Streptophyta; class Magnoliopsida; order Alismatales; family Alismataceae; genus Alisma; species Alisma plantago-aquatica. The sequence goes on from OY856412.1 coordinate 787,508,622, forward strand.
TTTAAACATCTTTAAGCATCAATCAAATTGCAACGTATAATCTCTAACCAATGTCTACCTAAATAGGGCATAACTCATCACCAGAGAAAACTAAAACATAGTAGGTGGGATCTCATCACATCATCACTTTATGTCTGTTATTCACCATATGTCCATCACAAGGACCAATGTCCATTACAAGGACCAATGTCCATCACAAGGACCAATATCATTAGATCATAACCATCATAGCGCATACATGTCTATGTACATCAATTGGTGTTGCGTGCATGGCTAGAAACTAATAACAAGAAGGAAAATCATCATCAACATCATTATCTCGTAGGACCCATGGCTTACATTTACATCATAACAATTAGGGTTTCACTTCACTCGATTATGATTTACAAGGTTGGGTCAACAATCACCCTTAGGTTATCACTTTCCTCATCATTATGAGATGTGTTATGAGACATAAAAGCATGTTTCTTATTATCATTATAATACATGTTATGTGGTATAGAAACATAACTCGACACCCTTCATACAACTACTCCATAGAGTATCACAACATCACTACGAGACCCCAGCATCAATAAGATATGTCTCAACCACCACCACAAGGTACCGATTAGGGTTCAAAAAATGGGATATCAGATTGTCCTATGTGTGTCGAGCAACCACCCAAAGGGTTATCAGTTTAGGGCTTACACTGGATGAATAACCAGGGTATCAGTCTACTACTAGGATGGTGTATCGGTTTAGCATCAAGATGTGTCGGCCAACCAGGTATATCGGTCAATGCCATCAAGGCATAATAGTCATTGACATATTGGGTAATGTTGATGTATTATGCATCACTACACAAGGTGTAACGAGTTATCAAGGTAGCAGGCAACACCCTAGCTTATCAAGATAACAAGGTATCGACGTTAGCAACACGTCAATCGTTACGGGTTGTCATGGGTGCATCGAGCAACAACACCTTCAAGCAACGTGTATCTGGACGGCACACAAGTCATGATGGCTAACACAGTATCAGTCAGTACTCCTTCGAGTCACAAACCAACACCAACAAACTATCACCCTCATTTATCATAGGCTCACTCGTTACTAAAGGCATGATTGTTAGAATGGGTCATTCTAGACCTAACCAAGGTTGTGATGATCTATCACAAGGGTAACGACCAGAGGCGTAACATGTCGTGATGGCCTCCCAAGCCACAACGATCTCCAAGCCTATCAAGCAACACTAACATATCGTCTAACCAAGCATCTCAGTTCACCAAGCATATTGGCCTCTCCTATGTGTCAGACTACACATCTTCAACCTCAAGACAACATTATAAACAAGGCAAAAGAAGGTTCAATGCTAGCAGAAACTAAGAAACTCATTTTCCAAAATAGAATACAATGCTACCAAGGAAAAGTTACTAGCATGCAAGTGATAATGAGCCATAGATCAAGAGCATGGTAACAAGAAAAAGGGTGATAATAACATAGTGGGTTTAAAGTTATATAACACGCCTCATGGATCACCACCAAGCTCTAAGCTCCAAGCTCTCCAAGCTCAAGGTAGAAGAAGATCCTCCTAGCTCGATCTCCACAACACCTCCAAGAAGGAAGATATAATCGAGGTTAAGAGATAGCAAGAGAGGGGAAAAATAAGCAACTAAGGTCCATGGCCGAGAAGAAGAAAGAAAGAGAGAAAGAAACTAAGGACCATCATTTATCAAGGTAGAAGATGAAAGGAGCTCACCACAAGCTTAGGCCTGTCCACCAAACTTCCAAGTAAGATCACTCCTTAAGCTCAAGATCATCCACTAAGGAAGAGGAAGCAAAGATGGCCAAAGGATTCTCTTGCATGGAGAGAAAGAAGTATATATATAAGAGAGATGAAAGAGAGAATAAAGGTAAGGTGTCACCACTGAGGAACCCTATATGACACATGTCCACAAAGAAAGAGCCACATGAAACACCATGCAACAATGTTATAAGAACTATGGATTGCCCACTAAGCCTCCTTCCTAGGTCAAGACTGATACACACCTCCTCCTCCCTTCACAAATTGATAGGGATGAAACGCTAGAGCCACAAACCGATATGGTGTATCTACAGACAACAAAAAACTGATAGGAGGTCTCCTCAAGACACCCATAACTAATATAATGCCTCTCCAAGGCTCTCAAGCCTGGGACAACACTCCTAGGTGTAAGATACATCTCAAACATGAGTGCAAAACATCACCAAGGATGTCACCACTCAACCAAATCTCAACTAAGGTGTCCATATCTTTCTCACTCCTCTAGATGATGCTAAGAGAGAGAAGGAATACACTAGTTGTGGCAAACTTGCACATCAAACCCAATCCTGGGTAAATTGTAGTTTGCACCAAAACCTCTCCACAAAACACAAACATCAAGAAAACTAGCTCAAACAAGGGATTCAAGCCTCCAACATGCCCTAATTACATCTCAGATGATTAGAGAAAGGATCTAAGTAACACACTTAATCAAAACAAATAGGGTTATCCAAAAATGTGGGTCAGGGTCCTTAAAGTCATAAACCCCTAACAAGGATTTTGCCCCCAAAATTCTAAGAGAAAAGGGAAGGATACTTCCTCTTCATCTCTACCTCGAGCTCCCACGTGGCTTCCCCAACACCATGATGATGCTAGAGAACTTTCACAAGAACAAGGTCCTTCTTCTTAAACTTCTTCACTCTCCAATAAAGGATCAACACTGGACCTTCTACATATGTCACATCTTCATCAAGATCTACATCCATGGGTTGCCACACTGACTCTGTATTTGGATGACATTTCCTTAACATACTGACATGGAACACTGGATGTAACACATGCAACTCAGGTAGTAGCTCCAACTTGTAAGACACCTTTCTAACTTGTGCCACAATTGGGTAGGGTCCCATATACATGGGATCCAACTTTCCCTTCTTCCCAAACCTCAGAACACCCTTCCAAGGAGAAACGTTTAGGTATACCTTGTATCCCACTTGGAACTTCAAGGGTCTATGATGATGATCTGCATACGACTTATGTCTATCTTTTGCTACCTTCAATAATTGTTGTATCACTTTGATCTTCTCTGTTGACTGTTGCACAAGTTCAGGACTAAGAAGTTGATAATCACCTTCCTCATACCAATACAATGGAGATCTACAACATCTCCCATACACTGCTCCATAAGGTGCCATGTCAATACTACTCTGATAGCTGTTGTTGTAGGCAAACTCAATCAAACTTAGATGTACATCCCAACTTCCTGAAAACTAAAGAACATAAGCCCTCAACAGATCCTCCAAGATCTGGATGATCCTTTCAAATTGACCATCTATCTATGGGTGGAAAGAAGTACTAAACTTCACCTGTGTACCCAAGACTATGTGCAGTCTTTCCCAAAAGTGACTTGTGAATTGAGGGCCTCTATCAGACACGATAGTTACTGGAACACTGTGCAAACACACTATCTCATCAACATAGATTTGAGGAAGCTTCTCTATTGTGAATGTTGTCTTCACAGGGAGGAAATGCACTGACTTGGTCAACCTACCAATGATTACCCAAATGGAATCATAACATTTGGATGTCCTTGGAAGACCAATCACAAAGTCCATAGTTACATGATCCCACTTCCACTACAATATAGGAAACAATTCCAACGTTCCAATAGGCTTCTGATGCTCAGCTTTGACTTGTTGACATACTGCACATCTTGCGACGAACTCAGCTACATCTTTCTTCAAGCATGGCCACCAATACATATCCTTCATATTGTGGTACATCTTGGTACTACCTGGTTGATTAGCATACATAGATGTATGAGCCTCTTCCAACACCATCTTCCTCAGGTTATCTGCATCAGGAACTACTATCCTATGATGATAACATACTATCCCATCTTCAGTCTTGTGAAAACCATCACGCTTCTCACTACCGAACTCTAATCTAATATGCTATGTCACAATATCTGTCTATTGAGATTCTTTGATCTGTTGTCTTAGTGTAGGCATCACTTGTAACTGTGCTAACAAACCAGCTAACAAGGAGACTTCTAACTTGACATTCATCTGACATAAGGAGACCAACATGTCTCGCTTGTGACACATCAAAGAACTCAACTGACTTTTGTCCATGGATGAGGATGAAGACTCCCTACTCAACATGTCTGCTATGACATTTGCCTTTCCCAGATGATAATCAATCATGTAGTCACAGTCTTTGATCAACTCCATCCAACGATGCTGCCTCATGTTCAACTCTTGTTGTGAAAAGGTATACTTTAGGTTCTTATGATCTGTGAAGATCTGACACTTCTCCTCATACATATAGTGCCTCCAAATCTTCAAAGCATAAACTACTATATCTAACTCCAAGTCTGGGTTGGATAATTCTCGTCGTGTTTCTTAAGATATCGATAAGAGAAAGAAACTACTTGCTTGTCTTGCATCAACACACATCCCAAACCATTCCTGGATGCATCACAAAAGACGATGTATCCTTTTCCTTGCTCGGGCAAAATCAAAACCAGTGCACTTTTCAACTTCTCCTTCAACGTATGAAAAGATCGTTGACATCTATCATCCCAAATGAACAACACATCCTTCCTTGTCAACTTTGTTAGGGGTAGGGCGGTAGCGCTAAAATCCTTTATGAACCTCTGGTAATATCCGACCAAACCTAGAAAATTGTACACTTCGATTGATGTCTTCGAATGTTCCCACTCTCTCATAGACTCTACCTTCTTAGGATCTACACGTACTCCTTCTATAGATATAAATTCCCCAAGAAGGCTACCTCCCTCAACCAGAATTTACACTTGATAAACTTGGCATAGAGATGGCGTTGTTGCAACACTGTCAACGTCTGACGAAGATGTTATTCATGTTGTTAACTATCACGACTATATATCAAGATGTCATCTATAATGACCACCACAAACTGATCAAGGAATTATCAGAACACTATGTTCATCAAATTCATGAACGTTGCTGGTGCATTGGTCAGCCCAAATGGCATAACCACAAACTTGTAGTGACCATACCTCATTCAAAAAGTGAACTTTGGTATGTCATCCTCCTTGATCCTCAACTGATGATATCTTGATCTCAGATCTATCTTCAAGAATACTATTGTTCCACACATTGATAAAATAGATCATCCACCCTCGACAAAAGATACTTATTCTTTATCATGACCTTATTCAAATGCCTATAATCTATGTACAACCTCATGGATCCATCATTCTTCCTTACGAACAACATTGGAGCACCCCACAGTGATGTACTCAGCCTGATCAAACCTTTGTCAAGCAGTTCTTACAACTACCTCTTCAATTCTACCATTTCTGTCGGTGCCATCCTATACGGTGTCCGAGCTATGGGTTGCGTACCAGGAACCAAATTGATCTCAAAATCAATCTCACAGGGTGGAAGAATGCCTGGAAACTCTTCAGGATACACATCCTCGAACTCCCTAACCACCAGAACTTCTTGGATACTAAGACTCCTCACCTCTGTATCTAGCAACCTTGTCTCAGAAGCTTCCTTGTTACTGTAGCTGATACAAGACACGTTGGGAGAATCTTCCAATCTCCTTGGAAGATCCACATCTCACTACCATTTATAAACGTCGCTTTCTTGGAACTACAATCCAAGATCACTCTATACTTATCTAGGGTATCCATTCCAAGGATCACATCGAATCCATGCATATCATGTAGTATGAGATCCACTTGAATGCTATGTCTCAAAAAGGAAAGAACACAGGAAGGACACACATCCTGTAACATTGCAGAACTGACCAACAGGGTTTCTAGTAACAAACTATTCTTACAACTAATAGGAAAATATCAACTACTAAGCACTTCCTATGTGATAAACAAGTGCGTAGCACCCGAGTCAACCAAAATAGATATAAAACAAGAAGAAGATAATCAGAATGAAATAACTCCATCTGACATGTCACCACTCACGGGTTGACTACCACCTCTGGCTGAAACATCACGTAGAATGTAGTTGTTTCCTGTTGTCACCCCCATCCTCTACTTCCCTAATAAGACGATCCAACTTGGGATGCCTGGCCACATCCTCATCCTCTTGTGCCACTATTCTACTATCTTTGCAAGCCCTGCTGACTCTACCTCAGTTGTTGGTTCACTTCATCATCCTTTACTGGGCAGAACGGTTTGGTATGACCAACTTGTCCACACTTATAACACATCTTGTCCCCATACCAAGGCCTGGGTGGTCCTGTCACTGATGCTGATGCAACACTCTGGGCTTCTGAAGGAAGAAATCTATGACCTCTCCCCTTACTCGGTGACCACTGTGTTGAAGCACTAAACCTATGTGACGTTGGCGGTGTAGAAAACCTCAGCTTCTTGAAGCCACCAGACGACTTCTCTTGAAACTGTACAGACTACTTCTTGGTACTTGCCTCTCTCTTCTCCTTCATAGATCATTCTATCCTCTGGAAAAAATCCAAAAATACAACAAACCTCTCTTGATTCTCAAAAGAAGCAACTGGGGTAGAAAACTTAGCATTCGACCCCTTCTCAAAATGACGAATCCTCTCATCCTCCATCATTGCCATGTGAGGATAGAACCTCAACAAATCCATAAACCTTACCTCATACTCGTTGACCATCTTGGATCCCTATCATATCCTCTCAAAATGGCTGATCTTCTTATCAAGATACGTCTGAGGAAAGTACTAACTCAAGAACTCTTGTCAGAACTCTTCCAAACCAACAACAACACCGAGTCTCTTCTCCTCCTCTATGGCCCACCAATGGCCAACACTCCCTCTCAGTAGCTAGACTTCATGCTTCACCTTATCCTATTTAGGGATACTCAAGATCTTGAAAGCCTTTTCAAGCTCAATCAACCACATATCCATATCTGTCGGGTCAGCTATTCCCACATACTCAACTGCCCAACACAGATTAGCCGCTCAAAAGTCTTCTCAGTACCCAAAGATTCAATATGGGGGAAAGGTGCCCTAGGCTAAGGTGCATGCATCCTGACCATCATATGAGTCAATGTTTCCATAAACTGCCCAAAAGAGATTGAAAGGTAGGATTTTCTATCATGGCAGGGTCAAACCATGGGACTTCAAGCACCTAATCTTCTTGTGCCTGGATCTTTGCACCACCACCCGATGCATCAACACTTCTCTTGGAAACATGTTCTTCGTGTTCTCCAGACATCTTTAAGCTTTATCTTCTACTTCTACATAAGCAGAAGTGGCTATAAGACATACTAGAGGACACTAGAATAGACACAAACCCTAGTCCTAGGTCCCTATAGACTCAGCAAACCTAAAGCTCTGATACCAACCTAAACCATGAAGCCTCACTCCACACAAAGCGAGATTATTCAAAACATAACCTCGGAAGAAAGATTAACAAATAGATGATTGGGAAAACACTAAAAATTAAAACCTTTTTCATAAAATAGCCATATAGCAAGAACCTTTACACATAAGTTCTTTCATGCCTCAAAGAATTCACAAGGCATGCTGTCAACATGTAACGAAAGTACTGTTCTAGAACATATATACATGATTCCATCATATCTGATATACAAAGGGCACATAAAGATAACACATTTGCAAAACATCTACAAATCGTTCCTAAAGACCCAAGTGTACAAGGACAACTCTAGGACTCTATCAACAAAAGGCATCCAACAACACCTCCAACCTTATCAGCTACTGCTCCTCTGGCTGCTGCTCAACCTCCTTTATACGATCTATACCTCTTTGTGCTCGTCCACCTAAAAAGGGTGTGGTAAACCCATAGGGTGAGATTCCAATTCTCAGCGGGAGATATAACTCACCACCAACTCTATTATTATCACAGATAGGATAAACTGAACAACATTTATAATTATGACTAAGATGAATCAGGTAATGATTATTAATAGGAAGGGAAATTAGTGTGGAATTACGAAACATCTTATTAATTTAAAAGTAATATGAAGAACATGTATATTTTCTATCAAGAACATTGTATGAAGATCAAGCAAGGCATCAACCAATGTTTTCGTATTTGATCCTATACCATTACACTACACAACCTATTATAGATTTATTATGCCTCGAGGATTTGATTCGTACCACCCCAATACAACCGATCTCTTGATAAGTCAAAATCGGTGCCACACAAGGTCAAATGGAAGAGTCGGAATCTACGAACTCATCACACCTCTTAGTCAACACAAGAGAAAATGCTGCAGAGACATATCGGTCAACTACAATCATTAAGGTATAGTCAAGATTAGGGATTGGCTCATGCATGGACATCCACATATATAATCATAACTAGATCACCTTGGTACATGTACTACACTAGAAGAATAGGCTCACGCATGTCCGTTCTAACAAAAGGAGTGGCTCACGCATGGCCATCCATATCACAATGAGATCAACTCACGCATGTACGTCTCACACATCATGTATTTAAGGATACAAGGAATTACTCGACTTGTACCCCACATAATAAAAAATATGCACTCTGAGTTAAACTCATTTCACCATCCAACAATAAAGCTGACATTGGAATGGATCTATGGCACAGGGAAACTACACTATTAGATTTCACTTGATTAATTATATCAATTTAAACATCCTTAAGCATTAATCAAGTTACAACGTATAACCTCTAAACAAGGTCTACCTAAATAGGGCATAACTCGTCACCAGAGAAAAATGAAACATAGTAGGTGGGATCTCGTCACATCATCACTTTACGTCTATTACTCATCATATGTCCATCACAAGGACTAATGTCCATCACAATGACCAATGTCAATCACAAGGACCAATGTCCATTAGATCATAACCATCATAGCTCATACCTGGCTATGTACATCAATTGGTGTTACATGCATGGTTAGAAATTGATAACAAGAAGGCAAAGAATCATCAACATCATTATCTCGTAGGACCCATGGCATTCATTTACATCATAACAATCAGGGTTTCACTTTTCACCATTAGGATTTACAAGGTTGGGTCAACAGTCACCCTTAGGTTATCACTTTCCTCATCATTATGAGGTGTCTTATGAGACGTAAAAGCATGTTTCTTATTATCATTATAAAACATCTTATGTGGTATAGAAACATAAATCAACACCCTTCATACAACTACTCCATAGAGTATCACAACATCACTATGAGACCCTAGCATCAACAAGGTATATCTCAACCACCACCACAAGGTACCAATTAGGGTTCACAAAATGGGATATCAGATTGTCCTATGTGCGTCGAGAAACCACCCAAAAGGTTATCGGTTTAGGGCTTACACTGGATGAATAACCAAGGTATCGGTCTACCACTAGGGTGGTGTATTGGTTTGGCATTAAGATGTGTCGGCCAACCAAGTATATCGGGCAATGCCATCACAAAATAACATGTGTCGACAAATTGGGTAATGTTGATGCATTGGACATCACTACACAAGGTGTTACATGTTGTCAAGGTAGCGGGCAACACCCTAGATTATTAGGATAACAAGGTATCGACATCAGCAACACGTCAACCATTACGGGCTATCAGGGATGCATCAAGAAACAATGCCTTCAAGCAACGCTCCTCTGGCCGCAACACCAAGTCGTGATGTCTAAGACTGTATCGGTCAACACTCCTTCGAGTCACATACCAACACCAACAAACTATCACCCTCATTTATCATAGGCTCACTCATTACTAAAGGCATGATGGTCAGAACTGGTCATTCTAGACCTAACCAAGGTCGCGACGATCTGCTATAAGGGTAATGGCCAGAGGCGTCATAGGTCTTGATGGCCTCACAAGCCACAACGATCTCCAAGCCTATCGGCCAACGCTAACATATCTGCCTAACCAAGCATCTCAGTTCACCCTACATATCGGCCTCCTCCTTTGTGTCAACCTACTCATCTTCAACCTCAAGACAACATTATAAACTAGGTAAAAGAAGGTGCAAAGCTAGCAGAAACTAAGCAACTCATTTTCCAAAATAGAACACAAAGCTACCAAGGAAAAGTTACTAGCATGCAAGCAATAACGAGCCATCGATCAATAGCAAGGTAACAAGAAAAAGGGTGATAATAACATAGTGGGATTAAAGTTATATAACCCACCTCAAGGATCACCACCAAGCTCTAAGATCCAAGGTTAAACTCCAAGCTCCCTAAGCTCAAGGTAGAAGAATATCCACCTAGCTCGATCTCCACAACACCTCCAAGAAAGAAGATAGAATCGAGGTTAAGAGAGAGCAAGAGAGGGGAAAAAGAAGCAACTAAGGTCTATGGCCGAGAAGAAGAAAGAAAGAGAGAAAGAAACTAAGGACCATGGTTTATCAAGGTAGAAGATGAAAGGAGCTCACCACAAGCTTAGGCTCTTCCACCAATCTTCCAAGGAAGAGCACTCCTTAAGCTCAAGATCATCCACTAAGGAAGAGGAAGCAAAGATGGCCAAAACATTCTCTTGCATGGAGAGAAAAAAAGTGTATATACAAGAGAGATGAAAGAGAGAACAAAGTAAATGTGTCACCACTTAGGAACCCTAGATGAAACATGTCCATGAAGAAAGATCCACATGCAACACCGTGCAACAAGGTGATAAGAACTATAGCTTGCCCACTAAGCCTCCTTCCTAGGTCAAGGCCGATACACACCTCCTCCTCCCTTCACTAATAGGGATGAAACCCTAGAGCCACAGACCGATATGGTGTATCTGGAGACACCACAAAACTGATAGGAGGTCTCCTCAAGACACCCACAACCAACACAAGGCCTCTCCAAGGCTCTCAAGCCCAGGACAACATTCCTAGGTGTAAGATACACCTCAAACATGAGTGCAAAATATCACCAAGGATGTCACCACTCAACCAAAGCTGAACCAAGGTGTCCATCTCTTTCTTATTCCTCTGAATGATGCCAAGAGAGAGAATGAACACATTAGAGGTGGTAAACTTGCACATCAACCCCAATCCTGGGTAAATTATAGTTTGCACCAAAACCTCTCCACAAAATACAAACATCAAGCAAACAAGCTCAAACAAGGGAGTCAAGCCTAAACATGCCCTAATTACATCTCAGATGGTTAGAGCAAGGAGATAAGCAACAAACTTAAGTAAAGCAAACAGGGTTATCCCAAAATGTGGGTCAAGTTCCTTACAAGGTGAAGATATATCTCACATATACTGGAGATGTAGCTTCATAGTGGACATTTGGTCAAGAGCTCGTAATCACTTGCCTCTGATCCCAACATGCCAATAAGTTATTCTGAATATAGTAGGTAAGAACAACCATCTCTTAATTGTTACTATTCTTTATCACATTTGTTTTATTAGAAACCAAATAATTTTTTATAATTGTAAGACATCCACATGTGTAGTATGGCATAGAATCACTAATGACTACAACAGTCTCATGCATAGATAGGTTTCCTCCTTTTTCTCTGGATTGTTTACTCTAGTCACTTGTAAAGTTTGATAGTTTTCATTCAATACAAGAGTAACATGCTTAATGATAAAAAAAGATGTTGTAATCCCCTATCACAAGCCGCATGACTTCATCTTGTGTTGTTTCTGAGATGGTTTACCACATCCTCTCCTTGTCAATATCAATTCTTTCACCATAAACCCCTGAGATGATGTAACATATGCCCCTTTATTGTAGCAGCTGACGATGGCGACTTGATCTATGAGGTTAATGGGATCAACATCCTAGAGCGTAGGTTTCCATTCTACTGTAATTCCTCCTCCTTCTCTCTTCTCCATGTTAGTCAAGGCTACCACCCGATAGGAAAGAGAGTGCTAACCCTTTCCTTCACCTTCCTTATGATCCTTATTTCATTAAAAAGAACCTGGTTCACATCTTCATCAACAATCACCTTCCTTAGCTCCCTTTGGCTTCCTACAAGTGAATCCCCTCACACATTCTATGCGAACACTACTCTGTCATTTTTTGTCCCACTCGAGAGTAGGTGCTCTTCCTTGGATAGAAGAATATGAAAATAAATGCATATTGGATAGGAGACGGAAAATGAAGTGGGTGAGATGTAACATTGAAGTTTGGAGACTCCAACACTGAAGTACAAAGTTCAAGAAGAAATATTTCGTTCAACCTTCACAAATCGTGTATGTGTATATCAGACATAGATCAAAATAAATATTGATATCTTGTTTATTATATAAGAATGAAATGTTTAGATAGCTCAGTTAGAAAGATCTTATTATAATAGTTAATTTTTTTTAACTAAGAGAACGACTTCAGGAAAGACTGCAATGACATCTCATTCTTGTTCACGACCACCTTCCCCCTGGGACTGCTATTGCACGTCGAAGGTCATACCATATGTCGTCGGTTCAGTCATCGTCGTCTCCAAAGTTTTATTCTTGCCTCCTTGACACAAGACGGAGCAATTTTTTTAGAACACTGAAGTTGTGTTTGTTATGTGGTGAAAAAATCGAATGTAATGGAGGCAGTGATGGTGATGAGGATATAAAAATTGTCTGTGATGAAGTAATTGTTAAAATATATTATTTGGTAGCATATACGTGGTGACAAAGATAGGGATGAGAAATAATTTTTAAAAATATTATTTGTTACATGATTATAGGAAAAATGAGGATAAGTTCTTTATAAAAAACACCCTCCACAAGTAAGGATCACTTTTTTTTTTAAATTCAAGCCAGGGGTCGCTATTATTCATCCTACGAGTAATGATCATATTTATTAAGATATTTTTTACATATGTGTCTAAATAAGTAGTGTAGTTTTGAAAGAAATTTCTTTTACTATCATTCATCATGTTTTTCAATGAGGACAAAAATAGACTAAATCTCACCATAAATTCACCTTAAAAATATTACCATAATTCTCTATCACTATAACAAACAAACAACATATTTTATTTCACCTATCATTCCTCTCTCATGATTTACCATGTAAGAAACATAGCCTAGATTGCTTGTTGTTTGCTACAGAGAACCATATCAATCTACTAGTTATTTCAGGATGGATGGACTTTCCATTGTTGCTCTTCCCCTCTTGCACCTTCTTTTGGAATAAGATTGGTTCCTGATTCCTGAAAATTCCAGGGCTGGTTCACGTGCACCTGTGTATGGGTAGATGCTTCGCACTTCCTTCCCTGCAGTCGGTGGACAGGGGAGATGCGAAGGCCTAAGGAAACATTGAACCCAGCACAAAGCCATACTTGGTGCTTTACTCCGGCGGGCGGCGCCCACTTTTGTTCATTCATGACGTCTCCTACTGGCGTATGCACCTCACACATCCTGCTCTCTTCCATGGTGTCGGCGATCCTCTTTTCAATATATATATCCCCTGAAAGAAATATTCAACCTCCCCCGGCGGGTTCAAATCCTCAGTTCCTAGTTGCATTTCTCTTTCTATCAACAGTATGCCAATATAGAGAGAATGACAGATATTGAGTACAGAAGATGTGCCCCCTGCGGGTTCAAATCTCACTATAAATTTACCTTAAAAATATCACCATAATTCCCTATCACTATAACGCGGCGTCCATTCGCTGCGAGCAAATGTCACTGCGGTGGGTCTAGATTCCTTGTTTCTGCTTTTCTGCTTCCTGTGACAGCTCCTATTTCGGCTAATGAGATGCCAACACGTCAGATTGCAAACGACCTGTAAGTACTAAAAATCGACCCCGGTCCTAATCACGCACCTCATGACGCTGAACTAATGAACCGAACAATCCTGGTCACTTTCTGTTTTTTTTTTAAAATTAAAACTAGCTTATTGTTTAAATCAGGAATAGATATGTGTGTAGCATAGTATACAAGCCTCGGCAGTTGCTACCAACAGTATAGCTTTCTGCCGCAGCAACATGCATGTCTCTTTTGTCTTTTAATGTCATTGTATTGTCAGATCTTAATAATAAAGGATAAACTTTTTAAATAGAATGGACTTACATAAGTTAGTCGTGCATAGTGACTTAATAGATGACACAATTGGAATTCGAGTGACTTAATAAATGACACAGCTGGGACTCCGAACTCTCTCTGCCCATTCAAGAATCGTTAAAATCACACAATTTATAGGTTCATATTTGTTACTCCAAGTTTAAACACAGAGTATGCTATATTTTTAATTATACTTTGACATACGTTAATGTAATTAATTCTGTTGGCTCAGATTAAATAGTCGTGACACGTGGTCTTGATCTTGTAGGAATGTAGTCTATTCCGTGTTCATACTAGACCAATAATTCCTAAGGCATAGCCTCTATGACGGATACCATTTTTGAGAAATTGCTCTCACCGATCAACGACGAGACCTCTTTTGTCTTTCGGTGCCATTGTATTGTCAAATCTAATAGGTAAGCGGCAGACTTTTTAAATAGCATGGAATTGGTTAATAGTCTCTATCACGGGTGCCATTTTTGAGAAAGAGCTCTTACTGACCGAATACTAGTTAATGTCGAACTAATATGATCATTAGCAATTTATTGCTTGATATCAATAAAATTTTTGTATGACATGCCATTTGCATCAGTTAAAAACTTGATTTGAATTTGAAGTTCAATTAGTTGTGCATCGTTAAAACAAAACAACCCCACATTGAAACTTTGTTGACGAAAAATCATGCAAACTTAAAACTAATGCATGTAGATCACAAGAACAATTCTTGGACCAACTTGTATAAGGAAAGATAAAATTAGATTAACTAAGAATTCTCATAGTGAATGTCGATTAATCCAACAACACAGATAATAGATCAAAATTTATTTGAAAAATGACATGTAAGATCCATAGTCGACAATCCACCCATTTACAATGAAAACAAGACATATAGTAGTATATCACAAAAGAGTACTCCAATATTTTTTTGTTCTAGCATTAATCTAGCTTTGGGTCACATGAATCAACCTATCAACATAAAGTCTTGTTGCTAAATATTAACACATTTTGTATATAGAAAGTTACAAAAGTACTTTCTAATACCTGCAATAAAAGTTGCATGAATCCTCCATAGGAACTCGTAATATCACATATAGAGTCCTAAAACGATATAATGCCAAAACTACTTGTTATTCTTAAATATTAACATTAAAAAAATGATCTGGAATACCAATATTAAAGTTATCAACAATACCTAATTCTAGATAGTCCCTTAAGGTATTTTAAGTATTCCACAAGTATCATTATCATTTACATAGAACAACTAACGTTTGCATCCTAAGAAAATTGTCCGTTAGGACTTCTACCAATATGTATTACAAATAAAAAAAACATAGTTATTTACCTCTACTAGTTCAATGATTTGAGAAAATTGTTCGCCATCTCGTGTTTTGCCTCCTATAAGATGTTTTTGACTCTACAAAAAAATATTGTAATAAATAAATTACATTACAAACCTTATGTATAGAAGTAATATGTTTTACCTTAGACATCTTCTAATTTTGTAGTGGTTTTCCGTTCACATGTCTTCTCTTTTTACAAGTTCTTTCCAATGCCCCTAACAACCTTTTAAATGATTTTGGCTTTGAGGCCCTAAATTTGATGCCTTTCACAAATTTTGTATTATAACATTCATCCATTCTACTCTTCTGGTCCTCTCTGGCATTCTTTTCCCAAGCATCTATGCTTTTTCCTTTTGTATGATCATGAATAGAAAATTATTTTAGCTTAGATTCAATTGCTTCATATGTATCCCGATGATTCCCAGATGCAAGCACATATCTTTCTTGAGTCAATGATGCTCGTGTTGATACTTGCATATACATATGAAATAATTATTGTATCCTAATGATATACTTGAATTTTGATCTAGAGATGTACCATACAATATCTTCTCTCTATTCATATTTGCCTTAGCTTTTTTTTGTCCATCTTCTCAATATGTACATTGCAAGAACCCTTTTGAATTATGAATAGAAAAAAAACTTTCAAAGCATGGCAACACAAAACTCTAAGAAAAGTAAGGTTGTTGCAGCTACATTCAATGTCCCTCATCTGAGTCAAAAATAATAGTATGAAAAAGAGACTTCTTAGGGGGGGGGGCAACTTTATATGTTGATATTGATCCCACAACACTAATGGGATACACACCACAATCCTATGTCAATCATAACTCTGCTTGAAACATTTTAAAAATTGAAGTAGTATATACTTGACTTGCATGTACCAAAATTTCAACTTGATGTGGTAGTGAAGGCCTGGTTTAGTCTGCTTTCACATCATCCTTCATTTATTCATACCTTCTATCATCAACTAGGTCTTCAAAATGTTTAAAGGAGCGTAATAAATCTCAATGGCTATTCATGCTCTCACTATGTAGTGTGCTAAACATATCAGCACAAAAAGTTTCTCTTCCATAAACAAAGACCCATATTTCTTTCAACTCAAACTATTGATTTAGCCACAAATTATCACCCAAACCATATGTATCAATCATTTGGTTCCTAGATTTTAAGAAATCTGCCTCTTCATCATGGTCATAAATGCAACTATCTTAAATCTTTAGAAAAATTATGAAACTTTTCAAACACGTTACTTCGTATTTAGCTGCAATCTGGTACACATGTCAAATACATAAATGATGAAATTTTCTAGGCCATTCAGATAATAATGCTTTTGCCATCATTGCATCATTATCTGTAAGAATATGTTTTACCTTCTTTCCTAGCATGGTCTTAGAAAAAGTTTTAAACAACAAAATAAAGGTTTCACAACACTCATCATATAATAAAGCAGCCCCAAAAATAATAGTTTGGTTGTGATTATTTACGCCAACAAATAATCTAAATGTCTCCCTTCTTTATTTTTTTCTATATGTTGTGTCAAAACAAACAACATATCTAAAATAATTGAAGTCTAATTTCATTCTCACATCTGCCCATAAAATATTTATTTTGATATTTATTTGGATCCTCCAATTGTCTATTTTGTAAATACTCCAGCCCATCACTTTTATCTCCCTCCATCATTTGTGTTAACTATTTCTTAGATAGATAATTTCTATAATATTCCAAAATGAAGTCTGGATTCTCTCTACCACCAACTCTTTTGGCCATAAAGATATAGTTGCTTTGGTTTTATGCCAGATTGGTCAACTAAGTCTACTTGAATGGTATGTGAAAGAGTCATTTTACTATGAGACTTAGAAATTAGATTATGTGCATGCTCTGAAACAAAATTCATAATATGATATTTTTGTTGATTTGTCTCTGAATTTTTAAATGAGTTAAGAAACCACATCTACTTTCTGGGAAATGATTTTTTACATCATGACATCTATTATCTAATCCTCATTGACCTTGACTAGAGCAACAAATTATCCTATCCACCAAGACACCAAAATTGTCTTTATGAAATGTGCTCCTTCAAGTGCTAAAACCCACAAGCTTAGCATATTCATTATAGAAGGTATAAGCATGATGGTCATCGGTAATAAATTCTATAACTGATTTTGGAATATTATCCGGATTCATTCTATCATGAATAGAATCAATGTCATTCAAATTAGGAGTACTTTCATCAGTCATTGTAGAAAAATCCTCATAATTATCTTTTCTTTCAAGGTATACAATGTTCTGAATTGCAATTCTCTTTGTTTGTATCCAATGCTTTGTGATTGTCCAAGTCAAGTGTGTGAATGAAATTATTTAGATCCATGTTTCTTATTTATTACAAATAAAAAGATAACATGATGTTAGTAAAAAATCTATTTGTAGATGTATAGTAAATTAATAATGACGTTAACTAACATTTGCATTCTACAATCTCATTTCATGGAAAAATCTTAAGCATGAGTAATAAATCTTTAGTACATCTTTTGATTGATTTTGTTCTTGTAAAAAATCTTTGGGCCTATAAAAACAAAATTTTTATTCTAAAACTTTATGAACGTCTTGTTGTGTAAGAATGTTTATAGAAAACTAAAATGAATTTTCTTTAAACACAAAAATCAATAAAATTGATAATCAACATAGAAAATTGTATGCAAGAACAAACTTATCGGAAATAGAGTAACAATATAAGAAAATATCAAAGTAAATAACATGGTTATAATAGGAGAATAATTATTGTTATGCAAAATCTAATTTTTTATGCCTAAGGGGTAGTTTTGTTGGATGTAATCGGGTATAATTGTTTGAGTTCACTATGTAAAAATGCACAATAAACTTGTACTTTTTTATTGGACAACACCCTACCAAACATGCCGTAAATGTGAATGCAACCCCTTGGACTACTCGTCTTATGTGTTCAAACATCCGCACAACACAATCATGTCCTTTGAGATTTCCAAGCTTAGAATAGTATGTTTGTTCTGCACACTTACTCAACCTTATACATTGGTGCATATTTTCCTATTGGATTTAGTGTATGTTGTATAATATATTAGAAAAAAGATGCTAATTTCTCAAAATTGGTATTCCAATAATCACAATCCTATAAGTTTTAGTCTAGAAAAAAGATGATGAATTAAATAATAGATATAGAGAAAAAGCTATTTAGAAAAGAAGAAAATTAAGAACAGACCTCAACATCATCTTCTAGAGCAGCAGTTCATCTGCCTATGTTCTGAGACATTGTTCCTATACACAATGGAAAAGATCATAATGAAAAACCTATTCTAGGTATATAAAATGTCGTAGGCCCACCACAACTATCTATTAAGAAAAAAAATAAATAGAAAGAAAATAGTGAGTTATCATGGTGATCCGATTTTCAATATTTGATTCGATTTATAGTGCCAAAGCGTACTGACCTTTTGTAGTGTAAACGTGGTGGCATTCCATTAGCTAGAACAGGGGCAGTGTCATGGAACCAGAATCCCAGTCCCATGAACCAAACGTATACCAAAGGCAACATGCAGAAGCATAAAGCTTAGCACACATGAACAGATGACAAGATACAAACACCAACATAATCTCAACAATCCACAAGATATATTAAGCAACTTTCTTGTATTACACGATTTAAATTACATATTTCAAGAGTCACTTTGTACAAGTCTACTCATGTATACTATATTTGGATCTTATAATAAGTACACCTAGCATAACTCACCAAGCCCATCATCTTTATAGCCATCTTTGAACCTAAAAATGACATACGAGAAATGGGTCAACACACGAGGTGATGAGTACGGGGTAAAAAGATACATATATATAATCTTTGCATAATTTGAAAAGATTTCAAGATGAAACGAATAAGAATAAACATGTTAACTGTTTAACAAAATGAAAAACCATGTTTTATGTCATTTCACTCCATTATATCAACAATATCAAGCATGTTTAAGGCCTTTGACCAACTTCCCGTCAGAAGGGTCCGCAAGGGTTACAAAATTAGCTAACCCTTTTATACGAGAGGGACCTCAAGGCCATAGCCAAGAGCTAATCCTTTATCAACAATATTATAATGGAGTTCTGTATATATATGTGTTCAAGTTATAAAACTGATGAGGCAAACATCAAGTAAGACATAGCAATACTACATGGCAATATTGGGCAAATAAACAAACAAGCATACAATACATATCATTTCAAACAAGAAAGCTAGTCATATAATTAGATAAGGCGCGCACCTGATTCAGAGGTTTCATAACCTAACATATCCTTCATCATATAGCCACATGCCAAACCTAATTAACAACACGATTGTATACATTCATTAGATTCTCATCATTAACCCAAATTACCTTCATTTTAAGGGTTTTCGCAAAGTTAGGTTACAAGTTGCTTATTAGTACATTTGATGACCTTATACTGATTTAGAGTCCATCATGAGGGTGTGGTTTAAGTGTCATATCCTTTCTAGGTTTCATGTGGACATGACAAAATTTAGGACACTTATGCTCGAATTAGATCATGAGACTCATAATAGAGTAATCAAGGTCAAAGATCATCAATGAATAAAAGCCAAGCATAAGGGATGGTTTAGATTACCAATAATAGCCACATTCAAAGTAAGGTGATGTCCTCTAGTGTCTAGGCACCATAATCCAACATGGGGTAGCAATACTCAATCATACATACAATTATGTGTCAAAAGAATCAACCATATCAAGGGGCATATTATGGACTGATATTAGAGTCAAAGAGAGACATATATTACTGATTTGAAGTTGATTAGGCATTATTCCATCATTAAGTAGCAATATTAGCATCAAAATGGCAATGTACATCATTATAGTCCAATATGGTCAAATATGTACAAAAGGAGTCAGTGATCTGCATGGGAAAGTTTTCGTGTGTCCCTATAAGGGCCCGAGGGAGTCGGATCCGGCCTTGTCTGTGGCCTACGAGTCCCAAACAACTAGACACACTGAGGTGGTGCTGCGGCGGCGGCGCCGGGCTGGAGGTTGAAGAAGGGTATAATGGCAGCGCAACATGGTACAAATGAGAGGGAATAGGGTTGGAAATATGAGGGGAATGAAAAACAGAGAGGATCAAAGCATCAAATATTGAAATCGATGAGAGGAGGTGCTCGGTTGGGCATCGTGAGGGGTTTGGGTATCGGCAGCCCTATTTGCGTCGATGGCGCATAAAGAGATGGGGAGACAAGTCCCCAATCGTTAGATTAACATGGTCCCAAATCCAACGAACAACATGAGAGGTCAGCTATGGTTTTCCAAAGAGGGTGGTAGTTGTTGGGCTGCACACCCCTCAAAATCAGCCCATTAAGGCTCAAAACCCAACAAAAATGAATTAAAACATGTATAAGTTGAGCCAACTTTAAAAGGCACTAACTCGGGCTATAAACGTCAGATTGGGGTGATTCTTGCGTTGTTGGGTTCGCAATTGAGTCCACTATAATGTGGTGCATATTTAAAAGATCATGGGGTTGGGGTTCATAATTAGATACAAGAAGGTGACATGATATATCAAGATGCTTAGTTAAAAGCACAAATTAAAGTCGCACATTGCAAAATTGAACATGATAGTCGCCAAATTGGAATATCACAACCATCCAATTATGTATTTAATATCAAATTGAGTAAGAGACACTTGATGAGAGAGGAGTAGTACAATAGAAGAGAGAGAGAAAATCGAGGTTGTCACATCCTTCCCTCCTTACAAGGAATTTCGTCCTCGAAATTCATCCATGATTTAAGTTAAGAGTCAAGTCAGGATCCATCGGGTCTATCTATTGAACCATGGTTGTCAAGGCATTCCCCACCATGGGATGCAGATGTAGGATATCATCGTTCAGGGTGTACCTATCTCGATAATGTACATATTACTTAGTGTTCCCCCACAATGTGAAATCATCATGGCATTAGTGTTTACCCAATCCTTAGTAAGCATACATTCGTTTTTTTTTCATATATTCATACGAGGATAAGGTGCATCATCATATCTATGTTATCAATTTCTAAATGAATATGTTCATGGTCATGACTTCAAACGAGACTATCATCGAGTGTGTATCTCCCCTTTACTCTAGATTTTGTGCATTTTTTTCCAAAAAAATGCTACCAATTCTAACCAACTATTTTCATTATTTTTCCTTTCAAATATAAAATTAAGCAATTTATTCATCATGTTTATTCGAGTTATGACCCCAAGAGAATCTTCGTATTGAGTTTTTTTTTCTTTTGGCATGAGATTAGGCATGACCCCTGATTATTCAAGCTAATATATCTAGAAATCATTGTATCAAGTTCATGATTTCAAAGCTCCATATTTTATGTATAATATGTTTTCACACTAGGTCTAGCTTATGGGAGTGGCTCATTGCACATATATTAAGTTTTAAATGCAAGTGAGATTATTTTAATACATCATGCATTATCTTGAGATACACCAATATCATCATCATCATGCTTTCATAATTATCTCACTTGTATCTAGAAAGAGCTCTACAAGCTCAAGCCATTCATGCTAAGACATATATGTGACCAACATGATATGCTAACCATATCTTCCCATTATAAAAATTCCTACCCATATTTTGAGAAACAAGGGTAACCACTAGATTCCTTTATATACAACTACTAACCCAAGTATGAGACTCATCATGGATATCACACATCACAGACATCATCGTAGGGTCTTGGGACATATCCCTCACCCACATATCAAACATTATATATTCAATTGCCTCTTTCTCTAGGGTTAGATATTTTCATAGGACATCTAGGGTTCAATATTTTCAAGGAAACCGCAGACCAGGTCACTCAACTCATATACTTAGAAGTATTCTAGTTAGGGACTCATCATCAAGTATTTCATCATTCACATTTTTCAACATTTCAAATATTTTGGAGTTTAGGTACTCTAACCTTCCCCCAAGGCGGGTTGACTCATATCAAAAGGTCACCCTATTCATATGTCCCATGCTAGAGGTCCTCCTTTGTAAAGAGATTGAGGCCCATGTAGGTCTCAAACTACATATCATATCTCAACACACACAAGGCTAGGTACAAGCAAACATGCCAACTCACTAGCTATGTTTAACACATCAACCATGTCATATGCATCAACAAGGTGCTAGGTCTAGCTAGGGTGCATGGTCAAACTCATTTCATATCATCAAACTACTTGGCCCTCTCAAGGAAAAACTTGGGTCTTGTCAATATCAACGTCATCATCAACATTATTATCATCATCTTAGGTTTCTAGGTTACTCACTTGCCTAAACTTTATTATGGCTCTAGACAACTCTAGATACTATCACTATCATCTAAACTCTCTCATCTAGACTTGATGTTACATCTATTTTTCCTAGGTTGCATGGAAACTCACTACGTTTCTGCGTGTGGTAACATTTTTCATATGTACATATAATAATACTTGAAATATGTTTTCTCCAACATTTAAACAGACGATGAAACCACCACACTCCATTCAAATAAAGCCAAAATCAAAATGAGTTACCACACTCATGAGGCAGTCTAGTATCATGACACCTAGAGAACTAGCAAGAGCATGGTGCACACTTATGTATACATCCTAAGAACATGTTACGAATCCTGTCAAGGGAGGTAATTTACACAAGTATACACCTAGTTCTAGAACATCTAGGTTCTAACCTAGAGGCTAAGTCTACCTAATCCACAAAGGACATCTTATTAAGTTTCTAGGGTTGAGATGTAAAGTGATTTTAGTTTGTGTTTCATGTGAGCAATGTTTGGTGTAGTTATTATTCATGCTCTGATACCATCTATCACGGAACCAAAATCCCAGTCCCATGAACCAAACATATACCAAAGGCAACATGCGGAAGCGTAAAGCTTAGCAAACATGAACAAATGACAAGATACAAACACCAACATAATGTCAACAATCCTCAAGATATATTAAGCAACATTATTATATTACACAATTTAAATTACATATTTCAAGAGTCACTTTGTACAAGTCTACTCATGTATACTATATTTGGATCTTACAATAAGTACACTTAGCATAACTCACCAAGCCCATCATCTTTCTAGCCATATCTGAACCTAAAAACAACATACAAGAAATGGGTCAACACACGAGGTGCTGAGTACAGGGCAAAAAGATACATATATATAAGCTTTGCATAGTTTGAAAAGATTTCAAGATGAAACGAACAAGAATAAACATGTTAACTATTTAACAAAATGCGAAACCATGTTTCATGTCATTTCACTCCATTATATCAACAATATCAATCATGTTTAAGGCCTTTGACCAACTTCCCGTCGGAAGGGTCCGTAAGGGTTATAAAATTAGTTAACCCTTTTATACGAGAGGGACCTTAATGCCATAGCCAAGAGATAACCCTTAATCAAAAATATTATAATGTAGTTCTATTATATGTGTTTAAGTTATAAAACTGACGAGGCAAACATCGAGTAAGACATAGCAATACTACATGGCAATATTGGGCAAATAAACAAACTAGCATACAATAAATATCATTTCAAACAAGAAAGCTAGTCATATAATCAAATAAGGCCCATAACTAATTTAGAGGTTTCATAACCTAACATATCCTTCATCATCTAGCCGCATGCCAAACCTGATTAACAACAAGATTGTATACATTCATTAGATTCTCATCATTAACCCTAATTACCTTCATTTTAAGGGTTTTGGCCAAGTTAGGCTACAAGTTGCTTATTAGTACATTTGATGACCTCATACTGATTTAGAGTCCAACATGTGGGTGTGGTTTAAGTGTTGTATCCTTTCTAGGTTTCATGTGGACATGACAAAATTTAGGACACTTATGCTCAAATTAGGTCACGAGACTCATAATAGAGTAATCAAGGTCAAAGATCATCAATGAATAAAAAACAAGCATAAGGGATGGTTTAGATTAGCAATAATAGACACATTCAAAGTAAGGTGATGTCCACTAGTATCTAGGCACCATAATCCAACATGGGGTAGCAATACTCAATCATACATGCAATTATGTGTCAAAAGAATCAACCATATCAAGGGGCATATTATGGACTGATATTAGAGTCAAAGAGAGACATATATTACTAATTTGAAGTTGATTAGGCATTATTCCATCATTAAGTAGCAATATAAGCATAAAAAGGGCAATGTACATCATTATAGTCCAATATGGTCAAATATGCACAGAAGGAGTCAGTGATCTGCATGGAAAAGTTTCCGTGTATCCCTACAAGGGCCCGAGGGAGCCAGACTCGGCCTTGTCTTTGGCCTACGAGTCCCAAACGGATGGACACACCGAGGTGGTGCTGCGGCGGTGCCGCCGGGCTGGAGGTTGAAGAAGGGTAGGATGGAGGCACAACAGGGTACAAATGAGAGGGAATAGGGTTGGAAATATGAGGGGAATGAAAAATAGAGAGGATCAAAGTATCAAATATTGAAATCGATGAGAGGAGGTGCTTGGTTAGGCACCATGAGGGGTTTGGGTATCGGGAGCACTATTTGCGTCGATGGCACATAAAGAGATGGGGAGACAAGTCCCCAATCGTTAGATTAACATGGTCCCAGATCCAACAGACAACATGAGAGGTCAGTGAGGGGTTTCCAAAGAGGGTGGCGACTGTTGGGCCGTGCACCCCTTAAAACTGACCCATTAAGGCTCAAAACCCAACAAAAATGAATTAAAACATGTATAAGTTGAGCCAACTTTAAAAGGAACTAACTCGGGCTATAGATGTCAGATTGGGGTGATTCTTGCACCGTTGGGTTCACAACTGAGTCCACTACAATGTGGTGTATATTTAAAAGACAAAAGATCATGGTGTTGGGGTTCATAATTAGATACAAGAAGGTGACATGATATAGAAAGATGCTTAGTTAAAAGTACAAATTAAAGTCACACATTGCAAAATTGACCATGGTAGTCGCCAAATTGGAATATCACAACCATCCAATTATATATTTAATATCAAATTGAGTAAGAGACACTTGATGAGAGAGGAGTAGTACAATAGAAGAGAGAGAAAATCGAGGTTGTCACAGGCAGTCACAAAAAGTAGAAACATGAAATTTGGACCCTCCGAGTATCTACCCATAATGCCAACATAACATGAGAGTTGAGATAAAAAAATGATAACTAAAAATGTCCAAAGCTTTTAGGATTGTTTTACTAACATTATTATATCTTTTAGTATTTTCTCCTATAAAATAGTCATTGCATTTAGAAAACAAAAAATAGTAATTGCATTTGTGAGAACTGAATGACAACATGACTTAGAGAGTTGAGATAAAAAAGTTGAATAATATTGCGTTTTGCAATGCGTCCGGTGGCGACTGGGCAGTTGCATGCCATCCCAAACAACACTTAGTCGCTGTAATTGAAACATAGATGAACTACCACTCCTATTTTTAATTTCCTTAAGTTGTAGGCAGCATTGAATCTAGAAAAATCTTCACCGCATCCAAAATCTGTGGTGACCTAGCTAGGTGGACAACGTCAGCGATGGAATACACAACTTTACCAAACACAACTTAAATAATTCCAAAGCTTTTAGAATTGTTGTACTAACATTTCTATATCTTTTTGTATTTTATCCTATAACAGTCATTGTATTTAGAAAACAAAGAATAGTAATTGCAGTCATGAGAGATAATTGAGGACAATGACTAAAAGATACATAGTCCATCATATCTAACACTAAGGTGACATTGTCGGTCAATAAAAGTATCAACAAGGTCCTCAAGTTTACAATAAATGGAGGTGGACTTCTTTTACAACAATCCGCAACATAAGAAAATAAAATTACAAATTAACTATGTGATCTTCTTTGAATCTTAATTTGTTTCTATCCGCAGTTGATTTTGATCTCTTTTGCCCAAATTAAGGGGAAACATTCCTGACCGAAACAAATTTTCTGAATTGAATTAATGCATCCTTCCTTTAACTTCATTTTTTGTTGTCTAATTTGTATTGGGAGTCTAAATATTGGGACTATGAAGCCATCTAAAATAAAATTTTGGCATCGGGTTATAAGGCCATCTAAGTGAGTGACTACCTTCAATAATTTTAGTTGTTCTAATAAATAAAATGTCGTTTCCCATGGAGTAGCCCATCTTAGGTGATCCAAGTAAAACTTGTATTCTTGTTTGGTGCATGCTCATCTATTGCTCATTTTGTTGCTACGCTTCTGCACATCCATCTTTGTCAACAATAATAAATAACATAAACGATAGTAAAATCATTCATCCTATCTACAAGAGAATGCCTTCTGTGATGCATACCTTGTCTAGGGGTCCTTACAAAGACCGCCAACATGAATTCAAATGAGACAAATATTTTGATAGAACTGACCCCTCCGTCCTAATGAAGGAAAAAGTCTTAGAAGAAGATATTGCTTTGTTTTTCTGAGAATAAGTGCATCACCTGACTATAGAACTCTTAGAAAAAAAAGTGGTTGATTTTGTTAAACATATAATCAATAATGTGATGGTTGCTGTAATAATAGAAATTTCTTTCACAACGGATGGGCATGACGTATGGAGTTAAATTTGATTTAACTTTCTAGTAGTTCTCATTATCTGTTCCAGCATGGTATATCATGTAGTCTATGTACGCCATAATATTGTTGAAATTATTGTCCAAACAAAAAGGAAAATACTTCGACTAAATTTTCTAAGATACTAGACACAAGGAGTCCATATTAACTTCAATGTTGAGGCAACCAAGGAGGAAAATATGGGGATCTGAGAACTCCCTCGAATGAGAATGGGTTATAAAGGGAACGTTCGGATTGATGGATCTGGTCGGATTCCCTTAGATCCTGCTTTCTACTAGTGTAGATCCGGTAAAAAGCTGTGTTTTAGAAATTATGTGGAATAAAAGAGTATGTTTTGGGATGAGGATGATGGGAGCTGGAAACGGTCAGGAGACATGCGTGGCGCAGGCCGGGAGATTGGCGTCTGACATTTTTGAACCGGAGAACAAAATATACATCGCTTCTTCAATTATATCTGATGTAGTATTTTATCATTTGTCTGGCTCTAACAAACCAAACCTGAACTTTGAACTGTAGATTTACCAATGTAATCCAATACAAAGCAAACATGCCCAAGGAGGAGTTTGTCATGAACCCTCAACCAATTAATGTAGCAACTTTTATTGGACATTGAATTTTCTAAAGCTTGCCACCCAAAGGGTTTAATATGCAAGGGTGTATAAATAATATATAAGGTTTGGAGACTAAAGAGCTGTCAAGAATCGTTAAGCATGGAAGGATGCTAAGGAAAAGATGTTTTCCTAATAGAGTTGAACAACGTCGTGTCGTAAGAGATGTCAAGAGTCTTTAAGCATGGAAGGATGCTAAGGGAAGGATTAAAGTTACTTATGGTACCATATTTGTACCATGTCCCAGATAGAAAATGATTTTGAGATAGGTACCAGGTGACATGTGGGTATGTACTGGATGGTGTATGTTGATTTTTGAGGCATTTCTAGAATCTGGATATTAATATTTGATAATATGATTCAAAGGATATTTTTTTGTAGTATTCCATAGAAACATGATTTGTCTAGATGGTATTGTTGTTCTCGTAGAGGGTAGAAATGATCCTTCCAAACATACAATTAGAGTCCAATATTTAGTGTAAGTCTCTAAGACACCTCAACCATCAATATGTAAGGTTTGCACATTCTGCCCCAATTGACAAGGTGGTGGTGTCTAGGGTCCCCAAAATCTCCCCGAAAGAAATATATTATGAAGATATCAATTTGCTATTTCACCAAAGAAGGGAGGGGAATATAACCTATATAGTAAGAAGTAAAAGATGAAAGAGTTTGTTTGAGAAGAATGAGTCTATCATATCTACTCATAAAATTTGGTTTTATATTAGCTATGGTGGTAGTGATTTTGGAAAGAATAGGGTCTTTTACTAAATTTTGGAGTTTGAAAGGAGAAAGGGGGAGGCTGAGATGCTTGATATGATGTTTTTCCTTTTGACAACCAAGAGTGTGTTTGTACCTAAACATACTACTGGGTTAACAGAGTACCAACAATGATGGATTTGTGGATATTGATCCTTACACTAGGAAGGTGAGAAAGATGCCCAAGATTGAGATAATGATAAATCATATTCTCATCATCAGGCTTCATGAAGATAATGATTTCATTCACAAACTAAATGATTTACCCTCGTCAAATCTTCTATTGTGAATTCTATCTAGAATACCAAATGATAAGGCCAGTTTATGCATGTTGAAAACTTAGACGCGACAAGGATGAAGAGAGTAGGGAAGGGAGTCACCTTGATTAATGAATTCGTACAACCAAAAGTCGAGACAATGATAAAGTTGAATGGATGACTCGATTGATGCAACTATGGATCCAATTCATCCAATAAGAAACAAAACTACAGATGTGCATAAATGATTAGAAATTTCCAAATGATGTTGTTGAAAGTATGTTTAAAAATGTAATTTTAGAGATAAGAGAGAAGTTCCAAAAGCATGTAAGGATTTGATCATTTCATTGACTAATAGATAATTACCCTCCATACGCCTACCTACTATGAAGGCCGACTTCTCAAGTACACAAAATCACTAATATGAAGTTGGAAGAGAGGGTAAATGTCTAGGAGATTATTGTGTAACAAGCATTGATTGGACTAATAGGAATGAATTGTCTAGTGTTTGGAGGTTTTTCTTACTTCTTGATGAGAATGATATTGGTTGGATTAAAAATAACAATTATGAGGGTGGTGTTATCATTGTATTGTATGTAGAAAAAGATGTACATCATTGAATTTCTAGTTTTCTACTAGCCTAACTGATAAAAGGAAACCCCTAGCCCATCAGGGCCCATTTGCGATATGGTGTTATGAACTTCCTTTTTATAGAAGGTGGATATGGAGGAAATTGTTTTTTTTCATAGAAGATTGTTTTAATTAAAGAGGTTGGACTAAGATAGATTATGGGTGAAGAAATTCTTGAGGTAATCATTAATGTGGTAATAATAATGTTTACATTTGTAGCAAAAAAGTATCCATAGAAATATTATGAACACGAGTTATATTTTCTACTATTGCAAGTCCATTGGAAAACATGGTTTTTCCATTTCCCTCATTATTATAGTGGGCTTTGACTCTTTCTTTCCATAGGATTTCTGACTTGTGTAGAGGTTCACCCAGATCTAAATGTTTTGAAAAGACTACAACAAGATCTAAGTAGGGGTTAACTCAAAAGGAGTTCGACTTCTAAACTGAGATTTTTTTCCAGATCGTAAGTGACTTCACTCTAGGAAAAAGTTTGATCAATATACCTTGATTTTATTATGGATAGCATAACCACATAAAAATCTTGAATTGATTATTACCAAGATATATCCATAATAGAAGGAAAGTATGAGTGCGAATCTAGTATATCCCAAATTGAAAGATTTAAGGATACCAAACCAATTAATTGGAATTTATAATAATAGGAAAGTGATTAAAAATGTTATGACAAGAGAAAATATAATTACTAAGTGAGTAAAAATTATCCCAAACTTGAGAGAAGAGAAAATATCCAAGAGAGAAAAATAGAAACATCTATTCTAGATATAGTTAATGTTGGAGGTAGAGAGATCAACTTGTAGGGAAATATGGCGACATAGTAGGAAATGAAAACAAAAATTTAATTGCCATATTCCCCTTTGAATGGTAGATTGTGTAAACAACTATATAATGGGAAGGATGGTTTATATCTAGTCCTAGAACAAGTCCAATGACAATTCCCTCACTGTAGTGTGCACCTTTCTTTAATTTATACGTGGACAATGTATACATAGGCCTCTTGGTTGTTCACCATGGACAACAACTGACTTTATCCTTCAAGCAGTAGGTAACAAGCTCCCTTGCCTCTATAGTAGTCCACATGGACCACAAAAACTCCTATATTTCTAGATGAATGGACATGAAGGAGTTGTCTCTTTCTAGTTGGTGTACTATCCCCAACTTACTCTCCCACAATAGTTCTCCCTTGCTATCCCTTCCTTTGATGGGTAGGAATTGCTCGGGTTCTCTTGGTTACCACAACTAGAGAAGACAACAATTGTCAAAGATAATTGATGTGTTTGAGAAGTCCCCAATACACTTCTATTTATAGGAGGGTCAGGGTTCCCAGTATGAGCGGGAGTCAGAACGGACAAAATTTCATGAATTTTCACATCCTACAAATGAAGAAATGGTCGATTCACAGGTGAACCTATTGGTTGGAATGTGAGCCGCAGTCGTTTCATCATGTTTTCCAATTAGAATTGTATTGGCAATTAATATATGATTAATGCAAAACATGACATCAATACTAATCATTGATTGAATCGAATTGATTAATGAACTGGGTGGTTCATCACATGAATAAGTCATTTGATACCTTGATTCGATCGGTTCATGCCCACAAATAAACTAATATCCAATAAAATTTCAATTAACATGACACTCCAACTAATCTGTTCAACCTTTAAACCAATCGGTTCACAGTCTAGTTAGTCAATTTTCAACCATTGTTGTTTAAATTGAATACTTAACTCTTTAGTAGTCAAGTTTAAACTATATTCATGCATGAAATCCTATTACAAGTGTATCCTATGTGTGTGACCCTATAGGTTCCAAGTTCTGTTGGAAATGAATGTCCATAACTAATTTATGACGTTACAAGCAATGAGAGGTATCTAGCACCACATCATCTCTACCCAAGTATTCAAAAAGTTGAAGAACAAATTCAACCTACAATTTATGATTGGTGTTATGGTGTTTGTATAGTTCCTTTGTCACTCCTATCCAGATTGAACTCGAGGCATAGAATCGTCATCCTCTTCAACAATCAATCTATGTTCCTTGAACTAGAGCAGACTATCTGAGATATATGTAAGTTTAATATCACATATTGACTCACATGAGCATGGCCATGCATTTCTCAGTCTTTCTTATCAAGTGGCTGGGATATCACACTCATGTAGGAGGGACGAATCCCATCTACATCACTCACATTCATCCCCATGTGTCATAGTCACCTGAGGATCAACCTTATGGAAACCCTTATTCAAGGACATGGTGGATGATGTCAAAATACACCGAACGACATGTGATGAGTGTAGTGATTTTAGGTCTAGGAACCATAAACACCACCATCCCTATGATAGATGAATCTAAATACAATCATGGTTTCCATATGTCACTCTCAAGTTGGGTCTATCTGATACACTATTCTCTGACGAGCATCTATGTGTTTGGTTTGATATCACATATCATGACTTAATGAGATTTTGTCATCAACCAACACACACACTCTAGTCTTATGTATTACCACTGTCTATTTTTCTTCCATAGTAATAATTGACTAGGGACATAACAAGAATGTATGTACTCTTGTCATACATATGATTTCATTATTCAAGTACTAAACCTGAAGACATATGCTATTGAGTATCATCATTATTTAGACATTTATTATGTTACATCATTATCTCATACCTGAATAAAATAGAATAAATAGAAATGTATTTCATTATTAAACAAATATTTTACAAGATATGTCATTACAATCATCATATGATTGACTCTATGGGCATACATACCAACACAACTAAACAACAATTGTTGATGAAGTGATGACAAATCAAGTTATATTGAGAATCATTACTAGCTAGCATGGGAACAATCATCGTCTAATATAGTGAGGTTAAAATCATCACCAATGATCTAAGGAATGTTGTTATAAGGATTTAAAAGAGTTCTAAGTTGATAAGAGATGAGATCTTCTTGTGATTGGATTCTCCATAGACACCGAAGAAAGACAAGACTTGGTGGTCAAACATATTCCTAATGAAAATAGAAATATTATAATTACCCAGTATGTAGAAATATGGTTAAAATGTTAGGGATTCCAATTAATAAGAAATCCTCAGCTGAGGCATGAGAAAGTGTTCTTAATCCAACTGATAATTAGGTTAATTGGTTAATGCATATGAAGTCTACTTTTAGTTATATTTTTGACTTAGTTTTGCATTCAATTACCTCATTTTACTGTAGAACTATCTTACATTTATGTTTTATTTTATGCTAATTTGTAGATTTTTTAATGGAAATACCTAGTTTTCATGGAAGGTTTGAACTTCATTCTATGTGTACAAGTGTAGGAAACAATGATTGTGTTAACTGAATTGCAGGTAGATGAATTTTTTGATAAATCGGCCAAATTTTCGTTAAACAATCCTTCATTGGTTGACACTTTCATTATTCAAGATTTTTGTTGGCACATGCCCTTGCCCACACTACAATACCCCCATGGTGGGTTTGTTTCTATATATAATTACCATCGACCAAGCTCTGATGACCAACATACTCCTGAGAATTGATGACTAGCCATGTGCATATCTACCGATTCTTGGTATGTGCCAACACTCCAATGACACCTGCTCTGATGACCAACCTAGCATCAAGCGCTAATGGCTGACCCCTTGATGGAAATAATACTCTCATACTTGGATGCCCACCCTACGCTAGCCTCTAGTGGAAGTACTGTATCATGCACCAATAGATTCCTTGGATGTACCAATTAACTAGCAGCCTACACCTTCATTGATGGATGAGAAGATTCCCGCCATCTTATGAAAATCATGTATCAACTCTCTTATTATAGACCTACACATACACTAATTCTCATCATGTACTCTGCCCTCTGACAGATGGGCAAACCTTGACTGATGGGGTTACTACCTCTCCAAATTGACGATCAGGCAGAATCTATCTTCTAATTCCCAACTAACACTTGAACTCTAATGAAGACTGTACTCTTGACAACTGATGGGGCTCCTACCCTTATGTCTTCTAATAGGACTCTTTGCTTTCTTGTCACAGCTTCCCCTTTGATTCCCTAGCAGACAAAACTTTAGTTCAAGGTGGATGGGAAGGGTTTGAGACCCTAATCCCCGCCTATAAATACAAGGCCACTTCCACCACAAAAAAGATTGGCCTCTGACACGGCCAGGCTGCCAAAATCAATTCTAAGTGATCCATCTCCAATTTCTTTAGACCATTTCCATTGCTTTCTTTCATACGTTTACCAACCAAAAAGATCTCAAACTCTACTATGACTCCAAGATCCTAACTTCAAAAGAAGTAAGATCAAAGATGCCATCCACCATCGATCTGTCATCATCATTCACATTCTTTGCCTCCATAGCAACAAATGCAAATCATAAAGAAGAGAGGTCAACAAATTCAAACCCATCTCCGATGAATGTTAAGGGGTGTTCTTGTTGTTTGCTTAACACCTCTGTCTCTATGTATGAAGAACCACTTCTGCACACCATGAATGTGATTCTTTCTTCTTATACGATGATGGCTTTCACTCTCTTTCCTTTATCAAACTTGTTATTATGACTATGAGCAAGTTGTCCTACTACTAGGGTGCGTGGATTAGCCCTACTACCCAATGTTGTTATCTTCATTACATCTACTATTGTATGAACTATTACATTTTTAAAATCAATTATTTTATGCTTACACTCTTATGATCATCAACTTTATATGTTTATTAGATCTTAGATGTAGAAAACTTTGAACCTAGGTCTGAATGTCAATTAATTCTTATTTAACTGTTGATGTGTATTCTAGGTAGGGTTTTTTTGAGGTGACAAATGTATGATCTGTAGGCAATGTGATGGTGAGATTGAAGATATTTTTCTAGGTTTTAATCCTAATGTCAAAAGGGGGATTTACCTTGTCTCAACATTTGTATTTTCATACTTATTATGATACAGAGAGAATAAATAATAGGTAGTGATGGTGAAACCATCCATCCTATTGCTCCCATACAATTGATATGTACAAGTTTAATCTAGCCAATTTATAATTGCAATCTTAGAGTAATCAACCATCTTTGTACTACGTTCTAGTTCTTACATGGTTACCTTGATTAAAATGTTTCTTAAATATGTTATCCTTAGGGTTTTATCTTGAATAATATTATAATATTATCTTTACACTTGTGAGTGGTGATCATTGCACGTAGTCAAGGTAAAAATCTAGGGACTTTTTTCTAGCTCAATTTGCCAGTGCAATAAAAAAAAATCAAATTTGGGGTTATTTCTGGTGATACTAGAATTTTTTGATCAAATTAACTGACTTAGATCAATCAGGAAATGTATTCTACATTTGATAATATTAAAAATCATCTTGAATCCAACTCATATTCAACAATATAATTTTAGTTGTGTGACTTCTCAGGTTATGTTTGTTGTGCACACGATGCTCTTCTATTGTTAGCTCCATCAAAACTTTAAACCTAAGATCACACAACCCTACTATAGGCTCCTTTGTGAATGCAAGACTCATATGGATGAAGAGGATATCAACCATAGAGTTGAAGCAACACTATCATCACAGAAAATTGACTCATGGTAGAAAACAAAGCTATTGCACACAAAAAATAAAGAGTAGCTAAACAAGAAGAACAACAGAGAGAGATACAAGAGTTCTCCATTCCTAAAGTTGCATACATTTGCAACCCAGTCATACAACCTATTATCCAAGTATAAATTTTTGAAATCAATACATAATGGGTGATAATTATGTAAAACAACAATTTTTTTGGAAGAGTTAGTGAGAACATGCATGGCATTACAAAATCTCATAGTTATTTGTGGATTGAGTAAGAAAACTAGTGTGTATGATGAATCCATAAATCTATGAATATTTTATTACCCCCTCACCAAAAAATCTAGGGTGTGGTAAAACTTCCTATATGATCACAACATACCACTTGGGAGGAAATTTAGAATAAGTTCCTAAAGAAGTTCTTTTTGCCCTTACTCGTGTGTCAAATCCAAGGGCAAATAACTCAGTTCAAACAACTTCCAGCTAAAACTATCTTTGAATCTTAGGAATGATTTAAAGAGTTATTGTGGAAGTGCCCTCATTAGGACATTCCCTCTATATATCTCATTGAGAAATTGTATAGGGGAGGTGATGATGACATCAAACAACTCCTTGATGATGCCTCTATTGTATACTTCATTTGATAAAGCCTCCATGATGCATGGTAAGTGGTGAGAATATGAGATGAGAACCAAACTAATTGTATCTCATCACACACGAGAGGTGTTCTCAAGGTTTCCATGGTAGAAGACAAACACGGGTTGAAAGCTATTGTTTATTCTTTAAAGATGCTCTCCCTCAAATAATACAACACCGAATCATCTCTTATAAGGAATGGGTAGAGAGGTCAATCCTCTTTTTCAAGTCAAGGAAATCTATGAAGTCTTTCAGGCTTGTAGTGTAGAGGAGAACATATATCTAGAGTGCAACGACCTATACCAAGCCACTTTAACATGCATCAACCTTAGTTCTATACACTCCAATCATTAAGAAGTCAATGCCATAAACTCTATTCCAGGACATGGCTATTATGACCCCAACACACTGAGAAACCAACCATGCTTCCAATATGGGAATTCATATGGAGCAACAAATGTGCATCAACTCAAGTTACGAACCATCCAATACTAAGTTTAGGGTCCTCCTAGTTTCCAACAACATTAGAATTATCTTCATAACATTTTCTATCATGGACAATACAACTACAAATTTAACAAAGGCAACAATTACAATTCAGGACAACAACCCTACAATAACCAAGGACAACTTCTCAAAGGATAAGGAAACCAACAAAATGTGCCCGCCTCCAATGATCAAGGTTTTTTGAATGCTATTGAGAAGATATTAGCAAGTCAACAAGCATACAATATATCTATGGAGGATCACCTTGTGCATATTGGTGCATCCATTTGCCCTGTAGTAGGTCCATTTTGCTGATCAACCAAAGAGCAACCCCAAGCACAAGGTGGAGAAGTTGAAGGTTGTAAACACACCTTCTAGGTTTTTTCTACCAATATCACCAGTCAGATTGGTTGTTTTATATGACAATGATGATGAAGTCACCCTAGCAACTCAATTTGTTGAACCATATACCTAAACATCAAGGAAAGGTGATATATCTACTCTAGATATGATCAACACACCCATTCCCAAGAACGCATAAAAAATTACAACAAAAACTCTATCAAATGGTATACAAACCCCGTGTCCCGTACCAAAGCCATCTAGCCCTGATACATCTAGAGTCAAGATTCATGAAGTTAAAGGAAACACTAAATAAGATACATGTTGACATTCCTTTCCTTGACGCTCTGGCAAAAATTCCCTCCTAGAACAAATTCTTCATAGCTCTCCTCACTAGAAAGTACCTACAAAGGAGTTCGAGAATTTGAAACTAGCACGAACAACATCTGACATCATCTACAACAAGATGCCCATTAAACTTGAAAATCTGGGATCCTTTGACATCTCTTTCTTTGTTTGGGATTCCACATGACAAAATGGTCTAGCTGACCTTGGGGAAATCATTTCTATTACGCCTTACAAATTGTAAGAAAGACTAGGCTTCACCATTGTCATCCTTCCTACTGGAATCATGATTCAAATTGATGATTCTTCTATGACCACCCCTATGATTTGGCTCCCACTATGATTTGGCTCCCCTATACAAGACATACATGTTACATTTGGTCACAAATCTTAATACCCCTATGATTTTGTAATCATGGATATCAAGGAGGATCTTCGATACCACCTCATATTTGGATCCCACTCCTTACAACTACCAATTTCTTAATTGATGTTGAAGTATGAATCTTGACATTAAGGCTTAGGTAAGACACAATTGACTTCAATGTTTTTGAGAGTCTCAAAGATCCCTATTTCCAAGAATAAGGCTTCCTCATCGATTGCATTGACAAGATGGAGAAATTGCACAGTCGCCCACCTTTGAAGACCCTCTCGAGGCAATGCTCATTGACACTACTACCCACGAGCTGAATGATGATCATGTGGAGCAGATTCTTTTTCACCTAGACAACATTGAATAAAACCCTGAGGTTGAGTTTGTAGAGATTAAATCTTCATCCATCATTTAAGAATAATACAAGGAGCCCATTTTGCTATAGATGAATTTTCTACCCAAGGGATAAAATATGTCTCCCTAAATGAGAAAAAGGTCTGCCTAGTCATTGTCAATTTAGATCTCTTAACTGAGCTAGAAGATAGGTTGTTGAAAGAACTAAGAAAGTGGCAGAAGCCATTAGGCTGTAAAATGACTGACCTAACTGGGATAAGGCAATCCCTATGCATGCACATAAACAATATGGTTGATGACTACAAGCCCTTCATAGAGACTCGACATAAGCTAAATCCCATCATGAAGGAATATGTGCATAAGGAAGTAATAAAGCTATTGCTTTGTGGGGTCATCTATCCCATTTTTTATTCACCAAGGGTGAGTTTAGTGCAATTATTTTCAAAGAAGGGAGGCACACAAGTTTTTTTGAACAAGAATAGTGAGCTTATCCCCACCCACACTATAACTGGGTGTCACATGGACATCAACTATCATAAGCTCAATAGTGCAACTTGGAAGGACCACTTCCCACTTCCTTTTCTTGATCAAGTCCTAAAGACTTTCACACCAAGATGACTTTTGTTACTTGCATCGATATTTTGGCTTCTACCATATACCCATCCACCCTAGTAGTTACAAAAATACTACCTTAATGTACCCCTTTTGCATGTATGCCTTCCGTTGGTTGCCTTCAGACTATGGAATGCACCTACCATTTTTTAATGATATATGTCTGCCATTTTCATTGGCATGACTGATACAATAATGGAAATCTTCATGGATGGCTTCTTAGTCCATGAAGATTATTTTGCTACATGCCTAAACCATCTTTCCCCAGTTCTAGAACATTTTGAAGAAGTACATGTAGGGCTTAATTGGAAAAAATGCAACTTCATGATGAAGGAAGGCATTGATATAGGACATTGTGTTAGCTACAAAGGCATTGAGGTTGACAAGGCTATGATAGAAGTGATTGCCACATTATATCCTTTAAATACCATCAAGGAAGTTTGAGAATTTTTGGGACACAATGTATTCTTAGGAGGTTCTATCATGACTTTAGCAAGATCACTAAACCTTTGACAAATCTTCTCTAGAAGGATGTGGACTTCATTTTTGACTCTGACTATATGAAGAGCTTAAACACACTAAATGAATCTCTCATCTCTACCCAATCTTTCATTCTCCGGATTAGTATCTTGCTTTTGAGATCATGTGTGATGCTAGTGATTATGACGTAGGTGCATATCTAGGGTAACACATCAATAAGAAGCATCATGTCATCTACTATGTCAGTAAGACGATGGACGATGCATAAAAGAAGTACACAACCATTGAAAAAGGAGCTCCTAGCCATTTTTTATACCTTAAACAAAATTTTCTCCTATTTAAAATTCTCTCAAGTGATTTTCTATATTGATCATGTTGCTATCAAGTATTGAATGCCAAAGAAGGATGCAAAGCCAAAGATGATCATATGGATCTAATTAATTCAAGAGTTTGATTGAGAAATCAAGGACAATAAGAGAAATGAAAATATTGTTGTTGATCATCTTATTCTATTGCACATACAGAATAGTAACATAGCCTCTATATATGATTCCTTGCCTAACAACCACTTACTGAAGGTATCTACATTTATTGTGTCGTATCCTAACTTTGGAAACTACCTTGTTGCGGGTCTTCTTTGTCCATATTGCACGGGGAGACAAAAGAAGAAGTTCATTTTTGAAATCCTTTGTTACTATTGGGATGAGTTTTATCTATTTAAGTTGTGTTTAAACGACCTCTATCATCAGTGATCTCTAAAGAGGAAGCTCCTCTTATTCTTAATCAATGTCATTTTGACCAACCAAATACACATGAGCTCCAAAAAGGATTCCTTCAAGGCCCTTCAATGTGGGTTCTTCTTCCCCTCTATATTCAAAGATGCTCACCTCTATGTCAATTATTGTGACCAATGTTAGAGATCCAAAAATATTTTAAAGATGGATGAGATACCACTCAATCTTTGGTAAAAAGTCAAGATTTTTGACATATGGCATGTGAATTGCATGGGTATGTTTCTCTACTCCTACATCTTCTCCTACATCCTTTTAGCTACTAATTATGTTTCTAAATGGGTCAAATGTGCCCCCATAATTGTAACAACTCCAAATAAGTCATCAACTTTTCAAACATATTATCTTCCCATGATTTCCTTAACACCATCACTTCTAATTAAGGATATCATTACCTAGATCATAGATTTAAAGTGCTCATTCACAAGTATGATGTCTCTCACATGGTGGCTACTTCATGTCACCTATAGATGAGTGGTCAAGTGGAAGTCTCTATTTGCCAAATCAAAGCCATTATTGAGAAGACATTAAAATAGACAAGATAGGATTGGGTTTACAAGTTGAATTACACATTATGAGCCTACATAACTACTTACAAAACCCCACTAGTAACTTCAACTTTTAAACTAAGTTTATTGTAAGTCTTATCATTGACCAATGGATCTTGAACAAAAAGCTCGTTGGATCATCAAACAACTCAACTTTGAAATCCATACAGTAAAATAAAATCATTTGCTTCAACTACAAAAATTAGAAGAGATGCGAGTGAAAACATACGAGAATGCACACATTTATAAGGAGCTAAAAAATATGTTGAACACAAAAGATCTATAGGTTGGAGATCAAATTTCATTGCACAATTCTTGTCTCTGCCTTTTCCCAAGATAGCTCAGACCCGATGGTCAGGGCCATTCATCATCATGCAAATCTTTCCTCATGAAGCTATTACAATTTAGAGTGAGATGACTAGTGAATTTATATTTAATGGCCAAAATTTAAAAATATACTTCACAATAATTGATATGTAGACCAACCAATACCTCTCACTCCTTCCCTTAGCATATCATGATTGAACTTCTAGCATCGTGTCATTGACGTTGAAAAGTCACTCCTCGGGAGGTGACTTGAGTGTTTATTTCATTTTTTAGTTGTTTTTCATATTTTCATTTTGGTTTGTTAATGAATCCAATGACAAGATCATAAGTTATTAAAAAACTGATTATTGGTGAATGACTTTTTCTAAATGGAGAGTAGCCATAGCTTGTGGCCCAACTAAAAATGTTCTTCCCTCCATCTAGAATTTAGTGGTTGCTTGGGTACGAGCATATATCTCACCCTTGGGTGGAGGGTGGGTGGTATGTATTTTAATCCCTACCCACACCTATCAGTTTGTAACTTATAATCTCATCACTTCATTTCAACATTGCATTTTTATTAATACTTTTAAACTTTTTCTTTTCTAGAGTAATAAAAATTATTATCTAGACAATTTAGATTCATTTTTTTTGTCAGCATCTATATATGTAATCATAAATTGACTCCCCTTACTCAAATAAAACCTCATAATGACCCATTTTAAATAAATTAGTGGGTAGAAATCACCCTATGTGGCCCAAAAATCCAATTCATGTTTTCCTAGAAAAGATAGTAACTATTTGATGAACTGATAGGGTTCAACAACATTGTTCTTCTATATAACTAACAAAAAAAAATCATGGAATCATCACTTACCTTATTAGGTTACTATTTGATCATAGTGAGACTAGGAGAATAACTCAATGCACCAGACTATAAATCAAGTTGCATGCTGATCTAACCCCTTTTTTACACTTCTTATTCCATCTTCTTACCTTCCATCTGTCAAAAAGAAAATAAAAAGCCATAAAAGTTGCAGACTCCAAATTTAAGGTGGAACACCTGCTCCCTACTATATCCTCTTCTTCCATACATCTCTTCATGTAATTGAGGCATACCACCAAGAAAAGATGCTAATTGAACAAAAAGAAAAAGAAACATTGCAAAATATGGACCTCCACAAATATATGCAAAGTCAACTCAAATTGAGGAGATATTAGCATCTTCCTTCTGCACACCCTTCTCACCATTTCCTACCCAGGGATGAAATGAATGTTTCACTTTGATATCCTTTTCATGCACGATCATATGCATACTTGTTGTTTGTGGGATTCCATGATCTTTCATGAAAACCTTTAGATGTGCATGTTATTGGGGATAGTGGTGAGGAAGTTTTTTAGGAAGAAATATTGGATACAAAGATATCGATAGATCATTTTGTGATCTTAGGAAGTTGGGAAACTTAGTCATATCAAGTGGTTGGGAAATGAGCATGATGTGAAGGTGAGGCAATCACATGGGTTGAAAGTATTTATTTGGCGATTGTTTTGATTTTTTGCTACTCAAGGATGAGAAACATTTAAGTTTGGGGTTATTTTATGAATGCATATTTGTCCTACTTTTATTTTCATTTCATTTTAGGTTTATATTCAATTCCCTCATTTTAGAACTAACTTTCATTTAAGTTTTCTTAATTTTATGATAATTTTGGAA
This sequence comes from Alisma plantago-aquatica, assembly GCA_963693085.1. NCBI lineage: Eukaryota > Viridiplantae > Streptophyta > Magnoliopsida > Alismatales > Alismataceae > Alisma > Alisma plantago-aquatica. Next base: position 787,550,382 of record OY856412.1, read on the forward strand.
TTTTATCCAAATCCCTAGTTTTCATGGTAGGTTTTGAATTTCATTCTTGTGCACCATTGTAGAAGATGGTGGTATCACCCTGTGCCCAAGCATCGATGATTCACCCTATGTTTACCTACCAATGCCTGATGCATGGTCAGTGGCAATAATCCAATGATTTATGGTTAGATGATCGACCTAGCATTGAGAACTAGTGCATGATCCTCCTATGGAAATACTACTCTAACACTCTGATGCCCGTCCTATTCTGACCTCCGAAGAAAGTCATGCATCATGCACCGAAGAACACCTAATATTTACCAATTGGCAAGCAACCTTCTAACCCAGTGATGGCTTGGTGGATTCCATCCCTATAGTAAAAATACTGCACCAACCCTCAGACAAGTGCCTTGAAAAAGTACCAGTGCCCATGCTACACTCTTCACTCCAAGGACTGGGTAGACCTCAATCACAAATGGAGTTATTGTCTCTCCAAACTGATGAGTAGTAAAATTCTATCCTATGTTGCTTGACCAAAAACCAACCCTTAATGAAGACACTGCACTTGACCCTGATGGAGTCCTACCATTCCATATTTTAATGAGACTCTATCTTTCTCCTGTCTCTGACCCTTTGCATCTGTGGTAGCTAAGACTTAAGTTTGAAGTAGTTTAGAAGGCTTCCAAATGCTAACCCTTGCCTATAAATACAAGGCCACTCCAAAAGGTTTTCCTCAGATGTCGAAAAACTGCCAAAATCAATTCTAAGTGAAATACTCCAATTTTGTTGAACATCGCGATCAATTTATTTTGTAGGTTGACCAACTGATGAGATATCAACCTCCACCAAGACTTCAAGGTCCTGACTACAAAAGAAGCAAGATCAAAGACATCCTTTTCCATCAATCCATTATCATCCTTCACCTTCTTCACCTCCATAACAACAGATAATGTCCACAAGGAAGAGAGATCAACAACTTCCAATCCATCTCTGACAAATGTCAAGGGGTGTTCTTGTTGTTTGTTAGATACCTTCATCCCTCAGCCTGAAGAACCACTTATTTACACTAAAACTGTGATTTCTTCTTCTACTATGATGATGACTTTCTCTCTCTTTTTCCTTGTTAAACTTGTTATTGTCACTATGAGTAAGTATTCCTCTCATTAGGGTGTTGGGAATAGCACCGATACCCAATTTTGTTCTCTTCAGTTCATCTAATATTGTGTGAACAATTATGTCTAGAATTAACCATTTTATGCATGTATTCTTTCCTAGTCATTAACTTTACATGTTTACCAGTCTTGTGTGTAGAGAACATTGAACCTAGGATCTAAGATGTTGATCAATTCTCGATTAACCCTTGATGAGAATGTTGGGTAGGTGTTTTCTAAGGTGATATATGTATGATCTATAGACAACACGACAGTGAGCTCGAAGTGATATTTGTCTGGATTTTAATCCTAACATTGAAAGAGGGATCTACCATGACTCAAAATATTTATTTTCAATCTTGTAATGATACAACAAGAGAGTTAATCACAGGTAGCATTGGTGAAATTCATCCAACCTAGTGTTTCCATCCATCTAATATATACAAATTTAATCAAGACATTTTAGTATTGAAATCTTAGAGTAATCAATTGTCTTTGTATTAAGTGCTAGTTCTTGAATGGTTACCTTGATCAAATAATTCTTAAATATGTTGTCGTTTAGGTTCACTCCTAAACTATAATATAATAAGACTTGTCTACTTGCAGGTGGTGATTATTGTACTTATTAGAGGTAAAAATCTATGGACTTCTTCCTAGGTGATTTTTCCCACACAATAGAAACCACATCATTACCATAAATATATGAAGTTGGAAACCCATGAGGATAGACTTGGTTTATTGGACGGTTATAAGTTAGATCCTATGAGATGTGATGACATGATGAAGAAGGAGGACCTATTTCTTTAAGAGGATAGAACACCACATATTTCCCGAGAAGCAACAATATATGGTATAGAATGAGAAAACCTTTATTTGAGATGATTCAAAACGAATACAAGGCACTCTCTTTTACTGATAAGAGAGTAAGTGAGAAATAAAAGTAGGCGATATGGGATGAAAAAAAGGCTAAAGACAAGACAAGTCTAAAGCATACATGAAACATAAAGTAGTAAAGCCTATATACTAATACTCCCCTTCAAGATGGATCATAGATGTCAACATTTCCAGCTTGTCCACCAGTGTAGTAGTAACTTGGTCTTCAATTTGAAGCTAAGGAGTACAAATGAGATAAGAGAGGGAAGATTACCAAATGGAGTGGCAATCCACTTCAATATGCTTGGTGCACTCATAAAAAGTAGGATTGCTGAAAATAAATATGGAGGCTTTGTTGTCGTAGTACACAAGAAGATGATTAGCATTAGAGATGTCAAATTCAATGAGGAGTCCCTGGACCCACATCAATTCACAAGTTGTATGAGCCATAGATCTATATTATGCTTCAACACTAGATTAAGCAACCCCAAACTGCTTCTTACTCTGCTAGGTAACTAGGTTGTCTCTAATAAAGATATAATAGCTAGAGGTAGATTTCTATCACATCTACTACCAAAATAATCAGAATTGGAATATCTAGTGAGTTTGCAGTCCTCGTGTCTTTGATACAACAATCCTTTCCATGAAGAACTTTTAATACATTTAAGGATGTGACATACAACATCACTGTGACATTGATGATATTTGTCCAGCTATCAAATGACAAGTCCAACAACTGAAGCAGTGTCATCTCTAGTAACATTCATATGTATAAGTTTACCAACCAATCTTTTGTATCAGTGGTTATCAAGAAAGGGTGGTGAGGATTCATCATGCCATTTTGTATTGGGATCTAGAGGATTCTAGCAGGTTTAGAATCAAACATGCATTTTTCTTACAGAAGATTTAGAACATATTTGCATTGTGAAAGATAGATGCCTGAAGAATACCTAGAAACTTTAATTACCAAGAAATATGTAAGTTGCTAAGATATTTTGTATCAAAATTTTGTTGTAGATACCATTTAGTAGCTTGAATGCTTTCTTTATCACTACCATACAAAATGATGTCATCCACATACACAATAAGAATAACAAGCCCCTAATGAGTTTTTCTTATAAAAATTGAATGATCAGAATGTGAGAGTTGAAAGTTAAATTTAAGATGTATCTGGCTCAACTTATCAAGCCACACTCTTGGGATTTCTTTCAGGCCATAAATTTCTTTCCTAACTCCACAAATTTTAGAGCTCTCCCCTTTAGTAATAAATCTAGGTGGTTGTTTCATGTAGACTTCTTCATATAAGTCTCCATATAGAAAAACATTTTTAACATCAAGTTGGGAAAGAGGCCAATCTTTTTTCACAACAACTGATATAAGCACACATAAAGAGTTAAGTATAAAAAATGGAGAAAAGGTTTCAAAGTAAACTACCCCATATGTTTGAGTATATGATTTTTGAATACATGTACTTTCAGTCTTTCAATCAAGCCATCTGATTGGAATTTGTTAGTGAATATGCACCACCACCCAATAGTAGGGAATTTATGAGGGAGATCAAATAGATCCCATGTCTTGCGATGATGAAGAACATTCATTGAAGCTTCCATAGCTTGTCACCAATAGGATTTTTAAAAGATTTCATAACAATGTTTGGTATAGAGATAGTCGAGATAGCAATACTAAAATAGGAAAAACTAGCACCTAGATTAGTATTAGAGCAATAATTACTAATTGGGTGTTGAGTGTAGGAGAAAACACATTTCTGTTTACTAATGGGAAGATGTAGATCATAAGTCACCTGGGAGATGTTGTGATCAACCGACAAAGAAGGAGTTGGTTTTGAAGGAGCCATAGAGGGGACTGTAAATTGGGGTCTTTTTAGTGGAGGAGTAGTAACCTCACTTCATTAGGAGATTCATTTTCCACAACTTCAGGTAGTGGAGTAGGGTCAAGTAGGTCACTATATAAGGAAGACCCTTGCTTAGAGTAGTAAGGTAGGTGTTAAAAAAAGACCACATCAACACTAACAAACCATTGTCGATTGGCAGGATAATAACACTGATATCCTTTTCAAGTTCTATATTATCCAAGAAAGACACACTTAGTGAAGCATGAGTCAAGTTCATATATCTTGAGGAAAAGATTCTTGACAAAAAGTGTTTCAAAATATGTGTGAAGGTACCTAAAAAAGAGATGCATCAATATATAAAATATTATAAGGTACTTGATTGTTTAGTATTGACAAGGGCATATAGTTAATTAAGTAGCACCCAGTGGATAAAGCCTCAAGCCAAAAAAGTATCAGGAACATGATAGTGAAAAAGAATAGAACATGCTATGTCAATAAGATGACAATTTTTATCTTTTGGATACACCATTTTGTTGTGGTGTGTAAGAGAAGGATGTCAAATGAATGGTACCATGAGTGTTACAAAAGTGAGAAACTAAAATTTGCAAATATTCCAAGGCATTGTCAGTTCTAAAAATATTGATAGCTTTATTGATCTGATTTTGAATTTTGGTGAACAATGTAGTAATCATTTTGAGAATATTACTACGTTCTGTTGGTAGAAAAGGCCAACTTGTCTGTGAAAAATCATCAATAGAAGTTACAAAATAACAAAATCCTGAATGGCTAGTCATTGATCAAGGGCCCCATATATCAATGTGAACAATATCAAAGAGAGTTTTAGAACTGATCTCCTTTTCCTAGAAAAACACCATCTTATTTTGTTTTCTAAAATTGACTAGATTGACATGCAAATTTTTTATCATGTATGTCAGGAAATAAACATCATAATTTAGTAGCAGGAGGATGTCCCAAATAGTAGTGCCGTTGTAGTCCAATCACAAAAGATGATATCAGAGCAACAACAGATTGTGACCCATCCAAGTAGTACAGTCAGTTATGTCCCTCATGACCTGAACCAATTCTTGTCTTTGTGTGGAGGTCCTGATACACAAAACCTTTGGGATCAAAAGTGATTGAACATTGAAGGCTCTTAATAGTTCTATTGACAGATAAAAGATTTAGTAGAAATCTTGTAACATATAAGACTAAAATTTATTGTAGTCTTTTAGATAGAGATATAGATCCAATTCCATTTACTATAGACTAAGTTCCATCAGCCACTATCATAGGAGGTACTCAACTCATTTCCAACAATGCAGTAAAAAAATCAAAACAAATAGATGTATGAGCAAATACTCCCGATTGAATGACACATTTATTTTCACCATAAGTAGTAGGAATTGCAAGTAAAGCAAGAAAGACCTTTGTCTTGAGTAGGTGTTTGTGAGGATAGATAAGCTTGAAGGAGTTTTCAAACTCTTAGTGAATCCATTGAACTGTGGGATGAGTAAAACTTAAGCAGTAGCATTCAAATGTTCACAAGCATCATAGGAGACCTGGTTAGCCCATGAAGGTGCACCTGCTTTTCCCAGTAGCATTATTCATTATGGTTTGTGTGGTCATAGAATGTGCAGAAGAAATTATCAGTACGAAGTTGGTGTTGGCCTCGTTCAGGGCAAGGAGGAGGACCACATCTAGGAGAAGTATATGCACGAACAACACAACCGCAACCACATCCACATCCTTGACGAGATTCATGGGATCATAAGGCAAGAATCAAGTGATAAGAAGAAGTAGCAGGTAGTGAAGACATGGAAGGAAGGTGTTGAACACACTTGAGAACATACCTTAGTGTGTTTGTAAGGGATCACTGGATAAAATCTGGTTGACAACACTAGAGAAAGACTGAGGAGTCCAACATGGAACTGAGCTAATTGAAGTTTGTTTTTTTGCCTCTAAACTTCTTTAATGTTGGAAAAAAGAGGATGGTATAATTTGTATTCATCCCAGAGTGACAATCATTAGTTGTAGTAGTCTTATATAGATCCATCAGTCACATACTCCCTTTTTATCAAACTCGTTTTAGATCTCAAGGACCTTGTTTGGAGTTTGTTAATGATAGACAACATGGGATAGTTGATCCTAGATGGCTTTGGCATTTTGAAGGAAAAGGAGAGATTGAATAATCTCTAGTTTGGCACTATTCACCATCCACGTCGTAACTTCAGAATCATCTTTGGACCATAGAGTGTAGGCTTGCTTGGTTTTTTCATAAGATGTAGCATTGAGAGGGATTTTAGCATCAATAGAGATATTGGAATAATGACATTGGGCTTTGACATATAGTTTGAAAGATGTAGACTAAAAATGATAGTTTGAGCCATCAAGTTTCACGGTCATAGCACACACAGACAAAGGACGATCAATAGTTTCCATAGAAGCCGCAATGATAATGTGTTCAAAGAATAATAAGTAGCGGCAGAAGTAGAAGATCTAGATTAGAATATTTGAAAAACCCACATAGGGGTAGTAGATAACACTAGTAGACAAGGATCAATAGATCTAAGTGTTTCATTTTGTGGGATAGAACAGACAGTGGAAACAATTTTTTTTATCTAAATACAAACCCATAACCAGCAAATCGCATCAACAACTATGCAATAGGAAAGATGGTTTAGCAAGATATACCTAGTCCTGAGGCTTGGTCAATGACAATACCTCACAGCTAGTGTGGTCTTCAACCACCTAGTCTTCGAAGACCTCTATGAAGCTCCTGGTGTAGACTCGAACTGCGGTTTACGATTGTCCTCCTGAGAAGCAAAAATCTCCCAACTCTATAGATAGTCCACATGGACTACTGAGAACTCTAGTCATCCTAAGATGGATAGACTAGAAGGATTCATCCCCTTCTATCAGTGAACTAGTCACCGACACACTCTCCCACCACCAGTCACTTTTCTACAGTTGTCTTTCCCTCATTGTTCCTCCCTAGACGAGTAGAACTTGCTTGGACTCTCTCGATTACCACAACCAGAGAGGACAACAACTTTACAGAGGAACTGATGTTCTGAGTTGTGTATTCTGAGAATACCCATGTACCCCTCTATTTATAGTAGAGGGCAGGGTCAGGGTTCCCAGTCTGTGCGGGAGTAGAAGGGTCTAGATTTTCTATGAACTGATTATACTGTGGCAGATGAACTAGTCATTTCATAACTCAACCGGTCATTTGGGCAAGTGAGCCGATCGGTTCACTTTTGAATCGGTCAGTTGGGAGTGTGAACCGGTCGGTTCACTAAGTGAACCGATCATTTCACTTCCCAAAATTTCCCACAATTGACTTTCCATATTCATTTCTAATTAATGCAAAGATTAGTTCTTGTCCCAATCAAATTGAACAAGTGAAATGAAAATCTTTTTTCACAAACCGGGAAACCCAACACCTACTCAGTTGGTCAATGTGAACCGATCAGTTCACTAGTGTGAACCAATAATCTAACTGACCATGAGCCGATCGGTTCACCTAGTGAACCGGTCAGTTGGTGGTCCAGTTTGTGTAGAGCTCAGTCAATGCAGTTCTCAATCAATCTGACACTCTAATCAATTGGTTTAACACTTGAACTTGATGATTCTGAGTCAAGTCTATTGATTGAATGTTTAATTGAGTACCTAAACACTTTAGTAATTAATCTAAACATCATTCATGGATAAACTCCTCTTCCAGGTTAATCCTATGTGTGTGACCCTATAGGTTCCATTTCACGTTGGCAGTGAATGTCCATAACTAACTTATGACTTCACAAGCAAAGAGCAGTGCCTAGTCGTACATCAATGCTACCCAAGTGAAGAGGAAAGTTGGAGAATAGCTTTCAACCTACAATCTATTATTGGTGTTGCAGTGAATGTATAGTCCATTTGTTACTAATATCCAGATTGAACTTGAGGCATGGACGTGTCTTCATCTACAAACATTCAATCCATGTTTCTTGAACCAGAGCAGACTATCTGAGATATATGCAAGCTTAATATCATATATTGACTCGCATGTACATGGCCATTTCTTTCTCAGTCTCGCTTATCAAGTGGACATGATATCAGACTCCCTTAGGAGGGACAAATTCCATATCTATCACTCATAGTCAAAACCCCATGTGTCAAAGCCACCCAATCATCACCTTTATAACAATCCATATTTTAGGACTGCATTTGATGATGTCAAATTGTACCCAACCACATGTGATGAGTGTAGTGATTTCAGGTATAAGAACCACAATCACCACTAATATTATAAGAGATGATCCTGACTAACCAAGTGTGGTTTCCATGCATCACTCTTACGGTGGGTCTGTTTGATACACTATTCTATAACTTGTAATTGTGTTCTTGGTTTGATATCATATATCATGACTGATGAGATTCTATCATCAACCAAAACACACTCTAGTATTCTGTGTTATTGATGTCTATGGTTATTTCTACAATAACAACTGACTAGGGACATTAGTGAGAATGTACATACTCTTAACATCCATATGATCTCATTGTTCAAGTCACGTACTTGAAGACATACATCATTGAGTTTTGTCATTCTCTAGACATCTATCATGTAATACTATTATCTCAAAAATAGTTAAAACATATTGATAGAAATTGCCTTTATTATTATTCAAATCATTTACAAAGTATGCCATTACAATCATCATATGGCTGGCTCTATGGGCATACATACCAATAGACTCCCACTTGCACTTAGAGCCAATCAACCATGAACCTCAGTGCTTGTGATCTAGCATGACCATCATGCTTCTTCTATGAAAGTGCCTTAGTCAAGGGATCATCAATATTGTCTTCGGTTGGTACTCTACAAATCTTCACATCTCCTCGCTGTACGATCTCACGTATGAGATGGAAGCACCACTCTATGTGCTTGGACCGCTGTTGTGATATGGGTTCTTTAGCTCATACAATAGCTCCATTGTTTTCACAGTAAAGCTCAATTGCATCACAGATGCTAGGAACCACCCCATGTTCATAAATGAACTTCTTGATCCACACAACCTCCTTTTCCGCATGGGATGCAACAATATACTCAGCCTCTATCGTAGAATATGCAAATGTCTCTTGCTTGGAACTTTTCTAGCTCACAACTCTGTTGTTAAGGCAAAACACAAATCCTAACTGTGATCTGTAATAATCTTTATCAGTTTGGAAGCTTGCATTGGTGTAACCCTTTACCACCAACTCTTCCTCACCTCCGTAGATGAGGAACTGATCCTTAGTCCTTATTTAGTACTTTAGGATGTTTTTTACGACGGTCCAATGGGCATCTCTGGGATCTGATTGGTATCTGCTCATCATGTTGAGTGCACACAAGACATTGGGATGGGTGCACAACATTGCATACATGATGGATCTAATTGTTGTTTCATATGGAATCCCACTCATGCATTCCCTCTCTTTACAAGATTTGGGACATTGAGATCTAGAGACGGGAACTCCATGAACCATGGGTATGTCTCCTCTCTTTGAGTTCTCCATGCTGAACCTCTTCGACACTTTGTCAATGTATGTTCTTTGACTTAGTCCAAGAAGCCTTCTGGATCTATCTCTATAGATATTGATTCCTAAGATATAGGATGCTTCTCCCAAATCTTTCATTGAGAATGTATTTCCAAGCCATGTATTTACCTTATTTTGTAAAGTAGGGATGTCATTCCCCATCATAAGTATGTCATCCACATATAATATGAGGAATGTAGTCATGCTCCCACTAACCTTCTTGTACATACAAGGCTCATCTTTATTTTTACTAAAGCCAAACTCTTTGACTACTTTGTCAAATCAAATATTCCAGCTCTGAGATGCTTGCTTCAATCCATAGATTGACCTTTCTAGCTTACAAACTTTATTTGCATCCTTTGGATTTATAAAATCTTCAGGTTGTGTCATGTACACATCCACGACAAGATTCCCTTTAAGAAATGCAGTTTTAACATCCATCTGCCAAATATCATAGTCATAGTAGGCTGCAATAACAAGCATGATCTTGATGGACTTAATCATGTCAACTGGTGAAAAAGTTTTGTCATAGTCAACACCTTGAACTTGTCTGAAACATTTGCAACCAATTTGCCTTTATAAGTTTGCACATTTCCATCCATGTCAGTCTTCTTCTCGAAGACCTACTTTCACCCAATGGGTTTTACCCCTTCAGGTGGATCCATCAAGGTCCATACCTTGTTGGTATACATGGATTCCATCTCAGATCTCATGACCTCAAGCCATTTCTTAGAATTTGGTCCATGCATAGCTTCTAGATAGGTAGTTGGCTCATCATCTATGACCATCTCACTTCCTTCTTGAGTCACAAGATATCTAAATCTTTCAGGCTCAAGGTTCCCTAGATATCGATCTTTATGTTCCCTAGATATCGATCTTTATGGAGTCCCGATATCGATCTTTATGGAGTCTAGATATGTGATTCTCATTTATGTTCCCTAGATGACAATGCCATAGGTATGTTTTGTTTAAGTCATAGAATTTTTGTCTTTTGGTGTTTACGTTGTATACTCTTGTTTATAGATCTATCAAATATAGACCATAAGACATTGGGGCACTACCATAAAAGATCCCATCTTTAGAAATGGATCATTTTCCATTCTTAATAAGAAATTCAAATCCATCCTTGTCCAAACAAGATACATAAATGATATTCCTATTAATGGCAGGTACATAGTAATAGTTCTATAACTCTATTATTAGACCACTTGGTAGAGATAACTAATAGGTTCCTATTGCACTGGTAGCAACTCTTACTCCATTAGCAACACATAGTTCAACCTCACCTTTTGCTAAAGGCCTACATCTTTTCAGATCCTTCACATTTTAACAAATGTGCGATCCACATCCAGTATCAAGTACCCATGACAAAGAAGTAGTAAAGTTAATCTCAATTATGTATACATCTAAAGTAGAGATCTCTATCCCTTGCTTCATCTTCCTTGATTCCCTTAATCCTCTCCATATTTTCAGTGCAGAAGACTTGGACTTCAACTTAGCGGGAGAACGCTTCTCTGCCTCACATGTGTCCTTGGACTCCATTCCACTGATCACTATCATGGAAATATCCTTCTTCTTTTATGCCTCAAACAACACCTTAAGCATACATAGAGAGGATTCTATAGGCTCTGGTATCTTAGGAATAAGCAGAACACTTCTCATAGTCCTTAACTAGTTATGGAATTTTATCTCAATTAAATTGTCCGATTTCCATGATGATTTCTTTGCCATTTGAATCTACAAGAGAAAACATTTGCATTTTGTCAAAATTCCTTTTGATTTATTTGAATAAAGTTGATGATAATTAATTAGGAATTTAATTAATTATTGATCCCACTATTTTTATCAAATTGATAGCCCTCACCATCAATTCAGAAGAATATTACAATGTACAACCTTCTAGTGAGCCAAGATCCAAAACAATTGAGTTATTACTCGGCCAACGCCAGCGTCCATAATCAATTATTAAGGTAGGTAACATTTACGAATTACATCTTATGCAATTCTTGGATATATGATATGTACAACTCTTTGCCATAGTCACATCCATGCCTCTAAGTTCTTAATCTCATTAAGACCACTTTGTTAATCCTGACTCAAAATCCAACATGATAGGAGTGCACCCCGCTTGGCGGGCCCACACAACTACCATCACACTTCTATGAGATAGACAACGCACCACCCTTGGGATGCCCATGCTTATCGATCAAGCTTTTCATGTGTGCTTCTTATGGAAAGCATCTAAGACTTAATATTATATTGAGGGGTTTGGTATATATATATATATATATATATACACACACACACACACACACACACATATCCAATCACCACATATGTAGTACATATCATATACATGCTATATCCTAGAAGAAAACATGAGAAGCGATAAAGCAATGATTATGGCCATCCTATTTGTAATTCCTTGAGCCATAAGGAATTATGGTCATCTAGGTCTACATCACATGCAACAACTTGTTGTTGATGAAGATCTGTGCTTGGGCCGTTCTGAGTTGATCATTTCATCCTATGACTGATCGGCTCGCCTCCTGGCTGGTCAGTTGGTTGTCACCAACCGATCGTCTGGCTCGTTCAGACGGTCGATTTGTCAGGTCGCCGTGCTCCTTGTCAATCTACCAAATGCTCATCTCACACCATTATCTGGTCATATCACTCGTCTGGGTGTCCACCGTTCTTCGACATAACATGAAATAAAACTATCCTACTTTTACATGTATCCTTTGGAAACCTCGAGTTACATTTGGGGGGGAACAAAGGTAGAAGAGAAGTCACGACTTATCTCAAGTTACATTCGAAATAGAAGAAAGGACTCTGTACATAGACTGAGATAGAAACAACCACAGCCAACCAAGCACACACATAGGGGTTTATAGGCCATAACCATGCTACACATCCACCATCAAAACTATTTTAGGGCGACGCGTATTGATTGCATATATATACCATATCATATATGTATATTGGGATTTGTGGTGCTTAATCGGATATGCACATTATCCAATTAAAGTATTCACATCATATGCAATAAATAAATGGAGATAAACCAAAATCCGACCATATTGATTATTCCTACCACTATTGGGTTTTGTGGGACAGAACATGCAGTGGAAATAATTTTTTTATTTAACCACAAATCCATATCCAACAGATCACATCAACAACTATGCAATAGGAAAGATGGTTTAGTGAGATATACCTGGTCCCAAGGCTTTCTCAGTGAAAATACCTCATAGCTAGTGCAGTCTTCAACCACCTAGTCTTCGACAGTGTCTATGTAGCTCTGGTGTAGACCCAGACTCTGTTGACGGTCTTCCTCCTGAGCGGCATAAATCTCCCACCTCTATAGATAGTCCACACGGACTACTGGGAACTCTAGTCATCCTGAGAGGGATAGAATAGAAGGAGTCATCCCCTTCTATAGGAGTACTAGTCACCGATACACTCTCCCACCACCAGTCACTTTTCGACAGTTGTCTTTCCCTCTTTGTTCCTCCCTAGATGGGTAGAACTTACTTGGGCTCTCTTGGTTACCACAACCAGAGAGGACAATGACTTTGTAGAGTAACTGATGCTCTGAGTTGTGTGTTCTGAGAAGCCCCATGTACCCCTCTATTTATAATAGAGGGAAGAGTCAGGGTTCCCAGCCTGTGCGCGAGTAGAAGGGTTCGCATTTTCCATGAACTAATTGTACTGCGGCAGTTGAACTGATCATTTCATAACTCAACCGGTCATTTGGGCAAGTGAGTAAATTGGTTCACTTTTGAATTGGTAAGTTGGGAGTGTGAATCGGTCAGTTCACTAAGTGAACCGATCGTTTCACTTCCCAGACTTGCCCACAATTGACTTTCCTTATTCGTTTCTAATTAATGCAAAGATTAATATTTATCCCAATAAAATTGAACAAGTGAAACGAAAATCTTTCTCAGAAATTGGGAAACCCAACACCTACTTGGTTGGTCAATGTGAACTGATCGACTCACTAGTGTGAACCAGTCATCTCACTAACCATGGCCCAATCGGTTCACCCAGTGAACCGGTTGGTTGGTGGTCCAGTTTGTGCAGAACTCAATCAATACAGTTCTCAATCAATATGACACTCTAATCAATTGGTTCAACACTTGAACTTGATGATTTTGAGTCAAGTCTATTGATTGAATGTTTAATTGAGTACCTAAGCACTGTATTAATCAATCTAGACATAGTTTATGGATAAACCCCTCTTCCAGGTTAATCCTATGTGTGTGACCCTATAGGTTCCATTTGACATTGGCAATGAATGTCCATATCTAACTTATGACTTCACAAGCCAAGAGCGGTGCCTAGTCGCACATCAGTGCTACCCAAGTGAAGAGGAAAGTTGGAGAACAACTTTCAACCTACAATCTATTATTGGTGTTACTGTGAATGTATAGTCCCTTTGTCACTGATATATAGATTGAACTTGAGGCATGGACTTGCCATCCTCTACAAACGTTCAATCCATGTTTCTTGAACCAGAACATACTATTTGGGATATATGCAAGCTAATATCATATATTGATTCGCATGTACATGGCCATGTATTCCTCAGTCTCACTTATCAAGTGGATAAGATATCATACTCCCTTAGGAGGGACAAATTCCTATCTATCACTCATAGTCAAAACCCCATGTGTCAAAGCCACCCAATCATCACCTTTATAAAAATCCATATTTCTGGACTGTACTTGATCATTTCAAAGTGCTACCCAAGTGAAGAGGAAAGTTGGAGAACAACTTTCAACCTACAATCTATTATTGGTGTTACTGTGAATGTATAGTCCCTTTGTCACTGATATATAGATTGAACTTGAGGCATGGACTTGCCATCCTCTACAAACGTTCAATCCATGTTTCTTGAACCAGAACATACTATTTGGGATATATGCAAGCTAATATCATATATTGATTCACATGTACATGGCCATGTATTCCTCAGTCTCACTTATCAAGTGGATAAGATATCATACTCCCTTAGGAGGGACAAATTCCTATCTATCACTCATAGTCAAAACCCCATGTGTCAAAGCCACCCAATCATCACCTTTATAAAAATCCATATTTCTGGACTGTACTTGATCATTTCAAAGTGTACCCAACAACATGTGATGAGTACAATGATTTCAGGTCTAAGAACCACAATCACCACCAATACTATAAGAGATGACCTTGACTAACCAAGTGTGGTTTCCATGCATCACTCTTACGGTGGGTCTGTCCGATACGCTATTCTCTTACATGTATCTGGGTGCTTGGTTTTATATCATATATAATGACTGATGATATTCTATCATTAACCAACACACACTCTAGTCTTCTGTGTTATTGATTTCTATGGTTATTTCCAAAACAACAACTGACTAGGGACATTAGTGAAAATGTACATACTCTTAACATCCGTACAATATCAATGTTCAAGTCACGTACTTGAAGACATATGCCATTGAGTTTTGTCATTCTCTAGACATCTATCATGTAACTATTATCCCAAAAATAGTTAAAACATATATATGAAAATTACCTTTATTATTATTCAAATAATTTACAAAATATGCCATTACAATCATCATATGACTGGCTCTATGGGCATACATACCAACACTAAGAAACCCACATAGGGGTTGTAGAGAGAAGTACCAGATCGAGGTTAGTAAATCTTAGAATCTCACATAGGGGTAGTAGAGAGAAGTGGCATATCTACATCAATAAATTTGAGAATCCCACATAGGGGCAGCAGTGAGCAATAGTGACTCTAGATCAGCTGATCTAAGAAACTTGCATAGGCCAGTAGAGAGAAGAAGGCAATACCTACACCACCATGGTGAGATATTTACTCCACCATGTGGAGTAGGTAGAAAGAAGATATTACTTTTAGGTATTCAACTTGCTATTTTGGAGTTATATGGAAGGGATGAAGAGGAAGAGAGGTCGATGAGGTGGAGGTTGATGGGTTGAAGGTCCATAATGGGTGAAGGTTGGTGAGGTGGATTTCTATGGGGTGAAGGTCGATGGGGTGGAGGTCTATGGGGTGAATTTCGATGAGGGGTGGAGGTTTATGGTGGTGTTGGAAGTTGAGGAGGTAGTAGAGGTCAGTGGTGGAGGTCAATGGGGTGAAATATGGAATGATGGTTGATGGGTGGTGGAATATGAAGAGGTGACAAATGATGGGAGGTCGATGGGTGGTGGAAGTTGAAGAGGTGATGGGAGCTCGATGGGGTGGTAGAAGTTGAAGAGGTGATGGGAGCTCGAAGGGGTGGTAGAAGTTGAAGAGGTGATGGGAGCTCAAAGGGGTGGTAGAAGTTGAAGAGATGAAGGGAAGCTGATGGGTTAATGGTTGATGTGGTTTAGAGGTTGATGGTTGGTGAAGGTCTAATGGTTGGTCGAGGATGATGGGGGTGGTGAAGGTAGATGGGGTGGTCGATGGAAGGGGGACAACAACATATAATTAAGAGGAATCGAACATGTAGGATAGCATACAGAATGAGAAAACCTTTATTTGATGTGTTACAAAACAAATACAAGGCACTCTCTTTTATAGGATAAGAGAATAAGTGAGAAACAAAACTAGGCGATATGGGATAAAAGAAAAGGCTAAAGGCAAGACAAGTCTAAAGCATAAGTGATACATAAAGTAATAAATCCTATACACTAATACATGGTAACAATAGTTAAAGGATCATGAATACAAAGAATACAATTTTAAAAGGACATGCCTCCAACTAGATAATTGGCCAAGGACATATGTCTTGTTTTATTCCACATTGTATCTTCTTCCACACTCGTTTAAGCCAAATTAGCACAAAGACAATTACCAGAAAAAATACCAAAGGAATTCACAAATTTAGAAATTATAACTCAATTCCCTAGATATAACATTAGCAATAAGAGCTCAATAATAATTATCATAAAGTGTATATGAATATTGTAACATACTAGATCTCAGACCCTACCCTGGAAGTTGACATTTTGAACTTAGCCAAACAAAGTTGAAGGTTAGACCTAAATATATGTTTAGTATAACCCCAATGATCTAATGCATGTATAGATAACCTTAATGTAACCTAATGTTCTAACATTAATCTTATGTTTATAATTGATACATAAAATATGCCACATAACTCATTTTGGTGGTAATATGAAGATAAGAAACTTCATCGGATGAATAATTTAGATAATGGGCCATATGACATATCTCATTAAAATAAGTCTTAAAAGTATAAACAAACTTCAAATTTGAAATCTACATATCAAAATTAGCCTACATGTCAAATTTCATCTAATTTGGAAAACCTTGAAATATTAGGATAAGTTTAGGAGAGTGAAAATGAGTAAAAGGCATAAGTAATGAATAATGTGATTATATAAATTCAAAATATGGAAAAAATGGAAAATTCATATTCAAAACATCAAATATAACTTGTGGATAAAGTTTGGTCCAATTTGGATGTTGTTTGTGCAAGTAATGCAATTTTAGGTACATTCTGGACTTTTCTGCAATTTACTGGGAGGTTTTCTTTGCAAATTGTCACATGAATTATAATCTTTATATATTCTCTTACCATTCTCAAGTTTTTAAACCATAGGGAGCCTAGTTGGACCTTGGCTTGAATGTTTTTCTTTCCAAGGACATTTTAGGGATTACTCTCTTTATAAATGAGCTTATCTTTAGAAGCTATCAACTAATGGGGTTATTTCTTTTTTTGGAGGTCGATTGGGATGGCCTATAAATGTCCGTAAACTGACATTTGATATTCAATAAGCCTCTATGAGCTGTCCTCTTGCATGAACATGAAATCCCTAGGCTAAGGACACATGGAAAGCTCCGTGGACACCTCATGCTTGAGTTCTTCCTTATCCATAAAGATTTGCATGTACATAGGGACCCTTAGCATTGGACACATGGAAAGTAACTTGACATCTCATGCTTGACTTCTTCCTTATCCATAAAGGCTTGCATTTCCATGGACACCCTTATACATGACACATGGAAAGTCTCATAGTGTAACATCCCTGACCTGGGTTATAAACTAACCCTAGATGTTTTTCCTAAATATGTAATTAAATACTTGTGATTATTCCCTGGCATGTAATTAAGTTCCCCAGGAACATACAATTTCAATTTTTGTCCTTTTTAAACAAAGTTGTAGTATTGTTTTGTAATGCAGGGACCTATGTGCAAATTACCCAGTTAATGGGTTTAACTTGCAAATTTCACAAGTTAAGATGTTCTTCTGGTAATGAGATATCATATGAGTAAATATGATAAGGTATGATGGATTTCCTAAGCTTGAGCATCAAGATGCAGCTTGTGGAACAATCCTTGTGCTTAAAACCCTAATTTTGGAGTAAAATGCAATTTACCCAAAATGTGGGGTACAACTTGTAAAATACACCTTCTAGAATATCCTTTATGACTCTTGACATCATTTAGGGTAGAAATGATGAAAGGGGTGTTTCAATGAAATAATCAGACAAGAAGAATGATCTTTGTAATAAAATTCACCTAGTATGAGTAAGGAGATCCTTCACATGTGTACCTTAGTTTGTATGTTGGTTTTCCTTACCCTTAAACCTTGAATTTTGATGGACTTTGCTTAAAATTATTATGGTTTGGATGTGCCTTAGAAGGACGGAGGGACCTAGATGAGAAATCCACAACTTAGAGGTCCTTATGGTGAGAATTAGTCTAAACTATATAAGCCTATTCCTTTGCAAACCAAGTAAACGTACCCTTTCTCTTCTTCATTTCTCATCTTCCTCAACCGACCAAGGCAGAGCTCAGGAACTCAAGGAGACGACCAACTAGTTCTAAGGTGAGAAGAAAACCATCTTCTGGCTCGGATTCTTGGAGGAAATCCTTGTATAAGGTTGGTTCTATGGTTAATTTACTTAGGTTTCTTGTTCTAGCCGACCATCTCCATCTTTTCTTTGGAAAATCACCTTTGGCCGACCTGTGGAGCTCAAGATGCCATTAAAGGCTTGAAGCTTGGAAGCTTGGATCTCTAGGAACAACGTTTGAGGTGGGTTTTATAACACTATACTTCTTGCTTTATTATGCATATCTATTTTCTTGCAAGTTATGCTTAGTTCTTCTTCTTCCCCATTCTTCCTTGCACTCTTGCAAGCAAATCCATGGAGTAACCGACTTGAACAGAGGTTGAATATGATGGGCGTGAATTCCTAGGCAACTTTATCAAATGACCTTGGACCCTTTTGGTCCAAACGGTTGCAAACTGTTTGAAATCAAACGGTCTCAAACCGTTTGATCTCATGCGGTCTTGCAAGACCGTTTGGAATCAAACGGTCTCAAGACCATTTGATAGGGTTGACCAAGGGACGACCGTTTAAGGGTCTATTTTAAATATGTTGAATTTAATTCCTACAAAGAATCATAGCTTAATTCCAAACCAATCACATGTTGAAGGCACTTCAACCCCCTAAACCCTAATCGAGTTGTTTTGCTGATTTCAAGGATAGATTTTGGTGACAACCCAAGACCGTTTGGAGGTCTAGGGTTAAGGTAATTGATGGTTTGAGGGTCCAATCACAATAAGTTGAAGAATTGATACAAATGCTGATTTTAGACCTATTTAGGGTTCAACCCTTATCCAATCGACTTAGATTTTGATGAAACTTTGGGCAAACGGTCTCAAGACCGTTTGGAGGATGTCCAAACGATCTCAAGACCGTTTGGGCCAAGTTTGGGCCCAATTGGAGGTCAATTGATGGGTTCAACCTCAATAAGATTCACATTGTTGAACATTGATGATTATCCGATTGAAAACCCTAATTGAGATGGATTCAACCCTAATTGGCTTTCAATTGAGGGTCAATTTGGTGTCTAATTGATTAAGGCTAATCCTAATTGACTCAATTTATAAGTGGCTAACAAGGTTTTGACCAATTGAAGGCTTCAACATAGATAACCATAATCGATTGTAACCTTTGGTTCACTTTTGAGCTCCAAACGGTTTGAGCCCATTTGGACCAAACGATCTCAAGACCGTTTGGGCTCAAACGATCTCAAGGTCGTTTGGACCAATCGATCTCAAGATCGTTTAAGATCAAACGGTTTCAAGTCACATAGCTTCAAATGGTTTGGAGGTCAACTTTCTTAAATGGTCAACGCACCCATGCGGTCTTGGTGATCCATGCGGTCTTGAAGGTCAAACCTTCCAAACGGTCAACACACCCAAACGGTCTCAAGACCGTTTGGAGGTTGAAGGTTGAATCCGTTTGGAGACTTTTAGGGCTGTTTATACTTAATCGTTTGAAGGTGTATTTGGTTCAATGGTGGTCTGATCTAAACCCTAATGGTAACCTAGGACATTAAAGGACTAAGTGACTAATGTATTGACCCATGAAGGTGATCAATGGTATAATTTACCAAAATGCCCTTGAAGGGTTCAATTGAAGGATACCTTATTTTAATCAAACCCTAATGACATGTTAATGGTGTTTTGGTTTATGTTAATCAGTGAGGACTTGTCTCAACCTAATCTAGAGTGATGTAATCACATCTATTAGTAAGAGGAGAGAGAAAGTACAATTTATGGTTGCAATTCAAGTAAAATACCTTCAATGTACATGAATGTGCATGATAAGGGTATGATCCACTTATGTGATATCATGGAAGCCCTAATTGTGATAATTGATGAATCTTAATCTAATCTGAGGGCATCTATGGTGATGTTTCTCATGCATGATGATGTTATGAGTTCAATTCACCATGAAATGAATAGTAAACCCTAATTCTAGGGTGATAACATGTAATGTGAATAGTAAGCTCTAATTGATGAGAAATTAGGGAACCTGACTCTTCTGAGAGTATGAAAGTACAACTCTTGAAATGAATTGTTTACTGTTATTAATTGAATTAATCTTGCAGGTTCTTATATGATGATGATTATATCCAGGTAAGGATTATGATACCTTATTCATTGAAAGCATGATTTTAGCTTTATGAATAGTGAAATACCTTGTTGCCTAGTAAGTGGCATCACATGAGATGATAGGTTGTAAGAGCCATGAGTATCATCAAGGTCATGCTTATTAGATGACTTGTGAAATGATTGAGAAATGATAATTGATGCGAGTTAGATCTGTTACATTTAGTATTCTACTTTCATAGCTGCTATGCTAATAATAATGTTTGAGAACATGTATGATGTTAAAAGAATACTAAAATGTACCTAACTAATCAAGTATAATCATACCATGTAGAGCCCTGATCATAGATCCATCATTGTCAGAAGCAATATGATGGTAAAATAGGTTTTCCTAAGGGAATTCCTGGATCACATACTTTTGAGTATGTGGGGGAATATGGATGTGTAAATCCTTACATCCTAGTGTAGGAATTGATGTAGATGTATCTTAATCCATCAACCCTTCACTATATGTTTATGTTGTACTACAATTCTCTCGAGGAAGTCCTTATACCGCATCGATGAGAGATAAACAAGAAATCTTTCGATGACGAAGAGAGTACAGAATGCCACTGTGACTCTAATAGTGAAGTACCAAATTACCCTGGTGAGCTATAGTAGCAGAGACACAAGATGTCCTGCATGTTTATGCTCACACTGACTGAGGAAGATAAGGTCATAAGAATCCGTCTCTTTTGATGACCTAGGTATGATACCGATGTGACTTAACAGTGATCGGTTGGAGTATGAGCGGTATACCTCATCTCTGCAGGGCATAATGATGTTTGTAAAACATAATCAACCACGTAGTATATCTGCTTAGGTTGAACTATGAGATACTTGAATGATGTTACACTGCATAGTACATATGTTCTTCATTTTTCCTTAATTGTTGACATTCTGCTTATTACTAATCTGCTGTCGGTTACCTTAAAAGCTTTTATTGCTTATGTTGTTCTTTGATAAAGCTTCTAGTGGAGAGTTATAACTCTCGCTGGGACAATTATTTAAAATTGTGTCACCCCATAGACTTCAACTTTTTAGGTGGTCGTCGAGGACGGAGAAACCAGCCTACAGGTGACCAATACCAGCAGCAGCAACACCAGGAGCAGCAATGAATCTCAGGTGGAGATACTGACTGCTGAGTTAGTAGTTAGATAGTCCTATGCCGTCTCTGTACTCTCAGGTCCTTGGAGTTAGTGGTCTGAGATTTTTGGTTTTGACTCTTGAGATTTTATATCATGTTGTGTATAATTACTGAAGAAGTAATTTAACAGAGATGTAAACAGTTTATCTCCTTTCTATGAAAGAAGTTTTATGGTTTTCAAGATCTTGTCTCAAAAAGTTTTAATTTCCGATGATTTTTGTATTCCGCTGCTAATCGAATGCTTCCGCTGAGTTTATATCGTGGTTTTGGAGACCGGAGCCCACAATTAAGTGGTATCAGAGCTCTAGGTTTGTTGAGTCTACAGAGACATAGGACTTAGGATGTTGAGTCTATCCTTAGTGTTTCTTCCTTATCTAATAAAATCTTCTGCTCCTTAGGAGAAGAAGATATATAAGGATGTCTGAGCCACATGAGGAGTATGTGGCGGAGAGTAGTGTTGCTGCACCTCGAGAAGGTGCAAGGAACCCAGAAATAGAGCAACCCGTACCTGAGCCACCTCGGGAGCCACCACCGTTTGACCCAGCTGATATGGGCAACCCAACTGTTCAAACTATGTTCAGGCAGTTTATGACTGCCATGACTCACATAACTGACAGGATGCGCATACCTGCACCTAGGGCATCTGTCCAGTCTGAAGGACAATGTATCAGTAAGACGTTCAAGCGACTTCGTCGTGTCGGAGCTACCGAATACTTTGGGATAGCTGACCCCACATATGCCGATCTGTGGTTAACCGAGTTGGAGAAAACCTTCAAAATCTTGAACATCCCTGAAGCTGAGAAGGTTAGACATGCTGTCTATCTTCTCAAAGGAAGTGTTGGACACTGGTGGACCATGGAAGAGTAGAAGAGGCCTAGAATAGAGATCTCGTGGGAAGACTTTCGACGGGAATTTGTCCACAGATATTTCCCGAAGACCTTCCTGGACGAGAAGATCTCTCAGTTTGAGAGATTGAGGTAGGGCGTGATGAACATTAGTGAGTATGAAGCTAAGTTCATGGAGTTGTTGCGGTTCTGTCCGCACATGGCTACCACAGAAGAAGAAAGGATCAGAAGGTTTGAGAAGGGTTTGAATTCCGACATGACTACTCCCGTGTCTGCTTTAGAGAACTGGAAGAGGTTCGCTACCTTCGTTGAGTCAGTACGAAGGATAGAGAGATATGTAGTCGAGAAAAGGCAAACCCAAAAGAGATATCCGCAATTCTAGGGTTCTTCATCTAGAGACTTTAAGAAGCCTAGATTCTCTGCACCTAACCCTCCACCACCCAGATCTAGCTCTCAGACTCAGTGGTCCCCAAGTATAGGTAGAGGACGGAGTTTAGCACCACAAGAGACTCACATTTCAGCATGAATGTCAGTCACAGGACCACCAAGACCACAACAATTGGAAAGAAGCTGCTACAACTACGGGAAGGTGGGACACTTGATGAAGGACTGCAGGTCTAGGCCTGTGAGTGTGACACAGCCTCAGAGATAGAGTCAACAGGGATCACAGAGAAGGCAATCTCAAGGAGCAGCTAGAGGACGTGGACAAGCGTCTCAAGCTAGATCATCAACACCAACCCCACCTCAGGCGACAGCGAGGTTCTATGCTATGAACCCACCGGATGCAGTGATCAATCCACGGGTTGTGGCAGGTCAGATGGAACTTTTATATTCTGATATGTCTAAATCCTGTGTTATGTCTGTTTTGATTGACCCGGGTGCTACACACTCCTTTATCACTCGAAGAGTGATTCACAACTGCAACATGACAGTCAGTCATAGGGCAGATAGCTTGTTGCTGGAGACTCCGTTGAGTGGGTCTGCTATTTTGCAAGAGGTATGCTCTTCCTGCATCCTCTTCTTTTCTGATCATCGCATTCAAGTGGATCTCATACCACTTGATATGCAAGGATTTGATATAATCCTTGGGATGGATACGTTGGAAAGGTATAAGGTGGTCTTGGATTGTGAATCCAAGCTGGCTGTGTTTGCTGATAAAAGCAACACATGGATCTTTCAAGGAGAGAGAAAGATTCTACCCACCTGTCTAGTGTCAGTTATGGTTGCTGATAAGCTCTTGAGGCAAGGATGTTATGCATTCTTGGCCCATGTTGTAGATACTACCATAGAGAGTCCCAACCCGTTGAAGTTCCTGTATTCAGGGAATTCGAAGACGTGTTTCTTGAAGAACTTCCGGGTATACCACCGCCTCGAGAAATTGATTTTGAAATCAATTTAGTCCCAGATACACAACCCATAGCTTAGACACCGTATAGGATGGCGCCTGCCGAAATGGCAGAACTCAAGAAACAACTTCAAGAGTTACTTGAGAAAGGTTTGATCCGACCGAGTACTTCACCTTGGGGTGCTCCGGTTTTGTTTGTTAAAAAGAAAGATGGGTCAATGCGGTTGTGCATTGATTACAGACAACTCAATAAAGTAACAATAAAGAATAAGTACCCTCTGCCGAGGATTGATGATCTTTTTGACCAGTTGCATGGTGCAACAATCTTCTCAAAGATAGACTTGAGGTCAGGATATCATGAACTTCGTATTAAGGACAGTGACATATCTAAGTCTGCCTTTAGGACAAGATATGGTCACTATGAGTTCACAGTTATGTCGTTTGGACTAACTAATGCACCAACTGCATTTATGGAACTCATGAATAGAGTCTTTCGACCTTTCCTCGATCAGTGTGTTGTCGTCTTCATAGATGACATTCTAATCTATAGTAAGGATGCTCAACAGCATGAACAACATCTTCGCCAAGCTTTGACCTTGCTAAGAGAACACAGGCTATACACTAAGTTTAGCATGTGTGAGTTCTGGTTTCCGGAAGTATCTTTTCTTGGACATGTGGTATCTACCTCGGGTATTCGTGTTGACCCTAAAAAGGTAGAATCTATTCTACAGTGGGAACAACCGAGGACACCGACGGAGATTTGAAGTTTTTTAGGGTTAGCTGGTTACTACCGAAGGTTTATTAAGAACTTTAGTTCTATAGCCTTACCCTTAACCAAGTTAACCCGGAAAGATGTTCCTTTTGCTTGGAATGATAAGTATCAACAATCTTTTCAGCTGTTGAAGGAGAGGTTGACAAGTGCACCTGTGCTTGTGCTACCCGAGCAAGGAAAATGATATATAGTTTTCTGTGATGCCTCCAATAATGGACTTGGATGTGTGTTGATGCAGGATAAGCAAGTGATTTCTTTTGCTTCCTGACAGCTTAAGAAACATGAGGAGAATTATCCAACACACGATCTAGAGTTGGCTGCTGTGGTTCATGCCTTGAAGATCTGGAGACATTATCTCTACGGAGAAACCTTCCAGATTTTCACAGACCACAAGAATCTTAAGTACATCTTCTCTCAGCATGAGCTTAACATGAGGCAACGTCGCTGGATGGAGTTAATCAAGGACTATGATTGTACAATTGATTACCATCCAGGGAAGGCCAATGTAGTTGCAGATGCCTTGAGTAGGAAATCAACAACATCAACCATGGATAGAGCACAACTAAGTTCCTTAGTATGCTCTAGAAGAGATATGCTTATCTCTTTAAGGCAAGACAATGTGCAGCTGAAGGTGTTATTGTTAGCCGATTTGTTAGCTGAGATGCACATTAAACCTACCCTAAGAGAGCAGATAAAGGAGGCACAACAAGTTGATGCTGCAGTTCAACAGATTAGATCTGAGTATGGTGATGAGAAGCGAGATGGGTTCCATGATTCAGATGATCAAGTGGCATGCTATCATGGGAGGATGATAGTACCGGATGTGGATAACTTGAGGAAGTTAGTCTTGGAAGAAGCTCATTCTTCGATGTATGCTATGCATCCAGGGAGCTCCAAGATGTATCGAAACTTGAAAGATATGTATTGGTGGCCTGGGATGAAGAAGGATGTTGCTGAGTTTGTTCTGAGGTGTCATGTGTGTCAGCAAGTTAAGGCTGAATACCAGAAGCCTGCAGGAACAATGCAACCTTTACCCATACCACAGTGGAAATGGGACCATGTGACCATGGACTTTATTGTAGGCCTACCCAGGACAAGCAAAGGACATGATTCCATTTGGGCAATTGTTGATAGGTTGACAAAGACAGCACATTTCTTACCTGTCAAAACAACCTATTCTGCTGAAAGGTTATCACAGTTGTATGTCCAAGAGATAGTGCGTTTGCACGTAGTTCCTGTCACTATAGTTTTTGACAGAGGTCCCCAGTTTACAAGTCGTTTTTGGGAGCAGTTACACAGAGCTTTAGGCACCAAGTTAAGGTTTAGTACAACCTTTCATCCACAGACTGATGGACAGTCAGAAAGGACTATACAAACCTTGGAAGACTTGTTGAGAGCATGTGTTCTCCAGTTTACCAGAAGTTGGGATCTACACCTAAGATTGATAGAGTTTGCCTATAACAATAGCTATCAACATAGTATTGATATGGCACCTTATGAATCCTTGTATGGTAGACATTGTAGATCACCTTTATGTTGGTATGAGACTGGTGAGCATCAGTTGTTAGGTCCTGATCTTGTGCAGCAGACTACAGAGAAGATCAAAGTTATACAACAACAGCTCAAGACTGCACAGGATAGGCAGAAGTCTTATGCTGATAGACGTCATAAACCCTTAGAGTTCCAGGTTGGAGATAGAGTGTACCTTAATGTCTCACCTTGGAAAGGAGTCCTTCGTTTTGGAAAGAAGGGAAAGTTAGCTCCTAGATTTATGGGGCCTTATCTAATCATTGAACGAGTTGGAAAGGTAGCCTATAGACTAGAGTTACCTCCAGAATTGCAAAAGTTACACCCTGTGTTTCACATTTCTATGCCGAGGAAATGTCACCCTGACACCGAGTCAGTTCTACAGCCTATGGAAGTAGAATTGAATGAAGATATAACTTATGAGGAGGGACCAGTGTCAATCCTTGATAACATAATTAAAAAGTTAAAGAAGAAAGACATAAGTCTTGCGAAAGTCTTCTGGAATCACCGTGGTGTCGAAGAAGCCACTTGGGAACTAGAGGATGAGATGAGAAGGAAATACCGTTACTCTTTTCTCCGAATATGTTTTATCGATTTCGGGGACGAAATCCTTGTAAGGGGTGGATAATTTGTAACATCCCTGACCTGGGTTATAAACTAACCCTAGATGTTTTGCCTAAATATGTAATCAAATACTTGTGATTATTCCCCGACATGTAATTAAGTTCCCCAGGAACATACAATTTCAATTTTTGTCCTTTTTAAACAAAGTTGTAGTATTGTTTTGTAATGTAGGGACCTATGTGCAAATTACCCAGTTAAGGGGTTTAACTTGCAAATTTCACAAGTTAAGATGTTCTTCTGGTAATGAGATATCATATGAGTAAATATGATAAGGTATGATGGATTTCCTAAGCTTGAGCATCAAGATGCAGCTTGTGGAACAATCCTTGTGCTTAAAACCCTAATTTCGGAGTAAAATGCAATTTACCCAAAATGTGGGGTGCAACTTGTAAAATACACCTTAGAATATCCTTTATGACTCTTGACATAATTTAGGGTAGAAATGATGAAAGGGGTGTTTCAATCAAATAATCAGATAAGAAGAATGATCTTTGTAATAAAATTCACCTAGTATGAGTAAGGAGATCCTTCACATGTGTACCTTAGTTTGTATGTTGGTTTTCCTTACCCTTAAACCTTGATTTTTGATGGACTTTGCTTAAAATTATGATGGTTTGGATGTGCCTTAGAAGGAAGGAGGGACCTAGATGAGAAATCCACAACTTAGAGGTCCTTATGGTGAGAATTAGTCTAAACTATATAAGCCTATTCTTTTGCAAACCAAGTAAACGTACCCTTTCTCTTCTTCATTTCTCATCTTCCTCAACCGACCAAGGCAGAGCTCAGGAACTCAAGGAGACGACCAACTAGTTCTAAGGTGATAAGAAAACCATCTTCTGGCTCGGATTCTTGGAGGAAATCCTTGTATAAGGTTGATTCTATGGTTAATTTACTTAGGTTTCTTGTTCTAGCCGACCATCTCCATCTTTTCTTTGGAAAATCACCTTTGGCCGACCTGTGGAGCTCAAGATGCCATTAAAGGCTTGAAGCTTGGAAGCTTGGAGCTCTAGGAACAACGTTTGAGGCGGGTTTTATAACTCTAAACTTCTTGCTTTATTATGCATATCTATTTTCTTGCAAGTTATGCTTAGTTCTTCTTCTTCCCCATTCTTCCTTGCACTCTTGCAAGCAAATCTGTGGAGTAACTGACTTGAACAGAGGTTGAAGATGATCGCGTGAATTCCTAGGCAACTTTATCAAACGACCTTGGACCCTTTTGGTCCAAACGGTTGCAAACCATTTGAAATCAAACGGTCTCAAACTGTTTGATCTCATGCGGTCTTGCAAGACCGTTTGGAATCAAACGATCTCAAGACTGTTTGATAGGGTTGACCAAGGGATGACAGTTTAAGGGTCTGTTGTAAATATGTTGAATTTAATTCCTACAAAGAATCATAGCTTAATTCCAAACCGATCACATGTTGAAGGCACTTCAACCCCCTAAACCCTAATCAGGTTGTTTTGCCGATTTCAAGGATAGATTTTGGTGACAACCCAAGACCATTTGGAGGTCTAGGGTTAAGGTAATTGATGGTTTGAGGGTCCAATCACAATAAGTTGAAGAATTGATACAAATGCTGATTTTAGACCTATTTAGGGTTCAACCCTTATCCAATCGACTTAGATTTTGATGAAACTTTGGGCAAACGGTCTCAAGATCGTTTGGAGGATGTCCAAATGATCTCAAGACCGTTTGGGCCAAGTTTAGGCCCAATTGGAGGTCAATTGATGGGTTCAACCTCAATTTGATTCACATTGTTGAACATTGATGATTATCCGATTGAAAACCCTAATTGAGATGGATTCAACCCTAATTGTCTTTCAATTGAGGGTCAATTTGGTGTCTAATTGATTAAGGCTAATCCTAATTGACTCAATTTATAAGTGGCTAACAAGGTTTTGACCAATTGAAGGTTTCAACATAGATAACCATAATCGATTGTAACCTTTGGTTCACTTTTGAGCTCCAAACGGTTTGAGCCCATTTGGACCAAACGGTCTCAAGACCGTTTGGATCCAAATGGTCTCAAGACCGTTTGAGGCCAAACGGTCTCAAGACCATTTGGGCTCAAACGATCTCAAGGTCGTTTGGACCAATCGATCTCAAGATCGTTTAAGATCAAATGGTTTCAAGTCGCATAGCTTCAAACGGTTTGGAGGTCAACTTTCTTAAACGGTCAACGCACCCATGCGGTCTTGGTGATCCATGTGGTCTTGAAGGTCAAACCTTCCAAATGGTCAACACCCCCAAACGGTCTCAAGACCATTTGGAGGTTGAAGGTTGAAACCGTTTGGCGACTTTTAGGGCTATTTATACTTAATCGTTTGAAGGTGTATTTGGTTCAATGGTGGTCTGATCTAAACCCTAATGGTAACCTAGGACATTAAAGGACTAAGTGACTAATGTATTGACCCATGAAGGTGGTCAATGGTATAATTTACCAAAATGCCCTTGAAGGGTTCAATTGAAGGATACCTTGTTTTAATCAAACCCTAATGACATGTTAGTGGTGTTTTGGTTTATGTTAATCAGTGAGGACTTGTCTCAGCCTAATCTAGAGTGATGTAATCACATCTATTAGTAAGAGGAGAGAGAAAGTACCATTTATGGTTGCAATTCAAGTAAAATACCTTCAATGTACATGAATGTGCATGATTAGGGTATGATCCACTTATGTGAGATCATGGAAGCCCTAATTGTGATAATTGATGAATCTTAATCTAATCTGAGGGCATCTATGGTGATGTTTCTCATGCATGATGATGTTATGAGTTCAATTCACCATGAAATGAATAGTAAACCCTAATTCTAGGGTGATAACATGTAATGTGAATAGTAAGCTCTAATTGATGAGAAATCAGGGAACCTTACTCTTCTGAGAGTATGAAAGTACAACTCTTGAAATGAATTGTTTACTGTTATTAGTTGAATTAATCTTGCAGATTCTTATATGATGATGATCATATCCATGTAAGGATTATGATACCTTATTCATTGAAAGCATGATTTTAGCTTTATGAATAGTGAAATACCTTGTTGCCTAGTAAGTGGCATCACATGAGATGATAGGCTGTAAGAGCCATGAGTATCATCAAGGTCATGCTGATTAGATGACTTGTGATGAGATGATTGAGAAATGATAATTGATGCGAGTTAGATCTGTTACATTTAGTATTCTACTTTCATAGCTGCTATGCTAATAATAATGTTTGAGAACATGTATGATGTTAAAAGAATACTAAAATGTACCTAACTAATCAAGTATAATCATACCATGTAGAGCCCTGATCATAGATCCATCATTGTCAGAAGCAATATGATGGTGAAATAGGTTTTCCTAAGGGAATTCTTGGATCACATACTTTTGAGTATGTGGGGGAATATGGATGTGTAAATCCTTACATCCTAGTGTAGGAATTGATGTAGATGTATCTTAATCCATCAACCCTTCACTATATGTTTATGGTGTACTACAATTCTCTCGAGGAAGTCCTTATACCGCATCGATGAGAGATAAACAAGAAATCTTTTGATGATGAAGAGAGTACAGAATGCCACTGTGAGTCTAATAGCGAAGTACCAGATTACCCTGGTGAGCTATAGTAGCAGAGACACAAGATGTCCTGCATGTTTATCCTCACACTGACTGAGGAAGATAAGGTCATAAGAATCCGGCTCTTTTGATGACCTAAGTATGATACCGATGCGACTTAACAATGATCGGTTGGAGTATGAGCGGTATACCTCATCTCCGCAGGGCATAATGATGTTTGTAAAACATAATCAACCACGTAGTATATCTGCTTAGGTTGAACTACGAGATACTTGAATGATGTTACACTGCATAGTACATATGTTCTTCATTTTTCCTTAATTGTTGATATTCTGCTTATTACCAATCTGCTGTTGGTTACCTTAAAATCTTTTATTGCTTATGTTGTTCTTTGATAAAGCTTATAGTGGAGAGTTATAACTCTCTCTGGGACAATTATTTAAAATTGTCTCACCCCGTAGACTTCAACTTTTTAGGTGGTCGTCGAGGACGGAGAAACTAGCCTACAGGTGACCAATACCAGCAGCAGCAACACCAGGAGCAGCAGTGAATCTTAGGTGGAGATACTGACTGCTGAGTTAGTAGTTAGATAGTCCTATGCCGTCTCTATACTCTCAGGTCCTTGGAGTTAGTGGTCTGAGATTTTTGGTTTTGACTCTTGAGATTTTGTATCATGTTGTGTATAATTACTCAAGAAGTAATTTAACAGAGATGTAAACAGTTTATCTCCTTTCTATGAAAGAAGTTTTATGGTTTTCAAGATCTTGTATCAAAAAGTTTTAATTTCCGATGATTTTTGTATTCCGCTGCTAATCGAATGCTTCCGCTGAGTTTATATCATGGTTTTGGAGATCGGAGCCCACACATAGACACCTCATACTTGACCTCTTTCTTTATATAGCCATATCTACCCCTTCCCAACTCCAAATTTGAAAACTCTTGCTCTCCTTTATTACCTCTAGTTTAGAGCATCATTCCTACTATGTTTTTCCACAAAGGTGCTGTCCCAAGGTAAAAGGAGGTTCCTACCTTGGTGAAGAAGGCTCCTAGGGTTACAAATTTCTCTATTTAGGATTTCTTAAGCTCATCCTTGGTGATTTTCACCAAAACTAGTAAGTATCCTCCTTTCCTTCCCTATTTTCATGTTTTTAGTCTTCCTTCCACCTTCCTCCAGGTCGAAACCATGGCCTTCCATGGTGAAACCCCACCTAGAACCCATAAACACCTCATCTCCATGTTCTTTTGTTAGGGTTTTTCACCTCTAAAGTGGAGAAGATGCTTCTTGCTCAAGATAGGAGCTTTATTGGGGAAAACAACCTCTCTAAGCTTGGGAACCTTACTTATTAGACATGTACACCTTCCCTAGAGGTTCTTTGGAGTCCTAGGCTTGGATCTAGGACTGACTTGGACTGTTTAGATTCTGAAGTTGAGGTATGATGTATCCCCTATTATTCATATTAAGCAATTTCTCTTTCTTATTGTATGTTTGTAGACCCGATTATTCATATTAAGCAATTAATATTTTTCACTCTCTTATTGTATGATTGCAACCCACAATATTTATATATTGAGCAATTTCTAATTCTTCTCTCTAAATGTATGATGTATCCCCTATTATTCATATTGAGAAATTTCTCTCTCTTATTGTATGTTTGCAGACCTGATTATTCATATTGAGAAATTGATATTTTTCACTCTCTTATTGTATGATTGTATCCCACATTATTTCTATGTTGAGAAATTTCTAATTCTTCTCTCTAAATGTATGACGTATCCCCTATTTTTCTATGTTGAGCAATTCACCTATGCTTATTTATTCTCTTTGTCCTATGGACATTTGCCTATACACAATGTCTTTTCTTTTGAAAATCATGGTTCATTTGAACTACCTAATTTGATATTGATCATGTGATCATGGATATTCTTTGTAACTCTTATCTTATGCTTTATTCAAGATGAAATTTGAAAAGATGACATGTGATGTCTTTTTCCCACTTATGCGTTGGATGTATACGTTGGTCAATTATGTGGTGACTAGTTTATATATTATGACTATACTTTCTACTTGCCTCTACATTGAACATGCTATGTGATTCAGTAGCACTAGAGTAGCATAATTGCATTGGTTTTTATGGCAGATGTGTTATTTCCTGCCGAGCATCGATGTGATATTTCCTGCTCTTTTGGGATGGAAAGGAACCTCATACCCAGGGCAAGATGTGTGATTCTTGGATGATGTTTTATATATTTGGGGGATTGGAAGTATTCCTTTCTCTACCAGGTTTCAAGTTTATGAGACTTGGCCTCCTTTGTGTTTATATTGTTCTAGGGCTATGTTTATCTCACATGCATGTAGGTTGATGATATGGGGTGTGTGCCCTAATTCTTTACATGTGCTTGTGTGGCACAATCTTTATGTTTTATTAATGGAAATTATTCTTTTGTTATCATATGATTTCAATTCTTTTTCTCTTAATACTCATTTGGGTGGTCCTTATCCTTTCTATGGGAAGCCTTTTATATTTTATGCCCTTTATTCCATATATTGCTCAATTTCCTATTTAGTATGCACATACCAACTTTTCCTGATGTCATCTATTTTCTCTTCTTGTTGGGGTATGCTTCCAACCCTAGGTGAATGAATTAGATGGTAAGACATGACGTTTTGGACTAGCTTAAGGAGTTAAAGCTTGGAGACAAAGTTGTTATGGTTTAGATTTCCCTCTACGTAGATCCTTATGTTGTATTATACATGTAAACCCTTATGGGTTATTATAATGTACTTTTGTAATCTTTTGTGAAAATTGAATATAGTCATTATTTTTATTCCGCTGCTATACTTTGGTTGTTTTGAATACCATTTATTGAAGTTTGAAAATTTTGCACCTATTCTAGCATACCTTTGAGTGTGTTTGGAATGTATGTTTTATTCTTCAATTTTTTTAGTAAGGGGGTGATCTCGCCTCCTTACAAATATCATAAGTACTAGTAGAAGTGTATTTGGTGGATGAGGAGTATTGATATTAGATTTTTTTGTTGATATATCATATGTATTGAAGTGGTCAAATATTGATCATTGTTGGGTTTGGATTAGATAATTTCTCCCTGATTTGGAAGGTGCTACATATTTATTATCATTATTGTTGGTTTTCATGCCACTAGATGCCAGACGTCTGTAAGTGATTTTTCCAATCATCAAGTTCATTATGCAAGGTGAGGGCAAGGTGCCCATCAATTTATTTGAGGAGTTTCTTTATGATCAAGAAGCTAGGTTGTACATTAGAGACAATTATATTTGGTCAGATGCCAGAGTCCAACAAACAAATCCTTTGGAGCACTCATTTTTCCCCTTGTATTCCATCCACTTATTCATGAGATCAGAGACAATTGCAACCTTCTTCTCTTTGCTTGGTATGTTGACAATGGGACCATAATTGGGGACACAATATAGGTGTCCAAGGCACTTGGCTTCATTCAACACATGGGTTCTGAGTTGGGCCTTATTTTGAATATTCATAAAGCTAAGCTTTTCTGGCCCACTTGTGATGGTAGGAAGCTTCATAAGAGTTTATTTCCCGAGGATAATAGGAGACCTTTGTTGGAAGTGAAGCTATTGGGAGGAGTTGCTAGTAGGGAATAGGTTTTATTGAGGGTTTAGCCATGAACAAGGTTACCAAGGCTATTGACTTGATGCATCTTCTCCCACAACTACATGATCCACAAAGTGAGCTTCTTTTACTACAAGCCTACATGGGTATTTCCAAACTTATGTTCTGCTTAAGGACATGACAACCTGCGTACATGGAGGAGGTCACAACCTGGTTTGACATAGGACTACGGGGGTCTATTGAGGATATTGTAGATATAGTAGTATACAGAGGTCCTTTTTTTGGGAACCTTCAATGGAGGTTGGCTTATTTACCTATTAAATTTGGTGGTATGGGTTTGTATTTTGCAACTTAGGCTTCTTCATATGCTTTTGTGTCATCCAAGGTCCAGTCTTGGGTTCTTCAAGATCATATTTTATGAGACATTAGAATACATGGTATGGACTCTGATTTTATCTATGCTTTTGATTATCTATGTGTCATGATTCCATCATTCGATCTTAATTTTTTTCCTAATAAAGACACCACCCCCCCTAAAGCCCAACATGCTTTTGTGAGTTTTCTTTTTAGAAAAATTATTAAGGACATGGATGTTAACTTTGACATGACAATTAGACAAAAAGTTGTTTTCAAGTATTTGGAAGCTGAACATGCTCAAGATTTCCTTCATGCTATTCCTATTAATGGGCTTGGACTGCATATGTCACCAATAGAGTATAATACTATCCTCAAGTATTACCTTATGATTCCTCTATTTTTAGTTGATGAGGCATATTCTGTTTACCACAAGACATGTTTAGATGCCTTTGGGGAGAATTCATTTCATTGTAGGGAGATCATAAGCTTCCATTATATACATTATCTTGTTAGAGATGTTCTCCATGATGTACTTAGACACACTGGAGTTGTTGCAATAAAAGAGGCACTGATAAATTTTTTGACTGATCCACAAGAGGGGAGATCAACTCTTAAACTAGAGGATATTTTGATTTTTGGCTGGGTTGAAGGGAAACATGTGTGTTTGGATCTAACATGAGTATCCCCATTGGAGGGCTTGAAAGGTGGAGATTTTTGTGTGGGAAATGCTACACAGAATGCTGTTGCGGCCAAAGTAGTTAAGCATGAAATAACATGCATTGACAACCAACATATATATACACATTTTTATTTATGATACTTTTGGATTATTCACACTGAAGGCTCTGTATCTTCGCAAAAGGGTCCAAAAACTTATTCCCAATAATGTTATGTCCCCTAGGTCCATGGATGTAGTATTTCAAAGGATTAGTTTTGCCATTCAAAAGGAGTTGGTGATGCACCTTGTTTCCTGTCTACTTTCTATTTCAATGTAATTAATTATATTAGTTCTATATATTTATAAAGTAGGAGAAACTGCATAGAGAGTTCATACATTCATTATTGGATTTGTCTTAAATGACAATATTTCTTTCTTTCTGGTAGAGACTCAGAACATTGTTACTGAAATAGTTTTTAAGGAAGTTTAGTGATGGGAATAGGAATGGATCTGACATTGGATTAATTTCACATTTGAGGGATTCTTTCGCTTTGGCAGGTATTTTAGACACAATGACTTGAGTCCCTATAGTTTTATCCAAACATGAATTTATTATTGGGAGTTTGAGTGTCAAAGGTTCTCCCATCACCCTTAGATTGGCAATTGGATCTATTCGTCATAAAAAATGAAATGGTGGGGTGATTTGAGAGGTTGTTGAAACTAGGAGAGGGTTCATGGGGTCTTTTGTATTCATTTGGATGCATATTTTGTCGCAGTCCCACCTTCATATTGGTAGACATTTGGGTAATGCAATAAGGTAGAAAGATTTAGTATAATTTGTGGGTTGGAACATGTCCTAGTGGATGAAATAGATTTTGGTACTCGTGGTAGAGGCTGTCTTTGAAGGTATTCACATCACATAGGTATGATGCAAGAATGATTATGGATATTCACCTCATTCCACCATTGGTGGCTTCAGTTATACCATTATCTATAGTCCATATAGAGTTACTCTTGGGTGAAACTAGATCCATTGGATATGGAAAGAGGTAGTCCATCCTAATGATTGACAAGGTTGCCTTCTTGTATGTTGTAAATAGATGATTTTTAGAAAATACCTTAGGTGTTGGGATAGAGGAACTAGGTAAAATATATCCGAAGGCCCTGTTAACATCAATGATGTTTATGGAGAAAATTTCATTATCGTGATTAAGGAGATGATAATACTTCGGTTAGCTAGGGCATGACCAAGATGCATGTTATTGATAGAAAGACCCAATGGAAATCCTATACATATGTAGGGTTTTTTGGGTGTGATGTTTTTGGTGATAGGATATGTGAACTAAGTTGGAGGGAAGGAGAGGTAAAAATACATATGTTGTTGTCATTGTATTATGTTGTTATTTTTTCGTCATTTTCCTATGTTGTTGTTGTCCAATGATGTTGTTCCACATATGGACTTCTAGTCAAAGAATACTATATATTTTGGAGAAAGGAAAATAAATTGTAACTTTAGTGTACCATTTCATATCAAAATATTTCAATGGATTATAAAACATTGAGGTGTACTGACCAATGAGGAGAGAACCTTAGGACAAATGTGGTAGTCAAGCTTCCATAAGTGTTGAAATCAAAGATCCAGAAGCATCATGCTTGACATTCATGAATATATGTGTCATACTTGTCAAATAGGTGGTTCAGATTAAGTACATTGTGGGTCATTGTGGGTACAAGTCTTACGGGTGTTAGTCAACAAATACTCAATTCTAAAAGGGACATATAAAAGTGTACCCAAACCCTACCTGTTAGGACATGGGTCAACCCACGGGGTACCCATACAATTTTCAGTCAATTGTGAAGTTTGTATTTTTAAACATAAGAAAAGTAAATTCCATTTATTTTTATTTTTTATTTCTGTTGTTTAATGTGTAACAAAAGTCAAACTACATTTAGTAGTTGACATTGGATGTGAAATAGTTGAAAATAAACATCGATGTAAAATAATATTTGTGACTTACTAGTTGATGAAAATTAATGTCTAATATGAAAAGAAAACTTAGTTATATTCCACTGAACATGTTACATAATAATCAAAAGTTGTTATCCTTTTATAAAAAAATAGAATATCTAATAAAATATAAAAAATGGTATAAATGCCACAAATACACAAATTTTATTAAGTGGAACACTAAACAAATTATCCCTAAAAAATGTAAGCAAGTGAGTTTAAAACCCTCAAATACAGGTTTCTCATAACTAATAAAATGACATACTCACATGCATACCAAGTATACATATCCATATGCTCATATTATATTGAGTATTTAAAAATAAAGTTTATTGTCTAAGTTATTTCCTATTTAAATGGGTCACCTATGTGTACTTGTGGGTCAACCTTTCAGATCCACCTTATAAAAGGGTTGGGTTGGGCTTGAACCAAAAATAAATGGGTAGCCCAAACTCCTACCCAAACATATATTAAGCAAGTCAACTCATGAGTACCAAAAACTGGTTAATGACCCAATTTGATAGGTCTAGTAAATTTCAATGGAAGTTTGCAACCATCTTGTTCCTAATGATTTTAGATCCAACTTTCTATCTTTCCTAGAAACCAATGGCTTATGCACAACCAAGTCACTTACAAAAAAAACTAGACTTGTTCTTTTAGTTTTGTATTCACATTTTTGTACGTGTTGATTTGTAGCAAAAAATCAGTTACTTGAACAATAACACAACCTTCAACACATACTTCTTTTGTCTATCAAAAGGCTATATATATTATAAAGATAAGAGGCATCGAATATCCAATGTCCCATCCCCTTCAAGCAAATAACTCCAATATTCATCAATCGATCATGCCACTTTAAGGAGTTATCCATATCAATGTGGATGCAATTAATAATACTACATAAATCAAACAAAAATTTTACTTAATTTAACTCTTTTTCCACTATCATAGATCTAACTATGTGTAATGTATGTTTTTTCCCACACTAGGAGAGACACATGAATAAATGAACTCTTATCATAAGAAAGTAGTGCTAAACGATATACATCAGATCTCACCAAAAATTTGTAAATCATGACTCTTTTTAGTATGTTAACCTATAATGCACTAGAAAGAGGTGTCCTTTAGTACCATAACAAATTCACATATAATAAAACTAAGGTTAGGTTCTAGATTTCATCCACTTCACCTTTCTATTCTCACTATCTTCTTTTACTGATTATTAAAATTAGTCTTACAATCCTTTATATATATTGTCACTCTTTAAGTTTTCATATCTTGTTGAAATTGTTTTATAGGTTTACTCTCCAATTAGGTTGGTTTAACATCTTAAAATATAACCTCTTCCTATTCAGGTGCATACTTTGGACTTAGGAAAAATAAGTTAGTTCATATCTATACATATATAAGAACATTGTATCCTTTTATTGACATTACATTCACTTCTTTTAACTTAAACTTCTCTTGTTATAAGGTAGTTTGCATCAATATCACTTTGGTAATTATGTACATTATTGTCCATTTCAAGTAGATTCCTATAATTTATAACTTTGAAAATGCTAAGGTAGGCATATCATAATACTTACTCTTATTTGGGGTCCATTATATATGATTTTTAATTATAATTATACATATTGTTCAATATTACCCATCGTTTCCCTAAATTGGAACATAAGGAAGGTATTAGGGTTCGAATACATTCACATGACTTTTTGTGTTCATAATGGGTAACAACACTAGTACGATACAATCTCTTATTATTTACTTGTTTATTTCAAAGCTTAGGGATATCATCCTTATTTTTACCCACAAAGGGGAATCAAGGGTTATGTATGATTCACTTAGTTCATGTCAATCATGTTGTGTCCTCATCATCATAATCATCATTAACAATATTATTATTTAGATTCATGGAGTACTGAGTAATATTATTCATATTATTTAAATACACTACAACCCACAAAATGGAATAATAACTAAACCTAATTTACTTGTCTTGATTGAGTCTACTTCATCAATATTTTTCTTAAACCAAGTAATTTTTTTGATAAATTACTCTAGTTAATTGTAGTACCTAATAGATGTTTTATAATTATAAATGAATAAACAAGAAATTGTAGGAATATACATTCCAATTATTAATACTCAAATTCTATTTTAGTTTGTCTAGTAGATTTCTTTAGAAATATTAGCATAAAAGTAAGTTCATCGTAAATTGCTTTGAATCAACTATAATCCCTAAAATATAAATGAAAACAAGTAATAAGCAATAAGAAATGTATCTAGGAAACTTATCATGAAAATCTATACACAACCTAAAACTACTACAATCTAATGCAATTTATATTCAAATGATGAGATTTATATTTAAATGTTATTAACTATTTAAAATGAGATTAAACCAGTCACCATAAGATGTTAAGAATGTAAATGCAGACCAACAACTATCATTCACTAAATTTCACAAAATTTGAGTTTCACCATCTATTTTTCCACCATGGGTCCATTCTCAACCATAAACAAGAACAAATGGGAAAGAGATGTAATTAGGGTTAGGAAATATATTTGAGTGTAAATCATCTAGTAGGATGTAATATAATTTAGAAATATAGATGGATAG
The DNA here is from genome assembly GCA_963693085.1 of Alisma plantago-aquatica. Lineage (NCBI taxonomy): Eukaryota > Viridiplantae > Streptophyta > Magnoliopsida > Alismatales > Alismataceae > Alisma > Alisma plantago-aquatica. The sequence continues at coordinate 787,589,828 of OY856412.1, forward strand.
AAATAGATATTACTTGATATGAACAACCTATTTTAGCATCAAAATATTTACTATGAAATTAACCATCCGAAGCCTAAATCACCATGTAACGACCCCGTCTCCCGGTAACCCCCTATTATGGGAGACCCGAAGGATAGAGCCGTTATTCCATTAACAGGATCAAAGGTTCGACAAATAATCCATAACAATTAATAAACTTTACCAACTAAACTCAAAACTGGTATAAAATAAAACTTTATTTACCTTTTTAAAAGATGGGATTTCTAAAATTCTATCCATGAAGATGCTACTCTAACTAATCCTCCTGTGCACGTTAATTCTCATTTAATTCCACATATGCAACTTTACTGTTTGTTCTTTTCATTGGTACCTAAAACACCGACAAACAAAACGTCGGTCAGTATATCGAAACATACTGGTATGTGGGGACAACCAAAAGTTTGCACATATGGATAACAATTTAAATATCACAATCAAATTATTTAACAAGCCAATTTACACTTTTCAGTATGACATTCTCCACCGCTTTTGCCCTAACCCTGGCATACCCACCTTAGGGTGCCCTTTGCCAATGAATTAAGGCCACCTTCTCAATCCCGACCTTGGTGACTGGGGGTCACCACTCATGGTGCCCACTAGTCATGCAATATCATAGGCCACCTTCTTGGTGCCTGGGGTCACCACTCAAGGTGTCCATTGGTCTACCCATCTGGGCCTGACCTTTCGCATCATCCATCAGGGTGGCATGTAGGTGTGAGAATCCATACTTCTATTATTGATGTGATAATCATAGTGACTTTATAATTTGCAAATATGAACATCCAAACTGATAATTTGCAGTCAATATGATCAATCATCCGGCAACCATGCGGGAAACTAATGCGATTATTCATAAGCGTAACCACATACCTGTCAGGCAGACTCAGATGCAGGAATATTCCAAACAAGCAAGTAATCCAGAATCAAGCAAGTACATAATTCAATCCTGAAATATTCATTCAATATTTTCTATCATTGACCATGGCACACAAAACTAATAGACCTACTCGTGCCTTAGGGTTACTAGCCTTTTTAGGGTTTTGACTATAATTAGGGTTTCACTCCGTTTTTATTACTTTTATCTTACTTTTATCAAATATCCATCAAACCCTAATTATCTTGTCTTATTTTCCATTAAGGTCCTTAAGATTAGGTTTGGACCACGAAAACCCCAATTATTCATCTATTCATCACAAAAGATGTTAAGGTTATCCTTTAACAATATTTAATCTTATTTTCGGACTAATAACACTATTATCTATCAGTTAAGTCCATCAATCCTCTTTTCATTAAAGCTACTATTTTAATCCTTTTAATCCATGGCAAACTCACTATTACCATTTATCACCAATTCATAGCCCATTATGATGAATTCGTTTTGTCATAATTTTACCCTTTTATTCCTGAGAAAACCCTAATTATTACCTTGATTCAATCGAAAACCCTAATTTCTATATTAAGGTCCATTATCCACAAATTAAGGATTTTAATGCTTGAAATAGCTTAGATTCAGCATATTCCACTTTAATCATGAATTTAGTCAATTAAAGCCATTAAGAGTCGATTTTACCAATATTAGGGTTTCAAGGCCCATTAAAGTATTATTCATGCATATTAAACTCGCAATTAAACTAATTACATGCAAATTCATCCTTTTCCAATCTTAATGATCCTTTTTATCATTAACCGGCTAATATTAACTTTATATACTCATTTAACCCTTTCTAACTCATTCATCATCAAAGGTTAGGGTTTTTCAATGATTAAACTATTATAGATAGTATCTCTATATACTTTTCGAATTGCATAGGGAATCAGGCTCCAATTATATTTTATTTAGGTTCCTCTCGATTTTCTGAGCAAGTTTCATGTATAACATGTCCTTGTTCGACCTACCATTTATTTACTATGAATTAAAATTTTTTTACTTACCCTGGCCAATAGGAGGTTGCCACGTAGGTCCTTGCATGCAACGTTGGCTGATTTGCTTTAAAACATTTTGAAATCCCATTTTTGCCCTTGACTTATCCATCCAGCCCAGCACAGCACGGAGGGCATATTGGTCCAATGTCTCCCTCCTTTCTTCAACCTCACGACTTGCCTTTGCTGTCGCCCTAGCGGCCACTTGCGCCGCCTCTCCTTGCCTCTCTTTACTCCCTCGACCTCCGGCGATGCTCCCGCTAGCTCCGCCAAGCCCTCGCGCACCCAGGGCACTAAAGAACCGCGACCAAGATGATCGGTTGCTCGTCCATTATGCCCAGCACCAGCAGCCGTCACTGCTGCTTGGCAGCGGCTGTTGTGCATGCTTCAGGGCACAGCCTTGATGGCTAAGCCTTGCTCTAACCTCGGGGCACATCCAGACTCCCTCTTAGTCCCGCTTGGTCTTTTTGTCATGCCAGGATCATCTTGCCTTACCCTGCTAGGGTTTTGAACAAAAAAGGATGTAGAGGAAGAAGAAGAAAGAAGAGAGGGGTCGTGGGATCTCTTCCTGGACTCGAAAGGGCTTCCTCTTTATATAGGGGAGGTCATTCACGCCCTAAGACGTTTCTCCAAGAGAAACTGAGTCCCTAAAGATTAAAGGAAACCTTTTCCTTCAAGGAGAAACATATTCTCTCTCTCCTTTTCTTCCTTTGGATATTTCCTATTACTTGGTTATATAGGAATATGAAAATTCCTTCCCTTATTCTCTTTAGTCTTTTCTTTTAATTCATGGATCACGAAATTATATTCTCCTCAAATAGGAAATACTCCTTTTTACCAAAATTACATAATTGATGGATCATGTATTCCCATTATCTCTTTATTTTATAATTATGATATTTTCTCTTTCTTCTCCTTTATTGGGGTTCCTTGGATCCCAAGGAACTCAAAGATCTCGAAATTCCTCATTAAGGATACTCATTATCCTCCTAGATGCATCTAAATGCATTATACTCATTATCTTGTTTTATTTCTTATTAAAATATTTCCTTTTGTGGATTTCTCTTTATTTCTCTCTTATTTTCCTCGTTAGTGTTCCTTTTATTGTTAGGAATTATTGGGATACGAAATTCCACTAAGGATTTCCCATTTATACCTCTTTTCACATATTTTCCACATTTCATCAATGTTTTCAATTTCTTTATTAACAAGGAAATACTTAATTGATATTTTCTTTTCTTATTGCCTTTTCTTTGCAACTTTGGACTCCTTGGAACCCAAGGAATCTAAGAGGCACGAAATCCTCTTTGGATTTGCCTTCTAGAGGTTTCCACCCCTTTCTAATCTCAAATTCTCAGTTATTCATTAATTAATTGAATATCCTTGTTATTGGGCCCAATAGCCAATAAAGCCCTCAAATCAAACAACAAGGCTATTGTAAATGAAATCCATTTATTCAAAATAGATTATATCATTTATTCGTTCAAAAATCTTTATTATGGGAAATTATATTTCTCAGCAAATGAACCCGAAATTGGGGTTGCAACATCCTTCCCCTCTTATAAGAATTTTGCCCTCAAAATTCCATCAAACAAGCAAACAAAAAGGATAAGTCTTTCATATGTCCATCATGGCTCCCATGTGACTTCACCCTTTCCATGGGGTTTCCCAAGAACCTTCATATTCTTCCATCTGAGTTCTTTCTTACCTTGGTATATCATACCCTCATAGGTGACTCAGGACATTTCAGTCTCTCAAAAGCTGAATAGGTTCAGGGCTCAACACATGGCTTGGGTACCTCACATAGTGCTCTAGATCATACTTATGTAACACATTACACATCATGTTATCCTGAGGGGCAAGGCTAAACACAACCATCTCCACCAATCCATCTCAAATGGACCCATATATCAGGGACTCAACTTTCTCATCCGTAGCTTAGAGGGGTCAGATTTTTACATAACATATTCTCCCATAGTGAACTGCATATCTGTCTGCTTTACATCAGCTCATGACTCATGTCACCATTGGGCTCTCTCTTGGCCATTGCATGATCAAAGCGACTTCATCTACACACACTATGGTTCTTTTCTGACCTTCACGAGGCCTTCTTCACCAACATCATCTTAATGAAGTGGTGACCGACACAACCTCTCTATAATACTTCTTGCATCCCGATAAAGGCTATGGTGGTTAACGTCACATCTTAAGAACTGTCTCCATGTATCACCCTGAATGAGAACACATGCTCACCTTAGACCTTCTAGTCTGGATTGTATTAACCATTAGTTAGGGGTGACAAACTATACTTATCATCAAGTCCTTCATGTATCTACTTCCACCTTATGGAAGTGAACCCTTAGGTTATACTCAAGAACTTTTGAACTTGCATCATGGTGTAGTTAAACCATCTCTTTCTCTTATAAGTAGTTCAACCTGGTCTGTCCCTTGACAGTACTCTTTCTTTCTCATGTCATTTAGGTAAGGCGATCCACCATAACCCACACTGCACCTTGTCCTTCCTTGGTCAAGGGGAGACTTACCACAATATCCATAGTGATGGACTCCCATTCCCTCTTGGGAACTCCCTTTACTTTATATCTATGCACTGGGTTAATGGTGTTCGTCCTTCACCTCCTGGCTTGCATGGCCACATGCTACATGCAACTTTGTTTTAAGCATCCAGATTGCTACCATCACTTACTATCTTTGCAGTACCAAGGTATATCACGACTTCCTGTATTGTTATGATTCCTCAAGCTTGATACCTCAGAAACCCTAAACCACTCTCAAAAGGGTTTTATTACCTTCCTATCCAAAGAAGTGTATCTGAGGTTCGATCACCATCCTTTTACTACATCGAGGACTAAACTGGCTATCCAAACAACCATTAGCTTGTTCAACATATCTTATTATATCTGAGTGTTAGCCAAAACACATCTTCTTTCCAAACTTAGGGTTAGCCAACAACCTCAACTTCTTCTAGTTTCCAACTAAACTAGGCAGTTATATCTCAACCAGAGTATTCATTACCACCTCTCATCCTTAAGTGTTGGGTAACATACACCTTCATGTATTATACTTATCATCTCATCTCAAACTCTACGTCTATCTTCATTAAGAAGCTCTGAGCTCATATTCACTGTGATCGAACTCGACCTTGGTTATTCTGCAAATTCCACAATATCCTTATAAGCTGACTACACTACCTCTCTTAGTGTTCGCGAACCATCCAAGTATAATTCACTTCACCAAGGTATGTTATCATCTCTATCCTCATACCTTGTAGCTACGTTCCAACTTCCATCATCTTTATTCTTTGGTGTAAGGCATGCGTACTGTCCTATCTTTCACTCCCATAACAAAAGAAAATAAGTATTTGGCTGCAGTCCAAATACATAGTTCTTCCTGTTCCATGAGTAGAGATGGTACATCCCACCCTGCCAGTACACCTTTAAATCTAGGCTGAAACGTGCCACCTATGTCTCAACATCACATTCTTCTCGATATCAAAGTTTACTTTCATGGAAAACTGGTCTCGAACCTACTTGGGTCACAATCCTTGGTCATCTCCTCTAGGTCTATAGGGTGCCGGCACTTTTGGGGTCATCCCTCTTCCCTTATGCATCCAGAGAGTGCCCTACTCATCTGCCCTTTAGGTCCCATGAGTTTATGAAGGTAATCAATCTCCTAATCCATGGCCCTCGGACAATGATAGCTGTTACCTCCCGACCCTATGGTCATGTGAAACTAGGGAATTAGGCAACTCCTCCTTCCATCAGTCTTATCCCTACCTGACCCTAGGATTATAGTACATGTTCATCTTAGAACCTTACCCAAGCCTTCATCATCTCTCTCTGCATTCCCAACAGACTTTCATCCCTTCACAGGGGTCATGGCAACCTGCCTACCTTGGTCAGGCCCCACATCGGTTACCTTCATGGTAACACATCCACATGTACTTAGAGATGGTAATCTATGGGTCTACAGGTTCATTCTCATGCCATGTACTTTTCACTTAGCACCTCTTTAGGTTACCTCTAAACCAATAAAACTGGTATACACCCTACAACAGGGTCCCTCTCCCAGGATGGGAGGAAACTACTCCTTGATAACAAAGGATCACAAGTGTCTTTAGGGTTTACATTCACATGAGCATGCTTACACCAACAACTACTACGGCACAAGCGTACCCACAAAACCATGCTAGGTTGCACTTATTTGCATCCTCAAAATTACATCAACTCAGTCGTGAGGGGTTCATCAAACATACCCTTACCTTAAGGGGTTTCCTTTACCTCTACTCCTTAAGAGTAACATGCTCAAAACTATAGACTCAAATCTCACCATGAGCATTGGATACACTGCTTCCCCTCTTAGGCCTAGGAACCCTAGGTTCGCCTCCGGGTGTCCAACTACATGCCCATTCCCTTAACCAGGAATCCAACATGTCCAAGATATGTCATGTACTCCCATGATCTTTCTAGTCAAGCAACACTTCAGAGTTGATTCCTCTTCCCGGACAATTACTAGGTATAAAACCTCACAACTGGTGCCTTAACCTCCTCAGGGTCTAAAGCACTCTTTATCTCATCCAGCAGATAACCACTTATTCCCTGGGTACTAGAAGCATCGTCCTCTCTCTAGGGTTTGATTCCTCTAAAGGAAACCAAGATATTATCAGCCTCCAGGGTCAATAATAAGGCATCCACTTAGGTCGCATCATTCCCGACTCCCTACTATTCCTCAAGTTTCGGGGTTTTAGGCTTCCAACCTCCTTGTTGGGGTTCCGTTTCCTTTTTCCAGAGCTAAACCCACCTCCACTCATACTAGAGGTCCCTTTTCCATGAAGGCTCATGCTCACAAGCATACCCCTCTATGGTTGAAGCCTATGCTCAACTCATGTTTGGCTCAAGAGCATCCATACCCCTTTTATAAGCCATCCATTATGATCTCTTAACCAGGATTTCGTTTAATGTCACCACTACTGACGCACTCTGGGTACAAGTTATATCCTACTTGCAACATCCCTATAGGTTCTTCTCTACCCTCATCCATGAAGGAGTTACCCTTCGCTCAATCATGCACGACCCTCTGCAGGGTTGGGTCGCCAAAGGTACTAGGTTATCCAACCTCTCATGGCTCGTATGACGATCCCAAGGCATGTCCAACCAAACACTCGGTCTAACTTATCATGTCATCTCTATCTCTACCCTTCACTTAGGGTTAGGGTTAACATCATCCTCAAAGGATATGCCAGGTATCTACTTTTGATGGAGGTCTTTACCTCCAAGACTAACTCTCTCTACTCATCCTCCTTTCAAGGAGGTCTATCCTCAGGTCTCTCCTGAGGGCAGTGACAACTCGTGTCATACGACCTAAGCATGTATCTATTCCTTTACGCTTACTCTATTAAGCTTATGTCCATGACATCTTATTTACATGCTTTTTATTAATTTGGTGGAGGATTCCTTAATCCTTATCAAACTTACCCATACCTCAAGAGGGTGAGGAAGAGAGAGAAAACCCTAATCCTTAAGGTCCTTAACAAAATTTGAGTTGAGAAGGGATGAACAAGATGAGAGAGTCCTAAAGGTATCTTATTTCGATTCATACCATAAGACTTTGGCCAGGCAGTCACACGGATCCGGGAGTCCTCGTATTCTGACTAGCGGTGCGGAGGAAAATCTTTCCAGCCCCCGGTCGTGATCCTTTTCTAGAAACCTCTGTCTTTCGGGTAATCCTTTAATAACTCCATTGGGTTCTACGGAATTTGTAAAATTTAATAATTATTAAAGATTAGATGAGGAACCTATGCTCTGATACCAATTGTAACAACCCCGTCTCCCGGTAACCCCCAATTAAGGGAGACCCGAAGGATAGAGCCATTATTCCATTAACAGGATCAAAGGTTCGACAAATAATCCATAACAATTAATAAACTTTACCAACTAAACTCAAAACTGGTATAAAATAAAACTTTGTTTACCTTTTTAAAAGATGGGATTTCTAAACTTCTATCCATGAAGATGCTACTCTAACTAATCCTCCTGTGCATGTTAATTCTCATTTAATTCCACATATGCCACTTTACTATTTGTTCTTTTCATTGGTACCTAAAACACTGACAAACAAAACGTCGGTCAGTATATCAAAACATACTGGTATGTGGGGACAACCAAAAGTTTGCACATATGGATAACAATTTAAATATCACAATCAAATTATTTAACAAGCCAATTTACACTTTTTAGTATGACATTCTCCACCGCTTTTGCCCTAACCCTGGCATACCCACCTTAGGGTGCCCTTTGCCAATGACTTAAGGCCACCTTCTCAATCCCGAGCTTGGTGCCTGGGGGTCACCACTCATGGTGCCCACTAGTCATGCAATATCATAGGCCACATTCTTGGTGCCTGGGGTCACCACTCAAGGTGTCCATTGGTCTACCCATCTGGGCCTGACCTTTGGCATCATCCATTAGGGTGGCATGTAGGTGCGAGAATCCATACTTCTATTATTGATGTGATAATCATAGTGACTTTATAATTTGCAAATATGAACATACAAACTGATAATTTGCAGTCAATGCGATCAATCATCCGGCAACCATGCGGGAAACTAATGCAATTATTCATAAGCGTAACCACATACCTGTCAGGCAGACTCAGATGTAGGAATATTCCAAACAAGCAAGTAATCCAGAATCAAGCAAGTACATAATTCAATCCTGAAATATTCATTCAATATTTTCTATCATTGACCATGGAACACAAAACTAATAGACCTACTCGCACCTTAGGGTTACTAGCCTTTTTAGGGTTTTGACTATAATTAGGGTTTCACTTCCTTTTTATTACATTTATCTTACTTTTATCAAATATCCATCAAACCCTAATTATCTTGTCTTATTTTCCATTAAGGTCCTTAAGATTAGGTTTGGACCACGAAAACCCCAATTATTCATCTATTCATCACAAAAGATGTTAAGGTTATCCTTTAACAATATTTAATCTTATTTTCAGACTAATAACACTATTATCTATCAGTTAAGTCCATCAAGCCTCTTTTCATTAAAGCTACTATTTTAATCCTTTTAATCCATGGCAAACTCACTATTACCGTTTATCACCAATTCATAGCCCATTATGATGAATTCGTTGTGTCATAATTTTACCCTTTTCTTCCTGAGAAAACCCTAATTATTACCTTGATTCAATCGAAAACCCTAATTTCTATATTAAGGTCCATTATCCACAAATTATGGATTTTAATGCTTTAAATAGCTTAGATTCAGCATATTCCACTTTAATCATGAATTTAGTCAATTAAAGCCATTAAGAGTCGATTTTACCAATATTAGGGTTTCAAGGCCCATTAAAGTATTATTCATGCATATTAAACTCGCAATTAAACTAATTACATGCAAATTCATCCTTTTCCAATCTTAATGATCCTTTTTATCATTAACCGGCTAATATTAACTTTATATACTCATTTAACCCTTTCTAACTCATTAATCATCAAAGGTTAGGGTTTTTCAATGATTAAACTATTATAGATAGTATCTCTATATACTTTTCGAATTGCATAGGGAATCATGCTCCAATTATATTTCATTTAGGTTCCTCTCGATTTTCTGAGCAAGTTTCATGTATAACATGTCCTTGTTCGACCTACCATTTATTTACTATGAATTAAACAAATTTTACTTACCCTGGCCAATAGGAGGTTGCCACGTAGGTCCTTGCATGCAACGTTGGCTGATTTGCTTTAAAACATTTTGAAATCCCATTTTTTCCCTTGACTTATCCATCCGGCCCAGCACAGCGCGGAGGGCATATTGGTCCAATGTCTCCCTCCTTTCTTCAACCTCGCGACTTGCCTTTGTTGTCGCCCTAGCGGCCACTTGCGCCGCCTCTCCTTGCCTCTCTTTACTCCCTCGACCTCCGACGATGCTCCCGCTAGCTCCGCCAAGCCCTCGCGCACCCAGGGCACTAAAGAACCGTGACCAAGACGATCGGTTGCTCGTCCATTATGCCCAACACCTACAGCCGTCACTGCTGCTTGGCAACGGCTGTTGTGCATGCTTCGGGGCGCGGCCTTGATGGCTAAGCCTTGCTCTAACCTCGGGGCACGTCCAGACTCCCTCTTAGTCCCGCTTTGTCTCCTTGTCGTGCCAGGATCATCTTGCCTTACCCTTCTAGGGTTTTGAACGAAAAAGGATGTAGAGGAAGAAGAAGAAAAAAGAGAGGGGTCATGGGATCTCTTCCTGGACTCGAAAGGGCTTCCTCTTTATATAGGGGAGGTCATTCACGCCCTAAGACATTGCTCCAAGAGAAACCGAGTCCCTAAAGATTAAAGGAAACCTTTTCCTTCAAGGAGAAACATATTCTCTCTCTCCTTTTCTTCCTTTGGATATTTCCTATTACTTGGTTATATAGGAATACGAAAATTCCTTCCCTTATTCTCTTTAGTCTTTTCTTTTAATTCATGGATCACGAAATTATATTCTCCTCAAATAGGAAATACTCATTTTTATCAAAATTACAAAATTGATGGATCATGTATTCCCATTATCTCTTTATTTTATAATTATGATATTTTCTCTTTCTTCTCCTTTATTGGGGTTCCTTGGATCCCAAGGAACTCAAAGATCTCGAAATTCCTCATTAAGGATACTCATTATCCTCCTAGATGCATCTAAATGCATTATACTCATTATCTTGTTTTATTTCTTATTAAAATATTTCCTTTTGTGGATTTCTCTTTATTTCTCTCTTATTTTCCTCGTTAGTGTTCCTTTTATTGTTAGGAATTATTGGGATACGAAATTCCACTAAGGATTTCCCATTTATACCTCTTTTCACATATTTTCCACATTTCATCAATGTTTTCAATTTCTTTATTAACAAGGAAATACTTAATTGATATTTTCTTTTCTTATTGCCTTTTCTTTGCAACTTTGGACTCCTTGTAACCCAAGGAATCTAAGAGGCACGAAATCCTCTTTGGATTTGCCTTCTAGAGGTTTCCACCCCTTTCTAATCTCAAATTCTCAGTTATTCATTAATTAATTGAACATCCTTGTTATTGGGCCCAATAGCCAATAAAGCCCTCAAATCAAACAACAAGGCTATTGTAAATGAAATCCATTTATTCAAAATAGATTATATCATTTATTCGTTCAAAAATCTTTATTATGAGAAATTATATTTCTCAGCAAATGAACCCAAAATAGGGTTTGCAACACACCCTTACCTTTCTCCCTTAAGTTTCACATGTTTTGCTCACGTATTAAGGTGCTTAGGGTCTTATTTGATCATTACAAGTGATTATAGGCTTTTGGTTGATCTTCAGTTTAATCATTTTTATTTATCACAATTTTACTATCAATAAGTCAGTCACCTTATTAATGGTTGGACAACCTTGCCATTATGGTCAATCTTTTGAAGGCCAATAGAACTCTCTAACTCAAGGGCAACCAAAAGATTAGGCTGACCTCTAGAGGTTTGTTTTCCCTAAAGGTCAATTTACCTTAAAATTTGTCTTGCCCCTAGGGCTAGTGAAATGATACAAAGGTCGGTTAGACAATCTTTTTACCAATCAAACCAACTTAGTGATTGTGTAATAAGGTTCTTAGGGTCTTATTTTATCATTATAGGTGATTTACCCTTTAGTGTAATTTTCAATCTACACACTTGTATTACACTAACTTTAATTTCAAAAAGTTAATTGCCACATTAAAGCTTGATCGACCTTTCTAGAATGGTTCCCTTTCAAAGGCCAATTGATCTCTCTTAGTCGAGGGAAACCATGAGATTAGTCAACCTCTAGAGGTCGGTCTTCCCCAAAGTTATATTGACCTCAAGAGTTTGGTTTTCTCCAAATGATAGTGAAATAATACAAATGTTGGACAATATATGGACCAATCACTACAAAAAAATGGTGTTTAACTAAAAACAAAATTGTGGCATAAATAACAAATTTTGTAGCTAAAAGCTTTAGCTACCTTTATCATTACATGTAAAATACGAAACTAATACCCACACAACTAATTATTTCTGCTATATTTTTCAAATATGTAGTTAGATATTTATTTAGCCACAAATTCATATGTAACCCTAAATGTAGTTAACAATTGTCTTTACACATACAAATGTAGCTATTGTTGTAGCTAAATATATGACTACACTTTTATATGTAGCTATGATATGTAGGGGGAAATGACATTACTACAATTGTACATGTAGTTTATGTGTAGTAAAACATGACACTTACTAAAAATTTAAATGTATTTAATGTACATGTAGTGAAATACATCATGTACTACACAAACATATGTAATTGGATTATGCATTCACTTTGTAACTGACCATACAAAAGTTTTTTTAAGAAGAAGAAAAAATCAATATTGATCCAAATCAAGTTGTGTTTGTATTATAATTATTCATACTTTTATTTACATTAAAACAATGATTACAAATGGGGAGTACATTAACCTTGCCCCTATTTTACAATATGCATGAAAAAAAAGATACATGTATACAATGACTCCATGAGAATAAAAGTTATAATCAACATGAAGAGTTTCTCCCTCACATTGTTCTTAAAATCCCAATACAAGATTCACACATTCATTGTGCCACCATCTAGGTTCACGGTGTCAAAGGAAGGAGAGCTTTGGAAATTCTGACACCCGCTTTTGATCTCACACTTGTACATCTATTTTCTAGAGTAGTACACCTTGAGAAGGAGATGAAAGCTGAAATTCTTGAAAGAAATGCATTTCATTCACTGCATGAAGGGGGTATGTATTGCATGTATCATTAAATTAATTGATTTCATAAGTTAAGGGAATTGAATCTAAGTATGAATATGATGACCTACCAACTTGTCACAAGAGGATAACCAAGCTAAAACAAACCAAAAACACAAGATGACCAACCAATTATATAACAAATGTTCCTCCCAATGCATGCAAATAATTTCTACTCAATCAATGATAAGTGAATAGCAAAAACCAAGACTCCTAGACATTGAAGATGTTAGATACAATGTTGCATTCATCAATGTAGTTCCAATCATGATAGCATTGAAAGACACCCCAGTGGGATGGTTGATTTGTCATTTCTTCAATGGAGACTGCTTGGCATGTCAAAGTGGGATATGAAGTCCACAAATGCACATAGTATAGGATACCAAGTATGAAAGAAGATACTTGATGAGAGATATAGTATAACACTTGCTTTATATTTCATTATACAAAATGTTGGGGTTGTTCTTTGTTCCGATAACATGTAGAAGGGGTAAGAAAAATAAGAGGGTTAGTAATGTAGCATTTCAGAAACACAAATTTTCAGAATTCATTAGGTTGTAAGGAAATAAGTGTTGTTCCAGCATAGGTATACTAAAGGTGAGAAAAGTAGGAGCGGCCATAAAATATCCATTTAAGAAACATAAAATTCTAGAATTTATAACTAATAAGCACATGGATAGTCAATGACATACATCGTTGTGACATCCCCATATTTTCTAAAACTTAATCTGATGTGTGACGTCCAAATTGAAACCCTCACCTCAGTGAGAATCCTAATTTAAACATCACACACTAGGCTAATAAAGAGAAAATCAAGGGAGTTAGAAGGAAACAATCAGTAGCACATGCACATGAACAATAATAAAACCATACACACATGATCACCATTCAACATATAATTACAACATGAATTGTTACAACATTTGGTATTACACATTGAACAACAAACTTATACATATACATGTACTACCACTAAACTACATGATCTTAAGACAACAGGTCCACCTGTACATCAACTCGCCATACAACTCACAACTATCTTGGATCTTCAAGAGCATAACCAAAACCTAAACAAAAGATTACATGTGGTACACATCAGCACAATATTCAAGAATATTGTACTGAGTACGCCTATGTGTCTTTTATATACCTCTCATCATATCTTGGCAATAAGATAAAACTAATACTTGGCAGTTATAAAGAAATATAAGAAAATCATATACTTGCACAAAGATGTACATTAACAAAAGAGAACACATATTTTAAGCATATTTTCCATTATATCATCCAAGCATTTACCGCCTGAGAGTTGAATGCATTAAGACCTTTATGATCACTACCAAAGAGTTGGATCATACGTAAAATGTGACCACTACCAAAGTGTTGGGTCCAAGCACACTACCAAAGAGTTGGTGCTTCCATATGTACAATGTGACAACTACCAAAGAGTTCAGTCACTTCCAAGCACACTGCCAAAGAGTTGGTGCTTTCATATAATGGAACAAATATATTATGTTTGATGTGTTCATAGAAGTAAGTATGTAAAATCAAGCAACATATCATACACGAATAGTCATTTAAACCAATACCATATGCCAAGTATTTACTACCATATAACACAAGCATATTGTATAATAAGCCAAGTAAGAGGTAATGGCGTACCTTGATCAAGACAAACCTAATCATCAGATATCCCTCATGTCAACTATATACCCCTGGTCAAACCCTGATAAAGAAAAGGTCATGTACTATCATCAGGTTCTCATCCTTTTATATCTCCTCTTAACTCTAATTATGTCCATTTTAGGGTTTACTTAACTCACTAGGATATTCTCATCATTACTTACATTGCTTATCTTAGAATTATCATATTGATGTCATTTTTAAGATTATGGTTCATTATCTGAACATTAGGTTCCATGTCCATTTTATGCACATATTAACCTTAGGTTACATCATTAACCTAAATTAGGTTTTTTAACCATGTATTAAGGGTCAAATTCAAATAACATAGATTTCATGTATAAAACTAATCTCAAAGTTACATATTAACTTTCCGTTACTGAAATATGGTTGTTATGTAAATTTCAACATTTATTGAGCATGTATGTATTTATTGCATTTTATTTAGGGTTATTAGCCCTAAATATACATATGGAGCAAATTATATGCTTTCGTACATCAACATGACCATATCTGATATCAAATGCATTATAAACATAATTATGGATTTACTAATCATGCTCTCATACTTTAGGCCATCTTTTGATATTTATAATCCATTAAACAAGCATAAAGCATCTTACGTGATATCATAGTGTTTTAAGCATCAAAATCCTAATATTATCATTCTACTATGTTCTAATCATTTTCCGAACATTTTGCTACCTTGTTTGCATTTTTCTGATAAGCGTGGTAATTTCTACGAATTATTGAAGATATGCTCATTTACTAAAATTATTTACCTTTTGGCCAATGAGAGCCCGCCATGTGGATTCTCTGGGTAGAGCTTCTCTTTCCCTGGGTTCATGTTGAAGGGACTGGGCTGGTCGGTTCTTAGTGGTTCACTGTTTGAACCGCACTGGTGCCTCCCTCTCCATCTTTCTCGCGATCAGCTGCACGACGCCTGTAGCCCGGTGTTCGTCGCCTCCTGGACAACGACCACCGCCGAGGCCAACATTGCTGGTGACAGAAGATCACTCGATCGACCTCCTCATCTCTGCCTAACAGCCGCTGCCGTGACTGGTCCCCTTAAGGATCTGTCTTCTGGGCGCGAGCCGCCGCCTCTGGCCTCTTCTCTAGCAAGGAAAAACAGCCACCCACTTCTTCTGTAAGTCAGCCGCCGTCGCCTGGGATCTCTTCCGATGTGCGACCGACAACAGGGCCAATGGATTCAGCCCTACTCCCTCAGCGCCGCTGACTGCTTGGCTTAGGATTGGGGCCGCTTGATGGCTCTCCAATGCTACCGTGATCGATGCTACCCGTCTGCCTCCTCTGCTCCATAGGGATGCGCCTGCATCGATGGGCTTTGATGTGCGGTGGAGCAAACCCTGCTAGATTGGTGCTTCTATTGTGTAGTCTTCCTCTTCCTCCTTTTGCTCGAGCTACATAGAGACCAACTCACTACGTTTTGGCTATCCATTTGTTATGGCTGTAGAATGAGTTCCATCTCTGAACTCGATCTCCATCTTAGACCCTCTTCTTCCTCACACCAGCTGCTACTTGCGGTGAAGAAAACCATAGGAACGCGGAGATGAACTTCTCATTTCTGGTCCATTTGTACCAACTGAGGGGTATTTTCACTCTCTGGATGAACTGAAGACAACCGTCATATCTATACCTTCCTCTCATCCCACGTTCAAAGATCGTGACGGGGTGGATGTTGGCGCTGCATTACCCTGCGAGGTCAGAAGCTTACATACCATCTAACAGCCATCCAATATATATCCAGTGGCTATAAATAAAAAAATCCACATCACATATCCCTGGTTGCACGTCCACTACCTAGATCCAATGGCAACTCTGCCCGCTTGACATCACAGTGATAAAAGCATATGTTTCTCATTGATCCCCAATATATCGAAATATAACTAATGTCCCCACATTCAAACCTATATATTTTATTCTAGTAACCTTCAAACTCCATGAAATTCAAACTATAGCTTTGTCATCATTATAGCTATATTCTACTAAATTCTAGTTCCAAAATATCAGTTCTTGACTAGTCAATTAAATACCTAAAAAGTATGAACTTTGGGATCTTAATCATAATATCAACATCTGTCACCATCCAAACTTGACCAAAGCACTTATAACTCTCTAAATAATCCAACATGCATGAATTCACAAATAACATTAGACATTTAATGATTCTAGTAGCCCACTCTATCACATCCTACACACCTTAAAAGATATTTCGTCCTCAAAATTAAGTCAAAAATCCAGTCTTTCACATCATATACATCTTAAAAGAAATTTCGTCCTCAAAATTAATCGTCCTCTTACTTCAAGGAGTAACCAAAAGGTCTATGTTCACTTGTAGGGTACTAACATAGGTGCAACATTTCAACAACAAGAACTCTATAAAAGGTTGAACAAGGGTTTGAAGCTCAGTTTATGTTTAGCCATGCATTAGTGTTCCCACTTCATATTACCATGTTCTAAAGGAGTTAATTGAAGTTATCCCATTATATCAAGGTGTCATCAACATTTTATTGAGCTAATTGTCAAAATATTTTTCATCTTTATTAAGCACTAAGATTAACATCTCATGTAACATGTTTTATTCATATGATTGTTTTTCATTGCTCATAATAATTTGTAACAATTATTAGTGATTTCATAACAAGTTAGGAAGATCAGGAAGAGCCAATGGAGGGTTCCGATAGAAGTTTCGATGAGCAGAGGCCTTTCACCTCTCCTTCTCTATTGCAGCAGATGCAAGTGGTGGCAGCTCTCCCATCCGTTTGAAGGAGCCACTAGCACTGAAGCCAAGAGGTCAAAGACGTGGGGGGAGAGAGAACAAACATCAATGAAGAGCAAGTAAGTTGCTAGCATGACTGGAGGATAGTTGAGAGTTGTATAGAAAGCTGATGTACAAGTGGACCTGTTGTCTTAAGATCCTATTATTTAGTGGTAGTACATGTATATGTATAAGTTTGCTGTTCAATATGTAATATCAAATGTTGTAACAATTCATGTTGTAATTATATGTTGAATGGTGAACATATGGTGTATGGTTTTATTATTGTTCATGTACATGTGCTACTATGTTTCCTTATGACTCCCTTGATTTTCTTCTTCTTAGCCTAGTGTGTTTTGCTCAAATTGGGATTCTCATTGAGGTGAGGGTTTCAATTTGGACGCCACACATCATATTAAGTTTTAGAAAATCCGGGGACATCACAGGTACAGGGGAAGCCATGTATAGTAGTATAACCAATATTATAACTATTATCACATTTAATAAAAATGGAAAGTCATATAACTTCCGTTAAGCATGCACATTGGAGTAACTCTGGACTGCACCCCTACTTGACTTAAACAACCTTGGGTAAAGGTTGAGAAATGTTCCTTAAATAAAGAGCCTTCATGGTCTAAAGAACACCAAAATTTTTCTTAAAAGAGATTGAAAATGACATTAGATGCTCATATATCTAAGAGTAGCATAATGCAAGGAATACATGATTTTAGAAACAAATCTATCAATTCTACAAAGTCTGAATTTCAAGAATATGGTATTAGAAAACATGCAATCACACATGAAATGAATCAATGGTATGATATTGGTTACCTCATGTTTATTGATATGCACTCTAATAAAGATGAACATAAATACAACTTAGAGAGGGCATCATCAAATGTAAGCATTTCAATTGATATGAACTTCACTACTACTCTGTTGTTATTGTTTTTTCCTAGCCAAGATTCAGCTTGATCACATTCATTTACTATTAGATTCTTTACTGAATAATATCAATCTGTGGTTCACAATCACTAGATGATCAATTATACCATAAACTAAGGAGTATTTTTTGGGGGGCTTGAAGCCCCAATATAGATAACAATGATAGAATATACATGATCATTTTCAAATGACTAGAGAGTAATGATTTAAAATAAGCAACAACCAACCTCACAATGTCACTATGTTAATCAGTGAAAGGAAATTTTCCTCAATAAGGGCCTGCTTCGGTAGACGATAATTGTGTATCACTATTAACGATGGTTAGCTTCAGGCTTGATAATAAGCTTGCTTAGGAAAGTGACATCTCAACTACTCAATATATTTTAAATATTTAAGAACTTCCTCGGTCTCTAACTCCTGTAAAATAGAACAATTGACATGATAATGAACCCTTAAGACAACACATGAACAATCACAATCATCACTTTTTCGCACAAAAAGAGACACCCTGTGATGGAAGTGAACCCAGTTAGTAGTAGAGTTTAACGTTTATGAGTTAATATTGCCTAGTTTTGTATAGGAAAGTGCTCCAGATCCAATTTTGAGGACTCACCAAGAGAATCGTCACTCTAAGAAGCGATGACAGGCCATTCAGACACTTTTATTTGATATTTCTCACCTATACACACCTTGGATTTATATGGCTTACTTTCATTTGAAATAAAAAATATTGAACTAAGTTGCAACCATGACATTATTCTTTGAGATTTTCCAATCAAATTGAAAAGATATGCAGAGGTGGCATATAGTAATGACCTTGGTCTAGTTCCATGATAAAGATGGAAATACCAATATTCACTTAAGGGTGTCTTTTCACAACATGAATTCAAGTGACTTTCTTAATTTCTTACAGAGATTACAAATCAACATGTTGTTGGAATTTCCTATTAATTTGTATATTTGGCATGCTACACAATACCTTATTATATACAAATGTGAGCATTTGGGGAGATCAATGTCAATAGGGAGAGCATCCCAACCAATCAGTTGATGTTAATGCAAGTTGCACTAGTTTTTGTGAAATCATGAGGTTGCGATATAAAGGACATAATAGATCCATCAAAAGAGAAGCATTCAATCATAGTCCCAACTTCACTTCTAGTTGAGATTGTAGGTTATTCCATACAAGAGTTCAGGGACGAATAATCACCACTAGCAATAGAACCATGCTCTAAAATTAGATTAAGGTCCACAAATTCATAAGCCTTTCCAACAGCTCTAACCAACCTACCCGACATTTGATCAAATTTCAAAATGTTTTCCAGATTTCTACTACCATTGAGCTATTTTCTAGAGGTAATAATAGGAATACTTGGTATAGGAAGCATAGAGATTGGATCATTTCCATGAATTATCAGAGACATAGTTGTGGAGACTCCACCTGTAGGAACAAACAAGTTCATTTCAAGATTATAGACTTCATTATTTATTGTAACTATGCAATGAGAATTAGGATCCAAACTATATACTACCTGCCATAGAAGTTTTTAGTGACTTTTTCCAAAATAGAGAAAACACAATTTATCAACTTCCTTCACTTGTATGCATAATTTATGCACATTGTTATAGTGATCAAGACCTCTATAGACCTAGACAAGCTTCTTGTTCCCAGTACTAAGTATGATTTCTTATCTGAAGGCCTATTGTGACATTGATCGTTGATGTAGAGAATAATGAACCAAAGAATGAGAGGTGAGGATGAAATTGGCACAGAGAGAACACTGAAGCACATAAGTATGGTGGCATCTAACAGTTCTTAAAAGTGAGATGGTCCTAAAAAGAATACTCATCTTACAAGACACCCACAAAAATTGAGTATTTTAATGTTTTACTATAAAGCAGATCCAAAAATCAATTTAACTATTGTAATATCATGATAGTTCTCCAATAATTGAGGACTTGGTATGGGAAGTTAGTAGGAAAAGAAGGTACTAGACTTCAGGTTAAAACCAAAAACCAAATGTAGTTGGACTATCATCTATAATTTGCATATCATTGATATGAAAATCCAAGGTGGAGAGTCTTACATATTCAATTTTGTTGCACTTAATAAGAAGATTGATTTTTTCTTTGGGACAAATAAATTCTAAAATAGAAAAAAAAATGAATCATCCATAATTAGATGCTGCTTTAATTTTGGTTGGACGAATGCCCATTGAACAATGAGCAACTGTCCCTATTGAGCATGTTATCATTACTGCCACACTAAGAACTATGGTGTAGCAGAATACCTACTATAGAGGAATAGCCAAAATGTAAATAAGCATAGTCCAATAGAATACATACTAAACAAAGGAATAATCATATTCTAAATGAATAGATACAATTAAGAACTTATTGTTGTTATGAAGAGCGAGAGAAAATAGAAGGCATCATGATTTTTGGTACTATATAAAACTTGGATAACACAAACATATGTTTACAAATAACATGGCACAAGTAAGCTTAATACACAAACATTACATCCTGCATATATAGCTTCTCCCTATATATTCTTTTTATACTATCATACACGTTTATATCTAATACCATATTTTTAGCATATTTCATGTACATATAAATCAGACTGTACTTTTCTTTGAAAAGAGATGAAAATGCTTACCTTTTTACTTGTGTAAACATCATTATTGGATTTGGATTGGTAAAGCATCAAGTCTGAGCTTCTTGCATGCCCTTTCAATAATTTTTCTAAAATGGTATAATAAATGGATCACGACTTTTCTATCATAGGCACCACAAATTGGGTTGTCATTAACCAGTCTATTGTATGACACATGGCACAATATAGTAAAAATAGAAACTTCTAAACACTTGGTTGGGTTAGTTGGGTTGCACCATTAAAATCAATTTCCTTAAGGAATAATGTTGTACTATTCAACTAATAAGAATTCTCAAGGTATTTACTATCTTTGTATCATCAACTTCAAAGAATACATCCTATGGACAAAATCCATGGCCTAAGAACAGAGACAAAAACTTTCCTTTAAAACAATTTTGTGTTCAAGATGGTGCACACGCAAATTCAAAACAAACAACAATCACACACACTCATAGTTCTAATAATTGTTGCTTCTCAACAAAAAAATAAGATAATAAGGAGTAGAACACATAGACAATATCTGGATTTCCTAAGAACCTAAGTGGGATTCATGCATCCATTTCCTCTCTCAATAGGATACTATTTAAAACTTCCTTCCAGCTGCTCTCTGAGTTGGGCATGTCAATGTAACACTAATAAACATTTGATATATATCCAAAAATCCACATTTGTTGTGCCAGATATCCACAAATCATGATTCTAACCTAACAACCCATAGTTTCATTGTGAGTATATAAGAAATGTGCATTAGAACACAAAATTGATATTTGGCTTACCTGAACTAGAGTGTTGTCTTCAAAAGAAACTTGAGACAATTTCTCAGGCCATGCATACTACATATAAAAAGGCACTTGCACAATAGTAATCATTTTTTATTTCCAACAAACAATTGTTTGACAGAGTTCCATAATTTTGTTAATTAGACCTGCTAGTACCTTCAGGCTGGTTAGATTAGCTTTGAGTAGCTGCTCTTCAAAAGTTATTGGACTATCTTAGCTACTCGTAGAAATTCATAAGAGGATTAAGTAGGTTGACAGTAAATGAGATATTAGATAGCATCATGAAGACATATAACAATTTAATTCCAGAAAAAAGATGATCATACAAAAGATCAATAAGCAACATTGTAGCACTAGTAAGAGCCAACATAAAAAAATGGTTCTAAACAAAAGAAATAAAGAATGAATGCATGCACTTTACCAAGAAACCACTAGGAACTAAACCTAGTATGCACTCCCTTGAAGCATATCAATAGACAGCCATACACCTACAGATCATTGAAAAAATGTTTGTGTCAAAACACATCAACTACTACAGAAAGGCTATCTCCATCATATTAAAATTGATACTCTCCCCAAATAGAGACAATAAGAAGATAATATTCAGGTGACTGGTTAGATACTTCTAGTAACTGGAAGTAGTTTAATTCATCTTCCCATCCACCCAATTTTTGAAACATTGCATTACTAAAAAATAAATCAACTGTAAGACAAAAAAAATGGAAGGTGAATTATCTATTTTTGTGACACATCTCTATACATATTGCATTAGAATTTAAAGTGCATGGATTTTTTCCTTATTGATATGTGAACATATATCTACTAAAAAACTTCTTACATATGCTCCATTGTTTCCGAAATCCATGTCCTATGAATCATTATTTCTCCCCTAGATCTTCTTCTCTATGTAGATCAATGACTATATCCTATTCAATTTTTTAGGTATTAAGCTTGTTCACTTTTTTGGATCCAATTTGAAAACTTTTGCTAAGATATATTACCATCACAACACTTTGCATCTTTTTCTATACAACTCAACTAAATCCCATTTTGTTGAAAAGGCATAGTTCACCTAAAGAAACAAATGTCAAGTTGAACACACAAGAGGTCACGATAAGAAAATAAGAGTGTTGTATAATGATAGATATTTCTAAAAAGTAACATAATGGACATAAAATGAAATGGTGGGTAGAGAACATGAGAAATCCCTACTTACAGTTTGACAACTTGAACTTAGATTTTGATGGACCACCCCTTGGATTCCTTCCTTTCCTTCCCACTGTTAGAAATTATGACTAATTATCTACTCAATAAGCTGGGATTCCCCCAGATGAAATAAAAGTTTTCTTGATGAACTGATGACTTAGAAGGCTAACGTATTGTATACACAAACATACATGGGATGAAGGAATTGATATTAGGAGTTCGCATTTAGTGGAGCTTACCCACTCTTTGTCTCCCCTACACATTAGCCACTTTAATGTTTTAAAATATGTGACACATAGTCTATAGAGGTGCATAATAATCTTGCTTCTTCACTTACTCTATAAGAAATATAATTTTTGACTCATAGAGGCTGAAGAACCCTATTAGGTTCTACACTCAGAAGTGCTTTCTGGTTTGCCCCTTGACCAACCCAAATCAGAGTACAATCAAACACCAGATTCATCTTGTTAGGTTGAGTACATTATGTCATTTTTAACATAAGTGACTCCTCTTGCTAAGTGTACAGATTCATACTCTGTCTCCCTAATTGTAAGGAATTGTTAGAGCGGGAGAGAAAGGAAGCAATGGAATAGGGAGATGTAGAGAATTGATATTGTTGGATTTTAGTAAGATCTACAAATTTTGTATATGGATGAAGATGTATATGATTCATAATACCTTCTCAACATGCCCTATAACAAAACAATTGTGACCCATAAGCCAAATGACTACTACTGTACAAATTGATAGTGATATATAATGAGAAAGACGGTATCACCATACCGTCATGACATTTTAAGCTCAAATGAGAGACCCATATGCAACTACATTTCCTATTATAGATTGATTTGACCTAAAAGTGTTCCATTATATGAAATACATTTTTTTCTTAATTTAGTTTAGACCCAATTATGCATTAGCAAGCTACCTATATGATTCTAGTCAGTGTACTAAACTAGAATTTATCAATATCATTACAACTATCAAGATTTAGGTCATATATAAGAATTCAAAGTGGTTATCCTTTCAAGGACTATTACACCCCTTATCCAGAAAGGACTCTCACCCACACCACACACCAACATATAATCTCTTGTAGAGATCAAAAATCACAAGGTAGCCACCTTGATGCCAACCACAATAGAACTGGTAGTTCATTCCTTCACAAAGTCTCTATATTAATGAGGTTACACATGAATCAAAGTATACAATGGAGAATCATTCACTCTATTTTTAATGGAGATAGAACAATGCTATTGTGCAACTAAAAATGGAGCTATACTTTCCTCAAGCAAAGAGAGGCAACTCGAATGGTATGCTACTCTGCATCATAGTATTAACTATGAAGGTAAGTGATATGTGTCGTCCAATTTAAACTATCAAGAGCAATATTTGGTTGAAAGTTGCATCTAGTCAAAAATGTTGCTTTCGCCTTTTTTGGGTGGATTTCTAATAAAATTAAAACATGGATAAATGTACTCTTCGGACAGAGTATACATCTTAAATTGCATAATGTCATATCTAGCTTATATGAATGACAGGGCACCAACTGCGACAAGAACTAGTTCTTTAAGAAAAGAAAACCTGATAAATGTCAACATCTATACAATATGTATTAAGTTGAAAACTAGGAGTAGCTCACATAATATATTGTCATTAGAATATTAAGTAGTTATCAAAATTTTGATATCAAGGTTACTTGTTACAAAATGAAAAAAGGTAGTTGCATACAAGTCCTCTCCAACTCAATTGAATAACAAGAAATGCAAGTCGATGAACAAGTAGTTGACCTCCTAACTAGGTGTGTATGTAATATTGTAATAGCTTACCTCCTCACTAGGCACTCACATGGAAGACCCCAATGCAGATGTAATATTTTACTAGCTTACCTCCTTACTAGGATGTCACATGCAAGGGCATGCAACTTCATTATGCCCCATGGTGCAAGAAGTGTCCTTCTAGCCTAAAGAATATGTATATAGAATCTTCGCATGCATCTAAATGCTTATAGAAAAAATTAAATGGCCAAAAATCCAAGATAGAAAAGAAGTATATATATTAATTTATTATGACCTATGTTATCCAAATATATGTATTAGTGTAAACTAGTTTTTGATCCTGGGTGTAGTTGAACCCATAACTGACTCGACAATGATTTTGTGAAAACAAACTATTCTTATTTGGGACTGTGTTGTTGTAGGTTATGATGGCTTATTGACCATCCAAATCTTGCTTCCAACCAAAACTTACTCAATGGAGTCAAGTATGCCCATGTATATAGTTGTTTTATGATTTAACTTCAATATTTCATTTTCCCATTGGCAGATACCAAGGATGTTATGGAAGAAATCAGAAATGTTGTGGCTGTGAAGTTTCTTGTATTAACTCATAACCTTAAAGTAAGACACATATTGAGCATTTGTATGCATATTACTATGATTTAATTCTATTTGATTATGGTTGATGTAAGCTATTATTACTAGGGATCTGAGGCTATTATAGAACCAGATGCCAAGGAAGGTTCCATATTTGCACCACCATCCAAATCTTTCTCAAAATCTAATAAAATTTGTAGCATTGAGAATAGCCTTGCTCGATATCAAGCTATTGTGCTCGCTACTGAAAAGTTTGGAATATTGATTTGTGGGTATGTACTCTATGTTGTTATAGTACCTTAGTTTATGACAAAAACACTACAAATTGTTGGGTGAGATTTATAACTTGGAAAGCTTGTAATAATTATATTCTATGGTGTTGATTGGTATTATGATCTATGAATAACCCACTTCTAAGCTTCTTTCCTAAAAAATGGATTAACATGTACTGATTCTAAGATCTATGGTCTGTCATATCCAAAATAGGTTGCTTGTTTTGTCTTTGAGGCATGTTATGATAAACATCTTCTAAAGCTATTTCAAAATTGAAGATACATGGTGATTATATGATTGGTACATGTGTAAAAGAGGGACCGAAAATGGACATGATTGTTTAAAAAATGTTTGGTTTAGGGGGGAGGAGATAAATACGTCAAAATTTAGGCAGAATAGGTCTCGACATAAAGAAATCTGAAGTATATGCTTTTGTTTCCCCATCATTTCTTATCATTGTGGATTAAAGAAATGTTAGATTCCCTGCCAATTCACTAAAATAGACTTATGCTTCCCCTTATGAACTAGCAAATCAACAATTTAATTTATCTTTTTCCTTCCTACCATTAACCATGTGAAAGTATATTGAATGTGAACTTGCCTCAAATGGCCATGAAGAATAATGAATACCTACGAGAAATATTACTTTGACAAAATCTAGTTGAAACTATATGATAGAAAGTTAGTTCATATTGTTATGTTAATTCACCTCTAACCTGCATTGTTATGGAAGGACCTTAGCTATTGCTGCACTATGATATTATGTAGCAAAATCTATATGCAATCCAATAGTAATTTATAATTATGGACCATTTTTTTGAGGGTATTATAATTGTTTGATATGTTTTCTTAGGTAAGTCTCTTGTGTTGTGGGTTGCCCTATTAAGGGAAAACTACCTGCATTGAATGTAGGGTATGTGGCTAAAAAATTTACAATATGGGATGCTATGAAGTCTCTTTAGATATTACCTATAAAGAACAAAGCAATAGAAATTCTATTCACAAAATGCACCGTGTCTGACTGTGAAGATGCCTTTAATATATGATTGGGGGTGAAGAAATGAACAAGATATTTAAAAATTGGTCTTTTTGTATGCAGAATGCCAAAGCCAAATACATTAGAGTACAACTGTGAAGTTGTATGCCAAATTGCAGTTCATAAGGGGAGTAACCAAATAACCATAAAATGTCATATGAGACTTCATTGATGCCTTATGTACATTCTCCTTCTTGGAGTCTTTAGATACAATAGTTCTAGTATTCTTCAATCTGTGACAAATTTGATGGATGGCTAATAGATGAGATCCATTCCTCAGAATAGTAGAGGATGTAACTTGTTCTTGGCTCCACACGAACACTTTCCACTATATAAATAGGAATTGGATGAGTGTTAACTAGCAAACTCCCCTAACGCCGAATCCTTGTTTAACACTAGAGCCCTTATGACTACAAATTTTCTTCTATTGGAGAGAAATATTTAATTACAATATTCCAAGTTTATAAATAAAATTGGGAAACAAAACATAGTCAAGAATATTAATGAAATTTGCAACCAAGAACCATGACTTACAGGGGTTGCCTTGATATGTCAATTGTGGAGGAGGTTTCTATAGAGCTACATGCATGACCACATCCTTTCTTTCTATTTCCTTATAGGCCTCATCCTTCTGGGGCCTCTTCTCCATCAGTCAGCAAGGTAGGTGTGGGACCCCACCTTTGAGACCCTACATTGTTATCCACACTACCAACGCTAATCCTAAAATTAGCACTTAAATCTTGAAATCAAAACATTCGATTATATGAAAAACACAAATAACTCCTTACATTTAATTCTAGATTTGGTACAAGAAAATAAAGTAGTATTCATTTTCATTAGATCATATATAAGCAAATCCTAGATGTAAGCATTGTTCAAGATAAAACTCTAATACAATATGAAGTAGAAAGTTATACTGTTACATTCACATAAGAGACCTAGATCAAGATAAAGTACATCACCTACAAGCATACACACCCTCCCAGAACTCTCTAGTACAAGAACAACCTATACATATAACCTACAATAAGAAGAGAATTCTCTACCTCATATGGTGAAGAAAAGATCATTGCATATGAGAAACTCTTGGGTGAACTGAAGTTGAATTGGTACCTATAAATTTGTTAAAACAACACTTATAAACACAATGAGTGAGTGGAATAGGTTCAAGAAAAAACTAGCATTGAACTAATCCATTTTAATCTGATCAAAGATAAGTGAATTTTGGATTAATCAAACAAATATAAATATCATGCAGGTAATGGAAGATATAAGCTACATAGAATGAACATGAAATAACAAATAAAGCTAACATATAATTGGAGATAGATAACCAAATATTATTCTTAGGTTGTCAAAATTCATTGTCAGATTTGCCCTAAAATTACTTGATCTGTACATGATCAAGTAAAAGTCGCCACGCTAAGTTCTCCTGTCAACGACTCACTGTCCTCATCTTAAGATATACTAAAATCCTAAGGTAAAAAGCAGACTTTAGTCTTCCTCAGAGTTGCCAAACATTGGCAAGGTAAGAGCATAAAGCCTCTCTACCTTACATACCTCATCTCAAGTACATGAGACAGGTTTAATGATATAAATGTCAATGATAGGGCATCATGTATGAGATACTAAACAAAGATATCTCTATTGATCCCTTTAACATCATGATCACAATTTCCATGGAAGTGTTCCAAATAAGTTCATTTCATTTACTTAGAAATAGAGAATTTAGGTTAGTATCTCATCTTGAAATCTTTCCTAAATTCTGGTGATCTAGCCTTCAAGGTCTAAAATCACACTCTGACATTCCTTTTCTAAATCCAAGGACTATTAGAAGGAATCTATTTTCATTTCCCCAGTACATAGATTGGGGGAAAATCATAGTCTCTAGAGCTCCTATCCAGATGACTTAGGTTATGATGGATATTAAGTGCATTTACTCACTTTATGGAGAATATGGGGCAATTATATGACATATGTGATTTCTCTTTCTAAACCTAGAATATGTGGATTAGGGGTTCATATATACACCGTTTTTCAATTCATATTATAGATACCCTATATATATTTCCATCATATAAATTCAAATAAATTAATCACAACTCAAGAATTCACATATTATGCACAATACTCCATATTTAACTAATATGCAACAATTGCAATGTATACATAATAATAATGTGCAAACTGAATTTAAGAAATGAATATCATGATCAAGAAAATTTAGCATACATTTTCTTCATTTGCAAGGATCAAGATTAGAATCATATTCAAGATCAAGAAAGCAAAATAGTCCTATACAATGTTGGAGTTGCTCAATTTCCACCAATTGTACTTTAATTAGTAGATTTTATGTTATCATTAAAAAAGAGTTTTCAACTGAACCTACACCACTCACCTTATGTGTGAATCATGTGAATTTCATAGCCCAACTACTGCTAATTCTTGAATCAAATTCTAGCTTCAAGGAAATCAGAATTTTCCTACACATATATGCTCAAGAAACTAGAAGAAGAAGAAATGAAGAAAAAGAATGAGAGAAGAGATTGATTTGGGATATTTTGATCCAAATAAGTGGAATGACTAGTTATATACCAAGGAGAGAGTAAAAGCAATTAAAACTCACAAATATTGATGATCTATGTAGAATTTACCAACCTTGGAAAGAGAAAATTCTAAAATATGAAATTTCAACTTCATATTCTCAAAACCCTAGAATCCCCTCTTCTCTCAATAATTCCAAAGGTCTAAAGTGTAGGATGTAAATGAGAGGTTCTTGTGTCATAATGGTGTCCACTATACTCATTAGGGTGCTTGGAATAATTAACTATAAAAATTTTAGTCCTTTTTTATTTTTCCCCAAAAATAGGTCAGCAGAGTTGTTCTTGGTAGAAAATCAAATTACACAAGGTTCTTTTATCACATAAAAATTCTCCAAAAATTAAGAAAATTGTTTATATTATCTAAAATCAAGCATATAATCTATAGCTAAAATTTCATCTCAATTGGATAAGCTGATAAATTATTAAAAATTTATTACATTGCTATAGTTCAGCCTGTATAGCATGGTCAATAGATTTTTTCCTGAGGAAACTCGACAAACAAAAGGTCCAAGAAACTCTACAAATTCTGAATTTTTTCAATAAAATTGCTAATTGAGTTCTTCAATACATATCCTAAATTCAAGATAATATGACTTACATAGAAAATAATAAAAACATTTACTAGACTGTTATACTCAACACTGAATTCATCATCACATATTATATTGATGATTTCATGCAACTAGAGTTTTTAGTTTATAACCCTACTAACCTAATCATTCACAACATTAAACTAAAAAACAAGTTTTAGAATTTCAATTAATATTCAACCTAATTAGTAGAAAATTAAATCAATAACTATTGATGCTTAGGAAGTTTGAACTAGGATTTAATGTAATTTATAAATGGGTCCTTACAAATCTCTCATGCTTTTAGTGTTTCATCCCAAAACTCTATAAAATCTCATGATAGAATCTCTAAATCTCATCTTCAATTTCCCATGTTTCTTCTTCAACTCCATGATGTTTCCATAAGACCTTCACCATAGGTATCTCACATCTACGTTGCCTTTTGATTATCCTATCCATAATCTGAAATGGACTTCCTCATAGGTCATAACATTTAGTAACTATACATCATATGGATAAAAGAGCTTATTAGTACAAGGATGCTACTTTCTTAGCATGTATAAATGGAATACATCATGTAGCTTCTCTAACTAGGGTGGTAACTCAAGTCAGTAAGCTAATATTCCAACCTATTGTAGAATGGGACATCATCCCATATATCTAGGAGGTAACTTGTCCCTCTTCCTAAATCTAAAAACACCTTTCCAAGGAGAAATATTTAGATATACTAGATTCCCTACTTTAAACTCAAGAGGTTTATGCATGCTGTCTGCATAACTCCGTTGTCTATCAAGTGCAACTTTCAATTGTTGGGGTGTCACATAGATCTTCTTAGAAATTTGTTGTACTATCTTAGGTCCGAACATCTGTCTCTCACCAACCTCATACAAACATACTGGCGATCTACCCTTCCTACCACATAGAGATTCATAAGGTTCCATTCCAAGACTAGATTGGTAACCATTATTTTATGCAAATTCGATTAGGCTAACATGTGAGTCCCAACTTCCAGGGAATTGTAGAACACATGCCCTAATAATGTATTCTAGGGTTTGTATTGTCCTTTCAGACTGTCCATCAATCTGGGGATGAAAAGTAGTACTAAACTTCAAGTGAGTTCCCATTTCTTCATGTAGTCTATCCCAAAATGTAGAAGTAAATTGTGGACCTCTATCTGATACAATGGAAAGTGAAACTCTATGTGAATATCTTGTCAACATAAATCTGAGCTAGCACTACTATAGAAACAACCTTTGGCATCGGTTTTTTAACCCCCTTTGGCGACAGTTTTCCAGCGACGCCTATGTGGGCACCGGTAAAGGTCAAACTCTTCAGTGTCTATTTTATAACCGACGCCTATGTGATCTATAGGCGTCGATTATATATAGTTGGCCGACGTCTATAGGGTTCGCGCCACAAAAAAGGGCACCACCTAGGACACCTTCGGCGTCGGTTAACAACTGAACAACCGACGCCATACTCCCAGATGACACGGCCGTGCTTCACTGCATGGCTGTGTTTAGTACTATAGGCGTCAGTTTTATACTAATACACGACGCCTTTTCCACCACGGCCGTGCTTTCCTGCACGGTCGGGTTGTTTGTCACATTCGACGTCAGTTTTTATCCCATAACCGACGCTGTATGCCTTAGGCGTCAGTGTTCTATAAATAACCGATGCCTATACTTTAATTTTTTTTCTTATCAGTTTGCAGGCCTGCTGTGGCTGGTCAGCAGGATGAGAACCTACAGTTCAGTTTCCTGAACTGCAGGTTTATGACATCCATTGATATCAGCCTACAAACAGGCCACAAACCTGCAAAATCAACAAATATTTTTTCACACAAGTAGATACATTCAGACATCAATTCAATTCTCACATTCACACATGTAGAAACATTCAAATACATGTAGAAACATTCAGACTTGTATAAACATTCAGAAATATTTATTTACAAAATATCATTCAGCATCCCAATTATATCTTACAATCGCCACTGCTTGTATGGCTTTTGCCCATTCTTCTCTTATTTCATTTAATGCTTCCATCGTATATGGAGCATGCACATTTTTTAAGCATTTACCTATAGTGTGGTCAATTTTAAACACCTGCAAAGAGAATGATGTATATATATAAGTAATAATATAAAAATAAGATTGATATATTTCATACTAACTAATGAGACTATATATAATACCTCATGTATGGTATTACTATCCAATGCGGCATGTCGGATAATCATATGCATAAATAGCATCACATAGTATGAGCATGCCCAGCCATTGTCTTGTGTAGCGCACTATAAATTGAAACATACAAAATTTTAAAAAAGTAAACTTGACACAAGGTATATGGATGTATAAACAAGATATCACCTATTTCTTCTTGGCTTATGTGGCATTTTGTTACAGTGGCAGGTGTTACTCTCCTCCAGTATCTCCCTCAGTCCCTCCACAGACTGGCGGTGTATCATGTTACTTTAGTATATATGTCCTGGCATGAACTCAGTTGTTCCTCACCTGCCTACTACCATTCCCTCACAGACTCCTGTGCGGAGAGGGACATTCCAACTCGAGATATCGTCTTCCGTTTCCTCCTCCGCAGCAATATCCTCATCTCTGAACATTTCTCGTAGGATTCTGAACCCTTCCTTCCCTCTACTACATCGAAGCCATGCCGCAGTTGAACCCTTTTGCCGACCCCTACCCGGCCAAGCAGGCGTCGCCTGAAGCACCACCATCGTCTTCGTCTCCACCTCCAACACAACTTGCTGTGCCAGTCCTGGCAGTTTATCACCCCACATGCCTTCCTCCCCAGTTCTTACTGCTAGAGGCGCTCCCGTAGCACCCCTATCCTTTCTTCCCACACAGATCCTTGATATGTCCTACGTTTTATGCCAAACCTTGCGGGATGTACCCTCCGATACCCACTAAGAAACTGAGGGTCGACAACTTGGTAGGACAAGTGAACCCGCTACTCTATCCTCCATATCAACCGGGGTCGGCCGTTGAGGTGTACGACGCCTCCATGGGCGTCCATCAGCAAGTGGTCGTCTCCTGATCATCTGAATGAATGGTCCATTCAGATGATCGGGAGACGACCACTTGCTGGTGGACGCCCATGGAGGCGTCGTACACCTCAACGGCCGACCCCGGTTGATATGGAGGATAGAGTAGCGGGTTCGCTTGTCCTACCAAGTTTTTGACCCTTAGTTTCTCGGTGGGTATCGGAGGGTACATCCCGCAGGGTTTGGCATAAAATGTAGGACATATCAAGGATCTGTGTGGGAAGAAAGGATGGGGGTGCTGCGGGAGCGCCTCTAGCGGCAGGAACTGGGGAGGAAGGCATGTGGGGTGATAAACTGTCGGGACTGGCACAGCAGGTTGTGATGGAGGTGGAGACGACGACAGTGGTGCTTCAGGCGATGCCTGCTTGGCCGGGTAGGGCTCGGCGAAAGGGTTCAACTGCCGCATGGCTTCGATGTAGTAGATGGAAGGAAGGGGTTCATAATCCTATGAGAAATGTTCAGAGATGAGGATATTGCTGTGGAGGAGGAGGAAACAATAGACGATATCTCGAGTTGGAATGTCCCTCTCCGCACATCAAGTTGCTCCGTTCAGACATGTGCATCATCAACCTAAAATTTGACAAAAATAAACACACTGAATTAGCATTTGTATTAAAAAAGCAAACATTTAGCTTCAATAAAAAAATATAAACATACATGTCTCTAAAATTGTGATCTTTTATCAATTAACAATCCTTCATTGTGATCTCCGCACACATATAAGTCATCATTAGCTTCAATATTTTGTGGAGTTGGCAACCCAACTGAGAATGGACTGGAGTCATCATACTTATCATAGTACTCTTCTTCATCAATAGGATCTTCAATGAACTGTGTTTTACCATGAAGAACAACCGACCATTTATCATTTGCAGGATCATCGATATAGAATATTTGTTTTGCTTGTGATGCCAATATGAATGGTTCACCCTTCTCGCCAATCTTTTCAAAGTTCACCAAAGTGAAACCCAATTCATCCACTATAACTCCTTTGGTGTTATCAACCCAATTGCATTTAAAGAGCGGAATTCTGAAATCTATATAGTCAAACTCCCATATGTTTTCAATGACAACGTAATATGACATTTTAGCTTCAGGAGGACTCTTATCCTTTTCACTTGCAAAATACATAGTCGACGCTTGAAGAGTGACCCCACTGTTTTGGACGACACTCTTATCATCTTGGCGCTTTGTGTAATATGTGAACACATTAATGTCAAACCCTTCATAAGACATAACATTCGGTTTTGGTTTAAAGGTGAGGCCTTTGATAGTTTATGTAATATCATTTGGTGTTTGAGATAGTTGATGTAAGACTTTATCTTCAAACCACTTAGTAAAAGTCTTATTATGCTCTCTAGCAAGCCACATTGAACTTGCTCGAGGATGTTGTCTCTTGATGAAATTGGTATGTTCCTCTATATAAACACTCACTTCGCCCATGTTGTGTAAAATATACAAGTGAGCTTGTTCCAACTGCTCACGGTTGATTACTTTCACCCGTGATCCCAAAATTTGTTTGCCCTCCTCAATATACTTGTCATTAACAGGAGTGTTATTACCACTCAGAAAGTCAATGCAAAAATCCATAACCTCTCTCGCCACATAACCTTCAATAATACTCCGTTCAGGCCGATAACGATTTCGAACATCACCTTTGAAAATGCTCATGTATCATTCAAAGGGATACATCCAATGCAAGAAAATTGGTCCCAACATTTTCACTTCCCTAGTCAAGTGGACAACAATATGTACCATGATATCAAAGAACGAAGGAGGGAAATACATCTCAAGTTGACATAGGGTAACAACCACTTCTCTTTGCAAATTATCGAGAGTATCAGGGTCAATAACTTTGCTGCATAGACTGTTGAAAAAGAAACAAAGTCTGGTGATTGCAAACCTTACATGCTTCGGCAATATAGATCGAATTGACACGGGCAATATTTGTTGCATTAGAGTGTGAAAATCATGAGATTTAAGACCTATCAACTTCAGATCTTTCATTGATACCAATCTACGGATGTTGGATGAGTAACCATGTGGCACCTTAACATTTACCAAGCATTCACAAAAAGCTTTCTTCTCCTTTCTAGACAACGTGTAACAAGCGGGAGGTAAGTATGTTCTTTTATTACCCATTTCACGTAGGTCCAGTCTGGATTTTATCCCATCTTTAGTCTTACCTAGTATATTTAACAGAGTACCAATGATGCTATCACAGACATTTTTCTCAACGTGCATTACATCGATACAATGCCTGACTGTCAAAGAACTCCAATAAGGAAGATCCCAAAATATTGACTTCTTCTTGAATGAAGAATTGTCACTCCGTGTGGCCATACTACATTGTGATTTCTTACCAAATTCATTGACAATGTCTTTTACTCTTTCATAAACAACATCCCCTGGTATAGGTTTAGGTGCACTCCGTTCATCATTCCATCCATTGAATGCTTTGCGCTTCCTACAATACGGATGGAATTTTGAAAGAAACCTTCGATGACCAAGATATACAGTCTTGCCGCCATGTTTTAGTCTTATTGAATCAGTGTTTTCTTCACATATAGGACACGCTTTAGCTCCTTTGACACTATATCCAGACAAATTCCCATATGCTGGAAAGTCAGTAATAGTGCAAAACAACATAGCGTGCAAATGAAATGTCTCTCTTCCTGAAGCATCATAGGTCATCACACCTTCAGCCCAAAGTTTCTTTAAGTCATCAATCAGAGGTTCAAGATAAACATCAATATCATTTCCGGGTTGTTTAGGGCCCGATATCAACAATGAAAGCATAACGTACTTATTTTTCATACACAGCCAGGGAGGAAGATTGTATATAACAAGCATGACTGGCCAAGTGCTATGTTGGCTTCTCAATGTCCCGTATGGATGCATCCTATCTGTACAAAGCCCAAGTCTTAGATTCCTATCTTCTTCACCAAATTTGGGGTACAATAGATCAATCTTCTTCCACTGTGGGGAATCAGACGCATGTCGTAGGATCCCATCATTATTTTTCTTAACATCTGCATGCCACCTCAAATTCTTTGCATCTTTTGGATTTGCAAACAAGCGTTGAAACCGTGATATTATAGGTAGATACCACAACACCTTGGCAGGAGAACCAATTTTGGACTCCCCCGAAGTTGTCAATTTATACCGTGACGCACCACATTTTGGACAATCTTTAAAATATACATAGTCCTTTTGAAATAATACACAATCATTCGGGCATGCGTGTATATTCTTGGCCTCCATTCCCATTGGGCACAACATTTTCTTTACCCAGTATGTTTAGATTGGCAGCTTGTTTCCTTCAGGAAGCATTTCTTTCAACAAAGTCAACAATGAAGTGAAGCTTTTGTTGCTCCATCTATTGTTAGCTTTCAACTTATACAATCTCAACACAACACTAAGCTTCGTAAACTTAGCACAACATGTGTATAACAGTATCTCAGCATCATGCACAATGTTTCTAAAGATAGGAGGTGGATCGGTGTGCTCTACCCTACAACTATCCAGCATCGCATCAACAATGTCTACTGGAACTGGTTCGTTCACATCTACGTCATCTGAGGCAATTTCTTCTTCCACCTAAGCACTGCTATCGACATCTACTGGTTTCAAGTTTGAAATCTCTCCATGCCAGTGCCATTCTGTATAGCCTTGTACAATCCCGTTGCACATGACATGACTTTTGATTTCCTCACTAGTGTTGACTTTCAAGTTGTTACCGCAATTCCTACATGGACAATAGAACATATCTGTAGGTTTTTTCCTATGTTCCTCGAAAAATCTAATAAACTGATCAAGACCAGATATAAACTCTGGGTTGCAGCGATTTCGAATGGACATCCATGATCTATCCATTCTATGATAAAAGAGAAAACAAGTATATATTAGGACAAGATTAGGGTATACACTTACATCCTATCCAAGATTTACTCCTATTATCTACAATGAAGCTGGACTCCATACAAATAGTATATAATTTAGTGATTGTTCATTCTAATTTATAAAAATGTAAAAGTAATATAAAGAACAATGATTGTTCACTTTCTAGGCCAACAAACACATGTGATGTCATTTATATATAATAAATGTGTACCACCTATCCCATCCTTGAACAGCTAATCTCACTAGTAAGTGTATAATGTGTATTGGGTTTTCAAGAAAATTTCGGCAACATTTCCCCGCTGTTCTCTAAGTACATATGTACTTAGCGAACAAATGAGGAAATGCTACCGAAATTTTCTCAAAAACCCAATACACATTATACACTTACATCCTAAGTGAGATTAGGTGTTCAAGAACAGTTCCAAACCGGGGACTATCCAAGATTTACTCCTAATGAGTAAATGTTGGATGGGTTTCTAGGCCAACAAACACAATAATAGATATGTACATGTTAGGGTTTCATTACAATTGATGTTAGGGTTTCATCAATGTTAGGGTTTAATCAAATCAAATTAGGATGCTAGAATGGACAAGTTTAAATATTATTTCAACATGCATCAAAATTTACTGAATTAGGTCAAGCATTAGGATTAGAAGCACAAATATATGCAAGCAAAAGATTTGTTCATATCCTAGAATTTACATAAAGTATTACATATATATTTGTTCATATCCTTACCAACAGCAAACATGACCGTGGCTGTGTTGGCCTACCACGGCCGTGCTGGGCAGCACGGCCGTGGTAGGCCATTCTTCTCAGTTCTCATTGAAAAAAGTAGAACACTAACTAGTCTTTAACAAAATTGATTGATTATTTATTCAGGAAGAAAGTGAAGTAAGGACTTCTATAACTAGAAGGTATCTCACTGAATTTGCAGGTAACCGTAGCCAAGTGGCTAAGGTGCTTAGGTTTTGAAATCAAAGCAGCAAGCAGAGCAGAGCAATGGGTGGCAAGGAAGAAGACAAGGAAGAGGTGCTACGTACGGCTAATACCTGGAGAGCAGAGCAGCAAGCAGCGGGCGGAGGCAAGGAAGAAGACAGCGCTGTAGTAGGGCGTGAGCAATGAGGAAAGGCGGCACGACGGCGATGCAAGGAGGAAGGCGGCGGCGGCGACGCAGAGCAGCAATAGGGATAGTCGGCGGCGAGCGAGAAGCAACAGGCACCATGCGGTGATTTTGGGAGAGCGGCGACGAGCAGCGCACAGGAGAATCGATGAAACAGGAAGAAAGGGGGAAGAGTCAGGTGATCGGGCCTCTATTAAGTTGGTCAACGACGTTGGTTATCTACAATACCGACGCCTATTATGCTGTAGCGTCGGTTGATAGTAAAAGACCGACACCCAATTAGACAACCTTTGCCCTAAATTATTTGGCGGGAACCATTATCAGCGTCGGTTATCTAAGGATAACCGACACTGAACGTGGGACTTTTCGCGCAAATTTTCATTTTAAATAGGCATCAGTGAATAGTTAAAACACCGACGCTGTAGGTGACCTAAAATGTTTTCGCTCAAAAATTAGATTTCGCGGGCGATTTTAGGCGTCAGTCTGTTATACGCAACCGACGCTGAATACAAAGCGGTACCCGTGTCTGGCTGGTCTTCGAATATAGACGTCGGTTTGTCTAAATAACCGACGCCGAATAGTATAGGAGTCGTTTTTCCTCAATAACCGACGCCCAGAAAAGCGACACTGAACGCTGTTTCTGTAGTAGTGTAGTCATTAAGAAAAAAGTCATCTTGATAGGAAGAAATTGATCTGTCTTTGTCAATCTATCTACAAAATCCATATGAAATCATGTCCCTTAGAAGACCGGGGTAAGTCGACTACAAAATCCATAGTAACATGATCCCATTTCCACTTTGGTATAGGCAAAGGATACAAATACCTAGTGAGCCATTGATGTTCTTCCTTTACTTGCTCACATACGCCACATCTTGCAACAAAATCAACTACATCTTTCTTCATTCAAGACCACCAATACAATTCCTTGATATTTTTATACATTTTCGAACTACTTGGATGCATCACGTACATATAAGAATGTGCTTCCTCAAGCACAATATTTCACAACTTTGCCTTATCTGAGACACATAACCTTCCCTAAAAATGTAAAAGATCCTCATTAGTGAAGTGGAAGCCTTCTATCTTCCCTTCTTTAATCTCTATCATTAAAGTCTGAATATAAGGATTGGGGCCTTTCATTTGTTTAATTTGTTGCCCCAACAAAGGTTTTATTTGGAGATGTACCAGAAGACCACCAGAAGATGTCAAATCCATATGCACATTCATCTCTATTAGAGATAAAAGTATGTCCCTTCTAATGCATGCCATGAAATTCATCTCTATAGAAGGCATAGAAGATGATGACTTTCTGTTGGATCCTAGATGGGTGATTAGATGCTCTAGAGGGGGGGTGAATAGAGCTGAAAGCACTTAAACAAAACTCATTAAACCTTCAAAATGTATGACAAGATAAGGTTGCTAAATAGGCAATTTGAGTGCAACTAAATCATACATAGCAAGGATGAGAGAGATTGAACATGCACCAATAGACAAGCTATTTAGAGTAGTTCCACACTTCAAACTAGAAGTGTGTCAGTCCACTTGCCTAGAGAGGTCAACCTCTAGGACTTCCAAACTATTGCACTCTTATATTCATTCATAAGACATACAATGCATGACCAAACAAAAGACTTACCTATCCAAGACAAAGAGTGTTCAACCTTACCAAGGACTTACCCACTTTGCAAGAGTCTTCGGCCTTCTCCAAGGACTTACCCACACTTGCACAAGTCTTCGGCCTTGCAGGAATTACCCACTCTTCTTGGATCTTAAACTTTTGACTTCACCTTCACTCGGAGAAGCTTTCACCAAGGTCTTACCCACTTGAGCTTGAGTCTTCTGCCTTCTCCAAGGGATTACCCACTCTAGCTCCAAGTCTTTAGCCTTGATCTTCACCAAGGGATGCCTTCCCTTGTTTTTCTTCACCTCTCTTGGACAAGAGAGAGAACCTTCATCTTCATGATTGCAAATGAGAGAAGTGGAGGTGGTGGAAGTGAGAGCCTCACAAGATATACATGTAGGACTAGCTCTCTTATAGATTTCCTACTCACTCTAATGGATGTAGTAAGTGATTAAGCTTAGAGAGAGAGAGGAGGCTGTAGGAAGCACTCAACTATAGAATAGGAACCTCATAAAGAGTTTGCAATGAATGCTCAACCTTGGAATTAAGTCCAAGGGGTCCTATTTATAGTTGGGGATGCCTCTTAGCCTTTGGGAACACTTGTGAACAAAAACTAGCCGTTTTGTGGCTTGCAACAGATCTATTTTCACTTGTTGCAACTCCACAACGGCTAGACACACTTTTTCTGCACTTTTTCGTATAGTGCATTCGGTCGAGTTTCTATATGTGTAACTCGACCGATGCAATCTTCAGAAAATCAGCCCAGGTGGATCGGTCGAGTTTCAGGGTGGGAAACTGGACCGATGCAATCTTCAAAAAATCAGCCCAGGTGGATCGGTCGAGTTTCAGGGTGGGAAACTGGACTGATCAAGTGCCTGTAATTGATTTTCAAAGTTGCTTTAAAAGTGCTCTAATATTCGATCTAAGTGTTCCTGATATTTTTCTAAGCTTAATTACA
The DNA here is from genome assembly GCA_963693085.1 of Alisma plantago-aquatica. Lineage (NCBI taxonomy): Eukaryota > Viridiplantae > Streptophyta > Magnoliopsida > Alismatales > Alismataceae > Alisma > Alisma plantago-aquatica. Next base: position 787,630,187 of record OY856412.1, read on the forward strand.
AGTCATACAATCATTACAAGGGATTTACAACTTGATTCTAATGGATATACATCATATTACAAAAACGTGCACTTGTATGACTTTGACTTGTCTTTTCTCCAATTTGAGATGCACAAGTTAGGGCAATTGGAGTGTGTCTATACCTAATCTGAAATTACTCAAGTAGAAGCATTAGACACCAATATGTGGAATGGTTAGTCATCATCAAAACACGGGTTTAGTCAATTTAGACGGGAGTCAACATTGACCTAATTGACCTTGAGTCAACATTCTCCCCCTTTTTGAAGATGACAAACCATTCCATAAATGTATTGAAAGCATTTAAGTAAATTCATACCTTTGGAGAAACCTAGGGGTTTCAATAGAATGGAGTTCATATGCTCCCCCTCAATTGATGTGCATGGAGTTTTCATACTCCCCCTCAATTGGTGCTATTTCTCCTGTATGGTTAGCTTTCATAACATTTATAGAAACTATGTCTTCTACTCATATATGTTCTACACATATATGTCTTCTCCCCTTTACCTTCTCCCTTTACATGAACATATTTCTCTTCTTCATGTAAGACATGCCTTCTTCCTCTTTTTAAAAGAAGACATACCTTTCTCCCCCTTTGTCATATCAAAAAGTGGGGTTATGAAGAAATAAGAGACATCACTAGTTAAAGAGAAAGGAGATAAGATAAATATATAAGGAGAGTAGAAGAGCACAGATAGGGGCTTGTCCAAGCATAGAAAGAAAAGCAAGTTAAAGCATATACTTGAACAACCCAAAAATGCAAGATAAAGTGCTGTAGAAAAATAATAAATTGCAATTTTGACCCTCAAGATGATGGAATTTGATCAAAAACCATAGGAGCTCAAGGCAAAGCGATGTGTCTTGCTCAGAAGGTTGTTTCTGCATGAAAAACACTAGTCTTGCACCAAAAACTGAAACTGGAGCAAAAACTGCATAAAATCCAAAAATAACTCCAATTTCTATATATAATGTAGATCTATGTACCCTGCATCACAATGTTATGCAAGCAACTCAAGATAGAAAGATATGCAATTCAAGGAAAAATCTTGAGCATGTATGAGATAAGATACAAGCATAGCATATAGATGAGCAAAGAAGCCAATTATAAACAGGGTTAGAACTACATGTATATGAACTACTAGTAGATGATATCACAAGTTAGGACTACTAGTAAGATCTAGATCATAGCAAAAGATACCCAAAGATACACAAGATAAAGCAAGCTATGAGTAGATATAGAGATATATCCAAACAAAGAGATATACAATTTTAGACGCATGAAAGGATATAACTCACTAGATATGCATCCTTACCATAAGATGATTACCCCTATGAACCTCAAGGTTGTATTAACACAAGATATACACCTAGATAGATGTAGCAAGTTAGAGCACAACGGAAGCAATTTTTAGACACAACCAAGAGATCCAAAGAGATCATCATCAAAACCTGCAAAACAACTCAAAGCAAGTAATTGCAAGATATAGATATACCAATTTAGAGCAATTAGAGAGATAGAGTTGTAAGCAAGATAGGCAATTTAGAACATGGCAATATGCATATATAAAGGTACCAAATGAGAGCGCCAAAGAATAAGGCTATTGGTTGAGAAAATCTAGTTGAGAGGGAAATTCTCACTCAATAAGCCAACTGTGTATTCTGTGCACAGTGTTATCGGTCGAGTTCTGTGCATTGGCAACTCGAACGATGACAACTGCTGGCAACACCCATTGGTGCCTATCGGTCGAGTTTTAATAGGGAAAACTCGACCGACAGAGCAGCTGTCAAAAGGCATATATATATCATAAAAACACATTTAAAGGCATGCTAAAAATACAAACCATATCTAAACATGTCTAAGCAAGTTAGTAATGCACTATAGAAGCATTAGAAACAGTTTCTGAGCAAGAGTGTGAAGAGAAACACAAAATACCACTTTTAACTCAAAAACCATATGTATAGTGCACACTAATTTGACAAAAACAAGTTAGGATAGGTTATAAGCAATAAAACCTTTACCTTTTAGCTTACCATTGCCTTTTCCACTTGTTGTCACCCTCTACACATCTCACCTTTCTTCTTTTATGTGGATTAACAAGTCAATTTGCAATTCAATAGCTCAAGTCAATCCATTTGCATGTACCTACAAGAAGAAAGATGAAATGGTCCCCAATCATGTTTTTGGGTCCGAAGGGGTTAGTTTAGCAACCCAAGTCCTATTTCTCTTGGGTGCTTTCCTAAATGGACAACAAGTAGAGTAATGATCAAAATCATTGCAATAGTTGCATGTGCCCATAGTCTTGTAACTAGAGGATTCTCCATGGAATATTGGAGGTCCTTTATCTTTGTTGTTCCCTTGACTACTATCATACCCCAAACCATGTCTACCAATTTGTTTAGTACAGTGGTGTAGGATATCATTAAGGCTCTTCTTACCAACTAAGAATCTTTGCAAAGAAGATCTCAAACTTTCATTATCATGCTTAAGAGAAGCAATAGTAGAAGACAATTGATCAATATTATCTCTAGCATGTAAAAGATCATTTTATAAGCAAAGATATTTAGTTGAAAGAGAATATCTATCAATATGAAGAGCAGCAACATCATTCTCTTTATTAGTATAACTAGAACAAGGTTCATGCCCATTGATTTTAGCAAGCAAGGAGGCATTTTCAGATTTAAGCACCACTATTTCTCTTTGATAAACATAGATTTCTTCTCTCCTAGCATCATCAATAAGCTTGAGTTCTACGTTTTCAGTTTTAAGAGTATCAAGCTCATGCATGAGAGAATCAACAATTAAAGTATGCTCTTCATTAGAACTAGGCACAAGAGGTTGAGCTTCTAGAAATCTAACCTTATCAATTAAACTAGTATTTTCAAGTTTAAGAGAATCTACTTGACTAAGACAATCATTTTTATCATCAAGCAAGCAAGAATTAGCATGTTCAAGATCATCTAGTTCTACATGCAAATTATCAACAATTTTAGCAAGCTTTTTCTTTTTCCTTTTAGAAGACTTAAGAGAGGCACAAATATCATGAATAATAGCAATCAAAGATTCTTTATCTAGAGAGTTTAGATTTACCTCACTTGAGTCTTCACTTGTTAATGCTATAAGAGCAAAATGGCATTCTCCTTCATCACTTGAGCTTGAGCTTGATCCTTCACTTGAATCTTCACTTGAGCTTGAGTTGGAGGAGCCACTTGAGCTTGATTGTCATTTCTTCTTGTGAAGATGGGTCTTTTTGCCTTGTGGGCAATCTTCCTTGTAGTGACCCTTCTTTCCACATTTGAAGCACCGGATGGAGGAGGACTTGCCTTTGTAGAGTCGACCTTTGGAGTACATGGCATCTTCTTTAGCTGGAGAGGATGGAGAGACTTGTTCCATGATAGCTTCAATTTGAGCCTTCATTTCAGCCTTCTTCATTCTCTTTAGCTCTTTCTTCTCTTATCTTTCTACTTCCTCCCTCTTGTCAAGTGTAGCTTCATGTGCTTGTAGATTTACAATGAGCTCTTCAATAGGAATATCCCTAAGAGACCTTACTTCTTCAATAGAAGTCACCTTGGATTCCCACCTCTTGTGGAGAGTTCTAAGGATCTTTGATTTGATCTCTCCACTAGACATAGGATGTCCTAGAACAGCAAGACCATTCAAGATGGTGTTGAGCCTTGAGTACATGTTGGCTATGCTCTCCTCCTTTCCCATCTTGAAGTTCTCAAGCAACCCTTTGAGCATGTAGACTTTGCTTTCCTTCACTTGATCTGTCCCTTCATAAGTGATGCAAAGCTTTCTCCATACCTCATAGGCCGTCTCACAAGAGGAATTCCGGTTGAACTCGGTGGGGGGCATGGAGGCATATAGGATGTGCATGGCTCTAGCATTCAACATTGCTTTCATCAAGGTGGCTTCATCCCATTCTTCAATATTTGTCTTTGGTAGAATATATGGGCTGTTCACCATTTGCCACATCTCGAGACTTGATCCTTGGATGTAGAATTGAAGCCTTCTTCTCCAATAGAGGAAATTGCTCCCATCAAAGATTGGAAGGCTGGTCAAGAGTCTCCGTCCTAGGTAGTCACCCATCTTCTCCTACTTGTTGAAGTATTCTTGGAGAAGACCCGCTCTGATACCACTTGTTGGATCCTAGATGGGTGATTAGATGCTCTAGAGGGGGGGTGAATAGAGTTGAAAGAACTTAAACAAAACTCATTAAACCTTCAAAATATATGACAGGATAAGGTTGCTAAATAGGCAATTTGAGTGAAACTAAATCATACATAGCAAAATGAGAGAGATTGAACATGCACCAATAGACAAGCTATTTAGAGTGGTTCCACACTTCAAACTAGAAGTGTGTCAGTCCACTTGCCTAGAGAGGTCAACCTCTAGGACTTCCAAACTATGGCAATCTTATATTCACTCATAAGACATACAATGCATGACCAAACAAAAGACTTACCTATCCAAGACAAAGAGTCTTCAACCTTACCAAGGACTTACCCACTTTGCAAGAGTCTTCGGCCTTCTCCAAGGACTTACCCACTCTTGCACAAATCTTCGGCCTTGCAGGAATTACCCACTCTTCTTGGATCTTCAGCTTTTGACTTCACCTTCACTCGGAGAAGCTTTCACCAAGGTCTTACCCACTTGAGCTTGAGTCTTCTGCCTTCTCCAAGGGCTTACCCACTCTAGCTCCAAGTCTTTAGCCTTGATCTTCACCAAGGGACTCCTTCCCTTGTTCTTCTTCACCTCTCCTGGACAAGAGAGAAAACCTTCATCTTCATGATTGCAAATGAGAGAAGTGGAGGTGGTGGAAGTGAGAGCCTCACAAGATATACATGTAGGACTAGCTCTCTTACAAATTTCCTACTCACTCTAATGGATGTAGCAAGTGATTAAGCTTAGAGAGAGAAAGGAGGCTATAGGAAGCACTCAACTATAGAATAGGAACCTCATAAAGAGTTTGCAATGAATGCTCAACCTTGGAATGAAGCCCAAGGGGTCCTATTTATAGCTGGGGATGCCTCTAAGCCTTTGGGAACACTTGTGAACAAAAACTAGCCATTTTGTGGCTTGCAACAGATCTATTTTCACTTGTTGCAACTCAAAAATGGCTACAAACACTTTTCTGCACTTTTCCGTACAGTGCATTCGGTCGAGTTTCTATATGTGTAACTCGACCGATGCAATCTTCAGAAAATCAGCCCAGGTGGATCGGTCGAGTTTTAGGGTGGGAAACTGGACCGATTCAATCTTCAGAAAATCAGCCCAGGTGGATCGGTCGAGTTTCAGGGTGGGAAACTGGACCGATGCAATCTTCAGAAAATCAGCCCAGGTGGATCGGTCAAGTTTCAGGGTGGGAAACTGGACCGATCAAGTGCCTGTAATTGATTTTCAAAGTTGCTTTAAAATTTCTCTAATATTCGATCTAAGTGTTCCTGATATTTTTGTAAGCTTAATTACAAGTCATACAATCATTACAAGTGATTTACAACATGATTCTAATGGATATACATCATATTACAAAAACGTGCACTTGTATGACTTTGACTTGTCTTTTCTCCAATTTGAGATGCGCAAGTTAGGGCAATTGGAGTGTGTCTATACCTAATATGAAATTACTCAAGTAGAAGCATTAGACACCAATATGTGGAATGGTTAGTCATCATCAAAACACGGGTTTAGTCAATTTAGACGTGAGTCAACATTGACCTAATTGACCTTGAGTCAATATTCTCCCCCTTTTTGAAGATGACAAACCATTCCATAAATGTATTGAAAGCATTTAAGTAAATTCATACCTTTGGAGAAATCTAGGGGTTTCAATAGAATGGAGTTCATATGCTCCCCCGCAATTGACGTGCATGGAGTTTTCATACTCCCCCTCAATTGATGCTATTTCTCCTGTATGGTTAGCTTTCATAAAATTTATAGAAACTATGTCTTCTACTCATATATGTTCTACACATATATGTGTTCTCCCCTTTACCTTCTCCCTTTACATGAACATATTTCTCTTCTTCATGTAAGACATGCCTTCTTCCTCTTTTTAAAAGAAGACATACCTTTCTCCCCCTTTGTCATATCAAAAAGTGGGGTTATGAAGAAATAAGAGACATCACTAGTTAAAGAGAAAGGAGATAACATAAATATATATAAGGAGAGTAGAAGAGCACAGATAGGGGCTTGTCCAAGCATAGAAAGAAAAGCAAGTTAAAGCATATACTTGAACAACCCAAAAATGCAAGATAAAGTGCTGCAGAAAAATAATAAATTGCAATTTTGACCCTCAAGATGATGGAATTTGATCAAAAACCATCGGAGCTCATGGCAAAGCGATGAGTCTTGCTCAGAAGGTTGTTTCTGCATGAAAAACACTAGTCTTGCACCAAAAACTGAAACTGGAGCAAAAATTGCATAAAATCCAAAAATAACTCCAATTTCTATATATAATGTAGATCTATGTACCCTGCATCACAATGTTATGCAAGCAACTCAAGATAGAAAGATATGCAATTCAAGGAACAATCTTGACCATGTATGAGATAAGATACAATCATAGCATATAGATGAGCAAAGAAGCCAATTATAAACAGGGTTAGAACTGCATGTATATGAACTACTAGTAGATGATATCACAAGTTAGGACTACTAGTAGGATCTAGATCATAGAAAAAGATACCCAAAGATACACAAGATAAAGCAAGCTATGAGTAGATATAGAGATATATCCAAACAAAGAGATATGCAATTTTAGACGCATGAAAGGATATAACTCACTAGATATGCATCCTTACCATAAGATGATTACCCCTATGAACCTCAAGGTTTTATCAACACAAGATATACACCTAGATAGATGTAGCAAGTTAGAGCACAACGGAAGCAATTTTTAGACACATCCAAGAGATCCAAAGAGATCATCATCAAAACCTGCAAAACAACTCAAAGCAAGTAATTGCAAGATATAGATATACCAATTTAGAGCAATTAGAGAGATAGAGTTGTAAGCAAGATAGGAAGTTTAGAACATGGCAATATGCATATATAAAGGTACCAAATGAGAGTGCTAAAGAATAAGGCTATTGGTTGAGAAAATCTAGTTGAGAGGGAAATTCTCACTCAATAAGCCAACTGTGTATTCTGTGCACAGTGTTATCGGTCGAGTTCTGTGCATTGGCAACTCGACCAATGACAACTGCTGGCAACACCCATTGGTGCCTATCGGTTGAGTTTTAATAGGGAAAACTCGACCCATAGAGCAGCTGTCAAAAGGCATATATTTATCATAAAAACACATTTAAAGGCATGCTAAAAATACAAACCATATCCAAAACATGTCTAAGCAAGTTAGTAATGCACTATAGAAGCATTAGAAATAGTTTTTGAGCAAGAGTGTGAAAAGAAACACAAAATACCACTTTTAACTCAAAAACCATATGTATAGTGCACACTAATTTGACAAAAACAAGTTAGGATAGGTTATAAGCAATAAAACCTTTACCTTTTAGCTTACCATTGCCTTTTCCACTTGTTGTCACCCTCTACACATCTCACCTTTCTTCTTTTATGTGGATTGACAAGTCAATTTGCAATTCAATAGCTCAAGTCAATCCATTTGCAAGTACCTACAAGAAGAAAGATGAAATGGTCCCCAATCATGTTTTTGGGTCCGGAGGGGTTAGTTTAGCAACCCAAGTCCTATTGCTCTTGGGTGCTTTCCTAAAAGGACAACAAGTAGAATAATGATCATAATCATTGCAATAGTTGCATGTGCCCATCGTCTTGGAACTAGAGGATTCTCCATGGAATATTGGAGGTCCTTTATCTTTGTTCTTCCCTTGACTACTATCATACCCCAAACCATGTCTACCAATTTGTTTAGTACAGTGGTGTAGGATATCATTAAGGCTCTTCTTACCAACTAAGAATCTTTGCAAAGAAGATCTCAAACTTTCATTATCATGCTTAAGAGAAGCAATAGTAGAAGACAATTGATCAATATTATCTCTAGCATGTAAAAGATCATTTTCTAAGAAAAGATATTTAGTTGAAAGAGAATCTCTATCAATATGAAGAGCAGTAACATCATTCTCTTTATTAGTATAACTAGAACAAGGTTCATGCCCATTGATTTTAGCAAGCAAGGAGACATTTTCAGATTTAAGCACCACTATTTCTCTTTGATAAACATAGATTTCTTCTCTCCTAGCATCATCAATAAGCTTGAGTTCTACGTTTTCAGTTTTAAGAGTATCAAGCTCATGCATGAGAGAATCAACAATTAAAGTATGCTCTTCATCAGAACTAGGCACAAGAGGTTGAGTTTCTAGAAATCTAACCTTATCAATTAAACTAGTATTTTCAAGTTTAAGAGAATCTACTTGACTAAGACAATCATTTTTATCATCAAGCAAGCAAGAATTAGTTTGTTCAAGATCATCTAGTTCTACATGCAAATTATCAACAATTTTAGCAAGCTTTTTCTTTTTCCTTTTAGAAGACTTAAGATAGGCACAAATATCATGAATAATAGCAATCAAAGATTCTTTATCTAGAGAGTTTAGATTTACCTCACTTGAGTCTTCACTTGTTGATGCTATAAGAGCAAAATGGCATTCTCCTTCATCACTTGAGCTTAAGCTTGATCCTTCACTTGAATCTTCACTTGAGCTTGAGTTGGAGGAGCCACTTGAGCTTGATTGCCATTTCTTCTTGTGAAGATGGGTCTTTTTGCCTTGTGGGTAATCTTCCTTGTAGTGACCCTTCTTTCCACATGTGAAGCACCAGATGGAGGAGGACTTGCCTTTGTAGAGTCGACCTTTGGAGTACATGGCATCTTCTTTAGCTTGAGAGGATGGAGAGACTTGTTCCATGATAGCTTCAATTTGAGCCTTCATTTCAGGCTTCTTCATTCTCTTTATCTCTTTCTTCTCTTGTCTTTCTACTTCCTCCCTCTTGTCAAGTGTAGCTTCATGTTCTTGTATATTTCCAATGAGCTCTTCAATAGGAATATCCCTAAGACACCTTGCTTCTTCAATAGAAGTCACCTTGGATTCCCACCTCTTGGGGACAGTTCTAAGGATCTTTGAGTTGATCTCTCCACTAGAAATAGGATGTACTAGAACAGCAAGACCATTCAAGATGGTGTTGAGCCTTGAGTACGTGTTTGCTATGCTCTCCTCCTTTCCCATCTTGAAGTTCTCAAGCAACCCTTTGAGCATGCAGACTTTGCTTTCCTTCACTTGATATGTCGCTTCATAAGTGATGCAAAGTTTTCTCCATACCTCATAGGCCATCTCACAAGAGGAAATCTGGTTGAACTCGGTGGGGGTCATGGAGGCATATAGGATGTGCATGGCTCTAGCATTCAACGTTGGTTTCATCAAGGTGGCTTCATCCCATTCTTCAATATTTGTCTTTGGTAGAATGTATGGGCTGTTCACCATTTGCCACATATCGAGATTTGATCCTTGGATGTAGAATTGAAGCCTTCTTCTCCAATAGAGGAAATTGCTCCCATCAAAGATTGGAAGGCTGGTCGAGAGTCTCCCTCCTAGGTAGTCACCCATCTTCTCCTACTTGTTGAAGTATGCTTGGAGAAGACCCGCTCTGATACCACTTGTTGGATCCTAGATGGGTGATTAGATGCTCTATAGGGGGGGGGGTGAATAGAGCTGAAAGAACTTTAACAAAACTCATTAAATCTTCAAAATATATGACAAGATAAGGTTGGTAAATAGGCAATTTGAGTGCAACTAAATCATACATAGCAAGGATGAGAGAGATTGAACATGCACCAATAGACAAGCTATTTAGAGTGGTTCAATACTTCAAACTAGAAGTGTGTCAGTCCAATTGCCTAGAGAGGTCAACCTCTAGGACTTACAAACTATTGCACTCTTATATTCATTCATAAGACATACAATGCATGACCAAACAAAAGACTTACCTATCCAAGACAAAGAGTTTTCAACCTTACCAAGGACTTACACACTTTGCAAGAGTCTTCGGCCTTCTCCAAGGACTTACCCACTCTTGCACAAGTCTTCGGCCTTGCAGGAATTACCCACTCTTCTTGGATCTTCAGCTTTTGACTTCACCTTCACTCGGAGAAGCTTTCACCAAGGTCTTACCCACTTGAGCTTGAGTCTTCTGCCTTCTCCAAGGGCTTACCCACTCTAGCTCCAAGTCTTTAGCCTTGATCTTCACCAAGGGACACCTTCCCTTGTTTTTCTTCACCTCTCTTGGACAAGAGAGAGAACCTTCATCTTCATGATTGCAAATGAGAGAAGTGGATTTGGTGGAAGTGAGAGCCTCACAAGATATACGTGTAGGACTAGCTCTCTTACAGATTTCCTACTCACTCTAATGGATGTAGCAAGTGATTAAGCTTAGAGAGAGAGAGGAGGCTGTAGGACGCACTCAACTATAGAATAGGAACCTCATAAAGAGTTTGCAATGAATGCTCAAACTTGGAATTAAGCCCAAGGAGTCCTATTTATAGCTGGGGATGCCTCTTAGCCTTTGGGAACACTTGTGAACAAAAACTAGCCGTTTTGTGGCTTGCAACGGATCTATTTTCACTTGTTGCAACTCCACAATGGCTAGAAACACTTTTCTGCACTTTTTCGTACAGTGCATTCGGTCAAGTTTCTATATGTGTAACTCGACCGATTCAAATTTCAGAAAATCAGCCCAGGTGGATCGGTCGAGTTTCAGGGTGGGAAACTTGACCGATTCAATCTTCAGAAAATCAGCCCAGGTGGATCGGTTGAGTTTCAAGGTGGGAAACTGGACCGATGCAATTTTCAGAAAATCAGCCCAGGTGGATCGGTCGAGTTTCAGGGTGGGAAACTGGACCGATGCAATCTTCAGAAAATCAACCCAGGTGGATCAGTCAAGTTTTAGGCTGGGAAACTGGACCGATCAAGTGCCTGTAATTGATTTTCGAAGTTGCTTTAAAAGTGCTCTAATATTTGATCTAAGTGTTCCTGATATTTTTCTAAGCTTAATTACAAGTCATACAATCATTACAAGTGATTTACAACATGAATCTAATGGATATACATCATATTACAAAAACATGCACTTGTATGACTTTGACTTGTCTTTTCTCCAATTTGAGATGCGCAAGTTAGGGCAATTGGAGTGTGTCTATACCTAATTTTAAATTACTCAAGTAGAAGCATTAGACACCAATATGTGGAATGGTTAGTCATCATCAAAACACGGGTTTAGTCAATTTAGACGTGAGTCAAGATTGACCTAACTGACCTTGAGTCAACATTCTCCCCCTTTTGAAGATGAAAAACCATTCCATAAATGTATTGAAAGTATTTAAGTAAATTCATACCTTTGGAGAAACCTAGGGGTTTCAATAGAATGGAGTTCATATGCTCCCCCTCAATTGATGTGCATGGAGTTTTCATACTCCCCCTCAATTGATGCTATTTCTCTGGTATGGCTAGCTTTCATAACATTTATAGAAACTATGTCTTCTACTCATATATGTTCTACACATATATGTCTTCTCCCCTTTACCTTCTCCCTTTACATGAACATATTTCTCTTTTCATGTAAGACATGCCTTCTTCCTCTTTTTAAAAGAAGACATACCTTTCTCCCCTTTTGTCATATCAAAAAGTGGGTTTATGAAGAAATAAGAGACATCACTAGTTAAAGAGAAAGGAGATAACATAAATATATATAAGGAGAGTAGAAGAGCACAGATAGGGGCTTGTCCAAGCATAGAAAGAAAAGCAAGTTAAAGCATATACTTGAACAACCCAAAAATGCAAGATAAAGTGCTGCAGAAAAATAATAAATTGCAATTTTGACCCTCAAGATGATGGAATTTGATCAAAAACCATCTGAGCTCATGGCAAAGTGATGAGTCTTGTTCAGAAGGTTGTTTATGCATGAAAAACACTAGTCTTGCACAAAAAACTAAAACTGGAGCAAAAACTGCATAAAATCCAAAAATAACTCCAATTTCTATATATAATGTACATCTATGTACCCTGCATCACAATGTTATGCAAGCAACTCAAGATAGAAAGATATGCAATTCAAGGAACAATCTTGAGCATGTATGAGATAAGATACAAGCATATCATATAGATGAGCAAAGAAGCCAATTATAAATAGGGTTAGAACTACATGTATATGAACTACTAGTAGATGATATCACAAGTTAGGACTACTAGTAGGATCTAGATCATAGCAAAAGATACCCAAAGATACACAAGATAAAGCAAGCTATGAGTAGATATAGAGATATATCCAAACAAAGAGATATGCAATTTTAGACGCATGAAAGGATATAACTCACTAGATATGCATCCTTACCATAAGATGATTACCCCTATGAACCTCAAGGTTGTATCAACACAAGATATACACCTAGATAGATGTAGCAAGCTAGAGCACAATGGAAGCAATTTTTAGACACAACCAAGAGATCTAAAGAGATCATCATCAAAACCTGCAAAACAACTCAAAGCAAGTAATTGCAAGATATAGATATACCATTTTAGAGCAATTAGAGAGATAGAGTTGTAAGCAAGATAGGCAATTTAGAACATGGCAATATGCATATATAAAGGTACCAAATGCGAGTGCCAAAGAATAAGGCTATTGGTTGAGAAAATCTGGTTGAGAGGGAAGTTCTCACTCAATAAGCCAACTGTGTATTCTGTGCACAGTGTTATCGATCGAGTTCTGTGCATTGGCAACTCCACCGATGACAACTGCTGGCAACACCCATTGGTGCCTATCGGTCGATTTTTAATAGGGAAAACTAGACCGACAGAGCAGCTGTCAAAAGGCATATATATATATATATATATATATATATATATATATATATATATATATATATATATATATATATATATATATCATAAAAACACATTTAAAGGCATGCTAAAAATCCAAACCATATCCAAACATGTCTAAGCAAGTTAGTAATGTACTATAGAAGCATTAGAAACAGGTTCTGAGCAAGAGTGTGAAGAGAAACACAAATACCACTTTTAACTCAAAAACCATATGTATAGTGCACACTAATTTGACAAAAACAAGTTAGGATAGGTTATAAGCAATAAAACCTTTACCGTTTAGCTTACCATTTCCTTTTCCACTTGTTGTCACCCTCTACACATCTCACCTTTCTTCTTTTATGTGGATTGACAAGTCAATTTGCAATTCAATAGCACAAGTCAATCCATTTGCAAGTACCTACAAGAAGAAAGATGAAATGGTCCCCAATCATGTTTTTGGGTCCATAGGGGTTAGTTTAGCAACCCAAGTCCTATTGCTCTTGGGTGCTTTCCTAAAAGGACAACAAGTAGAATAATGATCAAAATCATTGCAATAGTTGCATGTGCCCTTAGTCTTGGAACTAGAGGATTCTCCATGGAATATTGGAGGTCCTTTATCTTTGTTGTTCCCTTGACTACTATCATACCCCAAACCATGTCTACCAATTTGTTTAGTAGAGTGGTGTAGGATATCATTAAGGCTCTTCTTACCAACTAAGAATCTTTGCAAAGATGATCTCAAACTTTCATTATCATGCTTAAGAGAAGCAATAGTAGAAGACAATTGATCAATATTATCTCTAGCATGTAAACGATCAATTTCTAAGAAAAGAGATTTAGTTGAAAGAGAATCTCTATCAATATGAAGAGCAACAACATCATTCTCTTTATTAGTATAACTAGAACAAGGTTCATGCCCATTGATTTTAGCAAGCAAGGAGGCATTTTCAGATTTAAGCACCACTATTTCTCTTTGATAAACATAGATTTCTTCTCTCCTAGCATCATCAATAAGCTTGAGTTCTACGTTTTCAGTTTTAAGAGTATCAAGCTCATGCATGAGAGAATCAACAATTAAAGTATGCTCTTCATTAGAACTAGGCACAAGAGGTTGAGCTTCTAGAAATCTAACCTTATCAATTAAACTAGTATTTTCAAGTTTAAGAGAATCTACTTGACTAAGACAATCATTTTTATCATCAAGCAAGCAAGAATTAGCATGTTCAAGATCATCTAGTTCTACATGCAAATTATCAACAATTTTAGCAAGCTTTTTCTTTTTCCTTTTAGAAGACTTAAGAGAGGCACAAATATCATGAATAATAACAATCAAAGATTCTTTATCTAGAGAGTTTAGATTTACCTCACTTGGGTCTTCACTTGTTGATGCTATAAGAGAAAAATGGCATTCTCCTTCATCACTTGAGCTTGAGCTTGATCCTTCACTTGAATCTTCAATTGATCTTGAGTTGGAGGAGCCACTTGAGCTTGATTGCCATTTCTTCTTGTGAAGATGGGTCTTTTTGCCTTGTGGGCAATCTTCCTTGTAGTGACCCTTCTTTCCACATGTGAAGCACTGGATGGAGGAGGACTTGCCTTTGTAGAGTCGACCTTTGGAGTACATGGCATCTTCTTTAGCATGAGAGGATGGAGAGACTTGTTCCATGATAGCTTCAATTTGAGCCTTCATTTCAGCCTTCTTCATTCTCTTTAGCTCTTTATTCTCTTGTCTTTGTACTTCCTACCTCTTGTCATGTGTAGCTTCATGTGCTTGTAGATTTCCAATTAGCTCTTCAATAGGAATATCCCTAAGAGACCTTGCTTCTTCAATAGAAGTCACCTTGGATTCCCACCTCTTGGGGAGAGTTCTAAGGATCTTTGAGTTGATCTCTCCACTAGACATAGGATGTCCTAGAACAGCAAGACCATTCAAGATGGTGTTGAGCCTTGAGTACATGTTGGCTATGCTCTCCTCCTTTCCCATCTTGAAGTTCTCAAGCAACCCTTTGAGCATGTAGACTTTTCTTTCCTTCACTTGATCTGTCCCTTCATAAGTGATGCAAAGCTTTCTCCATACCTCATAGGCCGTCTCACAAGAGGAAATCCGGTTGAACTCGGTGGGGGTCATGGAGGCATATAGGATGTGCATGGCTCTAGCATTCAACGTTGCTTTCATCAAGGTGGCTTCATCCCATTCTTCAATATTTGTCTTTGGTAGAATGTATGGGCTGTTCACCATTTGCCACATCTCGAGACTTGATCCTTGGATGTAGAATTGAAGTGTTCTTCTCCAATAGAGGAAATTACTCCCATCAAATATTGGAAGGCTGGTCGAGAGTTTCCCTCCTAGGTAGTCACTCATCTTCTCCTACTTGTTGAAGTATGCTTGGAGAAGACCCGCTCTGATACCACTTGTTGGATCCTAGATGGGTGATTAGATGCTCTGGGGGGGTGAATAGAGCTGAAAGCACTTAAACAAAACTCATTAAACCTTCAAAATATATGACAAGATAAGGTTGCTAAATAGGAAATTTGAGTGCAACTAAATCATACATAGCAAGGATGAGAGAGATTGAGCATGCACCAATAGACAAGCTATTTAGAGTGGTTCCACACTTCAAACTAGAAGTGTGTCAGTCCACTTGCCTAGAGAGATCAACCTCTAGGACTTCCAAACTATTGCACTCTTATATTCATTCATAAGACATACAATGCATGACCAAACAAAAGACTTACCTATCCAAGACAAAGAGTCTTCAACCTTACCAAGGACTTACCCACTTTGTAAGAGTCTTCGGCCTTCTCCAAGAACTTACCCACTCTTGCAGAAGTCTTCGGCCTTGCAGGAATTACCCACTCTTCTTGGATCTTCAGCTTTTGACTTCACATTCACTCGGAGAAGCTTTCACCAAGGTCTTACCCACTTGAGCTTGAGTCTTCTGCCTTCTTTAAGGGTTTACCCAC
This sequence comes from Alisma plantago-aquatica, assembly GCA_963693085.1. Taxonomy (NCBI): domain Eukaryota; kingdom Viridiplantae; phylum Streptophyta; class Magnoliopsida; order Alismatales; family Alismataceae; genus Alisma; species Alisma plantago-aquatica. The sequence continues at coordinate 787,645,997 of OY856412.1, forward strand.
TCTAGCTCCAAGTCTTTAGCCTTGATCTTCACCAAGGGATGCCTTCCCTTGTTCTTCTACACCTCTCTTGGACAAGAGAGAGAACCTTCATCTTCATGATTGCAAATGAGAGAAGTGGAGGTGGTGGAAGTGAGAGCCTCACAAGATATACATGTAGGACTAGCTCTCTTACAGATTTCCTACTCACTCTAATGGATGTAGCAAGTGATTAAGCTTAGAGAGAGAGGAGGCTGTAGGAAGCACTCAACTATAGAATAGGAACCTCATAAAGAGTTTGCAATGAATGCTCAACCTTGGAATGAAGCCCAAGGGGTCCTATTTATAGCTGGGGATGCCTCTTAGCCTTTGGGAACACTTGTGAACAAAAACTAGCCGTTTTGTGGCTTGCAACAGATCTATTTTCACTTGTTGCAATTCCACAATGGCTAGAAACACTTTTCTGCACTTTTCCGTACAGTGCATTCGGTCGAGTTTCTATATGTGTAACTCGACCGATGCAATCTTCAGAAAATCAGCCCAGGTCGATCGGTCGAGTTTCAGGGTGGGAAACTGGACCGATTCAATGTTCAGAAAATCAGCCTAGGTGGATCGGTCGAGTTTCAGGGTGGGAAACTGGACCGATGCAATCTTCAGAAAATCAACCCAGGTGGATCGGTCGAGTTTCAGGGTGGGAAACTGGACCGATCAAGTGCCTGTAATTGATTTTCAAAGTTGCTTTAAAAGTGCTCTAATATTCGATCTAAGTGTTCCTGATATTTTTCTAAGCTTAATTACAAGTCATACAATCATTACAAGTGATTTACAACAAGATTCTAATGGATATACATCATATTACAAAAACGTGCACTTGTATGACTTTGAATTGTTTTTTCTCCAATTTGAGATGCGCAAGTTAGGGCAATTGGAGTGTGTCTATACCTAATCTGAAATTACTCAAGTAGAAGCATTAGACACCAATATGTGGAATGGTTAGTCATCATCAAAACACGGGTTTAGTCAATTTAGACGTGAGTCAACATTGACCTAATTGACCTTGAGTCAACATTCTCCCCCTTTTTGAAGATGAAAAACCATTCCATAAATGTATTGAAAGCATTTAAGTAAATTCATACCTTTAGAGAAACCTAGGGGTTTCAATAGAATGGAGTTCATATGCTCCCCCTCAATTGATGTGCATGGTGTTTTCATACTCCCCCTCAATTGATGCTATTTCTTCTGTATGGTTAGCTTTCATAACATTTATAGAAACTATGTCTTCTACTCATATATGTTCTACACATATATGTCTTCTTCCCTTTACCTTCTCCCTTTACATGAACATATTTCTCTTCTTAATGTAAGACATGCCTTCTTCATCTTTTTAAAAGAAGACATACCTTTCTCCCCCTTTGTCATATAAAAAAGTGGGGTTATGAAGAAATAAGAGACATCACTAGTTAAAGAGAAAGGAGATAACATAAATATATATAAGGAGAGTAGAAGAGCACAGATAGGGGCTTGTCCAAGCATAGAAAGAAAAGCAAGTTAAAGCATATACTTGAACAACCCAAAAATGCAAGATAAAGTGCTGCAGAAAAATAATAAATTGCAATTTTGACCCTCAAGATGATGGAATTTGATCAAAAACCATCGGAGCTCATGGAAAAGCGATAAGTCTTGCTCAGAAGGTTGTTTCTGCATGAAAAATACTAGTCTTGCACCAAAAAATGAAACTGGAGCAAAAACTGCATGAAATCCAAAAATAACTCCAATTTCTATATATAATGTAGATCTATGTACCCTGCATCACAATGTTATGCAAGCAACTCAAGATAGAAAGATATGCAATTCAAGGAACAATCTTGAGCATGTATGAGATAAGATACAAGCATAGCATATAGATGAGCAAAGAAGCCAATTATAAACAGGGTTAGAACTACATATATATGAACTACTAGTAGATGATATCACAAGTTAGGACTACTAGTAGGATCTAGATCATAGCAACACAAGATATACACCTAGATAGATGTAGCAAGTTAGAGCACAACGGAAGAAATTTTTAGACACAACTAAGAGATCTAAAGAGATCATCATCAAAACATGCAAAACAACTCAAAGCAAGTAATTGCAAGATATAGATATACCAATTTAGAGCAATTAGAGAGATAGAGTTGTAAGCAAGATAGGCAATTTAGAACATGACAATATGCATATATAAAGGTACCAAATGATAGTGCCAAAGAATAAGGCTATTGGTTGAGAAAATCTAGTTGAGAGGGAAATTCTCACTCAATAAGCCAACTGTGTATTCTGTGCACAGTGTTATCGGTCGAGTTCTGTGCATTGGCAACTCGACCGATGACAACTGCTGGCAACACCGATTGGTGCCTATCGGTCGAGTTTTAATAGGGAAAACTCGACCGACAGAGCAGCAGTCAAAAGGCATATATATATCATAAAAACACATTTAAAGGCATGCTAAAAATACAAACCATATCCAAACATGTCTAAGCAAGTTAGTAATGCACTATAGAAGCATTAGAAACATTTTCTGAGCAAGAGTGTGAAGAGAAACACAAAATACCACTTTTAACTCAAAAACCATATGTATAGTGCACACTAATTTGACAAAAACAAGTTAGGATAGGTTATAAGCAATAAAACCTTTACCTTTTAGCTTACCATTGCCTTTTCCACTTGTTGTCACCCTCTACACATCTCACCTTTCTGCTTTTATGTGGATTAACAAGTCAATTTGCAATTCAATAGCTCAAGTTAATCCATTTGCAAGTACCTACAAGAAGAAAGATGAAATGGTCCCCAATCATGTTTTTGGGTCCGGAGGGGTTAGTTTAGCAACCCAAGTCCTATTGCTCTTGGGTGCTTTCCTAAATGGACAACAAGTAGAATAATGATCAAAATCATTGCAATAGTTGCATGTGCCCATAGTCTTGGAACTATAGGATTCTCCATGGAATATTGGAGGTCCTTTATCTTTGTTGTTCCCTTGACTACTATCATACCCCAAACCATGTCTACCAATTTGTTTAGTAGAGTGGTGTAGGATATCATTAAGGCTCTTCTTACCAACTAAGAATCTTTGCAAAGAAGATCTCAAACTTTCATTATCATGCTTAAGAGAAGCAATAGTAGAAGACAATTGATCAATATTATCTCTAGCATGTAAAAGATCATTTTCTAAGCAAAGAGATTTAGTTGAAAGAGAATCTCTATCAATATGAAGAGCAACAACATCATTCTCTTTATTAGTATAACTAGAACAAGGTTCATGCCCATTGATTTGAGCAAGCAAGGAGGCATTTTCAGATTTAAGAACCACTATTTCTCTTTGAGAAACATAGATTTCTTCTCTCCTAGCATCATCAATAAGCTTGAGTTCTACGTTTTCAGTTTTAAGAGTATCAAGCTCATGAATGAGAGAATCCACAATTAAAGTATGCTCTTCATTAGAACTAGGCACAAGAGGTTGAGCTTCTAGAAATCTAACCTTATCAATTAAACTAGTATTTTCAAGTTTAAGAGAATCTACTTGACTAAGACAATCATTTTTATCATCAAGCAAGCAAGAATTAGCATGTTCAAGATAATCTAGTTCTACATGCAAATTATCAACAATTTTAGCAAGCTTTTTCTTTTTCCTTTTAGAAGACTTAAGAGCGGCACAAATATCATGAATAATAGCAATCAAATATTCTTTATCTAGAGAGTTTAGATTTACCTCACTTGAGTCTTCACTTGTTGATGCTATAATAGCAAAATGGCATTCTCCTTCATCACTTGAGCTTGAGCTTGATCCTTCACTTGAATCTTCACTTGAGCTTGAGTTGGAGGAGTCACTTGAGCTTGATTGCCATTTCTTCTTGTGAAGATGGGTCTTTTTGCCTTGTGGGCAATCTTCCTTGTAGTGACCCTTCTTTCCACATGTGAAGCACCGGATGGAGGAGGACTTGCCTTTATAGAGTCGACCTTTGGAGTACATAGCATCTTCTTTAGCTTGAGAGGATGGAGAGACTTGTTCCATGATAGCTTTAATTTGAGCCTTCATTTCAGCCTTCTTCATTCTCTTTAGCTCTTTCTTCTCTTGTCTTTCTACTTCCTCCCTCTTGTCAAGTGTAGCTTCATGTGCTTGTAGATTTCCAATGAGCTCTTCAATAGGAATATCCCTAAGAGACCTTGCTTCTTCAATAGAAGTCACCTTGGATTCCCACCTCTTGGGGAGAGTTCTAAGGATCTTTGAGTTGATCTCTCTACTAGACATAGGATGCCCTAGAACAGCAAGACCATTCAAGATGGTGTTGAGCCTTGAGTACATGTTGGCTATGCTCTCCTCCTTTCCCATCTTGAAGTTCTCAAGCAACCTTTTGAGCATGTAGAATTTGCTTTCCTTCACTTGATCTATCCCTTCATAAGTGATGCAAATCTTTCTCCATACCTCATAGGCCGTCTCACAAGAGGAAATCCGGTTGAACTCGGTGGGGGTCATGGAGGCATATAGGATGTGCATGGCTCTAGCATTCAACGTTGCTTTCATCAAGGTGGCTTCATCCCATTCTTCAATATTTATCTTTGGTAGAATGTATGGGCTGTTCACCATTTGCCACATCTCGAGACTTGATCCTTGGATGTAGAATTGAAGCCTTCTTTTCCATTAGAGGAAATTGCTCCCATCAAAGATTGGAAGGCTGGTCGAGAGTCTCCCTCCTAGGTAGTCACCCATCTTCTCCTACTTGTTGAAGTATGCTTGGAGAAGACCCGCTCTTATACCACTTGTTGGATCCTAGATGGGTGATTAGATGCTCTAGAGGGGGGTGAATAGAGTTGAAAGAACTTAAACTAAACTCATTAAACCTTCAAAATATATGACAAGATAAGGTTGCTAAATAGGCAATTTGAGTGCAACTAAATCATACATAGCAAGGATGAGAGAGATTGAACATGCACCAATAGACAAGCTATTTAGAGTGGTTCCACACTTCAAACTAGAAGTGTGTCAGTCCACTTGCATAGAGAGGTCAACCTCTAGGACTTCCAAACTATTGCACTCTTATATTCATTCATAAGACATACAATGCATGACCAAACAAAAGACTTACCTATCCAAGACAAAGAGTCTTCAACCTTACCAAGGATTTACCCACTTTGCAAGAGTTTTCGGCCTTCTCCAAAAACTTACCCACTCTTGCACAAGTCTTCGGACTTGCAGGAATTACCCACTCTTCTTGGATCTTCAGCTTTTGACTTCACCTTCACTCGGAGAAGCTATCACCAAGGTCTTACCCACTTGAGCTTGAGTCTTGTGCCCTCTCCAAGGGCTTACCCACTCTAGCTCCAAGTCTTTAGCCTTGATCTTCACCAAGGGACGCCTTCCCTTATTCTTCTTCACCTCTCTTGGACAAGAGAGAGAACCTTCATCTTCATGATTGCAAATGAGAGAAGTGGAGGTGGTGGAAGTGAGAGCCTCACAAGATATACATGTAGGACTAGCTCTCTTACATATTTACTACTCACTCTAATGGATGTAGCAAGTGATTAAGCTTAGAGAGAGAGAGGAGGCTGTAGGAAGCACTCAACTATAGAATAGGAACATCATAAAGAGTTTGCAATGAATGCTCAACCTTGGAATGAAGCCCAAGGGGTCCTATTTATAGCTGGGGATGCCTCTTAGCCTTTGGGAACACTTGTGAACAAAAACTAGCCGTTTTGTGGCTTGCAACGGATCTATTTTCACTTGTTGCAACTCCACAACGGCTACAAACACTTTTCTGCACTTTTCTGTACAGTGCATTCGGTCGAGTTTCTATATGTGTAACTCGACCGATGCAATCTTCAGAAAACCAGCCCAGGTGGATCGGTCGAGTTTCAGGGTGGGAAACTGGACCGATTCAATCTTCAGAAAATCAGCCCAGGTGGATCGGTCGAGTTTCAGGGTGGGAAACTGGACTGATGCAATCTTCAGAAAATCAGCCCAGGTGGATCGGTCGAGTTTCAGGGTGGGAAACTGGACCGATCAAGTGCTTGTAATTGATTTTCAAAGTTGCTTTAAAAGTGCTCTAATATTCGATCTAAGTGTTCCTGATATTTTTCTAAGCTTAATTACAAGTCATACAATCATTACAAGTGATTTACAACATGATTCTAATGGATATACATCATATTACAAAAATGTGCACTTGTATGACTTTGACTTGTTTTTTCTCCAATTTGAGATGTGCAAGTTAGGGCAATTGGAGTGTGTCTATACCTAATATGAAATTACTCAAGTAGAAGCATTAGACACAAATATGTGGAATGGTTAGTCATCATCAAAACACAGATTTAGTCAATTTAGACGTGAGTCAACATTGACCTAATTGACCTTGAGTCAACATTCTCCCCCTTTTTGAAGATGACAAACCATTCCATAAATGTATTGAAAGCATTTAAGTAAATTCATACCTTTAGAGAAACCTAGGGGTTTCAATAGAATGGAGTTCATATGCTCCCCCTCAATTGATGTGCATGGAGTTTTCATACTCCCCCTCAATTGATGCTATTTCTCCTGTATGGTTAGCTTTCATAACATTTATAGAAACTATGTCTTCTACTCATATATGTTCTACACATATATGTCTTCTCCCCTTTACCTTCTCCCTTTACATGAACATATTTCTCTTCTTCATGTAAAAATGCCTTCTTCCTCTTTTTAAAAGAAGACATACCTTTCTCCCCCTTTGTCATATCAAATAGTGGGGTTATGAAGAAATAAGAGACATCACTAGTTAAAGAGAAAGGAGATAACATAAATGTATATAAGGAGAGTAGAAGAGAACAGATAGGGGCTTGTCCAAACATAGAAAAAAAGCAAGTTAAAGCATATACTTGAACAACCCAAAAATGCAAGATAAAGTGCTCCAGAAAAATAATAAATTGCAATTTTGACCCTCAAGATGATGGAATTTGATCAAAAACCATCGGAGCTCATGGCAAAGCGATGAGTCTTTCTCAGAAGGTTGTTTCTTCATGAAAAACACTAGTCTTGCACCAAAAACTGAAATTGGAGCAAAAACAGCATAAAATCCAAAAATAACTCCAAATTCTATATATAATGTAGATCTATGTACCCTGCATCACAATGTTATGCAAGCAACTCAAGATAGAAAGATATGCAATTCAAGGAACAATCTTGAGCATGTATGAGATAAGATACAAGCATAGCATATAGATGAGCAAAGAAGCCAATTATAAACAGGGTTAGAACTACATATATATGAAGTACTAGTAGATGATATCACAAGTTAGGACTACTAGTAGGATCTAGATCATAGCAAAAGATACCCAAAGATACACAAGATAAAGCAAGCTATGAGTAGATATAGAGATATATCCAACCAAAGAGATATGCAATTTTAGACACATGAAAGGATATAAATCACTAGATATGCATCATTACCATAAGATTATTTCCCCTATGAACCTCAAGGTTGTATCAACACAAGATATACACCTAGATAGATGTAGCAAGTTAGAGCACAACGGAAGCAATTTTTAGACACAACCAAGAGATCCAAAGAGATCATCATCAAAACCTGCAAAACAACTCAAAGCAAGTAATTGCAAGATATAGATATCCCAATTTAGAGCAATTAGAGAGATAGAGTTGTAAGCAAGATAGGAAATTTAGAACATGGCAATATGCATATATAAAGGTACCCAATGAGGGTGCCAAAGAATAAGGCTATTGGTTGAGAAAATCTAGTTGAGAGGGAAATTCTCACTCAATAAGCCAACTGTGTATTCTGTGCACAATGTTATCGGTCGAGTTCTGTGCATTGGCAACTCGACCGATGACAACTGCTGGCAACACCCATTGGTGCCTATCGGTCCAGTTTTAATAGGGAAAACTGGACCGACAGAGAAGCTGTCAAAAGGCATATATATATATCATAAAATCACATTTAAAGGCATGCTAAAAATACAAACCATATCCAAACATGTCTAAGCAAGTTAGTAATGCAGTATAGAAGCATTAGAAATAGTTTCTGAGCAAGAGTGTGAAGAGAAACACAAAATACCACTTTTAACTCAAAAACCATATGTATAGTGCACACTAATTTGACAAAAACAAGTTAGGATAGGTTATAAGCAATAAAACCTTTACCTTTTAGCTTACCATTGCCTTTTCCACTTGTTGTCACCCTCTATACATCTCACCTTTCTTCTTTTATGTGGATTAACAAGTCAATTTCCAATTCTATTGCTCAAGTCAATCCATTTGCAAGTACCTACAAGAAGAAAGATGAAATGGTCCCCAATCATGTTTTTGGGTCCGGAGGGGTTAGTTTAGCAACCCAAGTCCTATTGCTCTTGGGTGCTTTCCTAAAAGAACAACAAGTAGAATAATGATCAAAATCATTGCAATAGTTGCATGTGCCCATAGTCTTAGAACTAGAGGATTCTCCATGGAATATTGGAGGTCCTTTATCTTTGTTGTTCCCTTGACTACTATCATACCCCAAACCATGTCTACCAATTTGTTTAGTAGAGTGGTGTAGGATATCATTAAGGCTCTTCTTACCAACTAAGAATCTTTGCAAAGAAGATCTCAAACTTTCTTTATGATGCTTAAGAGAAGCAATAGTAGAAGACAAATGATCAATATTATCTCTAGCATGTAAAAGATCATTTTCTAAGCAAAGAGATTTAGTTGAAAGAGAATCTCTATCAATATGAAGAGCAGCAACATCATTCTCTTTATTAGTATAACTAGAACAAGGTTCATGCACATTGATTTTAGCAAGCAAGGAGGCATTTTCAGATTTAAGCACCACTATTTCTCTTTGATAAACATATATTTCTTCTCACCTAGCATCATCAATAAGCTTGAGTTCTACGTTTTTAGTTTTAAGAGTATCAAGCTCATGCATGAGAGAATCAACAATTAAAGTATGCTCTTTATTAGAACTAGGCACAAGAGGTTGAGCTTCTAGAAATCTAACCTTATCAATTAAACTAGTATTTTCAAGTTTAAGAGAATCTACTTGACTAAGACAATAATTTTTATCATCAAGCAAGCAAGAATTAGCATATTCAAGATCATCTAGTTCTACATGCAAATTATCAACAATTTTAGCAAACTTTTTCTTTTTCCTTTTAGAAGACTTAAGAGAGGCACAAATATCATGAATAATAGCAATCAAAGATTCTTTATCTAGAGAGTTTAGATTTACCTCACTTGAGTCTTCACTTGTTGATGCTATAAGAGCAAAATGGCATTCTCCTTCATCACTTGAGCTTGATCTTGATCCTTCACTTGAATCTTCACTTGAGCTTGAGTTGGAGGAGCCACTTGAGCTTGATTGCCATTTCTTCTTGTGAAGATGGGTCTTTTTTCCTTGTGGGAAATCTTCCTTGTAGTGACCCTTCTTTCCACATGTGAAGCACCGGATGGAGGAGGACTTGCCTTTGTAGAGTCGACCTTTGGAGTACATGGCATCTTCTTTAGTTTGAGAGGATGGAGAGACTTGTTCCATGATAGCTTCAATTTGATCCTTCATTTCAGCCTTCTTCATTCTCTTTAGCTCTTTCTTTTCTTATCTTTCTACTTCCTCCCTCTTGTCAAGTGTAGCTTCATGTTCTTGTAGATTTCCAATGAGCTCTTCAATAGGAATATCCTTAAGAGCCCTTGCTTCTTCAATAGAAGTCACCTTGGATTCCCACCTCTTAGGGAGAGTTCTAAGGATCTTTGAGTTGATCTCTCCACTAGACATAGGATGTCCTAGAACAGCAAGACCATTCAAGATGGTGTTGAGCCTTGAGTACATGTTGGCTATGCTCTCCTCCTTTCCCATATTGAAGTTCTCAAGCAACCCTTTGAGCATGTAGACTTTGCTTTCCTTCACTTGATCTGTCCCTTCATAAGTGATGCAAATCTTTCTCCATACCTCATAGGCCGTCTCACAAGAGGAAATCCTGTTGAACTCGGTGGGGGTCATGGAAGCATATAGGATGTGCATGGCTCTAGCATTCAACGTTGCTTTCATCAAGGTGGCTTCATCACATTCTTCAATATTTGTCTTTGGTAGAATGTATGGGCTGTTCACCATTTGCCACATCTCGAGACTTGATCCTTGGATGTAGAATTGAAGCCTTCTTCTCCAATAGAGGAAATTGCTCCCATCAAAGATTGGAAGGCTGGTCGAGAGTCTCCCTCCTAGGTAGTCACCCATCTTCTCCTACTTGTTGAAGTATGCCTGGAGAAGACCCACTCTGATACCACTTGTTGGATCCTAGATGGGTGATTAGATGCTCTAGAGGATGGGGTGAATAGAGCTGAAAGAACTTAAACAAAACTCATTAAACCTTCAAAATATATGACAAGATAAGGTTGCTAAATAGGCAATTTGAGTGCAACTAAATCATACACAGCAAGGATGAGAGAGATTGAACATGCACCAATAGACAAGCTATTTAGAGTGGTTCCACACTTCAAACTAGAAGTGTGTCAGTCCACTTGCCTAGAGAGGTCAACCTCTAGGACTTCCAGACTATTTCACTATTATATTCATTCATAAGACATACAATGCATGACCAAACAAAAGACTTACCTATCCAAGACAAAGAGTCTTCAACCTTACCAAGGACTTACCCACTTTGCAAGAGTCTTCGGCCTTCTCCAAGGACTTACCCACTCTTGCACAAGTCTTCGGCCTTCCAGGAATTACCCACTCTTCTTGGATCTTCAGCTTTTGACTTCACCTTCACTCGGAGAAGCTTTCACCAAGGTCTTACCCATTTGAACTTGAGTCTTCTGACTTCACCAAGGGCTTACCCACTCTAGCTCCAAGTCTTTAGCCTTGATCTTCACCAAGGGACGCCTTCCCTTGTTCTTCTTCACTTCTCTTGGATAAGAGAGAGAACCTTCATCTTCATGATTGCAAATGAGAGAAGTGGAGGTGGTGGAAGTGAGAGCCTCACAATATATACATGTAGGACTAGCTCTCCTACAGATTTCCTACTCACTCTAATGGATGTAGCAAGTGATTAAGCTTAGAGAGAGAGAGGAGGCTGTAGGAAGCACTCAACTATAGAATAGGAACCTCATAAAGAGTTTGCAATGACTGCTCAACCTTGGAATGAAGCCCAAGGGGTCCTATTTATAGCTGGGGATGCCTCGCTTAGCCTTTGGGAACACTTGTGAACAAAAACTAGCCATTTTGTGGCTTGCAACAGATCTATTTTCACTTGTTGCAACTCCACAACGGCTAGAAACACTTTTCAGCACTTTTCCGTACAGTGCATTCGGTCGAGTTTCTATATGTGTAACTCGACCGATTCAATCTTCAGAAAATCAGCCCAGGTGGATCGGTCGAGTTTCAGGGTGGGAAACTGGACCGATTCAACCTTCAAAAAATCAACCCAGGTGGATCGGTCGAGTTTTAGGGTGGGAAACTGGACCGATGCAATCTTCAGAAAATCAGCCCAGGTGGATCGGTCGAGTTTTAGGGTTGGAAACTGGACCGATCAAGTGCCTGTAATTGATTTTCAAAGTTGCTTTAAAAGTGCTCTAATATTCGATCTAAGTGTTCCTAATATTTTTCTAAGCTTAATTACAAGTCATACAATCATTACAAGTGATTTACAACATGATTCTAATGGATATACATCATATTACAAAAATGTGCACTTGTATGACTTTGACTTGTCTTTTCTCCAATTTGAGATGCGCAAGTTAGGGCAATTGGAGTGTGTCTATACCTAATCTGAAATTACTCAAGTAGAAGCATTAGACACCAATATGTGGAATGGTTAGTCATCATCAAAACACGGGTTTAGTCAATTTAGACATGAGTCAACATTGACCTAATTGACCTTGAGTCAACATTCTCCCCCTTTTTGAAGATGACAAACCATTCCATAAATGTATTGAAAGCATTTAAGTAAATTCATACCTTTGGAGAAACCTAGGGGTTTCAATAGAATGGAGTTCATATGCTCCCCCTCAATTGATGTGCATGGAGTTTTCATACTCCCCCTCAATTGATTCTATTTCTCCTGTATGGTTAGCTTTCATAACATTTATAGAAACTATGTCTTATACTCATTTATGTTCTACACATATATGTCTTCTCCCCTTTACCTTCTCCCTTTACATGAACATATTTCTCTTCTTCATGTAAGACATGCCTTCTTCCTCTTTTTAAAAGAAGACATACCTTTCTCCCCCTTTGTCATATCAAAAAGTGGGGTTATGAAGAAATAAGAGACATCACTAGTTAAAGAGAAAGGAGATAACATAAATATATATAAGGAGAGTAGAAGAGCACAGATAGGGGCTTGTCCAAGCATAGAAAGAAAAGCAAGTTAAAGCATATACTTGAACAACCCAAAAATGCAAGATAAAGTGCTGCAGAAAAATAATAAATTGCTATTTTGACCGTCAAGATGATGGAATTTGATCAAAAACCATCGGAGCTCATAGCAAAGCGATGAGTCTTGCTCATAAGGTTGTTTCTGCATGAAAAACACTAGTCTTGCACCAAAAACTGAAACTAGAGCAAAAACTGCATAAAATCCAAAAATAACTCCAATTTCTATATATAATGTAGATCTATGTACCCTGCATCACAATGTTATGCAAGCAACTCAAGATAGAAAGATATACAATTCAAGGAACAATCTTGAGCATGTATGGGATAAGATACAAGCATAGCATATAGATGAGCAAAGAAGCCAATTATAAACAGGGTTAGAACTACATGTATATGAACTACTAGTAGATGATATCACAAGTTAGGACTACTAGTAGGATCTAGATCATAGCAAAAGATACCCAAAGATACACAAGATAAAGCAAGCTATGAGTAGATATAGAGATATATCCAAATAAAGAGATATGCAATTTTAGACGCATGAAAGTATATAACTCACTAGATATGCATCCTTACCATAAGATGATTACCCCTATGAACCTCAAGGTTGTATCAACACAAGATATACACCTAGATAGATGTAGCAAGTTAGAGCACAACGGAAGCAATTTTTAGACACAACCAAGAGATCCAAAGAGATCATCATCAAAACCTGCAAAACAACTCAAAGCAAGTAATTGCAAGATATAGATATACCAATTTAGAGCAATTAGAGAGATAGAGTTGTAAGCAAGATAGGCAATTTAGAACATGGCAATATGCATATATAAATGTACCAAATGAGAGTGCCAAATAATAAGGCTATTGGTTGAGAAAATCTAGTTGAGAGGGAAATTCTCACTCAATAAGCCAACTGTGTATTCTGTGCACAGTGTTATCGGTCGAGTTCTGTGCATTGGCAACTCGACCGATGACAACTGCTGGAAACACCCATTGGTGCCTATCGGTCGAGTTTTAATAGGAAAAACTCGACCGACAGAGCAGCTGTCAAAAGGCATATATATATCATAAAAACACATTTAAAGGCATGCTAAAAATACAAACCATATCCAAACATGTCTAAGCAAGTTAGTAATGCACTATAGAAGCATTAGAAATAGTTTCTGAGCAAGAGTGTGAAGAGAAACACAAAATACCACTTTTAACTCAAAAACCATATGTATAGTGCAGACTAATTTGACAAAAACAAGTTAGGATAGGTTATAAGCAATAAAACCTTTACCTTTTAGCTTACCATTGCCTATTCCACTTGTTGTCACCCTCTACACATCTCACCTTTCTTCTTTTATGTGGATTGACAAGTCGATTTGCAATTCAATAGCTCAAGTCAATCCATTTGCAAGTACCTACAAGAAGAAAGATGAAATGGTCCCCAATCATGTTTTTGGGTCCATAGGGGTTAGTTTAGCAACCCAAGTCCTATTGCTCTTGGGTGCTTTCCTAAAAGGACAACAAGTAGAATAATTATCAAAATCATTGCAATAATTGCATGTGCCCATAGTCTTGGAACAAGAGGATTCTCCATGGAATATTGGAGGTCCTTTATCTTTATTGTTCCCTTGACTACTATCATACCCCAAACCATGTCTACCAATTTGTTTAGTAGAGTGGTGTAGGATATCATTAAGGCTCTTCTTACCAACTAAGAATCTTTGCAAAGAAGATCTCAAACTTTCATTATCATGCTTAAGAGAAGCAATAGTAGAAGACAATTGATCAATATTATCTCTAGCATGTAAAAGATCATTTTCTAAGCAAAGAGATTTAGTTGAAAGAGAATCTCTATCAATATGAAGAGCAGCAACATCATTCTCTTTATTAGTATAACTAGAACAAGGTTCATGCCCATTGATTTTAGCAAGCAAGGAGGCATTTTCAGATTTAAGCACCACTATTTCTCTTTGATAAACATAGATTTCTTCTCTCCTAGCATCATCAATAAGCTTGAGTTCTACGTTTTCAGTTTTAAGAGTATCAAGCTCATGTATGAGAGAATCATCAATTAAAGTATGCTCTTCATTAGAACTAGGCACAAGAGGTTGAGCTTCTAGAAATCTAACCTTATCAATTAAACTAGTATTTTCAAGTTTAAGAGAATCTACTTGACTAAGACAATCATTTTTATCATCAAGCAAGCAAGAATTAGAATGTTCAAGATCATCTAGTTCTACATGCAAATTATCAACAATTTTAGCAAGATTTTTCTTTTTCCTTTTAGAAGACTTAAGAGAGGCACAAATATCATGAATAATAGCAATCAAAGATTCTTTATCTAGAGAGTTTATATTTACCTCAATTGAGTCTTCACTTGTTGATGCTATAAGAGCAAAATGGCATTCTCCTTCATCACTTGAGCTTGAGCTTGATCCTTCACTTGAATCTTCACTTGAGCTTGATTTGGAGGAGCCACTTGAGCTTGATTGGCATTTCTTCTTGTGAAGATGGGTCTTTTTGCGTTGTGGGCAATCTTCCTTGTAGTGACCCTTCTTTCCACATGTGAAGCACCAGACGGAGGTGGATTTGCCTTTGTAGAGTCGACCTTTGGAGTACATGGCATCTTCTTTAGCTTGAGAGGATGGAGAGACTTGTTCCATGATAGCTTCAATTTGAGCCTTCATTTCAGCCTTCTTCATTCTCTTTAGCTCTTTCTTCTCTTGTCTTTCTACTTCCTCCCTCTTGTCAAGTGTAGCTTTATGTGCTTGTAGATTTCCAATGAGCTCTTCAATAGGAATATCCCTAAGAGACCTTGCTTCTTCAATAGAAGTCACCTTGGATTCCCACCTCTTGGGGAGAGTTCTAAGGATCTTTGAGTTGATCTCTCCACTAGACATAGGATGTCCTAGAATAGCAAGACCATTCAAGATGGTGCTGAGCCTTGAGTACATGTTGGCTATGCTCTCCTCCTTTCCCATCTTGAAGTTCTCAAGCAACCCTTTGAGCATGTAGACTTTGCTTTCCTTCACTTGATCTATCCCTTCATAAGTGATGCAAAGCTTTCTCCATACCTCATAGGATGTCTCACAAGAGGAAATCCGGTTGAACTCGGTGGGGGTCATGGAGGCATATAGGATGTGCATGGATCTAGCATTCAACGTTGCTTTCATCAAGGTGGCTTCATCCCATTCTTCAATATTTGTCTTTGGTAGAATGTATGGGTTGTTCACCATTTTCCACATCTCGAGACTTGATCCTTGGATGTAGAATTGAAGCCTTCTTCTCCAATAGAGGAAATTTCTCCCATCAAAGATTGGAAGGCTGGTCGAGAGTCTCCCTCCTAGGTAGTCACCCATCTTCTCCTACTTGTTGAAGTATGCTTGGAGAAGACCCGCTCTGATACCACTTGTTGGATCCTAGATGGGTGATTAGATGCTCTAGAGGGGGGGGGGTGGATAGAGCTGAAAGCACTTAAACAAAACTCATTAAACCTTCAAAATATATGACAAGATAAGGTTGCTAAATAGGCAATTTGAGTGCAACTAAATCATACATAGCAAGGATGAGAGAGATTGAACATGCACCAATAGACAAGCTATTTAGAGTGGTTCCACACTTCAAACTAGAAGTGTGTTAGTCCACTTTCCTAAAGAGGTCAACCTCTAGGACTTCCAAACTAATGCACTCTTAAATTCATTCATAAGACATACAATGCATGACCAAACAAAAGACTTACCTATCCAAGACAAAGAGTCTTCAACTTTACCAAGGACTTACCCACTTTGCAAGAGTCTTCGGCCTTCTCCAAGGACTTACCCACTCTTGCACAAGTCTTCGGCCTTGTAGGAATTACCCACTCTTCTTGGATCTTCAGCTTTTGACTTCACCATCACTCGGAGAAGCTTTCACCAAGGTGTTACCCACTTGAGCTTGAGTCTTCTTCCTTCTCCAAGGGCTTACCCAGCTCCAAGTCTTCAGCCTTGATCTTCACCAAGGGACGCCTTCCCTTGTTCTTCTACACCTCTCTTGGACAAGAGAGAGAACCTTCATCTTCATGATTGCAAATGAGAGAAGTGGAGGTGGTGGAAGTGAGAGCCTCACAAGATATACATGTAGGACTAGCTCTCTTACAGATTTCCTACTCACTCTAATGGATGTAGCAAGTGATTAAGCTTAGAGAGAGAGAGGAGGCTGTAGGAAGCACTCAACTATAGAATAGGAACCTCATAAAGAGTTTGCAATGAATGCCCAACCTTGGAATGAAGCCCAAGGGGTCCTATTTATAGCTGGGGATGCCTCTTAGCCTTTGGGAACACTTGTGAACAAAAACTAGCCATTTTGTGGCTTGCAATGGATCTATTTTCACTTGCTGCAACACCACAACGGCTAGAAACACTTTTCTGCACTTTTCCGTACAGTGCATTCGATCGAGTTTCTATATGTGTAACTCGACTGATGCAATCTTCAGAAAATCAGCCCAGGTGGATCGGTCGAGTTTCAGGGTGGGAAACTGGACCGATTCAATGTTCAGAAAATCAGCCCAGGTGGATTGGTCGAGTTTCAGGGTGGGAAACTGGACCGATGCAATCTTCAAAAAATTAGCCCAGGTGGATCGATCGAGTTTCAGGGTGGGAAACTGGACCGATGAAGTGCCTGTAATTGATTTTCAAAGTTTCTTTAAAAGTGCTCTTATATTCGATCTAAGTGTTCCTGATATTTTTCTAAGCTTAATTACAAGTCATACAATCATTACAAGTGATTTACAACATGATTCTAATGGATATACATCATATTACAAAAATGTGCACTTGTATGACTTTGACTTGTCTTTTCTCCAATTTGAGATGCGCAAGTTAGGGCAATTGGAGTGTGTCTATACCTAATCTGAAATTACTCAAGTAGAAGCATTTGACACCAATATGTGGAATGGTTAGTCATCATCAAAACACGGGTTTAGTCAATTTAGACGTGAGTCAACATTGACCTAATTGACCTTGAGTCAACATTCTCCCCCTTTTTGAAGATGACAAACCATTCCATAAATGTATTGAAAGCATTTAAGTAAATTCATACCTTTGGAGAAACCTAGGGGTTTCAATAGAATGGAGTTCATATGCTCCCCCTCAATTGATGTGCATGGAGTTTTCATACTCCCCCTCAATTGATGCTATTTCTCCGGTATGGTTAGCTTTCATAACATTTATAGAAACTATGTCTTCTACTCATATATGTTCTACACATATATGTCTTCTCCCCTTTACCTTCTCCCTTTACATGAACATATTTCTCTTCTTCATGTAAGACATGCGTTCTTCCTCTTTATAAAAGAAGACATACCTTTCTCCCCCTTTTTCATATCAAAAAGTGGGGTTATGAAGAAATAAGAGACATCACTAGTTAAAGAGAAAGGAGATAACATAAATATATATAAGGAGAGTAGAAGAGCACAGATAAGGCTTGTCCAAGCATAGAAAGAAAAGCAAGTTAAAGCATATACTTGAACAACCCAAAAATGCAAGATAAAGTGCTGCAGAAAAATTATAAATTGCAATTTTGACCCTCAAGATGATGGAATTTAATCAAAAACCATCGGAGCTCATGGCAAAGCGATGAGTCTTGCTCAAAAGGTTATTTCTGTATGAAAAACACTAGTCTTGCACCAAAAACTGAAACTGGAGCAAAAACTGCATAAAATCAAAAAATAACTCCAATTTCCATATATAATGTAGATCTATGTACCCTGCATCACAATGTTATGCAAGCAACTCAAGATAGAAAGATATGCAATTCAAGGAACAATCTTGAGCATGTATGAGATAAGATACAAGCATAGCATATAGATGAGCAAAGAAGCCAATTATAAACAGGGTTAGAACTACATGTATATGAACTACTAGTAGATGATATCACAAGTTAGGACTACTAGTAGGATCTAGATCATAGCAAAAGATACCCAAAGATACACAAGATAAATCAAGCTATGAGTAGATATAGAGATATATCCAAACAAAGAGATATGCAATTTTAGATGCATGAAAGTATATAACTCACTAGACATGCATCCTTACCATAAGATGATTACCCCTATCAACCTCAAGGTTGTATCAACACAAGATATACACCTAGATAGATGTAGCAAGTTAGAGCACAACGGAAGCAATTTTTAGACACAACCAAGAGATCCAAAGAGATCATCATCAAAACGTGCAAAACAACTCAAAGCAAGTAATTGCAAGATATAGATATACCAATTTAGAGCAATTAGAGAGATAGAGTTGTAAGCAAGATAGGCAATTTAGAACATGGCAATATGCATATATAAAGGTACCAAATGAGAGTGCCAAAGAATAAGGCTATTGGTTGAGAAAATCTAGTTGAGAGGGAAATTCTCACTCAATAAGCCAACTGTGTATTTTGTGCACAGTGTTATCGGTCGAGTTCTGTGCTCGACCGATGAAAACTACTGGCAACACCCATTGGTGCCTATCGGTCGAGTTTTAATAGGGAAAACTCGACCGACAGAGCAGCTGTCAAAAGGCATATATATATCATAAAAACACATTTAAAGGCATGCTAAAAATACAAACCATATCCAAACATGTCTAAGAAAGTTAGTAATGCACTATAGAAGCATCAAAAATAGTTTCTGAGCAAGAGTGTGAAGAGAAACACAAAATACCACTTTTAACTCAAAAACCATATGTATAGTGCAGACTAATTTGACAAAAACAAGTTAGGATAGGTTATAAGCAATAAAACCTTTACCTTTTAGCTTACCATTGCCTTTTCCACTTGTTGTCACCCTCTACACATCTCACCTTTCTTCTTTTATGTGGATTGACAAGTCAATTTGCAATTCAATAGCTCAAGTCAATCCATTTGCAAGTACCTACAAGAAGAAAGATGAAATGGTCCCCAATCATGTTTTTGGGTCCGGAGGGGTTAGTTTAGCAACCCAAGTCCTATTGCTCTTGGGTGCTTTCCTAAAAGGACAACAAGTAGAATAATGATCAAAATCATTGCAATAGTTGCATGTGCCCATAGTCTTGGAACTAGAGGATTCTCCATGGAATATTGGAGGTCCTTTATCTTTGTTGTTCCCTTGACTACTATCATACCCCAAACCATGTCTACCAATTTGTTTAGTAGAGTGGTGTAGGATATCATTAAGGCTCTTCTTACCAACTAAGAATCTTTGCAAAGAAGATCTCAAACTTTCATTATCATGCTTAAGAGAAGCAATAGTAGAAGACAATTGATCAATATTATCTCTAGCATGTAAAAGATCATTTTCTAAGCAAAGAGATTTAGTTGAAAGAGAATCTCTATCAATATGAAGAGCAACAACATCATTCTCTTTATTAGTATAACTAAAACAAGGTTCATGCCCATTGATTTTAGAAAGCAAGGAGGCATTTTCAGATTTAAGCACCACTATTCCTCTTTGATAAACATAGATTTCTTCTCTCCTAGCATCATCAATAAGCTTGAGTTCTACGTTTTCAGTTTTAAGAGTATCAAGCTCATGCATGAGAGAATCAACAATTAAAGTATGCTCTTCATTAGAACTAGGCACAAGAGGTTGAGCTTCTAGAAATCTAACCTTATCAATTAAACTAGTATTTTCAAGTTTAAGAGAATCTACTTGACTAAGACAATCATTTTTATCATCAAGCAAGCAAGAATTAGCATGTTCAACATCATCTAGTTCTACATGCAAATTATCAACAATTTTAGCTAGTTGTTTCTTTTTCCTTTTAGAAGACTTAAGAGAGGCACAAATATCATGAATAATAGCAATCAAAGATTCTTTATCTAGAGAGTTTAGATTTACCTCACTTGAGTCTTCACTTGTTGATGCTATAACAGCAAAATGGCATTCTCCTTCATCACTTGAGCTTGAGCTTGATCCTTCACTTGAATCTTCACTTGAGCTTGAGTTGGAGGAGCCACTTGAGTTTGATTGCCATTTCTTCTTGTGAAGATGGGTCTTTTTGCCTTGTGGGCAATCTTCCTTGTAGTGACCCTTCTTTCCACATGTGAAGCATCGGATGGAGGAGGACTTGCCTTTGGAGTACATGGCATCATATTTAGCGTGAGAGGATGGAGAGACTTGTTCCATGATAGCTTCAATTTGAGCCTTCATTTCAGCCTTCTTCATTCTCTTTAGCTCTTTCTTCTCTTGTCTTTCTACTTCCTCCCTCTTGTCAAGTGTAGCTTCATGTGCTTGTAGATTTCCAATGAGCTCTTCAATAGGAATATCCCTAAGAGACCTTGCTTCTTCAATAGAAGTCACCTTGGATTCCCACCTCATGGGGAGAGTTCTAAGGATCTTTGAGTTGATCTCTCCACTAGACATAGGATGTCCTAGAACAGCAAGACCATTCAAGATGGTGTTGAGCCTTGAGTACATGTTGGCTATGCTCTCCTCCTTTCCCATCTTGAAGTTCTCAAGCAACCCTTTGAGCATGTAGTCTTTGCTTTCCTTCACTTGATCTGTCCCTTCATAAGTGATGCAAAGATTTCTCCATACCTCATAGGCCGTCTCACAAAAGGTAATCTGGTTGAACTCGGTGGGGGTCATGGAGGCATATAGGATGTGCATGGCTCTAGCATTCAATGTTGCTTTCATCAAGGTGGCTTCATCCCATTCTTCAATATTTGTCTTTGGTAGAATGTATGAGCTGTTCACCATTTGCCACATCTCGAGACTTGATCCTTGGATGTAGAATTGAAGCCTTCTTCTCCAATAGAGGAAATTTCTCCCATCAAAGATTGGAAGGTTGGTCGAGAGTCTCCCTCCTAGGTAGTCACCCATCTTCTCCTACTTGTTGAAGTGTACTTGGAGAAGACCCGCTCTGATACCACTTGTTGGATCCTAGACGGGTGATTGGATGCTCTAGAGGGGGGGGGGGTGAATAGAGCTGAAAGCACTTAAACAAAACTCATTAAACCTTCAAAATATATGACAAGATAAGGTTGCTAAATAGGCATTTTAAGTGCAACTAAATCATACATAGTAAGGATGAGAGAGATTGAACATGCACCAATAGACAAGCTATTTAGAGTGGTTCCACACTTCAAACTAGAAGTGTGTCAGTCCACTTGCCTAGAGAGGTCAACCTCTAGGACTTCCAAACTATTGCACTCTTATATTCATTCATAAGACATACAATGCATGACCAAACAAAAGACTTACCTATCCAAGACAAAGAGTCTTCAACCTTACCAAGGACTTACCCACTTTCCAAGAGTCTTCGGCGTTCTCCAAGGACTTACCCACTCTGGCACAAGTCTTCGGCCTTACAGGAATTACCCAATCTTCTTGGATCTTCAGCTTTTGACTTCACCTTCACTCAGAGAAGCTTTAACCAAGGTCTTACCCACTTGAGCTTGAGTCTTCTGCCTTCTCCAAGGGCTTACCCACTCTAGCTCCAAGTCTTTAGCCTTGATCTTCACCAAGGGACGCCTTCCCTTGTTCTTCTTCACCTCTCCTGGACAAGAGAGAGAACCTTCATCTTCATGATTGCAAATGAGAGAAGTGGAGGTGGTGGAAGTGAGAGCCTCACAAGATATACATGTAGGACTATCTCTCTTACAGATTTCCTACTCACTCTAATGGATGTAGCAAGTGATTAAGCTTAGAGAGAGAGAGGAGGCTGTAGGAAGCACTCAACTATAGAATAGGAACCTCATAAAGAGTTTGCAATGAATGCCCAACCTTGGAATGAAGCCCAAGGGGTCCTATTTATAGCTGGGGATGCCTCTTAGCCTTTGGGAACACTTGTGAACAAAAACTTGCCATTTTGTGGCTTGCAACAGATCTATTTTCACTTGTTGCAACTTCACAACGGCTAGAAACACTTTTCTGCACTTTTCCGTACAGTACATTCAGCCGAGTTTCTATATGTGTGACTCGACCGATGCAATCTTCAGAAAATCAGCCCAGGTGGATCGGTCGAGTTTCAGGGTGGGAAATTGGACCGATTCAATCTTCTGGAAAATCAGCCCAGGTGGATCGGTCGAGTTTCAGGGTGGGAAACTGGACCGATGCAATCTTCAGAAAATCAGCCCAGGTGGATCGGTCGAGTTTCAGGGTGGGAAACTGGACCGATCAAGTGCCTGTAATTGATTTTCAAAGTTGCTTTAAAAGTGCTCTAATATTCGATCTAAGTGTTCCTGATATTTTTTTAAGCATAATTACAAGTCATACAATCATTACAAGTGATTTACAACATGATTCTAATGGATATACATCATATTACAAAAACGTTCACTTGTATGACTTTAACTTGTCTTTTCTCCAATTTGAGATGCGCAAGTTAGGGCAATTGGAGTGTGTCTATACCTAATCTGAAATTACTCAAGTAGAAGCATTAGACACCAATATGTGGAATGGTTAGTCATCATCAAAACACGGGTTTAGTCAATTTAGACGTGAGTCAACATTGACCTAATTGACCTTGAGTCAACATTCTCCCCCTTTTTGAAGATGACAAACCATTCCATAAATGTATTGAAAGCATTTAAGTAAATTCATACCTTTGGAGAAACCTAGGGGTTTCAATAGAATGGATTTCATATGCTCCCCCTCAGTTGATGTGTATGGAGTTTTCATACTCCCCCTCAATTGATGCTATTTCTCATGTATGGTTAGCTTTCATAACATTTATAGAAACTATGTCTTCTACTCATATATGTTCTACACATATATGTCTTCTCCCCTTTACCTTCTCCCTTTACATGAACATATTTCTCTTCTTCATGTAAGACATGCCTTCTTCCTCTTTTTAAAAGAAGACATACCTTTCTCCCCCTTTGTCATATCAAAAAGTGGGGTTATGAAGAAATAAGAGACATCACTAGTTAAAGAGAAAGGAGATAACATAAATATATATAAGGAGAGTAGAAGAGCATAGATAGGGGCTTGTACAAGCATAGAAAGAAAACCAAGTTAAAGCATATACTTGAACAACTAAAAAATGCAAGATAAAGTGCTGCTAGAAAAATAATAAATTGCAATTTTGACCCTCAAGATGATGGAATTTGATCAAAAACCATCGGAGCTCATAGCAATGAGTCTTGCTCAGAAGGTTTTTTCTGCATGAAAAACACTAGTCTTGCACCAAAAACTGAAACTGGAGCAAAAACTGCATAAAATCCAAAAATAACTCCAATTTCTATATATAATGTAGATCTATGTACCCTGCATCACAATGTTATGCAAGCAACTCAAAATAGAAAGATATGCAATTCAAGGAACAATCTTGAGCATGTATGAGATAAGATACAAGCATAGCATATATGATGCGATGATTTTGAGTCGCATTTGTAGACCTATTTTATAGGTATTTTATGCTTTAATTAGTCATTTTCAAGGTTAATATCGCATAATTCATCTATTTTGGTCTTTGCTATCATTTTATATCAAATCTCCCTTATTACATCGTTTTGAGCATTAATTGTCAAAATATTATTATTTGTGTGAATTTATTTGGTTCCATGTTTAAATTTCAGGACAAATGAGTATTTTCTTCCGTCGATACCATCGACGGAAGTCGATACCATCGACGTGGTCACAGGTTGCCAGCTGAAAGGAGCAGCAAATCGTCGATACAATCGACATTGATGTTGATGGTATCGAGATACCATCAGCTTGCTGGCGAATAAGCAGTCGATAGTATCGACACCAAGTCGATACCATCGACGCATGGAGGCTACAGCGACGCAAAATGACAAAACCGACACCTACAGGAAGTCGATACCATCGACCCAAGTCGATGGTATCGAGACTGCATCAGGCACTCAGACGAAAAGAAAGAAGGGCTGTCGCTACTGTAGCGGGTCGATACCATCGACTAGCGTCGATGGTATCGACACCGTAGGATATGAGTTGGCTTTCTAATGATCTCAATCGGACGGCTACAGTTAATTAGCGACCTAATGACCGAGATATACCTAATGACGGCCGCCTAGACGGAAGGAGGATCTCATTAGCCATTGCACAAGTACCGAGGAGCGATAGAGAGGAGAACGGAGGATAGAAGCTCACACCAGTTGATTCGGAGGCCGCAGAAGACAGATTTCACCACCGAAAGGCAGGAGAGCACGTGTTCTATGCAAAGGATCAACTGGTTCTTCTCCGTTCAGGGGTTTTCCCTTTCATTCCACGTTTTCACATGTTTTCCCATATTTCTATCATGTACTTGTGTGAGATGAACATGCGGGGCTAATCCCCTTCATCTTTAGGACCGGGAGTAGCCCAGGAATTCATTGTATGACAATTTTATAATAGTGAATCATATTTTATCCCTCAAATCCGTGGTATAATTTCGTGTTCTTAATATATTGTTATGCTTTATCACCATAATAATAACCTAATGCCTTTAATCACTTTGAAAGAAGGATTAACGGCTGAAAAGAGATGAAATCTACATTAATTGATAAATCCCTTGACCAAGGCGGTGTAAAATTAGTGGTGGAAACTGAGAGATCGTTCATAATGCACCTAGTTTAGGGTATAGGTTACTACGACGGTGGAACCGACCTAAACCTAGGTAGTGAATTGCACCACGACAGTGGGCAATTATGTTTTCAGGCCACTACCCGGATAGAGAGATAAAATTGAGTAGCTATATAGAATTTAATACAATGAAAACCCGCAGTGAAACCGCAATCCTAAAGATACCCTTTTGACTTGATTAAATTACCATTTAATCAATCGTTTGTTTTATTTTGTTTTTGTTTTCTTTTATTTTAACAACGACCCTAAATTTTTTATTCGGCTTAGCTGATCGCAAATAGTTAGTAGGAGTCTCCAACAATTCTGAGTATCCCAGTGTTTGACTCGGGCCTCACAAAGGCCTGTACTACTCGACGCGTTCACTTGCGTTTTAGCGCATAGTAAAATTGCGTCAAGATTTTGGCGCCGTTGCCGGGGATACGACGAATTGTTGGCACTTTGAGTGCTACGAGCGGCCACTCTAGGCCACATTTATTTATTTATTTTGAAACAACTTCAAATATTTTCTTTTTATTGTTCGTTAATTTTGATACTCGTCAAAGCACTGTACTGAACCTAAACTTTCCTATTTCAGGCACGTTGCATGGTGCAAACGCGTAGTACTGACTACGCGAATCGCGCACCCGAGGTTCCGCTAACGGGACCTGAGGACGAGGAGTATTACGAGCAATAGCACCAAGAAGAGGTAGATTATGAATTTGAACAGGAAGAGATGGCCGAGCCACAGACTATATGGGAGAAGATCAAGGCTTCTTCCTCATCAGCTTCCAAGGGGCCTATAAAGAAGCAGGCAATCAACATACCGACATATAAGATTGATCCGACGTTGATAAATCTGGTGAAGTCGAATGCTTTTCATGGGCTCAAGAATGAGGACCCCGTCGTGCACATCAGCCAGTTTGTTGAGAACTATGACATGGTCAAAATTGATAGGTTTCCATAGGATGCACTGTATCTCAAGCTTTTCCCGAGTTCATTGGCGGGAGTGGCACGAGAGTGGTTACACAATTTAGATGATGAGTTTGCGGAGTCCTAGGACCATATGGTGGAGGTCTTCTTCGAGAGGTTCTTCCCTCTTGAGAAGACTAACGACATGATCCGAAAGATTCACAATTTTACCCAACAGGCCAGTGAGACATATTCTGAGACCTGGGAGAGATTTCAGGTCATGCTGAGGAGGTGCCCGCATCACGGGCTGGATAAAGAGACGCAGGTGAAGATCTTCTTTTTGCTCTCTCTGAGCACGATAGGAGTAATCTGGATTCAGCTGGGTCAGGTTTCTTTCTGAACAATACAAACACCAGATGCTGGGAGATACTAAAGAATATGGCTAGAAAGCAGTCATGGGGTGAGAGAGAAAGAGGCCCAATAGAGCAAGTTCGAGTAGCAGGCGAGTCCAAGGCGATGAAAGAGCTGAATGAGAAGATGGATCTTCTCGCAAAGAAGCTACTAGAAAAGGAGGATATTGAGTCCGGGGATGAGGCTCAAGTCAAATACATGAGACAACAGCAAGGTTATAGGAACAATGATTATTCATGGAGAAAAGACAAAAAGTTCTCATGGAAGGATCTGAACAATTTTCCGTAGGATCCGGATGCCAAGCCCTCGCCAGTCGTAGAAGACAAGAGCACGGAGTTTCTCAATCAGGTTATAAAGCAAAATCAAGAGCTAATGAATACATTTGGCCAGCAAATCAAGCAGCAAGGAGAATACATGAATCAATTTGGGCAAACATTGCAGAGCCATGGGGCTCAAATGAGGACCATTGAGACATCCATGGCACAGATGGCAGCCGAGATCGCCAGTTTGAAGAAACCGGCACATCCAGGTTTTCCGGGGAATACCAATGTTCCCGGGGGAAACCAACAAGCAAAGGCTATTCTGCTTAGAAGCGGCAAGAAAGTGTTGAATCCAAGAGCTGAAGAAACAAGCACACCACAAGCTGAAGGAGAAGGTGAAACTAATGAAGAGTAGCCCGCACCAGTCACAGGGTAGGTTGAAGACACATCCGTGGATGATACTGAAGAACAGGTTGCAGAGGAGGAACCTCAGAAAAAGACACCTTATGTGCCACCTCATCAAAGGGCATAAGTTGTTCCGGTCCCGTATCCTAATAGCGCTAAGGCACAGAAGGCAGATGCACAGTTCAAGAAGTTCTTGGACAGTTTTAGGAAGCTTTCAGTCAATATCCCTTTATTGGAAGCCATTGAGCAAATTCCTTCATACGGGAAGTTTCTAAAGGATGTCATTACTAAGAAGAGGAAAATTCCGGATACAGAGGTCGTCGTGCTAAAGGAGCAAGTGAGTGCTTTCATCATGGGCACTTTGCCGCCAAAGAGACAAGATCTAGGGTGTTTTAACATTTCTTTCTATATTGGGAAGGTTAAATTTGGCGAAGCGTTGTATGATTCAGGGGCAAGCATCAACTTGATGCCCCTTTCGACATTCAAAAAGCTGGGATTGAAGGAGTCACGGCCAAGCAATATGACGATTCAATTGGCAGACAACTCTGTGGTGAAGCCTTATAGAATCTGTGAAGATGTCTTAGTAAAGGTGGATAGGTTTGTCTTTCCGGCAGATTTCGTGGTCATGGAGATGCAGGATGAACATGGCAACGAGCTGTTACTTGGACGTCCTTTCCAAGCTACAGCCGACATGATCTTAGAGATGGGGAGAGGTCGCTTGACCTTGGGCATAGCCGATGACCGCTTTGAGATGGTCATGCCTACAAGTACTACGTCATCTAAAGCAAAGGAACAATGCAATATGGTAAAACATATGGATTGTAATATTTCACTCTGCCTTGGGAAGCCATTTCTGGACATGGCTCATGTGATGAGCAAGGTGGACAATGGAACTTTGGCTGTGGATATCATGGAGCAGACCAAAGTAGTTTCTTTGTGCAGATTTGTGGGATTTCCTAATGATGATAATGAGGACATTCCACTTTCTCTAGAGGATGATATGATTGCTATTTCTATTTCTGATGCACACCCAGAATTACCATTGGAGGCTTGCTTGTTAAATATTACATATGATTCGATGCGGAGCAAATCACTCAAGGAGTGCGCTAAAATGCTTCAGATGCTTCCATGCTTCTATGAGAAGCATTATGAAGATTTAGGTGAACTCCTCCCTCCGCTTCAATCATCTCTGATCAGCCCGCCGGAGTTGGAACTAAGACCGCTGCCCCCACATCTCAAATATGTCTTTCTAGCTGAGGAAGACAAGTTACTGGTGATCATTTCTGCGTATTTGAGTACGGATGAGGAGGAACAATTGTTGATAGTGCTTAAGAACCACCGAGGAGTTTTTGGGTGGTCCGTTGCAGATATCAAGGGGATTTCCCCTACTCTATGTCAGCACAAGATTCGGCTCAAGGAGGGAGCCAAGCCTGTGATTCAACCTCAGCGACGTCTAAATCCGAGCATGATGGAGGTTGTGAAGAAGGAGGTTATTAAACTTCTTGCTGTAGGTATTATCTACACCATATCAGACTCGACATGGGTGAGTCCCACACAGGTAGTCCCTAAGAAGGGGGGAATTACTGTCACCAAAAATTTGTTGAATGAACCTGTCACCACCCGATTGGTAACCGGGTGGCGAGTTTGTATTGACTATCGCCGTTTGAATGCCACCACGCTAAAGGATCGCTTTCCTTTACCTTTCATTGATCAAATCTTAGAGCGTCTTGCCGGTCGATCACACTTTTGTTTTCTAGACGGATACTCGGGGTACAACCAGATCTCAATTGATCCTTTGGATCAAGAGAAATCTACGTTCACTTCTCCCTATGGGACTTTTGCTTATCGCCGAATGCCGTTTGGTTTATGCAATGCACCGACGACGTTTCAACGTTGTATGCTCGCCATATTTTCTGACATGGTAGAGCGTTGTCTCGAGGTTTTTATGGATGACTTTTCGGTGTATGGTGCATCGTTTGATGAATGTCTCTATAACCTGGACAAAGTTTTATAGCGTTGCGAGGACACACATTTGGTCCTCAACTGGGAGAAATGTCACATGATGGTGACTGAGGGGATAGTGTTAGGACACAAGGTGTCTAGCAAAGGTCTAGAGGTGGATCCGGTCAAAATTGAGGTCATTTCCAAGTTTCCCCCACCAAATTCTATAAAAGGGGTAAGAAGTTTTCTGGAACACGCCGGGTTCTATCGGCGATTTATAAAAGATTTTTCTAAAATTGCAAAGCCTCTATCCGAGCTTTTGGAGAAAGACGCTGCTTTCGATTTCAATGATAAGTGTCTACATGCGTTCGACGTTTTGAAAGAAAAATTGATTTCTGCACCAGTTGTTCAAACGCCGGACTGGACAAAACCGTTCGAACTAATGTGTGACGCTTCAGACTTTGCGGTAGGAGCCGTATTGGGGCAGCGGGTGGACAATAAGCCCACCGTGATTTTCTACGCTTCAAAGACTTTGAATGACGCCCAATTGAATTATACAACTACTGAAAAAGAATTACTCGTTGTTGTGTTCACTTTTGAAAAATTTCAGTAGTATTTAGTTGGTTCTAAAGTAGTTGTATGGACCGACCATGCCGCAATAAAATACTTGATGGAGAAAAAAGATGCAAAGCCTAGACTCATTAGGTGGATTTTGCTCTTACAAGAATTTGACATCGAAATCAAGGATAAATCTGGGATTTAAAATATATTGGCTGATCATTTGTCTAGGTTAGAAAGGGTGGATGAAAAAGATTTACATATACCCATAACCGAGACGTTTCCGGATGAACAAATTTTGAGAATTACTTCTAAGGATCCTTGGTTTGCAGAGATTGTAAATTATTTGGCTTGCGGGATCATCCCGGAAGATTGGTCTTATCAGGAGAAGAAATGATTTTTCCATTCTTTAAGATATTATTTTTGGGATGATCCAATTCTTCTTAAGCAATGCAGGGACGGTATCTTATGCAGGTGTGTGCCTGAAGTGGAGTACGAGAGCGTTTTACATCATTGCCATGCATCACCTACGGGAGGACACCACGCCAGCTCGCGCACGGCGGCTAAGGTTTTGGAAAGCGGCCTTTATTGGCCAACTTTGTTTCGGGATGCCTACGAGTTTGTGAGGCAATGTGATCCTTGACAAATAGCAGGTAATATCTCAAAGCGACAGGAGATGCCTCTGAATGTGTTTCAAGAAGTGGAGGTATTTGATTTGTGGGGCATAGATTTCATGGGACCCTTTGTGTCCTCAAACTCAAATTTATATATTTTATTAGCAGTTGACTATGTGTCGAAGTGGGTGGAAGCAATACCCACAAGGACTAATGATTCTAATGTAGTATGCAGATTCGTGAAAGAAAATATTTTCTGCAGGTTTGGGGTACCCCGAATGATAATCAGTGATGGGGGTATGCATTTTAGGAATCACAAATTCTCTACATTATTGAAGAAATATGGGGTTAAGAACAACATAGGTACCCCATATCATCCGCAAACTCAAGGCCAGGTGGAGGTCTCCAACCGTGAAATTAAAAAGATTTTGGAGCGTACGGTGGCGTCCACAAGGAAGAACTAGAGTGCCCTACTGCCGGATGCTTTGTGGGCATACAGGACGGCGTACAAAACACCTATAGGCACCACGCCTTTTAGGTTGGCGTATGGCCGAGCTTGTCATCTACCGGTCGAGTTAGAGCACAAAGCGCATTGGGCGCTAAGAAGGCTTAACTTGAGTTAAAATGAAGCGGAAAGGAAGAGATTGCTGGAATTGAACGAGTTGGATGAGCTACGGATGACGGCGTATGAGAACGCACGGATATACAAGGAACGCACAAAGCTGATCCACGACCGCCACATCCATTGGCGCATGTTCAAAAAGGGAGATAGTGTTTTGTTATTCAATTCACGACTCAAGTTGCATCCCGAGAAGCTAAAATCCTGGTGGAGTGGACCGTTCGTGGTAGAGGAGGTCAAACCACACGACGCGATCTTAGTGCGTGATGGTGATACCACGTTCTTGGTAAATGGACAAAGGTTGAAACTCTATTTTGGTGAGAACTACAAGAGGAAGGTGAATGAGGTCAAACTCATTTCCGTTCCGGAGGCATGAGGTGCCGAAAGCCATCTAGCCTAAGATGTTAAATAAGGGTGCTTGTTGGGAGGCAACCCAACCATTGGTACCTTAGTTTAGTTCATTTACATTCATAGTTTAATTTGATTTTAATTAGTTTTTCATGTAAAAAAGATACCGTGATCATTTTGTTAGATGTGCAGGCTGAGGCAGAGTCGATACCATCGACACACTGGTCGATGGTATCGACCAAGGAACAGGTTGACGACTGCAGATTTTGTACTGCGTCGATACCATCGACGGCCTCATCGATGGTATCGACAGACCTATAAGCAGATCGACAAATAAAAGTCGATGGTATCGACACGCTCGGTGATACCATCGAGATCTCTAAAGATTTACAGGCGAAATCGTCTCAGTGATGTCAATACCATCGACGGGAGTGTCGATGGTATCGACGCATTCAAGGGAGAAAGGCGGCGGCCGGGCCTCATGAGGATTCACCCTAACCCGAGGGTCGATACTATCGACATACGTCGATGGTATCGACTGTCCACGTCACCCATCCGAGCGAGCAGATCAACGGCGATCGCGGCATCAAGAAGGCTGACGGATGCAGCGTCGATACCATTGACCCATGTTGATGGTATCGACATGTCAGCGATCCGGGTTTTAAGATCCAACCATCGACAACCATCGATACTCGCGATGGGGGTAGATAGCATCGACAAGCGTCGATACCATCGACCCGCGTCGATGGTATCGACGGGCCAATAGTGGCGCCGACCAAGTCTATATAAGGAGATTCATTACATCATTTGACGCCACACCTTCAGAGTGATCTTCTTCCTATGCGCCGAGCACTCCTCTGAGCCATCCAAGCCGACGAAGAGCAGCATCGAGCGAAGATCTTCACCGAGCGGAGATTCAATTCTCCAATCTTCACCGAGCTCTCCTTCTCTCATCTCATTCTCGTCACCACCATGGTGCATACCACCGGAGCTTCTTCCTCGCACACTCATCTGATTGACATCCCCGAGTTCGTGCCACCGCCGCCAGGATCGGTCACACGTCCCCGACTTGTCCATCCTTCCTCGGAGGTCCGGAAGATCTACGAGGAGATCATGCAGAGGAAGATAGAGCCCACCCGGTATGTGGACCGAGAGATGATCCGAGATCTCAGATTCGAGGCCAACTTGGCCTACGTTCTGCATGGGCAGGCCCGTCACACACCCATAAGGCCTGGCGAACTGGAATTTCATCAAGATGGCCAACCGTTCTTCGGTGACTGGCCGACGTACAAAGAGTTGGTAGCAGATTTTATGGCATCGTTGGACGTCTGCGTCGTTCCCAACGACATTGTAGCTACCGATCGCGAGTGGATCCAGGGCCGGGTGTCATTCCGGTTATTCAACATCGACTACACCCTCACGCTCAAGCAATTCAACGTGATCTTCAACTGGAATCATTCCCAATACGACTACCGGCGGCCGGACAACCGCACCGACTACGACGCCATCTTCTCTGAGTTGGTGACGGTACCGCAAGGGAAGTCGGTGAGCTACCACAACGTCGCGGTAGCCGATTTCGAGCACCCATTCGTCCGGGTATTGCACCGGATGCTTAGTTCCACAGTTTTTGCTCGGGGTGATCTCGCCCTCAGCAAATTTCAGGGGTCAGATCTTTTCTTTTTGTATAAACTCCTGAAGAAGCAAGAATGCAACTGGGGTGCTTTCTTTCTACAACGAGTTTTGGATGTGAAGAGGAGTACAAGGAAAGCGCCAATTCACTTCAGTGGGCTCATCACCAAGCTGGCTTCATACCTCGGCTTGAATTTCCAAACCCTCACTCCTCTTTCTACAAGAAGCAAGGTGAACTTGCAGCATTTGCACCAGTCCAATCTGCTACTTCTCCGGGATGGCGTGGCGTTTGCACATTGCCATGTGAATCAAGCATATCAAGAATGCTCTCTTCCCAATCCCGTTTTCAACATTGAAGGTGCACAACATTTCCGGTGGCCAATCATAGCCATCGCGAACTCCGATGAAGAAGGCGGAGATGACGGAAATGATGACGATGCTGAGGAGGAAGAGGAGGCCTTTACACCTCTTCGAGCACGAGTGGCACCACGGAAGCATCCTCAGATGCATCCGGGTGCATCTTCCTCATCTCAGCCTACCCTGCCACCACCACCACCCTCACAGCCAAGCGAGGATGTCTATTCCATGCAGGGCATGTACACTATACTGCACGATATACAGCAGCAGCAGTAGCAAATGGGGATGTATACCGGTATTCAAGACACTACGAACCGGATATTGGACAACCAAAGGGCGATGTTCGAGAATGAACATCTTCTCCTCGACAACCAACAACAGATACAAAATCGGTTGCAACGGATGGAGATGCAGCAGGAGCCCTTCTACGACCATTATTGGAGCCAAAATTATTTTGGAGGTTACCCACAACCTCCACCCAGGGCCCAGTTTGATTCAAGCTTCCAGGGAGAGTTTCCTTCTTGGGACCCTATGGCTCCGTACTACCCGCCTCCACCACCACAAGATTGATCCGGTATCACTGTTCCAATCTTTAAGTTTGTTTTTGACTATGAGGCCATAGTCGAATTCAAACTTAGGGGGGTAGTTGGAACAACTTTATCTTTTAGTGTTTTTAGTTTTCAGCTTTATTATTTGTTCTTGTTATTTGTTTCTTGCAATTTTAGTTTTTGTAGGATCCACATGATATCTAGTGTAATCGTGGATGTCATAAAGTTGTGTCATCTCATTAATAGTGCATGGGAAAATCGAGGGAAATTTAAAAAATTTTCGTGTTTGGGAAGCTTGTCTTGTTTAACCTTGGGCACATATCCTATGAAAATGATTGGTTTTGTCAACTTTAAAACAAAATTTCACAACTAGACTCCTAATGATTCATGAAAGTGGACGGTAATGGTTGTTTGAGCCTAATTTGACCAAATGGTAATGAGATGCTAATTGGATGTAAGAGAGAGAAACCTCTAAGATACTACACAGGTCAGTAAGGAGGGACACATAATATCTTTCTAAGGTTCAGTCATCTAGTCTTGTGATCGTTCCACCTCATTGTTTCCATAATCCACCCAAGAATTGGAAGTAGAGTACAGTTTTAACTCTTTTTGATTGCATAGCATCTAGATAGGGCTTGCATTAATTCTTTTTCCATATGTTTTGCATAAAAAGAAAGAAAAAAATTAGAATAGTGATACATGCACATTACCCTTAGGTGCATGTCATGTAGTTGCATTCATAATTTTCATGCATAAAGCATATCATGTATCTCAATTTTTCTCAAAATGGTGAATTAAATTGTTCCATACCTTCTAAATAGTGCAAATTTCTAAATTAAAAAGAAAAATAAGCCCGATAAAATATTCATTATCAATCATGGATATAAAGGGTTGAAAAAAAAAGAAGAAAAAAATCTGAAAGAAAATCTGCATAATGAAAAAAGAGTTATGTAGAAGCAACAAGAATAAGAAGGAGAAAGGAACATAATATCACCTGTATTTCAGAATTAGTGAGTACATGAGGTGGCTTAACTAAGTATCCATCTCATTTCGAGACAGATGGTTAGTGCATGCATCATTCCACTCAATTCTATGCATTAGGGCGTTTTTCATGTGCATTTGCATCATGTAGGACATTTTTGTATTATGCATGTTGAAATAGTACAATACTTCCACTTTCTTCCATGAGCCACCTATTTTCATCCACCCATTGCTCGGATTGGTAGGCCACCGTGAATTTCTCCTCACTAAAGTATATTAGGAGAACTGCTTCCATGTAGATGGTAGTTAGGGTGAGCAACGTAGTTAGGCGATCACAAGGTGCACCAAGTCTGAACCGGCGAATTTTATTATGTTAACTGCCTTATGTGATAGTGTTCATTAGTTTTGAGGTAAATTTCTTTTATGGATGATTACTGTTGCCTTTGGGGTAATTACCGTTCCGTGGTTAGAGAAGCCCGGTATGTGAACGTCCGGTGGGAGTCATATGGGACGTTGGTTGTGGTGGGTTGTTTTTCAGTTGACCTTGGCAATTCTATTCTAAGGATTAGTTGCTCGAGGGCGAGCAATGTTTAAGCTTAGGGGAGTTTGATGTGATTATTTTGAGTCGCATTTGTAGACCTATTTTATAGGTATTTTATGCTTTAATTAGTCATTTTCATGGTTAATATCGCATAATTCATCTATTTTGGTCTTTGCTATCATTTTATGTCAAATCTCCCTTATTACATCGTTTTGAGCATTAATTGTCAAAATATTATTATTTGTGTGAATTTATTTGGTTCCATGTTTAAATTTTAGGACAAATGAGTATTTGTGTCGATACCATCGACGGAAGTCGATACCATCGATGTGGTCATAGGTTGCCAGCTGAAAGGAGCAGCACATCGTCGATACTATCGACATGGATGTCGATGGTATCGAGATACCATCAGCTTGCTGGCAAATAAGCAGTCGATAGTATCAACACCAAGTCGATACCATCGACGCATGGAGGCTACAGCGATGCAAAATGACAAAACCGACGCCTAAAGGAAGTTGATACCATCGACCCAAGTCGATGGTATCGAGACTTCATCAGGCACTCAGATGAAAAGAAAGAAGGGTTGCCGCTACTGTAGCGGGTTGATACCATCGACTAGAATCGATGGTATCGACACCGTAGGATATGAGTTGGCTTTCTAATGATCTCAATCGGACGGCTACGGTTAATTAGCGACCTAATGACCGAGATATACCTAATGACGGACGCCCAGACGGAAGGAGGATCTCATTAGCCATTGCATGAGTACCGAGGAGCGATAGAGAGGAGAACAGAGGCTAGAAGCTCACACCAGTTGATTTGGAGGCCGCAGAAGACGGATTTCACCACCGAAAGGTGGGAGAGCACGTGTTCTACACAAAGGATCAACCAGTTCTTCTCCGTTCAGGGGTTTTCCCTTTCATTCCACGTTTTTCACATGTTTTCCCCTATTTCTATCATGTACTTGTGTGAGATGAACATGCGGGGCTAATCCCCTTCATCTTTAGGACCGGGAGTAGCCTGGGAATTCATTGTATGACAATTTTATAATAGTGAATCATATTTTATCCCTCAAATCCGTGGTATAATTTCGTGTTCTTAATATATTGTTATGCTTGATCACCATAATAATATCCTAATGCCTTTAATCACTTTGAAAGAAGGATTAACGGCTGAAAAGAGATGAAATCTACATTAATTGATAAATCCCTTGACCAAGGCGGTGTAAAATTAGTGGTGGAAACTGAGAGATCGTTCATAATGCACCTAGTTTAGGGTATAGGTTACTACGACGGTGGAACCGACCTAAACCTAGGTAGTGAATTGCACCACGACAGTGGGCAATTCTGTTTTCAAGCCACTACACGGATAGAGAGATAAAATTGAGTAGCTATATATAATTTAATACAATGAAAACCCGCGGTGAAACCGCAATCCTAAAGATACCCTTTTGAATTGATTAAATTACCATTTAATCAATCGTTTGTTTTATTTTGTTTTTGTTTTCTTTTATTTTAACAACGACCCTAAATTTGTTATTCGGCTTAGCTGATCGCAAATAGTTAGTAGGAGTCTCCAACAATTCCGAGTATCCATGTGTTCGACTCGGGCCTCACAAAGGCCTGTACTACTCGACGCGTTCACTTGCGTTTTAGCGCATAGTAAAATTGTGTCAATATAGATGAGCAAAGAAGCCAATTATAAACAGGGTTAGAACTACATGTATATGAACTACTAGTAGATGATATCACAAGTTAGGACCACTAGTAGGATCTAGATCATAGCAAAAGATACCCAAAGATACACAAGATAAAGCAAGCTATGAGTAGATATAGAGATATATCCAAACAAAGAGATATGCAATTTTAGGCGCATGAAAGGATATAACTCACTAGATATGCATCCTTACCATAAGATGATTACTCCTATGAACCTCAAGGTTGTATCAACACAAGATATACACCTAGATAGATGTAGCAAGTTAGAGCACAACGGAAGCAATTTTTAGACACAACCAAGAGATCATCATCAAAACCTGCAAAACAACTCAAAGCAAGTAATTGCAAGATATAGATATACCAATTTAGAGCAATTAGAGAGATAGAGTTGTAAGCAAGATAGGCAATTTAGAACATGGCAATATGCATATATAAAGGTACCAAATGAGAGTGCCAAAGAATAAGGCTATTGGTTGAGAAAATCTAGTTGAGAGGGAAATTCTCACTCAATAAGCCAACTGTGTATTCTATGCACAGTGTTATCGCTCGAGTTCTGTGCTCGACTGATGAAAACTACTGGAAACACCCATTTGTGCCTATCGGTTGAGTTTTAATAGGGAAAACTCGACCGACAGAGCAGCTGTCAAAAGGCATATATATATCATAAAAACACATTTAAAGGCATGCTAAAAATACAAACCATATCCAAACATGTCTAAGCAAGTTATTATTGCACTATAGAAGCATTAGAAACAGTTTCTGAGCAAGAGTGTGAAGAGAAACACAAAATACCACTTTTAACTCAAAAACCATATGTATTGTGCACACTAATTTGACAAAAACAAGTTAGGATAGGTTATAAGCAAAAAAACCTTTACCTTTTAGCTTACCATTGCCTTTTCCACTTGTTGTCACCCTCTACACATCTCACCTTTCTTCTTTTATGTGGATTGACAAGTCAATTTGCAATTCAATAGCTCAAGTCAATCCATTTGCAAGTACCTACAAGAAGAAAGATGAAATGGTCCCCAACCATGTTTTTGGGTCCGGAGGGGTTAGTTTAGCAACCCAAGTCCTATTGCTCTTGGGTGCTTTCCTAAAAGGACAACAAGTAGAATAATGATCAAAATCATTGCAATAGTTGCATGTGCCCATAGTCTTGGAACTAGAGGATTCTCCATGGAATATTGGAGGTCCTTTATCTTTGTTGTTCCCTTGACTACTATCATACCCCAAACCATGTCTACCAATTTGTTTAGTAGAGTGGTGTAGGATATCATTAAGGCTCTTCTTACCAACTAAGAATCTTTGCAAAGAAGATCTCAAACTTTCATTATCATGCTTAAGAGAAGCAATAGTAGAAGACAATTGATCAATATTATCTCTAGCATGTAAAAGATCATTTTCTAAGCAAAGAGATTTAGTTGAAAGAGAATCTCTATCAATATGAAGAGCAGCAACATCATTCTCTTTATTAGTATAACTAGAACAAGGTTCATGCCCATTGATTTTAGCAAGCAAGGAGGCATTTTCAGATTTAAGCACCACTATTTCTCTTTGATAAACATAGATTTCTCCTCTCCTAGCATCATCAATAAGCTTGAGTTCTACGTTTTCAGTTTTAAGAGTATCAAGCTCATGCATGAGAGAATCAACAATTAAAGTATGCTCTTCATTAGAACTAGGCACAAGAGGTTGAGCTTCTAGAAATCTAACCTTATCAATTAAACTAGTATTTTCAAGTTTAAGAGAATCTACTTCACTAAGACAATCATTTTTATTATCAAGCAAGCAAGAATTAGCATGTTCAAGATCATCTAGTTCTACATGCAAATTATCAACAATTTTAGCAAGCTTTTTCTTTTTCATTTTAGAAGACTTAAGAGAGGCACAAATATCATGAATAATAGCAATCAAAGATTCTTTATCTAGAGAGTTTAGATTTACCTCACTTGAGTCTTCACTTGTTGATGCTATAAGAGAAAAATGGCATTCTCCTTCATCACTTGAGCTTGAGCTTGATCCTTCACTTGAATCTTCACTTGAGCTTGAGTTGGAGGAGCCACTTGAGCTTGATTGCCATTTCTTCTTGTAAAGATGGTCTTTTTGCCTTGTGGGCAATCTTCCTTGTATTGACCCTTCTTTCCACATGTGAAGCACCAGATGGAGGAGGCCTTGCCTTTGTAGAGTCGACCTTTGGAGTACATGACATCTTCTTTAGCTTGAGAGGATGGAGAGACTTGTTCCATGATAGCTTCAATTTGAGCCTTCATTTCAGCCTTCTTCATTCTCTTTAGCTCTTTCTTCTCTTGTCTTTCTACTTCCTCCCTCTTGTCAAGTGTAGCTTCATGTGCTTATAGATTTCCAATGAGCTCTTCAATAGGAATATTCCTAAGAGACCTTGCTTCTTCAATAGAAGTCACCTTGGATTCCCACCTCTTGGGGAGAGTTCTAAGGATCTTTGAGTTGATCTCTCCACTAGACATAGGATGTCCTAGAACAGCAAGACCATTCAAGATGGTGTTGAGCCTTGAGTACATGTTGGCTATGCTCTCCTCCTTTCCCATCTTGAAGTTCTCAAGCAACCCTTTGAGCATGTAGACTTTGCTTTCCTTCACTTGATCTGTCCCTTCATAAGTGATGCAAAGCTTTCTCCATACCTCATAGACCATCTCACAAGAGGAAATCCGGTTGAACTCGGTGGGGGTCATGGAGGCATATAGGATGTGCATGGCTCTAGCATTCAACGTTGCTTTCATCAAGGTGGCTT
The DNA here is from genome assembly GCA_963693085.1 of Alisma plantago-aquatica. Classification (NCBI taxonomy): domain Eukaryota; kingdom Viridiplantae; phylum Streptophyta; class Magnoliopsida; order Alismatales; family Alismataceae; genus Alisma; species Alisma plantago-aquatica. The sequence goes on from OY856412.1 coordinate 787,685,452, forward strand.
CATCCCATTCTTCAATATTTGTCTTTGGTAGAATGTATGGGCTGTTCACCATTTGCCACATCTCGAGACTCGATCCTTGGATGTAGAATTGAAGCCTTCTTCTCGAATAGAGGAAATTGCTCCCATCAAAGATTGGAAGGCTGGTCGAGAGTCTCCCTCCTAGGTAGTCACCCATCTTCGCCTACTTGTTGAAGTATGCTTGGAGAAGACCCGCTCTGATACCACTTGTTGGATCCTAGATGGGTGATTATATTCTCTAGAGGGGGGGTGAATAGAGATGAAAGCACTTAAACAAAACTCATTAAACCTTCAAAATATATGACAAGATAAGGTCACTAATTAGGCAATTTGAGTGCAACTAAATCATACATAGCAAGGATGAGAGAGATTGAACATGCACCAATAGACAAGCTATTTAGAGTGGTTCCACACTTCAAACTAGAAGTGTGTCAGTCCAATTGCCTAGAGAGGTCAACCTCTAGGACTTCCAAACTATTGCACTCTTATATTCATTCATAAGACATACAATGCATGACCAAACAAAAGACTTACCTATCCAAGACAAAGAGTCTTCAACCTTACCAAGGTCTTACCCACTTTGCAAGAGTCTTCGGACTTCTTCAAGGACTTACCCACTCTTGCACAAGTCTTCGGCCTTGCAGGAATTACCCACTCTTCTTGGATCTTTAGCTTTTGACTTCACCTTCACTCGGAGAAGCTTTCACCAAGGTCTTACCCACTTGAGCTTGAGTCTTCTGCCTTCTCCAAGGGCATCGCCACTCTAGCTCCAAGTCTTTAGCCTTGATCTTCACCAAGGGACGCCTTCCCTTGTTCTTCTTCACCTCTCTTGGACAAGAGAGAGAACCTTCATCTTCATGATTGCAAATGAGAGAAGTGGAGGTGGTGGAAGTGAGAGCCTCACAAGATATACATGTAGGACTAGCTCTCTTACAGATTTCCTACTCACTCTAATTGATGTAGCAAGTGACTAAGCTTAGAGAGAGAGAGGAGGTTGTAGGAAGAACTCAACTATAGAATAGGAACCTCATAAAGAGTTTGCAATGAATGCTCAGCCTTGGAATGAAGCCCAAGGGGTCCTATTTATAGCTAGGGATGCCTCTTAGCCTTTGGGAACACTTGTGAAAAAAAACTAGCCGTTTTGTGGCTTGCAACGGATCTATTTTCACTTGTTGCAACTCCACAACCATTAGAAACACTTTTCTGCACTTTTCTGTACAGTGCATTCAGTCGAGTTTCTATATATATAACTTGACCGATGCAATCTTCAGAAAATCAGCCCAGGTGGATCGGTCGAGTTTCAGGGTGGGAAATTGGACCGATTCAATCTTCAGAAAATCAGCCCAGGTGGATCAGTCGAGTTTCAGGGTGGGAAACTGGACCGCTGCAATCTTCAGAAAATCAGCCCAAGTGGATCGGTCGAGTTTCAGGGTGGGAAACTGGACCTATCAAGTGCCTGTAATTGATTTTTAAAGTTTATTTAAAAGTGCTCTAATATTTGATCTAAGTGTTCCTGATATTTTTCTAAGCTTAATTACAAGTCATACAATCATTACAAGTGATTTACAACATGATTCTAATGGATATACATCATATTACAAAAACGTGCACTTGGATGACTTTGACTTGTCTTTTCTCCAATTTGAGATGCACAAGTTAGGGCAATTGGAGTGTGTCTATACCTAATTTGAAATTACTCAAGTAGAAGCATTAGACACCAATATGTGGAATGGTTAGTCATCATCAAAACACGGGTTTAGTCAATTTAGACGTGAGTCAACATTGACCTAATTGACCTTGAGTCAACATTCTCCCCCTTTTTGAAGATGACAAACCATTCCATAAATGTATTGAAAGCATTTAAGTAAATTCATACCTTTGGAGAAACCTAGGGGTTTCAATAGAATGGAGTTCATATGCTCCCCCTCAATTGATGTGCATGGAGTTTTCATACTCCCCCTCAATTGATGCTATTTCTCCTGTATGGTTAGCTTTCATAACATTTATAGAAACTATGTCTTCTACTCATATATGTTCTACACATATATGTCTTCTCCCCTTTACCTTCTCCCTTTACATGAACATATTTCTCTTCTTCATGTAAGACATGCCTTCTTCCTCTTTTTAAAAGAAGACATACCTTTCTCCCCCTTTGTCATATCAAAAAGTGGGGTTATGAAGAAATAAGAGACATCACTAGTTAAAGAGAAAGGAGATAACATAAATATATATAAGGAGAGTAGAAGAGCACAGATAGGGGCTTGTCCAAGCATAGAAAGAAAAGCAAGTTAAAGCATATACTTGAACAACCCAAAAATGCAAGATAAAGTGCTGCAGAAAAATAATAAATTACAATTTTGACCCTCAAGATGATGGACTTTGATCAAAAACCATCGCAGCTCATGGCAAAGCGATGAGTCTTGCTCAGAAGGTTGTTTCTGCATGAAAAACACTAGTCTTGCACCAAAAACTGAAACTGGAGCAAAAACTACATAAAATCCAAAAATAACTCCAATTTCCATATATAATGTAGATCTATGTACCCTGCATCACAATGTTATGCAAGAAACTCAAGATAGAAATATATGCAATTCAAGGAACAATCTTGAGCATGTATGAGATAAGATACAAGCATAGCATATAGATGAGCAAAGAAGCCAATTATAAACAGGGTTAGAACTACATGTATATGAACTACTAGTAGATGATATCACAAGTTAGGACTACTAGTAGGATCTAGATCATAGCAAAAGATACCCAAAGATACACAAGATAAAGCAAGCTATGAGTAGATATAGAGATATATCCAAACAAAGAGATATGCAATTTTATACGCATGAAAGGATATAACTCACTAGATATGCATCCTTACCATAAGATGATTACCTCTATGAACCTCAAGGTTGTATCAACACAAGATATACACCTAGATAGATGTAGCAAGTTAGAGCACAACGGAAGCAATTTTTAGACACAACCAAGAGATCCAAAGAGATCATCATCAAAACCTGCAAAACAACTCAAAGCAAGTAATTGCAAGATATAGATATACCAATTTAGAGAAATTAGAGAGATAGAGTTGTAAGCAAGATAGGAAATTTAGAACATGGCAATATGCATATATAAAGGTACCAAATGAGAGTGCCAAAGAATAAGGCTATTGGTTGAGAAAATCTAGTTGAGAGGGAAATTCTCACTCAATAAGCCAACTGTGTATTCTGTGCACAGTGTTATCGGTCGAGTTCTGTGCATTAGCAACCTGACCGATAACAACTGCTGGCAACACCCATTGGTGCCTATCGGTCGAGTTTTAATAGGGAAAACTCGACCGACAGAGCAGCTGTCAAAAGGCATATATATATCATAAAAACACATTTAAAGGCATGCTAAAAATACAAACCATATCCAAACATGTCTAAGCAAGTTAGTAATGCCCTATAGAAGCATTAGAAACAGTTTCTGAACAAGAGTGTGAAGAGAAACACAAAATACCACTTTTAACTCAAAATCCATATGTATAGTGCACACTAATTTGACAAAAACAAGTTAGGATAGGTTATAAGCAATAAAACCTTTACCTTTTAGCTTACCATTGCCTTTTCCACTTGTTGTCACCCTCTACACATCTCATCTTTCTTCTTTTATGTGGATTGACAAGTCAATTTGCAATTCAATAGCTCAAGTCAATCCATTTGCAAGTACCTACAAGAAGAAAGATGAAATGGTCCCCAATCATGTTTTTGGGTCCAGAGGGGTTAGTTTAGCAACCCAAGTCCTATTGCTCTTGGGTGCTTTCCTAAAAGGACAACAAATAGAATAATGATCAAAATCATTGCAATAGTTGCATGTGCCCATAGTCTTGGAACTAGAGGATTCTCCATGGAATATTGGAGGTCCTTTATCTTTGTTGTTCCCTTGACTACTATCATACCCCAAACCATGTCTACCAATTTGTTTAGTAGAGTGGTGTAGGATATCATTAAGGCTCTTCTTACCAACTAAGAATCTTTGCAAAGAAGATCTCAAACTTTCATTATCATGCTTAAGAGAAGCAAAAGTAGAAGACAATTGATCAATATTATCTCTAGCATGTAAAAGATCATTTTCTAAGCAAAGAGATTTAGTTGAAAGAGAATCTCTATCAATATGAAGAGCAGCAACATCATTCTCTTTATTAGTATAACTAGAACAAGGTTCATGCCCATTGATTTTAGCAAGCAAGGAGGCATTTTCAGATTTAAGCACCACTATTTCTCTTTGATAAACATAGATTTCTTCTCTCCTAGCATCATCAATAAGCTTGAGTTCTACGTTTTCAGTTTTAAGAGTATCAAGCTCATGCATGAGAGAATCAACAATTAAAGTATGCTCTTCATTAGAACTAGGCGCAAGAGGTTGAGCTTCTAGAAATCTAACCTTATCAATTAAACTAGTATTTTCAAGTTTAAGAGAATCTACTTGACTAAGACAATCATTTTTATCATCAAGCAAGCAAGAATTAGCATGTTCAAGATCATCTAGTTCTACATTCAAATTATCAACAATTTTGGCAAGCTTTTTCTTTTTCCTTTTAGAAGACTTAAGAGCGGCACAAATATCATGAATAATAGCAATCAAAGATTCTTTATCTAGAGAGTTTAGATTTACCTCACTTGAGTCTTCACTTGTTGATGCTATAAGAGCAAAATGGCATTCTCCTTCATCACTTGAGCTTGAGCTTGATCCTTCACTTGAATCTTCACTTGAGCTTGAGTTGGAGGAGCCACTTGAGCTTGATTGCCATTTCTTCTTGTGAAGATGGGTCTTTTTGCCTTGTGGGCAATCTTCCTTGTAGTGACCCTTCTTTCCACATGTGAAGCACCGGATGGAGGAGGACTTGCCTTTGTAGAGTCGACCTTTGGAGTACATGGCATCTTCTTTAGCTTGAGAGGATGGAGAGACTTGTTCCATGATAGCTTCAATTTGAGCCTTCATTTCAGCCTTCTTCATTCTCTTTAGCTCTTTCTTCTCTTGTCTTTCTACTTCCTCCTTCTTGTCAAGTGTAGCTTCATGTGCTTGTAGATTTCCAATGAGCTCTTCAATAGGAATATCCCTAAGAGACCTTGCTTCCTCAATAGAAGTCACCTTGGATTCCCACCTCTTGGGGAGAGTTCTAAGCATCTTTGAGTTGATCTCTCCACTAGACATAGGATGTCCTAGAATAGCAAGACCATTCAAGATGGTGTTGAGCCTTGAGTACATGTTGGATATGCTCTCCTCCTTTCCCATCTTGAAGTTCTCAAGCAACCCTTTGAGCATGTAGAATTTGCTTTCCTTCACTTGATCTGTCCCTTCATAAGTGATGCAAAGCTTTCTCCATACCTCATAGGCCGTCTCACAAGAGGAAATCTGGTAGAACTCGGTGGGGGTCATGGAGGCATATAGGATGTGCATGGCTCTAGCATTCAATGTTGCTTTCATCAAGGTGGCTTCATCCCATTCTTCAATATTTGTCTTTGGTAGAATGTATGGGTTGTTCACCATTTTCCACATCTCGAGACTTGATCCTTGGATGTAGAATTGAAGCCTTCTTCTCCAATAGAGGAAATTTCTCCCATCAAAGATTGGAAGGCTGGTCGAGAGTCTCCCTCCTAGTTAGTCACCCATCTTCTCCTACATGTTCAAATATGCTTGGAGAAGACCCGCTCTGATACCACTTGTTGGATCCTAGATGGGTGATTAGATGCTCTAGAGGAGGGGTGAATAGAGCTGAAAGCACTTAAACAAAACTCATTAAACCTTCAAAATATATGACAAGATAAGGTTGCAAAATAGGCAATTTGAGTGCAACTAAATCATACATAGCAAGGATGAGAGAGATTGAACATGCACCAATAGACAAGCTATTTAGAGTGGTTCCACACTTCAAACTAGAAGTGTGTCAGTCCACTTCAAACAAAATACTTAGCTATCCAAGACAAAGAGTCTTCAACCTTACCAAGGACTTACCCACTTTGCAAGAGTCTGCAGCCTTCTCCAAGGACTTACCCACTCTTTCACAAGTCTTCGGCCTTGCAGGAATTACCCACTCTTCTTGGATCTTCAGCTTTTGACTTCACCTTCACTCGGAGAAGCTTTCACCAAGGTCTTACCCACTTGAGCTTGAGTCATCTTCCTTCTCCAAGGGCTTACCCACTCTAGCTCCAAGTCTTTAGCCTTGATCTTCACCAAGGGACGCCTTCCCTTGTTCTTCTTCACCTCTCTTGGATAAGAGAGAGAACCTTCATCTTCATGATTGCAAATGAGAGAAGTGGAGGTGGTGGAAGTGAGAGCCTCACAAGATATACATGTAGGACTAGCTCTCTTACAAATTTCCTACTCACTCTAATGGATGTAGCAAGTGATTAAGCTTAGAGAGAGAGAGAGGAGGCTGTAGGAAGCACTCAACTATAGAATAGGAACCTCATAAAGAGTTTGCAATGAATGCTCAACCTTGGAATGAAGCCCAAGGGGTCCTATTTATAGCTGGGGATGCCTCTTAGCCTTTGGGAACACTTGTGAACAAAAACTAGCCGTTTTGTGGCTTGCAACGGATCTATTTTCACTTGTTGCAACTCCACAATGGCTAGAAACACTTTTCTGCACTTTTTTGTACAGTGCATTCGGTCAAGTTTCTATATGTGTAACTTGACCGATGCAATCTTCAGAAAATCAGCCCAGGTGGATCGGTCAAGTTTCAGGGTGGGAAACTGGACCGATCAAGTGCCTGTAATTGATTTTCAAAGTTGCTTTAAAAGTACTCTAATATTCGATCTAAGTGTTCCTGATATTTTTCTAAGCTTAATTACAAGTCATACAATCATTACAATTATTTACAACATGATTCTAATGGATATACATCATATTACAAAAACGTGCACTTGTATGACTTTGACTTGTCTTTTCTTCAATTTGAGATGCGCAAGTTAGGGCAATTGGAGTGTGTCTATACCTAATCTGAAATTACTCAAGTAGAAGCATTAGACACCAATATGTGGAATGGTTATTCATCATCAAAACACGGGTTTAGTCAATTTAGACGTGAGTCAACATTGACCTAATTGACCTTGAGTCAACATTCTCCCCCTTTTTGAAGATGACAAACCATTCCATAAATGAATTGAAAGCATTTAAGTAAATTCATACCTTTGGAGAAACCTAGGGGTTTCAATAGAATGGAGTTCATATGCTCCCCCTCAATTGATGTGCATGGAGTTTTCATACTCCACCTCAATTGATGCTGTTTCTCCTGTATGGTTAGCTTTCATAACATTTATAGAAACTATGTCTTCTACTCATATATGTTCTACACATATATGTCTTCTCCCCTTTACCTTCTCCCTTTACATGAACATATTTCTCTTCTTCATGTAAGACATGCCTTCTTCCTCTTTTTAAAAGAAGACATACCTTTCTCCCCCTTTGTCATATCAAAAAGTGGGGTTATGAAGAAATAAGAGACATCACTAGTTAAAGAGAAAGGAGATAACATAAATATATATAAGGAGAGTAGAAGAGCACAGATAGGGGCTTGTCCAAGCATAGAAAGAAAAGCAAGTTAAAGCATATACTTGAACTACCCAAAAATGCAAGATAAAGTGCTGTAGAAAAAAAAATAAATTGCAATTTTGACCCTCAAGATTATGGAATTTGATCAAAACCATCAGAGCTCATGGCAAAGCAATGAGTCTTGCTCAGAAGGTTGTTTCTGCATGAAAAACACTAGTCTTGCACCAAAAATTGAAACTGGAGAAAAAACGGCATAAAATCCAAAAATAACTCCAATTTCTATATATAATGTAGATCTATGTACCCTGCATCACAATGTTATGCAAGCAACTCAAGATAGAAAGATATGCAATTCAAGGAACAATCTTGAGCATGTATGAGATAAGATACAAGCATAGCATATAGATGAGCAAAGAAGCCAATTATAAATAGGATTAGAACTACATGTATATGAACTACTAGTAGATGATATCACAAGTTAGGACTACTAGTAGGATCTAGAGCATAGCAAAAGATACCCAAAGATACACAAGATAAAGCAAGCTATGAGTAGATATAGAGATATATCCAACAAAGAGATATGCAATTTTAGACGCATGAAAGGATATAACTCACTAGATATGCATCCTTACCATAAGATGATTACCCCTATGAACCTCAAGGTTGTATCAACACAAGATATACACCTAGATAGATGTAGCAAGTTAGAGCACAACGGAAGCAATTTTTAGACACAACCAAGAGATCCAAAGAGATCATCATCAAAACCTGCAAAACAACTCAAAGCAAGTAATTGCAAGATATAGATATACCAATTTAGAGCAATTAGAGAGATAGAGTTGTAAGAAAGATAGGAAATTTAGAACATGGAAATATGCATATATAAAGGTACCAAATGAGAGTGCCAAAGAATAAGGATATTGGTTGAGAAAATCTAGTTGAGATGGAAATTCTCACTCAATAAGCCAACTGTGTATTCTGTGCACAGTGTTTTCGGTCGAGTTCTGTGCTCGACCGATGACAACTACTGGCAACACCCATTGGTGCATATCGGTTGAGTTTTAATAGGGAAAACTCGACCGACAGAGCAGCTGTCAAAAGGCATATATATATCATAAAAACACATTTAAAGGCATGCTAAAAATACAAACCATATCCAAACATGTCTAAGCAAGTTAGTAAAGCACTATAGAAGCATTAGAAACAGTTTTTGAGCAAGAGTGTGAAGAGAAACACAAAATACCACTTTTAACTCAAAAACCATATGTATAGTGCACACTAATTTGACAAAAACAACTTAGGATAGGTTATAAGCAATAAAACCTTTACCTTTTAGCTTAGCATTGCCTTTTCCACTTGTTGTCACCCTCTACACATCTCACCTATCTTCTTTTAAGTGGATTGAGAAGTCAATTTGCAATTCAATAGCTCAAGTCAATCCATTTGCAAGTACCTACAAGAAGAAAGATGAAATGGTCCCCAATCATGTTTTTGGGTCTGGAGGGGTTAGTTTAGCAACCCAAGTCCTATTGCTCTTGGGTGCTTTCCTAAAAGGACAACAAGTAGAATAATGATCGAAATCATTGCAATAGTTGCATGTGCCCATAGTCTTGGAACTAGAGGATTCTCCATGGAATATTGGAGGTCCTTTATCTTTGTTGTTCTCTTGACTACTATCATACCCCAAACCATGTCTACCAATTTGTTTAGTAGAGTGGTGTAGGATATCATTAAGGCTCTTCTTACCAACTAAGAATCTTTGTAAAGAAGATCTCAAACTTTCATTATCATGCTTAAGAGAAGCAATAGTAGAAGACAATTGATCAATATTATCTCTAGAATGTAAAAGATCATTTTCTAAGCAAAGAGATTTAGTTGAAAGAGAATCTCTATCAATATGAAGAGCAGCAACATCATTCTCTTTATTAGTATAACTAGAACAAGGTTCATGCCCATTGATTTTAGCAAGCAAGGAGGCATTTTCAGATTTAAGCACCACTATTTCTCTTTGATAAACATAGATTTCTTCTCTCCTAGCATCATCAATAAGCTTGAGTTCTACGTTTTCAGTTTTAAGAGTATCAAGCTCATGCATGATAGAATCAACAATTACAGTATGCTCTTCATTAGAACTAGGCACAAGAGGTTGAGCTTCTTGAAATCTAACCTTATCAATTAAACTAGTATTTTCAAGTTTAAGAGAATCTACTTGACTAAGACAATCATTTTTATCATCAAGCAAGCAAGAATTAGCATGTTCAAGATCATCTAGTTCTACATACAAATTATCAACAATTTTAGCAAGCTTTTTCTTTTTCCTTTTAGAATACTTAAGAGAGTCACAAATATCATGAATAATAGCAATCAAAGATTCTTTATCTAGAGAGTTTAGATTTACCTCACTTGAGTCTTCACTTGTTGATGCTATAAGAGCAAAATGACATTCTCCTTCATCACTTGAGCTTGAGCTTGATCCTTCACTTGAGCTTGAGTTGGAGGAGCCACTTGAGCTTGATTGCCATTTCTTCTTGTGAAGATGGGTCTTTTTGCCTTGTGGGCAATCTTCCTTGTAGTGACCCTTCTTTCCTCATGTGAAGCACCGGATGGAGGAGGACTTGCCTTTTTAGAGTCAACCTTTGGAGTACATGGCATCTTCTTTAGCTTGAGAGGATGGAGAGACTTGTTCCATGATAGCTTCAATTTGAGCCTTCATTTCAGCCTTCCTCGTTCTCTTTAGCTCTTTATTCTCTTGTCTTTCTACTTCCTCCCTCTTGTCAAGTGTAGCTTCATGTGCTTGTAGATTTCCAATGAGCTCTTCAATAGGAATATCCCTAAGAGACCTTGCTTCTTCAATAGAAGTCACTTTGGATTCCCACCTCTTGGGGAGAGTTCTAAGGATCTTTGAGTTGATCTCTCCACTAGACATAGGATGTCCTAGAACAGCAAGACCATTCAAGATGGTGTTGAGCCTTGAGTACATGTTGGCTATGCTCTCCTCCTTTCCCATCTTGAAGTACTCAAGCAACCCTTTGAGCATGTAGACTTTGCTTTCCTTCACTTGATCTGTCCCTTCATAAGTGATGCAAAGCTTTCTCCATACCTCATAGGCCGTCTCACAAGAGGAAATCTGGTTGAACTCGGTGGGGGTCATGGAGGCATATAGGATGTGCATGGTTCTAGCATTTAACGTTGCTTTCATCAAGGTGGCTTCATCCCATTCTTCAATGTTTGTCTTTGGTAGAATGTATGGGCTGTTCACCATTGCCACATCTCGAGACTTGATCCTTGAATGTAGAATTGAAGCCTTCTTCTCCAATAGAGGAAATTGCTCCCATCAAAGATTGGAAGGCTGGTCGAGAGTCTCCCTCCTAGGTAGTCACCCATCTTGTCCTACTTGTTGAAGTATGCTTGGAGAAAACCCGCTCTGATACCGCTTGTTGGATCCTAGATGGGTGATTAGATGCTCTAGAGGGGGGGTGAATAGAGCTGAAAGCACTTAAACAAAACTCATTAAACCTTCAAAATATATGACAAGATAAGGTTGCTAAATAGGAAATTTGAGTGCAACTAAATCATACATATCAAGGATGAGATAGATTGAACATGCACCAATAGACAAGATATTTAGAGTGGTTCTACACTTCAAACTAGAAGTGTGTCAGTCCACTTGCCTAGAGAGGTCAACCTCTAGGACTTCCAAACTATTGCACTCTTATATTCATTCATAAGACATACAATGCATGACCAAAGAAAAGACTTACCTATCCAAGATAAAGAGTCTTCAACCTTACCAAGGACTTACCCACTTTGCAAGAGTCTTCGGCGTTCTCCAAGGACTTACCCACTCTTGCACAATTCTTCAGCCTTGTAGGAATTACCCACTCTTCTTGGATCTTCAGCTTTTGACTTCACCTTCACTCGGAGAAGCTTTCACCAAGGTCTTACCCACTTGAGCTTGAGTCTTCTGCCTTCTCCAAGGGCTTACCCACTCTAGCTCAAATTCTTTATCCTTGATCTTCACCAAGGGACACCTTCCCTTGTTCTTCTTCACCTCTCTTGGACAAGAGAGAGAACCTTCATCTTCATGATTGCAAATGAGAGAAGTGGAGGTGGTGGAAGTGAGAGCCTCACAAGATATACATGTAGGACTAGCTCTCTTACAGATTTCCTACTCACTCTAATGGATGTAGCAAGTGATTAAGCTTAGAGAGAGAGAGGAGGCTATAGGAAGCACTCAACTATAGAATAGGAACCTCATAAAGAGTTTGCAATGAATGCTCAACCTTGGAATGAAGCCCAAGGGGTCCTATTTATAGTTGGGGATGCCTCTTAGCCTTTGGGAACACTTGTGAACAAAAACTAGCCGTTTTGTGGCTTGCAACGGATCTATTTTCACTTGTTGCAACTCCACAACGGCTAGAAACACTTTTCTGCACTTTTCGGTATAGTGCATTCGGTCGAGTTCCTATATGTGTAACTTGACCGATGCAATCTTCAGAAAATCAGCCCAGGTGGATCGGTCGAGTTTCAGGGTGGGAAACTGGACCGATTCAATCTTTAGAAAATCATCCCAGGTGGATCGGTCGAGTTTTAGGGTGGGAAACTAGACCGATGCAATCTTCAGAAAATCATCCCAGGTAGATCGGTCGAGTTTCAGGGTGGGAAACTGGACCGATCAAGTGCCTGTAATTGATTTTCAAAGTTGCTTTAAAAGTGCTCTAATATTCGATCTAAGTGTTCTTGATATTTTTCTAAGCTTAATTACAAGTCATACAATCATTACAAGTGATTTACAACATGATTCTAATGGATATACATCATATTACAAAAACATGCACTTGTATGACTTTGACTTGTCTTTTCTCCAATTTGAGATGTGCAAGTTAGGGAAATTGGAGTGTGTCTATACCTAATCTGAAATTACTCAAGTAGAAGCATTAGACACTAATATGTGGAATGGTTAGTCATCATCAAAACACGGGTTTCGTCAATTTAGACGTGAGTCAACATTGACCTAATTGACCTTGAGTCAACATTCTCCCACTTTTTGAAGATGACAAACCATTCCATAAATGTATTGAAAGCATTTAAGTAAATTCATACCTTTGGAGAAACCTAGGGGTTTCAATAGAATGGAGTTCATATGCTCCCCCTCAATTGATGTGCATGGAGTTTTCATACTCCCCCCCAATTGATGCTATTTCTCCTGTATGGTTAGCTTTCATAACATTTATAGAAACTATGTCTTCTACTCATATATGTTCTACACATATATGTCTTCTCCCCTTTACCTTCTCCCTTTACATGAACATATTTCTCTTCTTCATGTAAGACATGCCTTCTTCCTCTTTTTAAAAGAAGACATACCTTTCTCCCCCTTTGTCATATCAAAAAGTGGGGTTATGAAGAAATAAGAGACATCACTAGTTAAAGAGAAAGGAGATAACATAAATATATATAAGGACAGTAGAAGAGCACAGATAGGGGCTTGTCCAAGCATAGAAAGAAAAGCAAGATAAAGCATATACTTGAACAACCCAAAAATGCAAGATAAAGTGCTGCAGAAAAATAATAAATTGCATTTTTGACCCTCAAGATTATGGAATTTGATCAAAAACCATCGGAGCTCAAGGCAAAGCGATGAGTCTTGCTCAGAAGGTTGTTTCTGCATGAAAAACACTAGTCTTGCACCAAAAACTGAAACTGGAGAAAAAACTGCATAAAATCCAAAAATAACTCCAATTTCTATATATAATGTAGATCTATGTACCCTACATCACAATGTTATGCAAGCAACTCCAGATAGAAAGATATGCAATTCAAGGAACAATCTTGAGCATGTATGAGATAAGATACAATCATAGCATATAGATGAGCAAAGAATCCAATTATAAATAGGGTTAGAACTACATGTATATGAACTACTAGTAGATGATATCACAAGTTAGGACTACTAGTAGGATCTAGATCATAGCAAAAGATACCCAAAGATACACAAGATAAAGAAAGCTATGAGTAGATATAGAGATATATCCAAACAAAGAGATATGCAATTTTAGACGCATGAAAGGATATAACTCACTAGATATACATCCTTACCATAAGATGATTACCCCTATGAACCTCATGGTTGTATCAACACAAGATATACACCTAGATAGATGTATCAAGTTAGAGCACAACGGAAGCAATTTTTAGACACAACTAAGACATCCAAAGAGATCATCATCAAAACCTACAAAACAACTCAAAGGAAGTAATTGCAAGATATAGATATACCAATTTAGAGCAATTAGAGAGATAGAGTTGTAAGAAAGATAGGCAATTTAGAACATGGAAATATGCATATATAAAGGTACCAAATGAGAGTGCCAAAGAATAAGGCTATTGGTTGAGAAAATCTAGTTGAGAGGGAAATTCTCACTCAATAAGCCAACTGTGTATTCTGTGCACAGTGTTATCGGTCGAGTTGTGTGCATTGGCAACTCGACCGATGACAACTGCTGGCAACACCCATTGGTGCCTATCGGTCGAGTTTTAATAGGGAAAACTTGACCGACAGAGCAACTGTCAAAAGGTATATATATATATCATAAAAACACATTTAAAGGCATGCTAAAAATACAAACCATATCCAAACATGTCTAAGCAAGTTAGTAATGCACTATAGAAGCATTAGAAACAGTTTCTGAGCAAGAGTGTGAAGAGAAACACAAAATACCACTTTTAACTCAAAAACCATATGTATAGTGCACCCTAATTTGATAAAAACAAGAATAGGTTATAAGCAATAAAACCTTTACCTTTTAGCTTACCATTGCCTTTTCCACTTGTTGTCACCCTCTACACATCTCACCTTTCTTCTTTTATGTGGATTGACAAGTTAATTTGCAATTCAATAGCTCAAGTCAATCCATTTGCAAGTACCTACAAGAAGAAAGATGAAATGGTCCCCAATCATGTTTTTGGGTCCAGAGGGGTTAGTTTAGCAACCCAAGTCCTATTGCTCTTGGGTGCTTTCCTAAAAGGACAACAAGTAGAATAATGATCAAAATCATTGCAATAGTTGCATGTGCCCATAGTCTTGGAACTAGAGGATTCTCCATGGAATATTGGAGGTCCATTATCTTTGTTGTTCCCTTGACTACTATCATACCCCAAACTATGTCTACCAATTTGTTTAGTAGAGTGGTGTAGGATATCATTAAGGCTCTTCTTACCAACTAAGAATCTTTGCAAAGAAGATCTCAAACTTTCATTATCATGCTTAAGAGAAGCAATAGTAGAAGACAATTGATCAATATTATCTCTAGCATGTAAAAGATCATTTTCTAAGCAAAGAGATTTAGTTGAAAGAGAATCTCTATCAATATGAAGAGCAGCAACATCATTCTCTTTATTAGTATAACTAGAACAAGGTTCATGCCCATTGATTTTAGCAAGCAAGGAGGCATTTTCAGATTTAAGCACCACTATTTCTCTTTGATAAACATAGATTTCTTCTCTCCTAGCATCATCAATAAGCTTGAGTTCTACATTTTCAATTTTAAGAGTATCAAGCTCATGCATGAGAGAATCAACAATTAAAGTATGCTCTTCATTAGAACTAGGCACAAGAGGTTGAGCTTCTAGAAATCTAACCTTATCAATTAAACTAGTGTTTTCAAGTTTAAGAGAATCTACTTGACTAAGACAATCATTTTTATCATCAAGCAAGCAAGAATCAGCATGTTCAAGATCATCTAGTTCTACATGCAAATTATCAACAATTTTAGCAAGCTTTTTCTTTTTCCTTTTAGAAGACTTAAGAGAGGCACAAATATCATGAATAATAGCAATCAAAGATTCTTTATCTAGAGAGTTTAGATTTACCTCACTTGAGTCTTCACTTGTTGATGCTATAAGAGAAAAATGACATTCTCCTTCATCACTTGAGCTTGAGCTTGATCCTTCACTTGAATCTTCACTTGAGCTTGAGTTGGAGGAGCCACTTGAGCTTGATTGCCATTTCTTCTTGTGAAGATGGGTCTTTTTGCCTTGTGGGCAATCTTCCTTGTAGTGACCCTTCTTTCCACATGTGAAGCACCAGATGGAGGAGGACTTGCCTTTGTAGAGTCGACCTTTGGAGTACATGGCATCTTCTTTAGCTTGAGAGGATGGAGAGACTTGTTCCATGATAGCTTCAATTTGAGCCTTCATTTCAGCCTTCTTCATTCTCTTTAGCTCTTTATTCTCTTGTCTTTCTACTTCCTCCCTCTTGTCAAGTGTAGCTTCATGTGCTTGTAGATTTCCAATGAGCTCTTCAATAGGAATATCCCTAAGAGACCTTACTTCTTCAATAGAAGTCACCTTGGATTCCCACCTCTTGGGAAGAGTTCTAAGGATCTTTGAGTTGATCTCTCCACTAGAAATAGGATGTCCTAGAAAAGAAAGACCATTCAAGATGGTGTTGAGCCTTGAGTACATGATGGCTATGCTCTCCTCCTTTCCCATCTTGAAGTACTCAAGCAACCCTTTGAGCATGTAGACTTTGCTTTCCTTCACTTGATCTATCCCTTCATAAGTGATGCAAAGCTTTCTCCATACCTCATAGGCCGTCTCACAAGAGGAAATCCGGTTGAACTCGGTGGGGGTCATGGAGGCATATAGGATGTGCATGGCTCTAGCATTCAACGTTGCTTTCATCAAGGTGGCTTCATCCCATTCTTTAATATTTGTCTTTGGTAGAATGTATGGGTTGTTCACCATTTGCCACATCTCGAGACTTGATCCTTGGATGTAGAATTGAAGCCTTCTTCTCCAATAGAGGAAATTGCTCCCATCAAAGATTGGAAGGCTGGTCGAGAGTCTCCCTCCTAGGTAGTCACCCATCTTCTCCTACTTGTTGAAGTATGCTTGGAGAAGACCTGCTCTGATACCACTTGTTGGATCCTAGATGGGTGATTAGATGCTCTAGAGGGGGGGTGAATAGAGCTGAAAGCACATAAACAAAACTCATTAAACCTTCAAAATATATGACAAGATAAGGTTGCTAAATAGGCAATTTGAGTGCAACTAAATCATACATAGCAAGGATGAGAGAGATTGAACATGCACCAATAGACAAGCTATTTAGAGTGGTTCCACACTTCAAACTAGAAGTGTGTCAGTCCACTTGCCTAGAGAGGTCAACCTCTAGGACTTCCAAACTATTGCACTCTTATATTCATTCATAAGACATACAATGCATGACCAAACAAAAGACTTTCCTACCCAAGACAAAGAGTCTTCAACCTTACCAAGGACTTACCCACTTTGCAAGAGTCTTCGGCGTTCTCCAAGGACTTACCCACTCTTGCACAAGTCTTCAGCCTTGCAGGAATTACCCACTCTTCTTGGATCTTCAGCTTTTGACTTCACCTTCACTCGGAGAAGCTTTCACCAAGGTCTTACCCACTTGAGCTTGAGTCTTCTGCCTTCTCCAAGGGCTTACCCACTCTAGCTCCAAGTCTTTAGCCTTGATCTTCACCAAGGGATGCCTTCCCTTGTTTTTCTTCACCTCTCTTGGACAAGAGAGAGAACCTTCATCTTCATGATTGCAAATGAGAGAAGTGGAGGTGGTGGAAGTGAGAGCCTCACAAGATATACATGTAGGACTAGCTCTCTTATAGATTTCCTACTCACTCTAATGGATGTAGCAAGTGATTAAGCTTAGAGAGAGAGAGGAGGCTGTAGGAAGCACTCAACTATAGAATAGGAACCTCATAAAGAGTTTGCAATGAATGCTCAACCTTGGAATGAAGCCCAAGGGGTCCTATTTATAGTTGGGGATGCCTCTTAGCCTTTGGGAACACTTGTGAACAAAAACTAGCCGTTTTGTGGCTTGCAACGGATCTATTTTCACTTGTTGCAACTCCACAACGGCTAGAAACACTTTTCTGCAGTTTTCCGTACAGTGCATTCAGTCGAGTTTCTATATGTGTAACTCGACCGATGCAATCTTCAGAAAATCAGCCCAGGTGGATCGGTCAAGTTTCAGGGTGGGAAACTGGACTGATTCAATCTTCAAAAAATCAGCCCAGGTGGATCGGTCGAGTTTTAGGGTGGGAAACTGGACCGATGCAATCTTCAGAAAATCAGCCCAGGTGGATCGGTCGAGTTTCAGGGTGGGAAACTGGACTGATCAAGTGCCTGTAATTGATTTTCAAAGTTGCTTTAAAAGTGCTCTAATATTCGATCTAAGTGTTCATGATATTTTTCTAAGCTTAATTACAAGTCATACAATCATTACAAGTGATTTACAACATGATTCTAATGGATATACATCATATTACAAAAACGTGCACTTGTATGACTTTGACTTGTCTTTTCTCCAATTTGAGATGCACAAGTTAGGGCAATTGGAGTGTGTCTATACCTAATCTGAAATTACTCAAGTAGAAGCATTAGACACCAATATGTGGAATGGTTAGTCATCATCAAAACACAAGTTTAGTCAATTTAGACTTGAGTCAACATTGACCTAATTGACCTTGAGTCAACACTTTCTACTCAATGCATCTGCCTTTCCAAGATGGTAATCAATTATTCAACCATAGTCTTTAATCAATTCAAGCCATCTATGATGCCTTTACTTATATCTTTATGTATGAAGATGTATTTCAGGCTCTTATGATAAATATATATACCTAACAAGGCTATCCATATAGATAATATCACCAGGGATTCAATACTAAGACTACTACAACAAGTTCTTAGTCAAGTGTAGGGTAGTTTTCTTCATGGTTCTTCAAATGTATAGAATCATATTCTACTACCATATCATCTTGCATAAGAACACAACCTAAACCCTTCCTAGAATCACCAAAATATACAACATAATATTTCCCTATATTAGGAAGAGTTAGGAATGGTGGAGATTTCATAGCTTCTTCAATTGTTGAAAGTTATGCTCACATTGATTTGTCCATATGAAATGGGCTTCTTTCCTCATCAAACGAGTCGAAGGCATGGAAACAATGATGAAGTCTTGTATAAACCTTATGTAATATCCTACTAAACTAAGAAAACTCCTCACTTCAGTGGGTGTCTTGGGCTTGTCCAACTATAGTACATATTCCACCTTCTTGGTATATACACAAATCCTTTCAGTAGAAATCACATGGCCTTGAAATGCCAACTCACATAACCAAAACTTGCATTTACTAAACTTGGCACATATCTTATTTTGTCTCAATAAGTGTAAAGCTAATCACAAATGCTCTTCATGTTTCTCCCTATTTACATAATATATCAAGATATCATCAATGAAAATAATAATAAATTGATAATGATATTGACAAAATACTCTATTCATCAGGTCCATAAGTTGTTGGTGCATTTGTTAGTCCAAATGACTAACCAAAAACTCATAGTGGCCATATTTGGTCCCAAAATATGTCTTAGGGACATCTTCAACCTTGATCCCGAGTTAATGATAACCTGATCACAGATCAATCTTAGAAAACATTATTGCCCCTCTAAATTGATCAAAAAGATCATCGATCCTATGAAAATGATATTTATTCTTGATAGTGAATATGTTGATTTGACTATATTGATATACAAACACATCATTCCATCCTTATTCTTCACAAATAGCACTGATGCTCCCTATGGTGATGTTCTAGGTTGAATAAAACCCTTATGTAGAAATTATTTCAATTGCTTCCTTAGCTCTCTAAATTCAATTGGAGCCATGTGATATGGTGCTTGTGAAAGGGTTGAATACCTGGAGTTAGATTGATCTCAAAATTTAACTAGAGGTAATCCTGACAGTTCATCAGGAAATCATCTCTATACTCCTTTACCATCGGTACATCAAATAAGATAGGGTTATCAACCCTAGTATTCTTACATGTGAAAGATAACATGTACATACCTTCGTCATCATTTTCTCAACAACTATAGAAGATATCAAACATGTAGGTAGTACTTTCCTATCCCTTTGAAAGATCCAAGAAAAATCTCCATCAAAGAAGATAGCTTCCTTGGTAAAGCAATCTAGCTTCACCCGATATTACTCTAAGAAATTCATGCCTAGAATAATATCAAAGCTATGTACTTCAATTGATAATAAGTCCACTTGTATGCATTGTCTATTAAATCTTACAACACATCCTGGAAAAACCTCTATCACAACTATAGGATGTATAGTAAGTATCTCTAACAAGAAATCATAAGGTAGCTCCTCAACAAAAATTTGACCTCTAGCTATGACATCCCAATTCACAAAAGAATGTGTAGAACTGGGGTCAATCAACACTGTAATAGGTATAAGAATGGATGTAACTAAACAAATTTGACCTGTCACAACATGTAGAGATATTACCCCCTCTTGCTGATTCAAAGCATAAGAACATACTGTTTCCTACTTCCTACCTCAATCTCATCCTCTGCCCTAATGTATTGTGGCTCCCTACGTGCTAGAACCTGACTGTGTTGCATACCATCTTCCTAAGATATGTGGTGTTGTCGATCTCTATACTCTAGTCATTGGTTGTTGTTGATTTCTTTGTTGACAATCCCTAACAAAATGTCCTTCCTGACCCCATATGAAACAACCCTTGAAAGCTTGTCTTATGAGGTCCTATCAAAGTTCATGTACTCTGTGTCCTCTATGGTATTGGTCCCCTAGCTGCAAAAGTATGGGTACCCCTGCCATACGGAATCTGTGGTGGTGCACTAGCTAGCACGTCTGGCCTCCTAGAAGGATATGTACGCAACCTAGTCATCCTCGGTCTGCACTAGGTCCTGGCTTTCTCAACTCACCACCTTCCCTTTTGTAGGTATCAAACTGCTGGCTCTGTTGGATGACATGCTCAATGTGCATGACTGCATCAACAAAAACATGCAAATCTATCTTGGGTTCTATCACAGATATTCTCTCCTATAGATCATAGTTCACCCCTTTCATAAAATGCCTTATGTTATCCTCATCTGTAGCACATAGTTAAGGACAAAACCTAAGAAAATCCAAAAATAGATACTCATATATAGTCATTGTCATCTCTTTGTGCCCCAGTTTCTCAAACTAACGGATGTCGTTGCATATGCATGTGGAAGAATAATAGAGGACTCAAACCTCTTTCTAAATTCATCCCATGTCAGACTTTATTCACCCACATGTGTCTCTTCCCTGCTCCACCAATGACTTGCACTGCCTTTTATAAGATAAGTAGCACAGTTCACTTTCTCTACATCAGATACAAGAGTATTTGAAACACTTTTTTAGTTTCATATATCCAAGTATCTACTTCTATAGATCATCTTTCGGAACCCACTCTTTTGATCAGCATAAATACCAACCATTAGAGATAATCCCAAAACCTAAACCCAAATTATGCAATAAAACAATGAATTCTTGACAAAGGCAATTAAACAATATATGAAAAACACAGATAAATTTTTCATTGTTCTTTCTTCACAAATTCATAAATCCGTGTCACATCACAGACATCACATTTAGATATCACAAATCTTATTCAACTCCATTAAAACCAGAATCAAATCTTATTCTCATATGCAGTTCAGTTTACATCAGATACATGTACATTAATGAACAAACTTAATCTATAACCCATCCTGGGAAAGAGAGAGTATAGGGATATTCTAATCTATCTAGATTATGCTATTTATATCTTCTTTATCATGAAATCTTTTTTGGATAGCATTATACCTAAAAACATTTGAAACAACCTCATGAGACTCATATAGAGCCCCAGTGAGTGGATACCTCCCACTCAAGCTAGGTACATGCATCAACATCAACATTAGATTAAGTATAATAAACTTAACAGAAACATATAGATATTGAAAAGTCTAGTAGATAGTTCTATCATAAGTCAAATCTATCTTGCAATGGTAATCTAATCCAATAAATAAGGTAATCACTTAAACCAATTATAACTTTGAAACATCTTTTAGAGTGTGTCTATGAACAAATGAACATATACTTCTTAGTTCAGATTAAAAATACTACTGAATGAGCAATAAGTCAAGTTCTAAGCATTTTGAATCAATACATAACAATAACTTTATCCTTGTGACACTCCACCAGCCAGACCAGGAAAACATCTTGCAGTCCTGAAGCTAAAGTACACATAATACATATCTACCAAATAATACTATCAAATAGCAAGCAATCCAACTCATATTCAGAATGGATATAGATCCCATCATTTATAACTTGTCAACATGACATATCATAATATGAAATAGAAAATTTCCATAGCAACATGATTACTTTCCACAAAAAGAAGAATATTCAATAATGACAAATCATCAAGTAGCAGAACAAGGAATGTAACAACCATTCAAATCCTGTTCTATATGGCTTATCATCTTTTATTCATTTTCCCTGAAACTACTTGGCTTGTACCTCACCAAGTAGAAGTCGCCACACCTGATTCTCATGTCAACGAATCACTGTCACTATCGTAGGGTTTAGCCGACCACCCTAAGATATCATCAACAGACCCTGGCCACCTCAGGGTTGCCTAAAGAGGCTCACATCCTCATCTCAAGTACACAAGATAGGAACCAACAAAACAATATATCACATATCACACTATTTCACATATTTCATTTCATCAGAATCTATTCCATCTAGACATAGACTTTCACAGCAAGGATTTAGGGCCAGAGCCAGTCCAGATGACTCACTCCAAAATCCTGGTGGTCTAACCTTTAAGGTCTCGATCCACACTCTGGAAATCCTTCTCATAATTCATCGATTACTACAAGGAGATCTGTTTTGTTTCCCCCATGTGGTCCTCGGGGGAAACTCACGGTGTTTAGGGCACCTAACTAGATGTTCCATCCTTTCACTTGTTATTAATCTCCTTTACTCATGTTAAAAGAATTCAAGACATCATATATCATATTTTTGTATTCTCATGCAACTAGAATAACATGAAACAAATTATGTTTATCAATAAGGACAATGATCAAAGCAAGAAGCACAATAAATATGTATATTGCAACACATATGATTATTTCTATCTTCTAAATCATCTCATAGCAATCATCAACAGTGGTCTTTCAGCCTAAGACATAATCTTATTTTCCAGCATTTACCCCATCAAAGTTTTATCATCATTAGTGGGCTTTCATCCCTAGACATAATCTCATTATGGAACATTTACCCTTATTAGGGTTTCTCAAATCTAAGGAATGGATATAAATTCAATTTCAACATATTTCTTATCAGTTCATTGTATATCACAGTTCTTAATATTTTTTTAGATAAGGTAAAATATTTTTAAACACCAAAAATCATATAAGGGAAGCCACAAAATCCCATATACTGTACAAGATCTAGGCAAGATCCCATCTCTGAGCTATAAGTGTATTGACCCCTAGCAAGAGGTCCAACATGGCTCTAACATGCCAGCTCAACCTATTTACAACCATCTCAAAACCCAAAATGTTATCGCAGGCCTTCTTACCATGTAACCTGCTATTTCTTTCTTCCCAAACAAGGTAGATGATGTTCATGAAGATCACACCCACCAAGGATCTATCTTTGATGTTCCTTCTAGTTTTCTCAAACATCCAAGGAATGATATCATCCATACTATCAGGTGGTGAACCACCCCATCCAAATTTCAGATCCATTCTATGCCATAGGTACTTGGAATACATACCACCAAAAAATAGATGCCCATGTGTTTCATTCTCCTCAGAGCAAAGCAAACAAACCAGATCACAATTCAAACCCCATCTGGCTAACCTATCCTTGGTAGGCAGCCTTTTCATGATGGCTCTGTAGGAGCAAAAACTCCATTTGGGACATCTCATCTTATGCCAAAGAAAAGAGTCCCAAACCACCCGAGGATTGAAGCAAGTTCGAATCCAAGGTTTCCGAATGTCGATCAGCCTCCACTGTCCCATATTGATGGTGTACTCGTCTTTGATAACCAGCTAGGTCACCTTCATCCTTTTCCAACACCTAGAAGACTGCCACCCTTCATTGATCACCTCCAGGTTGGTGTATCTGCTGGAAATCCACACGGCCCATAGGGACTCAGGTTTAGTCAACAAATCATGAACTTTGTTGGCTGAAGCAGCCTAAGCCATACGCACATGACCAATAATATTCAGACCACCACAAAAATATGGTTGAGCCACCGTCTCCCACGAGATTGCATGAGCATTACTGCTCCATAAGAAACTGGCGATGACAACTCTAAACTTCTCCATAATGAAATTCGGTATCTCAGCCATCTTGCACTAGTATCTGACCTTGCTAATGAGGACGGAGTTGATAAGGACTGCCCCTACCAGCAAGCGACACACGGATGCTAGACCAGCTGTCCACCACCTTCCAGAGGTTGTCAACACAACTCTTATAATTAGCTCCTTTTCCCACCCCACCAGATATCGTCACACCCAAGTATCTAGTGAGGAAGCTCCCTTCTGACACCCCAATGGCCTCTCTGAGTCTACCTCTCCTGCTGTCATAGGATTTAGAGAGGAAGACATGGGATTTGATGTCACTGATGTAGAGTTTAGTGATTTTCCCAAAGTTTTGAAGGACTCTTCTAAGCCCCCAAAGGTATTTAGCATGCCCTGATATGAAGAAAAGCACATCATCGGTGAAGATCATATGGTTCAAGACCTTAGTACCCTATACTTTGAAAGCACGCACAAAACCTACCTCCTCCGCATCTTTGGTTAGACAAGAAAGATTCTCCATGATAAGAGAGAAAAGAAGGGGAGACAGGGGTCCCTTTGTCTCAGTCCATTGGATGCTAGGAACATCCCTTTGGGCACACCATTAATCAAAATATAAAAGGGCGTGGTCATCACACATTGCTTGATTATATCAATAAACTTCTTGTCAAACCCCAACGCCTCCATTGTGCTCCAAAGCCTCGGCCAACTGACATGGTCATAAACTTTGGAGATGTCAACTTTAATGCATGCCTTTTTGGATCCGTTTTTGACTTGAAAATCCAACAGAAACTCTGAAGCTAGAAGGGCATTGTCCAAAATGAATCTACCCTTGATTAAGGCAGATTGATTCACCGAGACAATATTAGGCAGAATGACTTTAAGTCTCCCAGCAATAACCTTGGCCATAATTTTATAGATCACCGAGCATCACGCAATTGGGAGAAAATCATACATATTAGCATCCACCTTATGTTTAGGAATGAGCCTAATGAAAGCATGATTGGCCTGTCGGACCATCCTACCACCAAAAAGAAACCACCGCACAGTGCGACAAACATCCTCATTCACAATAGGCCAACACACTTGGAAGAACTTCACATTGATTCCATCAGGCCCAGGTGCTTTGGAAGCACCAATGGAAAAGGCCGCCGCTTTGATCTCATCATCCGTGGCAAGTTTAAGAAAATCTCTATTCATAACCTCAATTACTTTGTGCAGGAGAGGGGAACTGCTAGCCCGTTGGTGACCCTAGTTGTATAGATTTTGGAAATCCACCGCCGAGGCACCAATTTTAGTTTCCTCATCCACCAATCTGCCCTCCTCATTGATAAGATTGTGGATGTGATCTCTCATATTATTCTTTTTGACAACAACATGGTACACTTTAGAATTACAGTCACCATCACGTAACGAGTTAAGTCTGCTTCTTTGCCAAAAATTGACCTCCTCCTCTTTCTCTAACTGAAGAACCCATTTGTTGGCATTCTCCTCAATAATAATCAAATCCTCAGATGTAGGATCATTCCTGAGATTAGCAGCCGCAAGCTCAAATCTGACCCTGGCATCTTTGATAAGATTAGGTAGATCCATCAAAGATTTAAACCATCTTTTCAATGCAACTTTGACATTCTTCAGTTTGCTGATGGTTCTGAACATCGGATTGCCATCCATATTACTCTCCCAAGCTTCCTTTACCACTCCCTCAAAAGATGGCCAAGAGAGCCAATGATTCAGGAACCATAAAGGTCTATTAGGAGCAGGTTTGTAATCGAACTCCAACTCCATCCAGGAGTGATCGCTGTTAGGATGTGCTCCCAATTTAATGACAACATTGGGAAAAGTATCCAACCATTTCTCATTGACCAAAGAACGATCAAGATTGTTGGATATCCTACGTACAAGCTTCCTATTGTTGTGCCATGTAACGATTCCACCTTTGGTATTAATCTACATGAGTTTAGCAGCATCCACCGCGATATTAAATCTGCTAAGAATAGATTCATGGATAGGTAGCCCACCCTTCTTCTCCCTTGCCTATCAAACTTGGTTGAAGTCCCCGATCACAAGATGAGGTAGATCATACTGTGTTGAAGAAACAATGATATCCCACAACAATCTTCTCTCCACCTCAGAGTTGGATCCGTATACAGCCGAGATACCACAATGCCAACCTCCACCGTTGATACAGCTGATCAGAACAAGTTGTGCCGAACTATGTATCATTTGGATATCCCATATTCTAAGATTCCAACCAACAACGATTCTGCCCCCTTCAATATCATCCAGGTTCGAAACAACCTCCCAACCATTAGGGAACAAAGTCTTGACCCTATGCCCAACAATCCTTTTTATTCTGGTCTCTAAACATATAACTATGCTTGCCTTCCTCTCCTTGATCACATGACGTAGTGTTCTTTGCTTGCCTAGCAGAGAAGCATCCCACATGTTCCAAGTGAGAAGCTTCATTTGGACAGGTTGGAGACAACACCTCTTCCGCGGTTGCTCCTACCCTTACCCCTTCCACCACTGGAGCTGGCCTCCTTGCTCCTGGTGCTGACCTTTCTAGCATGTGACACTATAATTTCCTCCGTATCCTGATCATCCAGCCACTGGAACGGATTGGTTGAGGCAACCAACTCACCCTCCTCCGTGACCGTGCTAGCATTGGACACCTCATCAGATGCAAGAACCAAGTTCAAGCATCCGGTTGGTGTAGAAACATCACCCAACAGTATATCCTTATCCAAGCGAATAACCGCTCCCGGATCAACCATCCCATCCATCACCTGTAAAACAGCAGCATCAATTGCAAGGGTAACCACAGAAGAACACACACCACCTGCATTATCCAACCCCTGTTCACTCGATGGCCCAGAGCTGTCCAGCTCCTTCTCCTTGCCGTTAGCGGTACGTCTGCTATTTCTTCTCTGAGCCCTCCTGCTCCTGGACCTCCCCCTGACCACGGGTGGATCTGCAAGGGCCACTCTCTCCCCGGGGCAAGCCCCATGCATATGACCGAATACCTTGCACTCTTGACAGTGCTCCAGTAAAGTATCATAGAACTAGCAATAAAAGCATATAGATATCATGTATCATTCATCATACTCATAATAGATTTATCATACAACATGTGCTTGTTCCATCCAATATCAATACATGCAAATAAAATGCGTGCATATACATGCATAACATACTTAGTTCTCTTCTTATTTTATTTCACATTCTTTAGATGGGGTTACTAATCAGCACAAGTTGACTATCATTTCAAGTTTGTACTATTAGTCCATTCCCAGAGTTTAAGTCACAATTCAGGAACACATTCTTGTAAATTCATTCAAATACTTGAATTTCATCTTTTAGTTAAATTCAACTACAGTTATGTGCATCCCTTAATCCCTCATTTGAGAATTTCATTCACTAGCATCATCAAACTCATCATTTTAGGGTAAGAGTTACGTTCTTAGAATCATTTACTAATTCCCATCTTTTTCTTTCATTTTATATTCAGTAGTCTCAACATCTTTCATTTCACGTTCATTACATTATTTGGACCAATCTTTCTTGATTCACTTTACATAAAATGCTTCTCTTCTACTTAACATTTATCAAAGTCCTATTCTTAGTAAATTTCATTTAATTTGGGCTAAGCCACATGTAATTAAAATAAAAGATAAAATACTTCATTATACTAACTTCATCAGTTTCATCTTTAACTTGTAATCACTATTAAGTACATCTTATTCATATTGTCTCTTATATTTAGATAAGTGTACCATGTCATTGAGTACTAATGTCATGTCCATAATCGACAATGAACATTCTTTATTATACTAATCACTTTATCTTAAAAGAATGGTTTAGGTTACATCTTCTTACATCGTAATCTCTGATCATCCTTCACAAATCACTATTATGCAACTTGTATAAAAGAACCCACATTCATATGAGGGCTACTCATTATTCCATAAATTGTACTAAAACAGATGGAATGAGATTAGATCATATTAGTAAAACTCATCATCTTTAATTGAAGTATTAATACTTACATTCAATATTTCATCACATTTACAACATCATATATAAGTTCTAGCTTCATCACTCGTACTTATCTTAATACTAAACATCTAATATATTCAAGAAGTCATCCTTAGTTCAACACATCATAAGAACCATATCACTAAGTAATTTCATAATGATGCATAGGGGTTCATTATGGCTATTCACCCACATGGATACCCTAGTTTCCATTTTCACATATTCCATTCATCAATCATAAGTATACATTGATTAATTGACTCATTTGATTAACTTCCTCAACACAATCCCTAATCAGTATATGTGGTCACCTCATACTGATCCTTATATGTATATTATATTCAATTCCATTAACATTCAACAATACATTTATATAATACAATCTATTACAATTCAAATATGATTTTATACATGTCAATTCAATTCCAAGCATATTGGCCATTGGGCTGATTTTTGGAAAACATTCACATGAAATTGCATAGTCATCTAACCAAAAGATTACACATGGATACTCAATCAATATGTTAGGAACTAATCAAGTTCCAATCAAGGAGAAATAATCAAAATCAGTAGAATTGGATCCCCGATATATTTCCCAAATCAATATCCAATCACTTACATATACAAGAAAGGTTTCTGATTACTTTAATTGGATAGAATTAGGCTTTCAACATGAATAAAATTCTTAGAAGGGATAAAAACACTCACCTCAGGTGCCAAGAACCTTAAAAAATTAGGTCAACCACTGAATTTTTGGAAACCCAATCAAACTCTAGCAAGAGAATCCAATTCTTTCTCCTCTCAACTCGAAAACCCTAGAAATGGGGATTAGAAGAGAAAGAGTGAGAAAAGGGGGAGATTTGATGTGATTTTAAATAAAATCATAGGAGGGAAATAATCTTGACATGTGAGAGAAGATTCACCATGAATTGATATGCAAAGAAGCTAAACTTACTTGATTTCATCATATCTTGGATAGAGAAACCCTAGATCAACATCTCCACCACTTTCTCTTCTCAAAACCCTAACATTCCTCTCTCTTTGGAATTTCATTTCTTTGACAGGAATGATAAGTTATGAGAGCTCCTTGTGTGTTAGGTTAGTCATATAGATGAATTGAGGTGCTTATAACAATTTCGGACAAGCCCTTCATTGTATTTTTATTTTGCTCAGACTGGTTGGTTGGTTGAGTTTTAACTTGACCAACACCACAATTTTTAGAACTCAAAGATCGTCCAAAAATTATGAAACTTTAATCCAATGTCTGAAATTAAGTTTATAAGCATAATTAAAATTTTTAGATCATTTGGAGTTACCAATAATTAACTACACTTCTATATTGCATTCTATTGCATGGTCGGTTGAGTTTGTCTTGCATAGAACTCGACCGACACTCCTCTCTGTAGAGGTCAAACATCATCCAAAATTTTTGAAAATTCAATACTATGTCTATAAAGGAGTTTCATAATAATTAAAATTTGAGATCAATTGGATATACCAATACAAGGATAAATTTCAATTACACATTGCTATATTTATATGAAAATATGGTCGGTCCAGTTTGAAATTCAACCAACAAACGGGTCAGAACATTCTTCAAAAATTTCTGATATTTTGCAGTAGTGCTCAAATTTTATATATTCAAAATATATCCAAATTTGTACAAAATTAGAGTTACACATAAAATACTAAAAATCATTTAGTGAGACACTATACTTATGAAATTTTGTATTCATATGTCATCAAAACCCTAATTTGGGCCAATTATGGTTTCAAAATCTTAACCCTAATTATGTGAATAGAAGTACTATTAAACCTTCTCATTATATTTAAAACATCAAAACTTAAATACCATCATTAATCAAGCTTTAAATAATGATCAACTTAGTTAAGCATACGATCATCCAAGTAAACCCTTATTAGATGACTAATTTGAAAATGGGTCATTACAAATTCTCCCCTCCTTTTAGGATTTCATCCCAAAATCCAAGAAAAGATATGGAAGAATATCATATCATCTAATAATTCACCTCTCTGGGCATCATATTATAAAGACTTTCATTTTATCTTTCTTTCATATGACATTTTTTTTCATTAAATGGATATTTCATCCCTTTCCATCATCATATATCTCCTTGAGTATTACAAACACTTACTTCACAAATTTTAGTAATACATTATTTACCAAGATTTTATTCACTTCACCGTTCACATCCTTTTAAAAATTTGATTGTGTATCTCATGGATTAAGATTATGACTCATTCACATATTATCATCCACATTCATCAATATCCTTCGTAAAAGAGATTATTTAGTGTGCATCGTCTTAGTTCTTAGATTTGTCTTAAAATTTATGATTTCATACTCAGATTCAAACTCATTAGAGATTATCTTCATAATCCATTAAGCTTTCATCTTTCTTATATGGAATTTCATGCTTTCCATAGGTTCCATACTAAATTATAAAATCCTTTTCTTTTTCACCATTTTATCACCATGCATCTTTTTATACTACCAAACTGCTTCATATGGATACTTGGTCAGGGCATCCAAAAGAAGTACAGTCGGTAGTTACATACTATCTTACTTCAGTACCCAGGTATTTAACCTGAGTATCTGGATATTGTGTTCAACAATATGTACATCATTCAGGTTACATACAACATCCACATTATCATTTAGTCCTAGATCCTATTATAACTATAGACTCATCTAACATGGCTCTGATACCATGTTGTTGGGACCCACTCTTTTGATCAGTAGAAATACCAACCATTAGAGGTAATCCCAAAACCTTAACCCAGATTATGTAATAAAATAATGAATTCTCGACAAAGGGGGTTAAATAATATATGAAAAACACAGATAAATTTTTCCTTTTTCTTCTTCACAAATTGATAAATCCAAATCACATCAAGGACATCACATTTAGATATCACAAATCTTATTAAACTCCATGAAAACTAAAATCAAATCTTGTTCTCATATGTGGTTTAGTTTACATCAGATACATGTACATTGATGAACAAACTTAGTCTACAACCCATCCCAGGAAAGAGAGAGTACATGGAAATTCTAATCTATCTAGATTATGCTATTTATATATTCTTTATCATGGCCTCTCCGTTGGATAACATTATACCTAAAAAAATTTGAAAGAACCTCGTGAGACTCATATAGAGCTCTAGGGAGTGGATATCTCCCACTCAAGATAGTTACACGCATTAGCATCAGATTGTGTATAATAAAGTTAATGGAAACATGTACATATTGAAAATTCTAGCAGATAGTTCTATCATAAGTCAAATATATCTTGCAATGGTAATCTAATCCAACAGATAAGGTAATCACTTATATCAATTATAACTTTGAAACATCTTTTAGAGCGTTTCTATGAACAAATCAATAGATACTTCGTAGTTCAGATTAAGAATCCTACTAAATGAGTAATAAGTCAAGTTCTAAGCATTTTGAATCAATACATAACAATAACATCATCCTTGTGACACTCCACCAGCTGGACTACGAATACATCTTGCAGTCCTAAAGCTAAAGTACACATAATACATATCTACCAAACAATACTATCAAATAGAAAGTAATCCAACTCATATTTAGAATAGATGACATATCATAATATGAAATAGAAAATGTCCATAGCAACATGATTACTTTCCACAACAAGAAGCATAATCAATATTGACAAATCATCAAGTAGCAGTATAAGGAATGTAACAACCATTCAAATCATGTTCTAAATGGCTTATTATCTTTTATTCATTTGCCTTGAAACTACTTGGCTTGTACCTCACCAAGCAGAAGTCGCCATGCCTGATTCTCGTGTCAACGACTCACCGTCACTATCTTAGGGTTTAGCTGGCCACCCTAAGATATCAAAAATAGACCCTGACCACCTTAGGGTTTCCTAAAGAGGCTCACATCCTCATCTCGGGTACACGATATAGGAACCAACAAAACAATATATCACATATCACAGTATTTCACATATTTTCACATTTCACTTTTTTTATTTCATCAGAGTCTATTCCATCTGGACATAGACTTTCACAACAAGGATTTAGGGCCAGAGCCACTCCAGATGACTCACTCCTAAATCCTGATGGTCTAACCTTTAAAGTCTCGATCCACACTCTAAAAATCCTTCTCATAATTCATCGATTACTACAAGGAGATCCATTTTGTTTCCCCAGTGTGGTCCTCAGTGGAAAACTCACGTTGTTTAGGGCACCTAACTAGATGTTCCATCATTTCACTTGTTATTAATCTCTTTTACTCATCTTAAAATAATTGAAAACATCATATATCATATATGTGTATTCTCGTGTAACTAGAATAATATGAAACAAATTAAATTTATCAATAAGGACAATGATCAAAGCAAAAAACACAATAAATCTATATATTACAACACATATGATTATTTCTATCTTCTACATCATCTCATAGAAATCATCAACAATGGGCTTTCAGCCCGAGGCATAATCTTATTGTCCAACATTTACCCCATCAGGGTTTTATCATCATCAGTGGGCTTTCATCCCTAGACATAATCTCATTATGCAAAATATACCTTTATCAGGGTTTCTTAGATCTAAGGAGCGCATGTAAATTCAATTTCAGCATATTTGTCATCAGTTCATTATATATTACAATTCTCAACAAATATTAGCAGAGGCATTAGAATCATACTTAGAATAGATTTATCATACAACATATGCTTGTTCCATCCAATCTCAATACATGCAAATAAATTTCATGCATATACATGCATAACAAACTTATTACTCTTCTTCTTTTATTTCACATTCTTCAGACATGGTTACTAATCAACACATGTTGACTATCATTTGAAGTTTGCACTATTAGTCCATTCTTAGAGTACAAGTCACAATTTAGGAACACATTCTTGTAAATCAATTCAAATACTCGAATTTCATCTTTTAGTTGAATTCAACTACAGTTATGTGCATCCCTTAATGCCTCAGTTGAGATTTTCATTCACTAGCATCACCAAACTCGTCATTTTAGGGTAAGAGTTACATTCTTAGAATCATATACTAATTCCCATCTTTTTCCTTCATTTTATATTCAGTAGTCTCAACTTCTTTCATTTCATGTTCATTACATTATTCAGACCAATCTTTCTTGATTCACTTTACATACAATGCTTCTTTTCTACTTAACATTTATAAAAGTCCTATTCTTAGTATATTTCATTTAATTTGGGTTAATCCAAAATAAAAGATAAAATACTTAATCATGCTGACTTCATTAGTTTCATCTTTAACTTGCAATCACCATTAAGTACATCTTGTTCATATTGTCTCTTATATTTACATAAATGTACCATGTAATTGACTACTAATGTCATTTCCATAATCGACATTGATCATTCTTTGTTACACTAATCACTTTAGCTTAAAAGAATGGTTTAGCTTACATCTTCTTACATCATAATCTTTGATCATCCTTAACAAATCACTATTATGTAACTTGTATAAAGGGACCCACATTCATATGAGGGCTACTCATTATTCCCTAAATTGTACTAAAATAGATGCAATAGGCTTAGATCATATTAGTAAGTCTCATCATCTTTAATTGAAGTATTAATACTTTCATTCAAAATTTCATCACATTTACAACATCATATACAAGTTCTAGCTTCATCACTCATACTCCTCTTAATACTAAACATCTAGGATATTCAAGAAGTCATACTTAGTTCAACACATCATAAGAACCATATCAGTATGTAATTTTATAATGATGCATAGAGGTTCAATTTGGTTATTCACACACATGGATACCCTTGTTTCCATTTTCACACATTCCATTAATCAATAATAAATATACATTGATTAATTGACTCATTTTATTCACTTACTCAACACAAACCCTAATAAGTGGTCACCTCATACTGATCCTTATATGTATATTATATTCAATTCCATTAACATTCAATAGTACACTTATATAATACAATCTAGTACAATTCAAATATGATTTTATACATGTCAATTCAATTCCAAGAATATCGACCATTGGGCTGATTTTTAGAAAAAACTCACATGAAATTGCATAATCATCTACCCATAAGATTACACATGGATCATCTATCAATATGTTAGGAACTAATCAAGTTCCAATCAAGGAGAAATAATCAAAATTAGTAGAATTGAATCCCCTAATATATTTCCCAAATCAATATCCAATCATCTACATATACAAGCAAGGTTTTTGATTACATTAGCCGGATAGAATTAGGATTTCAACATGAATAAAAAGCTTAGGAGGGTAAAAACACTCACCTCAGGTGTCAAGCACCTTAAAATGTATGAATTTTTGGAAACCCAATCAAACTCTAGCAAAAGAATCCAATTCTTTCTCCTCTCAACTCAGAAACCCTAGAAATAGGGATTAGAAGAGAAAGAGTGGGTAAAAGGAGAGATTTGATGTGATTTAAAATCAAATCAAAGGAGGGATGGAATCTTGACATGGGAGCGAATATTCACCATGAATTTATATGCAAAGAAGCTAAACTTACTTAATTTCATCAAATCTTAGATAGAGAAACCCTAGGTCAACATCTCCACCACTTTCTCTTCTTAAAACCTGAACTCTCCTCTCTCTCTAGAATTTCATTTATAGGAATAATGAGTTATGAGAGATCCTTGTGTGTTAGGTTAGTCATATATATGAATTGAGGTGCTTAGAACAATTGCAAAAAAGCCCTTCATTGTATTTTTATTTTTGTTCAGACTGGTTGGTCGGCAGAGTGATAAACTCGACTGACACCATAGTTTTCAGAACTCAAAGATCATCCAAAAATTATGAAACTTTAACCCAATGTATGAAATTGACTTTTTAAGAAATAATAAAATTTTAGATCATTTGGAGTTACCAATAAATAACTAAAAATCAAATACTACACTACTATGTTGCAGTCTGCAACATGGTCGGTCGAGTTTATCCTGCACAAAACTCGACCGACACCCCTCTTTGTAGAGATCAAACATCATACAAAATTATTCCAATTTAATAGTATGTCTATAATGGAGTTTCACAACAATATTAAAATTTGATATCAATTGGATATACCAATAAAAAGATAAATATCAATTACCACACTTCTATATCAATATGAAAATATGGTTGGTTGAGTTTGAAACTCGACCGACAAATAGGTCAGAACATTCTTCAAAAATTCTGATATTTTTCAATAGTGCTCAAATTTTAGATATTTAAATCATGTCCAAATTTAAACTAAATTAGAGTTACTCATAAAATACTAAAAATCATTTAGTGAGACACTATACTTATCAAATTTTGTATTCATATGTCATCAAAACCCTAAATGGGCTGATTATGGCTTCAAATTCTTAACCCTAATTATGTGAATCAAAGTACTATTAAGCCATATCTTTATATTTAAAACATCAAAAATGAAATAACAACATTAATCAATCTTTAAATAATGATGAACTTAGTTAAGCATACAATCATCCAGGTAAACCCTGATTAGATGACTAATTTGAAAATGAGTCATTACATCATTGGTGCCATAGATGTCATAGAAACCCATCTTTCTCAGCCTATTATAAAAAGCTACTAATATATCACAATGGATTAGGAACACTTGGAGGTGATGGAGGGACTACCCATGTTGCTGCATGAGCCATCACTAACACTAGTCTATGTGCCATAACATAGACAAGATCAACGGTAGATAAGGTATTAACTATATGATGTTGATCCACTAATTCAATAGGAGGCTCTTCCTACCTTGGATCATCCCTAGCACCACCGAATGGGGGTGCCACATAGAGACTCTCTGCTTGTTCTTCATCTCTACTAGACATGATCTGAAAGAAAAGAGAATATGCCATATGTAAAGAGGCAATATCACATCCTTACAAAAATTTGAAGGAAATGCAAAACATCTATCTTTTTACAAACATAATAGATATTGAGGGATGCTTGTATAATATTTCAAGTAAATAAGCATGAACTAGATACATATAAAATGTCAATAGTAGCAGAAAGGAAAAGAAACTAAAGCAATTACATGGCTTTCATCATTGTTCACTACATAAGTTTTTTTGAAAAAAAAAGATGAGAAAACAAAGGATCTAGCTTTAGCAACCTAGACATCCTTCAAGCAAGTCTTTAATCTAATCATGGTCCTATTTTCCTTGATCTTGTTCATCACTTGCCCAAAATCTGGGTGGCTGGGAAATCACCTTGCAAGAGGGAAAGAAAACAAGGTATGTGTCAACAATATGATCAAGAACAAAAGGAAGAAAATCACACAGAAGTGAATGTTATAAGTTCATCAATAGATGAAGAGATAAAGAGTATGAGGCATATTAAATATAGATGTTTTTCATAACATTAAAATAGTAGAGGAATTGCATGCATAACTAATATTGACTATATTAACTAAGTAGGATTTACATGCCTACCAGACCCCAACCTATAGGTGAGAGGAGAAATAACACATTCCCAGTAATGTACACAAATTATATATGGGGGAGAATAACATATTCCCCAAGGTGGAATAACACATGCCCTATATATGGGTAGTTGTACATAAGTACCACCACATTAGTTAAATAGTTGAATAAAATCAACATGCTAAGAGAAACGATGGCAAGTAGAAGCATCATATATTTGAAACATGGTAGTGGGGTACAAGACCCAAGAAATAGAATATCAATAATTATTTTTGAGGCATTTAGTAAAAGAGTCATGAATAGAGAAAATAGGGTTCATATAGTGCCTCATCAGGGAATATAGGGTTTGGTTTGCAAATATCCCAACTTAGGGTGTAAGAATGAACATACCTCTTTACTGTGTTCAAATACCAAGTTCCATCACTTCTAGATGTTCCAAGTTCAACTTTAGCCTATTTCAATTTATTAACATTCATTAGTGTACATATTGCACACTATTGTATAGAAACCCTAAGATTGGAGCTTTTCACAAAACTCAGATTTAGACTCTGAGAATCTCACCATTGGACTAATTAGGTTTTTCTAATCAAGAAAACATATATTTATGTCAATTTTGGAGTTATGGTGATTAAGTTGTACTTTTTTGGATTTTATGTATTAAAATCATATTCAAAAAATCACCTTTTGAAAAAACTTGAAAATCAGACCTCGAAAGAATTTTTATTAGATAGAGATTAATTTTCTGATGCCAAAACATATTATTTTATTAATTTTGGACAAGAGGTTTAAAAGATATGAATTTTCCTAATCTGACCAACCAGATAATGACATGTCAGCAATTTAGTTACAAGTGAGGTAGAGAGAGAGAGGGAGAGGGGTCTGCCCATGACCCCCCCAAATAGGAGGGATGCACCAATCATTTCAGGTTCATCTAGTTCTAGTAACAAAGTATAGAACTACAAAGAAATGAAACCCTAAACAACAACATCATCTAAAGGCGGAGATCATCATTTAAGCATAAGAATATGAACTAACAAGCTTATAATAAGGAATAAATGTGAACTAAGTTATATAACTTGCTCTAGGAAGAAGATTAGATCCCAATCAGTAGGAAACTTGAGCAAGATGGGTTCGTAGCTCCAAGCACAAGCTCTAAACTCGAGCAAGAATCACCTTCTTCTCAAGGATACAACCCCTAAGCAAGAGGAGCTTGGAAAGAAGAGTTTTTGAGCTTTAGATGGAGTTCTACCATGGAAGACCAGGGTTCCAACCTAGAGGAATGTGGAAGGAAGAAGAATGGTAGGGAAAATAGAGGAGAAGGGGAAGAAACCTACTTTCCTTGGTCAAAAATGCCAAAAGGTGACTTTAGAAACCCTAGATGAGCTTAAATGAAAACCTAGAAGACCTTCTTCACTAAGATGACATCATATTCTACCTTGGGACATATCCTAAATGTACAAATAGAGAGAGGACGAAGTTCTAAGTAGGAGGGAGGTGATATGGATCAAATATTTTGGTTGGGAGTTAACGAAGGAGTATATAAAGCTTTACGGTTAAGGAAGAAGCAAGGCATGAGGTGTCCATGCTACTTTCCATGTGTCCATGTCTAAGGGTGCCCATGGTCATGCAAGCCTTTATGCATAAGGAAGAAGCAAAGAATATGTGTCAAGATACTTTCCATATGTCCATGGATAAGGGTTCCCATTGACATGCAAGCCTTTATGGATAAGGAAGGAGTCAAGCATGAGGTGTCCATGGAGTTTTCCATGTGTCCATAGCCTAGAGCTTCTAAGGAGATGCAAATTGTTGTTCCATATCTCCTACAGACTTCTTTGCCATCAATTTTCGATTCTCCAGGACCACCACCGACCTCCAAACAAAGAAACAACCCCATTGGTTGATAACTCCTAAAGATAAGCTCATCTATAAAGGGGGAAATTCCTAAAATGCCCTTGAAGAGAAACACCTCCAAACCAAGGTATAACTAGGCATTGCATGGCCCAAAAAACTCAATAATGATAAGAAAACATCTAAGGATCATAATTCATGTGACAATTTGCAAAGAAAACCTCCAATTGGGTAAATTGCAAAAAGTCCAAAATGTGCATAAAAATTGCATAACTTGCACAAATAACATCCAAATCGAACCAAACTTGAAATTTAAGCTTATCTTATGATTTCAAAATAGCTAAAAAGGTTATATTAAGGTTTAGAGAACATAATCATAGTAATTAATCTTGTTCAACACATTAAGCAAGTTTTGGGGCCTTACATTTCTAGCATGAATTTATTTACCATTGTTCCACTTAAGTGGTGATTTTACATTTTAGATCATTAAATAAGCTTTCACTAAGGTATTTGTGCATAAACCCTTCCATTGGTATAATTATTGAACAGATGTTCACCAAATCACTATAAATTCCACAAATTTATCAACAAGGACATAAAGGACAGAAATGAGAAGAAAACATTGGGAAAAAGGTTACATGGAGATTACATTTAGAATTCAACATGTTACAAAACTCCACCCCTTGAAAAAGATTTCATCCCCAAAATCTCAAACAAAAAGAGAAGGGTAAGTGTGAAACATCTCATCTCTCAATTCCCAAGTGGTTTCTTCTAAACGATGATATTTCCATAAAACTTTCACCAACTCAATTTCCTTGGTCTTCAGATACTTTACTCGGGAGTCTAGGATCTTCACACTTAGCTCCTCATATGTTAGATTCTAATGAATATCCAAAGTGTCAATAGTAAGCACGTGAGAAGGGTCCTTCACAAACTTCTACACAGAGACATGGATCACATTATAAATCTTATCATATGTAGGAGGAAGAGCTAAGCGGTATGCACAATATCCAACCTTATCTAAGATCTCGAATGGTCCAACATAGCGGGGACTTAGTTTTCCTTTAACTTTAGATTTATTAATAGAGCATATACGCTTGATCTTCAAGAACACGCAGTCGCCCACTAAGAAGGTAACATTAGATCTCTTCTTGTTAGCATACATCTTCTATCGATCTTGATCATCTTTCATGTGCTTCTGAATCAGCTGAACTTTATCTATCATCATCTGCATATCATCTATCTTCACCAGATAATGTTCACCAACATCATCCCAATGCAAAGGTGAATGATAAGGTCTACCATAGAGAGATTTATAAGGTGACATACCAATACTAGCTTGGTAGATGTTGTAGTAAGAAAACTTAGCTAATGACAAATAGCTATTCCAAGCACCTCCCCAATCCATCACACAAGCACAAAACAAATCCTCTAGAATATGCATTGTCCATTCTGACTGACCATCAATTTGCGGATGATATGTCATACTGAATCACAAGTCAGTCCCAGTCTTTATGAATTTGACTCCATAACTGGGAGGTAAACTTCAGGTCACAGTCAGAAACTATCACTTCAGGCACTCCATGGAGATGAACTATCCACTCAACATACAACTGAGCCATATCAACAACTTTGTAAGTGGATTTGAAAGGCAATTAGTGGGTAGATTTTATGAGTCAATCAATCACCACCCAAACAAACATCATAACCTTTCTTAGACTTAGGGAAGTCAGTAACAAAGTCCATG
Source organism: Alisma plantago-aquatica (assembly GCA_963693085.1). NCBI lineage: Eukaryota > Viridiplantae > Streptophyta > Magnoliopsida > Alismatales > Alismataceae > Alisma > Alisma plantago-aquatica. Next base: position 787,725,302 of record OY856412.1, read on the forward strand.
GTAATATTCTCCCATTTCCATTTTCAAAATCTCAAGAGGATGAAGAAAACCACCAGGTTGTTGATTCTCTATCTTGACTCAATGATAGGTCAAACATTTCACAACAAACAAAGCTATGTCATTCTTCATATCCTTCCACCAGAAGCTTTGATGTAGGTCCTTGTACATTTTAGTTGTGACATGATTAATCGTGTACTTAGACCCATGAGGTTCACTCAAAATCTTATGCCTTAGATCACCAACATTAGGAATCTACAACCTATGTCAGAAGTGGAAAACACCATCCACTCCAACTGAGAAGTTAGATTGCAGTTTATCTACTAAGGCCTTCATCTCCTAAAGCTCATAACTCTCCAACTGTTCAACTATAACCTCTGAGATCTGAGTCGGTGTAATGGACAAACTAGCCATGTTGACACATAACTTATCTTCATCCACTGAATCAATAGGATGAGGTTTCCAACTAGAAACACGTTCCAGATTCTTCCACACAGAATAGCTCACAGTGACACATACAAGATCCTTCTTCTGACTTAGAGCATCAACAACAACATCTGTTTTACCGAAATGATAGGTGATCATAAACTCATAGTCCTTTAGGTACTTTTTGGTATGTATTCCCAGAGAGACAATCATACGATGATTGTAATGGCATAACATGTAAATGATTTGATTAATAATAAAGGCAAGCTTCCAATTTATTTTGTAGATTCAGTTATGAGATAATGAATAACATAATAAATGTATAAAGAATGATATTACTCAATGACGTATGTCTTCAATTTGAGGACCTGAAGAAGGAGATCATATGGATGGTAAGAGTATATACATTCTCATTATGTCCATGATCGGTTGTTGTTGTGGAAGGTTGATAGACAAAAATAACACATAAGATCAGAGTGTGTGTCAGTTGATGATAGAGTCTCATTAGTCATGATATGGCAATATCAAACCAAGAACATAGATCAATCTTAGAGAACAGTGTATCAGACAAACCCACCGTGAGACTGACACATGGAATCCATCATCATGGAAGTCATAGTCATCTTTCATAGTGATGGTGGTTGTTGTGGTTCTTAGACCTGAAGTAATTGCACTTATCATATGTTGTTGGGTACACTTTGCCATCATCAAACACAGTATTGAAACATGGGTTGTTATAAAGGTCAAGATTGGGTGACTTTGACACATGGGGATTGACTGTGAGTGATAGAGATGGGATTTGTCCCTCCTATATGAGTATGATATCCAAGACCTCTTGATTAGAGAGACTAAGAAAATTATGGCCATACACATGTGAGTCAATATATGATATTTAGCTTACATATATCTCATGCAGTCTTCTCTAGTTCAAGACCAAGATTGAATAATAATGAGGATAACTGCTCCTTGCCTCTAGTTCAATCTGGATATCAGTGACAAAGGAACTATACAAATAGGATAACACCATAGACATATTGTAGGTTGAAGTTGTTCTTCAACTTTCCTTTTACTTGGGTAGAAATGATGTGTGACTAGGCACCACTCATTTCTTGTGATGTCATAAGTTGTTATGGACATTCGCTGCCAACGTAGTATGGGACCTATAGGGTCACACACATAGAAATCATCTAGAAAAGGATTTTGATCTTGAATGATTATTGAATTTATTACTAAAGTGTTTAGGTACTCAATTCACACAACAAATTAGCTGCCTAGACTACCATAAGTTCAGTTCAAGTGTTGAGGCTTCCTTTGGAGTGTCATGTTGATTAGAATTGAATTGGATGAGTTCTACCTAAAATGAGAAGTGAGATGACCATTTCACATAAGTGATATGACCATCTCTTAGTCAATACGACCGTTTCACAAGAGCAAGACACCCGGTTTGTGGAGAAATTTGAGTACATCAATGAATAATGTTGATTTCATGGTGAGCATTAATCAGATTTGAATTGGAAATTCAAGTGTGATTGGGAAACATCATGAAATGACTATTTCTCTGAGCAAAATGACCATCTCATGTGTGAGATGACTGTCTTGGTTATGAGACAACCATTTCGACGCACATAGGTTGCAACACTTCCAGAATTGTTGCGAAATTTTGAGATCTTCCGGTCCCTTCCACTCCCTCATAGACTAGGAACCCTGGCCCTAGCCTATACTATAATTAGAGGGATACTGGGGGCTTCCCAGAATACAAAAAATAAAATTAAGAATCAATTGTTGTGAAAATTGTTGTCCTCTCTTGTTGTGATAACCACAAGAGCCCAAGCAATTCCTACCCAACTAGGGAGGGACAGAAAGGGAGAGAACAACTGAGGATCATAGAGTAGGTTGGTGACTAGTACACCAACAGGAGGGACAAATCCTTCTTGTCAATTCTAGAAGGACAACATGAGTTCTAGTTGGTTGTGTGGACTACTCTAGAGGTAGGATCCCTTTGGTTGCTTCTAGGAGGACAACATTAACTCACAGTCTGTGGCGAGATCAAAAGGGTTGTTGCAATAGTTGTCTGAGTCTATTTTCCACTGAGGAGTAGTTAGATGAGTCCCAGTGCAACTAGGAGCTACACATACACTTTCCAAGATAGAGTGTGCATCTACATCGATGAGGATTGTTGTTGGACTTGCTCCAGGACCAGGTATAACTTCATAAAACTATCCTTCCTATTGCATAATTATTGACGCGATCCGATGGTTAATGGAAAATATGTCAATAAATTTTTTTTTTACCTATCTGATCTCGTATTTCCTTACAATGGTATTAAAGCCACGTCAATTAATTATATTTTAGGATAATCAATATTTAAACTAGCTGATGCACGCGTCTGTCTTATCACCACATAAAGAACACAAACTAATATATATATATATATATATATATATATATATATATATATATATATATATATATATATATATATATGTGCAATTTGCACACATTACCATACATTTGGTTTTGATGGTGGATGTGAAGCAAAGCATGGTTATGGCCAACACCCTAGATCTATGTGAGCATGGTTGTGGTTATTTATTCATGTTGTTAATTAGTATGCGTACATGACCTCTCTCTTCTTTACAAATATAAATTAATGCTCTTATTCATATTTCCCCTCCAATGTAACTCGAGGTTTTCCCAAATACATTGTAGTAAGAAATAAGATAGTTTTAATTTATGTTTCGACGTGAGATGACACTCTGTACAAAAGTGAAACGTCTGGCTCGTGAGATGACCCGATCACTGGAGGACTGAGGAGGCAATACAATAGGAGGAAGAACCAATCTCCAGTGTTGAAATGATCACTTGGAGGTGTGTAGATACTACTTGGACCTGAGAGTAGACACTCGCTTGAGAAGAGCCCAATCGAGCGACTAGGAGGCAAGCCGACCGGTTCAAGATTTAAACCGATCAACACAGATTGGTTCGAGCACATATCTTCACCAACAATAGGTATCATATGATGTGGACCATAGGTGGCAGTAATTCCTTATGACTCCAAAGAATTACATTAGTATGACCATTACCATTACTTGTGTGTTCTATTTATTTCATGTTCTCATTTGTGGGTATAGCATGTATATGATATGTAGTAAATATGTGGTGATTGGATAAAGTATATGTATATATATATATATATATATATATATATATATATATATAAACTCCCTCAATTATAATATCAAGTCTTAGATTCTTTCCAAAAAAGGTACACTTGAAAATCTTGATCGTCTAAGCATAGATTATGCCAAAGCATGGTGCACCGTCTATCTCATAGAAGTGTATGGTAATAATGTAGGTTCCGCCAAAGCGGGGTGCATTATTATCGTGTCAGCTTTTGGGTCAGGCTTGACTGATGATTCTTGGAGAGTATGGGCCCAAAAGCATGCAGATGAGTATGGAAAGGAGTTGTGCATATCATCTATCCAAGAGTTACATATGATGTAATTGGAATGATTGCCTACCTTAATAATTGATCATGAGTGCCAATGTTGGTTGGGTTTTGACTAAATTATTTTGGATCTTAGCCCACTAGAATATTGTACGCTGCAATATTCCAAATTGATATTGAGGGATGTCAATTTGAATAAAATAGTGGGAGTGATAATTAATTAAAGACCTAATTAATATCATTAAATTTATCAAATACACCGAACTAAAAAATGTTCTAAAAAATTGCAATGTTTCTTTGTAGAATAAAATGACAAATACAAACATGTTCAAATTGTGATAATCCCCTGAGAAGGATAAAATGGGATAAAGTTCCACAATTGGTTAAGGACATTGAGAAATGTTATCATCAATGAGTGAATGCTTTATGTACTTGATAGACCAATGCCAGAAGAACCCACTCTAAATGCACCTAAGGTTAAATAGATGCTTATTGGAAGCATGCCAATGATTCCATATGCATTTGAATACCTAATCATCTATATTATGAACTATGAGTTGCATGAAAAACATGAAAAACATGGACATTCTTGATATGGTAACACATCTGAAGAATCATGTAAAGAAAAGAAGGTATAATGTCTTCAAAAGCACTATTTGAGTGCAAATTGATAAAGGGAGATCCAATATGGCCCCATTTGCTCAATATGATTGGACATATGGAGTGACTGGGATTTCTCTTAGCTCAAGAGTTGACCATATATATGGTTATGCAAGCATTGCATGCATAATATAGCCAATTTATTAAATTCTTGGCATGTTGATGCCAAAGCAGGGAAGAAGAAGGACAAATATGTGATGGTGATCAGTGGAAGTGATTCCTAGGGTAAAGGAAAGACCATGAAGTGTTCTAAGGCTAAGCTAAAGTCCAAGTATTTTACACTCAATATATGGAGGAGGGTAAGTGTAAAAGGAATATGTCCTTTTCACTTATATGATAAAAGAAAGTGCCACCATTGTTACCTGTTGGACATTGGAAAGAACTATCCTCTTTATAGAGGATATTAGGACAAATATGGAGATAGAGATCTCTACTTTAGGACTTGAGAAGTAGTAAGCTAGAACTCTGCGGAGCAAGGGTTGCTACCTCTATAGTTGGAAGTTGTCATTCATGGGCACATTATATAAGTAATGAATTGGTATTATGTACTTGCCATTGATGAAAACATTATATGTTTTGTATGACAAGAACATTATGTTTCATTTTAAAAGATATTATATTTATGGAAATAGCCTATGTTTCACAAACTATACTTCATAGTTGTAAAGACAAATGTGTATGACACATATACTGAATGACTTGATAATTCAAACAAACTGAATATTGGTGTGTCCGAGCCAGAGGCGTACACACTATCCAACTAAGGGTGGATAGATGCACCCCACGGGACTCGAACACACATGTGGAAAATTTCAAATTTTATATTGGACCTAACCAAGTCGATCACAAAACTAAACATACTAGTACATGAATGGTCTTTCGTGTCAATTTTTTTAATCCTGTAGCGTCACTTTATAACTGACTCCTAAGTGGTCGTCTCTATAGAATTTGCTCTATAGCGTCGGTTTTCTTGACCAAAGAAAATTGACCTTACAGAGTAAACACTGACGCAAGAGGTTGTAAAAAATCTGACCCAAGAGAAAAAGAAGAGCATGTAAGGGCGGTTATTCCAAAAAAGCTGACCCTGTAAACGGTCTCGGTCGAGAAACATTTCGACTGAGATTATTTCAAGCGAGAAAGATAAGTTTGTATGGTTGGTTATTCTAAAAAGTAGACCCTGTAAACTGTCTCGGTCGCGAAATATTTCGACCGTGATTATTTCAAGCGAGAAAGAAGAGCATGTAAGGTCGGTTATTCCAAAAAAGCTGACCCTGTAAACTGTCTCGGTCGAGAAATATTTTGACCAAGATTATTTTGGTCGAGAAAATTGTTGACCAAGAAAGTACTGTTTGAAGCATCAGAGATTTATTCAGTCGAGAAAATTGTCGAACGATAGACCTTCGGTCGAGAAAATTGTCGACCGAAAAGATTTCGGTCGACAAAATTATCGACCGAGGAGTGTACATTGAAGTGGTTATTCAATCTTTAGGGTCAGTTTTTTTAAAAATAAGTGACCTTATCGAGGACCTATTAGGTCGATTATTTAGTAAAATCGATGCTAGAAGTTTCAATTTTTTTTTAAATCTACAGAAACAGAATCAAAAACAGAACAGAAGAACAAAAAGATTCATATATTCTGGGAGAGGGGAGCATTGATGCTCAACCGTCACCATTCCAAACCACACATTCATAACAAAAATGATTCATATATTCAGTTGAGTTACACATAATCACATCATAATTTACAAAATGATAGATTGCAAGTCTGAGATGATATTAAATGTCAGATATAAAAGTAAATATGAAAGAGTACTAAAACCACATAGATAAATGGATCTGACATATTTAATCCAATGCTATATTGACTTCATTTAGAAAAGCATCTGACCACTCTTCTCAGAATTCATTGAAGTCCTTATGTGTGTAAGGCTGAGTTGTAAAGATCTGTAACAAAAAATGCACATGCTAATATTTTATAAAATGACTACAATCACTTGTAAATTTATGATGTTATTCTTTATTACCTGATCTATAGTCTAAATGCAATGTGATGCTTGTTTGACAATACCTTGCATATATTTCATTACATAGTAGCCACAAGCCCAGTCATTATTTTGTATAGGACACTACAAATAACGAATTATACTTAATATTAGTAAACTACTATAAATAGGAGTTGAGATAAGACTATAAGAGTTGACATATAAGAGTTGAAAATTAATACATATAAGACTAAGTAGTTGTCAAAGTAGCTACCTTGACATTTTTCAAAGTCAATGTCTTTAAGTTTGTGGGTATTGGTCCTCCAGCTTCACAAAAAGCCTTTATACCCCTATCAATTAAACGATAGTTGGTAAAATAGAAATTCTAAATAGAAATATCATGTTGAAGCATTGACTTAATTTATGCTTACTCCATAGCTGGCAATTTCAGTTTGTGACCCCTTGTTGTTTTACCCATTGGGTCAAGATAATAAAGAGTCATCAATTTTGGGACAATCACCACTAATTCCCAATGTCTAGCTCTGAGTAAGAATAAAACAAACATGAAAAGAAATAATTTTATTCATTATTAAAATAATATTGAATAATAATACTTACTGGATGTTAAAAGGAATCAGGATAATTTCCTTCCCCTCACTAGAAAAATATTTGAATGCAATAGAGAAGTACTCATTCACATCCTCAATATGTGTTTCCACTTGACTAGTGATTGAAGGAACTATGAATCCAACATTTCTTATATCAAAGTTTGTGGTCTCAGTATATAAATGGTTGTAAAACATTTGTAATTATTTCCATATATAGAAATAAACTAAAAATGTGTATTGGAATTTTCTATATTGATAGATCCTTATCTTATACATACTTCTATTATTGAAGTATTCAACCAATCATACCGGAACAACTCTATAGTATCATCAAGAAAAATATAACTATCATAGTCCCTCCCAGTTCGATCTTCTGTTAAATTGATCAACACTTGTAATCCAGAGCTTTGGTTGGCTAAGTATCGACACAAACATTTACATTTACTTCCCAACTCATCGAATCTGGATTCTAGAATAAAGGTGGGCTTGGGCATAGGAGGACGACTAGTAGAATTTTTACTTTTTGGTTTGCAAACTTGTTGATTAAATTACATACTTATATTACACGAGTTCATATATGCAGTCAAATATGAAAAATATGGTTGAATTAAGGTATACCTTGTCATTGATAACCAAGTGTCTAGGCCAACCCACCATAGCACCCTCAGCTTCTTCAATTGTACTATATTCAAGATTAGGTATGGGTAGTGGTTTGTCCCCCATTCCGTCATACACAAGATGGATGGACACACGACAAATGTCATCAATAATTTGTTGGCAATGCAATGTACCACCAAGGCTGTATACCTTGCATGCTGCCACAACATTATATTTTGGAACCTCCACTACAAGTTTACAGTTCATACCAACCTAAATAATATAAGTTATATACAAAGCGGTAAACCAGATACCTATTACAACTATATATATATATATATATATATGTATATATATATATATATCATACTAATAACACAACATATAGAACAAAAACTTACTACAGATTGTTGTGGTGGGTCATTGGGAGTACTCCCATGACCTTCTACAACTGGAGCATGGGCTTGTACCTCATCACTTGAGAGACGCACAGTATGAATAGGTTGAGAAGGTTGAGTAGGCTGAAATGAAGACATTATTTCTTTTAATTTCTGTGTAATTGGGAGTTGTGCTACTAATTTTTCAACCTCCTCTTGTGTAAGACCTCCTGCACGACCTCTTTTAGATTGCGAAGGGCCAAAATAAGACTTGAATCCTATATCAGCTCCTAATCCCCTAACATGGCCAGGATGCTCCTTCGTACCAAGAGCAACTGATAGTTCATCCATGTGGCCAGTTGGTATGAACTTTTCTTCCTTCCTTTGCTCGTGGAGATCAATCTATTCTTAGTTAATAAAAATATTAAATCACTATATCAATTACATATAAATAAATCTATGTTTATGGGAATTACTCTTTACTTAGTTGGGATAAACTTACCATCTTTTGTGCCACCTCCTTAGTTGCAGGGTTGACAATTTCACCTACTCGATTCTTTCTAGCATCAATCCACTGCAAGTATCGGGGTGGATGCTCAACTTGAGTTGTACTAGACTCTTCTCTAGAAGAGAGTTTCTTCTCTTATAGTTGGTGGCGGAAGGCATAACCATCGGGCCCCAAGCGATGGTCATGCACATTTTTGGCCCGTCTTTCCTTTTGGGCCTCGTAAATAGCCTGATCATTTAAAATGAGGTATTGCAATTTAGACTTGGAAAACATATATAAAAAGATTCACCTCCTTAATTGTATAAAATTAAACATTCATACAATACATCACAATCTTTATTCCCTAAAACTCTTCCGTGTTCCTAGCTACAACAAATCTTTCCCACACCTTAGGATCTATAAAATTATACATATTTGTTGCTTTCTTATTTTGTTTAGAATTATCTATAAATCCCCTTTTGAGATATGTCTTAAAAGCCCTCCATCTTACACCACAACATTGTAGCACTTTTTTCTTGTGATCTTTTTTATTTAGATGAAAAACACCCTATACATGCAAAAGAAGTAATAATTTTGTCTTAAAAAGGATATGACTTTCCAAGAAAACTAAATTAGAATCAATAAACAAAAATATATTAAAATAATATCACTTCCACTCACAGATATATCTTTCCATAGGAGGTCTTTTAAGGCATTAGAAACATCATGCAAATTTTCTATATCTATTGGCACCTTACTGTGCACGGTTGCCCCTACGTAATGCTTGAAAGCATTAGCATGTTCCCCAATAGGTGCTCATGTGACATCAAACTAGACTGCCAATTTCTCCCCTTTCGCCCTTAGCTCCTGCAGCCTACACATCAGTGTGGGACCTCTACTTTTCTTAGCATCACCACTACCATCCTCATGGTGCTCATGCTCAGAATGTTCATCTTCACTTGCCATTTTAGAACCTGTAAGTATACATGATAAAAGAAACATAAGTGATAATAAAAGCACAAGTGGTTGGATGATATATGATGTATATTTAAAAGATTACGTGCTTGAATGATAATAAAATAAATAATTCAAAGAATACATGCCTCTAGTATTGGTTGAGTTGTTAGTCAAGTAAAATTCCTTCATCATGGTCTTGATGTTTATAGTATTCATTGGTGTTATCTTCAACATTTACAATTGGCAAACCAACTGAGAATGGGCTGGAATCATCATACTTTTCATAGTATTCTTCTTCATTTATAGGATCTACAGTAAACTATCTTTTTCCATGAAGAACGACAGACCAATTTTTATTTTCCGGGTCATCAATATAGAATAATTGTTTTTCTTGGTCTGCCATGATGAATGGCTCATCTTTCTCACCAATCTTTTCAAAATTCACCAATTTGAAACCCAACTCATCCACTAAAACTCCTTTGTTGTTGTCAACCCAATTACACCTAAAGATAGGAACTCTGAAATTTGTATAGTGCAATTCCCATATGTCCTCTATGATGTCGTAATATGACATCTCAGCTTTACATGGTCTTTTATCTTTGGCACTAGCAAAATATAACGAACAAGATTGAACAGTGACCCCACTATTTTGAACTACACTACTTTCATCTTGACGCTTTATGTAGTATGAAAATCTATTTATGTCATCACCTTCATATGACATGACATCCATTTTTGGCTTAAAGGCAAGCCATTTTATGTTCTTAGCAACATTATTCGGTGACTCAGATAGTTGATTAAAGACTTTCTCTTCAAACCACCTAATAAATGTTCAATTATGCTCTCTTGCAAGCCACATTGAACTGGGTCACAGATGATTTCTCTTGATAAGATCGTTGTGTTCTGTGATGTAGCTACAAACTTCATCGATGTTGTGTAAAATATACAAATGTGCTTGTTCCCACAATTCACGACTGATTCCTTTCACTCGTCCTCCCAGAGTTCCTTTGCCACAATAAGATTCAGTGTGATGGGAATTTTTTAGATCGCTAGAAGTTTCATTGAAATTCAAAAAATCATTGCAAAAGTCCATCACCTCCCTAGCCACGTAACCCTCAATAATACTACCTTCAGGACAATAATGATTTCGAACATCGCCTTTAAAAACACTCATGTAGCATTCAAATGGATACATCCAGTGTAAGAACATTGGACCTAACATATTCACCTCCCTTGTAATATGTACTACAAGATGAACCATGATATAAAAAAATGAAGGAGGAAAGTACATTTCAAGCTGACACATGGTAACAATTACATCTTTCTACAATTTATCAAGATTATCAAGATGTATCACTTTGTTGCATATTTCATTGAAGAAGAAATAGAGTCTTGTGATTGCAAACCTTACATGCTTCAACAATATAGATCGAATAGCCACAAGTAAAATTTGTTGCATTAAGGTGTGACAATCGTGAGATTTGAGACCCGATCAACTTCAGAAACTTCATTGATACCAATCTATGAATACTAGAAGGGTATCTTTGTGGAACCTTAATATTATACAAGCACTCACATAAAGTCTTTTTCTCATGCTTTGACAAAGTGTAACAAGTTGGTGGTAAATATGTGTGGAAACCCCTGATCTCCACTGATAATTCTTTTCTTATACCCATTAATTCTAAATCTTTTCTAGATTTGATGTCGTCTTTAGTCTTTCCCAGTATATTCAATAGTGTACCAATGATGCTATCACAAACATTTTTTTCAACATGAATAACGTCAATGCAATGTCTAATTGACAAGAATCTCCAATAAGGAAGATCCCCAAATATTGACCTCTTCTTATATAGAGATTTGTCACATGCGAGAGTATGACTACTTGAACCCTTTCCAAATTCATTAATAATATCTTTGACCCTATCATATACATCATTTCCTGGTATAGGTTTAGGAGCACTTCGTTCCTCAGATGATCCATTAAAGGTTTTGCATTGCCTTCAATAAGGATGCACTTATGGGAGAAATCTCTGATGACCAAGATATATGATTTTACCACCATGTTTTAGTCAGATTGAATCAATATTTTCTTCACAAATAGGACATGCTTTGTATCCTTTTATGCTATACCCATACAAATTTCCATAATCTAGAAAGTCATTAATCGTGCAAAACAACATAGCACGCAAACTAAAGATCTCTTTACGTGATGCATCCTATGTCATAACCCCTTCTTCCCATAGTTTCATTAGGTCATCAATTAGAGGTTGAAGGTAAACATCAATATCATTTCCAGGTTGCTTGGGCCTTGATATCAATATTGACAACATGACATACTTATTTTTCATACACAACCAAGGAGGAAGATTGTATATAACAATCATAACAGGCCACATGCTATGTTGGTTGCTTAATGTACCATAGGGATTCATTCCATATGTACAAAGTCCAAGTCTAAAGTTTCTTGGTTCTTTACCAAATTGAGGGTATAATAAATCAACTTTCTTCCATTCTGGTGAATCAGATGCATGTCGTAGGATGCCATCATCATTGGCCTTTAACTCCCCATGCCAAGACAAATTTTGTGCATCTTCTATACTAGCAAATAAGCGTTGAAATTGTGGTATTATTGGTAGATACCACATCACCTTGGCAGGAGAGCCATTTTTAGCCGTAGCTGAATTTGTGGTCTTATACCTTGATGCACCACATTTTGGATAATTTATCAAATTATTGTAGTCCTTCTGAAATAACACACAATCATTTGGACATGTAAGAATCTTCTTAGTAAATGGCCACTAGGCAAACATGATTCTCATAGTCACCCTAGAATAAATTAGGGTTTAGCAATGGATTCCCAAGGAAGGATACCATGACCTAGAGAAATTAGAGTTTTCACCAAAAGAGAAATAGAGGTGTTATAAATTGAAGATTTCCCAATTTAGATTTCAAGTGTCAACCTAGACCTAGCTAATGAGATAGTCTGTCCACTCTTAATGGTTATGGCCAGCCAATTGAGAATTGAAGAGGAATGTCATAAGCAAGAGACCTTATATGTATTCCTCCTTTCTTACTAATGCATGTGGTATGGGACATGTGTATTAGTAGGTTAGTGAGAGATAGCATGTTAAGATCCCACATCTCTGGGTATGTGCCTGATCACCACATATCTAGGAATATAGGAAGCACCTAAGGACTTAAGGGTAGATAGTCACCTATGTCTATAGTTAAAAGTTATGCCAAGTTGAAGGTAGGTGTCCTAAGAGTAAAGATGGATTTGGTTTCATAAACCCTAATGTATAAAGTTGATAAGATAAGGAATGATGTAATAGTTAAAGTTATATCCACATGAACCTTTTTTCATAAGATGATCATTTTCATGAGTATGCCATTTTTAATTGAATAAAGGAGTAACAATAATCCTAAGGTGGGTAGTACCCTATAAAATTTCGAGGATGAAATTTGTTCAAGGTGGGTAGAATTGTAATATCCCACTCTTTTTATGCAAATTTTCAAAGTATTTTATTCTTTGCATGCTCTTTTTCTAATAGTATAATTGTTGAGGACCTAGATGCAAATTTCCCATGTTAGTTTTGCAAATTCATTTTATTATGTCCAATTGCTCTATTATCCTGGTTTTATTTAAAGAAAATGTTTTCACATATATATATATATATATATATATATATATATATATATATATATATGTGTGTGTGTGTGTGTGTGTGTGTATGCTCTTTTGTTTGATAAAATGAGAATAAATGCTTTTATGTCAAATTTTCTCTCTCATATTGTAATTAGTGATTTACATGTTTAATTGCTTGCTTAATGGCCTCCATATTGTTAATTGAAAAGAAATAATGTTGAGTGCACCTTTTTATATCTTGAAATTATTATTTGAGAAATTAATGGCTTCACATAATGGTTTTTGCTATTTTAATCCTAACACGTGTACAAAACATCAAATCTAATTGAATGGAAATGTTCTAGACCCTCTAATACACCTATGGTCAAAATTTGAACTCTTTAGACCCATGTTTGGACCCTCTAAATAATGAAAGAACATTTAAGTATAGTATGACCATTATTTGAATCCAATTTCACTAATTGCTTTGATTTTTCCCTAAGGTCCCACATTTATATAGGTGTCGCACATTACTCTTTTTGGCATGTGCGACCGTAGTCGTGGATCTGGATCTAACGATGCTCGCCTTCTCTTCTACCTCCATTTTTCCCAAACATAGAAGTCGTTTCACAGGCCATTTTTCACCGATCTCTTTCTCCCTCCCCTCGCATCCGTTTTGCGAGATTTCTTCTCCAGTGAGACCGCGAGGTCAATCCACACCCAATGAGCCTTTTCTCGTGTTCTCTCATACCCTACAGAGAAAATTCCCATTTAGGGCTTGAACACCCTCTCCGCCATTGAAGCGCAACTGCCACCTCGGCCCTCCCCGTCGCTTGTTCAAGCCATCGTTACCACCGACAGACCCTTCTTGGTCCTCCTCTACGGCCAATTGGGTCTCCAACACCCCCGAACTCCCCGATCTACTCCTCCTCCATATTTGGCGACCTTGAGTTCACCTGGCCTCCTCGATCCACCTCGAATCAACCGTGATCATAGTAAGCATCCCTGGACCCTAATACATTTATTTCCTTTGTTGTTTTGGCTCTCCATGACCCCAAACATTGTACCCTATGAACCCCTGCAAGGTCCTCACAGGCGCTTTGACGCCATGGCAGCTCAGGGCCTCGCTGGCCAAGGGCCTCACAGGTGTTTTCCCTCCCTGTTCATCCATGATCAGCTTTTTGACCCTCTCCCCTGTTACTCATGTTCCTCCGATGAATATCAGGGATACGGTGGTCCTTTTTACGTTGCCTGGTTGCCTGCTCTACCTCGGTTTGACTCCACAAGACATCACAGCTTTCCTTTCTTGATGACCTTGAGTCTTTTCTCGACTTCTGTCATTTTGCAGCTATGGTTGTGCCCAACATCCATGGCCATGACTGCAAAGAGCAGTCCAGAGCTCCTGTGCACATCATGGCTCGATCATAGGCTTATGGCCTCGCCTTGGTGCCGTGAGTGCAGTGGAGATACCAAATTCTGCAAGTATTTTCTGCCTTCTCAGGTTATGATCGAAGGATCAACCTCCAGGTTACTCGCTCACACCTGATGCGATGGAGCAGGCAGGGAACAAACCAGGCCAGTCAATGACCTTGGTACCCCTGTCGGTTTAATTCGACGCTTTAAACCGTGAAGGGTATTTTAGGGTTTTTACATACCCTCCCTTCTTTGATCGTGAGTCCTCAGTGGCAAGCCTCATTACTAAGTTGGCCAAGCTCGATTGGTCCAACTCAGACCCGACCCACTGGTTTGGGTTGAGTTTTATTTACGTGGCTTTTCCCTAAATTTTCATTGGTCGATTATTTGGAAATTGGTATTAAATCGCCTGTTTATCAGAAAAATGAGAAAAAATATGTTTTGGAAAGGATATTTCAAGAGGAATCCGAATATGTAGTTTTTAGAGTCTATTTCTAAATCTCCAAATGTTGGTTTTATAGGAAATGGAAATTAGGGTTTAATTTGGTGAATAAAACGTATAATAATGTGAAACATGTTGTAAACAGGGTGATTAGGGTTTTCCAAACCCCCAAGATCGTGGTTAGGTTTTACTCAACCTAGGGAGAGAGAGAATACACTCTCCAAGTGAAAAAGGTAAGTGGTCCATGCTAATTGAACATAGTTAATGGTTGATTTTATGTATGTATGTATGCAATAAATGTTATGAATGTGTTTTCTATTTCAATTGTTTAAGGTTGATGAATGTATGATAATTTGAATGTCATAAATTGAATGTTCCTATTATTGTATCACCTTCATGAATATTAAAATTTAAGTTAAAGTTAAGTTTTAAGAGCAAAGTAAGAGTTTTTCAAGAGAAAGATAATGTAAAAGATAGCTTATATAAGGTCCTCATTAAGAGGCTCTTCGGAGAAAAACTAAGAAAAAAAGGCACTTTGATGCATTAGAGAAGAGGCACTTTGGTGCAACCCAAGAGGCACTTCGGTGCATAAGAGAAGAGGCACTTCTGTGCAACGCGAGGATCCTTATATAGGTCAAGATAAAAGAAAATTTAAAAAGTAATTGTATGTCTTTTAAATGTTTAATGTTTAATGTTTAATGTTTAATGTTTAATGTTTAATGTTTAATGTTCAAAGTCTATTTTCAATTTACAAGTTTTCTTTATATTATAATATGTTAAATTCCACTTACCATTGGTTTTATGCATGGCTGGGGGTGTGATGCCCGCAGTTAAGGAGAAAGAGTAGGAGCAAAAAGTGCAAGGGATAGCTTAAGGAATCTTCAAGAAGAAAATACCTAGTGGGGTGTCATTTACCAAGATGATCCAAAGATTAGATAGAATGTATATCATGTATAGTCTTTCTACCAAAGTAGAATAAATGTATTTTATGTAGTTTCCTTTTGCGAAAAGCTATGTATGCATCAGACTTACATAATGCAAAGTGTTTCATTTATTCAAATTGCAAATGAATATCATGTTTGTGACACCCACTTGATTAATGTGCTTCCGCTCAGTGATTTATACATGTGATGAAAAGTGGGGTGTTACATCCACTCTCAGTCGACAATTCATCGACCGAGTGTCCACCTACGCGTGACATCTAGGTTTACTCTCGTTCGATGAATTGTCGACCGAGAGTAGACCTGGATGCTAACGTGGTCGTGGCGGCGGTACCAAGATAGGCATAGATAGACCTATATAAATAGAAAGTCTTACCTCTGCGATCGTGGCTGCGATAACTTTGAGCTCCACTTCGGTGTCGGCCACTTCAAGCTCCACTCCGAGCTCCTCTTCTCTCAGGCGATGACAATGGCAACGAGAGATAAAGCTTTGGCGGCGTGGGAGAGAAAGAAGAAAGTGGTCTCGGCGATGCAGGAGAGAAAGAAGAAAGAGGTCTCAGTGGCGTAGGAAAGAAAGAAGAAGTAGGTCTCGTAGGAGAGAAAGAAGTAGGTCTTGGTGCAGGAGAGAAAGAAGAAGTAGGTCTCGGTGATGCAGGAGAGAAAGAAAACTAGGTCTCGCGGGAGAGAAAGAAGTAGGTCTCGGCCACTTCAAGCCTCGGGCCCGACCTATAGGGTCAGTTAAAACTAAAAAATGACCAAAGAGATAAGCGGTGCCTGTGTCGGGTAAATAAAAAATAGCCAAAATTCAACTCAGTCGAGAATTTCTTCGACCGAGCGAACCTCGATCGAGAATTTCTTCGACTAAGGGCACTTACAAGGTCGATTAAAATGAAAAAAACTGACGCTAGAGGTACTTATTCATACGTGAATGCAAATTGGATCCAAAATTTAACTCAGTCGATGATTTTTTCGACTGAGGTGACCTCGGTTGAGAATTTCATCGACCAAGAGGACCTACAAGGTCGGTTAAAAGGGAAAAACTAACCCTAGAGGTACTTATACATGCGCAAAGGAAAACTGGATCCAAAATTCAACTCGGTCGATGATTGTTTTGACTGAGGTGACCTCGGTCAAGAATTTTGTCGATCGAGAGGACCTACAAGGTCGGTTAAAAGGGAAAAATTTACCCTAGAGGTATTTATACATGCACGAAGGCAAACTGGATCCAAAATTCAACTCGGTCGACAATTTGGTCGACCGAGGGGACCTACAAGGTTGGTTAAAAGGAAAAAATTGACCCTAGAGGTACTTATACACACACGAAGGAAAACTGGATCCAAAATTTAACTCGTTTGATGATTTTTTCGACTAAGGTGACCTCGGTCAAGAATCTCGTCGACCGAGAGGACCTACAAGGTCAGTTAAAAGGGAAAAACCGACCCTAGAGGTACTTATACATGCACGAAGGCAAATTGGATCCAAAATTCAACTCGGTCGACAATTTGGTCAATCGAGGTGACCTACAAGGTCGCTTAAAAGGAAAAAAAAACTGACCCTAGAGGTACTTATACACACACTAAGGAAAACTGGATCCAAAATTCAACCCGGTCGACAATTTTTTTGACTGAGGAGACCTACAAGGTCGGTTAAAAAGTAAAAACTGACCGTAGATGTATTTATACATGCACGAAGGGAAATGGATTCAAAATTCAACTCAATTGAGAATTTTTTTGACTGAGATTCCCTACAAAGTTGGTTTTTTAAGAAGATTGAACCAAAAGGTCTTAAATAGGGCATGTGCTTTTTGTAGACATATAAGGTAAGTTATTTGGAAAAATCGACCCAACAAATCGAGGCGCAAAGCCAAAATCGAGCAAATTTTTGTCGTGGGAAACTTTAGTGGGCTTTCTAATCCCATTGTTTATAAGGTCTCTTATTTAATGAAAACTGACCTTATAGAGATACACTACAAGGTCGGTTATTTGAAGAAAACTGACCCAAGTGGTCTTAAGTGGTGTCCGCATTTTTTATAGACATATAAGGTCGGTTATTTGGAAAATTGGCCCTATAGAGTTACACTACAAGGTCGGTTATTTTAAGAAAATCAACCCAAGAAGTCTTAAGTGGTACCCACATTTTTTGTAGATATATAAGGTCGGTTATTTGGAAAAACTAACCCAACAGACAGCGACGTTATTGGCCAAAAATGTAGTAGTGACAGGTCGCCCACAAACACACGGGGTACTATTGTAGTATAGGTGATTGGCAAGAAAAGGGGTCGGTCCTCAGGTATAGAGGGGGTACTAGAGCTAGGGTAGTGTTTCCTATGTTCCTAGTGTAGATATTAGGGTTTAAGGGTTTTAAAAGGGGTTTGGTTGTGATTACACTAAGCAAATAAGTGAGAAAAGTGAAATTAAACCTAAGTTATCTTGAACAAGAAAATCTAGCAAACTAGGTCAACAAACTAACTAAGCAAGAGCAAGAGGAGCTACACTACTTTAGCAAGGCAAGAAGCAATGTAGAAGCTAAATTAACCACTAGAAAGAGCAAGAACCTAAGTTAACACTAAAGAGCAGAACTAAGCAATTAACTAGGTTAAGCAAAAGCAACTAAACTAGACTAGCATGAACAAGCAAGCAAAGCAAGTTGGGTTTTAATAAGATGATTAAGGTAGGTGGTCTATTTGGGGATGTAACTTTGATATTAGTTGGGGAAGGTTATTAGACAAGCATGGTTCTCATTTTACATCTAGATTACCAAACCAAACCATAAGACTAAGGCTATTAGAATATATCCTATACTACTAGTAGAAGACTAGGGTTAGGTGTAATTCTAATAGTATTAGCCAAATATAGGTTTCTAGGATAAGTGGTATTGAGCAATTGAGGGTTGAGGGTAGAGATGGGATTAGAGATGAGGATATTTGACCTCATGCCACTAGCCATTCTAGCCTTTAGAAGACCCTAGGAAATCACATAAATCCCACTTATACTAGTAACTTAGGTCTCATACCAAGTAGTAGGAGAGGGGTAGGGCATGTAGGAACAAAGGAGACTAGCTAGGGATCCCCTATTGGGACCTAGGAGTCATAGCTAAGATTACCACATGCATCCATATTCCCCTAGAAACATGGTATCATCAAACACCGCGAAACAAGCAATTAATAGCAAAAAATATAAATCACAAGCATGGCACTCGAATAAGAGACACAAAAATGGAGCAATCATCATAGATAAAAATGAGTTCATTACAAGCCAAAATTCCCCCAACATGGTATCAAAGTCACATTTTATCCACAAACAACCCACCACTAGGGGCTTAGCTACACATAGTCAAAGAAACAGTAAAAGAGATGAGAAGAAGGGGAAGAAATGCCATGGAGCTCAGGGAAGTAGCCTTCTTATTCACCTCCTTGCTATTGGGGACGTCCTCTCTCCTCCAAGGGTGTAGGTATGCATGAAGATATGGGGGGTTATGGATGAACACCTAGAAAACTAGGTCTCCAAGGTGAAATGGAGGTGGAAATGGTGGATGGAGAGCACAAATGCAAAGGAAATGCACTAAATGCCTAAGGAGGAGTATTGGAGGCTAGGAGTTGTTGTAGGGTGGCTCACCTAGTGTTGTGGCTACCACCCATGTATATATAGGTGGTGGTGGAAGCACTAGGGTAAGTGGGGGTATTGTGGGAAAATCAATGCAAAAAGTGGTAGGTTTAGGGTGGCAACATGGCCGTGTTGAAGGGTCACGGTTGAGGTAGGGGTAGATGAGGATGGTCATGGAAAATGGACATGGGCGCGTTGTGCAAAGGTGGTGAGAGTGCTAAGTAAGAGGTGGCCATGGCCGTGGTAGAGTGCTACAGTTGTGTTGGATGAGCAACACCACGACCGTGTTGGGTAACACGACCGTTTTGGAGGAAGACTTGGTCATGGGGTAGAAACATGGGCGAGTTGATCTTCAGAGGCCACGGTCGTGGAGGTCGGCCACAGTCGTGGCATCTTGGGGTCTAACTCCCTATTGATTCTTCTCAATAAATAGTATGACTGTGGGCATATCCCTCGATCATGGTATCTTCAATGGGCCACGAATGTGGTGATGGCCACGGTCGTGGCCATTTGGGTGAAAAATCTCTGTTGACTTTGTTGGTTTTCATAATAAACATTACGGCCTTGGGGTTATTCCCACGACCGTGTTGGGGTATGCAGTAGGAAAATTAACTTCAAACTTCATCATTCATGGATTTCTTTGCTTGATGTCGATCCTTGGCCATTGAAGGTAGTTTGATGGAGCTTTGGGGGATTCTTTGGACCCCCCTCCTTTTCTCTCGCTCACCCTAATCATGGTCCAAGTACTTGAAAATGATGCAAAGAACATCCATAAGTGCATTAGGCAATGATAAACATATCAGGGGATATAGCTTGTAATCTGACATGTTTAGATGTGATTTAAGAACAAAATGGCACGAGATGGAGCCCTAAAATAGGGCTACATCACCACCCCAAACTTAAAACATACTTGTCCTCAAGTATGCTCTAACTTAATCTCTCTTTTTAGTTTTTATTCAATACACAAGCATGGCAAATGCATATCAACAAAAAAATATTGACTACATGGTCTTGGAAGTGACTAAGTGCATGTATTCCACCTCTCTCCTTTCCTCTTTCACAAACCATTCATGAACTGAGTACTGAGCATACAAACTTCAAATATAAAGCATAGAAACACAAGTTGTCCATATGTCTTTCATGTCATTCTGGGTAAACCATTTCATGTTGGTGTTAATCAATGATGACTAGGAGTACTGTTTCACTTTCATGCATTCACTCTTGTGATTCAAACGATACTAGATGATCCACTTGGCTGTAGAATGGGTAAAGTGAGCTAGATTTGATGTTTTCTAGATCAATGGGTGTGAAAGAGGAAGAAAGGATTGTGGTAAGATTTTGGAGTGCTTTTATCCACTCATCGTTTCTTTATTTGAATGCTCTTAAACATGAGCATCCTTTTATTTTATTTTTGCTTTTCTTTTTTTCTTTTCTTTTTCTTTGCCCTTGGTGTATATAGGGCATATTGTGGATAGAGTGAAGTGGGGAGTTTGAGATGTGACCACCCCAAACCTTTGGGGGTGGCCACAACTGCTATGTGCACTTTGGCATCTTTTCATGAGGCAGAGAGGTATGAAGATGGTGAAAGAATAGTCGGATCCAAAGGGCGGGCCATTAGTGTAGTCTTCAACGTAGATCTCCTGCATGAAATCTAATCCAACGCTTCAACAAATGATATCATGCCACATGATAGAGCAACATGACATTCACAATTCTACCGAGTGATTCCATATGCTTTAAGCATTTGTAGCTTGCTCAATTCACAAAACAACCAAAGCATTCACAAACTTAAGAAAGGTGATGCACATGTAAAGAGTCATCAAACAAGACAATATAGCAATAAAATCTAAAAAAACAACATGCATTTGTCAATGGATTAAAAATTTCATTTCCACAGTGGAGAGTAAGTCAAAACATACTTTTTGGGCAAGAACATTCAAGCTTGGGCAAAATTGGCCAAAATGGTGCCAATTTACCTTCAATCACATCTTAACCTACATTATTGAGCTTAAAATAGTAAAGCAAACAAGTCCTAGCTAAAACATGCAAAAATTACCAAAAATCTATATGATATGCAATGCATGGCAAAGAGAAGCAAATTTTTTGAAAAATTAAGCAAAAATGCAAGAAAGAAACTACATGATATGCAACGATGCAATCAATAACAAGAGCAATAAAAAACTAAACTAGATATCACAGGTGGAAAAAAATCACAGAGAGATAGAGGGTGGTGTGTACCACCCTACCCACCCCAAACTTTAGAATCATGATGCCCTCACCATGAAACTATGGCTTAAGGTAGATAGGGAAAGTGTCACGGCTGTTGTGGTGGCTGGTCTAACAAGTGATGAGGATCTGGAGGAGGTGCTGAGGGAGGAGCTGATCCTGTAGGAGGATGTTGGTAGTAATGTCCCCAGTAGTCATCTTGGGGTGGGGGTTATGTCTCTGGATATCCAGCTATGCCACC
The DNA here is from genome assembly GCA_963693085.1 of Alisma plantago-aquatica. NCBI lineage: Eukaryota > Viridiplantae > Streptophyta > Magnoliopsida > Alismatales > Alismataceae > Alisma > Alisma plantago-aquatica. The sequence goes on from OY856412.1 coordinate 787,747,331, forward strand.
CCAAAAATCTCCACCCCATTCGGGGTTTCTTGCTGCTTGGGCATGGTGGTAGTGATACAAGTCGTTGACCTGGTGGTGCATTTGTTGTTGGTCTTGCCACATGTATTGCTGGATCAACTGCATATCACCCTGTGTCTTTTGAATACCCTCGAGTTCTGCTTGGATGGTGGACATGTCGTAGGCGTTCACTGAGGGCTTCTACAGCTGGGATGTTCCTTCATCCCTCCTTCTTGTCCTTCGGGGTTGCCTTTATCCTTCATCTTCTTGTTCCTACCCTTGCATATTTGATTCAGCTATATCTTCATGTGCTGTAGTGGCTCCCCTAGTGTATGTCTCTCGTGGGTTTTCTTGCTGCCATTTCAACAATTTTTCCTTCAATCTATAGAAGACCCCCAACACAGATAGAAGTGGCACCGCATGGTATGGCAACTCAAATTCAATGTCGGGCACACTCATTGTGAGATATATCATCCTTTCATCCTTCATCTTGATAATGTGCGAGCACATAAGATAGTTTAGGTCAACAAACTCTCCCTCATATGTGTCTTCTAACCCAGAAAGATCATACCCCAAAGTGAGTGCAATTGAGGTTACAAACCCTCCCACAACAAAAGGTTTTACGCTCTTGAAGGGTGTGGACCTCATGTGATCAATCAGTAGAACTCTAAGGTCTATATACTATTTTTGGTTCATTGCCATCAAGACAAACATATCTTTTTGAGAGATGGAGCCTTGGTTATCATACCGTCCCACAATGGTATTTGCTAAGAACTTCTGCACATAACGGATTAAGGGGTTGCTTATAGCGGTGGTTTTGGATCTCCCTGCATTGTAATCACCGCTTCTTGTCAAAGTCTTCTTATGCATAATCAAAATCTACCTCCTTTTCTAGCAGGCTATCATTCATCTTCTCGTCATCTTTAGGAGTTGCAGCAAAAACACAATTCAACTTAGTAGATGTGAGGGTGTGCATGTTGCTCATTATGGCAAACTTTATAGCTTCACTACCTCTCACCTTTGTCTTCTCCAGTGTGGCAAAGAACTCCCGAGTCAAAGTGAGGTAAGTTGTTTGGGGTGTGAAAAGGATGTCCCACGCCCCCATTGCCTTCAAACTTCCTTCCACCGCTTCTTTGATTCCTAGATCATCAATGAACTTCTCACACCCATATCTAGTGGATACGACTCTCCTTATCATGCATTTCGGGTATGTGAGAGTGATCTTTCTTTTCCTGTGTCCTCTGCCATAGGACACTCCTTCATGGGCCTTTCCTAAGGCCTTCAACCTATCTGCCTCCAACTGTTCTAGAACATCCTCCTCCTCAGGCATCAGCTCCACCTCTTCCTCATCGCTTTTATCTTCATCTTCCTCCATTCTGTAAGATCAGGACCCCGAACTTGTGTCAAGGTTGTACAAATGTGCATATTGCTCTTCATCATGATGCAATTGCCGCTTAGGTTGTGGCTATCCACTATGCTCTGCCGCCATGTGAGACGTCGAGTGGTGTGCATACATAGGCTTTGGCGGCCACTTTGACGATGATGGTGCTACTTTTGATTTCTTCCCTTTCTTTGCAATCACCGGCTCAACTTCATGGATCAAGGCATCCATATTTTCCTTAGACTCCTCTTCTTCTTCATCATCCCCCTCATATGTTGCATCGATGATGTGATGGATGTCGGATGAATGTGAGCGGGATGCACTCACTGATTGTGAGCGACGAAGGGATTTGTATGTGGAGGTGGTTGGGGAGGGGGTGTGTGAAGGCACAAAAACATCAGAGGAGGCATTCTTGGAGTGCCACTTTCCTCCGGTGATAATGTTGGCCCCCTTGGTTATTGCCTTTCCAATTTTCTTCATGGTTGGGCTGGGAAAGGGGGGTGAAATTTGGATTTTGGTGAATGGGGCGATGTGGATGTCAATGTGGGTGTGGAATGGAAGGAGAGGGAGGTGTAGATGGTGGAAATGGTGTTTGTTGTAGATTTGGGAAAAAATGAAGGGTTTATGTGGAGGCTTTGTGGATGGGGGTTGTGGGGTGGAATGGAGATGAAAGTGGAGATGGATAGCCGATTGAGAGAATAAAGGTGATGGAAATGGAAGGGGGTGGCTAGGGAATGATTTTGTATTGATTTGGGGTTGATTGGGGGTGTTTTGAGGTGTTGGATGTGGCGAATGGTGGAGTTCAGAGTAGCTGTGCACCACCACACTCGTGCAACTGAGGTAGAAGAAGAAGAAATGAAGAGGGTGTCAAGTTTTGATGTTAAAACCTATGTTTTTTTCCTGGATCGGGTCAGGCCATGGCCGTGGTGGGTGGCCACGGTTGTGGTGAGTGCTTGGTAGCACGGCCATGGTTGGGTGCCACACTCATGTTGTTGATGTAGAACATTTCCCTCTATCCCTTGCCACGGTCATGGTAAGGTGCCACGGTCGTGGCCATTCCTCTTCAACACGGTCGTGGCGGATGGCCACAACCGTTGCCATTTGTCCAAAAGAACCTGGGATTATCTGTCACTTTGATGAAATAAAACAAAATGACTGTGAAGTGAGGCCACATACATGGTTGTCCTCTTCTGCCACGGCCGTGGTCTAGCCCCACGGCCGTGCTAGGGGCAATCCTTTAGTTTTCTCAATAAAAAAAGAACTTCTTTTATCTTTGGCATTCTGCCACAAATTTGCTTTCATGACCATGACTCAACTTTCATCCTCTCTCTCTCTAGTGTCTAACACCTGCTGTGTCATCAAAACTCAAAGAAAATCTATTAGACACAGGTGTGTGTGTGTATTTATGGAAAATAAAATAAAAGTATCAAAAAGTATGGTTCGAGAATCTCAAACCACATGGGTTGCCTCCCACTAGCGCTAAATTTTATGCCTTCAGCTGGGCTTATTGATTATTTACTTCTTTGGGATCCTCAAGGAATCCTTGTAGTAGATTCCATTCTCATCCACTTCCAAGCACATTTCTTCATAGGATTATCCTTCTACAAGCATAACAATATCAAAACTTTGATTGGCATTGTCCGGGCCGACTTCAACAACTGGTTTCAATCTTTGTCCATTTACAACAAACTCTTTCGCACCTTCTTTCTCACATATCACAACAACCTCGAATGGGTATACTTTCTTGATAAGATAGGCACTTTCCCATATAGATCGGAGTTTTTTAGGAAAGAACTTCATTCTCGAATTGTACAGACATACCCATTTGTCGGGATCAAACTCCTTTTTTTTAATCATCTAATCATGAAGGAACTTGGTTCTCTCCTTATAGCTCTTGGATATGTCATATGGCTCATGGCGCATTTCCTCTAGCGCATTGAGTTGAAACTTCCTTTTCATTCTGACGTGTTCTCGATCAAGATCCATAGTCTGCAAAGCCCATAATGCCTTGTGTTGCATTTCAACTGGCAAATGACATCTTTTCCATAGATGAGCTTGAATGGGGTAGTGCCAATCAGGGCTTTCTATGAAGTCTGGTATGCCCATAAAGATTCATTGTGATGGAGTAACCAATCCTTATGGCCCGTTCTCACCGTTTTCTCTAAAATGAGCTTTATCTCCTAATTGGCCAACTCAACTTGGCCACTAGTTTGAGGATGATATGGAGTGGCTACTCGATGGTTTACTCCATGCTTCTTGAGCAACCCTTCAAAAGTGCAGTAATGAAGTGACTTCCCTCATCACTAATCATGGCTCTTGGGATGCCAAAACGACTAAAAATGTTTGATTTCAAAAAGTCACACACCACCTCATGGTCATTTGTCTGGGTTGCAACAACTTCTATCCACTTTGACACGTAGTCGACGGTGACTAAAATGTAGACATACCCAAAGGAAGGTGGGAAAGGACCCATAAAGTCAACCCCCCATACATCAAACACCTCCACCACAAGAATGGGTGATAGAGGCATCATGTCCCTTTTTGAGATATTGCCCACTTTTTGACATTTCAAGCAACTTTTGCAAAACTCGTGTGAATCTTTGAACAAGGATGGCCAATAAAACCCACATTGAAGAACCTTTGTAGCCGTGCATTTTCCTCCAAAATGACCTCCACATATTCCGGAATGGCACATGGATATGATTTCTTACTGTTCTATTTCCAGAACACATCTCCTTATGATCTGATCGGGGAAATATTTGAAGAGGTGAGGGTCATCCCAAGCATAATTCTTGACCATGGTAAACAACCTTTTGCTTTCCTCCCTTGTCCATGTCCTAGGTATCCTCCTACTAGCCAAGAAATTGGCTATGTGTTGATACCATGGCCTTTGAGTGGATGAAAGAAGGAAGAGTTGTTCATGTGGCATCGTTTCCTTGATTCAACTTGTATCATCAAAGGGGTAATCAATTCGGGAGAGATGGTCGTAAGCATCAATTTCCACTCCTTTCTTGTCTACAATCTCCACATCAAACTCTTGAAGCAATAGAATCCATCTGATCAACCTTGGCTTTGAGTCTTTCTTTGACATGAGGTACTTTAGTGCAGCGTGGTCCGTGTATATCACTAATTTGTTTTGCAAAAGATATGATCAGAATTTTTCAAGAGCAAAGATGATGACAAGCAACTCTTTCTCGGTCGTCGTGTAATTTCCTTGTGCTTCATTTAAAGTCTTGCTTGTGTAGTAGATAGCATGAGGAATCTGGCCAACTCTTTGGCCCAACACAGCCCCCACTGCCATGTCAGATGCATTAGTCATAATCTCGAATGGCAAAGAGAAATCCGGGGGCTGCATAATCAGAGCACAAACAAGTCTTTCCTTTAAGTGATTGAAAACTTCAATACACTTGTCATCAAAATGAAATTCAACATCCTTTTCAAGTAAGTGACATAGAGGTCTTGAGATTTTACTGAAATCATTGATAAAGCGGTGATAGAAACCTGCATGTCCCAAGAAAGACCAGACATATCTTATGGTGGTAGGAATGGTGAGAGTAGAAATGAGGCCCACTTTGGCCTTATCAACTACAATCCCATCCTTTGAAACTCGGTGACCCACGACTATGCCTTCAGGTACCATGAAGTGACTCTTTTCCCAAGATAGAACTAGGTGAACCTTCACACATCTCTCAAGAACAGCAACCAAATGTAGCAAGCACTCATCAAATGTCTTACCAAAAACTGAGAAATCATCCATGAACACTTCCAAAGATGAATCAAGCATATCTGCAAAGATCTAGGTCACACACCTTTGAAAAGTAGAAGGGGCATTACACAACCCAAATGGCATTCTCTGGTAGGCAAAGGTGCCACTCGGGCAAGTGAATGTTGTCTTCTCTTGATTTGCAAGATGCACGACAATTTGGAAATATCTAGAATATCCATCAAGGATACAATAGAAGCTTTGTCCCGCTAGCCTCTCTAGAATCTGGTCAAGAAATGGGAGAGGATGGTGGTCCTTCTTGGTGTTTTTATTGAGCTTCCGATATTCAACACACATTCTCCATTTGGATTGTTCTCTTAATGGAATTAGCTCACCATCTGCATTCTCTGCAATAGAGATCCCACCCTTCTTGGGTACAGCTTGGATGGGACTCACCCATGTACTGTAAAAAATGAGGTAGATTATCCCAGCATCAAGCAATTTCACAACTTCTTGGGTCACAACCTCTTTCAACTTTGGATCCAACCGCCTTTGTGTTTGGCGGGTCGACCTTGCATCATCCTCTAGATATATCATGTGTACATAGATGGAGGGATCAATACCCCTCAAGTCAGCTATAGACCTTCCAATGGCTTGGATGTTCTTCTTCAAGACTTTCATCAATGACTCCTCTTGTTCTGGTGAAAGAATGGAAGAAATGATCATCGGGAGGGTGTCATCTGCCCCTAGAAAAGCATACTTCAATCCTTCTGGAAGTGATTTTATCTCAAGAGTGGGAGGTTTTTCAAGAGAGTTCTTTAATGGTTCATAGATAGATGGGAGGTCTTCACTTACAGCCACCAAGGCTATCTCATTCTCTTCATCATCTTCCTCATCATCATTGGGGAACTCAACTATTGGCTCTAGACCTCTAACTTGAGTGGCAGTTTGAATCCATGAAGGTAGGCATTCCTCCACAATTTCATCTAGGCACTCAATGAGATAGCAATCTTCTTCAGTGGCCCCTATCACCTCGGCCGTGGCTGACAATTTAAAGATGTTCAACCGAATCTTCATGTGCATGAATGTCACATACATCATACCGGTCCTCACATGAATAACCACATCTGTCGTGGCTAGGAAAGGTATCCCCAAGATGATAGGAACCCTCCTTGCATTCTTTTCGATGTATAAGACAATGAAATTAGTAGGGAAGAAGGCAAATGTCTCATCATCAAGTCTCACAAGCACATCATCCACACGCCCTCTAGGCGTCTTTACCGATCTATCAGCCAACTGTAAAGTACAATGAGCTGGACTCAACTACCCCATTTGTAGCCCTGCAAACATATCATACAACATTAGATTGACACTAGAGCCCAAGTCTAGGAGTGCTTAGTCTATGCGGTGTGCCCCAATGTAGCATGAGATGATAGGAGCACTGGGATCTTTTCTTTTCCTTGGCATGGTGTGTTATAAGATTGAGCTCACTTTCTCGGTGAGCTTCACTTTCTTTGGGGTTCTCCCCGTGGTCTTTCTCTTGAAGGTGCATAGATCTTTCAAGAACTTAGCATAAGAAGGGATTTGCTTGACTGCATCAAGCAAAGGAATGCTGATTTTCACATGTTTGAAGGTTTCAAGGATGTCTTTAGTGTGTTTCTTTCTTCTCCTCTCAGTAGATGGCTCCTTAAGAGCCTCAGGAAATAGTGGAAGTTGGGACTCCATATGGTGCGGATTAGCAGTATCATCAACAGGTATCATAGGAATCATAGTATCAACCCTGGCTCTCATCACGAAATCCTCAGGATGCATCTCAGTATCAACCTTCCCAGTCTCATGATCACCTCAGTCAACAACAATGGTATGAGGGGGTGCTCTAACGTCCGGCCACTCCTTAGAATAGTCACGGGCTTCACATGCTCATGTGTAGTGGAAGAAGAGGCTTGTGGTGGTAGTTGTGGTTGTTGGGGTGGTGGTGACCTTTGGTGAGGTAAATTTGGGATTTGGAGGATGAATTGTGGTTGTGGTTGTTGTTGTTGTGGATGGGGTTGGTATTGTGGGGGTGGCTCCTGGTATGAATGAGGTGGAGGTAGAGCATATTGGTAGTTAAGAGGTGTCTGGGGAGGTGGTGGAGCATAGGGGTTCGACGATGCTTGGTATGACGGCAGAGCATATGAACTTGGAGTGTTCCCTAGGAAAGTACCATCATTATTTGGGTTAGGCATTGGTTGAGATGGAATTATTCCTTCTTCCCTCCTCATAAGAGAGAGAGAAATCTGATCCAGTCTTTGCTCGAGGCAATTGATGGACTACCCATGTGATTTCACATCCTTCTTCACATCATCTAAACTTTTTAACCTTCCAAGCAACTCCTCTTCAAACTTGGAGTTGTAATGTGGCCTCGACTGCCCTTGTCCTTGTCCATACTCATTCTATTGTTTCCAAGAAAAATTCAGATGGTTCCTCCACTCGGGAGTGTAGGTGTTGGACATGGGGCCTTGATTGTTGCGGCTGCAAAAGGAGTGCAAAGCATTCACTTCCTCATCCACAGAGTTGACTACCATTTTGGGTTGGCTAGGAGAGTCACCATCTTGATTCTTCATCATTATCATCATGTCCACCATCATTTTCATCATATCAGGGTCAGTAGTATTGTAGGTTGGAGTCACAGAGGAAGGTGGAGGGATATAGCTTCGACCGCAATGCTCCCCTTTTATAGAAACACGATGGTGTGAGTTTTCAGTGAGGTGTTTGAACAAGGGCCACAATTCTTCAGACGGCTTCTCCATGAAAGTACCTCTTCAAGCCCGGAGTAGAAGGATTGAACGAGTTGCCACAAATACACTTCATGGTGAGGGCAGTCGTGGAGCACATTTTGGAACCTCTCCCACACCTCGTGGAAGGGTTCATTCTCCTTCTGAGCAAAAGAAGTGATGCACCTCCTCATGTAGGACAACTTTGCAATAGGAAGGAACTTCTTGAGGAATTCATTTTTAACTTCATTCCATGTAACCAGATATGACTTTGACACATACCACTCCTTAGCTTTCTCTTTTAGGGAGAAAGGAAAGAGGGTTCTGCGGATGGAGTCGTCAGTGGCGGCAGGAGTGCGGAAAGTGGAGCATGTCTCCAGGAAAGCATCAATGTGGTGATATGTATTCTCATTCTCCATCCCATAATAAGTAGAGAGGAATCCTAGGAGTGCAGGCGGAATGGAGAACTGTTGACCTGACATCTGATCAACTAAGGTGGTGATGGGGGAGTTGTAGTTCCTCGGGGTGAAGTATTCATGTAGCGGGCGGTGCTGCAGTGGTTGAGCATCTGGGGGTGGGTTGTTTTCAGCCATCTTAGCCTCTCGGTGCTGGTTGCGGAAAACTTGGTGCCTCCTTCTACCAATCTTGGGGTCATACAACACCAAGTCAGTACAAGTAGAACGTGTTTGGCGCATGCGCAACTGTCACCTACACAATACACAAACAATCAACAAGAAACCAAGTTAACAAACCAAGATGCAAAAGTACACAAAGAATAAATAACAACAATGGTGAGGGAAAAAGGAAAGGCTAAGCTACACTATCTAGCTAGGTCGAGCGCCTCGATCTCCGGAAACAACGCCAAAAATCTTGGTGCGTCCGAGCTAGAGGCGTACACACTATCCTACTAAGGGTGGCTAGATGCACCCCACGGGACTCAAACACACGTGTGGGAACTTTCAAAATTTATATTGGCTCTAACCAAGTCGATAACAAAACTAAACAGGTCACCCACAAACGCACATGGTACTATTGTAGTATAGGTGATTGGCAAGAAAAGGGGTCAGTCCTTAGGGATAGAGGGGGCGCTAGAGCTAGGGTAGTGTTTGCTATGTTCTTAGTGCGGAGATTAGGGTTTAAGGGTTTTAAAAGGGGGTTGGTTGTGATTACACTAAGAAAATAAGCAAGAAAAGTGAAATTAAACCTAAGTTATCCTGAACAAGAAAATCTAGAAAACTAGGTTAACAAACTAACTAAGCAAGAGCAAGAGGAGCTACACTACTCTAGCAAGGCAAGAAGCAATGTAGAAGCTAAATTAACCACTAGAAAGAGCAAGAACCTAATTTAACACTAAAGAGCAGAACTAAGCAATTAACTAGGTTTAGAAAAAGCAACTAAACTAGACTAGCATGAACAAGCAAGCAAAGAAAGTTGGGTTTTAACAAGATGATTAAGGTAGGTGGGCTATTTGGGGATGTAACTTTGATATTAGTTGGGGAAGGTTATTAGACAAGCATGGTTCTCATTTTACATCTATATTAGCAAACCAAACAATAAGACTAATGCTATTAGAATATACCCTATACTACTAGTAGAAGACTAGGGTTAGGTGTAATTCTAATAGGATTAGCCAAATCTAGGTTTCTAGGATAAGTGGTATTGAGAAATTGAGGGATGAGGGTAGAGATGGGAGTAGAGATGAGGATATTTGACCTCATGCCACTAGCCATTCTATCCTTTAGAAGACCCTAGGCAATCACATCAATCCCACTTATATTAGTAACTTAGGTCTCATACCAAGTAGCAGGAGAGGGGTAGGGCATGTAGGAATAAAGGAGACTAGCTAGGGATCCCCTATTGGGACCTAGGAATCATACCTAAGATTGCCACATGTGTCCCAATTCCCCTAGAAATATGGTATCATCAAACACCACCAAACAAGCAATTAATAGCAAAAAGTATAAATCACAAGCATGGCAATGGGATAAGAGACACAAGCATGAACAATCATCATAGATAAAAATGAGTTCACTACAAGCCAAAATTCGCCCAACCTGGTATCAAAGTCACATTGTATCCCCAAACAACCCACCACTAGGGGCTTATCTACACATAGTCAAAGAAATAGTAAAAGAGATGAGAAGAAGGGGAAGAAATGCCATGGAGCTAGGGGAAGTAGCCTTCTTCTTCACCTCCTTATTGTTGGGGACGTCCTCTCTCCTCTAAGGATGCAAGTGAGCATGAAGATATGGGGGTTATGGATGAACACCTAGAAAACTAGGTCTCCAAGGTGAAATGGAGGTGGAAATGGTGTATGGAGAGCACAAATGAAAAGGAAATGCACTAAATGCTCAAGGAGGAGTGATGGAGGCTAGGAGCAGCTGTAGGGTGGCTCACCTAGTGTTGTGGCCACCACCCATGTATATATAGTTGGTGGTGCAAGCACTAGGGTAAGTGGGGGTATTGTGGGAAAATAAATGCAAAAAGTGGTAGGTTTAAGGTGGAAACACAGCCGTATTGAAGGGTCACGGCCGTAGTAGGGGTAGATGAGGACGGTCCTGGAGAATGGACATGGGCGTGTTGTGGAAGGGTGGTGAGAGTGCTAAGTCAAAGGTGGCCACGACCGTGTGGAATGCCACTGTCATGTTGGATGAGAAGAACCACGACCGTGTTGGGTAACACGACCGTTTTGGAGGAGGAGGACTTGGTCGTGGGGCAGCAGCATGGGCGAGTTGATCTTCAGAGGCCACGGTCGTGGCATCTTGGGGGCCAACTCCCTATTGATTCTTCTCAATAAATGGTACGTCCATGGGCATATCCCTCGGTTGTGGTATCTTCATTGGGCCACGGCCGTGCCGATGTCTATGACCATGGCCATTTGGGTGCAAAGTCTCTGTTGACTCTGTTGGTTTTTCATAATAAACATTACGACCATGGGGGTATTCCCACGACCGTGTTGGGTTCTGTAGTAGGAAAATCAACTTCCAACTTCATCATTCAAGGATTTCTTTACTTGATGTTGATCCTTGGCCATTGAAGGTAGTTTGATGGAGCTTTGAGGCCTTCTTTGGACCCCTCCTTCTCTCTCATTCACCCTAATCATGGTCCAAGTACCTGAAAATGATGAAAAGAACATCCATAAGCGCATTTGGCAACGATAAACATATTAGGGGAAATGGCTTGTAATCTAACATGTTTAGATATGATTTAAGTACAAAATGGCACTGGATGGAGCCCTAAAATAGGGCTACATCAAATACCTATAGCACTGTCATCTAAAGTGCATATATGAGAAATGCATATCTAGAATCCATATGATGGTTATCGAGATTCTTTTGGTTATTGAACCTATAGAGAGATGCAAGTCTTTTTTGTTAGGCAATATGATAAAGGTATCTTCACTAGATGTGTTGGGAGAATGATTATTCTATTAGGGCTAGTACATACTGATGTGCACAAGACCTTTTAGAATAAATGCTAAATGTAGTTGCAAGGAGTTCATTATATATATTTACTGATGTTATCAATAGATATGATAATTTGCATTTAATGAAATACAATTTTGGATCTCTTGAAATGTTCAAGGAGATTGTAAATGAAGTACATAGTTAACTTGGTAAAAGTATTAAGATACCTCAATATGATTGATGTTGAAATATTTTAGGTAAGAGTTTGAGGACTTTCTATAGAGACCATGATAGTGTATCAAAATGAACCCATATGAATTTTTTTAGAAACAAAGTGTCACACCTTGTTAAAACATGGTGAGATTAATCAATAAAATCTAGCTGATCTTACGATTTCTTTTGGGCACATGCTTTACACTAAAAACAATGTATCATCTAAAATGGTTCCAAAGACACCATATGAGATATGTCATGGGAAGTGTTTCTTTTATATTAATTAGGATTGAAAGATTGTATAAGAAAATAGTTTCTTAAAAGGCTTTATCCACAAATCACATGAATGTTATCTTGTTGAATACCACTTATATTCCAACCCAACAACACAATGCTTGTTGCTGGGTGGCTGAATTCCTAAATGGAAATTAATTCCAAAGGAATTTATGGGAGTAAAAGTAGAACTTGAAATGTTAGAGACAAAGAAGAAAAAATAGAACCTAAAGAGGTACAATAGGAACAAGGAGAATCACTAGTTGTTGTGGAATCTCAAGTTCCTTATGTAAACACATAACTCATAAATTCTAGTAGAACACACCTTGAGGTTGAAAGATTATGATATCTTATAACTCAAAAGGTGGCGAGTTGATCATCAAGATGAATCAACAACCTACCTAGAAACTATTGAGGGACTAGAGTTTGGGAAATGTCTTCAGCCCATGGGATCAAAGATGGACACCATGTACATCAAGATGGTATGACCTTGCTGGATCCACCTGCAGGGGTAAAATCCATAGGGTGCATTTGGGTTTTTGTAAGAAGACCAACATAGAAAGGTAAATTGGTTGCAAAAAGTTTCAAACTAGTTCAAAGTGTTGAACATGATGAAGTCTTTTCACTAGTTACCATGATTAAATTCGTCTAGAACATCCTTGTTGGTTCAACTTAGTATGACTGTGAGATTTTCCATATGGATGTTAAAACCCCATTCCTTAATTGGAATAATTAAGAGGATGTGTACGTGACACAACCTAATGGTTTTATAAATCCATTAATGCAGATAAAGTCTATAAGCTACAAAAGTCAATCTATGGATTGAAGCAAGCGTCTTAGAGCTTGAATCTTCTATTTGACAAGATAGTCAAGGGGTTTTGACTTGAGTTAGAATAAAGATGGAATCTATGAATACAAAAGACTTAGTGGGAGCATATTAATATTCCACATAATGATAGGGAATGACGTCCTTATCCTAAAAATGTTAAAACATGGTAAGGAAAGTACCTTCTATATGAATGGTTTAGGCAAAGCATCCTATAAGATTGGGACCAAGGTCTATATAGATCAATCTGGAAAGCTTATTGACCTAAGTAAGAGTACATACATTAGTAAGATGTTGAAAGGTTCAACATGCAAGACTCAATGGGAGAAAATTTATCCATGATCGATGGAGTTAGTCTCTCAAGATCTTAGTGTCCCTTTTTTTTTGAAAAATAGGAACACATGGATAGATGTCGTATTCATTCACAATTGGATCTATCTTGAATGAAATGTTATGTACTTATCCTTTTTCTCATATGTCATGGACATGGTGAGAAGATATCAAGTAATCTCATATGTATTGGACATGACGAGAGGATATCTAGTCATCTCATATGTATTTGACATGATGAGAAGACATATATACCAATCTATAAATCTCATATATATTAGACATGACGAGAAGGTATATGTTAGATACCAGTGAGAGTCACCGAACTACCATAAAGAACATCCTTAGATGCTTGTAAAACACTTAAAAGATTGATTCCTTGGTTATGGTAATAAGGAAGAGTTGGATGTAAAGGGTTACACCCATGCAGCTTCCAAACTGACAAAATAATCACAATCTAAATTTATGTTTTACGAAAAATGAGAACTGTAAGCTAGAAAGGGTTCTGAGCTAATGAAAATTGTTCAAATATACATACAAAATCGAGTTTATCTATGTTATAAGAACAACAGAGGATATTGTATGGATCAATAAGTTCATATGGGTGAACTTATGTGAGGTTCCAACCATTGATGACATAGTAGAAATGTCAATGAAAACAATGGATCAACTAGTTAAGCTGGGATTCTCAGATAGCATACTATGACACTTCCATCTCATACGAGTAGTTGTATAATGAAGAGATCTAAGCAAACATTGCTAAACATGCTATAAAAGCACTTTCACAGTAGAAGCATGATGGTCATGTTAGGTCACTCGGGATGAGATCCAAGAGTGATTGGCTCTAAGTGTAAGTGGGAGTCTTTTGGTATGTATGCCTAGAGAGCCAATCATATGATGATTGTAATGGCATAACATGTAAATAATTTAATTATTAATAAAGGTAATATTCCAATTTATTTTGTATATTCAGTTATGAGATAATGAATCACATAATAAATGTCTAGAGAATTATATTACTCAATGACATCTGTCTTTAGGTTGAGGACCTGAAGAATGAGATCATATGGATGTTAAGAGTATATACATTCTCATTATGTCCCTAATCAATTATTTTTGTGGAAGGTTGATAGGCAACAATAACACATAAGATCAGAGTGTGAGTTGGTTGATGATAGAGTCCCATTAGTCATGATATGACAATATCAAACCAAGCACACACATACATCATAGAGAATAGTGTATTAGACAGACCCACCGTGAGACTGCCACATGGAAGCCATCATCATGGAAGTCATAGTCAACTTTTACAATGATGGTGGTGGTTGTGGTTCTTAGACCTAAAATCACTACACTCATCACATGTTGTTGGGTACACTTTGACATCATCAAATGCAATCCTGAAACATTTGTTGTTATAATGGTGATGATTGAATGACTTTGACACATGGGGATTGACTGTGAGTGATACAAATGGGATTTGTCCCTCCTATAAGAGTATGATATCCATGGCCTCTTGATTATCAAGACTGAGAAAAGTATATCCATACACATGTGAGTCAACATATGATATTAAGCTTACATATATCTGATGTAGTCTCCTTTAGTTCAATGTAGATATCAGTGACAAAGGAACTATACAAACACTATAACACCATAAACAGATTGTAAGTTGAAGTTGTTCTCCAACTTTCTATGTACTTGGGTAGCAATGATGTGTGACTAGGCACCACTCTTTGCTTGTGATGTCATAAGTTGTTATGTACATTCACTGTCAACGTAATATGGGACCCATAGGGTCATGCATATAGGAACTCATGTAGAAGAGGAGTTTGATCTTGAATGATTATTGAATTGATTATTAAGTGTTTAGGTACTCAATTCACTCAACAAATTAGCTGGCTAGACTTCCATACGTTCATTTCAAGTGTCGAGGCTACCGTTTGGAGTGACAGGTTGATTAGAACTGAATTGGCTAAATTCTGCCTAAATTGGGAAGTGAGACGACCATTATACATAATCGAGATGATAGTCTCATGGTCGAGATGACTATTTTATGAAATCGAGATGACTGTCTCATGGTCATGAGATGACCTTCGCATGAGAGAGAGATGCCTAGTTCATGGAGAAATTCAAGTACATCAAGGAGTAGTGTTGATGTCATGGTGAGCATCAATTGGATTCGAATTGGCAATTCATGTGTGATTGGGAAACACAACCAAACAAATGTTTCACTTAGTCAAATGACCATCTCATGTGTAAGACGATCATCTCTATATGAGACGATCATTTTGATGCACACAAGCTATGAAACCTCCAAAATTGCTGCAAAAATTTGAGATCTTCTGATCCCTTCCACTCCCGCACAAACTGGGGGTACTGGGGGCTTCCCAGAACACAACATAGACAATTGAGAATCAGCTGCTCTGACAATTATTGTCCCCTCTGGTTGTGGTAACCAGGAGATCCTGAGCAAGTCCTACTGACTAGGGAGGGATAGCGAGGGAGAGAACAACTGAGAATCATTATTGTGGGAGAGCAGGTTGGTGACTTGTATACCAATGAGAGGGATAACTCCTTCCTTTCCATTCTAGCGGGATGACAAGAATTCTAGTTGGTTTGCATGGATTACTCTAGAGGTAGGAGTCCTTTGGTTGCTGCTAGGAGGGAAACATCAACTTGCAGTCTGTGCCAAAATTAGAAGCGTTGTTGCAACTATTTTTTGAGTCTGTTTTCCGCTGAGGAGTAGTAAGAGGAGTCCCAGTGCAACTAGGAGCTACATAGACACTATCTTAGAGAAAGTGCACATCTACATCAATGATTATTATCATTGAACTTGCTCCAGGACCAGGTATATCTTCATAAAACCATCCTTCCTATTGCATAGTTATCGACGCACTGTGCTTTAATGGGAAATATGTCAGTAAAATTTTTTTTTACTACCTATCTGATGTCGTATTTTCTTATAGTACTCCACCCACCTTTGTTGTCATAGTTTTAGATCTTTTTGAGTCAACAGGTACCTCAAGATTTTATGGTCAGAGAACACTTCAAACTTCACCCCATAGAGATAGTGTCACAAATTTTTAGAGCATGAACAATGGGAACTAGCTCTAAATTATGTGTAGTCCAATTTTATTCATTTGATTTCAATTGGCGGGAAGCATAGGTGATCACTATACCTTCTTCTATCAAGACACACCCTAGGCCTTACTTGGAAGGATCAGTGTAAATGACATAGGGTATGTCTTAAATAGCCAAGGCAAGAACAAGTGCATATGTCATGCACTCCTTCAGCCTCTGGAAACTATCCTCACATTTAGGTTTCCATGAGAACTTGACCTCCTTCCCTGTCAACTTGGTCTAAGGCAAGGAAAAATCTGAGAATATCTTGATGAATCTCTAATAGTAACCAGCTAACCCGAGGAAACTACAAATCTCTAAGGGATTCTTCAGATTCTCTACTTGGTCACATCTTCTACCTTTGTAGGATCAATAACTATATGTCTGGCAGAAATCACATGACCAGAAACATCACCTCCTTTATCCAGAACTCACATTTTGAGAATTTAGCGTAAAGTTGATTTTCTCTAAGTGTATTGAGCACAATATGCAAGTGTTCATGATGTTGTTCTTCCATCTCAGAGTAAACCAAAACGTCATCAATGAACACCACCCCAAACTGATCGAGGTAAGGGTGGAATACTCAGTTCATTAGGTCCATTAAAGCATCAGGATCATTAGCCAAACCGAAAGGCATGACCAATAACTCATAATACTCATAACGAGTTCTAGACACTATCTATGGCACATCTTCATCATTCACACACATCTAGTAGTATCCACTTCACATGTCCATCTTTGAAAACACAGTGACTAACTTCAATTGATCAAACATGTCATCGATGTGAGGCAAGGGATAATGATTCTTCACCATCACTTAGTTGAGCATGCAGTAGTCCATGCACATCTACAACGAACCATCCTTCTTCTTCACTAACAAGATAGGGGCTCCCCAATGTGAGATGTTGGGATAGATAAAACTGATGTCGGGATAGATAAAACTGATGTCAAGAAGCTGCTTCTTAAGATTGTCAAGTTCAGCAGGGTTCAAGCGGTAAGGCGTCTTTGAGATTGGAAAAGTCCTGGGTATAAGCTCAATGGAAAATTCCACCTTGTGAGTTGGTGGAAGTCTAAGAAACTCCTTAGGTAACACATCAGGAAAGTCTTTCACCACATCTATATCATCTAGAGTAGGAGGTGTGGCATCAAGAATGATAGATGCTAAGTATGCTCTACACCCTTGTGAGACAAGTTTTTTAACTTTGATGGTAGAGATGATGAATTATCGATACTCTCGCTTCCTACTATTTATGCATAGCCTTTCTCGATCAGGATGAATCAAGCTAACTTTCTTTTCCTGATAGAATAAGGCTACATTATGCTTCTTCAACCAAATTATGCCTAAGATAACATCAAAGATAGACATGTCAAGCAGGATAAAGTATGAAGGAAACATCTTTCTCAATATACAAAGTTTCAAGGTAGGGAGTTTGAGATAACAAGAGAACATCCTACCGCTAGGTGTTTTTACATATAACACATAGTCCATGTATTCTGATTCTAACTCTAACATGGAAGCAAGCTAAAAAGACATGAAGGTGTTCAAAGAGCCAGAATTGAAAAGTGCCTTGATAGGATGCATATTAATATGCATGGTACCTTCAATGACTTCATTGTCCTCTCCATCTTTTTTAGTATTCAGAGCAAACACCCTTCCATTCCGCCTCTCCACAGTCGCCACTAGTTCTGATTATTATTTTGTGGAGGCAGATTCTATCATGGTTGTTATGTATATTGTGTTGGCTACTAGGTTGGAGCCTATATTTGCTGAAATCGGGGATAGAAAGGTCAAATATGTCCAACATGGACACACTAATGGCAGGTAGGTGCGGGTCAATCATCTCTTTGAGTAGGGGCATTTTTGGTAGGGCACCTCCCAAGAGGATGGTAGTGGGAGCACCAGTTTCACCTCTCATGACCACAGTTGTCGTGATGATTCTTCCTCTTGTTGTTATTGTTGTGCCCCAAAGGTTGGAATCTAGGGTAATATTCAATCACCAAGGCCTTATCCACCATTTGTTGGAAGGTGAGTGGAAGTTGTGGAACAAGGTTTCAGCCAACCTAATAGCTCAGACCCTCTAGGAATAGGGTCGATCTTCTCTTGACACCAAGGTCCGTGGCATAGTGTTCCAACAGTAGGAACCATTGAACGTAGTCGGTAACACTCATGCCCCCCTACTTAAGGTTGTATAAATTGGCCTCCTTCTTCCTCAAGAAAACCTGGTAGATGTACTTCTCCCTAAGGAGCTTGAGAAACTGGTCCCAAGTAATGGTGGTTGTGTCTCTGGTCCGGGCTATGCCGTTCCATCACACTCATGTTGGTCCATCCAACACGTAGGTTGCAAAGCGAACATTTTGGTGAGGAGGACATGACATACCCTCAAAAGTCCGGTCCAGGGCCAAAACCCAATCATCATCCTTGTCAACCATGTCCGGTTCACACTCTCCTTTGAAGTAAGGCAGTTGCATCTTGATGAAGTCTGTCAGGATAAACTCCTTTGGTTTGTTAGAATTGGCAGCATCAGCGGTGAGTTGCCCCACCACGGTAGAAGAGAGTAGCTGGCACAACATGACCAACTCTTATTTCGGGGTAAGGCCATGGGTGTTAGGGTTCACCACACTATGTCCTTGTGGTGTCATCAGGGTGCCCAAATTGTTGGAGTCATTTTGGGCAGAACCCTTGGACTTGTTATTGTTTTTCATTTTGTCAAATAAGTTGACTCTCTTGAAAGGCAACGTTATTATATTAGGCTTCCAAGAGTATAGCAACATAGATGAGAAAAGAATGTCTAAGGCTACTATCGCCTAAAATCATGCTATTTCAAACGATTTGTATCGACTCAGGAAAGACAGGTATCATATGGATTCGGAAGTCCTCTTAAACCAAGCTTGTGGTGTAGAGGAAAATCTTACCAGCCCCTAAACCTTGATCCTTTCTGGACACCTTTGCTTTCAACTTCATGCCCTAGTAGCTGCCCAAAGGCTCTGATACGATGTTTTAAAGAGGTGAGATAACCTCCTTACTAAATTTGAAAGAAATACAAAATATCCATCCTTTCACAAAGATAATAGATATTGTGGGATGTATGTATAATATTCCAAGTAAATAAGCATGCACCAGATGCATATAAAATGTCAATAGCAGCAGAAAGGTAAAGTTATTACATGGATTTCATCATTGTTCACTACATAAGTTTTTCATAAGAAAAAGATGAGAAAACAAAGGATATATCTTTAGCAACCTAGGCATCCTTCAAGAAAGTCTTGAATCTACTCGTGGTCCTATTTTTCTTGATCTTGTTCAACACCTTGTCCAAAGTATGGATGGTTGGGAAATCACCCAGCAAGAGGGAAAGAAAATAAGGTATGTGTCAATAATGTGATCAAGAACAATAGAAAGCAAATAACACAAAAGTAAGGGCTATAAGTTCATCAATAGATGAAGAGATCAAGATTATGAGGCATAATCAAAACATATGCTTGCCATAACATTGAAATAGTAAAGGAATTGCATACATGGTTAATATTGACTACATTAACTTAGTAGAGTTGAGGCATCTAACAGACCCCAACCTATAGGTGAGGGGAGAAATAACACATTCCCACTCACCTACACAAATTATATTTTGGGGAGAATAACACATTCCCCACGGAAAAATAAAACATGCCCTATCTATGTGTGGTTGTACATAAGTACCACTGCATTACCTAAATAGTCTAATAAAATCAACATGCTAAGAGAAACTATGGAAAGTAGAAGCATCATATATTTGAAACATGACACTAGGGTACAAGACCCAATAAATAGAATATTAATACTAATTTTTGAGGCAATTCAGCAAAAGAGTCATGAATAGAGAAAATAGGGTTCATATAATGCCTCATTAGGGAATATAGGGTTTGGTTTGTAAATATCCAACTTAGGGTAAAAGAATGCACATACCTGTTTAATATGTTCAATTACTAAGTTCCATCACTTTTATATGTTCTAGGTTAAACTTTGGCCTATTTCAATTTATTAACATTTATTAGTGTACATATTGCATATTATTGCATAAAAATCCTAAGATTTGACATTTTTCACAAAACTCAGATTTAGACTCTGAAAGTGTCACCATTGGACTAATTAGGTTCTCCTATTCAAGAAAACATATCATTATGTCAATTTTGGAGCTATGGTGATTAAGTTGTAATTTTTATAGATTTTATGTATTACATATTTCAAAAATAACCTTTCAAAAAACCATGAAATCAGACATCAGAAGCACTTTTATTAGATAGATATTAATTTTATTATTCCAAAACATATTTTTATTAATTTTGGATAAGTGGTTTAAAAGATATGAATTTTCCAATTCTGGCCAACCAGAAAATGACATGTCAGCAATTTAGTTGCAAGCAAGGAAGAGAGAGAGAGGGAGAGGGGCAGGCCCGTGACTTGCCCCCCTCCCAAATAACCTCTCCTAGGCCATCCTTAACCCTAGTAGGGATGCACCAATCATTTGAGGATCATCCAGAGCTAGTAACAAAGTATAGAGCAACAAAGAAATGAAATCCTAAACAAGAACATCATCTAAAGGTTGAGATCATCATTTAAGCATAAGAATATGAACTAACAAGATTATAATAAGAAATAAACGTGGACCAAGTTATATAAGTTTCCTCTAGGAAGAAGATCAGATCCCAATCAGCTAGAAACTCAAGAAAGATGGGTTGGTAGCTCCAAGCACAAGCTCCAAACTAGAGCAAGAATCACCTTTTCTCAAGGATACAAACCTTAAGCAAGAGGAGTAGGGAAAGAAGAGTTTTTAAGCATTATATGGAGTTCCTCCATGGAAGGCTAGTGTTTTGACCTTGAGTAAGGTGGAAGGAACAAGAACAATAGGGAAAATAGAGGAGAAGGAGAAGAAACCTACTTGCCTTGGTCAGAAACTCTAAAAGGTGACTTTAGAAACCATAGATGAGCTTACATGAAAGATGGCATCTTTACCTTGGGACAGATTCTTCATGGAAAAAAATGGAAGACAAAGTTCTAATTAGGAGGGAGGTGATATGGATCAAATATTTTTGTTGGGAGGTAAGGAAGGAGTATATAAAGCTTTACGGTTAATTAAGACGCAAGGCATGAGGTGTCCAAGCTACGTTCCATGTATCCATGTATAAGGGTGCCCATGGCCATGCAAGCCTTTATGGATTAAGGAGAAGTAAATCATGAGGTGTCAAGTTACTTTCCATGTGTCCATGGCTAAGGGTTCCCATGGACATGCAAGCCTTTATGGATAAGGAAGGAGTCAAGCATGAGGTGTCTATGGAGCTTTCCATGTGCCCATAGCCTAGACTTTCTACGGTGATGCAAATAGATGTTCCAAATTTTCTAGAGACATCTTAAACATAAATATTAGGTTCTCTAGGCCCACCACCGACCTCTAAACAAAGAAACCACCCCATTGGTTGATAACTCATAAAGATAAGCTCATCCATAAAGGGAGAAATCCCTAAAATGCCCTTGAAGAGAAACACCTCCAAAAAAAGGTACAACTAGGCATCCCATGGCCCATAAAGCTCGATAAGAAAACATCTAAGGATCATAAGTCATGCGAAAATTTGCAAGGAAAACCTCCCAATTGGGTAAATTGTAAAAAAAGTCCAAAATGTGTATAAAAATGGCATAGCTTGCACAAACAACATCCAAATTGGACCAAACTTGAAACTTAAGCTTATCTCATGATTTCAAAATAGCTCACAAGGATATATAAAGGTTTATAGAACTTAACTATGGTTATTAAGCTTTTTCAACACATTAAGCAAGGTTTGGGGCCTTACACTTCTAACACAAATTTATATACCATTGTTCCACTTAAGTGGTGATTTTGCATTTCAGATCCTTAAATAAGCTTTCAATGAGGTATTTGTGCTTAAACCCTTCCATTGGTATAATTATTGAACAAATTTTCACCAAACCACTCTAAATTCCACTAATCCATCAATAAGGACATACAAAGGACAGAAATGAGAAGAAAACTTAGGGAAAAGGGTTACATGTAGATTACATTAAGAATTTAGTATGTTACGCCATATATCATTGGATAGTTTCAAGGACTCAATAAGACTCATAGATTCATCTAATGTCCCTATTCATAAGCACTGACAAAAACCAAGGCTCTGATACTACAATTTGTTGGACCCCACCTCTGAGATGCCATAGTGTTATCCAAACTACTCACACTAATCCTCAAATTCATACTTAAATCTTGGAATCAAAACATTCGATTATATGATAAAAACAGATGAATTTTTCCGTTTCATGCTAGAAATGACACAAACAACCAAAGTAGTATTCATTTTCATCAAATCATATATAAACAAACCCTAGATATAAGCATTGTAGAAGATAAAACTCTAATACAACATGAAGAAGAAAGTTACACTATTACATTCACATAAGAGACCTAGATCAAGATAAAGTACATCACAACAAGAACACAATCCCTTCCATAACTCCCTATAATAGGGACAACCTATACATATAATCGGCAACAAGAAGATAATTCTTTGCCTTAAATGGTGAAGAAAATATCATTCTGGATGAGAAACTCCTGGGTGAACTGAAGTTGAATCAGTACCTATAAAATTTTGAAGACAAAAGTAGCATTGAACTAATCCTTTATAGGCATACTTAGTGAGTGGAATAGGTTCAAGACAAAAGTAGCATTGAACTAATCCTTTATAAACTAATAAAAAAATAAGTGAATTTTAGATTAATCAAACAATTACAAATATCATGTAGGTAATAGCAGATATAAGCTACATAGAATGAACATGAAATAACAAATAGAATAACATGTAATGGGAGATAGATAATCAAATCTTATTCTTGAGTTGTCAAGATTCATTTTTAGGTTTGACGTGAAATTACTTGATATGTACCTGATCAAGTAAAAGCCAACACTCTAGGTTCTCGTGTCAACAACTCATTGCCAACATGTTCGGATTAAACAAAAATCATAAGATAAACAAAAGCCTTTGGCCTGCCTTAGATTTGCCAAACACTAGCTACGTAAGAGCATAACGCCTCTCTACCTTACAAACCTCATCTTAGGTACCTGAGATAATTTAATGACATCAATGTCAAAGATAGGGTATCATGTATGAGATACTAAGAAAGTCTATCTCTATTGATCCCTTTAACATCATGATCATAGTTTCTGTAGTAGTGTTCCAAATATAATCAATTTCTTTACATAGCAACAGTGAATTAAAGTTAGTATCTCATCTTGAAATCTATAAGGAGTGGGATCCCATGGGGATCCACTCCCTACTAAAAATAAAAAGGCACGTCCACAAAACTTTTCTTGAAAGGGATGAAACTAAATTTATTGAAACATGATTAATTCATAACACAAAGTAGAAGCGGAATTAAAATATATATCTAACCATTACAAAGCTTCTTATCATACTAAACTTTCACCATGCAGGGTGACATAAAGGAAAAAAACTAACTACATATATAGGATTAGCTGAGGATCACCTAGCAACTTCAAACAAAGTCTCCCACGAAGTCAACTACACTTGTTGTGGTCCAGGTCCTTTTAGATTTCGTTGTCCTTGGCCAACCCCTGGGGTTGGAAGCATACCCCACAAAAGGAAAAGAAAAGAGAATATCAACAAAAAAGTTGGTATGAGCATACTAAAAGGAAATTGAGCATTATACATATGGAAAGAAGTACATCAAGTATTGAAGGCTTCCCATGAAAAAGGTAAGAACTACCCAAACGTGGATAAAAGGAAAGAATCACCATAATATGAGAAAAGAAATACTTTCCATAAAATTTATAACAAAATTGGTCCCATAAAAGCACACACAATATTTTTAGGGCACAAAACCCATAACAAACTGCATGTAGGTGAGATAAACATAGAACTAGAATAACATAAATAAAAAAGGTGGCCAAGCCTCATCAACTTGAACTTGATAGAGATTGGCACATAACCAAACTCCTAATATATAAAATGTGGGCCAAACCTCATAAATTTGAAACCCAGGTATGGGTCACATAACCTTCATCCCAAAATTAAATAATTAGGGCACATAACCTAAAATGAATGCAAATTATATTACTCTAGGGCTACTGAGCCACACAACATGCTTAATAGGGAGGCAAGGAAAAGGTATAGTCGGATTTAACAAATTAATCACCACATAAGTGATCATCACTATCATCTACCTCAAGTAGGCATATAATAACAAATAAGTCCAACTTGCACCAAGGCATGAGGAAAAGAGTCAAGAGAATATCTAACATCACCAGAAACAAAATAGTTCACAAGAAGAAAGATATCAAAAGAAAAGAGCAATGTGTATAGGATATTATCCAAAAGAAAGACAATTTAGGTTATTTCTCAATAAAGAAGAATAGGAGATGCAAACATACCTCTCAAGAGTCTTAGTCAAAACAGGATTACTTCTAGATCCAAATCTAGGTTTCCAAAGCACCTAATATTATATATGTGAAATTAGGGTTAGAAGTGCATTGATTATCCAAAACCCTAAAAATTGCCTTTTTCTTATTAATGAATTAGGTTATCAAAACCATGACATGTTTTAGGATATATTTTCCTGAGTTCAAAACATATTTTATTATATTTTTTTGACTTATAAATTATTAGTTATGAATTTTATAAGTTATTAGTTGTTTTGATTAATCCATTAAAATCACCTCTTATTAACATTAGATTCAGGCAATAAAACTAATACAATTAGAAAGATTATATTTTTTTGAATCCAATGACTATTTTTCCATATTTTTCTGATCAGTAAATAATTAGTTATCAATTTTTGAAAACCGGCCAATAGAAAAAAGAGAAAAAGCCACATTATCGTCTATTTGCAAGAAACAAAGAGAGAGAGAGTGGGCCACATGGTCTGAGTTGGCCCAATCAGGGCTCACCAACTTAGCCGGCACCATGCATAACTCAGCAAGATACTTGCTCAAAAAAAATGTGAAACTGTGAAAAGAATGATTTACCCCTAGGGGAAAACAAACAAACAAAACAAAGAGGAGGGCAAAGGAGACAATTTCCATTAGGGATTCATCCCCTTCGACTCGTATGCCATTGCAGTGTACATGACTGTTGCTTGGTGCGAGTAAGATTGGGCAAAGTCACAAACCTCAATGATACGAGAAAATAAGTATAGAGGAAGAGAGAGGGAAGTGTCGCAAACCTGAAGGAAAAAGATATTTGAGCTGAGATGGAGTGAAAAAGGAGATATGCTCATCACAAACCCAAGCCTAAAACTTGATCACTGACGCCAACATAGGCGATGTGCAACAAAATTGAGAGGAGAGGAGAGTCGTTGAGGATCCGAGGGAGGCTGGGGTAGAGCTATATATAGGCGGGGGTTCAATTTTAGGTTCATAAGTGGGAGAGGTTCGCGAAGCTACAGATGGAATTTGGGAAAATCCTCAATTGGTAATCATAAGCCATGAGTAAAGTATGGTTAGGCGTGGAATCTGATAAGAAACGTGTAGGAGCAAGAATTTTGATCAGAAATGAAGTAGAGGGTGAGAAAATGTAGATTTACCAACTATCCTGAAAGTAACTGATTTCTGTCCCTAGCACAGAAAGTAGATGACTTCTAAGATGTACAACCAAGGGGCGGGTGATTTTGAGCTGTATAATTGCATGGTAAAAGGAAAATAAAATAAAAATAGTGTGTGACATATTATTCACTTGCCAAATAAAATTAGGACTAAAGTGTGACATATATTATTTAAGTATTTTCTCTCTCCTCTTATTAGGGTACAAACAAATCTAAAAAATAATAACAATTTACATCCTAATAGATTTTGAGGTGTAAAATCTGAATTCAAAATTAATTTTTCCTTTTGAGAACTTTTAAGGGGTTAAATAATTCAAAATTTATTTTCTCATTCCTCCTACATTAATGGTGATAGGATTACCTAAATTTTATGAAACTTCACCCACAATTCATATTTAATGTGTTACATACGAATTTTCCATCAATTTTACATGTTGTAGTTGTTTGTACATTTATTTATTATTTTGGTGGTTCTACACACTCTCTCTCTCTCCTAAATTTCATCTTTTAATCAAACTTTCTCCAAATTGAGTGAAAATTCACCCAAAGGTATATTTTAATATGTAGATTATGAATCTAAGATTATTTTCCACTTTTGGAGTCATTAACTATTTTATTTAATATTTTTAAGAAAAACACCATTTTCTTTTCTAAATAAAATAGGTATGATTATTATTATCTTAAATTGGTGAAACTTGGCCTCCAAGACAAAGCATATCCTAAGAAAATGAATATGAAGTTATTCTTATCCAGTAAGTTTTCCTTTTAACATATTATCTATTATTTCTATTATTTCTCTCATTAATAATTCAATATCTCATTAACATGTTTTAAGCATTATTTTTTAATTATTTTTCTCTTCCTTGCACCATAAGGCAAAGGAATGATCAAGAACGAATCTACTCTAACATTATCTCACATAAGTTTATTTATTTCTTATTTTGTGGAATTATAACTCTTTATCCTCAATTATGGACACCTTATCTTTTATGCACAAGGTATTAGGTGATATTAATTTATATTCTACATACTAGGGTGATTTATTCATGCATTAATATATTTGAGGTCACAAAAGAATATACTCTTATCCTTGCTTGGCTAAACCTCAAAGACTAAGGTTTTTAACTTCTTAACCCTGGAATAAGATTAAGTCCTAAGTTTCAGTATGTTACAGCATACCACCCCTTAAATAGGTTTTTTCCTTGAAATCTAAACATCTATCTACCACCCCTTAAAAAAAAATTCATCCTAAAAAGCCAAGAAAAACTATAGGCACAAAGGTAACTTCTTTTTTATATATCATGCAAAAGGAAACATAACTTGAAAGTCTAACGATGGGACTAAGGGTTACCTTCAACTTGATCATCATCATAGACTTCTTGACCATCCAAAGCAAAGACTCTCCCGACCCTCCTTCCCACATGTCTTTTACCATTGTTGTTATTAATATCAGGCACTTGAGGTTGTTGTTGTTGAGCCTGAACATGTCCATTATGAAGCTGAGGGAACCTAGGGTGAATGTGTCCAGGTTCATTGCAATGATGGCACACAACCAGAAAGTCAGGCTGATAATTTGCTTTATTCTTATCTTGAGAGCACTTTCCTGGAGGATGGTAACCATTGCACTTAGCACACTTGTCTCTTATCTACTCTTTGCTTGAGGGTTTCCTCTTCTTATCAAACTCCCTACGTTGAAACCCTAGGTATGAGTCCACGGCCAAAGCTTTATCGACCATCAACTGAAAGGTCAAGGGTAGTTGTGGGATAAGAGCATGACCCACATTGTAGTTGAGTCTTTGAAGGAACATGTCAGACCTACGTTCCGCACCCAAACCTACTGCATAACGTTCCAACAGTAGAAACTTTTGTACAAATGTCGAAATGGATAAGGAACCTTGCTTCAAGATGTAGAACTCTGCTTCTTTCTTCTTTAGGGCAGCGGTGTAGATATGCTTTCCATGAAAAAGAACTATGAATAGCTACCAAGTCACGGTAGAGATATCACATGTTCTTCCTATACCGTTCCACCAAACTTGAGCGGGTCAATCTAAAGCATATGAAGCAAACCTAACCTTCTGGTGGGGAGGACAAGCCATACCATCAAAGGTCCTCTGTAAGGCTAACACCCAATCATCAGCTTTTTCGACCATCTCTATTTCACCTTCATCCTTGAAGGAGGGTGGTTGGATCTTCATGAACTTCATTATTGAGAACTCCTTATTCTTTTCAGGCACATACGTGTCTTTCATCTTCACCCCCATGGAAGTAGCAAAAATTTGTCAAAACATAGCCAACTCTTGCTCTGGAGAGATGACTACAACCGAACCAGTAGAAGCTCGGGTCTCCTGACCAAACCTAGGGTTTTGGGGTGTCTCTTAACCATACTAGTTGTCAACAGTCAAGTTATATTCCGCCGTTAGGGTTTTTGCTTACACAAGGCAAGGATACTAGGTATAAGCAACCTATGGAAAAAGGTAAACATCCTAAGGGAGACAAGTTTGAAATAGTTAGATAACTAACAACTACATGCTCTGATACCATGTTGTAACGAGTGGGATCCCATAGGGATCCACTCCCTACTAAAAATAAAAAAACCCATAATAACTTGCATGTAGGTGAGATAAACATAGCATTAGAACAACATAAATAATAAAGGCGGCCAAGCCTCATCAACTTGAATCTGATAAAGATTGGCACATAATCAAACTCCCAATATATAAAATGTGGGCCAAACCTCACAAATTTGAAACCCAGGTATGGGGCACATAACCTCCATCCCAAAATTAAATAATTAGGGAACATAACCCAAAACCAATGCAAATTATATTACTCTAAGGCTACCGAGTCACACAACATGCTTAGGGAGGCAAGTAAAAGGTATAGTTAGATTTTACAAATTAATCACCACATAAGTGATCATCACTATCATCCACCTCAAGTAGGCATATAACAAAAAATAATTCCAATGTGCACTAAGGCATGAGGAAAAGAGTCAAGAGAATATCTAAGATCACCACAAACAAAATAGTTCACAAGAACCAAGATATCAAAAGAAAAGAGCAATGTGTATAGGCTATTGTCCAAAAGAAAGACAATTTAGGTTATTGCTCAATAAAGAAGAATAGGAGATGATAACATACCTCTCAAGAGTCTTAATCTAAACAAGATTAATTTTAGATCCTATCTAGGTTTCCAAAGCACCTAATATCATATATGTGAAATTAGGGTAAGAAGTGCATTGATTATCTAAAACTCTAAAATTGCCATTTTCTTATTAATGAATTAGGTTATCAAAACCATGACATGTTTTAAGTTATATTTTCTTGAGTTCAAAACATATTTTATTATAATTTTATGACTTATAAATTATTAGTTATGAATTTTACAAGTTATTAATTATTTTGATTAATACATTAAAATCACCTCTTATTAACATTAGATTCAGGCAATAAAACCAATACATTTAGAAATCTTATAATTTTTTAAATCCAATGATTATTTTTCCATATTTTTCTGATCAGTAAATAATTAGTTATCAAATTTTGAAAATCGGCCTATAGGAAAAAGAGAAAAGCCACATCATCGTCTATTTGCAAGAAACAAAGAGAGAGAGTGTGTGTGTGCCACATAGTCTGAGTTGGCCCAATTAGGGCTCACCAACTCGGCAAGCCCCATGCACAACTCAGTGAGATACTTACTCGAAAAAACCTAAACTGTGAAAAGACCAATTTACCCCTAGGGGAAAAACAACCGAACGAAGCGAAGCGGAGGGAAAAGGCGACAATTCCCATAGGGGATTCATCCCCTTCGACTCGTCTATGATTGTAGCATACATGACAACTGCTTGGTGAGAGCAAGATTGGGCAAAGTTGCAAACATTAATGATATGAGAAAATAAGAATAGAGGAAGAGAGAGGGAAGTGTCACAGACTTGAAGGCAAAAGATATTTGAGTCGAGACGACATGAAGAAGGATCTATGCTCGTCACAAACCCAAGCCTAAAACTTGATCACTGACGGTAACACAGGTAATGTGCAACAAAATTGAGAGGAGAGGAGAGTCGTTGAGGATCTGAGGGAGGCTGGGGTAGATCTATATATAGGCAGGGGTTTGATTTTGGGTTGATAAGTGGGAAAGGTTCGTGAAGCTATGGACGGAATTTGGGAAAATCCTCAATTGGTAATCATAAGCCATCATTAAGGTATGGTTAGGTGTAGAATCTGATAAGAAACATGTAGGAGTAAGAGTTTTGATCGAAAATGAAGTAGAGGGTGAGAAAATCCAGATTTACTAGTTGTCCCGAAAGCAACTGCTTTCTATTCCTGGCACAGAAAGAAGGCGACTGCTAAGCCGTATGATCAAGGGGTGGGTGATGTTGGGCCGTACGATTGCATGGAAAAAGGAAAATAAAAGAGAAATTGCGCGTGATAGATTATTCACTTGCCAAATCAAATTAGGACTAAAGTGTGACATATATTATTTAAGTATTTTCTCTCTCCTCTTTTGAGGGTACAAATGAATCCAAAAATAATTTACATCCTGAATGATTTTGAGGTGTAAAATCTGAATTCAAAATTATTTTTTCCTTTTGAGAAGTTTTAATGGGTTAAATAATTCAAAATTTATTTTCTCATTCCTCCTACATTAGTGGTGATAGGAATACCTAAATTTTATGAAAATTCACCCACAAGTCATATTTAATGTGTTACATACGAATTTGCCATTAATTTTACATGTTGGAGTTGTTTGTATATTTATTTAATATTTTGAAGGTTCTACACACTTTCTCTCTCCTAAACTTCATCTTTTAATCAAACTTTCTCCAAATTGAGTGAAAATTCACCCAAAGACATATTTTAATATGTAGATTATGAATCTAAGAATATTTTCCACTTTTGGAGTCATTAATTATTTGATTTAATATTTTTGAATGAAAAAACACCCTTTTCTTTTCTAAATAAAATAGGTATGATTATTATTATCTTAAATTGGTGAAACTTGGCCTCCAAGACAAAGTATATCCCAAGAAAATGAATATGAAGTTATTCTTATCCAATAAGTTTTCCTTTTAACATATTATATATTATTTCTATTATTTCTCTCATTAATAATTCAATATCTCATTAACATGTTTTAAGCATTATTTTTTATTTCTTTTTCTCTTCCTTGCACCATAAGGAAAAGGAATGATCAAGAACGAATCTACTCTAACATTATCCCACTTAAGTTTATTTATTTCTTATTGTGTGGAATTATAAGTATTTATTCTCAATTATGGACACCTTGTCTTTTATGCACAAGGTATTAGGTGATATTGATTTATATTCTACATACTAGGATGATTTATTTATGCATTAACATATTTAAGGTCACAAAAGAGCATACTCTTACCCTTGCTTGGCTAAACCTCAAAGACTAAGGTTTCTAACTTCTTAACCCTAGAATAAGATTAATTCCTATGTTTCGATATGTTACAATATACCACCCTTAAAGAGATTTTCTCCTCAAAGTCTAAACATCTATCAACCACCCCTTAAAAAAAGTTTCATCCTAAAAAGCCAAGAAAAACTATTGGCACAAAGGTAACTTCTTTTTTATATATCATGCAAAAGGAAACATAACTTGAAAGTCTAACGATGGGACTAAGGGTTACCTTCAACTTGATCATCATCATAGACTTATTGACCATCCAAATCAAAACTCTCCCGGCCCACCTTTCCACATGTCTTTTACCGTTGTTGTTACCAATATGAGACACTTGAGGTTGTTGTTGTTGAGCCAGTAGATGTCCATTATGAAGCTGAGGGAACCTAGGGCGAATGTGTCCAGGTTCATTGCAATGATGGCACACAACCCGAAAGTTAGGCTGATACTTTGCTTGATTCTTATCTTGAGGGCACTTTCCTGGAGGATGGTAACCATTTCACTTAGCACACTTGTCTCTTCTCTGCTCATCTCCTGAGGGTTTCCTCTTCTTATCAAACTCCCTAGGTTGAAACCCTGGGTATGACTCCACAACCAAAGCTTTACCGACCATCAATTGAAAGGTCAAGGGTAGTTGTAGGATAAGAGCACAACCCACATTGTAGTTGAGTCCTTGAAGGAACATGTCAGCCCTACGTTCCTCACCCAAACCTACTGCATAACATTCTAATAGTAGAAACTTTTGTACAAATGCTGAAACAGATAAGGAACCTTGCTTCAAGCTATAGAAATATGCTTCTTTCTTCTTTAGGGCAGCAGTGAAGATATGCTTTCTATGAAAAAGCACCAAGAATTGCTCCCAAGTCATGGTAAAGATATCACGTGTTCTTCCTCCTATCCCATTCAACCAAACTCAAGCAGGTCCATCCAAAGCATATGATGTAAACCTAACCTTCTAGTGGGGAGGACAAATCATGCCATCAAAGGTCCTCTGTAAGGCTAACACCCAATCATCAGCTTTGTCGACCATCTCTATTTCACCTTCACCCTTGAAGGAGGGTGGTTGGATCTTCATGAACTCCATGATTGATAACTCTTTAGGATTTTTAGGCATAGATGGGTCTTTCATCTTCCCTGCCATGGAAGTAGCAAAAAGTTGTCGAAACATAGCCAACTCTTGCTCTGGAGAGATGACTACACCTGAACCAATAGATGCTCATGTCTCCTGACCAAACCTATGGTTTTGGGGTGTCTCATAACTGTATTGGTTGTCAACAATCGGGTTATATCCCGCCATTAGGGTTTTTGCCTATAGAAGGCAATGATACTAGGTATAAGCAACCTATGGAAAAAGGTAAACATCCTAAGGGAGACAAGTTTGAAATAGTTAGATAACCAACAACTACATGCTATGATACCTTGTTGTAAGGAGTGGGATCCCATAGGGATCCACTCCCTACTAAAAATAAAAAGGCACATCCACAAAACTTTTTCTTGAAAGGGATGAAACCAAATTTATTTAACATGATTATATCATAACACAAAGTAGTAGAAGAATTAAAAAGATATATCTAACCATTACAAAGCTTCTTATCATACTAAACTTTCACCACGAAGGATGACATAAAGGAAAAAAACTAAATACATATATAGGACTAGCTGAGGATCACCTAACAACTTCAAAAAAAGTCTCACACGAAGTCGACTATAGTTGTTGTGGTCCAGGTCCTTCTAGATTTCCTTCTCCTTGTTCAACACCTAGGGTTGGAAGAATACCCCACAAAAGGAAAAGAAAAGATGATATCAAGAAAAAGTTGGTGTGAGCGTCGTAAAAGAAAATTGAGCATTATATATATGGAAAGAAGCACATAAAGTATAGAAGGCTTCCCATGAAAAAGGTAAGAACTACCCAAACTGGCATAAAAGGAAAGAATCACCACAATATGAGAAAAGAAATACTTGCCATAAAATTTCTAACAAAAGTGGCGCCAAAAAAGCACACATAATATTTTTAGGGCACAAAACCCATAACAACTTGCATGTGGGTGAGATAAACATAGAACTAGAACAACATAAATAACAAAGGCGGCCAAACCTCATCAACTTGAATCTGATAGAGATTGACACATAACCAAACTCCCAATATATAAAATGTGGGGCAAACCTCATAAATTTGAAACCCAGGTATGGGGAACATAACATCCATCCCAAAATTAAATAATTAGGGCACATAACCCAAAACCAATGCAAATTATATTACTGTAGGGCTATTGAGTCACACAACATGCTTAATTGGCAGGCAAGTAAAAGGTATAGTCAGATTTTACAAATTAATCACCACATAAGTGATCATCACTATCATCCACCTCAAGTAGGCATATAACAACAAATAATTCCAACGTGCACCAAGGCATGAGGAAAAGAGTCAAGAGAATATCCAAGATCACCACAAACAAAATAGTTCACAAGAACCAAGATATCAAAAGAAAAGTGCAATGTGTATAGGCTATTGTCCAAAAGAAAGAAAATTTAGGTTATTGCTCAATAAATAAGAATACGAGATGCCAACATACCTCTCAAGAGTCTTAATCAAAACAAGATTACTTCTAGATCCAATCTAGGTTTCCAAAGCACCTAATATCATATATGTGAAATTAGGGTTAGAAGTGCATTGATTATCCAAAGCCCTAAAAATTGCCTTTTTTTAATTAATGAATTACGTTATCAAAATGTTGACATGTTTTAGGTTATATTTTCCTGAGTTCAAAACATATTTTATTATTATTTTTTGACTTATAAATTATTAGTTATGAGTTTTACAAGTTATTAATTATTTTGATTAATCTATTAAAATCACCTATTATTAACATTAGATTCAGGAAATAAAACAAATACAATTAGAAAGTTATATTTTTTTTGAATCCACTGACTATTTTCCCATATTTTTCTTATCAGTAAATAATTAGTTATCAATTTTTGAAAATCGGCCAATAGGAAAAAGAGAAAAAGCCACATCATCGTCTATCTGCAAGAAATAAAGAGAGAAAGAGTGTGCCACGCGGTCTGAGTTGGCCCAATCATGGCTCACCAACTCGACCGGCCCCACACACAACTCAGCAAGATAATTGTTCGAAGAAAAAAAAACTAAATTGTGAAAAGACCGATTCATTCCTTCGATATGGGAGAGGGCAAATGCAACAATACTCATATGGGATTCATTCCTTCGACTCATCTGTGATTGCAGCATATAGGAAAACTGCTTGGTGTGAGCAAGATTGGGCAAAGTTGCTAACATCAACGATATGAGAAAATAAGAACAGAGGAATAGAGAGGGAAGTGTCGC
Organism: Alisma plantago-aquatica; assembly: GCA_963693085.1. Taxonomy (NCBI): domain Eukaryota; kingdom Viridiplantae; phylum Streptophyta; class Magnoliopsida; order Alismatales; family Alismataceae; genus Alisma; species Alisma plantago-aquatica. The sequence continues at coordinate 787,781,705 of OY856412.1, forward strand.
GGACCTGAAGGCAAAAGATATTTGAGCTGAGATGGCGTGAAGAAGGAGCTATGCTTGTCACAAACCCAAGACTAAAACTTGATCACTGAAGGCAACACAGGAGATGTGCAACAAAATTGAGAGGAGAGGAGAGTCGTTGAGGATCCGAGGGAGGCTGGGGTAGAGCTATATATAGGCGGGGGTTCGATTTTGGGTTCATAAGTGGGAGAGGTTCGTGAAGCTACAGATGGAATTTGGGAAAATCCTCAATTGGAAACCATAAGCCATGAGTAAGGTATGGTTAAGCATGGAATCTGATAAGAAGCATGTAGGAACAAGAATTTTGATCGGAAATGATGTAGATGGTGAGAAAATCTGGATTTACTAGTTGTCTCAAAAGCAACTGCTTTCTATTCTTGGCGCGGAAAGAAGATGACTCCTAAGCCGTACGCTCGAGGGGCGGGTGATTTTGGGCCATACAATTGCACGGAAAAAGGAAAATAAAATAAAAATAGCATGTGACAGATTATTCACTTGCCAAATCAAATTAGGACCAAAGTGTAACATATATTATTTAAGTATTTTCTCTCTCCTCTTTTGAGAGTACAAACGAATCTCAAAATTAATAAAAATTTACATCCTGACTAATTTTGAGGTGTAAAATCTGAATTCAAATTTATTTTTTCCTTTTAAGAACTTTTAATGGGTTAAATAATTCAAAATTTATTTTCTCATTCCTCCTACATTAATGGTGATAGGATTACCTAAATTTTATGAAACTTCATCCACAAGTCATATTTAATGTGTTACATACGAATTTGCCATAAATTTTATATGTTGTAGTTGTTTGTATATTTATTTAATATTTTGAAGGTTCTACACACTTTCTCTCTCCTAAATTTCATCTTTTAATCAACCTTTCTCCAAATTGAGTGAAAATTCACCCAAAGGCATGTTTTAATATGTAGATCATGAATCTAAGATTATTTTCCACTTTTGGAGTAATTAAATATTTTATTTATTATTTTTAAGGAAAAACACCCTTTTCTTTTCTAACTAAAATAGGTATGATTATTATTACCTTAAATTGGTGAAACTTGGCCTCCAAGACAAAGCATATCCCAAGAAAATGAATATGAAGTTATTCTTATCCAATAAGTTTTCCTTTTATCACATTATCTATTTTTCTGTTATTTCTCTCATTAATAATTCAATATCTCATTAACATGTTTTAAGCATTTTTTTTCTCTTCCTTGCACCATAAAGCAAAGGAATGATCAAGAACGAATCTACTCTAACATTATCTCACATAAGTTTATTTATTTCATATTTTGTGGAATTATAACTCTTTATTCTCAATTATGGACACCTTGTCTTTTATGCACAAGGTATTAGGTGATATTAATTTATATTCTACATACTAGGGTGATTTATTCATGCATTAACATATTGAAGGTCACAAAAGAGCATACTCTTATCCTTTCTTGGCTAAACCTCAAAGACTAAGGTTTCTAACTTCTTAACCCTAGAATAAGATTAAGTCCTAAGTTTCAGTATGTTACGGCATACCACCCCCTCCAAGACAAAGCATATCCCAAGAAAATGAATATGAAGTTATTCTTATCCAATAAGTTTTCCTTTTAATACGTTATCTATTTATTCTATTATTTCTCTCATTAATAATTCAGTATCTCATTAACATGTTTTAAGCATTATTTTTGATGTTTTCTCTTCCTTGGACCATAAGGCAAAGGAATGATCAAGAACGAATCTACTCTAACATTATCTCACATAAGTTTATTTATTTCATATTTTGTGGAGTTATAACTCTTTATTCTCAATTATGGACACCTTGTCTTTTATGCACAAGGTATTAGGTGATATTAATTTATATTCTACATACTAGGGTGATTTATTCATGCATTAACATATTTAAGGTCATAAAAGAGCATACTCTTATCCTTGCTTGGCTAAACCTCAAAGACTAATGTTTCTAACGTCTTAACCCTGGAATAAGATTAAGTCCTAAGTTTCGGTATGTTACAGCATACCACCCCTTAAAGAGATTTTATCCTCGAAATCCAAACATCTATCTACCACCCCTTAAAAAAAGTTTCATCCTAAAAAGCCAAGCAAAACTATAGGCACAAAGGTAACTTCTTTTTTATATATCATGCAAAAGGAAACATAACTTGAAAGTCTAACGATGCGACTAAGGGTAACCTTTAACTTGATCATCATCATAGACTTCTTGACCATCCAAAGCAAAGACTCTCCTGGCCCGCCTTTCCAAATGTCTTTTACCATTGTTTTTACCAATATGAGGCACTTGAGCTTGTTGTGGTTGAGTCAGTACATGTCCATTATGAAGTTGAGGGAACCTAGGGTGAATGTGTCCAAGTTCATTGCAATGATGGCACACAACTGGAAAGTCAGGCTGATACTTTGCTTGATTCTTATCTAGAGAGCACTTTCCCAGTGGATGGTAACCATTGCACTTAGCACACTTGTCTCTTCTCTTCTCATCTCCTGAGGGTTTCCTTTTCTTATCAAACTCCCTAGTTTGAAACCATGGGTATGACTCCACGGTGAAAGCTTTATCGACCATCTACTGAAAGGTAAAGGGTAGTTGTGGGATAAGAGCATGACCCACATTGTAGTTGAGTCCTTGAAGGAACATGTCATCCCGACATTCCTCACCCAAACCTACTGCATAACGTTCCAATAGTAGAAACTTTTGTACAAATGCCGAAACGAATAAGGAACCTTGCTTTGAGCTGTATAACTCTGCTTCTTTCTTCTTTAGGGTAGCAGTGCAGATATTCTTTCCATGAAAAAGAACAAAGAATTTCTCCCAAGTCATGGTAGAGATATCACGTGTTCTTCCTATCCCATTCCATCAAACTCGAGTGGGTCCATCCAAAGCATATGAAGCAAACCTAATCTTCTAGTTGGGAGGACAACACATAACATCAAAGGTCCTCTCTAAGGGTAACACCCAATCATCAGCTTTGTCGACCATCTCTATTTCACCTTCACCCTTGAAGGAGGGTGGTTTCATCTTCATGAACTCCATGATTGAGAACTCCTTAGGATTTTCAGGCACAGACGGGTCTTTCCTCTTCCCCACCATGGAAGTAGCAAAAAGTTGACGAAACATAGCCAACTCTTGCTCTGGAGAGATGACTACATCTGAACCAACAGAAGCTCGGGTCTCCTGACCAAACCTAGGTTTTTGGGGTGTCTCGTAACTGTACTGGTTCTCAACAGTCGAGTTATATCCCGCCATTAGGGTTTTTGCCTACACAAGGCAAGGATACTAGGTATAAGAAACCTATGAAAAAAGGTAACCATCCTAAGGGAGACAAGTTTGAAATAGTTAGATAACTAACAACTAGAGACACTGATACCATGTTGTAAGAAGTGGGATCCCATAGGGATCCACTCCCTACTAAAAATAAAAAGGCACATCCACAAAACATTTTCTTGGAAGTGGTGAAACCAAATTTATTTAACATGATTGTATCATAACACAAAGTAGCATCGGAATTAAAAGATATATCTAACCATTACAAAGCTTCTTATCATACTAAACTTTCACCACGAAGGGTGACATAAAGGAAAAAAACTAAATACATATATAGGATTAGCTGAGGATCACCTAAAAACTTCAAACAAAGTCTCCCACGAAGTCATCTACAGTTGTTGTGGTCCAGGTCCTTCTAGATTTCCTTCTCCTTGTCCAACACTTGGGGTTGGAAGCATACCCCACAAAAGGAAAAGAAAAGAGGATATCAACAAAAAGTTAGTATGAGCATACTAAAAGGAAATTGAGCATTATATATACAGAAACAAGTACATAAAGTATAGAAGGCTTCCCATGAAAAAGGTAAGAACTACCCAAATGGGCATAAAAGGAAACAATCACCATAACACAAGAAATAATTGTTATAAAATTTATAACAAAAGTGGTGCCACAAAAGCACACATAATATTTTTAGGGCATGAAACCCATAAAAACCTACATGTAGGTGAGATAAACATAGCACTAGAACAACATAAATAACAATGGTGGCCCAGCCTCATCAACTTGAACCTGATAGAGATTGGCACATAAGCAAACTCCCAATATATAAAATGTGGGCCAAACCTCATAAATTTGAAACCCAAGTATGGGGCATATAACCCCCATCCCAAAATTAAATAATTAGGGCACATAACCCAAAACCAATGCAAATTATGTTACTCTAGGGCTACTGAGTCACACAACATGCTTAATAGGGAGGCAAGTAAAAGGTATGTTCGGATTTTACAAATTAATCACCACATAAGTGATCATCACTATCATCCACCTCAAGTAGGCATATAAAAACAAATAAGTCCAACGTGAACGAAGGCATGAGGAAAAGAGTCAAGAGAATATCCAAGATCACCACAAACAAAATAGTTCATAAGAACCAAGATATCAAAAGAAAAGAGCAATGTGTATAGTCTATTGTCCAAAAGAAAGACAATTTAGGTTGTTGCTCAATAAATAATAATAGGAGATGCAAACATACCTCTGAAGAGTCTTAATCAAAACAAGATTACTTCTAGATCAAAATCTAGGTTTCCAAAGCACCTAATATCATATATGTGAAATTAGGGTTAGAAGTGCATTGATTATCCAAAACCCTGAAAATTGCCTTTTTATTATTAATGAATTAGGTTATCAAAACCATGCCATGTTTTAGGTTTTATTTTCCTTAGTTCAAATCATATTTTATTATATTTTTTTACTTATAAATTATTAGTTATGAATTTTACAAGTTATTAATTGTTTTGATTAATCCATTAAAATCACCTCTTATTAACATTAGATTCAGGCAATAAAACCGATACAAATATAAATCTTATATTTTTCTAAACTTAAAGACTATTTTTCCATATTTTTATCAGTAATAATTAGTTATCAATTTTTGAAAATTGGCCATTAGGAAAATGAGAAAAAGCCACATCATTGCCTATTTGCAAGAAATATATATATATATATATATATATATATATATATATATATATATATATATATATATATAGAGAGAGAGAGAGAGAGAGAGAGAGAGAGTGGGCCACACAGTCTAAGTTGTCCCAATCAGGGCTCATCAACTCAGTCGGCCCCACACACAACTCAACAAGATACTTGCTTGGGAAAAAAGAGAGCAAAACTATGAAAAGACTGATTTACCCCTTGGGGAAAACAAGAAGCGAAGTAGAGGGCAAACACGACAATTTCCATAGGGGATTCATCCCCTTTGATCATCTGCCATTGCAAAACACAAGATAGCTGCTTGGCGCGAGCAAGATTGGGCAAAGTCACAAACACCAACGATATGAGAAAATAAGAACAGAGGAAGAGAGAGGGAAGTGTCATGGACCTGAAGGTGAAAGAAATTTGAGCTGAGGTGTCGTAAAGAAGGAACTCTGCTCTTCAAAAACCCAAGCCTAAAACATGATCACTAACATCAACACAGGCAATGTGCAATGATATTGAGAGGAGAGGAGAGTCGTTGATGATCTGAGGGAGGCTGGGGTAGAGCTATATATAGGTGGGGGTTCGATTCAGGGTTCTTAAGTGGGAGAGGTTCGAGAATCTATAGATGGAATTTGAGAAAATCCTCAATTAGTAATCATAAGCCATGAGTAAGGTATGGTTAGGCATGGAATCAGATAAGAAATGTGTAGGAGAAAGAATTATGACTGGAGATGAAGTAGAGGGTGAGAAAATCCAGATTTACCAGATCTCCCGAAAGCAACTGCTTTCCATTCCTGGCGCGGCTAGAAGATGACTCCTAAGCTATATGATCAAAGGGCAGGTGATTCAGGGTTGTACGATTGTACGGAAAAAGGAAAATAAAAGAAAAATGGCGCGTGACAGATTATTCACTTGCCAAATTGAATTAGGACTAAAGTGTGACATATATTATTTAAGTATTTTCTCTCTCCTTTTTTGAGGGTGCAAACGAATCCCAAAATTAATAAAAAAAATTACACCCTGACTAATTTTGAGGTGTAGAATCCGAATATGAAATTCGTTTTTCCTTTTGAGAAATTTTAATGGTTAAATAATTCAAAACTTATTTTCTCTTTCCTCCAACATTAACGGTGATAGGATTACCCAAATTTTATGAAACTTCACCCACAAGTCATATTTAATGTGTTAAATACGAATTTTCCATTATGTTTACAAGTTGGAGTTGCTTGTATATTTATTTAATATTTTTAAGGTTCTACACACTTCCTCTCTCTTGAATTTCATCTTTTAATCAAACTTTCTCCAAATTGTGTGAAAATTCACCGAAAGACATATTTTAATATGTATATTACAAATCTATGATTATTTTCCACTTTTGGATTCACTAAATATTTTATTTCATATTTGTAAGGAAAAACACTCTTTTCTTTTCTAAATTAAATAGGTATGATTATTATTATCTTAAATTGGTGAAACTTGGCCTCCAAGTTAAAGCATATCCCAAGGTGAAACTTGGCAGTCTCGACCCTGGTGTTCCTCAGCAATGGTGGGTTTCTGATATCTTTTCGGAGATTCCAGCGATGACGGCCTCCTCAATGGGTGACCAGGATCCCCCTGGTCTGCTCGGAGATACAGTCTCATCTCTGTAGTGATGGTGGCACCCCTTTCTGGGGCTCAGGTCCTCGACCTATTCCATTTCCTGGATTCTAGTTCACTTACGAGTCCACTGGTTGGACACGGAGGTGGAGGGTGTTCTCTCTAGGCAACTGGGTTCCTCCCTACTGTCCCCTGTTGCTATGTGTGGGAATGCCCACAAGGTGTTCAACATTTTGTTTCTTTCTGGTACTGGCCTCGACCACATGATGGAAGATGCTGACGATCCTCTACAGTGCTGGCGGTCCACATGAGTCCTCTCCTGGATGACTTGTTTCTGATCAAGGTTCCTGAAGTCGGCTTGTTCTTGGGTTAGTGTGATTGAGTAATATTGGTCTGTAATGCTCTCTTTGTGGGTACTCTGATGGTAAGTAGCATTCATGGTCCGATGGAGTTCAGTTACAAGTACCCTTGGAGAAGTCCCTGAAGGCACCTTTGATTTAGGACTTGTAGCTTTTCTTGAACTCTCAGGATGAAGAATAGAACCTATGGCATACGTTCTAACCTTCAGGAAGAAGCTAATGAGTGGCAGGCTTTTACTTCTTCATATGGATTATCCTAGTTTTTTCCCTGCTGGTTTTATTCTTGGAGGAGGATCGGGTGATGACTCTGTGTCTGAGATTGGTAGTTGAGTGCAGGCCCTCACATGCATATTTGTGGGTGTTATTATTGGTCATGTGTGATCCTTCTTCTCTTCTTCTGATTTTGTCCTCTTTGTTAGATCCCCCTTCTCCTGGCTTTTCCAGTATGGAGTCTTATTTTATGTTTTGATCCTTTATCCCCCTACACGGGGACAAATAAGGATTGTTATGTTTCCCCAAGGGGCACACATGTACCCAAAGTTTTGGTTATCTAGTAACACATTTTTTCTGACAAAAAAGAAAAAGAAAATGAATATGAAGTTATTCTTATCCAATAAATTTTCCTTTTAACACATTATCCATTATTTCTATTATTTCTCTCAATAATAATTCAATATCTCATTAACATGTTTTAAGCATTATTTTTTATTCCTTTTTCTCTTCCTTGCACCATAAGGAAAAGGAATGATCAAGAACGAATTTACTCTAACATTATCTCACATAAGTTTATTTATTTCAGATTCTGTGGAATTATAACTCATTATTCTCAATTATGGACATCTTGTCTTTTATTGTACAAGGTATTAGGTGATATTAATTTATATTCTACATACTAGGGAGATTTATTCATGAATTAACATATTTAAGGTCACAAAAGAGCATACTCTAATCCTTGTTTGGATAAACCTCAAAGACTAAGGTTTCTAACTTCTTAACCCTAGAATAAGATTAAGTCCTAGGTTTCGATATGTTACAAAATCTTTCCTAAATTCTGGTGATCTAGCCTTCAAGGTCTACAATCACACTCTGGCATTCCTTTTCATAATTCATGGACTACTAGAAGGAACCCCATTTCATTTCCCCACTACAGACCTTGGGATGAAATCACAGTGTTCAGGGTTCTTATCTAATGACTTAGGTTATAATAGATATTAAGTGCATTTACCCACTTTAAAGAAAATATGGGGGAATTATTTTCCATATATGTGATTTCGCTTTCCAACCCAAGAATATGTGGATTAGGGATTCAGAGACATTGTGTTACAATTCATATTATAGATATCTTATATATCTATTTTCATCATATAAATTTAAATGAAATAATCACAACTCAAGAATTCACATATTATGCACAACACTCCATATTTAACCAATATGCGACATTTGCAATGTATAGATAAGAAGAATGTGCTAATTGAATTCAAGAAATGTATATTACTCATGATAAAGAAAATTTAGCATCCATTTTATTTAGTTGCAAGGATCCAGATAAGAATCATATTCAAAATCAAGAAAGCAAAATAGTCGTATACAATGTTGGATTTGCTCAGTTTCCACCAATTGTACTTTAATGAATAGATTTTATGTTATAATTGAATAAGAGTTTTCAAATGAACCTGCACCACTTACCTCAGATGTGAAGTACCCAAATTTCATAGCTCACTTGAGTCAAATTCTAGCTTTAAAGAAATCATAATTTTCCTGCACCTACATGCTCAATAACCTAGAAGAAGAAGAAATGGAGAAAAAGAATGAGAGAAGAGATTTATTTGGGATATTTTGACCCAATTCAGTTGAATGATGAGTTCTATACACAGTAGAGAGTAAAAGTAATTGAACCTAGAAATGATTGATGATCTAGATAGACTTTCTCGATTTGTGTGTGTCATCCTTGCGCAGGGGCCATGCTAATCTTCTCTGTATCGCTCCAATTTTATTGGATGTCTTTGACGAGACGATCTAGATAGACTTTACCAACCTTGGAAAGTGAAAATCCTAAAATTTGAAATTTCAACTTTAGATTCTCTAAACCTTAGAATCCCCTCCTCTCTCAAGAATTATGAAGCTCATAATTCAACAAAATCCTAAAATTTGAAATTTCAACTTCAGATTCTCTAAACCCTAGAATCCCTCCTCTCTTAAGAATTATGAAGTCAGAAACAAGAGGTTCTTGGGTCGTAATAGTGTCATATATAATTAAGTTGATTAAATGATTTTTTTGCAACCACTATCATCTGAAAAAATCTTTTTTTCTTTCTTTTATATCTAAATTAATATATTGGTACCTAAACTAATATATTAGACATAAATAGAAGAAATCAAATAAAAAAAGAATAAAAGAAAAAAATGTTTGTGTGTGGACATTATTGATATTGAATAAAATAAAGAGAAAAGAGAGATACTAAACCCATTGATAAAACTGTCAATGGATTTAGTAATACTCATTAAGATGCTTAGAATAATTATTTATAAATATTTTCAATCCTTCTTTTTATTTGTTTTCAAAAAATGTGGTTGGCCGAGTTGTTCCTGGTAGAAACTCAATCCACGCTAGGTTTTTTTGTAACATCAAAATGCTTCAAAAATTACACAAATTTATAATTTATCTAAAATCAAGTATGTGTGCAACATTTAAAATTTCATCATAATTGGATAAGAAAATAACTGATTAAAAATCAAACATTACAGTGCTATACTTCATCCTGTATAGCATCGTCGGTTGAGTTCCACTTGGAAAAACTCAACCAACCAACATGCCCAACAAACTCTAAAAATTCTAAAAATTTTCACTAACACTCCTAGTTGAGTTCTCCAATACATATCCTGAAATCAAGGTAATTTGAGTTATATACAAAATAATAAAAATTATTTACTATACTATTATACTTAACACTAAATTCATCATCACATTTGCTATTGATGATTTTATGCAGCTAGGGTTATCAATTTATAACCCTACTAACCTAATCATTCACAAAACGAAACAACAAATAAAGTTCCAGATTTCAATTAATGTTAAAATTAATTAGGAGAAAATTAAATCGATAACTATTGATGCTTATGAAGATTGAAATAGGATTTAATGTAATTGAGGAGTTCCTTTCAATAGGGTACAAGTAGCATATGAAAGGAAAGGGGAGAAGATGTGAGGGAGAGAGAGAATATATTCTAGTGAGGAGAATGGGGTGAAAGGGAGCGAACATGATGGGTGTGGTTACTATCAGACTGGATGATGGGGGAGACAGATTATTGACCACACAAATCGGAGGGGAGAGTAGCACACACTAATTTTGAAATTTTTCAGCATGTGAGTTTTTTTGGGGTGGAGGGTGGAGAGGGAGAGGGTTGGGAAAAAATTGTAGCCAATTGAGATATGTCGTGTAATTTGTAGTTAATGAAATTAACTACATTGGTTCATTTACATTTTTATTATTTGTAATGGAAAATACTTTTTACTACAAATACAATATGTAATTATTAAAATTGTAGCTAAATCATACTTTGTGTGTATTAAGGAACTTAATATCTTATTTATCATTGTAAGTAATTTTCAATTTAATAATTTTTATTTATTTGAATAATAGTTTCAACAAGTTAATTGCTTGTAAAGGTCGTTTAACATTTCAAGAATGATCGAACTCATGAAGGCTAGTCAACCTCTCTCAATTAGGATATTAGTCAACATTTAGAGTTTGGTTTTTGTGAGAACCCGTTACACTAAATGAGATTACTCAAAACACAAAACACAGTTACTCATTAATTAAACACAAACCCAGAAATTAGGGTAAATTAAAACCAATTTCAACATAACCATCATGCTATGAAATATTAAAGAAGAGCCCAATAACTTGCTTGTATTCATATTATACCAAGAATCTCTTATAATTGTTCCATGTCCTCAACCACCACATATACATATTACACAAGAAACATTTCCATATTTATCAATTAAACAAGCATATAACATGCTATTGAAACTCGATTCAATCGAAACACTGTATACAAACTTTTGACCCAGACCTGAGAGTACATGGATGACTCTAGGACATACTACACAACTACCAACTATATCTAGGGTTCATCACCTCAGTTTCTCCTTGTTATCATAGTTCAACTGCCACTACTATCGATCACCTACAAAGATGTGGTCACCACGAGGTGAGACCCAGTCCCAAATGAGAGATATAACTCTCTCCAACAGATATTGATTACATCAGGTGAAATAGTAAATAAATGAGAAGTTGAAGTATTTAATAGCCATTTGAGCAGATTGAACAGTTCAAGCATACTAAATAGATTAAGCAAATAAGATTAGAAACAAGTATGATTATCAATGGATATACATGTGAAAGATAAATTCTTTTCTTCTATAATATATCTACTCATATTTCATAAAATTGCATCTAATAAAAATCATCATCATTAGTCTAAATATCATCATATGCCTTGCTAACAACATAAGATATCGAGTAGCATACTTATCTCTAACATCATGAATATGTCTAGCAGCATAAGTATAGATAACATTGTTAGCATGCCTATCCAGTTGAACATATCTACATCATAAGTAGAACTAACATCAAAGAACAATTATCAACATAAGCATGATTAGTAGTTTAATAATTTCTCATTACAGAGGCATGGCTAACAATATTAGACATAGCTAGAAACATAATCTTAACTATTAGTGTCAATATATTTGACAACATAAACAAGTTTATAACATGAGCATATCTATAGCATAAGCATACCTATCATCTCTTATTGTACTATAAATCATCTCTATATAAGAAGAGAAAATAAGGGTTATAATCCAATGTGAGGTGGTGTGTATAACCCTAAACAGATATTCTACACAACTATATTACATCTTTTATTAAGCCATGAGGAATTTGAGGATACCACTCTAAATCCAATTGACCACTGCTAAGTCGAAATCAGTTCCATATAAGATCTAGGTAAGAGCCAAACTCCAAGATCTTCTCCGCCCCCGATCAGTATGGGTCCACCAAAATGACACATAAGGTCAATCCACTAATAGCCTAGTCCGTCCTTGGTATATGTCACAACACTAGTGAAAGGAGGTGGGTACGCATAACCTGCCATCTGAGATACAACTGTAGTTGCCCTCCACTCTCATCACATATATAATCACTGAGACACGACCACAACCATTCTCAAACTGAGGGCTAAGTATGACAGCAATCATCCTCCCTAAACACTTGCATTCAGGATGACAAACACCTTGTATACTCAATAGTATGTGCTCCATGTTTCCCTTTGGAATACTCATTTCATCATCTGGCAAGTTATGGCACTCAGATGGATCTATGGCACATGACACTACATGATTACAATTTCACTTGATTAGTTATTGCCAATTGGGTGAATTAAGGTTTCACACTATGAAAAATATGGTCTTTAGCTACAAATGTTTTTTAGCAAAAACCCCAAAATTTGTAGCTAAAAGCTTTGGCTACATTTATCCTTACATTTAGAATATGAAGCTAATATGTGTGTAGCTAATTGTTTAGGCTGCATTTTTCAAAGTTGTAGTTAGTTAGTCCTCTAGCTACAAATTCATATGTAACCCTAATTATAGGTAAAGAATTTCCTTACACATAAAAATGTAGTTTCCATTGTAGAGAAATATATGACTACAATTCAATTTGTAGCTATGATATGTAGGGAGAGATAACATTGGTTAGAATTTGTATATGTAGTTCACGTATAGAAAAAATTAGCACTTGCTACACATGTAATTATAGCTAGTGTGTAGTGAAAGACACCATGTACTACACATACATATGTAGTAAGAGACATTATGCATCCAATCAGTTGCTTGCCAATATAGAGGGGTTTTTAAAAAGACAAAATATGAATGTTAATCAAGATCGAGTTGTCCTTACAATGTCAACAATGATACTTTTATTTATATTTGAACAATGAGTACACATGGGGAGGACATTAACCTAGCCCCTATTTTGCAATATGCATGGAAAAAAGATACGTGTATATAATATCTTCTTCTAAATGCCTCTATCTATTGTACAATCTATATGCCACATGATCATGTGCATCTTCTTCTATCTTGATTTTTATTTTGTATTAATTCTGACACTTGTATCGTCAACGAATATGATAACATTCATAAGCTCATAAGAAGAGAAAGACTGCTAAAGTATTGCTCTTCTTGATTGAAAATAAAGAACTTCTCTGTGCTCTGCTTCTAGTTGGCCATAGGAAGCTCTTGTAGTTGATATTGATATTCATAGAGATTCTTGAAAATAAATCATTCTCATCAACAACTGGCAGTTCCACTCGGTCCCCAAGTTTGAGGTTTCCCTATATCTTAGCACATATTTTGTGAATATGAGACTATACATTGGATAATTCATTTGTCCTCTCTTCCTTTTACTGTGGCATTTGTTCCTGTACAAGAGATATGGCAGCCAGCTATAACTTAACCAGTAGTAACATAATTTGTGTTATGTGGGTGAAAGTAAGAGAGTATGACACTAATTTTGAGAAAATGATGTGTATTGGAACAAACCAATAAAATTATTGCATAGTTTACCTTTGACATGTATAAGAACACCAATTTATCATACTCCAATCAAGGTTATCCAATGGGTTATTTTGTCTAGGAGGAATATGTGATATGAAGGCCTTCTCTACAATCATTCTTGGTATCAAATAACCTGACCTGCAAAAAATGTCATAGTGAATGATCAAGTCGCCTTGCTAAAAGTTATACATATCAAAATTTATACAAAACATAGTTATATATGAGTTAAAATGGAATCATTATTTACCAACAACTGTTGTAGCAATGTGATAGTCAAATCAGAACAAAACTTTGTAGCATATGAAACAATAGCTAATGTTAGAGTAGGTGTGGTCCCCAAACTAGTTTTCTTTTTACCAGGGGCCTTTTCCTCAGCAAGAGGTTGGGATTTCACCTCCTTTGGTACTGAATAAATATGAAACGGATCATCAGATAGTACCTACAATCTATCATTCATCAGGTCATGAATGATGGGATATGAGGTAGGCAGATGGATGTGTCATTGCCACTTGTATAATATCAAATTAATTTTAGGAAGCACTTATCAGTGTCCCTGCATTCCCTCAGATAACTCCAAAGCATTTACATGATAGATAATAGAACGAAATAATAAAGGGTATAAACACAATACATCTTGTATTTTTTAGTTTTGCAAACTATCCTCAAGCTTAAGAAACAAATGTTAGTCTAGGTAAAACCAATTAGAGGGGAAGGTGCACAATATGAATTTAATTCGGACTCAGCAACCAGATTGTACCTATATGCACAGTGCATAAAGCAATAAATGAATGACAGCATCAAAGAACTTACACCCAAGAAGAACCCTTATAAACTTCTAAGCAAACATTTCCTTATCAACCCTCTTTGGTAATCGAGAATTTAGTAATAAGAAGTCAACAAGATGAATAGATGAAAGTTCTATAAAAAACATACTTATCCCATGACTGATTTGCACTCTACTTCTGTTGAAACTTTTTTGATCTCCTGAGAATGTTTGAGCTGTGTCCCAAGTATTTTGTACATATTGTCACAAGCCAGTCAACCAAATCTATTGTTCTATAGCTTGTTGTTGGTATTGTTCTTCAACTGAGTATTGTACTTGTCTTGTTTAACTGCATTCAACAGCCCACAGATCCTAGTACTTTAGAGCAGCGGTAAGCACCATTAAGTAATCTACAAAATTATTTTAGCAGATGACAATGAATGGTATGGGCACATTCACTGGTTAAAAACTTGGGGCGTTAGTTAGTGAACTTGGGACATTAGTTGGAGTTGCAGCCTTTCCTATTGGCAATTGATGTGTATTAAACAAAAAACAAACGTATCACCTATGCTTAGGGACACCCATAGTTGTTCCAAAAAAGTTTCTTTAAAATTTATTTGAAATATGTCTATTGTATCTCACTAACAATACATGCCTATTCAACAATATGAACTCGTTACAAGAATTAGGAGTAAGTGATAGTCATGGATGTGGTTTTAATAGCAAAGAAAAACTAAATATAACTTGGAAAGATCAAGGATTCCAACTATATTTGTTGGTTTGGGTAACACTCTGTACTAATTCATAACCAAGAAATAGGGTCAGAGACTAAGTAAACACAAAAAATGATTCAAATAAGTGTACCACATGTTAAACAACTCCCATAGTCAGTTTGTGAAGGTAATTGATCAAAGCTAAGAAGCAAATGTTGATCAAGAACATAAACCCCATGTATACCCCAAAAAGGAGCATTAAACGAAGACATCAACTGGTAAATAGATCCTATTGGAATATAGATTCTAACTCAAATAAGAGAATTATAGAGACCAGCTCGAGATGTAGTTAAACACTTAATAATTCATCTATAAATTACCATATAGATTAGGTGGTGAATGTTAGATTTGACAAAAGATTGCTTGATGCTACATAGAGAGAATTATCTCTCTCTTAAAAATTTAAATTGATCATACTTTTAACTAATAAGGAACAATGAATATGTGAATATAAGGGTATTCTTTGTAGCTTATTCAACTATCCCATGGATACAGAACGAGCTACAACATCAAAAAAATTGTGTCAGTGCAAAAAAAACTTAGTTTCCAATAGATATATGAAGTATAGAAACAAAATAGACCTTATTATGTTTGCAATTATAACTCAGTCAACATAGTTAGTACTATTTTTGAGAAACAAGCACATGCCAATCAGGATATTAAACTGGTAATGACAATAATGAGTCTGGTGAATACAAGTGAGCTCAATGCTATAGAAATTACTAATAGAATATGTAAGTCATGAATGTCAATCAACATAGCAAGTGAGAGAAACATTTCGAAAAGCAGCAAATATCAATTTAAGTTTCAAAATAGCAGTACACTACTTGGCATCAGCTGAAAACACAAGCCTAGATATTGGTGAAGATATTAAGATGTTTACTGATCTTAGATGAGAAAATTCTATAGAACAAAACCTTGTAGTAAGTCTTCACAATCAGTATCTAGAATAAAGAGAACACTACTTGGCATCAACTGAAAATGCAAGCCCAGATATTAGTGAACTAGCCATTCACTCAGATTAAGTTTCAAAATAGTAGTACACTACTTGGCATCAGCTGAAAATGCAAGGCCAGATATCAGTGAAGATATTAATATGTTTACTGATCTTAGATGAGAAAATTCCATAGAACAAAACCTTGTAGCAAGTCTTAACAATCAGAATCCAGAATAAAGAGAAGTATCCTGAGGTGCTTAGTTTTTAGAAAATGAAAATATCTAGAAGAGATCTGCAACACTATGCATGCACTGAGGTATGCATGACTCATGCATAGAGGGTACTAATTAGAACACACCAGAGGTATTCTGATGTAATGAAACAACACATAATTAATTATCACTCACTGGGAAACTCAGAAATTAGTAATTTCAGAACTATGAAAGCTATAAGCGAATATCTATCAATGAATATCTGTTGAAAGTAGTTCTGAATTTAATAATACAACAAGTGTATATGATATTAATACACACACATAATTTTCATTCCAATTTGTCTGAAGTGGTGCATAAGTGCATGTGTGGTCGTTTCCCCATACTAGATGAGGCACATGCATTGTATAACATGAATCACTGGCTTAAATATAATTTGGTGCAGAGACAAGGCTGAATTGCATAGTACAACTCTAAGAACATTGATGCATCACAATGTTTTTGATATATCAGTTGATGATTGATAATGATTTTATATGGATGTCTCAAATGATTATTGTAAATAAAAAAAGATGTTGCAGTCCCACTACTTCATGTTTGTTGGAGATTAGAAAGCCATAATGGTTAGACACAACTTCATGTCTAGTGATCATGTTTGTGACTTATAAGACAACTGCATTTTCCTATTATGCTAAGGACTGAATGATCGAAGCCACCAACCGAATGCATGTTACATCACTCTGTAACTTGCATTAATAATCAAGTTACTTGTACGAACATGTATACAAAGTTTGCTTTTATAATATTAGTCTGTGTTACCTTTTTTATATCTATTTTGTATACAGGTAAAAATAGAAAAAAGCTATCATGGTTAATACATAAACACACAAAAGCTTGACAAGTGGAAAAGAGTATAGATGAATCAAGGGCTAGCTGCTAGAGAGATGTACTGGAAACCATACAAGATTAGAGATATAAAAGGAATCAGTGAACTTGTCTACTTAAAAACCAGCCAAACCGCCTATAGAATCCTAGTAACTTGACTCAACTAGGTTGCTTCTTCCTGATAGTAAATACTAAAGTTGGTTGGCATAATATGACTACCAATGAAGAGGAAATCATTTCATGTTCAAGACACACCAAACCAAGTCTATACACCTCTGTGTGTGCATGTGTGCTTGTGTGGGTATTCAGTTCAGGGTTGTTTTGTCAATGCCATCTAATGTTCATATCAGAACATATGTTTAGTCTATTTCTGTCAATATGGATCCTATATCCAGCTGGATATCAAATTGAAAATGGAGAGGGATTTCTTCCTCACCATCCTCTTGAGAAGTTCATGGTTCCAACCATGACAATCATCCATGTTTGACCTAGAGCATACTCTGATCTTATTCCATATGATGGCCATTATGTTCCCACCACTGAAACTAGTGGCCCAAATGTTAAGGAGTGGCATGTTGTTGGTTTTTCTTCTTATGTTCCTACCATTGAAACTAGTGGCCCAAATGTTAAGGAGAGGCATGTTGTTGGTTTTTCTTCTGGGTCACCTAGCTCTGGCCAATATAGAAATGAACCATTTCACCAATGCCCTTCTCATTTGTAAGTCAGACCAAGTGGTCAGACATAGGTATCTAAAGACACGATTGAGAATACTCGTAAGCAACTCAGCATGAATTTGTTACACTCATATTGGGATTACAGTCTTTAGAGAAACATAATGCTAGTTATAATCCATTAGTAGACACCCTAAGTTATGCCTAATGAGTATGGGAAATTCAAGAGCCAACCTCTACGTACAAACTTGAGAAACCAAATAGAAATCTACTAAATTCATTCACCACTATGGCAATGGACATCTAAATATGCCACAATGTTTTTATTTTTTTATAACACATTAATCTGTCCATAACCGATTAAGCAAATTAAGATTCAGTGGGTAGAAGGCTAGGAGAAGAACTAAAACCATGTCATGACTTCCCCACGGATACACAACATATTAGTAGCCTAGAAACTTATTAGTAATCTTTAGAATATAGAAGAACCATTAGATTTACCATAAAATATGCATGTTACCAATCTTTCTATCACAACTATGATGCTCTTTTAGATTCTTTGGATGGTCATTCCAACTGTCACAAATAAATGTGTCTTGCAGGTTTAAAATGCTAGGGGACAACTTGATCTAAATGACAAAAATGGCGTCATATTGAAATAAAATTTGAACAATAGTATCAATTGTACTCAAGCATTGGTATCATAGAATTAATAGATTATCACCTTCTTGAACAAAATGCATGTACACATACAGTAGCCTCTCTTCACCAGGATGCTCTATTCACCAGGATCCATTCATGTACTCGAAGAGCATACAAATCTCTCCAACAACTTCTTAGAGATATTTTCATGGGTGTGTATTCACTACCTTTGACTATGGAAACCTCCAGATTGGATTTGCTAAGGCAGCTCGACTAGAAGTGGAGGTTCATTCCATTCAGATTCTTGTTTATGATGATTTTGTATATGAACTATTGTAGCTAAAATTGAGTAATCCGCATATCTAACCTGATTGAAGTCATGGATAGGGTATAGTTCTACAACCAAAAGGGTATATGCCCCAGCTATCATTCTGTGATAAGGCCCACTAACTGCTATGAATTGAAAGAGCATTCACATATTGATCCCTGTTCTGGGGAGTACTGAATCTGAAGCACCACTAGCATCCAAGACCATGTACGAACAAAACCTCACAATGCTTAAAATGATGGAAAGAACCATATTTTAAGAAGCTCAAGTGGTCAGTCCAGAATATAATTTCCAAATGATTATGCTAAGCCACACTTAGGAATGCACACAATTCAAAAGATTATACTAAATCCATGTGAAAAGACTCCAGGATCTAGAAAAATTTTGAAGCTGCAACTATAATGGAAATCAGAGAGCACAACTGTGTTTTTGGAGGGATCACAACACAATTATTTGATTTTGGCACATCGACAAGATACATGCATGAATTTAGTCTTAAACAAACCTCAACACAACAAGATAGTGCTAGCTGCTAAGCAGATTTAGTAAGTATCTTTTTTGAGTTGTTTAGAGAGCTAGTTAAGCATCCTATGCATGGCAAAATGATTGCTTAATGTTTAAATTCTCAACCATGCCATTTGTGTTTGAACGGCCTCTTAGTATGCTCTTTCTACTTTGGTTGTGTATTACGTTCATTCAAAAACCATGCACTACCCCTCATCTTATGTGTTGTCCATGAAGGCTTGAAGCCATTTTTTACATCACATTTATTATAGATTGATGTTAAAAAGGAATAATAACTTCATGTATACAGTTGAATTTTATATTAACAATTACTTTTTCCATGATCATATTCTAGTTAGTACTTCTTTATGTTTGTTTTCCAAAGATCATGAGTACATCAATATTGATTACTTGAAGTACTTTTGTTCTTTACTGCTATTGGGAAAGATTCCAACTGCTTGAAGATAGTACTACAAAGAAAGAGGAGTTGAGTGCTCATCCTAAAGGAATAAAGGCACTTGGGAAAAAGAATTCAAGTTATGTGGATTAGCATTTCAGACTGATGACAATGAGCAATTACAGGAAACTGAACCTAAAAATGGACTGAATCTCAATGATCGAGACAAGTACAATGCCCATTCTTCAGATTTCTCACCTAAAACCCCTATAAACATCCTAACATTTGGACTACTTCTGATGTAGTTTCTTATTGCATCTAACAATTTACATAATGTATGAGGATCTCCTTCATTGTCTAATCTTATATCAATGCAAATTCCTATAAAAGCCAAGTATTCTGTCATTTTGTGTTATTATTTGAAGTAAACATGTACATATCTATAAATGCATTGTAGAGCACTTACATCACTTAAGTCATCGTCCTTCCATCCGGCGTCAGAAATTAGTGGGCTTCCCTAGTTTGTAGGTCCACAAATTTAACCAGGACCTAGTGCATTGATAGTGAATCTCTTCAGCACATGGTCTATCTAGTTGTTCATCCTAGTGAGCCCCAAGCTAAAATGAGTTGATGAGCCCGCATTCACAACAGTTAGAAATCTTTTGGTTGTAAGGTGTCCCTAGAAGAAAATCAACAATAGTAGGATCCCTCTTGCAGCAATGTAGGATGTTCCCTTCGAACTAGAAGAACATAGGTTAAATTTGTAACATAGATAATAAAGCAGACATATTTACTGCGTATATGGATAAAACTAAAGCTCACATTCATAGTTCTGGGACAAATCCTCTCAAGGCATCTGATTCTATCCTAATATATATACACTACTACCTCTATCTATCATTATGAACCAAAGAACAAGTGTTTTAGGAAAGAAAGGACACCATGCAAGATGCCCGATTGTGTGGCCAATGGCATGGGCCCTGCATCCACTAACTACATTTTTGATAGTCTCCATCCTGAAGGAGCCTTATGTGTGATTTAACTACTCTTCGTAGACTTTTGGTTGTCACCTTGACAGTAATTTAAGAAATCATCAAGAATTTGTCTCTTCAAGTGGAAGAAAACAAGTAGTATACAAATATACACCCCAAGTGTCTACTAATATGATTATAAGAGGATGAAATAGTGGTATGAAAACCTAGAAACCAACTAAAGCTGATAAGCTCGTGCTTATACTGTCAAAATAAGAATGTCGAATAATAGTTTGTTAATAGGGACCCTCCTTTTTTGCCTCCCAAAATCAACCAAGGATTAAAGCAGTCATATCCCTCTGTACTTGGATTTCACGAACCTGATAGCATGGATAGAAATCTCTATATAAATATGGTTAGTACGGACCATGAATAATTTAATAAGAGCCCTGGAAATAATTATAATTTATCATACTATAACATGAAATAGTAAGTAAATTTGGCTAAACTTTTCCATTTCAAGCAACAACTGCCAATGCCCATCTCATGAAGCAATGTCAAGCAGGGTAATGAGGGAAATAAATGAATGCTTCTCCATTAGATTTTTTTATTGGATCTATTTTTAAAATTTGAGCACACTAGAGAAATTAACTACAAAAAATGAATTAGGAAATTCAATATTAGTTTGCATTTTGATTGAAAGAAATCATCTTGATTTTTTTACTATAGGTGGGCTGACTCAATATATTCATATTTAGGTCTTTTGGTCTGCCTATCTTCCTGCCTCTCATTTGTTGTATTTTAGACGTCCTTGAAATTTTATCTACTCTTTATCCCCATTGACATTTGAGCCTACCAAAAAATGGAAAATCTGATAAATTCAGACCAAGAAATATACCTTTAAGGATTTCAGTGTGAATTCTTTATTTGGGAAACATGTTCATAATAATCACTACTAGCTGCAATGTTATCCACAACATGCACATCAAAGGAGCATATTCAATTGAAAACCAGACTAGGTAGAAGGTGAAAAAGATAACTTTGCATAACCATTATGCATTTTGAAATATCTATATGTTTACAATACAAACATGAATGACCACAATAAATACCATAAGTGAAAAGTAAAGTCACAACTTAAATTCTGAGGTCTAAGAAGTTAAATTTATGTAAAAATGGTTAGATGAGAATATAAGATCCATTACTTCAACTATTTATAACCTGTGGAATATCCTCTTTGAGGTGCAACATCTCATTTATAACGTGGAATGTCCTCTTTGAGGTAATATGTCAACTTCATTGAAGGTAAGTCTTACCACTATTTGAAATTCCTTAACATGATACAATGAAAATTTTGTTGTACAAATTTCCATAAACAAGTTATTAATATATGTGCAAAATATTTTCTTTCGTTCATAGCTAGCTCTTCCCAATTAGAACTACCACACAGTGAGGCAGGTGCATGTATAATGATGAATCCAGAGCATAGTATCACAATGAGGACATAACCTTGTTCTTAGCATTGACTTGCAAACTAGATAATTTCACATCCATAGTCACATAAGCTCCAACCTCTTCTTGATACCCACACCCATGTCACCTATCTACCATTTCACAATTGCATACTACATCAACATCACAAGGCTTTTTTCCAACTATGCCAAAATCCCTTAAACCCCTAATCCACAGCCACACCGTAGTCACCTCAAACCTCTAGCATTTTCGAATTGCCTACTATAATTACATTACAAAACTTATTGGCTCTCCAATATGATAATTATTCAAATCTTTTTAGCTGAAAGTCTAAGAGATTCAGTACATTGAAATTACAGAATATAGAAGTAGCCATGTGGTCATAGAAACGACTGACAATGTATTTAAGGTATAAGAGACAAAGCATACATAAGTATTTTTTGGGCCAAGAGACAAAGCATAATACAAATTCAAAGATCGTTTACCTTGAGAACATAAAAACATTCACATATAGATCCTTTTTCAATAGCCCAAAGGTATTGCAATGTTATATAAACTTCATCTCCTAATATATGTGAAAGATAATCACTCAAACCTTTACGTTCATCAATTCAGAGAAGAGGCATGATACATTAATAAAATTAAAATAGATTGATTCAATAGAGGGGAACAATTGAACAACCTATATTTTCAAAGCCAACGAGCAAAGGTCGTCATGTATGGGATAACAAAAACAATGACAAGCTGTATAATTGATACATTAGCATGTGGGCTTTTCCAATTTGCCACCTAATGTTTATAAACAAGAAATTATAAAAATAAGTATTGTGTGTGCTAGTCATGATTAATATGGTCACCATACATGATCATGGGGTTAATGTTATTCATTTTCTATAGGGCTCAAGGGAGAATTGGAGCCACATTTCAAGTCAGGCTCTAAACCATCATTTATCTTCCCATATTAAGCAAAAATGGATCCACTACCCAGACTGGGAATGTACAGAGGGAAAGAGAGAACATGGAGCATCAAAAAAGGAATAGGGGAAATGAGAATGGGAGAATCGAGGTAGGTGGTGTTTGGGTAAGTAGTGGTGTTGAAAGTTTGGTTGTATTGAGTTTGTTCGACATTGGATAAGGGAATGCAATTGGGTGGAGTTTGTGTTTGGTTTAGATGGATGTGTGGTGCAGTTCAATCTGTATTACTTGATTCTTCTGGGTGTGGATGAATGAATGTAGGGGGTGTGTAATATTAGATGCGTGGGTGGATCCAACATCTTGACCTATTAGACACCAACATTAGTTACACCATAGCCACATAAATTAGCTTGAAGTGAGTTCTTTAAATCAAAATGACATATGTTACCTTTTCACTCCATCAACTGGAAATAGTTGGGATCAAAGTAGTAATTCAAGTAGGCAGTTGTAGACATCATACATAAAAAAGTGCAATCTTTCCTGTTGCTTTTTCTGTAGCTACAAATTCCATTCTTGTATACTTCTGTTACCGACTAACATATTGACAATCACACAAATGCAGGGCCGTGGTGGGTGCAAAATACTTCCACACAAAATGCCGCCACAACTCATGTCGCATCCCGACAACCCGTTCATGCTCCTCTTCAACATCATCTAGATTGCCCTCTCCTAGATCCCAAGTTTGTTCGCATATGGTAGCTCTCCTCTATAGCAACCATCATGTCATTCTACTCCGCAATTGGCCTCATCTTCAACTTCCTCCAGCTCCTCAAGATCAACCATACAATGGACACATTACCCAACATTGTTGTCGGTCTTGGAGCCCTCACAATGATTGTGAAAATAGGCAAAGCTCTCAGATCTAGGGGACACCACAACCACATGATCTTTCTTTGTGATTCTAATCGAGATTAGGGAATTGTATGGCCCCCTCCTTCGGAGTTTTCCACCACAAATTAGATCACCTTACCCAACATCTACACCATGAAGGCATTCTACATTGAGGGTTTCATTTCCTGGCCTCGAAGGTTTTCGATAAGAGGAAATGTGATTGAGGAAGACGAGGGGAAAGGGGAAAAAAAGAGTGACAGGAGGGAACATCTTGGTTAAAAATTTGGAGGAACGGCGCCAAAGAAATATTTGGCCAAATTTCGTAGAATGGTGGATGATGGTGGTGGGAAAAATAATTGTACACAAAAATTGTATCTAGATCATACACAATACATTTAACTGTATTTTCTTTCCTTACATATATGTGACATGTAGGAAATAGTGTGTTCAGGCTACATACAATAAAAATGTAAGCAAAGTAATTGTAGCTAAATCACATTTTTCTTGTAGTAGCATAAAACAAGTGGACATACAAACCCAAATTCATCTCTAGAATGCATTAACATATAACAAATTCAGAAGATATAAAACATATGAAACTTATTCTTCCCCATCTTATCATCACATGGTACTATTCACTGTCCATTCATGAAACTGCACTTGTCATCATATCGTCATAGGATATAAATCCTTATCAAAACATCACTAGGTATCAACCCTTTTCAACATAAGAGGATTATACCTCATTCAGGGTTCAACCATGCCCAAAGGTCATATCATTTCTTGCACATTCATCATTATCTTTCCATGCCTTATTACAAGGCTTGACATACATCACCATTCAAGTGATACACAGGGCGAGCATGATATTGCATTAAAGAGCTAACTGATGTTCATAGGATAACATTACATGATTATCTTAACATTAAGAACATTTCTTTATTATATCAACATATAAGGAAGCTATATAATTGGCCACCATCAGATTGACAAGGTACATGACTAGTATAAGAAAACATAGATCATGAAACTATGATGACCACCTACTAAACACATTAGAGTTTCAATCAATCATTAGGAAGTATATTCTATCATTATATTAATCATTCAAGAAAGGATAATATGATTAATAACCATTCTCTACTTGCATTCGGGTTAGGTTTAGCAAGGTAGGTTACTTAAAGTTATAGTTCAAAATTCATTTACAAACCTTAATCCATAACATCCCTATATAAATTTTGGATGCATAAGATACAACATCATCAACACATTCCATACATTTCTCAAGTATGGATACATGCATAACTCCGGATATTACCATCAGATTATAGTATACTAACGTTTCAAAAATATAAGAGAGACTCCATTGTTGTAATATTCCACTAAGGAAGGTTGATCATAGTTACTCATCATCATCTGAGTTCATTAGGATTAAGTATAACAAGCTATATCCCATTAGGGTTACATGCCAACATGATATGGTCATTGTCCATTCTATTCATATGAGGGAAAAGGTAAGACTATCTTATTAAAGGAAAACATCCATGGGTTCCATAATTGTTCAACCCATATCACCATACCACAACATCATACAAAACCATTGGATATTGAAAAGGTAAAATAATTGGTTATTTACATAGGTAAACACCTTAACAATCCACATGTAAATCCATTGAGTTGTAAACTATAAAGAGTCACCATTAAACCCTAAACATCCCTTATTTAACAACATAAAGGGGCACCTAGTTTGTGGGGTTAAATCCCTCATTGGTTGTACATTTTAAGCAAGCCATCATATCAACCATCAGCTCCTTAAATTGATCACATGAAGGAAACCATCAAATTCAGATTGTTAGAACTCACATGTAATACTATAGGTTTCAATCCAAACCATTGGAGGTTGAAGCATCTAGTATAATTAAATTTATCAAGTCCATTAATTGAAACTATTAGATGAATAAGTGTTAGATCCTAACCATTGGATTAGGTTCATATTTTAAAACCATCATTTTGAGTATAGGCCTAACCCTTAAATCATTTGACCCAAGAAACTATTGGGTTAGGGGTTCATTGAAGATACATTTAAATCCTTTACTCACCATTATTTTTGGTGACCTGATATACCATTTGTTGTTACATCTTAGGTCACCATCAGTTGATAGGATCAATACTATATTCATTTAACATCATCACATATTAAGCTATTGTCATCATTAGAGAATCAAACCATTATTCATTGAGATTCCAAGAGAGCCTAACACTGACCTAAGTTGTAACTATCAGTTCACACCATCATTCATAACCCTTGGTCATCACCTTCAGTTGTCATGAAGACCACACCACTGGGTCATGTGTTTAGAGAAGAAAACAACCTAGAAATCATAATATAGACCATCGGTTGATAGGTGCTTAGCACCATAGATGGTGATACAAACCTGAACTAAGTCACCTCCTTCCTTAGGAAGAACGTGAATATGATTATAGGTTCATTTATAACTAGAAACAAAACAAAAAACACCATAAAAGTCGAAATCCCAAACAAGCTTAGCTTCTTAATGTTTAAATAACCATTTTAAAGCAAGAACATGAGCTAACAAGCATATAGTAAACAATATAAGTTAAGAGGGTTATAAAACTCACCTCTACTGAGAAGAACACACTTCTAGTAGAGTAGGCAAGAAAACCCAATTTTCAGATCTGAACTCGACCAAGTAGGCACCCTTCTTCACGAGGAATCAAAACCCTAGAAGAATAAGCAAGAAAGGTAGGATCTTGAGCTCTAAAGCAACTTTTGCCATGGAACAATAGAGTTTCAACCTGGAGGAAGGTATAAGGAAGGAGAAGAGAAAGAAAAACTAAGAACGAAGGAAGAAAACAACTTGACCTCGTCGAAATACCTAGAAGATGACCTTGGAAACCCTAGGCAGAGCTAGAAGGAGCTCTAGGAGATCTTCTTCTCTAAAAAGAGGTCTTCTTCTACCTTATATCACTTGGTTCTATAGAAAAATAGAGTGGATTCATTGATCCAGGTCATAGGAAAGAGAAATCAAGAAAAGGTTTTGTACTTGGGCAAGGAATAGGTAAATATAGCCCATTGATAAGGATGGAAGCAAGCATGAGGTGTAAAAGTCGCTTCCCCATGTGTCCATGTCCCTAAACTATTAAGGATATATAAGAAACCACACAAGAATCTACCCCACCATTAATGGAGACCTGCTTAGGCACCATTTGTTTAATTTCCAAGCCAAACAAATAAACCATTGGTTGATAACTCCTAAAGGTAGCTCGTCCATAAAGGGGTAAACCTTAAAATACCCTTGAAGAAAACACCTTCAAAACAAAGTCAAATTTAGTACACCATGGCTCAAAGAGATCAATAATGATAATAGAACATTCAAGGACTATAATTAAAGTGACAAATTGCAAAGAAAACCTCTCATTTGGGTAAATTATATAAAAGTCCAAAATGTGCATAAAATTGCATAACTTGCACAAATAGTGTCTAAATTGGACCAAATTTGAAACTTAAGCTTGTATTATGATTCCAAAGCATATCACTAGGTTATATTAGAGTTATAAGAATTTAATTATGGTAATTAAGCATGTTCAACCATTTAATCAAAGTTAGGGGTCTCATAGCCATAAACTCCTAATAGGGATTTTGCCCCCGAAATCCAAGGTAAACATAGATGAATACTCCTCATGTACATCATACAAAATATTACACATGGTGATGTCACATAATTCTCATAGAATACATATTATTCTCCCGCAACTCTTGCATGTGACACTTCGGTTCAACATAAGAACCGTTGTGCCACCTATACAGGTCTGGTAGTACCTTTCAACTTGACACTCTAACTGTCGTCATGAACTATACTATTTGTTGTACCAAACATCAAAGGGCATATTTTTTTCTCTTACCAAATATAGAACATCATGTATCTATTATCATATGTAACTTATGTCATCCACTCTAACTCTTATCTGTTGATATTCTAATCCTAGGTTTATCTTAAAGGAACACAGTAATATGTATGCTGATTAACAAACCATCTATCCTTGATACTGGTCTTGCCCAACTATCATAAGACCATACACATCATTATAGAATCACTCTTCTTTTCCCGAACAACACTTGGAGGATCGACATCAACTCTCTCCCTCTATTGGAGAGGAACACTAGATAGCTCATCTAATAATTATCTTTAACTCGTATATAATTGTACACTCTGGGTACTAGGATTCATTACCTTGGTATTCACTGCATGTTCTATAAATAAATCATACCCTAGTCTCATCCACTTCCTCAACATCATAACCGGATAAGAACATATAAGAGGAATCCCCCTAACTCTTGGAAGGCTAAAAAATCATGCTCATTACAAAACAAAGATTTTAGAACTATAGTCCAAGGGAATCACACATTATATCATGATATCCATTATAGGATTACAGTGAATCCACGCGTACCAAGTGGCATGAGATCCACTTGAAGGCTACGTCTCAAAAAGAAGGAATACAAAGGGAAACATACTTCCCATATCAAAGCAACATTATCTAGGGGTCACTAGTAAAAGGGCAATCAATTTTATTTTTCCCATGAAGGTTACACTTTTTATGTATCATCTTACCTCTTATGGCTTGGGTTCCTTGCCATTAGCATATGAATTATTAAGATTATCACGTATGATTTCTCTTTTATTATCAACTATTCATCATTCTTACATATTTCCTCTCATTTTACCATGTTTTCAAACCACTGATCAAGGAATAGGTCATAATATTCCATATTTTCTTCATTAAGGAAGGATCATATCCCTTACTTTCTTTCATATGTCATGAAGATTTTATATTAGTAATTCTTACACACATTGGTTGGTCTGAGATTAACTCAGGTTTCACTTTAATCATCTACCATTATTCTCATTCATCTTCTCATATTATACTTATCATAAGAGTCCTCTCCATCTTATGTGAATTTCATACATTGAATCACTTTATTAGCACAAACTTATCTATCTTTTACCTTATTATCTTCTTGAATTACAACTTTAATAAATCCTCTTTAGCTTATCTGTATTCAAATTTTGGTTTCATGGTATTGTATCTTTCTCTTATAGTTACCAAATATTCAAGTTTTGATAGGTTATGATGTAATTCTCATATTCTTTAGGGTAAGTTTGAGATATCTGCACCATGATTTCTAATTTTTTATGATCTTTATATTGTTTCAAAATGACTACTTGATCAAAGTAATCAGAAAAAACAATCTAAGAGTTCCATACTTACCTTTTCTTCAATAATTGAATACTTGGCCAGGGCACCCAAATACTGAGATTAGGCAGTATGCACCATGTTTTTATGTCATTTTGCTAACTTAGGCATCATCCTAGTCCTAGTGTCCCTGTAGACTCAGAAAACCAAAAGCTCTGATACCAACTTGTGAGAACTTGTTACACTAAAAGAGATTACTCAAAACACAAAATATGATTACTCATTAATTAAACACAAACCCAAAAATTTGTATAAATCAAAATCAATTTCAACATAACCATCATGCTCTAAACTATTACACAAGAGCCCAACAACTTGCTTGTATTCATATTGTGGCAACACATCCCACTATCACACAGACAGCAAGGTGTTACGCGAAAACGTGCAGAAATCACCATAACCACAGATTACCAAAAATATGGGTTAATTAAAACCGATTGCGGAAAACTGATAAACTGAGAAACTATTGCGTTCCAGTCCACATCCTGCAAGAAAAAAGGTTATATAACATATACAAGCCTTGAAACGTGTCCAAAACTTAGAGCAACAGTTGTCATGTCATCACATGAGTTCACCACCTATTCATATACATAAAGGCCCACATCCGGCCAACAGTAGGATATACAAAATATCAATGATCATACATCGTGAAACAACATCAAAACACCGCCGAGGACCTGAGAGTACAGGGATGACTCTAGACTCTACTAAAAAACATCCAAAACAACAGCATATCCATCGCTTGCCTTCTACTGCTCGTCTAGCTGCTCGGCCGCAACACCACGACCACCACCACGTCTAGCTCGGCCACCTAAAAAGGGTGTAAACCAGTGGAGTGAGACAATTGAACATTGTCCCAGCGGGAAACATAACTCCCCACCGCAACTACAGAACCTCAGAAAGATAGAGCTTATAACAGCAGATAATTGATAAGAGATATAACAGGAGCAGTTTATGTAAAGAAAAGCTATTCATACTAACAAGCATACCAGCTGTACAAAGGGCATGTAACAAAGTAACTCTCAGTGGAACATGATTGACAGGATAAGATATATTGTTATGTTGCATGAGGAACATATAAGATATATCGCCACATATCCTGAGAAACATATAAGCAACTACAAGATGTAACTATACAAGCAAGGCCTCAACTAATGTTCCATGTTTTGCCTTAAGAAATATATACTATACGGCTGAGTTACGTATTCTTATGCCCTGAGGAAGTGAACCGTACCGTTCAAATCCAACTGACGGCTGTGAAACCCAGAGCTGGTGCCATACAAGGTCACATGGAAGAGACATACTCAACAACCTCCCACCTCGTAGTCAGTGCACGAGTACAACACAAGTAGGACCACAGTCTCATGTTGAAGTGGTCTTAGCCACAGGGTCAGGCTACCCTCTGCCTAGCCCGCCTCAGTACAGGTATCGACGCTAGTGAAACTGAGCCACGGGCCTGTTCACCGTGCTATGAGCCATGAACGCATTCATGCTCCTCATATCACATATCCTGAGCCATGGGCCTATTCACCATGCTCTTCACATATATGGGCTACAGGCCTGAATCCGCACCCTGGAGTCTACAAATGAAGTTGCACTCTTACCTCGTCACTTTAGGCTAGGAGCAACCTCGCATATTCAACAATATGCGCTCCGGGTTAACCCGTAGGAGAACCCGTTTCACCATCACAAAAACCTGACGATGATGGATCTATGGCCAGGGAAAACTACATGATATATTTCACTGTGATTATTTAGTGTCTTTTAGATGGATTGCAAGGTTCAACCAAGTTGTATAACATGCAAACTATAACAGAATAAACAACATAAAACTCAACATTATTCTTTTATTGTAATCACATCAACCTGATCCATCTCAAGGACTAAGGGTGTCGCCCGATACAAGAGCCTATCGGCCAACTCACACACATACTCATGTCATGCAAGTCTAGTCTAGAGGGTTGTCGGGTAGCACCTCATCATCCCCATCTCAACCAAGATACATCTCACAAGGTCATCTTCTACCTCAAGCAAAAGATACCCAAAACCCTAGAGGGTCAAGGAGATGGCTCACCTCAATCAACCAAGAAAGAGGGGTCTTGCACACCACCTATCACCCATCGGGCAACACAAACACCAACCCGAAACAAGGTCCACTACAACTGAGCTCACCCTTTTAGTCCATGGTGAGAGGAGAGTCTTGCTCAAGCAACTAGGATACAAGCTCACCTCAATCGACTATGAAAGAGGGGTGTTGCTCATGAGACTAGAAGCTTAAACTCACTCCTCTAGACCAAAGAGAGAAAGGAGTATTGCTCACCCAAGACTACCAAGAGGATCGGCCAACAAAGATACTAAGCAAGATACAAAATTAATCAACAACATATAAGAAAGAAAGGAGATAATGTAGCTAGGGTTAGAAGTTATGCAACCCACCTTAAGCTCCAAGCTCCAAAGAAGAAGAAGAGCTTCAAGCTTCAAGGGATGTCGACCACCACTTGCTCCTTCAAGGGGGTGTATCGGCCAACACAAGCAAGGAAGAAGGGAGTGTCGTACACTCAAGGTGGAGAAGGAAACTAAAGGATCAAAGGAACTCAAAGCAAGGGAAAGAACCACCTATATAGAAGGAAAGGGAGGAGAAAACAAGGTAGAGCATGGAAAGGTGTCGCCCACCTAGGGACACTTGTCCTAGAGCTCAAGCCACCTACTCTAGCAAGCCTTATACACTTGTCCAAGGTCATTGCCACATGCATGCATCAACTCCAAGTGTCCACTAGTGGTGACACAAACGAGGTCAAAGTTGGGTCAAACACCATGGGAGACATAACACCTGCACCATGGGCGACACACATCCATGTTGGCCGACACACTCACCTCTCTTGGGTGACACAAAGCTCAACCAAGCCCAAACAAGGCACCT
Source organism: Alisma plantago-aquatica (assembly GCA_963693085.1). NCBI lineage: Eukaryota > Viridiplantae > Streptophyta > Magnoliopsida > Alismatales > Alismataceae > Alisma > Alisma plantago-aquatica. The sequence continues at coordinate 787,813,837 of OY856412.1, forward strand.
CAAGGGCCAAACAAGCTCAATCAGGCCCAAAAGAACTCAAGCAACAAGCCCAAGCCTTCCTCTCAACCTTAGAGGAAGCAAAGAGAGAGAGGAACACCTCACAAGGTGGCAAACGTGCCCACAAAACCCTAAACTTGGGTTATTTGCGAGTAGCCCCTCTAACTCTCAATAAAGCACAACCAAACCCTAATCACCACTAAAGCTGATTAGCAAGCACCAAAGCACCAAGGTTAAGCAAAACAAACAGGGTAAGCCCTAAACGAAGGCCAGGGTCCTTACAAGCTAACCCCCTTTATGGGATTTCATCCCCGAAATACAAAGAGAAAAGCGAGGGATACTTCCTCCTCATCTCTTCCTCAAGCTCCCATGTGGCTTCCTCAATGCCACGAAACTGACAAATAACCTTCACAAGAACCATGTCCTTCCTCTTCAGCTTCTTGACCCTTCTGTCAAGGATCGCCACAGGACCCTCCTCGTAGGTCACATCTTCATCAAGATCAACCTCAACTGGCTGTATCACTTTACCTAAATCTGGATGGCTTCTCTTCAGCATACTGACATGGAACACTGGATGTAACCTGTGCAACTCTGGAGGTAACTCTATCTCATAAGCTACCTTACCAACACATGCTATAACTGAGTAAGGCCCCATATACCTGGGTGCCAACTTACCCTTACGACCAAACCTCAACACACCTTTCCATGGCGAGACTTTAAGATATACCTTGTCTCTTGTCTGGAACTCCAAAGGTCATCAGCGATTGTCTGCATAAGACTTCTGTCTGTCCTGTGCCACTTTCAACTGTTGTTGTATCACTTTGATCTTTTCTGTTGTCTGCTGTACTAACTCAGGACCCAAAAGCTGATACTCACCGGACTCGTACCAACACAAAGGAGATCTGCATTTCCTTCCATACAGAGCCTCATAAGGAGCCATGTCAATGCTCCGTTGATAATTGTTGTTGTAGGCAAACTCTATCAAACTAAGATGTACATACCAGTTGCCTAGAAACTGCAAAACACAAGCTCGAAGGAGATCTTCCAAAGTCTGAATAGTCCTTTCAGACTGTCCATCTGTCTGCGGGTGAAAAGTTGTACTAAACCTCAACTGCGTTCCCAACGCTTTGTGCAACTGTTCCCAGAAACAACTCGTAAACTGAGGACCTCTGTCAGAAACTATCATTACTGGCACACCGTGCAAATGTACTATCTCATCAACATACACTCGAGTGAGTTTCTCAGATGTATACGTCGTCTTCATTGGTAGAAAATGGGCATACTTCGTCAATCTGTCCACTATCACCCAAATGGAATAATGATTCCTAGTTGTCCGGGGTAGACCAACTACGAAATTCATGGTTATATGATCTAATTCCACTGCGGTATCGGAAAAGGTTGCAACGTACCTGCCGGCTTCTGATGTTCAACCTTCACTTACTGGCAAACCACACATCTCGCTACGAACTCAGCTACATCTTTCTTCAAACTGGGCCACCAATACAAGTCCTTCAAACTATGATACATCTTGGTGACACCTAGATGCATAGAATACATCGATGTGTGTGCTTCATTGAGCACTAACTTCCTCAGATCATCAACATTTAGAACCACCATCCTCTCACGATAGCAAACTAGCCCATCCTCGGACTCATGGAACCCTTCACGCTTTTCACTACCGAACTCTGATCTGATCAAATGTACCGCATCATTTGTCCACTATGCATCCTTGATATGCTGTCTCAGCATAGGCTTGACTTGCATTTTTGCTAAAAGCTCAGCTAGCAAGGAAACTTTCATCTGCACATTCATCTGCCGTAGAGAAGCAAACATATCTCGCCTATGGCATACCAGAGAACTCAAACATGCCTTCTTTGAAAAAAGAGAAGAAGACTTTCTGCTCAGCGCATCTGCTACCACATTCGCCTTACGAGGATGATACTCGATAGTGCAGTCGTAATCATTGATCAACTCCATCCATCGACGTTGTCGCATGTTCAACTCATGCTGCGAAAAGATGTACTTCAGATTCTTATGATCCGTAAAGATTTGACATACTTCCCCATACAGATAGTGTCTCCAAATCTTTAACACATGAACCAAAGCCGCCAACTCCAAGTCATGAGTGGGATAGTTCTCCTCATGTTTCTTGAGCTGTCGTGAGGCAAAAGAAACCACATGATCTTCCTGCATCAACACACAACCTAAACCTTTCTTGGAAGCATCACAGAAAATAACATAGCCCTTCCCAGGCTCTGGCAGGATTAACACAAGAGCACTGGTCAGCTTCTCCTTCAAACTCTGGAAAGCTTGCTGACATCGATCATCCCAAACAAAAGGTACATCCTTCCTGGTCAACTTCTTCATTGGCAGCGTGATCATACTAAAGTCCTTAATAAACCTCCGGTAGTATCCTGCTAAACCCAGAAAACTACAAACTTCTGTCGGCGTCTTTGGTTGCTCCCAATCTAAAACGGATTCCACCTTCTTCAGATCGACTTTGACTCCTTCAGTAGATATCACATGACCCAAGAAAGTCACTTCCTCCAACTAGAAATCACACTTACTGAACTTAGCATACAACTGATGTTGACAAAGAAGAGTCAACGCTCGTCGAAGATGTTTCTCATGCTCCCACCTATCCCGAATGTAGATCAAGATGTCATCTATAAAGACTACAACAAAGTAATCTAAGAATGGACGGAACACTCTGTTCATCAGATCCATGAAAGCAGCAGGTGCATTGGTTAACCCGAACGGCATAATCACGAACTCATAGTGACCATACCTCATCCTGAAAGTTGACTTTGGTATGTCATCTGCCTTAATCCTCAGCTGATGATATCCGGACCGTAGATCGATCTTTGAAAACAATGTAGCACCACGCAACTGATTAAGCAGATCATCTATCCTCGGTAACGGGTACTTGTTCTTGATCGTGACTTTGTTCAACTGTCGGTAATCTATACACAACCGCATCGAACCATCCTTCTTCTTGACAAACAACACTGGAGCACCCCAATGCGACGTACTCGGTTGGATAAAACCTTTGTCCAGCAACTCTTGCAACTGCTTCTTCATCTCTTCCATCTCTACTGGAGCCATCCTATACGGTGTCTGTGCAACTGGCCATGTTCCTAGTACCAGATTGATCTCAAAATCAATCTCTCACGGTGGAGGAACACCAGGAAACTCCTCAGGAAACACGTCTACAAACTCTCAAACAACTGACACCTCCTCAAGGTTAGGACCTTTCTCCTTGGAAACTACAACAGTATCCACCACGTGAGCTAAGAATGCCTCACATCCTTGCCGTAGCAACTTCTATGCCACCATAGCCGATACCAGGCACGTCGGAAGAATCTTCCTATCTCCTTGGAAGATCCACTTCTCTCCAACATCATCAAACACTGCCTGCTTGGAACCACAGTCCAAAACAACCTTATACTTCTCTAAGGTATCCATCCCAAGGATAAAATCGAAACCATGCATATCAAGTGGTATAAGATCCAGGGTAGGAATCACCGCATTATCATAGACGAAGAAGGCACAAGAAGGTTTTTGCAAAACAATACCGTAGTGGATTTTATTTCTATGGGAGAGTTCGAAGAAGAAGTTCATAGAAGATTGGAGTGTAGCAGAACCCGTACCAGATCCCAAAGAGATGAACCTCCTGTGTACACCCAACACAGAAGACACACACCAGATCGATACGGCTACACCAGGAGAAGATATTCGGAAGGAGACATATCATGCTTCAACGAGGAAGAGGACTGCGAGGAAAGGAGGGACAGTTTTAAATCGACTGCTCAGAGGATACCGCAGTGTTTGTCTATCTTTCTATGGATCAGTCTCTTTTATTCTGGAATATAAGGGGAGCTGCTAACAATAAGACCCGCAAGGTCCTTGGTAATCTTTGCCAAAGACATCGCCCCGCGGTGGTGGCATTGTCAGAACCTTTCCTACATGCTAACCAGGCGGTGGAGTTGCTTGATATCATTAGGCTGGACTGGACGGCGGATTACCAGGCAGAAGAAGGTAAGATCTGGCTCTATGCTGATTTAGCAAGGAATCCGCAGGTGGTGAGGGTTCATCGACAGCATATCACTATCATTACTGACGAAGCTGATGGTTCTAACAGCTATATTACCGCTGTTTATGCTAGTTGCAATCACCGAGATAGGAAACAGCTCGGGGAGGAACTTAATTATATATCCGCGTCGATTGGGGATTCCAAGTGGATCATAGCAGGGGATTTCAATGTGATCCGAGAGCAAAATGAAAAGAGAGGTGGCACGCCCACACCTTTCCAGGAGATTCTAGAGTTCAATTCTACGGTGATTGATACGAATGTAAAGGAGATCCCTTTCGAAGGTAGCCGATACACATGGGTCAATAAGCAATACCTTACTCCTACTTTGGGGCAAAGATTAGACAGAGCTTTCTGTAATGACGCTTGGGAGATAGCTAAGCCAAGGAGCCGTTGTTTGCACTTGAGAAGGTTTAGGGTGTCAGACCACTTTCCTTTGCTGATTGCCCCGGGTGGGCGTACTCCATCGAAGACTAAAGCCCCTTTCACGTTCCTTTCTGCTTGGTTATTACATGAAGGATGCATGGAGGTTATCCGTAAAGCGTGGGAGGCTACAGTGGTAGGTCACCCATCTTTCGTTTTCTGCTAGAAGCTCAAGATGGTTCGTCAAGCTTTGAAAAGATGGAACAGAGAAACCTTTGGAGATATCCACCAGAGAAAGCAAGACCTTGAAGATATCATACATACGACTCAGATCGCTTTTGACGAGAATCCCAGTAGTCTTAATGAGTTAAACCTTCGGATGGCGGAACATGAACTGCAATAGATTCTTGACCAAGAAGAGAAGCTTTGGAGAGACAAGGCGCGTATTGACTGGCTTATAGATGGGGAGAGGAATACAACTTTCTATCATGCAGTTGTTAAAACTAGAAGGAAGAAGAGAAGTGTCTCCAAGATCATTGCCTCAGACGGGACAAGTGTCACTGATCCAGATGAGATGGCGCAGGCCGCAGCTCTTCATTTCCAGCGCTTCTATGAGGAAGACAGACACTTTCTGGAGGAAGATTATGGCCCTTTCTTGCAAGAGATTCCAGAGAGCATATCGCTTGATGATAACTTCTCCATCTTGGCACCTCCAGAGGAGAGAGAAATCCTTAGGACCTTGAAAGAGATGGACAACAAGACCGCGCCTGGTCCAGACGGCTTCACGGTACCTTTCTTCTTGACCGCATGGGAGATAGTTGGTCGGGACTTTATGAAGATGACGGAGTGCTTCTTCAAGCGACAACCTTGTCATAGAGGCTTATTCTACTGTAGAATGGTCCTCATACCTAAAGTGGACACGCCGGTGAACCTGGACATGGATTTCAGACCTATTTCAATCGAAAATGTCTCTTTGAGAATCCTTTCTCGTACCCTTAGCAATAAAATGGCTCCTCTTATGCACAGGCTGATTTCCAAAGAGCAAGGGGCTTTCATAAGAGGTAATGATATTACCAATCATGTGAGGATCGTCAAGGAAATGATGCATGACATTAATTGGGGAGTCAATCATCCTAACATGATTATTAAGATGGACATGTCCAGGGCATATGACAGAGTTAATTGGGAAATCCTGAATAAAATTCTGGAAAGATTTGGTTTTACATAGGAGTCGATCTCTTTGTGCCTCAGCTTCTTCAAGGATACATGGGCGGCAGTCTCTTTGGGCAACACAATGGCTGGTTTTTTCCATATTCAAAAAGGGCTAAAGCAAGGGAACGCCCTATCTCCATTCTTGTTCATCATTTTTGAAGAAATCCTTTGTAGACGCTTCAAATCTATGCTGGAGAGCAACATGATATCGGTGTTCCATACACGGGGTGGTGGGGTGGCACCCTCGATTCTTCTTTATGCTGACGATATCACTATCGCAGTGAACGCTGATCAACAATCTATACACCGCATTACCAACACGTTTCTCGCTTACGAAAAAGCAACTGGGCAGAAGGTGAATGCATCGAAATCAGCCTGCGTGGTTGGTACTCCTGATTCAAGGTTGGCTAAACAGATGGCCAATGAGCTTGGGATCCCTGATGCATCAGAGTCTATCACCTACGTAGGTATCCCGATTCAGAAGGGGAGGGCAAAGTTGAGCGACTACGAATACCTGATTATGAAGATTAATGTTAAGATCGCAGGTTGGAAGGCGCATCTTCTCTCTTTTGCAGGGAGGCGCCTCCTAATTGAACATGTCCTATCCTCTATTACGGTATATTCGGCGGCGGCTACATGTGTTCCGAGGGGTATCACCCAGAGGATTGACAAAATCCTTTCTTGCTTTCTATGGGCCGATAGGCATGCTCATTCGAGAAGAGCCTGGGTTAGTTGGCACAAGGTGGCGAGGCCTAAGGGCATGGGAGGTCTGCGTCTGACGCCTATCAAGATGGTGAATGATGCCTTTACAGCTAAGGCCTGTTGGGAGATCCTGAATGGGAATTCTATCTGGGCGATCTTTTGCAGAGACAAATACGCGTGTGGCGTTGGTGGCCGATCGTCCACTCATCCATCATTCTTGAAGCTTGGTGCTAATCCTTCGCCTTACTGGAGAAGAATTTGGAACATGTTCCCAAAGGTTTTTCCACAGTGCAAATGGATCATTGGTCACGGTGAGATATCCTTTTGGGATGATGCTTAGTGCGGTAGCAGGCTGGACACTTTCGCCCTTCATAGAAGTGATCGGAATCTCAAGTTCCTAGTGAAAGATTTTTGGGAGCAGGATACTGGATGGAATTGGAGTGCTCTCACTCAAATCATAAACCCCGATGTAGTTGATTTGATTAAGGAGGCAGGTGTTATTATTTCTGATACAGAAGATAAGTTGATATGGTCTTTATCAGTTAATGGAGCCTTCTCACTTAAATCGGTGAAGAGAAATATGTTACAAAATGCTTTCCCTGATGCGTTCGGGTTGGAACGCCTATGGAAGATAGATGCGCCTAAGGAGGTGGCCTTGATATGGAAGGTTGCACGCAAGGCTTTACCTACTGACGAAAACATCCGCAGATGTAAGATCCCCATCGCCTCTTGCTGTAACTGTTGTCCTGAACCTAAGGAGGAGCATACAGATCATCTCCTGTTCTCGAGTCACCTTGCTCGATCTTTCTGGTGTAGATTCACCAACATTACGGGACGGAACGCGCCAAATGACATTCATTCTTTGCTTGACCTGTGTAGTTTGGGGGGTAAATCCACCATAGATGACTGGTTGGCCGGAGCTATGGATACTCTTATACCTAACAACATTTGGAGGATAAGATGTCACCGTAGATACGAAGGTACTGATCTGTCCTATGGTAGAACATGGGAACAGCTTGTATACAGATTGAATAATATGATGCGGACCAGATCTCTTCACGTCTCAAACAACACGCAGTTGCATGCAGCGATGGATGAAGTGGGGATAGTGATGTCCCGTAATTTCCTTAGAAGAATTCTCCTGCTCAGATGGAACCCACCGGATTTACACAACCTGAAGACGAACCTCACCGTCAGTAAATGCTCGGATGCTAATGGCATGCAGCGAAGATGGGTAGGTTGTATCATTCGCAAGCATAGAGCTGATATATGCTTGGTCTTCCGTGCCTGGTTGAAGGCCAAAGACTACCTTGAAGCTTACATCAAAGCCTGCTATGTTGGGGTGTCGATGGCTGTAGACCATAGGCTGAATATATCTTCCATTGAGATCGATGACAGTAATCTTTATAACATATTATGGAACAACGGTGAGGCTCCATGGAAAGCGATATATGTTGCCAGGCTGCTCAAAGAAGAATTACAGGAGAGGAATATCACCGGTAGTTTAGTCCACAAAGTTGTGAACTCGTTGGCCAGAGAGATTGGAAAATGGGGCAGACATCTCACAACCTCGTTCATTTGCTCTGATAGCAGTAACCTTCCTCAGAAGATCCGTGGCATGGCTTTTTTGGAGAAACTTCGCACTCCATACATCGTGAAGGAGGTGGCTAAGACTGATGCTTGATTGGTTTTTGGTTTTTGGTTTGGTTGTACGATGTTTTTTTTTGGGTGATTACCTGCGTTTTATAAGCAGGAGATGTAATTTGTTGTGGCTGTCGTTTTGCCCAGACGAGGGGGATGGGATGAATAAGAGTACCCCCTGGCTTCTATATAAAAAAAAGTGGTATAAGATCCACTTGGATGCGGTGTCCCAAGAAAGACAAGACACAAGATGGACACTCTTCTCTAAGCAAGGAGGAACCATCAAGAGGGGTTTCTAACAACAAACTATCCTCCTTACGGCTAACAGATAAACGACAGTTTTCAAGAATACTATAGGTGATAAAAGAGTGTGTAGCACCCAGGTTAACCAGAACAGATATAAAGCAAGAAGAAGACATATCAGAATGAAATAACTCCATCTGACCTGTCACTACTCGCGGGTTGACTCATAGCATAGAATCGAGCCGTTGATTGTTGTCCACGACCTCTTCTTCCTTGAGCAGACGAACCTGCTTGTGACGCCTGAGCGCATCCTCGCCCTCTGCTACCACTGGGCTACTATCTTTCTGACCTTTGAAAACTCTGCCTTGGCTGCTGCGTCACTTCAACACCTCTATTCGAGCAATTGAGCCTGAAATGTCCGACTTGTCCACAAAGATGACATGTCCTGTCCTCAAACCGTGGCCTAGCTAGCCCTGTCCCTGCCACATAAGTTGTACTATGTGCCTTAGATGGAGAAGAAACATAACCTCTCCCCTTACTTGGAGACCACTGGGACGGTACACCAGAACCTCTCATCACTGACGCTGATGAAAACCTGGGCTTCTTAAAGCCACCAAACCTCTGTCCCTAAAACTGAGCAGGTCTTTTATGAGACATGGACTCTCTTTTCTCCTTTACTGACCTCTCAATCCTTCGAACAGATTCCACGAATGTAGAAAACCATTCTCAGTTCTCCAATGCAGACACAGGTGTTGTCAACTCAGAATTCAGACCCTTCTCGAAACGTCTGATCTGCTCCTCGTCTGTTGTCACCATGTGAGGACAAAACCTCAACAGATCCATAAAATTGGCTTCATACTCAGTGATGTTCATCGTTCCTTGTCGCAAACTCTCAAACTAACTGATCTTCTCATCCAGATACGTCTTTGGAAAGTATCTGCTGATGAACTCACGCCGGAACACTTCCCAACAGATCACCTCACCAGGCCGCTTCTCTTCTTCAATGGTCCACCAGTGACCAGCACTACCCTTCAGAAGGTAGATAGCATGCTTTACTTTTTCTGCTTTGGGGATGTCAAGGATCCGGAAAGCCTTCTCAAGACTTGTCAGCCACAGATCTGCATCCGCTGGATCAGTCGTCCCAGCATACTCCAAAGCTCCGACTCGGCGAAGCCACTCGAAGGTCTTCCCAATACCCGATGCTTCTCCATGGGGAACATGTGCTCTCGAAGGAGGCACTGACAATCGCTCAACCATGAGACTCATCGTAGCCATCATCTGCGCCATAAGCTGTTGGTAGGTAGGGTGTTCAAGAATGGCTGGGTTAGGTTGGGCGACCTCAAGCACCCGATCTTCATGTGCCTGCCTAAAAGCTCCATTAACAGATGCAGCATCACTATACTCAGTTGAGTGTTCTTCTTGGTTTCCAGACATCTTGACTTTTCTTCCGCTAAGGGCAGAAGATGGTTGTAAGAAAATCTGGACAACACATAAGAACAGACGACCTAGTCTTGAATCCCTGTAGACTCAGCGAACCTAAGGCTCTGATACCAAACTTGTGGCAACACATCCCACTATCACACAGACAGCGAGGTGTTACGCAAAAACATGCGAAAATCACCATAACCACAGATTACCAAAAACACGGGTTAATTAAAATCGATTGCGGAAAACTGATAAACTGAGAAACTATTGCGTTCCAGTCCACATCCTGTAAGAAAATAGGTTATATAAACATATACAAGCCTTGAAACGTGTCTATAACTTAGAGCAACAGCTGTCATGTCATCAAATGAGTTCACCACCTGTTCATCTACATAAAGGCCCATATTCGGCCAATAGTAGGATATATAAAATATCAATGATCATACATCGTGAAACAACGTCAAAACACCGTCGAAGACCTGAGAGTACAGGGATGACTCTAGATTCTACTACAAAACATCCAAAACAGCAGCATATCCATCGCTTGCCTTCTACTGCTCGTCTAGCTGCTCGGCCGCAACACCACGACCACCACCACATCTAGCTCGGCCACCTAAAAACGCTGTAAACCAGTGGAGTGAGACAATTGAACATTGTCCCAACGGGAAACATAACTCCCCACCGCAACTACAGAACCTCAGAAAGATAGAGCTTATAACAGCAGATAACTGATAACAGATATAACAGGAGCAGTTTATGTAAAGTAGAGCTATTCTTACTGACAAGCTTACTAGCTGTACAAAGGGCATGTAACCAAGTAACTCTCAGTGGAACATGATTGACAAGATAAGATATATTGTTATGTTGCATGAGGAACATATAAGATATATCACCACATATTCTGAGAAACATATAAGCAACTACAAGATGTAACTATACAAGCAAGGCCTCAACCAATGTTCCGTGTTTTGCCTTAACCAATATATACTATACGACTGGATTACGTATTCTTATTCCCTAAGGAAGTGAACCGTACCGTTCAAATCCAACCGACGGCTGCGAAACTCGGAGCCGGTGCCATACAAGGTCACATGGAAGAGTCAGACTCCACGACCTCCCACTTCGTAGCCAGTGCATGAATACAACACAAGCAGGACCGCAGTCTCATGCTGAAGTGGTCTTAGCCACAGGGTCAGGCTACCCTCTGCCTAGCCCGCCTCGGTACAGGTATCGGCGCTAGTGAAACTAAGCCACGAGCATGTTCACCATGCTCTGAGCCATGAACACATTCATGCTCCTCATATCACATATCCTGAGCCATGGGCCTGTTCACCATGCTCTTCACATATATGGGCTACGGGCCTGAATCCGCACCCTGGAGTCTACAACCAAAGTTGCACTCTTACCTCCTCACTTTAGGCTAGGAGCAACCTCGCATATTCAACAATATGCACTCTGGGTTAACCCGTAGGAGAACCAGTTTCACCATCACCAAAACCTGGCGTTGATGGATCTATGGCCATGGCAAACTACATGATATATTTCACTGTGATTATTTAGTGTCTTAAATGGATTGCAAGGTTCAACCAAGTTGTATAACATGCAAACTATAACAGAATAAACAACATAAAACTCTACATTATGCTTTTATTGTAATCACATCAACCTGATCCATCTCAAGGATCCAACGTCACATGTTATCACTTGTCCTCTTGCCAACCATCCAGATCTATCTCAAGGATCATCACATACCATGGGATCTAAATCCCTCATCATGTATTGCCACTGCCTCTCAAGGCTTACATTATCATCATGGGACAAACACATAACACATGCGACCTCTTCAACAAGAGTAATTACCAAAGTGATGTTACTCATCACATATTCCTCATAGCCTTTTCATGGCTAAAGATCACCTGCATGGTTAGGGTATACAATAGTCATAGTTTCAACATAAGGACTATGCTTACTATCATGAGATGACATTCAAGATTCTATACCTATCGATTATACATCATCTGGTGATCATGTGTGTAAGACACATTATTAAGCAAATCATATCTATGTTTATCCTCATCTCAGTATTATATAGATAATCAAGATGATTACTTCATGCATATAGTCATGTTGGATATACAGAACAAGCGTTGTCATTACCACTACCATTATCATTATTATGACTATTACCATCATCATTATCATTAAGTGAGCAAGGAGTCACCAACGTTTAGGCAAGGGTATATATATGTACATACAACTAGTCTATTTCCATGATACGAGGAACCGTCACAAAAGGATAACACGAACCCTCACTATAGATCACCACGAACCCTCACAAAAAGGGGGTGTATCGGCCACCTGCCCTCGCCCAAAAACTCAACGCATAACGGCAGATATAAACAAGCAGCAACGCTGTGCTACGTGCAGCAGGATGACGCTGCGTCGTGCGTCAAGGGGTGTTACACACCAGTGTATGTCGGGCACAAGTGCTATCGGGCAATGCCCAACACACATGGTGTTATCGGCCAGGTTATCCCATCAAAAGCTAACAACCAAGGAAGAGAACACATCCACATGTCAAGCATCTACTGATCAAGGCCTAACGGCTGATACACAGCAAAGGAAGAGTTGTGACGCCCGTCAAAAGAACTAAGGGTGTCGCCCTATACAAGAGCCTGTCGGCCAACTCACACACATACTCATGTCATGCAAGTCTAGTCTAGAGGGTTGTCGGGCAGCACATCATCATCCCCATCTCAACCAAGATACATCTCACAAGGTCGTCTTCTACCTCAAGCAAAAGATACCCAAAACCCTAGAGGGTCAAGGAGATGGCTCACCTCAATCAACCAAGAAAGAGGGGTCTTTCACACCACCTATCACCCATCGGGCAACACAAACACCAACCCAAAACAAGGTCCACTACAACTGAGCTCACCCTTCTAGTCCATGGTGAGAGGAGAGTCTTCCTCAAGCAACTAGGACACAAGCTCACCTCAATCGACTATGAAAGAGGGGTGTTTCTCATGAGACTAGGAGCTTAAACTCACTCCTCTAGACCAAAGAGAGAAAGGAGTATTGCTCACCCAAGACTACCAAGAGGATCGGCCAACAAAGATACTAAGCAAGATACAAAATTAATCAACAACATATAAGAAAGAAAGGAGATAATGTAGCTAGGGTTAGAAGTTATGCAACCCACATTAAGCTCCAAGCTCCAAGCTCCAAAGAAGAAGAAGAGCTCCAAGCTTCAAGGGATGTCGACCACCACTTTCTCCTTCAAGGGGGTGTATCGGCCGACACAAGCAAGGAAGAAGGGAGTGTCGTGCATTCAAGGTGGAGAAGGAAACTAAAGGATCAAAGGAACTCAAAGCAAGGGAAAGAACCACCTATATAGAAGGAAAGGGAGGAGAAAACAAGGTAGAGCATGGAAAGGTGTTGCCCACCTAGGGACACTTGTCCTAGAGCTCAAGCCACCTACTCTATCAAGACTTATACACTTGTCCAAGGTCATTGCCACATGCATGCATCAGCTCCAAGTGTCCACTAGTGGTGACACAAACGAGGTCAAAGTTGGGTCAAACACCATGGGAGACATAACACTTGCACCATGGGCGACACACATCCATGTTGGCCGACACACTCACCTCTCTTGGGTGACACAAAGCTCAACCAAGCCAAAACAAGGCACCTCAAGGCCCAAACAAGCTCAACCAGGCCCAAAAGAACTCAAGAAACAAGCCCAAGCCTTCCTCTCAACCTTAGAGGAAGCAAAGAGAGAGAGAGGAACACCTCACAAGGTGGCAAACTTGCCCACAAAACCCTAAACTTGGGTTATTTGCGAGTAGCCCCTATAACTCTCAACAAAGCACAACCAAACCCTAATCACCACTAAAGCTGATTAGCAAGCACCAAAGCACCAAGGTTAAGCAAAACAAACAGGGTAAGCCCTAAACGATGGTCAGGGTCCTTACAAGCTAACCCCCTTTAAGGGATTTCATCCCCAAAATACAAAGAGAAAAGTGAGGGATACTTCCTCCTCATCTCTTCCTCAAGCTCCCACGTGGCTTCCTCAATGCCACGACACTGACAAATAACCTTCACAAGAACCAGGTCCTTCCTCTTCAGCTTCTTGACCCTTCTGTCAAGGATCGCCACAGGCTCCTCCTCGTAGGTCACATCTTCATCAAGCTCAACCTCAACTGGCTGTATAACTGTACCTGAATCTGGATGGCTTCTCTTCATCATACTGACATGGAACACTGGATGTAACCTGTGCAACTCTGGAGGTAACTCTATCTCATAATCTACCTTACCAACACGTGTTATAAGTGAGTAAGGCCCCATATACCTGGGTGCCAACTTACCCTTACGACCAAACCTCAGCACACCTTTCCATGGCGAGACTTTAAGATATACCTTGTCTCCTGTATGGAACTCCAAAGGTCGTCAGCGATTGTCTGCATAAGACTTTTGTCTGTCCTGTGCCACTTTCAACTGTTATTGTATCACTTTGATCTTTTCTGTTGTCTGCTGTACTAACTCAGGACCCAAAAGCTGATACTCACCGGACTCGTACCAACACAAAGGAGATCTGCATTTCCTTCCATACAGAGCCTCATAAGGAGCCATGTCAATGCTCCGCTGATAACTGTTGTTGTAGGCAAACTCTATCAAACTAAGATGTACATACCAGTTGCTTAGAAACTGCAAAACACAAGCTCCAAGGAGATCTTCCAAAGTCTGAATAGTCCTTTCAGACTGTCCATATGTCTGTAGGTGAAAAGCTGTACTAAACCTCAACTGCGTTCCCAACGCTTTGTGCAACTGTTCCCAGAAATGACTCGTAAACTGAGGACCTCTGTCAGAAACTATCGTTACTGGCACACCATGCAAATGTACTATCTCATCAACATACACTCGAGTGAGTTTCTCAGATGTATACGTCGTCTTCACTGGTAGAAAATGGGCAGACTTCGTCAATCTGTCCACTATCACCCAAATAGAATCATGATTCCTAGTTGTCCGGGGTAGACCAACTACGAAATCCATGGTTATATGATCCCATTTCCACTGCGGTATCGGCAAAGGTTGCAACGTACCTGCCGGCTTCTAATGTTCAACCTTCACTTGCTGTCAAACCACACATCTCACTACAAACTCAGCTACATCTTTCTTCAAATCGGGCCACCAATACAAGTCCTTCAGACTATGATACATCTTGGTGACACCTGGATGCATACCATACATTGATGTGTGTGCTTCCTTGAGCACTAACTTCCTCAGATCATCAGCATCTAGAACCACCATCCTCTCACGATAGCAAACTAGCCCATCCTCGGACTCATGGAACCCTTCACGCTTTTCACTACCGATGATCTGATCAAATGTACCGCATCATCTGTTCACTGTGCATCCTTGATCTGCTGTCTCAGCATAGGCTTGACTTGCATTTTTGCTAAAAGTCCAACTACATGGAAACTTCCATCTGCACATTCATATGCCGTAGAGAAACAAACATGTCTCGCCTATGGCATACCAGAGAACTCAAACATGCCTTCTTTGAAGAAAGAGAAGAAGACTTTCTACTCAGCGCATCAGCTACAACATTTGCCTTACCAGGATGATACTCGATAGTGCAGTCGTAATCATTGATCAACTCCATCCATCGACGTTGTAGCATGTTCAACTCATGCTACGAAAAGATGTACTTCAGATTCTTATGATCCGTAAAGATTTGACATACTTCCCCATACAGATAGTGTCTCCAAATCTTTAACACATGAACCAAAGCCGCCAACTCTAAGTCATGAGTCGGATAGTTCTCCTCATGTTTCTTGAGCTGTCGTGAGGCAAAAGAAACCACATGATCTTCCTGCATCAACACACAACCTAAACCTTTCTTGGAAGCATCACAGAAAATAACATAGCCCTTCCCAGGCTCTGGCAGGATTAACACTGGAGCACTGGTCAGCTTCTCCTTCAAACTCTGGAAAGCTTGCTGACATCGATCATCCCAAACAAAAGGTACATCCTTCCTGGTCAACTTCTTCATTGGAAACGTGATCATACTGAAGTCCTTAATAAACCTCCGGTAGTATCCTGCTAAACCCAGAAAACTACGAACTTCTGTCGGCGTCTTCGGTTGCTCCCAATCTACAATGGATTCCAACTTCTTCAGATCGACTTTGACTCCTTCAGCAGATATCACATGACCCAAGAAAGTCACTTCCTCCAACCAGAACTCACACTTACTGAACTTAGCATACAACTGATGTTGACGAAGAAGAGTCAACGCTCGTCGAAGATGTTGCTCATGCTCCCACCTATCCCGAATGTAGATTAAGATGTCATCTATAAAGACTACAGCAAATTGATCTAAGAATGGACGGAACACTCTGTTCATCAGATTCATGAAAGCAGCAGGTGCATTGGTTAACCCGAACGGCATAACCACAAACTCATAGTGACCATACCTCATCCTGAAAGTTGACTTTGGTATGTCATCCACCTTAATCCTCAGCTGATGATATCTGGACCATAGATCGATCTTCGAAAACACTGTAGCACCACACAACTAATTAAACAGATCATCTATCCTCGGTAACGGGTACTTGTTCTTGATCGTGACTTTGTTCAACTGTCGGTAATCTATACACAACCACATCGAACCATCCTTCTTCTTGACAAACAACACTGGAGCACCCCAAGGCGACGTACTCGGTCAGATAAAACCTTTGTCCAGCAACTCTTGCAACTGCTTCTTCAGCTCAGCCATCTCTACTGGAGCCATCCTATACAGTGTCTATGCAACTGGCCATGTTCCTAGTACCAGATTGATCTCAAAATCAATCTCTCGTGGTGGACGAACACCAGGAAACTCCTTAGGAAACATGTTTGCAAACTCTCGAACAACTGACACCTCCTCAAGGTTAGGACCTTTCTCCTTGGAAACTACAACAGTATCCACCACGTGAGCTAAGAATGCCTCACATCCTTGCTGTAGCAACTTCTCTGCCACCATAGCCGATACCAGGCACGTCGGAAGAATCTTCCTATCTCCCTGGAAGATCCACTTCTCTCCAACATCATCAAACACTGCATGCTTGGAACCACAGTCCAAAACAACCTTATACTTCTCTAAGGTATCCATCCCAAGGATAACATCAAAACCATGCATATCAAGTGGTATAAGATCCACTTGGATGCGGTGTCCCAAGAAAGACAAGACACAAGATGGACACTCTTCTCTAAGCAAGGAGGAACCATCAAGAGGGGTTTCTAACAACAAACTATCCTCCTTACGGCTAACAGATAAACGACAGTTTTCAAGAATACTATAGGCGATAAAAGAGTGTGTAGCACCCAGGTCAACCAGAACAGATATAAAGCAAGAAGAAGACATATCAAAATGAAATAACTCCATCTGACCTGTCACTACTCGCGGGTTGACTATCGCCTCCGGCTGACTCATAGCATAGAATCGAGCCGTTGCTTGCTGTCCACGACCTATGCTTCCTTGAGCAGACGAACATGCTTGCGACGCCTGACCGCATCCTCGCCCTCTGCTACCACTGGGCTACTGTCTTTCTGACCTTTGAAAACTCTACCTTGGCTGCTGCATCACTTCAACACCTCTATTCGGGCAATTGAGCCTGAAATGCCCGACTTGTCCACAAAGATGACATGTCCTGTCCTCAAACTGTGGCCTAGCTGGCCCTGTCACTGCCACAGAAGTTGTACTATGCACCTTAGATGGCAAAGAAACGTAACCTCTCCCCTTACTTGGAGACCACTGGGACGGTACACCAGAACCTCTCATCACTGACGGTGATGAAAACCTAGGCTTCTTAAAGCCACCAAACCTCCGTCCCTGAAACTGAGCAGGTCTTTTATGAGACATGGACTCTCTTTTCTCCCTTACTGACCTCTCAATCCTTCGAACAGATTCCACGAATGTAGAAAACCATTCTCAGTTCTCTAATGCAGACACAGGTGTTGTCAGCTCAGAACTCAGACCCTTCTCAAAACGTCTGATCTGCTCCTCATCTGTTGTTGCCATGTGAGGACAAAACCTCAACAGATCCATAAAATTGTCTTCATACTCGGTGATGTTCATCGTTCCTTGTCGCAAACTATCAAACTGACTGATCTTCTCATCCAAATACGTCTTTGGAAAGTATCTACTGATGAACTCATGCCGGAACACTTCCCAACAGATCACCTCACCAGGCCGCTTCTATTCTTTGATGGTCCACCAGTGACCATCACTACCCTTCAGAAGGTAGACAACATGCTTTACTTTGTCTGCTTTGGGGATGTCAAGGATCCGGAAAGCCTTCTCAAGACTTGTCAGCCACAGATCTGCATCCACTGGATCAGTCGTCCCAGCATACTCCGAAGCTCTGACTCGGCGAAGCCACTTGAAGGTCTTCCCAATACCCGATGCTTCTCCATGGGGAACATGTGCTCTCGAAGGAGGCACTGGCAATCACTCAACCATGAGACTCATCGTAGCCATCATCTGCGCCATAAGTTGTTGGTAGGTAGGGTGTTCAAGAATGGCTGGGTTAGGTTGGGGGACCTCAAGCACCCGATCTTCATGTGCCTGCCCAAAAGCTCCATTAACAGATGCAGCATCACTATACTCAGTTGAGTGTTCTTCTTGGTTTCCAGACATCTTGACTTTTCTTCCGCTAAGGGCAGAAGATGGTTGTAAGAAAATCTGGACAACACACAAGAACAGACGACCTAGTCCTGAATCCCTGTAGACTCAACGAACCTAAGGCTCTGACACCAAACTTGTGGCAACACATCCCACTATCACACAGACAGCGAGGTGTTACGCGAAAACATGCGGAAATCACCATAACCACAGATTACCAAAAATATGGGTTAATTAAAACCGATTGCGGAAAACTGATAAACTGAGAAACTATTGTGTTCCAATCCACATCCTGCAAGAAAATAGGTTATATAAACATATACAAGCCTTGAAACGTGTCCACAGCTTAGAGCAACAGCTGTCATGTGATCAAATGAGTTCACCACCTGTTCATATACATAAAGGCCCATATTCGGCCAATAGTAGGATATACAAAATATCAATGATCATACATCATGAAACAACGTCAAAACACCGTCGAGGACCTGAGAGTATAGGGATGACTCTAGACTCTACTACAAAACATCCAAAACAGTAGCATATCCATCGCTTGCCTTCTACTGCTCGTCTAGCTGCTCGGCCGCAACACCACGACCATCACCACATCTAGCTCGGCCACCTAAAAACACTGTAAACCAGTAGAGTGAGACAATTGAACATTGTCCCAGCGGGAAACATAACTCCCCACCGCAACTACAGAACCTCAGAAAGATAGAGCTTATAACAGCAGATAACTGATAAGAGATATAACAGGAGCAGTTTATGTAAAGTAGAGCTATTCTTACGGACAAGCATACCAGATGTACAAAGGGCATGTAACCAAGTAACTCTCAGTGGAACATGATTGACAAGATAAGATATATTGTTATGTTGCATGAGGAACATATAAGATATATCTCCACATATCCTGAGAAACATATAAGCAACTACAAGATGTAACTATACAAGCAAGGCCTCAACCAATGTTCAGTGTTTTGCCTTAACCAATATATATTATACGGTTGGATTACGTATTCTTATTATCTTAGGAATTGAACCGTACCGTTCAAATCCAACCGACGGCTGCGAAACCCAGAGCCGGTGCCATACAAGGTCACATGGAAGAGCCGGACTCCATGACCTCCCACCTCGTAGCCAGTGCATGAATACAACACAAGCAGGACCGCAGTCTCATGCTGAAGTGGTCTTAGCCATAGGGTCAGGCTACCCTCTGCCTAGCCCGCCTCGGTATAGGTATCGGCGCTAGTGAAACTGAGCCACGAGCCTGTTCACCATTCTCTGAACCATGAACGCATTCATGCTCCTCATATCACATATCCTGAGCCATGGGCCTGTTCACCATGCTCTTCACATATATGGGCTACGGGCCTGAATCCGCACCCTGGAGTCTACAACCGAAGTTTCTCTCTTACCTCCTCACTTTAGGCTAGGAGCAACCTCACATATTCAACAATATGCACTCTGGGTTAACCTGTAGGAGAACCCGTTTCACCATCACCAAAACCTGACGTTGATGGATCTATGGCCAGGGCAAACTACATGATATATTTCACTGTGATTATTTAGTGTCTTTTATATGGATTGCAAGGTTCAACCAAGTTGTATAACATGCAAACTATAACACAATAAACAGCATAAAACTCAACATTATGCTTTTATTGTAATCACATCAACCTGATCCATCTCAAGGATCCAACGTCACATGTTATCACATGGCCTCTTGCCAACCATCCAGTTCTATCTCAAGGATCATCACATACCATGGGATCTCAATCCCTCATCATGTATTGCCACTGCCTCTCAAGGCTTACATTATCATCATGGGACAAACACATAACACATGCGACCTCTTCAACAAGAGTAATTACCAAAGTGATGTTACTCATCACATATTCCTCATAGCCTTTTCATGGCTAAACATCACCTCATGGTTAGGGTATACAATAGTCATAGTTTCAACATAAGGACTATGCTTACTATCATGAGATGACATTTAATATGTTATACCTATCGATTATACATCATCTGGTGATCATGTGCGTAAGACACATCATTAAGAAAATCATATATATGCTTATCCTCATCTCAGTATTATATAGATAATCAAGATGATTACTTCATGCATATAGTCATGTTGGATATACAGAACAAGCGTTATCATTACCACTACCATTATCATTATTATGACTATTACCATCATCATTATCATTAAGTGAGCAAGGAGTCACCAACGTTTAGGCAAGGGTATATATATGTACATACAACTAGTCTGTTTCCATGATACGAGGAACCGTCAAAAAAGGATAACACTAACACTCACTATAGATCACCACGAACCCTCACAAAAAGGGGGTGTATCGGCCACCTGCCCTTGACCAAAAACTCAACGCATAACGGAAGATATAAACAAGCAGCAACGCTGCGCTACGTGCAGCAGGACGATGCTGCGTCGTGCGTCAAGGGGTGTTACGCACCAGGGTGTGTCGGGCACAAGTGCTATCGGGCAACGCCCGTCACACATGGTGTTATCAGCCAGGTTAGCCCATCAAAAGCTAACAACCAAGGAAGAGAACACATCCACATGTCAAGCATCTACTGATCAAGGCCTAACGGCCGATACACAGCAAAGGAAGAGTTGTGACGCCCATCACAAGAACCAAGGGTGTCGCCCGATACAAGAGCCTGTCGGCCAACTCACACACATACTCTTGTCGTGCAAATCTAGTCTAGAGGGCTGTCGGGCAGCACCTCATCATCCCCATCTCAACCAAGATACATCTCACAAGGTCGCCTTCTACCTCAAGCAAAAGATACCCAAAACCCTAGAGGGTCAAGGAGATGGTTCACCTCAATCAATCAAGAAAGAGGGGTCTTGCACACCACCTATCACCCATCGGGCAACACAAACACCAACCTGAAACAAGGTCCACTACAACTGAGCTCACCCTTCTAGTCCATGGTGAGAGGAGAGTCTTGCTCAAGCAACTAGGACACAAGCTCACCTCAATCGACTATGAAAAAGGGGTGTTGCTCATGAGACTAGAAGCTTAAACTCACTCCTCTAGACCAAATAGAGAAAGGAGTATTGCTCACCCAAGACTACCAAGAGGATCGGCCAACAAAGATACTAAGTAAGATACAAAACTAATCAACAACATATAAGCAAGAAAGGAGATAATGTAGCTAGGGTTAGAAGTTATGCAACCCGCTTTAAGCTCCAAGCTCCAAAGAAGAAGAAAAGCTCCAAGCTCCAAAGAAGAAGAAAAGCTCCAAGCTTCAAGGGATGTCGACCACCACTTGCTCCTTCAAGGGGGTGTATCGGCCGACACAAGCAAGGAAGAAGGGAGTGTCGTGCACTCAAGGTGGAGAAGGAAACTAAAGGATCAAAGGAACTCAAAGCAAGGGAAAGAACCACCTATATAGAAGGAAAGGGAGGAGAAAACAAGGTAGAGCATGGAAAGGTGTCGCCCACCTAGGGACACTTGTCCTAGAGCTCAAGCCACCTACTCTAGCAAGCCTTATACACTTGTCCAAGGTCATTGCCACATGCATGCATCGGCTCCAAGTGTCCACTAGTGGTGACACAAATGAGGTCAAAGTTGGGTCAAACACCATGGGCGACACAACACTTGCACCATGGGCGACACACATCCATGTTGGCCGACACACTCACCTCTCTTGGGTGATACAAAGCTCAACCAAGCCCAAACAAGGCACCTCAAGGCCCAAACAAGCTCAACCAGGCCCAAAAGAACTCAAGCAACGAGCCCAAGCCTTCCTCTCAACCTTAGATGAAGCAAAGAGAGAGAGGAACACCTCACAAGGTGGCAAACTTGCCCACAAAACCCTAAACTTGGGTTATTTGTGAGTAGCCCCTCCAACTCTCAACAAAGCCCAACCAAACCCTAATCACCACTAAAGGCGATTAGCAAGCACCAAAGCACCAAGGTTAAGCAAAACAAATAGGGTAAGCCCTAAATGAAGGTCAGGGTCCTTACACATATTATTCCAAGAATCTCTTGTAATTGTTCCATGGCCTCATCCACCACATATACATATTACATAAGAAACATTTCCACATTTATCATTTAAACAAGCATATAACATGTTATTGAAACTCAATTCAATTAAAACACCGTATACAAACTTTTCACCCAGACCTGAGAGTACAGGGATGACTCTAGGACATACTAGACAACTACCAACTATCTCTACGGTTCATCACCTCAGTTTCTCCATGTTATCATAGTTTAGATGCCACTGCTATCGATCACCTAAGAAGATGTGGTCACCATGAGGTGAGACCCAGTCCCAACGAGAGATATAACTCTCTCCAACAGATATTGATTACATCTGATTAAACAGTAAATAACTGAGCAGTTGAAGTATTTAATAGTCATTTGAGCAAATTGAATAGTTCAAGAATGCTAAATTGATTAAGAAAATAAGCTTAGTAACAAGTATAAGTATCAATGGATATACATGTAACAAATAGATCTTTTTCTTCTATTAGGTATCTACTCAGATTTCATAAGATTGTATCAAATAAAAATCATCATCATTAGTCTAAATATCATCATATGCCTTGCTAACAACATAAGAAATCTAGTAGCATACATATCTCTAACATCGTGAATATGTCTAGAAGCATAAGTATAGCTAACATTGTTAGCGTGCCTATCCAGTTGAACATATCTACACCATAAGTAGAACTAACATCAAAGCACAATTATCTACATAAGCATGATTAGTAGTTTAAGCATTTCTCATTACAAAGGCATGGCTAGCAATATTAGACATAGCTAGCAGCATAATCTTAACTATTAGTGTCAGTATATTTGACAACATAAAGAGGTTTACATCATAAGCATATCTATCATCTCTTATTGTACTATGAATCATCTCTATATAAGAAGAGCAAATAAGGGTTATCATCCAATGTGAGGCATTGTGTATAACTCTAAATAGATATGCTACATAATTGTATTATGTCTTTTATTAAGCCCTGAGGAATTTGAGGATACCACTCAAAAATCAATTGACCACTTCTAAGTCAAAATCAGTGCCATATAAGATCTAGGGAAGAGCCAGACTCCAAAATCTTCTCTGCCCCTGGTCTGTACGGATCTGCCACAGTGACACATAAGGTCAATCTGCTAACAGCCTAGTCCATCCTTAGTACAGGTCACAACACTAGTGAAAAGAGGTGGGTACACATACCCTACCATCTGAGGTACAACCACAATTGTCCTCCAATCTCATCACATATATAATCACCGAGACATGACCACAACTATTCTCAAACTGAGGGCTAGGTGTGACCGTAGTCATCCTCCCTAAACACTTGGATTCAAGATGACAAGAACCCCACATACTCAATAATATACACTCTAAGTGTCCCTTAGGAATACATGTTTCATCATCTGGCAAGTTCTGATACTTAGATGGATCTATGGCACATGGCACTATATGATTAGAATTTCACTTGATTAGTTATTGCCAATTCGATGAATTAAGGTTGCATCAAACAAGTAGACATACAAACCCTAATTCATCTCTAGAAGGCAATAACATATAACAACTTCAAAAGATATAAAACATATGAAACTTATTGTTCCCCATCTAATAATCACATGGTACTATTCACTTTCCATTCATGAGACTACACTTGTCATAATACTGTCACATGATATAAATCCTTATCACAACATCATAGGGTATCAACCCTTGTCAACATAAGAGGATTATACCTCATTCAGGGTTCAATCATGCCCAAATTTCATATCATTTCCTACAAGTTCATCATTATCTTTCCATGCCTTATTGCAATGCTTGACAAACATCACCATTCATGTGATACATAGGGTTAGCATGATATTACATTAAAGAGCTAATAGATGTTCACATGATAGCATTCTAGGATTATCTTAACATTAAGAGCATTCCTTGATTATATCGGCATATAGGGAAGCTATATAATTGGCCACCATCACATTGGCAATGTATAAGTTTATTATAAGAAAACATAGATCATGAAACTATGATGACCACCAATTAAACACATTAGAGTTTCAATCAATCTTTAGGAAGGATATTCTATCATTATATTAATCATTCAAGAAAGGATCATATGATTAATTACCATTCTCTACTTAGCATTAGGGTTAGGTTTAGCAAGGTAGGTTACTTAAAGTTATAGCTCAATATTCATTCACAAACCTTAATCCATAGAAAACCTATATAAATCTTGGATGCATAAGACACAACATCGTCAACACATTCCATTCCTTTCTCAAGTATAGATCTGGGCATAAATCAAGATGTTACCATCCTATTATAGTACACTAACGTTTTACAAAAATAAGAGAGACTCCATTGTTGTAATATTCCACTAAGGAATGTTGATCATAGTTACCCATCATCATCTGAGTTCATTAGGATTAAGTACAAAAAGCTATATCTCATTAGGGTTACATGTCAACATGATATGATCATTGTCCATTCTATTCATATGAGGGCAAAGGTAAGACTACCTTATTAAAGGCAAACCTCCATGGGTTCCATCATCGTTCAACCCATATCACCATATCACAAGATCATCTAGAACCATTGGATGTTAAAAAGGTAAAATCATTGGTTATTTACATAGGTAAACACCTTAACAATCCACATATAAATCCATTGAGTTTTGACCTAAAAAGAGTCACCATTAAACCCTAAAAATCCATTATTTAACAACATAAAGGGGCACCCTAGGTTATGGGGTTGAATCCCTCATTGGTTGTACATTTTAAGCAATCCATCATAGCAACCATCAAGATCCTTAAATTGATCACATGAAGGAAACCATCAAATTTAGATTGTTAGAACGCCCATGTAATAATATAGCTTTCAATCCAAACCATTGGATGTTGAAGTATATAATATCAACTATTGTATCAACTCCATTAATCAAAACTATTAGATGAATAAGTGTTAGATCCTAACCATTGGATTAGGCCCATATTTTAAAACCATAATTTGGAGTATAGATCTAATCCTTGAATTATTTAACCCAAGAAACTATTGAGTTAGGGCTTAATTGAAGCTACATATAAAGCCTTGACTCACCATTAGGTGTGATGACCTAATCTACCATTGGTTGTGACATCTCAGGTCACCATCAGTTGATAGGATCAACACTATATTTTTTTAAAACCATCAGATATTAAGATATTGTCATCATTGATTGATAGCATCATTAGAAAATCAAACCATTTCTCATTGAGATTGCAAGAGATCCTAACACTGACCTAAGTTGTGACTATTAGTTTACACCATTGTTCATTACCTTTGGTCACCACCTCTCAGTTGTCATGAAGACCACACCATCGGGTCATGTTTTTAGAGAAGAAAACAACCTAGAAACCATAATATGGACCATCAATTGATAGGTGCTTAGCACCATAGGTGGTGGTACCAACTTGAACTAAGTCACCTCCTTCCTTAGGAAGAACGTTTACATGATAAAAGATTCATCTATAACTAGCTTACCTTCTTAATGCTTAAATCACAATTTTTAAGCAAGAACATGAGCTAACAAGCTTATAGTAAACAATATAAGTAAAGAGGGTTATAAAACTCACCTCTACTAAGAAGAATAGACTTCTAGAAGCAAGAAACTTGAGAAAAGAAGGCAAGAAAACCCAGGTTTTAGATTTGAACTCGGCCAAGTAGGCACCCTTCTTCATGAGGAATCAAAACCCTAGAGGAAGAAGCAAGAAAGGTAAGATCTTGAGCTCTAAAGCAACTTTTATCATAGAAAAATAGAGTTCTGACCTGGAGGAAGGTATAAGGAAGCATAAGAATAAGAAAAATAGAGAAGGAAGGAAGAAAACAACTTTTCTTGGTTGAAATCCCTAGAAGATGACCTTGGAAACCCTAGGTAGGGCTAGATGGAGCTCTAGGAGTCCCTCTTCTCCAAAAAAGAGGTCATCTTCTAACTTAGAGAACTTGGTTCCATAGAAAATAGAGTGGAGTCATTTATACAGGTTATAGGAAAGAGAAAGCAACCAAAGGTTTTGTATTCAGGCAAGGAAGAGGTAAATATAGCCCATAGATAAGGATGGAAGCAAACATGAGGTGTATAAGTTGCTTCCCCATGTGTCTATGGCCTTAAATTATTATGGATATACAAGAAACCATACAAGCATTTGCCCCACCATTCATGGTGACCTGCTTAGGCACCGTTTGTTGAATTTCTAAGCCAAACGAATAAACCATTGGTTGATAACTCCTAAAGGTAGCTCATCCATAAAGGGGTAAACCTTAAAATACCCTTGAAGAAAATACCTCCAAACTAAGGTACAATTGAGCACCCCATGGCTCAAAAATCTCAAGAATGATAAGATAACATTAAAGGACCATAATGCAAGTGATAAATTGCAAAGAAAATCTCTCAATTGGGTAAATTACATAAAAGTTTAAAATGTTCATAAAATTGCATAACTTGCATAAATAATGTCCAAATTGGACCAAATTTGAAACTTAAGATTCTCTTATGATTCCAAAGTATATCACAAGATTAGATTAGGATTATAAGAATTTAATTATGATAATTAAGAATGTTCAACTATTTAGCAAAGTTAGGAGTCTCACAGTTTTCCCAAGGGTCAATTGACCTCAAGAGTTGGGCTTTCCCCAAAGGTCAATGGAATTATGCAAAGTTTGGTCGATCTTTAGCCGAATCAATCCAAAACTGATTTACCATTTATTGAGGTGCTTAAGGTCTTACTTGATCCTTATAATTAGTTTTTAATTAATCATTTGTGTTTATTTGAATAATATTTTTTAATAAGTCAACAACCTTATTAAAGGTTAGTCAACCTTTCTAGAACAAGCTTGCAAAATCATATCGGCTTGTGATGCCCAAGGGTACCAAGAGACTAATAAACCTCTAAGAGTTTGGTTTTTTATTTGTCTTGCCCCAAGGGCTAGTGAAATTATATGTTGGCTGATATTTGAACCAATTGTGAAAATTTTTAATTACCATGTTTCATCTCCATACGTTCTTTTTTCAAACTAATCATTTTTATTTATTTAAATAATAGTTTCAACAAGCCAGTCACCCAATCTTTCCAGAATGGTTGGTCTTGCAAAGACCAATTAAACTCTCTTACCCAAAGGCAATGAGGAGACCAATCAAACTCTAGAGGTTGATTTATCTCAAGAGTTTGGCTTCCCCAAGGGCTAGTGAAATTATACAAGGTGAACCTTCTGTAAAACTATTTTTAGCGTTTTTGACATCTTTTTACGATTCACGTTGCCCCTAACCCACCTTATATACTTAGAATGTGTTTCATCATATTTACTTATTGACAAAATATTGTTTCACATTCAAACAACCATCTTTCCCCAAACTTCTAATTTGGTTGAAAATGCCTAGCCATACCCTAAGTAGGAATCCTAATCTCAAAGGAACAAAATAGATCATGATAAAAACTTATTCAAATGAGTAGGAGCCGACTGAGTATGTTCTAATCAAACTTAGTGTGGGCCAAGTTAATACAAAATAATTGATTCAGGTTCGTAGTTGTGACCCATGCATATAAATTACATAGGCTATTTATTGTTGGCACCAGGACAACATGATCATATATTGATGAAGTGATATATATATCACTTCACAAAACATAATGGGTACTAGCTTGGTGTACATCCACGTTATACCTTCACATGAAGGCGTAAAGAAAATTTAAAGAAAAAGAAATTGCGTTTCAAAATATTTGTTCCTCGATCAAGAAATTGTACCCAAAGACATTAATATACCGAGTTATCCAGGTAGAGTGAGGAATAACTTTGTCAATCACCCATAATTTTAAATCTAATCAAAATTATACCAACTTATTCCCAAGTTTTCACCCAATTTTTAAAATAACTTGATACCGTCTAATGTAACCTAAATAATTCTTATGCAATTTCTTATACCACATCCAAACGAGGTCAATACATATAAAAGGTTCTCGTACAAATTTTAGTTATATATTACCTCTAAACGGTATAAAGGGGATTTATAAACAAACTTAATATATGATGTTAAATGGGAAGAAAGCACTAGATCCAAGAAGACACTTTTCGCTCAAAGGTTGGTCAACGATTATGTATTTTTTTTTCTGCAAAAAGCTTGTATTAAAAGATAAAACTACAAGCACCAAAAACGTTTCAAACCAGGCAGCCAAGCATTAGAGAGAGAGAGAGAGAGAGAGAGAGAGAGAGAGAGAGAGAGAGAGAGAGAGAGAGCTGCCCAAGAGATAAAGACAAGGAAACGCTTTCTGCCCCCATATAATACATCACAGATATTGATTTATTTATTTATAGAAAATGCTAGCCTCCATAATGTTTCCTTATCATTTTGGCAATGTGGATAAATAAATACCGGAATGGCAACCGGAGTGGCCTTTACTACGAGATGGTGGGCGCCGCTGGGAATTCCGCGTGAGCTTCGCGTTAAGGTCGCTAGTTTTTTATGGTATATCTGATAGACTTTGACAAAAATAATTCCGGCTATAGTAGCCCACTTTCTAGATAAAATATCACTTAATTGACGTTTTTCTGATCAAAATAGCAAAACCGCCATTACATCTGGAATTTTTAATATAAAAAAATAAAAATTAAGGAATAAGTTGGCATTTTCACCCCAAATGTGTAGGGTGAAACCGCCAACAAATTTGGCGTTTTTTCTTTATTTTAATTTTTTTTCAATCTTTTTTCTATTTTTGACTGAAAGCTCAAAAGACAATGGCGTTTTCACGTACTATTTTGGAAATTATTTTCAGGTGCTATAATTGGAATTATTTTTGTAGAAGTATATCATTTTGTTTTTTTTGTTCAAAATCATCGGCAATTCGGCACCATGAAAGAGAACTAGAAACCAGGAGGTGGCCTTTTGGAAATAACATGAATGAACATCTCCTGTTCTAATGAACTTATAGTCGGCGCCGCCTGCCGGAGGAAGCAACCAATCTCATTTTTATTAAGTAAGGCTTAGTTACCAGGTTCGATGTTTCCTTCGGCCTTCGCATCTCCTTGTCTGCTAACAAGGAAGGCGGAGCGGAGCGTCTACCCATACATAGGTGCACGTGAAGGAGCCATGGATTCTTCAGGAGTGAAGTCAGGTATAAGAGGGGAAAGGCAAAGGAGGTCTACAGTCCAGTCATCCTGAAATACCCATTGGATATGGTTCCTCGTAGCAAAGAACAAGCCGCCATGTAAGTTCCACAGGTGCTGTTTTGGTCCTACTCTACCAAGTTCGTTCAATGTTCTTCTACTTCAGCTAACTGTAACAGCAGACAATCGCTCTGTCTTGTATCAAGCAGGTCAGGAGAAGATGAGGACACGACGACGACTGAAGGGGCGGCAGGTGGCATGACCGTCGACGTGCAGCAGCAGTCCCACTCGGAGGAAGGTGGTGCAGTGTTCGGGAACAAGGATGGAATGTCACTACAGTCTCTATTGCACCTAGCCTCGGACTTCCTGCTCTCCCCACCAGCCAGGAACGTCGATGCAGACGGTGGGTTGTCTCGCAAGCTGCCGCGTCACATGGCTGACTCCGACCTGTTGGCTTGGTTCGACGAGGGAGATCACCGGTTGTTCAGCCGCCGTGACGGCTCCGGCTTATTCTCGGAATACTGTACGCCAGGTACGTCCTCCAGCGGAGACAACAAGCGCAAGGCGGCCGTCACGGCCACCACAAGAGGGACGACAACGGAAATCACCCCTGTAGCTCAAGAAGGAGGGACAGACCATTTGAGCTCCGGCTGCCACGAGGTCGTCGGGGGTGGTTGTAGGAAGGTATCACTATAGTTTCCTCGCTTATACCATAGCAGTCCGGCTCCGGCCATCTCCATAAACCAAGGGGTGTAAACGGTAGTGCAGGTAAGGCGCGGATCTGGTCATATCTATATCCTCTGGTCATATCTATATCTATACCTATCTAAATTAGAGGGTCTGATTCATTTTACACTCGCATAATACAAAACTTGAACCAGTAATTGTTTACATATTTGTAGTCATGATCATAACATTTAATTTATGTAGAAAGTAATGTAAATTAGTTGATTTTAAATTTAGATGTTCATTATTGTAACTAGAGTTAATTCTTAACTATATGACTAGTCTCAACCTAATTGTGGTTAGAGTATGATATAATCTCACTAATATAGTAAAATATGATATATATAACACATTATTTTAGTTTTTAGTTATGTATAGCGGACACACGGGTCTAGTGGGTCTGGCTCTAAGTATAATTATTATTAGACCCGCTTCTATGCGAGTCCAAGGGTATATGAGTCTAAGAATATGCGGGTATAAAAAATTAGACTTATGACAGATTTTTTAAAAGTCCAGATTTACAGGTCCGCGGATCTACATGTATCCATTTACACCCTATATAAACCCCATGCAACCTGCCACGTTATTTGGTATACATCCTTCATTCCGGCCGCCACGTGTGCAGCATGCACGCAACTGAAGCCTGTTTCAGGATTCTGATGCTGTTGTTTCATACCGCAGGAACACGAGCAGTTCCAGAACAGCAAGGGAAAGAGTGTCGCCGCTACGACTTCCATTGCCGATGGCAGCTGTGGTAGAAGGTCCAAATCTTCGACTTCCTGCTCCAAAAGCGAGAGGGTGAGCATTGCTTAACTGAATGAGCACCCAGGTCTCGTTACTAGTATTTTCTGGTATATATACGTATCAGTAAATAATTCCGACTCCGGAAATGAAGCGAAGATAGAGGGTGAGTATAGATTTTTTTTTTGATAAAAGGGTGAGCATAGATATATGAGTTATATTCTATATAGTAAATAGTGTGACAAGTCACCGCGCAGCGGCACCACAGGAATTGGATAATTTCATGGTATAAATCGGGATGTTGATAAATACACATTTATTAGATAAAGAAAAAAAAAACCAATAATGATATACCACATTTTTATAAAAATATTTTTCAATATAGCATTGTTTGTCAAACATGTATTTCTTAAATTAGCTTGTCTGAAAATTCCACTTTGTGTGGAGTTGTTTGTATTCAAGATTGAAAAATGGCACAACGATTGGTGTATTTATTTGAAAAATATTTATTTAAAAAAAACAAAAAAAACAAAAGCACCACTTTGAGTGGCATTTTCATGTTTCACTTAATTGTAGCGTCAAGTAAAAAGCTCCACCCAAAGTAGCGGTTTGACTTTTATTAATTTTTTCAAATTTTATTTAAAATAAACATGCCAATATTTATGGCATGATTTCGGATACAAAAAATGTCACTTTGAGTGACGGGTTCTACACAAAGTTTGTTATTTTGAGAAATATTTTGTAAAGTGTGTTATATTGGTAATTTTATTTATAAAAGTGTGTTAAAATGGTTTTTTTTCATTAGATAATTACGTAAACTGTTAGTGTCTTGGATTAACCAAATATGGCTATTTTATAACGATCCAATAGTGTTAGCAGACTAGGATCCATTATCAAGATAGCTATTGGTTGCAATGAGCATAATGTCGTTGAGAAAATTAGAAAAATAATAATAAATTAACACATTTTGATAATAAAAATGACTTATTTAACTCCTTTAGATAAACAATTCTCAATGTAGTGCACTTAAATTTTTGATGAGAACATTTAAGCAAAGGATGCTTTCTTATACTTGACTTGAAAGACTTTGAGTAATATTTTTCTAAAATCAAAGTGAACAATACTTGAAGTTGTTTTTACGAAGGTGTTGTAGTGGGCATGATTTTCAACAAAGTGTGTTAATTGAGTATTCACCTAAATACTTCTGTATAAAGTTGATATACAACAACTAGTTAAATATCCAAAGTTGGTCAATATAATTTGAATTGAAACAAATAAATAGTTGAAATCGGTCATGTTGCTTCCAAAGCAGCCAAATATAGCATACATATGATCTAGACAGAGTAACCATAAATATATTAAAGTCAAAAAGTGGTTTGTGGTTTAAAACTAAGAACTTGTACGATGGATACTTAGTCTAGAAGGTGCAGATGGTTTAAAGAAAACTTCAAATTTTACAATAAGAAAAACAAAAAATTAGGGTAGAATCTAGTTATAATTATTTTTTTATATATCATGGATCATAGATAGCCTGAATTATGTTTTGAAGTGTATCAACCAATTTTTGGAGTTGTCCCTTCGTATACTCGTACAAGCCGGTAAGACATTTGGCCTTCGAGACACATTGAATTTGGTCTTGAACCCTTGTTTTAGTCCTTTGGGAAGGGACCCAAATCAGTTTGCTTTTAGAGTGAAGTTACTTTCTTACATTAATGCATGTAGTTTACATATGCTAGCTTGTATAACTTATCTTTTTCTTTTCTACCCAATATTGGTAAAATAGAGATAGTATTTTGGATTACTTATATCTTAGTGATAGCATTGTGTTTCTCAATTCCTGCCCATATCAAGAGGCGTGTTTGTCTTTATACTGTGATTCATTAAGTATAACTAATATTGAATTGTTGTTTGCAGAAAAGGAGGGAGGTAATAAATGAGAAAATGAAAACATTGCAGAAGCTAGTTCCTAACTGCCGTGAGGTAAGAAAATCTTGCTCATGCGTTTATATTAATTAAAAACAATACAAAAATGTTTTGTTTCATATAAGTGACGTTAATTGCATTGGTGACATAAACATTTGGTGAAAGATATTATAACGGTAATTCCTTTTTTAATCAAAAATAGATTTAATTTTAGTTATAATGATCAAGACAGCCTGTATGGATATAATGACATACTGGTAATGTAATAGAGAAAATTACAAATATCCTCCCATAAACCTTGTGTCTTTTGAAGAAAAGTCATGCACGACTAACTCCTCTTAACAGAATGATGACAAGGTGTCCCTTCTGGATAAGACGATCCGACATATACAGCAATGCCAAGGACAAGCGCTGGCTCGGGCTCGGGCTCAGGCTCAGGCTCAAGCTCAAGCTCAATCGTTGCCCTATGCTCCTCCTCAAGCTTTGGCCTACGTTCATGCTCAACCTCATATGCTGGTTACCCGCCATTTGAACTCGGCGGGGTTCCGAGATGAGCGACCAGCAACCAACACAAGCACCAACATTAGCCACACGAATAAGTACAGCACGCCCATGATAACTGCAATGGTCCCAAGCGACATGATAACTGCAATTCTCCAGACGCCTTTTATTCCCCCTTTGTTCCTTCTGCATGGTGCTAACGCAACTGCAGCTGATGCCGCCCTGAGTTCGGCATCGAACTCTGTGACCACCTGGGGGAATATGCCGTACCAAGCGCAGGTGACCACTTTTCATGTTCTTTATATTAGGGAAAAAGAATCAAAATGGTATATTTTGGAGAAAATATTTCCGGGTATATTGCCTCCGTAAAAATATTTTCCAAAATAGCCCACTTTAGTGATAAAACACTACACAAAATGACGTTTTCAAAGTACAACAGGTAAAAACGTCAAATTTTTTGGAGTTTTTAATAAAAAAATTGAAAAAAAATAAAGTAAAAATGCCAAATGGATTGGTGCTTTCACCCTTTACACACTCTTGAAAATGTCAATCCATTTGGCCTTTTCACTTTGTTTTTTTTTAATTAAAAGTTCTTATTTTTTGGCATTTTTCCTGTATTCACTCATCAATTTATTTGACGTTTTATTATAAAAATGGACTATTCTGGGAAATATTTTTGTGGAGTTATTATACTCGGAAATATTTTTATCAAAGTGTACTATTTTAGTTTTTTTTTCCTTATATTAGATTTGGATTTGCTTCTAGCTTTGATTATCAGGTCTACATGTAAACATTGAACAGATGCCCATGGACATGGAGTCCTTGAACAGACTGGTTGCATCCTACCAGCACCTCAGTTCAAAGCCATCAACGTCGTTAAACAGAAGCAAATAATCACAATGTT
Organism: Alisma plantago-aquatica; assembly: GCA_963693085.1. Classification (NCBI taxonomy): domain Eukaryota; kingdom Viridiplantae; phylum Streptophyta; class Magnoliopsida; order Alismatales; family Alismataceae; genus Alisma; species Alisma plantago-aquatica. The sequence goes on from OY856412.1 coordinate 787,848,115, forward strand.
CGGGTTCATGCGTAGCATCCTACGTTGTTGTGCATCGGAGGTGGCTGGATGCATCTTTTGATGATGCGGAACTGAGATCTGTGTGACATAATGAATACATCTATACTACTATAAAAAGAGCGAGTTCATGTTGCGCACTCTTTGATTCTCTCTTTTCTCATAATTGTTGTGAGTTCATGTTACTCAAAATATTTAATATTTTATTTCTTTTTATGTTGTCCACATAATTGTTGTTGTTAAAATGATACTTGGGCCAGCTATAATGAACTAGTGGATTGTATTCCTTTTAGTAACATTTGTAGGTTGAGGAACATGAATATCGTTCAACCAAATCTTTTTAGCAAATTTGCATTGGAAAAAGATGTGTTCATTATATTTGACATCCTCTCTACAGAAAATGCACATAGTAGGTCCATAGAATCCCCTTTTCCACTAATTTTGTCTAGTTAGGATTTTGTTATATATGTCCTACAAATCATATGAGGATAATGTGTTTGGTGGGACATTTGATTATCCATATTTTCTTGTATGTACATGTAAAGCCAATATCATGGAAGAAATCATGTGGATCTTGGTATATATGTGATGGCCCATTTTCAAACAACCTTATGTGGTGTGTCATTCTTTAGTATGTAGATATCCTCCATTTCATTTTCCGTTAAAGATGCAGTAAGAAATATATTGAAGGTGTTCCTTTTATTCGAGTTAAGGAGTGTCAAGGCATGTTCTGTGGATATTTTTAGGATGTTTCGAGGAATATCCAAATCAATTTTGATATTAATGATATTGCAACCTTTTATGCATGGGTCATGCCAAAACGATATCTGGTGAGCACAAAAATGAGGGATCATGATACTATTTTGAATGATGTGTAATGAGTCAGTTATATGTTTTCAAAGAAGAGAAAGTTTGTTCCAGGAGATGTTTTCCCAAGGGTTGTGGCGTAAAGATTATTTTTTGCTGATATGTTTGATCCAAACAATATATTTTTTATTTCATAATTGTGTTGTGATTTTATTGATCGTACAATGGGAATGCAATTTTATGTTTATGATACCCCATCCCATATCAGACCTATCAAATGGGTGGGTGGGTTGGGTTTGGGTTGGGTCATTGTGGGTTTGGGTCCCGCAGGTGCGGGTTAAAAAGACTCACTTCTAAACGGGTGGAATAAAGACAAATCCAAACCCGACCCAGCGGGTTGTGAGTTGCCCGCGGGTGCCCATATAAAATAAAAAAATATGATGCTAGTGTTTGTTTACATAAGATATGGCACAAAAACAATCATGTTCTACATTGTCATGCAAACTTTATTTATTTGTCCATAAGTTCATTATAAGAAGAGTATCAAACAACAATACACCCATGAGCAGGGATACTACAGTCTATTAAAGAAAAGTCCCAATCTGGATGAGTTAATTATATGTATTGCATAAAATCTATAACAACAAATATACTACATAGTTTAAATGTTTAAGTCACAAACATACATCTTTTAAATAATGAGGACCACCTACAACAAATAATCAAACACTAATAGAACAAAATTTGTTATGAATGGGGCAAACAAATGAGACGGGGTACAAATGAGGGTAGACATATGCAAGCGAGAAACTTCATATATGTTGCCTACATAAATGTTTTTACTGATAGCTAAATATTATATGATTAAATCTATTAATAAAATCAGTGTAATTAAGTAGGTTGTCCGCGGGTGCCTGCGGATTGCCCATGAAGCTAAACGGGTGGGTATGGGTTTGGGTTTTTTTAGCAGGTGGTAAATTTTAGGACCCAAACCCAACTTAAACAGGTTGATCCATGGACACCCGCAGATTTTGACCCAGTTTGACCGGTCTATCACCATTTTTTGTTTACATATGTATTCCCAACCCAAAAGATGTGATTTCTGTTGATTAGTTGTACCTCCCCATATAAATCTTTTCCTAATTTTATCTATATGTTTCAGGACCTTAATGGGGGGGAATGTAGCTAAGATAAAAGGTGGCAGGGGGGAAAGAGTGGTGTTAAGGAGGGTGATATGTCCAATAAGATTGAGGTGATGTGTGTTTTAGAGATTAAGCTTTCTTAACATATTTGTGATGATTTAGTTCAGCAAGAAGTAGGTAGAGTTTTTGATGATATAGGTTATCCTAGGTACATGATGGGGAAGGACGCCTATTAACATTTGAGTATGTGTGTATATTTCTCTATCTTATCATCACTCATGCACGTGCCAATGATGGATGATTTATGAAGATTTGTATTGAGTCTCAATAGATGTGAGAAGATGACAAGGATACGAATGATGTTGATAATTTGTGAGTCATTAGGTCTAATGAAAGTAATGGTGTCATCTACATGTAAATGATATTTTCAATTATGGGTAAAGGGATCTCTAATAAGTTAACCCTAGATGCAATGGAGATTATTTAAGTTATAATGGAGGTGAAAATGATGAATATGTAATGTGATAGAGGGTCTCCTTGTCTAAGTTTATTTGGTAAAATAATCGAAGGCCCAACCATTCATAAGTGTAAGAAAGTGGCATGAACTGATACATGATTTGATCTAACAGTTTCACCTGATTGGGAACCCATATTCAAACATATAGTTTAGAAGAAAGATCAAGTTGATGTTGTCAAATTTTTTCTCAAAATCAAGTTCCAGGATAAGTAAGTGCACACTCCTAGTCTTGTATGTGTGTATGGTTTCACTGACCATAATGAAAGCATCTTGAATGCTCCTACTGCGAAGGAAAGCACATTGTTGTAGACTGATAATATCCATCATCATAGGTTTCATTCATGAAATAAGAGCATTAGCAAGGATCTTATATGATGTGTTTATCATACTAATGACTTTGAATTGACTAACAAGGGTTAGTGGTTCTTATTTTTTCTCAAAACTATGAATGTTTTATCAAGAGGTCTAAGTTATTAAGAAATGTCATCATGTAGGCGAATGTAGTTGAAAAGTTGGACTTGATAAAATTCTTTGTTGATACTATCAAGGATAGGAGCTTTATCATCTGTAAGCGAGGGCATACCAAGTTTGATTTTTGAGTCTATGAAAGGTTCTATAAGAGTATTTTTATTTGATTTTGTTTGGATAAAGGATGTTCCAATTGATATGCACATGGATGGAGAGCTTCCTATCATTTTTTAAATGTTCTAGGAAGAAAGAGTAAAAAAGCCTTGACTATGAGGAAATTCTTAATTGTATCTACACGGTTAATGAGGCTATGGATGAGATAATTTCTCTAAAGGTGGTTACATATAGAGTGAAAGAACTTTGTGCTTTCCTACTATTCTAGTATCCATCTAATCTTGTCACACTATTTTCACATAATGGAATCTATTGAGTCTAAATGTCCCTATTTAGCCTAAGTGTTTGTAAAGAGGTAGGGTCAGACAAGGGATCTTTCTCCATGGAGAAAAGTTTTTTTTGGATCTCTAAAAGCTTCTTGACTATGTTTCCATAGTTTTTGTTGTTCCAATGATGCAAATGGTGCCATATGATTTTAAGATTTTTATGAAGGTGTAGCCTAGGGCAGTCATCATCTTGATGATGGATGTAGAGGTCTTTGATGAACTAAAAAAATGAGATGGATGGCTGGTCTAAAAATTATCAAACTGGAAAGATTTTGGTCCCCCATGAGGTAAGCAAGGTGTTGAGGGTAATATGGAAGTGAGTTGAAATGGATATGTAGTGTGATAGGCATGAGAGAGGGGGTACATGGATTCCCATGACTATGAGCATAGAAAATAGTCTAGTTTGTCCTAGGATTGACCACAGTTATAGGTGAAGTTGGAGTGATGGATGATAGGTCAGCGAGAAGTTATTCTTATATAAACTACTCAAAATGTCTACAGTCTTGATGATGTGTGTATGGAAGGATTGGGTGGGTCTTATGCCTTTCTTGAGAATTCCTAATGAGATTGAAATCACCTCCTATCATCCATGGTAGAGTGATGTGTGTATTGTCTAGATAATTTAATTTAGCTACTAAAAGTCATTGGTGTGGTTCAAATCACCATATCATCTACTGAAAAACCAATCAAGGTCGTGTTATACATTTTTGAAATATATGGTGATGATACATGTGTCTATATAGTAACTGATATTCCTAAGAAATTGCGGGTCGTATCCAATAATTACCCCTCACTACATCCAATAGTAGGTACTTGTATCCATCCTTGAATGCTCTTTCCTCCCATTGTGTGTGATTGAAAGGAGGTGAGATTTGTCTGAGGTTCTTGTATTCTAATAAGGCTGATTTTATTCATTCTAAAACATATCTAATATGTCTATGTCAGTTGGCACTAGACGCATCGCATATAGCCCATGTAGAAATAATCATAGATAAACCAATGGTAAAACGTAGTATTATATAGAGTAAATTAAAAAATGAACAATATCACAAACGATGTGAAGGTTACATTTGCAACATGGTCCATCACTAGCAGACATGGTATGTGATTGTTCCATCCCAAATCCCTTTTAACATATCAGTTCTATGTTGGTATCAAATAGTGAGTCAAATTATTTAAAAAAATAGTGAGTTAAATTGAATGACAAAGAAATTAACATATGAAGCAAAGTACATAGTTCTTTCCCAAGATGCAATATTATGTATTTTATTTAGATCAGATGATGAAGCATCAAATCATCTTTGATGAGAGTGTTTGGGTTACCTATTGCATCAGATGCAAAGAAAATCCTCTTTATTTGTCCCTCTTGGCATGATCTTAGAGTTAATGTCGGGTGGGATTGTGTTGTTCATCTTCTTTCTCTTATATGGATTTTTTGGAATATGGTTGTTTTATAAGTTCCTCAATGATCTCTATTTTGAGTATCTCAACCATGTTACATACTTCTTTGACCTATAGTGGAATATATGATGTCAGGTTCATATCATTTTGGTTTTTATTGGTATTGTGGATGGATTGACTGGTGTGACACGTGTTATTATTTTGGAGTTGGGACTAGTGATATGGAGTGTGAGATGCTCGACACTTATTTTGGTATACATATAGATGTATGTTGGGTTTTGTGGGATAGAACAGGCAGTGGAAAAAAAATTATCTAACCACAAACCCATAACCAGTAGATTGCATCAAGAACTATGCAATAGGAAATATGGTTTAGCAAGATATACTTGGTCATGAGGCTTGCTCAGAGACAATACCTCATAGCTAGTGTGACCTTCAACTACCTAGTCTTCGATGGCATCTGTGTAGCTCCTGTCTTGACCCAGACTGTGGTTGACAGTCGTCATCCTAAGCGGTAGAAATCTCCTCCCTCTATAGATAGTCCACACGGACCATCGAGAACTCTGGTTGTCTTGAAGGATATACTAAAAGGATCCGTCCCCTTCTATCGGCGTACTAGTCACTAACGCACTCTCCCACCACCAATCTCTTTTCTACAGTTTTCTTTCCCTCGTTGTTCCTCCCTGGATGAGTAGAACTTGCTTGGGCTCTCTCATTTAACAAAATTAGAGAGGACAACAACTTTGCAAAGCAACTGATGTTTTGAGTTGTGTGTTTTGAGAAGCCCCCTGTACTCATCTATTTATAGTAGAGGGCAGGGTCAGGGTTCCCAATCTGTGCGGGAGTAGAAGGGTCTGAATTTTTGACAAACTGATTGCACTGCGACAGGCGAACCGATCGTTTCACAACTGAATTGATCGTTTGGGAAGGTGAGCCAATCGGTTCATAATTGAACTTGTCGTTTTGGAAGGTGAGCCGATTGGTTCACCCAGTGAACCAGTCGTTTCACTTCCTAGACTTACCCACAATTGACTTTCCTTTTTTGTTTCTAATTAATGTAAAGATTAATTCTTGTCCCAATCGAATTGAACAAGTGAAATGAAAATCTTTTCTCACAAATTGGGAAAATCCAACACTGCTCGTTTGGTCCAAGTGAACCGATCAGTTCACTAGAGTGAACCGTTCCTATCAATGACCATGAGCCAATCGGTTCACCTAGTAAACCGGTCAGTTGGTGGTCCAGGTTGAACATAACTCAGTCAAAGTAGTTCTCAATTAATTTGACACTCTAATCAGTAGGTTCAACACTTGAAATTGATGATTTTGAGTCAAGCTTATTGATTAAATGTTTAATTGAGTACCTAGACACTTTAGTAATCAATCTAAACATCATTCATGAATAAACTCCTCTTCCAGGTTAATCCTATGTGTGTGACCCTATAGGTTCCATTTCACGTTGGCAGTGAATGTCCATAACTAACTTATGACATCACAAGCAAAGAGTGGTGCCTAGTCTCACAACAGTGCTACCGAAGTGAAAAGGAAAGTTGGAGAACAACTTTCAACCTACAATCTGTTATTGGTGTTAAAGTCAATGTTTAGTTCCTTTGTCGTTGATATCCAGATTGAAGTCAAGGCATGGACTTGTCATCCTATACAAATGTTCAATCTATGTTTCTTGATTCAGAGTAGACTGTCTAAGATATATCTAAGCTCAATATCATATATTGACTTACATGTGCATGGCCATGCATTTCTCAGTCCCACTCCTCAAGTGGCTAGGATATCACACTTCCTTAGGAGGGACAAATTCCATATCTATCACTCACAGTCAAGTCCCCATGTGTGAAAGTCACCCAATCATCACCGTTATAACAACCATGTTTTAGGACTGCGTTTGATGATGTCGAAGTGTACCTAACGACATGTGATGAGTGTAGTGATTTCAAGTCTAAGAACCACAGTCACAACCAATACAATAAGAGATGATCCTGACTAACCAAGTATGGTTTCCATGCATCACTCTTATGGTGGGTCTGTCTGATACATTGTTCTCTAACATGTATCTATGTGCTTGGTTTGATATCATATATCATGACTGATGAGATTTTGTCATCAACCAACTCACACTCTACTCTTTTGTGTTCTTGATGTCTATGGTCATTTCCAAAATAACAAATGACTAAGGACGATAGTGAGAATGTGCATACTCTTAACATCTATATGATATCATTGTTCAAGTCACATACTTGAAGACATACGTCATTGAGTTTTGTCATTATCTAGACATCTATCATGTAATACTGATATCTCAAAAATAGTTAAAACATATAGACGGAAATTTCCTTTATTATTATCAAATCAAGTATCACATGCCTCATTGCAATCATCATATGATTGACTCTCTAGGCGTACTATTCCAACAGACTCCCACTTGCACTTAGAGCCAGTCACCCACGAATCATATTCCAAGTGATCTTAACATGTCCATAATGTTTCTACTACACAAGTGCTTTTATAGAGGGTAAGCAACATTTTCTTCAAGTTAGTATATTGCATGTTTCACATCCCCTCATTGTACGACAACTCACATGATATGGAAGTGTTGTACTATTCTATCTGAAATTCCTTTGCCTAACCAGTAACTCTATTGTTGTCACAATATTACTACTGAGTCACCAATGGTCGGAACCTCCCATAAGTTCATGCATATGAAATTCTAAATCCATATAGTATCCTTTATAGTGTTCGTAACACTAAGGTACTCAACTTATTATTATAGAATTAATCAATTGTCTTATGTTGGAACATTTCCAAATAAAAATTCTTATTCCAAGGTTAAACACAATTTTGTCATTTCAGAAGCTTGCATCGATGTAACTCTTTACACCCAACTCTTCGTTATTATCATAATTACAGAACTAATCCTTTTAGTACTTTACAAGTACATAAAGATGTCCTTCATGGTATTCTAGTAACTCTTACTGGATTTTGACAGATATCCATTTGTCATGTCCAATACATACAAAATAACTATATTTCATATCTTCTTATCATGCCCAATACATACAAGATGATGAGTTCGTATATTCTTGTCATGTCCAATACATACAAGATAATTAGTTCATATTTTCTTGTCATGTCCAATACATACAAGATAACGAGATGAGTTCATGCGTGATAAATCCAATTGCAAATGCATATGTCATCTATCCATGTGTTCCTTATTCTTCATAAGAATTGGGACACTTGGCTCTTGAGAGACTAATTCCATGGAACATGGACAAGTTTACTCTCATCATGCTAAACCCTTTTAGCATCTTGCCGATGTATGTTCTCTTTCTTAGGTTAAGAACCCTCTTAATCTATTTCTATAAATCTTGATTCCTATCACATAGGATGCTTCTTTAAAACTTTAGAACGCACTTTGTTGCCAGGTTTTAATATTTACAGTATAAGGATGTTATTTCCCATCAATGTGTGGAATATACATATGCTCCCAATAAATTCTTATAATCACACATTACTTCTTTATTTTGACTCATGTCAAACTCTTTGACTATCTTGTCAAATAGAAGATCCCAGTTCTAAGGTGTTCACTTCAATCCAAAGATTAATCTATGCAGCTTCATGGACTTTATTTCCATTAAGTAAGCATTATCCTAATGGGTTTATCCTTGGTAACTACTGAAAAGATTTCATCGTGTTCAACACCTTGAACTTATTAGAAACTCTTTGCAACCAAATTACCCTCCATGTCAGTCTTCTTCTGGAAGACCCAAAAGTACCCTATGGGTTTTACCCCTTCAGGTGGATTAACCAAGGTCATACTTTGTTGATGTACATGGATTCCATCTTGGATTTCATGGCTTTAAGCCATATCTCAGTTTCTGGCTCTCATTATCTTCTAGGTAGACTGTTGACTCATCATATGATCAATTCAGCACCTTCTTGTCCATAATATATCATATATCATTCAATCTCTAGGTGTGTTCTACCAGAACCATGAGTTTTGTGTGTTACTTAAGGAACTTTGAGATTCCACAACATTTTGTGATTCTCTTTATTACATTGTACCTCTTTAAGTTCAATGTTTTCTTGTTTGTCTCAAACATTTCGAGTTCCACTTTTCTCTCCCACTGATTCCTTTAGAACTAGGTTCTCCTCTAGGAATGCAGCCATCCAAAACACCTTTGTTGTTGGATTTGGATATCAAAGTAGTATTCAACAAAATAACATTTATTTGATTTGTGGACAAAAACATTTTAAGAAACAATATTCTTATTTAGGCTTTCAATTCTAATCTTTATAAAGATATATCGGGACACTTCCCATTCCATATCTCATATGGTGTCTTTTGAAATAATGGTACATTATTTTAGTGTTTATCATGTGCCCAAAAGGATACTTGAAGTTTAACTGGTATTCACACTCTGATTTATCAAGGTGTGATTCCTTCAATCTGATACACTTCTCATGATACACTATCATTGTGTTTTAGGTGGAGTCCATCATGATACATTATCATGATCTTCCAAAAGGTTCTCAAACTCTTGGATCAAAGTATTTCCATATCGATCATATAAAAATTTAATACTTATACCAAGTTTGTTATGTACTTCGTTTATGATCTCCTTGAACACTTCAAGAGATTCATGTTTGTATTTTATTAAATACAAACTACCATATCTACTGAGGTCATCAGTAAGTATATTGAAATACTATTTATTACCTTTAGTATTTATTCTAAAATGTCTATATACATCAATATGTATAATCCTTAATAGAATAATCATTCTCCCACTAGATCTAGTGAAGAACCTTTGTCATATTGCACAATGAATGAGATTAGCATGTCTCTATTGGTTCAATAACCAAAATGAGTCTATATAGCCATCATATGGATTTCTAGAAATGCAATTCTCATTTATGCACTACAAATGACTATGTTATAGGCATTCAAGTTTGAGTTATCATGTCATGCATTACATGTGTCATACACATTTGTCTCTTTAACTATCAAGTATAGTTGATGAGACATAGGCATTGCCATCAATTCATTACACTCTTGTCCATACAAGATGTATGGCGATTTCATTGATGGCATATGTATAATATCAATTCACTAATTCTGCCCATGAATGTCATATTTTAACTGTAATGGTAGAAACTCTTGTTCCACATAGTTTTCAGCTTACTTCTTCTTATGTCTTAAAGTAGAGATATCTATCTTTCTTTCATCTTCCTGAGATCCTCTATAAAGAGCTTATTTCCCTTTCCAACTTACTCCTCTCCATATCTTGAGTGATGAAGACTTGGACCTAAGCTTGTCTTCAGAACATTTCTTGACCTTTCTTTAGTCTATGAACTTCACTCTACTGATCATTATCACAGGTTTTGTCCTTTCTTCATTTATACCTTGGCATCAGCATGCCAAGCACTTCAGACAATGGTTTGGCCAAGTTTATCAACATTTGATAAATTGGCTATATGATTCACACAATGATTTGTAGAATCATATATTTGGTAAACTCTTGACCTATAAGAAATCACAGTTGATCTATATGCACAATCATATTAAGCATATGATATTATACTTGATCTCCATCTGTCTGATTATACTCAAATATCGCTTTGAAGACAGTATACCTTTCACACTTTACATGATTCTTAAGATGCATAGCCATCTCAAGAATGTCCATTCTTTAAGATATTTATGCAGCTCATAGTTCATATAGCTCAGCATAAGGTTCTTGATGTCTTAGGCATCATTGGCATACTTCAAATAAGCATCCAATTTTAACCTTAGACGCATTTGGAGTGGTTCTACTGGCTCTGGTCTTTCAAGGACTTTAGAGTTTACACTCACTATTGAGAACACTTCTCAAAGTTCCCAAACCAGAGTTAATGTTTATCCCATTTATGAACCGATCACAATGATAATGTATTTGTGTTTGTCATTTGGATTCTACAAAAGAATTTTGCAACATTTCAAAAAAAAAATTTATTTGATAAAGTTGATGATATTAATTAGGTCTTTAATTAATCATCGCTCCCACTATTTTGATCAAATTGATAGCCCTCACCATCATTTCAGATGATTGTAGCATACAACCTTCTAGTGAGCCAAGATCCAAAACAATTGAGTTATTACCCGACCAACACTAGCATCCATAATCAATTATTAAGGTAGGTAACATTTACCAATTGCATCTTATGCAATTCTTGGATAGATGGTATGCACAACTCTTTGCCATAGTCATATGTATGTCTCTAAGTTCTTAATCTCATTAAGACCACTTAGTTAAGCCTGACCCAAAATCCAACATGATAGGAGTGCACCCCACTTAGTGGGCCCACAAAACTACCATCACACTTCCATGAGATAAACAGACACACCACCCTTGGGATGCCCACACTTGTCGATCAAGTTTTTCATGTGTGATGATTATAGAAAGAATCTAAGACTTAATATTATGTTAGGGGGTTTGATATTTACCTACATATACATATCCAATCACCACATATATAGTATGCATCATATACATGCTATATCCCACAAGAAAACATGCAAAGCGATACAGCGATGATTATGGCCATCCTATTGTAATTCCTTGAGACACAAGGAATTACGGTCATCTAGGTCTACATCACATGCAGTAACCTATAGTTGATGAAGATATGTGCATTAGCTATTCTAGGTTGATCAACTCATCCTATGACTGATCGACTCACCTCCTGGCCAGTCGGTTGGGTGTCACCAACTGATCACCTGGCTCCTATAGAAAGTCGGTTCATTGGGTCTTCATGCTCCTCCTTAGTCCACTAGTTGCTCGTATCGCACCATCAGCCGGTCAGTCCTTCAACTGTCTAATTGGGCACCCACCATTCTTCGACATAATAGGCAATAAAACTATCCTACTTTTACATATATCTTTGGGAAACCCTGAGTTACATTCGGCGGGAGCAAAGGTAGAAGAGAATGCTCGAGTTATCTCGAGTTACATCTAGAATAGAAGAAAGGACTCAGTGCATAGACCGAGATGCAAACAACCACAACCAAACCAAGTACACACATAGGGATTTATAGGCCATAACCACACTATACATCCACCATCAAAACTATTTTAGGGAAATGTGTATTGATTGCATATATATACCATATTATATATGTATATAGGGATTTGTGGTGTTTAATTTGCTACGCATATTAGCCAGTTAAAGTATTCACATCACATGTAATAAATAAATGGCAAAAAACCAAAATCCGATTATATCGATTAATCCTAAAGCATAGTATGTTGATGTGGCTCTAATACCACTGTTGGGTTTTGTGGGACAGAACAGGTAGAGGAAACAAAATTTTTATCTAACCACAAATCCATATCTAGCAGATCACATCAACAACCTATATAATAGTAAAGATGGTTTAGTGAGATATACATGGTCATGAGGTTTTCTCAGTGACAATACCTCACAACTAGTTTGACCTTCAACCACCTAGTCTTTGACGACATCTGTACATCTCCTGGCCTTAACCCGAACTGTGGTTGACAGTCATCCTCCTGAGCAACAGAAATCTCCCACCTCTATAGATAGTCCACACGGACCACCGTGAACTCCAGTCATCCTGAAGGACAGACTAGAAGGAGTGGTCCCCTTCTGTTAGTGTACTATTCACCAACACACTCTCCCACCACCATTCACTTTTCTACAGTTGTCTTTCCCTTACTGTTCCTCCCTAGACTGGTAGAACTTACTGGGGCTCTCTCGGTTACCACAACCAGAGAGGAAAACAACTTTATCGAGCAACTAATGTTCTAAGTTGTGTGTTCTGAGAAGCCCCCTGTACCCCTCTATTTATAGTAGAGGGTAGGGTCAGGGTTCCCAATCTGTGAGGGAGTAGAAGGGTCTGGATTTTCCACAAACTGATTGCATTGTGACATGCAAACTGATCATTTCACAACTAAACCGATCATTTGGGTAGGTGAGCCGATCGGTTCATGACTGAACCGGCCATTTGGGAAAGTGAGCCAATTAGTTCACCCAGTAAACTGGTCATTTCACCCAGTGAACCGGTCATTTCACTTCCCTGACTTGCCCACAATTGACTTTCCTTGTTCGTTTCTAATTAATGCAAAGATTAATTGTTGTCCCAATCGAATTGAACAAGTGAAAAGAAAATCTTTTCTCACAAGCCAGGAAAATCCAACACTACTCGTTTGCTCCAAGTGAATCGATCAATTCACTATAGTGAATAAGTCATCTTACTAACCATGAGCCAATCGATTCAGCCAGTGAACTAGTCAGTTGGTGGTCCAGGTTGTGCTGAATTTAGTCAAAGCAGTTATCAATCAATCTGACACTCTAATCAGTTAGTTCAAAACTTGAACTTGATGATTCTAAGTAAAGTCTATTAATTAAATGTTTATTTGAATATCTAAACATTTTAGTAATCAATCTAAACACCATTCATGGATAAACTCCTTTTCCAGGTTAATCCTATGTGTGTGACTCTATAGGTTCCATTTCACATTTGCAGTGAATGTCCATAACTAACTTATGACATTACAAGAAAAGAGTGGTTCCTAGTCACACATTGGTTCTACCCAAGTGAAAAGGAAAGTTGGAGAACAACTTCCAACCTACAATCTATTATTGGTGTTACAATGAATGTTTAGTTCCTTTGTCACTGATATCCGGATTGAACTTAAGGCATGTACTTTCCATCCTCCACAAATGTTCAATCCATGTTTCTTGATTCAGAGTAGACTGTCTGAGATATATGTAAGCTCAATATCATATATTGACTTACATGTGCATGACCATGCATTTCTTTGTCCCACTCCTCAAGTAGCCAGGATATCACACTCCCTTAGGAGGGAAAAATTCCATATTTATCACTCACAGTCAAGTCCTCATGTGTCAAAGTCACCCAATCATCATCGTTATAACAACCCATGTTTCAGGACTGCGTTTGATGATGTCAAAGTGTACCCAATGACATGTGGTGAGTCCAGTGATTTCAAGTCTAAGAACCACAGTCACCACCAATACAATAAGAGATGATCCTGACTAACCAAGTATGGTTTCCATGCATCACTCTTATGGTGGGTCTATCCGATACATTGTTCTCTAACATGTATCTATGTGCTTGGTTTGATATCATATATCATGATTGATGAGATTCTATCATCAACCAACACACACTCTAGTCTTTTGTGTTATTGATGTCTATGGTTATTTCCACAATAACAACTGACTAGGGATGATAGCAAGAATGTACATATTCTTAACATCTGTATGATCTCATTGTTCAAGTCACATACTTGAAGACATACGTCATTGATTTTTGTCATTCTCTAGACATCTATCATGTAATACTATTATCTCAAAAATAGTTAAAATATATAGACAGAAATTGCCTTTATTATTATCAAAATCAAGTATCACAAGCTTCATTGTAATCATCATATGATTGGCTCTCTGGGCATACTTTACCAACAATGCATATGTTGGATAGGTATCTTACAGGTTGGAGTTGCCACCTGAGTTGCATACGTTGCATCTGGTATTCCATGTTTTGAGAACCCCAAGTATGTTATCTCTCTGTATAATTAGGGTTTGAGAAAGTATAAACCCTAGTCGGTTGAAATTAGGGTTTTCACCAAATAGGCTCATGTTGGGGAGGAATGAGAGAGGTATTCAAAGGGGAATGAAAATGGTAATTGAAGGATAGGATAGAACGGCTGTGGTGGGTAGCACGACCATGGTGGATCATTGGTGGAATGGGCATTCTAGGCTACACGGCCGTTTTGAAAGAATTGAACTATTAACCAACTTTTATACTCAAATATGATGAAACCAATGCACCACGGACGTGGTATGCAACACGGTCGTGCTGGGTCCATATTAGCATGGTCGTGGCAACTAGCATGGCCATTTTGGGGCATTTTCTCTTCAACTGACATTTCTGCAGAATTCTGGACAATAGTGCACTATTATCTTTTTAATTATTTCATGGTAGATCAGAATTTAAAATTTTAACTGAAGCTTTATAATTCAATTACAAACAACATGCTAAATTTTCATAATTTTTGGAGAAGGTTTGATCTCTGAAATACATGAATTACGATACCTTTTTTATGACAGAAAAATTTGCTGAAATAAGAAAAAGTTTAGTGAGGGGTCAATGTGCAATTCACCCAAGCAACTCAATTTCTCTATATGGTCAACCTAACAAACTAGTAGCTCTCATAATTTGTAATTCATTCCATAGAAATGAAATCCTAGAGAGGGAGGGAGAGTTAGGGTTTGAGTGGAGGAAGTGGTGGAATTGCTGATCTAGGGTTTCTCTATCTGAGATATGATGAAATCAAGTAAGTTTAGCTTCTTTGCATAGCCTTTCATGGTGAATCTTCTATATCATGTCAAGATTCCACCCATCCTCTTATTTTATCCAAAATGGTATCAAAACTTCCCCTTTTCTCACCCTTTCTTCATAATCCCTCATTTCTAGGGTTTCTGAGTTGAAAGGAAGAAGAATCAGGTGAATTGATGGGGATTTGATATGAGATTGAGATTTTTAGGGATGATCTGCGTTTTTAAGGTGTTTTCACACATTAGGGTGAGTGGGAACTTCCTTTAAATAGTATATTGCACGAAATTTGGTTAAATCATCCATCTTTAATTGCTTAGTATGCGACTACATACCTTGAATTGTGTGTTTGATCTAAGTTGTTGCAAAATGATATGAAATGGATTCTTCCTCTATTTAGATGAATTTCATATGATAAAATCATATTAGAAATGTATACAATACATCCTAATGAGAATTCCCTAAGTATTCAAAGAGGTTATAAGAGTAAACTAAAATATAGAGAATTTATCTATGACTGAAATTGTTGTATAATTAAATAGAGAAATTTGTTTATCTTGATCCCCTTGGTTATGAATGATTGTTTATCTGAATTCATAGTATATATGTGTCATATACTATCTTGGATTTCATTTAAGGTGAATAGTGTTTGTTTGATATCTCAGTAAAGAGGGTGAAACCCTAGATGCGAGAAAAGTTGGATATTTGCGAATAGATATTGTGAAATCCATTTGAATGGATTTTCTTGACATGATAGACTTTATTTATTCAATTTTATTATTGATGCATGTTATCTTAGTGAATGGCATGGAAACCCAAATTCAGCTCAGTTCTAAGGTTTGATACATATATTGATTTTATATGATTTGTTGATAGTAGTCTTTATTCAGTGAATGTTTATGTTGCAAGAAATCCTTATGAGAGCCATGTGATAAGTGAATGAGGTAAATGAAACCCTAAGTATAGGGTGTTCAATGAATCAAACATTGTGATTACCATGTTCTCAGTATGAGATGTGGTGATGCTTAACAATTGAGTTGTGGTACTTGTTATCAGATGGTCTATGAAATGAATGGTTTATAGAGCTAAACTAAGATATGTAATATGATGATTGAATTGTGAATGTAAAGAGTAAATTAGATATGTATATGCCCTAAACACCATAGATTCCCTATGAGAGGTCTGCGTCGTAGGGATGAAATGATCTAACCTTGGCAGTGTCCAGTATACGGGGGTCAGAACGTACTAACAGGTGGTACGGGGGACAAAGCCCAAGTGAAAGTCTCCTTAGTATACATCATGTAGTGTCCAACATCAACCAGAGGTCCTGGTGGCACTAGAGTACAGAAAAGCCAATAGGTGGCTTGACTCTCCGCCTGTGTACTCAAGTTAGAGGAGGCGTCCAGTTTTTATGGCCCATAAGTGTGCCGAGGCCAAAGATCCATTTTCCTGTTGCAGACCAGTGATGTTGTCAGGCTTAGCATCCCGGGTGTGTCAGCTAAGTCTTGTACGGTGAGATCGTATTTCATTACAATTCTTCATATGTAGAGTAAAATGCATATGATCAGGGCATAAGCTAAACTATGATAATATAAGTTTTAAAGAGTTTCTTATAAGTAAGAAAGGCTAAGAAAGATTTGAGTACAGTTTCCCAGCAATTATTCTTTGTATATTTATGAATTATTAGTTCTCTTTGAAATTAATCAAGCATGCTCATATATTGATTTACTCTTGTTGATATCTAGAGTATCGTGTCATATTTCTGATTTCAATGATCAATATCTTTAAAGCTTATTGTTGTTATAATTGATATCAGTTGCTCAAAAGTATATCTGTAATTATATCTGTTATGACCCACTCTGAGCTTAGTCAGTAAGTATCTCAATTAGTATGAAGTACCTTATTAAACATCATGGTTAATCAAGATAAGCTAAGATGCAAATCATTAGTTGATATTGATTCATTTGATGTAATTAATGTTAATTGGAGTGTTAATCATTAAGTTAATTACCTAAGATGATTAACCTAGCTAATATGGTTTAGTTGTTGTCTTTTTATGCCTTGAAAAGATAGAGAATCTCGTTCTTAAAAGAATGAAAGAAAAATTGTGTAATTCAAACTTACAGAGTGAAAGTTATGAAAGTTTGAAGTTTTTGGGTTTAAACTACAATTTACCCATTAATAGGTTAATAACCCTTTCCCTTATCTTCTTTCCCCTTTCACTTGATCGACAGAACACCGCATGAAGTGGCACCCAAGCAGAGCCTGATCGGTCGTAACAGAGGGAGAGATAAGGTGGGTGATTAGGGTCTCTAGCTCCGTTTTCAGCTGGTGTCATCCTCTACCTCTTCTTCTTCCTCCTTCCCTCGCCATAGCCCATGACCCGACCTGCTAGGGTGATGCCCCCAGCAACAGCGGCCAGCAGCAGCCGCGTAGTAGCTACAACATCGACTAGAGGCCGTCTTGGCGTGACCAACACCACAAAACGGTGTCATCGAGTCCAGCCTTGAGGCCCGACCACAAATCCACCATCTCCAAGCTACGAGCAGCAACGCCCCGACCAGCTAGGGTAGCGCCCCGACCTGCAGCAGGTATGGTTCCACCACCAGCACGACCAGGAGCTATTGGGTGTGAGCTAGCACTAAGGAAACGCTTCCCTTGACTCTGATTTTGAGGCGTAAACTCAATTCTGCAACCCCCTAGCCGCGAGCAGCACCAAGCCAAGTTTCCCTCTTCCTCCTGTGCATGTGATGATGTTGTTGTGTGTAGCATGTTCGAACCAAGGCTGAACCAAGGTTGAAGATGACCTGCTAATGCCCAAAAACAGGCTTTGGACGTGTTTCCAGTTGAATTCGGCCATCTCAAACCTCTATGAGTAGAATTTCACTCACTAAGAAGTATTAACTCCATGAAATAGACAAATTTTGGTTTAGATCTGTGTTTTCACTGGTAAAAACGATTACCCAAGTGTCGAGCAATTTTGTAATCGCCCGACTTTCTGTTGCACACTTTTCAGCTTCACATTTGCATGACCCTAGTTATTTTAGCTGATCTATATGATTTGGATTAATGGAACTATATGGTTGAATAAGTCCTAAATTGCTCAGTTTAAAAGTTAAATATAGTAGCGCACGACCCCATATTTACAGTAGCTATACAGTTTGGATATAAACCCAAGCTGTATGATTTTAGTTATTAATTAGTTGTACAATTTAAAGTAATAGACAATGACATGCAATGTCTCAATATAAATATGTTGCACGCTCTCTATTATAGTTAATGTGTGTGATTTAGTATTTATGCAAATTGGCACGTTTCTTAAGAATATTATTTGATATTCTCAATTATTAACAATAATTCGTGCCATGATAAGTAATTAACTCTTAATTGAGTTATCTGATGCACAACTCAAGATTTGGGTTGATGTGCACATTTTCCAAGAAAGCATAATTAATTTACATGTGTTAATGACAATTTCTCATATGTCAAGCAATTAAATTTTATCAGTGAATTAGAAGCTCAATTGTATGATTTCAGTGTATGTGTCAAGTTGACATGTATTCAGTTTATTTAAGAACTTTAGTCTGCCTGAATTTATAGTATGTTGATTTCTCAATAAATTACAATGTTTTAAATATACTTCTTTTCCAAGTTCAGAATGATGTACATGTTGTATTATAAACTTCAATTAAATAGACGTGGTACCATAGAGATATCAGAGTCAAATATAAGTAAGAGAAAGGTACAATGTAGAAAGAGCTTTCCAAGAATAATAAAATAATAGACATAGGTGCCCTGAACATCGTAGATTCCCTACGAATGTCTGCACTGTAGGGAGGAAATGATCCACCCTGGCAGTGACCAGTATGCAGGGATCGGATCGCACCCACAGAGCGTGTGGGGAGACGAAGCCCTTGAGGAAGTCTCGTAAGAGAAGATAGGTTACCCAACATGAACCAGAGATCTCAGTGGTAATCCAGAGGTACCCATAGAGTGTACCAAGATGAGGCCCACAAAGCATCTCAGACCCTCCGCCTGTGTACTCATCCTAGAAGGAGAGGTCCAATTAAAGGCTAGCTGTTTAACTGCCTTAGTGAGACGTGATGGTTCGAGTCAACCAGACCCAGATTCAGTTCTAGGCTTAGCTTCCCAGGTTTTAAGCTAAGTCTTGTATGGTGAGATCGTAGTTCGCTACGAGTCTTCATATGTAGAGTACACTGCATATGATCAGGGCATAAGCTAAAATATGTTCATATAGGTTTAAAGAGTTTCATATAAGTAAGAAAGGTTAAGAAAGATTCTAGTATAGTTTCATAGCAGTTGTTATTTTAATGTAATATTTACATTTCCCGTAGCATTTAATTATAATTTTTAGATCTTCTCAATGTAGCAATTCCTACATTTTATTTCAATTTAATAAACATAAATGAGTTATCTGCGATGGTTGGGTGAAATTCTATTCATTGAGATAGTAGCTCACCAACCTACTAAAATATTTTTCAGGTCAACGTCAGTATGAGGAAGCTCAAGGATCTTATCACCCAGGCTCTTAGAAGGTAGTTCATTGTTAGAATATAACTCTCTTAGTCCTTTCCCCTCGATCCTTGGGCATTTGGTGTGGTAGAGAGAGAATGTAATGTAATATGTAGTTTATAATTAAGTTATCTATTGTGTTTTATATTCTACATGAAAAATGTAATATGTCGTGAAATTCTATTTTATCTTCATAGTAAGGTAAATGGTAAGTTGCTTCCATAGTTAATACAATTTGGTGTTATCCAAGTTATAATATTTTCCTTTAGGTTAATTCTAAGTGATTAAGAAAAGAAAAAGTTAAGGGTGATCTTTGTTTTATGTTAAATCCTCAATTTATGCCCTAATCTCATGATTGGTGGTAATTGTGAGATCGGGGTGTAACAACTTTAGTATCAGAGCAAGGTCATGAGAGCATAGGTTGAGTATGTAGTTACTCTAAGTCAAGGTCAGGGGACAATAAGAGACCAATAGGATTAGGACTTAGGTGTTTTCCTTCTAACTATAGTTTTCTAACAGGAAGTGTTCTATTATGCTATTGTAGATGGCAGGAAGAGGACGTGGTCATGAGGACCAAGCTGAGAGACACATTGGACCTGATCCTCAAGTGATGGGTCTAGGTGGTGGAAATGATGTGGATGAGGCATCAAGAATGTACAAAATGTTTATTGAGACCAGGGAAAAGTATAAGATGGAGAGGCAAGCTTCTACCTCGAGTAGCAAGGATCTGATGAGATCCTATGAGCTGGTTAAGAAGCTTGGAGGTACCGAATTCATTGGAACTATGGACCCTGCAGTGGCAGATGAATGGTTGAGACAGTTAGAGAAAGTGTTCTATCTGATGGAGCTGTCTAAGGAAAGAAAAATCAATCATGTAGTTTATTTGCTTAAAGGTGATGTAGAGCTCTGATGGCATGGAGTGGAAGATAAAAGGAGGAACACAATATTGACTTGGAAAGATTTTGTTGATGAATTCCATCTTAAGTACTACCCACCTACCTTTCTAAGTGAAAAGATAAGACAACTACAGAACATCAGATAAGGGAATATGTCAGTGGGAGAGTACGAGACATATTTCACCAGGTTGGTAAACTTTTGCCCATAGCTCATCCCAGATGATGTGGAAAAGTGTAGAAGATTCTAGGATGGATTGAGGCCCGAAATCTAGCATACTATATCTGCAATTGGCCAAAGAGAAAAAGAGAATTTTGGAGAGTTTCTTGAGGAAGCAAGACGTGTAGAGGAGTCTGTGAATGTTGATAAGAACTATGAGAATAGAAACAGACCTGGAGAGTTCAGAAGAGGACAAGCTAGTAGTAGAAATCGAGGAGGTGGTGGTGGTTTCTTCTCCAAACTTGGATGAGGATTTGGGTATTTTAGTAAACAAGGATCTAAAGATGTGATATCTTCTCAGAGTAGGGGAATATCCAGTCCACAGAGATGGAGCAACGCATCTAGAGGAAGGTCTTGTGGATCATCGATTTTAGTGGCGGGTCCACTGAGACAAGAGACACGAGCATGTGATATTTGTGGAAGACCACACTCAGGACAGTGTTGGGGAATAGAGTTTCAAGGATGTCATTAGTGCGGTCAGATGGCACATTTCAAGAGGAATTTCCCCTAGTTACAACAGTTAGCATCACAGGGTTCTCTGTCACAATACCAGAATGTTCCGAGATAGGCTCCAGCTGGAGGAGCAAGTTCTTCAGTTGCCTCAGGTTCCTGAGGAGGAGGAGCACCCAGTGGAAGGGAAGGACAATGAGGACATTGTGGGATAGGAAGAGATTCAGGATGCTTCTTCTCTCTGACACAACAAGAAGGTATTGTTTCTTATAAATATATTACATGAGAAATGATTTTCTTTAATAGCATTTCAGTTATAATTTTGATAGATCTGAGTGCTACTCACTCATTTATACAGAGTTCTTTAGCTTGTGAGATTAACCTGTTAACCCAATAGTTACCGTTTGAGTTGTTGTTGAGGGATCCGTTAGGTGAACCGACATTGTTGACAGAGTTTTGTCCCGGATGTTTGTTGACCTTTGGTAGTTACACCATCACAGTTAATCTTATACCCCTAGATATTAACTCTTTTCAAGTTATCTTAGGTATGGATTGCCTAGAGACGTATTGAGTTCAGATCGACTGTGGGAAGAAGGAGGCTGTCTTTCAACAGGGTGGATTTTCTTGTGTCTTTTTTGGAGACAGGAAAGTTTTGCCTACATGTATCATATCAGCCGTTGTAGCTGATAAGATGTTGTAGAAAGGTTGTGAGGTGTTCTTGGCACATGTAGTAGATACCAGAGTAGAGAAGAGCACAGTCAGTCTATGGGATGTGCCAGTGGTCTGTGAGTTCCCAGATGTTTTCCCAGATGAGTTTCCAGGTCTACCTCCTGAAAGAGAGATAGACTTTGAGATCCAGGTGTTGCTACGTAGTCACCCTATAGCACTACCAGCCTATAGAATGGCACCTACAGAGTTGAAGGAACTAAAACTCCAGTTACAGGATTTACTGGATAAGGGTTTCATTTGACCTAGTTCTCTTCCATGGGGAGCTCCAGTCTTGTTTGTGAAAAAGAAAGATGGTACTATGAGGTTATGTATAGACTACAAATAGTTGAATAAGATCACCATCAAGAATAAGTACCTATTTCCAAGGATAGATGATATGTTTGATCAGTTACGTGGAGCGATGATCTTTTCTAAGATAGACTTGAGATTTGGGTATCATAAGTTGAGGATAAAGGCTTCAGATATTCCTAAGTCGGCTTTCAAAACAAGATATGGGCATTATGAGTTTCTGGTCATGTCGTTTGGACTGATTAATGGCCCAACAACTTTCATGGATATGATGAACCATATTTTCAAGCCATTCTTGGATCGTTTTATAGTAGTTTTCATAGATGACATTCTAATTTACTCCGGAGATGATGAGCAGCATGAGCTACATTTGAGGATAGCATTATAGTTATTTAGACAACACCAGTTATATGCTAAGTTCAGTAAGTGCGAGTTCTGGTTAGCTGAGGTGTCATTTCTTGGACATGTCATCTCAGGAGATGGAGTAAGTGTTGACCCTAAGAAAGTTGAATCTGTTCTACAGTGGGAGCAGGCTAAAACTCCTACTGAGATTAGAAGCTTCTTAGGATTTGTAGGTTACTATAGGAGGTTCATCTAGAACTTCAGTGTTATAGTGTCACCTCTGACATGCTTAACAAGGAAGGGTCCATCGTTTGTTTGGTTAGACAACTGTGAGAAGAGTTTTTAAATTTTAAAGAAGAGGTTGACTACAACACCAGTGTTGATCCTGCCCAAGGCAGATAAAGGCTACACAGTCTTTTGTGATGCTTCAAGGAGAGGTTTAGGCTGTGTGTTGATGCACGAAGGCAAGGTAGTAGCTTATGCATCTAGATAGCTTAAGAAGAATGAGGAGAATTACTGGACACATGATCTGGAGTTAGCTACAGTAGTTTATGCTCTTAAGACATGGCATCACTATCTTTATGGTGAGGCATTCCAGGTGTTTACAGATCATAAGAGCTTGAAATATATCTTCACCTAGAAGGATCTAAATTTAAGATAGCGGAGATGGTTAGAATTGATCAAGGATTATGAAGTGACAATAGATTCTCATCCTGGAAAAGTGAATGTGGTAGCAAATGCCCTGAGCAGAAAGTCAAGTTCAACAACTGATGTATTCTCTATGGCATGTTTCAGGAGAGACCTGCCAGTAGAGATGCGAAAGTTGAACTTAGACTTAGGAGTGACAGAAAATAGTGGTTTGATTGCACAGATGCAAGTCAAGCCTACCTTTTATGATCAGATCAAGGAACTACAATAGAGTGACAATGAGTTACAACAGATCATGTAGGACATGACAAGGGTAAAAAGACCAGAGTTCAGGTTTTCAGATGATGGCTTGTTGTATCAACATGACAGGTTGTGTGTACCTAGAAATAGTGATTTGAAAGAATCGATTCTTGAGGAAGTGCATGCATTGATGTACACTATGCATCCATGTAACACTAAGATGTATAGGAATCTTAAGGAGTTGTACTGGTGGTCAGGTATGAAGAAGGATGTGGCTGAGTACGTGGCAAGGTGTTATGTGTGCCAGTAGGTTAAGGCTGAGCATCAAAAACCTGTAGGTACCTTGCAATCTCTTCCTATACCAGAGTGGAAGTGGGAACATATCATAATGGATTTTGTGGTAGGGTTACCCAGGACATCTAGAGGTTGTGACTCGATATGGATGGTTGTAGATAGACTGACTAAGTATACTCACTTTCTTCCTGTTAGGTCAACCTTTGATGTCCTGAAGTTGTCTAAGATATACGTAGATGAGATAGTCAGGTTGCATGGTATTCCAGTTTCAATAATATCAGATAGAGATCCTAAGTTCACATCCAAGTTTTGGAATTAGTTGCATCATGCTTTAGGCACAAAGTTGAGATTCAATACAACTTTTCACCCGCAGACAGATGGTCAATCAGAGAGGACCATTCAAACTCTTGAGGACATGCTCAGAGCATGTGTACTACATTTTAGTGGAAGTTGGGAAGAACACTTGATCCTTATAGAGTTTGCATACAACAATAGTCACCATTCCAGTTTTAGTATGGCCTCATATGAAGCCATGTATGGAAGAAAGTGTAGATCACATGTATGTTGGTATGAGGTGGGTGAAAAAGAGATTCTTAGACCAAAGATAGTGGATTTGACTATAGAAAATATTATAGTGATTAGAGAACAGTTGAAAGCTACACAGGACAGGTAGAAGAGTTACGCTGAGAAGAGGCATAGACCTCTTTTGTTTAAGGTTGGTGACGAAGTGTATCTGAAAGTTTCACCATGGAAAGGAGTGTTGAGGTTTGGCAAGAGAGGGAAACAGACTCCTAGGTTTATGGGCCCATATCCTGTCATTGAGAGGATTGGACCTGTAGCTTACAGGTTGGATTTGTCATCTGAGTTGGCTAATTTACATGATGTGTTTCATGTATCGATGCTGAAGAAGTGTTACCCTGGTACAGAGAAGATAATGGACCCAGAACCTACACAACTCAGAATAGATGTGTCCTATGTTGAAGGACCAGTACAAATAGTTGATCGGAGGATCAAGAAACTCAAGAATTGAGAGATACCATTAGTTAAAGTCCTGTAGAGGAACCACAACCTAGAGGAAGCCACGTGGGAGATTGAGTCAGAGATGCGTAACAAGATTCCTTTTCTCTTTTAGGAATTTCGGGATAAAATTCTTATAAGGGAGCGAGATTGTGATGACCCACTCTGAGCTTAGTCAGTAAGTACCTCGATTAGCATGAAGTACCTTGTTAAACATCATGGTTAATCAAGATAAGCTAAGATGTGAATCATTAGTTGATATTGATTCATCTGATGTAATTAATGTTAATTGAAGTGTTAATCATTAAGTTAATTACCTAAGATGATTAACCTAGCTAAGATGGTTTAATTGTTGTATTTTTATGCCTTGAGAAGATAGAGAATCTCGTACTTAGAATAATGAAAGAAAAATCATGTAATTCGGACTTACGGAGTGAAGGTTATGAAAATTTAGAGTTTTTGGGTTTTAACTACAATTTACCCATTAATAGGTTAATAAACCTTTCCCTTATCTTCGTTCCCCTTTCACACGATCGACAAAAAACTACTTGAAGCGGCACCCAAGTAGAGCCTGATCGACCGCAACAGAGGGAGTGATTGTAACACCCCCGACCTGGGTTATGAACTAACCCTAGGTGTTTTGCTTAAAATTATGATTAGAGGCTTGTGGTTAACCCTTTATATGTCATTAAAGCTTTAGAAGAATCTATATTTTCATTTCTCCCCTTTTGAACAATGTTGTAAGATTGTTTTGTTTAATAGGGACCTATGTGCAAATTACCCAATTAGAGGGGTTAAATTGCAAATTGCACATGTTAAGATGTTCCTCTGATGATGAGACATCATAAGAATGAATATGATGTGGTGATATGGATTCCCCAAGCTTGGGCACCAAAATATAGCTTGTAGAGCAATCCTTGTACTTTAAAACCTAGTTTTGGTGTAAAGTGCAATTTAACCAAAACATAGGGTGCAACATGTAAAATATACCATCTAGAGTACCTCTCATGCATTTTAGCATCAAGTGGAGTAAATAAAATGAGGGGGCGTGCCTCATTTGAGTAACCATATAAGAAGGATAATCATTGTAATTGAATAATCAAGATGTATGCAAAATGACCCTTATATATGTATGAATTAATAAAGTGTTTGGCTTCTTTTCCTTTAAACCAAGGTTGAGAGATAAGTTTTCATGTTATGAGAAGGGAGGAACGTGGCAAAGAAGTAGGAGAGGTGCGTGTAGGATATAGATGTAAAAGAGAAGAAGTATTTATCATTGCCTTGGAAATATGCCCAAAAATATATAAGCAAGCTCTTTCCACAATCAAGGGATCGTTCCCTTCATTTCCTCTTCTCATCCTTTTGCTTTGGGCCTACTAAGGAGGAGCTTAGGAGCAGAGTAGGATGACCAAGTTGATCTAGGTAAGTTTGGTCATCTTCTAGCTCGGATTCATGGAGGAAATTCCATTACAAGGTTGGTTTGCTAGTATTCCTTACACAACTCTTGCTTCTAGCCATCTTCTCCATCCAATTCTTGAAGAAAGGACCTTGGACTACCCCTGGAGCTCAAGACACCATTAAAGATACGGATCTTGGAGCTCTAGATCAGATTCTAAGGTGGGTTTTATAACTCTAAACCCTTCAACTTTGTTATGCATCTTTCTTTCTTGCAAAAGTAGTTTGTTCTTCTTTCCCCCATCCTTCCTTGCTTTCTTGAAAATAAAACCATGAAGAACAGACCTGGATCTGGAGGTAGAAGAAGGGGGCATGAATACCAATGTTACTTTAGCAAACGGTCTTGCACCCTTGGCCAAACGGTTTGCAAAACCGTTTAGGGGTTTGCAAAACCGTTTGAGGGGCAAACGGTTTCACAAGGTCGGTTGGAGCAAACGGTCTCCAAGACCGTTTGGTTGAGTTTACCAAGGGTTTACCGTTTGGGATTACTGTTCCTAATTATGTTGGTTGATAACCCTCCAAATTTGAGGGATTAACTCCAAAGGAATCGTGAGTTGAAGGCAAATCAATTAGGTAAATCCAAATGGATTAAGTGCTGATTTTCAACCTGATTAACTTGACCTTTTTGGGAAAACGGTTTCAAAACCATTTGCGTGCGTTGACCAAGGGTTGACCGTTTGGGATTATTTTTACTAATGATGTTGGTTAATGACTCACCAAATTTGATGGGTTAACTCCCAAGGAATCGAGAGTTGAAGGCTAATCAATTAGATAAACCTAAATGGATTAAGTGCTGATTTTCAACCTGATTAACTTGACCTTTTTGGGAAAACGGTTTCAAAACCGTTTGAGTGCGTTGACCTAGCATTGACCATTTGAGATTACTGTTCCTAATTATGTTGGTTAATAACTCACCAAATTTGAGGGGTTAATTATCAAGGAATCATGAGTTGAAAGCTAATCAATTGTGCAAACCCTAATTGAAATTAGTGCTGAAATTCCAATGAGTTAATTTGATATTCTAGGTTGATTAGCCCAAACAGTTTCAAAACCGTTTGGGGATCACCCAAACGGTCTCAAGACCGTTTGGGGGTCACCCAAGACCGTTTGGAGGTCTAGGGTGAAATATGTATATGTGTTTGAAGATCCAAAGATGTGGCATGAACCCTAATCGGCTAAATGCTGATTTTGCAAGTGAATGAGATGATGTTTTGGGTTGATTGGCCCAAGTGGTTTCAAAACCATTTGGGGATCACCCAAACGGTTTCAAGACCATTTGGGGATCACCCAAGACTGTTTGTAGGTCTGGGTTTAAGTATAGTTGACCAACTGAAGGTCCAAAGGTACCAAATCATATTACAATTAAGTGCTGATTTGTTGATCAACTCGATAGACCAATCCTTGATAGAATTTCACTAGAATCCAAGGGTTGGATCAGCCAAACGGTCTCAAGACCATTTGGAGCTCATCCAAATGGTCTCAAGACCGTTTGGAGGTCACCCAAGACCGTTTGGAGGTCTAGGGGTGAGTATGGTTAAGCAATTGATGATCCAATGTTACTAAGTTAAAGTGTAATCAATTGCTGATTTGGTGATCAATCCAATGATCCAAACCTTAATTGGTTGACTTGGATTTTGGTGATATGATGGGAAAATGGTCTCAAGACCGTTTGGAGGTCATCCAAACGACCTCAAGACCGTTTGGGGTCAGGTCATGACCCAATTGAGTGATGGTTCAATGGGTTCAACATCAATTAAGCTCATATTGATGCATGTTGAAGGATGATCGATTCCAACCCTAATCCAATCCATCCAAACCGTAATTGGTGATCAATTGAGGATCAATTGAGGGTAATATCAGTTGAGTATTAACTTAATTGGCTCAATTGATAAGTGGTGAACCATGGTATGAACGATTGAGGGGTTCAACATTGAAAACCCTAACTCAATTGGAAGTGTTGATAAACTTTTTGGTCCATTCGATTTTGAGGGTGTTTGGACCAAACGGTCTCAAGACCGTTTGGTGGTCATGTGGTTTCAAACCGTTTGGAGGTTGAAGTACAAGACCGTTTGGAGTTCAATTATGTTAAGATCATTTGATGGTCTGAAGGTTAAGATGGTGTAGTAGTTGTTTAACCTAAACCCTATAGATACCTAAAGTCATTAAGGGATTAAGTAATTAGTGAACTAATGTATTTTAGGGTCAATGGTGAAGATTACCAAAGTACCCTTGATGGTTTAAAGTAGTCAACACCCCTTGATCAAGCAAACCCTAATGACCATAATGGTGATGACATGACTTATGTTATCAAAGATGTTTTGACTTAGTCTAATCAAGAGTGATGTAAATATCATCTATTACTAAGAGGAGAGAGAAGACTCCCTATATGGTTGAGAATCAAGTAATATACTTCCAATATGTAGGAATACACCTAATTAGGGTATGATCCTTCATAGTGAGATCATGGAAACCCTAATATGATGATCAATGAATCTTAACCTAAGTGAAGACATGTATGGAAGTAATCTTCATACATAATGATGGTATGATCTCAATTCACTGCTATGTGAATAATAAACCCTAATCTAGGGTAATGTGATGCTATGTGAATAGTAAACCCTAATCTAGGGTAATGTGATGCTATGTGAATAGTAAACCCTAATCTAGGGTAATGTGACGCTATGTGAATAGTAAACCCTAATCTAGGGTAATGTGATGCTATGTGAATAGTAAACCCTAATGTAGGGTAATGTGATGCTATGTGAATAGTAAACCCTAATCTAGGGTAATGTGATGATATGAATAATTAACCCTAATTCTGAGTTATGCTTTTAAGCATGAAACTCCATGATTGAGAAATGAGATAGGAATCACTATTCCTAATCTAGTTAAGAGGTTGAATAACTCTATTTGGATTAAATGAGCATCCTAACCCTAGAAACCAGACGTGGTATTATGACACGGTCGTGGTGAGTCCTTTGTGGCACGACCGTGCAAGGTAGCACGGCCGTGGTATCACATATATAATTATAGAAGAACCTATATGGTGATGTTATGATACAATATGCATGTTATTAGTAAATATTGATCATGCAGGTTTTCATAAAGAGGTGATCATATCCAGGTAAGGATTATGATATCTTATGTATTGAAATTACTTTACATGCTTCAAGTATAATGATATGCTATGATAACTAGTGAATGGTAAATTATGAGTTCAAGTACCTAGATTCTATAATCATGATGATAAATTTAGAAAGGTACTTCATAAGTTGAGGAATTGAGATCCTGACTCATTGTGAGAAAAAGTATGGCTACAGGCCATGACTCCCCAATAATAATGTCATACATTAGATATTTGATCTAAGTCTAAAGAGAGTTAGTGTTGTACTAATGATTTTATAGTAAATAAATGCCATACATGTTCTTCTATTTCTTAAAAGATAAATGACACATGGGTTTATCAAATTATAGCTGTATTGCTTTAATAGGAAGAATGGTTTAATATGTTGAACATTGTTTTAATTACTCCCAGACAAATATAACTTCTTTGTGTACATTTATTCTCTTAAGCTGCAATAATTATGTTTCTGGTGAAGAGTTATATCTCTCGCTGGGACAATTTTATAATTGTCTCACCCCGTGGGAAACATATTTTTAGGTGGACGTGGGCGAGGAGGCAGAAATCCTTCAATAGGTGAAGGGAAGCATCAACAGTACCAGGGACAACAGTGAAGTTTCAGGTGGAGACACTGGCTGTTATGCCACATATAGATGTAGTTAGAGTCCTATGTGTCGTCTCTGTACTCTCAGGTCCTCGGAGTAATAGTTAGTGCTTTCGAGTTTTTGGTCCAGTACCTCGAGATTTCTGTATCTTGCCTTATATACTTAACATGGTAGTTGATGATTGTAATCTCGAGATACGACCTTACAGAGATGTACTGATGGATCAGTTTGTAAATAAATTATCATGTTGTTTTATGAAAAAGATTTACCATTTAAAGATCTCTTCACAAAAAGTTTTAATTTTTAGTGATTTTTGGTAATCCGCTGCTTAGTGAGCGCTTCCGCATTAGTTAATATTGTTTTCTCGAGATAGATGCTACAGTGATAGGGCGGGCGATTAGGGTCCCTAGCTCCATTTTCAGCTGACGTCGTCCTCTATCTCTTCTTATTCCTCCTTCCCTCGCCCTAGCCCGCACCCCGACCTGCTAGGGCGGCACCCCCAGTAGCAACAGCCAGTAGCAGCCACACAGTAGCTGTGGCGTCGGCTAGAGGCCGTCTTGGTGCAGCCAGCACCACCAAACGGTGCCATCGAGTCCGGTCTTGAGGCCCGAACACAAATCTTCCATCTCCAAGCCATGAGCAGCGATTCCCCGACCAACTAGGGTAGCGCCCCGACCTACAGCAGATGCGGCGCCACACCAGCCCGACCAGGAGCTCCTGAGCACAAGCTAGCACCAAGGAAACGTTGCCCTTGACTCCAATTTTGAGGTCTAAACTCGATTCCGCATCCCCCCTAGACATGAGCAGCATCTAGCCAAGTTTCCCTCTTCCTCCTGTGCGTGTGACGCTGCTATTGTGGCAGAAGGTCCGAACCAAGGCTGAACCAAGGTTGAAGACGACCTACTGACACCCGAAAATAGGCTTTAAACGTGTTTCCAGTTGAATTCAGCCATCTCAAACCTCTGTGAGTAGAATTTCACTCACTAAGAAATACTAACTCCATGAAATAGACAAATTTAAGTTTAGATCTTTGTTTTCACGGGTAACAGTGATTAACCAAGTGCCGAGCAATCTTGGCGTCGCCCGACTTTTCATTGCATGATTTTCATCTTCACATTTGCATGACACTAGTTATTTTAACTGATCTGTATGATTTGGATTAATGGAACTATATGGTTGAATAAGTCCTAAATTGCTCAGTTTAAAAGTTAAAGACAGTAGCACACGACCCTCTATTTACAATAGCTATACGGTTTGGATATAAACCCAGGATGTACAATTTTAGAAATTAATTAGTTGTACGATTTAAAGAAATAGACGATGACATGCAATGTCTCAATTTAAATATGTTGCACGCTCTCTATTATAGTTAACGTGTGTGATTTAGTATTTACACAAATTGGCACGTTTCTTAAGAATATTATTAGAAATTCTCAGTTATTAACAATAATTTGTGCCATGATAAGTAATTAACTCTTAATTGAGTTATGTGATTGGGTTGATGTGCACATTTTCCAAGAAAGTATAATTAATTTACATGTGTTAATGACAATTTCTCATATGTCAAGAAATTAACTTTTATCAGTGTATTAGAAGCTCAATTGCATGATTTCAGTGTATATGTGTCAAGTTGACATGTATTTAGTTTATTTAAGAGCATTAGTCCTAAATTTACAATATGTTGATTTCTCAGTAAATTACAATGTTTTAAATATACTGATCTACCAAGTTTAGAATGATGTACATGTTGTATTATAAACTTCAATTAAATAGATGTGGTACCATAGAGATATCAGACTCAAGTATAAGTAAGAGAAAGGTACAATGTAGAAAGATCTTTCCAAGAATAATAAAATAATAGTCATAGGTGCCATGAACACCATAGATTCCCTACAAATATTTGCACTGTAGGGAGGAAACGATCCACCCTGGCAGGATCTGGAACCCATAGAGCGTGTCAGGAGACAAATCCCTTGAGGAAGTGTCCTAAGAGAAGATAGGTTACCTAACATGAACCGAAGATCCCGGTGGTAACCCAGAGGTACCCATAGAGCATACCAAGATGAGGCCCACAGAGCATCTCAGACCCTCCACCTATGTTCTCAGCCTAGAAGGAGAGGTCCAGTTAAAGGCCAGCTGTTTAGCTGCCTTAGTCAGACGTGACAGTTCGAGTCACGCAGACCCAGATTTAGTTCTAGGCTTAGCTTCCCAGGTTTTAAGCTAAGTCTTGTACGGTGAGACTGTAGTTCTCTACGAGTCTTCATATGTAGAGTACACTGCATATGATCAGGGCATAAGCTAAAATATATTCATATAGGTTTAAAGAGTTTCATATAAGTAAGAAAGGTTAAGAAATATTCTGGTACAGTTTCATAGCAGTTGTTCTTTTAATGTAATATTTACATTTCCTGTAGCATTTAATTGTAATTGTTAGATCTGCTCAGTGTAGCAATTCCTGCATTTTATTTCAGTTTAATAAACATAAATGAGTTATCTGCGATGGTTGAGTGAAATTCTATTCACTGAGCCAGTAGCTCACCAACCTATTGAAATATTTTTTAGGTCAACGTCAACACGAGGAAGCTGAAGGATCTTATCTCCCAGGCTCTTAGAAGGTAGTTCATAGTTAGAATAGAACTCTCTTAGACCTTTCCCCTCATTCCATGGGTATGTGGTGTGGTAGAGAGAGAATGTAATGTAATATGTAGTTTAGTATTAAGTTATCTGTTGTGTTTTATATTCCACATGAAAAATGTAATATGTCGTGAAATTATGTTTTATCTTCATAGTAAGGTAAATGGTAAGTTGCTTCCACAGTTAATACAATTTAGTGTTATCCAATTGATAAGATTTTCCTTTAGGTTTATTCTAAGTGTTTAAGAAAAGAAAAAGTTAAGGGTGATCTTTGTTTTACGTTAAATCCTCAATTTATTCCCTAATCTCATGATTGGTGGTAATTGTGAGATTGGGGTGTAACAATATCAGTGCTTTAGACTGCTTCTTTGAAGTACTCATTCACTGAGTGAGTAGGCTCACCCCTCTACTCACAGTTTTTAGGGAAACCATGTGGAATTGAAGAAGGTCAAAGCATCAGAGTAGATCTACCACATGAGTTAAGTATGAGATTAGTTAAGTACAGTCGGTCCATGTCACTCTAGGTCCTAGTATGGATGTGAGAGTGTTGTAAGTGATGTTTTGTATCTTTGTTTTCTTAATAAGAGAGAATGTATCTGATTATCACGTCGTATGTACCTGAGAATGAATGTATGGATTTGTATCATTTATGTTGAGATCATATTAAAGTAATCAAAGTTTGATTCTCTTATAAAGTTATTTATGTGATTGGAGGCGAGAAAACAAAGAGTTTGAAATAAAAGGAAATAAAAAGAAAAATAATCAGGAGTGAACTTTGTATTAAGTATAATCCTCAATCTCATGCCCTAATCTCGTGATTAGTTGTAATCGTGGGATGTGGGTGTGATATCTTTTGGTATCAGAGCTTAGGTTGAGTCGTCAGGGACCATTAGGATAGAAAGTTAGAGTTATAAGTGTGGCAGATAAGAGATGATGTGTCTATAGCTCTAGGAGGTCTGAGTATTTAGATACCCTGGCCTAGTATCTGAATACTTAGGTTGACCAACATAGAGATAATCTATCTATTCTTCTCTGGATGCCCTGTCCAGGTATGCAGAGGAAGGATGGGCTAGAGAGAAACCCTAGAAATCTTAGGGTTAAGAGACTAGAAAGTAATAAAGGAGTAAGAGATTAAACATAGAATGTGATACAACTCTTGCTTTATATTTCTTATTTGATTGGAGATCAATAAAAATGCTCTTATATGTATGAATTTAGATTATCAATTTGTAGAATATATATATGGTTGTTTTATATTGTTGTGTATCATAAAGTGATTCATTTATTATTTATATTCTTTGTATCAAGTAGACCGAAATTTATGTTTAAATGAGTTTGCCCTAAGTGGATATTCTTTCCACATGTTTGAGATTAATAGGAGTTAGTTAATCCTGAGTAGCTCTTGGCTTCAGGATTGCAGGTTTGGCCTGGTTCGGCTGGTAGGGTGCGTTACTAGGATCTAATGACTCCTATTGAAAATATAATAAGAGTAGACTCTGGATAAACTAGACCCACGTCATAGTGATAATGTACATACACTAAGATGTTGAAACATATGGATCATCAAGATCCATCTCAAGGATTAACATCACTAGGACTCAATCCCATCATCAAGGCACACATTGCCATTCCATGGGTAACACCCATCATATATCACTGGGTTCATCAGAACCCTTGATGTTCCATATTATATCATTGTCATGCCATCACCATGGCCTCATCATACAATTGGTACCTGCATGATTAGCATAAGCATAGAGGTACAATCATACTCATACAAGGAACATCTTAAACTTATTACTTATATCAAGAGAGATATAATTATGCTATTGGATGAGCATATCTATGCATGATATTGTCATACATAACTTTTCAATCAAGCATTAGGGTTACCAACCGAACACAAAGTACAACCCTCACTATAGGTGTATCGAGTAAGGGAAAACCTTCACAAAAGGCATCTCGGGTAAGGGACAACCTTCACTAAAGGTACATCGTCTCTCACCAAAGAGTGTGATGTCCAACACTATATGGGTTAAGAATGCAACTCTTCACCACCTACTGTATCGACCAACACCCATCTCAAGTTACAACCATATCGGCCAACCACTATCACCTTGGTATCGGACAACACTCAACCTGTGACACCCAAGCATGCAACGCCTCATGACGGGCAATGTGTTGCAACAAATTGTCGGGAATCACCATAACAACCACCTTGGTCATCCAAACAACACACCCCTATTGCCCATGAAGCATCGTTATGGGAAACACACCATAATGCAGAAGAGGATCACCTCACAAGGGGTAAAACGGACAAGGGATACAAACCTATCAACAACGTCGTCACAACATAAGCATCCATATTGAGCAAGGCATCATCCAACAAGGTGTCGGGCAGCACCATCCAAGAGGATGTCGTGCAAGGCACCAACATTCCATGACTCCCAACACAGACCACCTAATGCCCAAGGGACCAACACAAAAGCTAACACCCTTCCCAGGTTATTACTCATAACAGGCTACCTCTCAACAAGTTGATAATGCCCAAAGACAATGGCTAACACTGCGTCACCTCATCAAGCCGATAATGACCACAAGGCATATCGGCCAGCCCATCATATCGGGCAGCAAGACATCTTGGGTTGTCAAAGGTATCAGGTTGGTCATCCTCAACCTCAAGACTTCCACCAAGAAACCCGAATAGGTTAAGAGAGTTGGCTCACCTATCAACAACCAAGTGAGAGGGGTTTTTCACAACTTCTGTGGCAACACATCCCATTATCATACAGATAATGAGGTGTTACGCGAAAACGTGCGAAAATCACCATAACCACAGATTATGAAAACACGGGTTAATTAAAACTGATTGTGAGAAACTAGATAAACTGTGAAACTATTACTTTCCAGTCCTCATCCTGCACAGAAACATGTCATATGCATACATACACGACATCTGATGCGTGTCTATAGCTTACAGAAATAGTTTTTCATCTATCACATGAGTTCACCACCTGTTCATATACAGAAAGGCCCACATCCGGCCAACAGCAGGATATACCAACATCATCGATCGTTTATCGTAAAACATCGTCAAAACACTACCAAGGACCTGAGAGTACAGGGATGACTCTAGACTCTACTACAAAATGTCCAAAACAGCAGCATATCCATCGCTTGCCTTCTACTGCTCTTCAAGCTGCTCGGCCGCAACACCACGACCACGACCACGTCTACCTCGGCCACCTGAAAACCAGCGGAGTGAGACAATCAAACATTGTCCCAGCGGGAAACATAACTCCCCACCGCAACTACAGAACCTCGGCAGGATAAACTATAACAGTAGATAATTGATAATAGAAATAATAAGAATGGTCTATATAAAGTAACGCTATTCTTACCGACAAGCTTACCAGCTGTGTAAGAGCATATAACCAAATACCTCTCGATGGGACATGATTGACAAGATAAGATATATCACAAGGTAACATGATTATTAGATCAGGATATATTGTCACATAACTTGGGGATTAAGATAGAACAGATTAATCACGTAAACGAGGCCTTAACCAATGTTCTGTATTTTGTCCCAGAAACTACTATATGACGGCATGAACGCATTCATGCTCCTCATCTCACATAACCTGAGCCATGGGCCTGTTCACCATGCTCAACTCATCACGTATCCTGAGCTATGGGCCTGTTCACCATGCTCATCACATAGCAGTGTTATAACCTAGTTCCATACCCTAGAGTCTCAATCCCTCATCAAGTACTGCCACTGCTACTCAGAACTCACATTAATATCATGGGACGAACACATTATAAATGTAACCTATTTAGCAAGAGTAATCATCAGTGTGATGTATTCATCACATATGTCTCATAGCCTTTTCATGGCTAAGCATCACCTGCATGGTTAGTGTATTCAGCATTCGTAGTTCGTTATAAGGATTATACTTACTAACATGAGATGACATTCAAGATGTTACATTTGTCAACCTTACTTTATCTGGTGATTGGGTATATAAAGCCCATTATAAGGCAACTGTTTTATGTATTTATCCTTGACTCTGCGTTACCTAGATATTCTTGGAAATTACTTCATTCATATAGTCATGCTTTAGAGGTAAAGAGTCACATGTTATTATCACCATTACCATTCATCAGGTAACCCAATTACTTTCAATACTATTATTACCATCACCATTTGTTGATTAAGTGCTTTATCCCACCAAGTCTCATTATTGACTCTATGCTTCACCTTATGACCTTATATGTAACACACCTCATCAAGCAGTTATATCTAGACTTGTCCTCATCTCAATATTAAATAGTTAGTCGAGGTGTCCACTTCAGGTATGTAATTATACTAGATATATAGGATGAACATTATCATTACCATTATCATCATCATCATGCAAGTCACTAATATAACTACAACTATTCCCCTTATCAACGACTGGTAAACATGATGATCACTTTATGTCTATAATTATGCTACTATTATTATTATTCTTGATGTAGATAGACAATCATAATAACTGAGAAATGTATATTATCAACACAGGGTGA
Organism: Alisma plantago-aquatica; assembly: GCA_963693085.1. Taxonomy (NCBI): domain Eukaryota; kingdom Viridiplantae; phylum Streptophyta; class Magnoliopsida; order Alismatales; family Alismataceae; genus Alisma; species Alisma plantago-aquatica. The sequence continues at coordinate 787,885,309 of OY856412.1, forward strand.
CATTTAGGTATAAGTACAATATTCACACAAAGTGACAGTATATATATTATATCCTTTAATCATGTCTCATAACACCTGCATTACATGCTCCTTGTTATTTGGGTATTATACCAATGATTATAATGATCAGGATGAAAGGAACTGATATGGCCATTATCGTAACTAAGCATTTCAGATCATCATCATTATTGTTATCATCCATTACCATTAATCATTGCCATCAGTTAAGCATAAGACTTTCATCATGCATGTCACTACTACTCTTGATACCATCATTACTATTAATCAAGGCATTAAAATCGTTATTTGTTTAAGCATAAACATCCACATCCATCACCCTTGTGACCGTCACCAAAAGACCACAACACCCTCACTACAACTCACAACCCTCACCAAAGCTAGCCCACCCGGCTAGGGCATGAGGAGGCGGCAACGCTACGTTGCACCCAGCCTCCTGCCCACAATGCCGCGTTACAAGGCAAAGAGTGGCGCGCGTCGCGCGACACACCCCCATCGGGCAACGCCCGTCATAGCCGATACCGGACACCCGATATCCTAGGCTAACAACCAGCCCCTAACGTCCAGGACAGAGAAGGAGAGAAGGGAGGAAAGGAGAGAGGGAAGTACTACTGATATCGTGCAACCACTCTCAAGGCGTAACGGCCAACATTCACCCAAGCTAGAGGCGTGACGCCCGTCACAGCCCCATTCTCTGTCGCGCGTCACACCCCTAGCCTATCGGCCGACACACCAAGATGTAACGCCCGTCAGGGCTATCGGCCGTTACACTTAGTTGCATGTCGTGCAACCCAAACCAACCCATCAATCAAGCCCTGTCGTCCACCAAGAGACCAAGGCCCAGCATCCAAGAGAGGAACAAGAGCGTCATTCATCACAAGAGGAACCTATCGTCCATCATGGTCACTACCATGTCGGCCAACAAACCATTGCTCACCCTATCGCCCAACACATTGGTAGGGTATCGGCCAACCCTAAGAACTCACCATATCGTCCACCAAGGTACCCTACTGTCCATCAAAGGAAGCACCCTATCGTCCAACACAAGAACGAAGGGAACCATGTCGTCCAACTCAAGGGATATCGTCCAACACATCCACAACAAAGGGATATCGCCCAACACATCCACAACAAAGGGATATCGCCCAACACATCCACAACAAAGGGATATCACCCAACACATCCACAACAAAGGGATATCGCCCAACACATCCACAACAAAGGGATATCGCCCAACCCTAGGTCACCATCAACCTCCATCTCAAGGGAAAATCCAAACCCTAGATCACTAGAAACCCTAAACCCTAAGGGCATATCAACCACCAAAGGAAACTCATGCAAGGTACAAGTCTAAGCTGCTAACTTAAGAACAAAGACAAGAACAGAAGGTAAAGAAGTTAGGGTTAGAAATCATGCAACCTGCCTTAAGCTCCAAGCTCCGAAGCACTCCAAGGTCCAATGCTATCGTCCACCAGGCTTCTCCAGGAAGGTGTATCGGCCACCACTTCAACTCCAAGGGAGTGTATCGGCCAACACAAGCAATATGGAGAGGGATATCGTGCACTCAAGGTGGAGGAGAGACCAAAAGATCAAAGGAGACTAAGGCAAGGAGAAGAGCCACATATATAGGAAGAAGGGGAGGAGAAACCAAGGTACAATCATGCTAAGTGTCATCCACCCAAGGGACACTTGTCCTAGGGTTCAATCCAACACATTAGCACACCAAGAGACACTTGTCCAAGCTAGGCACCAAGTGTCACCAACCAAGGTCAACCAACATGGGCGACACAAGCAACAACTCCTGCTGGGCGACACAAACAAGCTACTGGGCGACACACCACTGTGTTGGACGACACAAAGCTTCCTTGGATGACACACACTCACCCTAGGTCAACACAAACTCACCTTGGATGACACAAGGCAAGCTTTGGCCGACACAAGGCTCAACCAAGCCCAAACAAAGCACATCAGGGCCCAAACAAGCTCAACTCAGGCCCAAAAAACTCAAACAACAAGCCCAAGCCTTCCTCTCAACCCTAGAGGAAGAAAAGAGAGGGAAACGGCTCACAAGATGGTAAACTTGCACACAAAACTCTAAACTTGGGTGATTTGCAAGTAGCCCCCCCTCAACTCTCAACAAAGCACAACAAAACCCTAATCACCACCAAAGGTGATTACAAGCACTAAAGTATCAAGGTCAAGCGAAACAAACAGGGTAAGCCCTAAACGCAGGTCAGGGTCCTTACAAGCTAACCCCCTTTAAGGGATTTCGTCCCCAAAATCCGAAGAGAAAAGCGAGGGATATTTCCTCCTCATCTCTTCCTCAATCTCCCACGTGGCTTCCTCTATGTCATGATGCTGCCAAAGAACCTTCACAAGAACCAGATCCTTCCTCTTCAGCTTCTTGATTGCCACATGACCTTCCTCATAGGTCACATCTGCATCAAGCTCGACCTCAACTGACTACATCACGGTACCTGAATCTGGATGACTTCCCTTCCGCATACTATCAGGAAGCACTGGATGCAACCTGTGCAACTCTGTAAGCAACTCTAACTCATAAGCTACTTTGCCAACACGTGTTATGACTGAGTAAGGCCCCATATATCTGGGAGCTATCTAACCCTTCCGACCAAACCTTTAGCACACCTTTCCACGGCAAGACTTTAAGATACATTTATCTCCTACCTGGAACTCCAAGATCGTCGGCGATTGTTTGCATAAAACTCCTACCTGTATTGTGCTACTTTCGATTGTTGCTATATCACTTTGATCTTATCTATTGTTAGCTGGACTAACTCAGGACCTAACGGCTGACACTCACCGGACTCTTCCCAACTCAAAGAAGGTCTGCACTTTCTTCCATGCAGAGTCTCACAAGGTGCCATGTCGATGCTCTGCCAAAAACTGTCGTCGTAGGCCAACTCTTATTAAACTAAGATGTATATTCCAGAAACGACTCGTGAACTGAGGACCTCTGTCCGAAACTTATTATTGCTGGCACATCATGCGAACGTATGATCCCATCCATATACATTCTAACGAGCTTCTCAGCTATTTATGTCATCTTCACAGGTAAGGAGTGGGCAAACTCTATCAATCTGTCCACTATCACCTAGATGGAATCATGTTCTCTAGTTGTCTTGGGTAGGCCAACTACGAAACCCATGGTCATACAATCCCATTTCCACAATGGTATTGGAAAAGGCTGCAACGTACCTGCCGGCTTCTAAAGTTCCGCCTTCACTTACTGACAAACCTCACTGATTCAACCTATCAACACTCGAGACAACTATCCTATTACGATAACAGACTAGTCCTTCCCCGGGCTCATGAAACCCATCACGCTCTTCGCTGCCGAACTCTGATCAACTGTATTGCATCATATGTCCACTATGCCTCCTCTATTCGTCTGAGAAGGTTCATTCAGATATACTATATTTAGTTTGGAATGCTCACTTAGCTTCTTCCTCTATATTGGGAATGTTCACGCAACTCTTCTCATGTAGGAATGATCACACAACTTTTCTTATTTATTTGGAAATGTTCATACAGCTCTCCCTGTGTAGGAATGTTCACTTAGCTCTCTTCCTATATAATGGAGAATGTTCACTTAGCTCTTCTCTTTAATTGGGAATGTTCACTTAGTTCTTCCCGTCTAGTTGAGAATGTTCACTTAGCTTTTCTCTTTAATTGGGAATGTTCACTCAGCTTTTCCCGTTTAGTTGAGAATGTTCACTTAGCTCTTCTCACTTAGGAATGTTCACTTAGCTTTTCTCTTTAATTGGAAATGTTCACTCAGTTTTTCCCGTTTAGTTGAGAATGTTCACTTAGCTCTTCTCACTTAGGAATGTTCACTTAGCTTTTCTCTTTAAGTGGGAATGTTCACTCAGCTTTTCCCGTTTAGTTGAGAATGTTCACTTAGCTCTTCTCACTTCATTGGATTATAGTCTCTAGATTATCTCAAAATGACTACTTGATCAGAGTAATCAGAAAGATAACAATCTAAGAGTTCCATACTTGCCTTATCTACAATAATCATATACCGGGCCAGGGTATACAAGTACTGAGATTAGGTAGTATGCACTTTATTTCTATCCTACACTTATCACAGAGATTTTCATTCCTGGATTTTCTTTCAGGCATCACTTCTATATCTCATCTTTTATCACACAGATAAGAGAGATTACATAGCATTTTAAGGAATATTTAGAAAAATGTGAATTTTCTTCTTACTTGTATCCGTATAGGACTAGCTAAAAGAAGTTCAAAAACATCTACTTTCTTATTTTTATCACACAGGCTCAGGAAATGGAACATCAGAATGAATATATTTTATCTGACCTATCGGGGACGTCTGTCCCTGCCCTCGATCGTTACTAAGAAGCTGCCTCCTTTGAGGGTCCTGCTGATTCTTCCCCTGGGGTTGTGTCATCATCATGTTCCCGTATGGACAATCTTTTGCTAGATGTCCCGGTTGTCTACATCGGTAACAGATCCTGGGTGAAAGATAGGGTCTGTGAGATCCAGTTACCGATGTCGATGCTATGTCGGGGGCTCCACTTGGAAGGTTACTATGATCCCTACCCCCACTCATCGTCCTTTGCGTCTGGTTATGGAATCTGGATGATACTGGCGATGTAGAAAATCTCAGCTTCTTGAAGTTTCCAGACCTCTGTCTTTGAGACTGAGCAGGTCTTTGGTGAGGCATGGATTCTCTCTTCTCCCGTACTAACCCCTCAATCCTTCGAACAGATTCCACAAACGTAGCGAACCGCTCCCGGTTTTCCAACGCAGAAATAGGTGTTTTCAACTCAGTATTCAGACCTTTCTCAAAGCGTCTGATCCGCTCCTCATCTGTCGCTGCCATATGAGGACAAAACCTCAACAGATCCATGAACTTGGCTTCATACTCAGTAATGTTCATCGTTCCTTGTTGCAACTTCTCAAACTGTCTAATCTTCTCATCCAGATACGTCTTTGGAAAGTATCTGCTGAAGAACTCGCACCGGAACACTTCCCAACAGATCACCTCACATGGCCGCTTCTCTTCCTCGATGGTCCACCAATGACCAGCACTACCTTTCAGGAGATAGACCGCATGCTTTACCTTGTCTGCTTCGGGGATGTCAAGGATCCGAAAAGCCTTCTCAAGACTTGTCAGCCACAGAAACGCATCCGTTGGATCATCCGTACCTGCATAATCCAAAGCTCCAACTCGGCGGAGACACTCGAAGGTCTTCCCAATACCCGATGCTTCTCCATGGGGAAACTGTGCTCGTGAAGGAGGCACCGGTAACCGTTCAACCATGAGATTCATCGTAGCCATTAACTGCCCCATAAGCTGTTGGTAAGCAGGATGTTCAAGTATGGCTGGGTTAAATTGGGGAACCTCAGGCACCCGATCTTCATGTGCCTGTCCTTCTGCTCCATCAGCTGATGCAGCATCACTAAGCTCAGGAGCATGTTCTTCATGGTTTCCAGACATATTGTCCTTTCTTCTGCTGAGGGCAGAAGATTCTATAAGAAGACCTGGAAAACTCATAAGAACAGACTCAACCTAGTCCTAAATCCCTGTAGACTCAGTGAACCTAGAGCTCTGATACAAAACTTGTGGCAACACATCCCATTATCATACAGATAACGAGGTGTTACGCGAAAATGTGCGGAAATCACCATAACCACAGATTATGAAAACACGGGTTAATTAAAACTGATTGCGGGAAACAGATAAACTGTGAAACTATTACTTTCCAGTCCTCATCCTGCACAGAAACATGTCATATGCATACATACACGAGATCTGATACGTGTCTACAGCTTACAGAAATAGTTGTTCATCTATCACATGAGTTCACCACCTGTTCATATACAGAAAGGCCCACATCCGGCCAACAGCAGGATATACCAACATCATCGATTGTTTATCGTAATACATCGTCAAAACACTGCCAAGGACCTGAGAGTACAGGGATGACTCTAGACTCTACTACAAAATGTCCAAAACAGCAGCATATCCATCGCTTGCCTTCTACTGCTCTTCAAGCTGCTCGGCCGCAACACCACGACCACGACCACGTCTACCTCGGCCACCTGAAAACCAATGGAGTGAGACAATCGAACATTGTCCCAGCGGGAAACATAACTCCCCACCGCAACTACAGAACCTCGGCAAGATAAACTATAACAGCAGATAATTGATAATAGAAATAATAAGAATGGTCTATATAAAGTAACACTTTTCTTACCGACAAGCTTACTAGCTGTGTAAGAGCATATAACCAAATACCTCTCGATGGGACATGATTGACAAGATAAGATATATCACGAGGTAACATGATTATTAGATCAGGATATATTGTCACATAACTTGGGGATTAAGATAGAACAGATTAATCACGTAAACGAGGCCTTAACCAATGTTCTATATTTTGTCCCAGAAACTACTTATGACGGCATGAACGCATTCATGCTCCTCATCTCACATAACCTGAGCCATGGGCCTGTTCACCATGCTCAACTCATCACGTATCCTGAGCTATGGGCCTGTTCACCATGCTCATCACATAGCAGTGTTATAACCTAGTTCCATACCCTAGAGTCTCAATCCCTCATCAAGTACTGCCACTGCTACTCAGAACTCACATTAATATCATGGGACGAACACATTATAAATGTAACCTATTTAGCAAGAGTAATCATCAGTGTGATGTATTCATCACATATGTCTCATAGCCTTTTCATGGCTAAGCATCACCTGCATGGTTAGTGTATTCAGCATTTGTAGTTCGTTATAAGGATTATACTTACTAACATGAGATGACATTCAAGATGTTACATTTGTCAACCTTACTTTATCTGGTGATTGGGTATATAAAGCCCATTATAAGGCAACTGTTTTATGTATTTATCCTTGACTCTGCGTTACCCAGATATTCTTGGAAATTACTTCATTCATATAGTCATGCTTTAGAGGTAAAGAGTCACATGTTATTATCACCATTACCATTCATCAGGTAACCCAATTACTTTCAATACTATTATTACCATCACCATTTGTTGATTAAGTGCTTTATCCCACCAAGTCTCATTATTGACTCTATGCTTCAACTTATGACCTTATATGTAACACACCTCATCAAGCAGTTATATCTAGACTTGTCCTCATCTCAATATTAAATAGTTAATCGAGGTGTCCACTTCAGGTATGTAATTATACTAGATATATAGGATGAGCGTTATCATTACCATTATCATCATCATCATGCAAGTCACTAATATAACTACAACTATTCCCCTTATCAACGACTGGTAAACATGATGATCACTTTATGTCTATAATTATGCTACTATCATTATCATTCTTGATGTAGATAGACAATCATAATAACTGAGAAATGTATATTATCAACACAGGGTGACATTTAGGTATAAGTACAATATTCACACAAAGTGACAGTATATATATTATATCCTTTAATCATGTCTCATAACACCTGCATTACATGCTCCTTGTTATTTGGGTATTATACCAATGATTATAATGACCAGGATGAAAGGAACTGATATGGACATTATCGTAACTAAGCATTTCAGATCATCATCATTATTGTTATCATCCATTACCATTAATCATTGCCATCAGTTAAGCATAAGACTTTCATCATGCATGTCACTACTACTCTTGATACCATCATTACTATTAATCAAGGCATAAAATCATTATTTGTTTAAGCATAAACATCCACATCCATCACCCTTGTGACCGTCACCAAAAGACCACAACACCCTCACTACAACTCACAACCCTCACCAAAGCTAGCCCACCCGGCTAGGGCATGAGGAGGCGGCAACGCTACATTGCACCCAACCTCCTTCCCACAATGCCGCATTACAAGGCAAAGAGTGGCGCGCGTCGCGCGACACACCCCCATCGGGCAACGCCCGTCATAGCCGATACCTGACGCCCGATATCCTAGGCTAACAACCATCCCCTAACGTCCAGGACAGAGAAGGAGAGAAGGGAGGAAAGGAGAGAGGGAAGTACTCATGATATCGTGCAACCACTCTCAAGGCCTAACGGCCAACATTCACCCAAGCTAGAGGCGTGACGCCCGTCACAGCCCCATTCTCTGTCGTGCGTCACACCCCTGGCCTATCGGCCGACACACCAAGATGTAACGCCCGTCAGGGCTATCGGCCGTTACACTTAGTTGCATGTCGTGCAACCCAAACCAACCCATCAATCAAGCCCAGTCGTCCACCAAGAGACCAAGGCCCAGCATCCAAGAGAGGAACAAGAGCGTCATTCATCACAAGAGGAACCTATCGTCCATCATGGTCACTACCATGTCGGCCAACAAACCATTGCTCACCCTATCGCCCAACACATTGGCAGGGTATCGGCCAAGCCTAAGAACTCACCATATCGTCCACCAAGGTACCCTACCGTCCATCAAAGGAAGCACCCTATCGCCCAACACAAGAACGAAGGGAACCATGTCGTCCAACTCAAGGGATATCGTCCAACACATCCACAACAAAGGGATATCGCCCAACACATCCACAAAAAAGGGATATCACCCAACACATCCACAACAAAGGGATATCGCCCAACACATCCACAACAAAGGGATATCGCCCAACACATCCACAATAAAGGGATATCGCCCAACCCTAGGTCACCATCAACCTCCATCTCAAGGGAAAATCCAAACCCTAGATCACTAGAAACCCTAAACCCTAAGGGCATATCAACCACCAAAGGAAACTCATGCAAGGTACAAGTCTAAGCTACTAACTTAAGAACAAAGACAAGAACAGAAGGTAAAGAAGTTAGGGTTAGAAATCATGCAACCCGCCTTAAGCTCCAAGCTCCGAAGCACTCCAAGGTCCAAAGCTATCGTCCACCAGGCTTCTCCAGGAAGGTGTATCGGCCACCACTTCAACTCCAAGGGAGTGTATCGGCCAACACAAGCAAGATGGAGAGGGATATCGTGCACTCAAGGTGGAGGAGAGACCAAAAGATCAAAGGAGACTAAGGCAAGGAGAAGAGCCACTTATATAGGAAGAAGGGGAGGAGAAACCAAGGTACAACCATGCTAAGTGTCGTCCACCCAAGGGACACTTGTCCTAGGGTTCAAGCCAACACATTAGCACACCAAGAGACACTTGTCCAAGCTAGGCACCAAGTGTCACCAACCAAGGTCAACCAACATGGGCGACACAAGCAACAACTCCTGCTGGGCGACACAAACAAGCTACTGGGCGACACACCACTGTGCTGGACGACACAAAGCTTCCTTGGAAGACACACACTCACCCTAGGTCGACACAAACTCACCTTGGATGACACAAGGCAAGCTTTGGCCGACACAAGGCTCAACCAAGCCCAAACAAAGCACATCAGGGCCCAAACAAGCTCAACTCAGGCCCAAAGAACTCAAACAACAAGCCCAAGCCTTCCTCTCAACCCTAGAGGAAGCAAAGAGAGGGAAACGGCTCACAAGATGGTAAAATTGCACACAAAACTCTAAACTTGGGTGATTTGCAAGTAGCCCCCCTCAACTCTCAACAAAGCACAACAAAACCCTAATCACCACCAAAGGTGATTAGCAAGCACTAAAGCATCAAGGTCAAGCGAAACAAACAGGGTAATCCCTAAACGCAGGTCAGGGTCCTTACAACTTCCATCACATATCGGGTAGCAAGGGGGGTCATCACCATATCGGCCAACCCTCCAACCTCAACTAGGTCAACACCAACTAAAGGTTCACCTCTCAAGTCCATGGTAAGAAAGGGGTATTGCCCAAGCAACTAGAGTGTATACTCACCTATCAAAAACTAAGTGAGAGGGGTTTTTCCCACACAACTAGAGCTTAAGCTCACCTCTCAAGACCAAAGAGAGAAAGGGATTTTCCCCCAAGAACACACGACACACACCATTGAATTAGGAAACCTAGGCTTACCTCTCAACAACTAAGAGAGAGGGGTTTTGCCTAAGGAACCCTGATCTAAGGTTCGACCAACAAGGTCCAAGAACACATCTAAACCACATAACCATGTCATCACATCCCACAACATCAAGGGCACATACTAGAGAAAAGATATTACCAACAAGATAAGTATGGACAATCAATATAGTACATAAACAAGCAACATGAAGAGAAGGTAATATAGCTAGGGTAGAAGTTATGTAACCCGCCTTAAGTACAAACTCTAAGCTCTAAGCTCCAAGCTCCACCTTCAGCCACCTAAAGAAAAGAAGGGAACCTATCACCTCCATGGAAGAACAAGCAAGGAAGAAGGTGTTAACAACGAAAGAGAGAAAGATACTCACTACAATAGAAGAAAGATCAAGGCACACTCTAGGGTTTCGGCCACCACTAGAGGAAGAAGAAGACTCCACCAAGGATATCGGCCAAGCCACCAACTGTATTGGGCACCACTCTTGTTGTATCGACCACCACTCCCTCTTCTCTTCTCCTAGCTCGACCACCAAAGGAAAAGGGAGCAACTAAGGGTAATAAAGAGGACTAGTAAGAAAAAAGGGTTTCTTATATACTAAGGGGTGAAGGGGGAGAGAAAGGCAAGGTGGCTTCCGACCATAGCACACTTTTCCAAGGGTTATGCCACATGCTAGCACCCCAAACCACTTGTCCACGACTTGCCACCCACTTAGCAAAGCAAAAACCACTTTTCCAAAGATGGTGACACAAACAAGGCTAGGTCAAGAGGGTGTGTGTCGCCCAACATGGAAACCCGACACACCATGGCCTCTACACAGCTTGCTCGATATAAGCAAGCACTCCTGGATGATACACCAAGGTCCAGCTTGATACAAGCTCCAACAAGGCTCAACACAACTCAAACAAGGCTCACTAAAGCCCAAAGCTACTAAAGAAAAGAGCCCAACCCATCCTCTAAACCCTAGAGGATGCAAGGAGAGAGAAAGACATCTATCAAGGTGACAAACTTGGGTAGTTTGCAAGTTGCACCTCAACTTCTCAACAAAGTACAAACAAGCCCTAATCATAACTCAGGTGATTAGAAAATATCGAAACACAAGGTTTAGGCAAAGCAAACAGGGTAAGCCCAAAACGGAGATCAGGGTCCTTACAAGACATAAAACCCTACAAAAGGATTTTGTCCCCAAAATCCAAAGAGAAAAGTGAGGGATACTTCCTCCTCATCTCTTCCTCAAGCTCCCACATGGCTTCCGCAACACCACGATGATGCCAAAGAACCTTCACAAGAACCAATTCCTTCCTCTTTAGCTTCTTCACTCTTTTATCCAGGATCAACACTGGACCTTCGTCATAGGTCACATCTTCATCAAGTTCAACCTCAACTGGTTGTATCACTGTCTTTGTGCCTGGATGACTTTTCTTCATCTAACTGACATGGAACACTGGATGCAACCTGTGCAACTCTTGCGGTAGCTCTAATTTGTAAGTCACTTTGCCAACACGTGCTATCACCAGATATGGTCCCATATACCTGGGAGCCAACTTGCCCTTTCGGCCAAACCTCAACACACCTTTCCATGGAGAGACCTTGAGATACACCTTGTCTCCCACCTGGAACTCTAGAGGTCGTCGACAATTACCTGCATAATACTTCTATCTATCATTTTCCAGTTTCAACTATTGTTGTATCACCATGATCTTCTCTATCGTCTTTTATACTAACTCAAGACCCAAAAGTTGATATTTGCCAGACTCCTACCAACATAAAGGAGATCTGCACTTTCTACTATACAAAGCCTCATAAGGTGCCATGTCGATACTCTGTTGGTAACTGTTGTTGTAGGCAAACTCTATCAAATTGAGGTGCACGTCCCAACTACCTAGGAACTACAAAACACAAGCTTGAGAAGATCCTCCAAAGTCTAAATAGTCCTTTCAGACTGTCCATCTGTCTGTGGGTGGAAAGTGGTACTGAACCTCAACTGCATTCCCAATGCTCTGTACAACGGTTTCCAAAAATGACTCGTGAACTAAGGACCTCTGTCAGAGACTATCGTTGCTGGAACTCTATGCAAATGCACTATCTCATCCACATACACTTGAGAAAGCTTCTCTACTATATATGTTGTTTTCACATGTATGAAATGAGCAGACTTCATCAATCTGTCCACTATCACCCAGATGGAATTATGATTCCTAGCTCTCCTCGGGAGGCCAACTACAAAATCCATGGTAACATGATCCCATTTCCACTACGGTATTGACATGGGTTGCAACGTACCTACCAGCCTCTGATGCTCAACCTTAACCTACTGGCATACCACACACCTAGCCACAAACTCGACCACATCTCTCTTCAAGACAGGACACCAATACAGGTCCTTCAGATTATAATACATCTTGGTGACACATGGATGCATAGCATACATCGATGTGTGCACTTCCTCGAGCACTAACTTCCTCAGATTATCCACATCGGGAACCATCATCCTATTATGATAACAAACTAGTCCATCCTTAGACTCATGGAAGCCATCCTGCTTCTCACTGCTGAACTCTGATCTAATCAACTGAACTGTAGCATCTGCCTGCTATGCTTCTTTGATCTGTTGCCTCAACGTAGGATTCACTTGCATTTTTTCCAACAGTCCAGCCAACAAGGATACTTCCAATTGCACATTCATCTACCGCAAGGAGACAAACACATCCCGTCTATGGCATATCAGAGAACTCAACTGTGCCTTCTTCATAGAAGAAGACTTCCTACTAAACGCATCGGCTACCATGTTCACCTTACCAAGATGATACTCTATGATGCAATCATAATCACTGATCAAATCTATCTAGCGACGTTGTCGCATGTTCATCTCACTCTGCGAGAAGATATACTTCAAGTTCTTATGATCTGTAAAGATCTGACACACTTCCCCATAAAGATAGTGTTTCCAAATCTTTAACGCATGGACCACCACTTCCATATCCAAATCATGTGTCAGATAACTCTGCTCATGCTTCTTAAGCTGTCGCAAAGCAAAAGAAACCACATGATCTTCCTGCATCAACACACAACCTAAGCCTTACTTGGAAGCATCGCAAAAAACAACATAGCCTTTCCCAGGCTCTGGAAACACTAAGATTGGAGCACTAGTGTTACACCCCGATCTCACAATTTCCTCAAATCATGAGATTAGGGCGTAAGAGGATTTATATTTAACACAAAGAACACCCTTAACTTTTTCTTTTCTTTTAAAACTCTTGTTTCATCGCATTGAACCACATAACATCTTAACAAGGGAATCCGAATATTTCTTTTACTAATCAGACTTTAACAGAAAAGATACATATATAAACATTCATGATGTCTTTCACAACTTGTGCACATAAACCTTGTTAATTAGCTTACATATCAAAGAGGAACAATATTACACATCGTAATTACAACTCTCTCTCTAAACTCTTACTGAAGACCTAGAGTGACAAGGACCGACTGACTCAACTAATCTCATACTTGACTCCTATGGCAGATCTACTCTGACGCTCTGATCATCTTCAAGTCCACGCGATTAACCCTAAAATGTTTGAGTAGAGGGGTGAGCCTACTCGCTCAGTGAATGAGTACTTCATGGAAACAGACTAATGCACTAATGTGATCAAAGATATAATTTGAGTAAACGATATGAAATTTAACAACAATAAGTACTACACTGAGCAGTTCTAAAACAATATAATTGAAATAGCAAAGAATATAAATATTGCATCCAAAGAATAACTACTAGAAAACTATACTCTAATCTTGCTTAACTCTTTCATTATAAGGAACTCTGTGAACCTATATGATCGTATTTTAGATTATGCCCTAAATATATGCAGTGTACTCTGCATATAAAGATCCATAGCAAATTCATGCTACGGCCCCACCGTACAAGACTTAGCGACACACCCGGGAATGCTAAGTCTGACGCCAGCCCCGTTCTGCCACAGGACCACAGGCTCTCCGGCCTACAGGCTCTCCGGCCTCAATGCACTACTCCGAGTGCTCTCTCGACTCCTCCTACTAACCTGAGCACACAGGCGGAGGGTCACAGGGTTACCTTCGCGACTCCGCACGAATGGTGTTAGATAACCAAGTTTTCTGGTGAAACCGCAGTGCCATTGTGACACAAGCACAATTGTTGTTAGACACTGCCCTTTTTCTCTTTCCTCGTTTGTCCGCGACACACGCACGGATGATGTTGCAACACGAGTTTCACCCCAAAGCTGCAGATACCACTTAGGGGTTCTACGGTGTTAGGGCACTTAGGTCTATACTTGATTAACAATAAACAATTTAACAGAAATATCACATAGCAACGTCAAAACTCATGTATTCAACATATATCATATCTCAGTAACATCCCTTTCTAGGGCATGTCATATCTCATCACCTGCAATTTACGAGATATATATTGAAATATAAGAAGTCCTGCAGTATGTAGATATCATCTCAGAGAGAACAAGCATATAAAGTTAAATGCACTAGAAACATACAATTCAACAGTTAAGCATCACCACATCTCATATCGAGACCGTTCATATTACCATTGCATGATTCATTGAACACCCTATCCTTAGGGTTTCATTTACCATATTCATTCATCACATGCCAACACCCTACTCTTAGGGTTGCATTTGCCTCATTCACCTTTTCATTTACCTCATTCACTTGTCACATGGCTCTCATAATGATTTCATAAGATATAAGCATTCACTAAACAAAGATTGTATTCAACAAATCGTATGCAATCAATTTAGACATGAAACCATGGAAATTTAACTAAATTTAGGTTTTCCATATCATCACTGCGATATCATGTATCCAGAATAAGATTCAATTAAGATAACCCACGAGGTACATCCTAACCACTTATAGGATTACTAGTCCTTTTCAAACAGGTTGAAACTCTAGCGATATCCCAATTAGGTCAAACCCTAATTACATCATTTGATATAAATCTAAAAGCATCCTCAATAGGAAGTGTTGCATACGTATCTGATATGAATCTACCATTTAGGAGTCATTCAAACAGAGAAGGAATCCATATCATATCAATTTACAATAACTTAAATCATATGGACATTTCAGGATTTAGAATTCACATGCTAAGCATTTAGGGATTTGGATGTTATAATCAAATTCGTGCATTAGAATGTTTGAAGGAAGAACCCACTCACCCTAAGGTGTGAAAACACCTCACAACTGCAGCTCAACTCAGGGAATCTCGAATTCCCATCAAATCCCTAGCAAATCTCCCAATTCTTCTTTTATTCAACTCGGAAACCTTGAAAAAGAGGAATTATGAAGGAAGGGTGAGAAAAGAGGGGATTTCGACATCATCTTGGATCAAATCAGAGCATGGACGGAATCTTGACATAAGAGAGAAGATTCACCATAAAAGTCTATGCAAGGAATCCGAACTTACTTGATTTCACCCTTCCTGGAATCGCAAAACCCTAATTCAGCAATTTCCCCCACTTTCTCCACTCAAGCCCTAATTCTCCCTCTCTCTCTAGAAGCTCGTTTCTCTGGAATGGATGACGAGAAATGAGAGCTGCTTGTGTGTGTGATCGTTCATATAAGTCAATTGAGCTGCTTGGGTCAATTGCATATTGACCCAACACTTAACTTTAATTATATTGGCTGAATATTCAGTTATACAAAAGTTACTGTAATTCGTTTATTTCAGAGATCAAACATCCTCCAACAATTATGGGAATTTATCAAGTTGTTTATAATTGATCTATAGATCTTCTGTTAAAATTTGGGATCATTTGGAGTTACCAATAATTAATTAAAAATCGAACAGTGCACTGCTATATTGCAGTCTGCAGAATATTCGGCCGAGTTTGTCCTGCACAAACTCGACCGACACCCTTACTGTAGGGATTCAAAAGTCATCCTAAAATTATGCCAATTTAACAGAGTGTCTAAAATTGTATTTATCAAATACTGTTAAAATTTGAGATCAATTGGATATACCAATAAAAAGATAAAATTCAATTACCACACTGCTGTAAAATTCTGGAAATGTGATCGGTCGAGTTTGAAACTCGGCCGACAAACAGGTCAGAGAATTCTTCAAAAATTCTGATATTTTCCAATGTCGTTAACATTTTATATATCTAAATCATATCCAAATTTGAAGTAAATCAGAGTTACACATAAAATACTAAAAATCATTTAGTGAGACATTCTACTTATCAAATTCTGTATTCATGTATCATCAAAACCCTATTTTGGGCCTATTAGGGTTTATGTTTCTCAAACCCTAATTCTCAAGACAAAAGAACATTTAGACTTCTTATCATAGTTAAAACATCCTAATTGTTATCGTTATTAATTAGATTTCAATAATGATTATTCTAATTAATCTTTGCAATTGTCTAGGTAAACCCTAGTTTATCAATTAAGCTCAGATGGGGTCGTAACAACTCTCCCCCCCTTAGAATGTTTCGTCCTCGAAACATAAACCTACAAGAAAGATACATTCAAGGTTATTCTAAGCTTTTAAAGCCTTCCATGTCATCATATTCTTGTATTTCATACCTGAATAGATATTTTAATTCCTTACTAAATCACAACACGTTTCAAATAGTTCTCGATGATATCAAGCAAATTCTTTATGCCACAGTCAAATATAGAATGCAAAGATAAACTACCACGCTTTCGCTGCGCAACTCTGATACTCTGATACAACTATCTCAACTTATGCTGCTCAGAGAGTTCTATTGTTCTGTATCACCTTTAAATGACAAAAGCAAGTTCACCATACTGTTTTAAACTTTAATCATGTGCTATTCAAATAGCAAAACAGTCTTGAATTAAAAGACTAGATTCAACAATCAATTTCACAATACTACTCTTGGCATCTCCATTGGGTCATGGATGCATGAGGTGAAGCATTACCACCTCATTCCATACTATCCTGTTTCGATCCTGGGACCTGTGGGTTATGGGCCCACACACAATTCAAAGTGTAACCATCGCATTATATCATTTTAGGATTTCAACAACAGTAATAAGGTAATCCACAATTGTATCAGTCTTTCAAGCATTAATTATACTCAATTACCATCACTCAGTTATATTAGAGCTAGGTATAACAAGCTACACCTCATTAGGGTTACTTGTCCAAACAATCTGATTATCATCCCTTTTTTTTATTAATATGAGTGAATAAGTATGACTACCTTGTTCAGGGTATCTCTCCATGTGTTCTGACATCATCCAAACTATATCACTAGATGACCCTACCAAGGTAGTTATTCACCATGTATGATTCATTTTCTCTTATCCTTTCATTCCCATCTTGCTCTCATTAAGGAATATATGAAAGAGAAGATGATTTTAAGACTTGGAATACTTGTATTCAAACATTCCCTTAATACATTCTCGTATGTAGATTTACTTAGTTATTAACAGAGATATTTGATTAATTAGTACTTGCTTGAATCTCACAACCTCTTTATTTTATAACTTCTCCATCATATTTCAAACCCTTTCTTATGTTTCATAGTCCTCTTACCATATATTACTCTTTAACCCGTCATCTTTAATTCTAATTTTTTTTCTTCTTGTGACCATGTTGCTTATTCATATGTATGGTCATGTACACCATGTTGCACATATTTCCACCTTTATCTTTATACTATTGTGAAGTTAACGTTCTAAATTAATAGTCCTTCTATTAATTTTTTTTTCTCATGTTGAATACATTACATATTCTTCATTTTTAAATCAAGTGGATCATGCATGGGTCAAACATAGTTTCTCTTTCAATCAAGTTTTTCTCTCCTGAATACAGTCTACCTTTGTATGACTTATTCATTCATTAAACTATAGCTATGTTCTTTGCTTAAAAACTAGTTTGTTGTTCTAGTCTTATGAATTACATATTCATACGATCCTTTTTACTTTTATGGACCTATTGAAAGCTCACTCTATTCTTCTACTTAGCCTTTGATTTAGAGTTCATAAAAGCATTATACTCTATTATATGATTCATTCTTCATGAATGATTCTTGTTATCTTGAACCATACATACATTTCACATATCTTTTCTATATTTCATATGCATAGTTCATGCAAAATTAATCAATAAACTGATTATGAGCTTCATATCATGTTCTATTATTCCCAATTAAGGGTTTCACATTTGAGACCCCAGAGTTGAACCTCAGATATCAGTTTCAACTAATTCTTAGTTGTTCTGATCTTGCCCATATGTTTCAACCTCTTACTGTATGTACATTCTTACTCTGATGTGGGTCTAATTATTCCAATTCTATTCTTATTATGCTATTGATAGGATTCATTAGATCCTAATAACACATCCTGCCAATCCGGACCAGGCCAAACCTGAAGTCCTGAAGCCAAGAACTACAAGAATTACATTCTTCCTGAACTGCCACTCACAGCTCAGAAACTCGGCCGATCACTCTGGAACTCGGCCGATCGCCTTCCAGATTCCGAAACTCGGCCGACCAACTTCGGCCGATCAGCAGGAAACTCGGCCGATCCTCTGGGGAACTCGGCCGATCGAAACACTACTTGTTTACCTACAAAGAAACTCGGCCGATTCAAGACCAAACTCGGCCGACCAAAACACTGTTTGAAATCCTAAACAAGGAACTCGGCCGACCAAAACATGAACTCGGCCGAACCGCTCACAGACTGAAAACCTAAACAGACCTGCTGATGTCAATTTCACTCGAATCAGCGGGCAAAACCATAGAAACAAAAGCTCATTCAAAGGTCAATTCTAGTCTACTTGTTACAAAGAATGAAATCAATAAATGCTACAATTGCGTAGTGTACAACAGATATTAAAGACCCATATTCCAAGGTATTGAATATTTCAATTTTAAACATATAAGAGCATTTCTATACATTTCCAACAAAAACGACATTATGAAATGTAAGTTCTATCTCCTTTTACATTTATGCTCTTAATTCTTGTTTCTTTTCTTGTTTTCTAACCCTAACATTTCTAGGGTTCCTCTCTAGCCCATTCTTCCACTGTATACCTGGCCAGGGTATACGTGAGAGAATAGACAGAGTAGCTTGTACTGGCTGATCCAAGTACCCAGATATCGGGCCAGGATATCCAAATACTCAAATCCCCAAAGCTAACATCAAACATCTCCTATCTGCCACACTTAGGACTCTAACCTACTAACTTAATGGTCCTTGACAACTCAACCTAAGCTCTGATACCAAGCTGTTACACCCCGATCTCACAATTTCCTCAAATCATGAGATTAGGGCGTAAGAGGATTTATATTTAACACAAAGAACACCCTTAACTTTTTCTTTTCTTTTAAAACTCTTGTTTCATCGCATTGAACCACATAACATCTTAACAAGGGAATCCGAATATTTCTTTTACTAATCAGACTTTAACAGAAAAGATACATATATAAACATTCATGATGTCTTTCACAACTTGTGCACATAAACCTTGTTAATTAGCATACATATCAAAGAGGAACAATATTACACATCGTAATTACAACTCTCTCTCTAAACTCTTACTGAGGACCTAGAGTGACAAGGACCGACTGACTCAACTAATCTCATACTTGACTCCTATGGCAGATCTACTCTGACGCTCTGATCATCTTCAAGTCCACGCGATTAACCCTAAAATGTTTGAGTAGAGGGGTGAGCCTACTCGCTCAGTGAATGAGTACTTCATGGAAACAGACTAATGCACTAATGTGATCAAAGATATAATTTGAGTAAACGATATGAAATTTAACAACAATAAGTACTACACTGAGCAGTTCTAAAACAATATAATTGAAATAGCAAAGAATATAAATATTGCATCCAAAGAATAACTACTAGAAAACTATACTCTAATCTTGCTTAACTCTTTCATTTATAAGGAACTCTGTGAACCTATATGATCGTATTTTAGATTATGCCCTAAATATATGCAGTGTACTCTGCATATAAAGATCCATAGCAAATTCATGCTACGGCCCCACCGTACAAGACTTAGCGACACACCCGGGAATGCTAAGTCTGACGCCAGCCCCGTTCTGCCACAGGACCACAGGCTCTCCGGCCTACAGGCTCTCCGGCCTCAATGCACTACTCCGAGTGCTCTCTCGACTCCTCCTACTAACCTGAGCACACAGGCGGAGGGTCACAGGGTTACCTTCGCGACTCCGCACGAATGGTGTTAGATAACCAAGTTTTCTGGTGAAACCGCAGTGCCATTGTGACACAAGCACAATTGTTGTTAGACACTGCCCTTTTTCTCTTTCCTCGTTTGTCCGCGACACACGCACGGATGATGTTGCAACACGAGTTTCACCCCAAAGCTGCAGATACCACTTAGGGGTTCTACGGTGTTAGGGCACTTAGGTCTATACTTGATTAACAATAAATAATTTAACAGAAATATCACATAGCAACGTCAAAACTCATGTATTCAACATATATCATATCTCAGTAACATCCCTTTCTAGGGCATGTCATATCTCATCACCTGCAATTTACGAGATATATATTGAAATATAAGAAGTCCTGCAGTATGTAGATATCATCTCAGAGAGAACAAGCATATAAAGTTAAATGCACTAGAAACATACAATTCAACAGTTAAGCATCACCACATCTCATATCGAGACCGTTCATATTACCATTGCATGATTCATTGAACACCCTATCCTTAGGGTTTCATTTACCATATTCATTCATCACATGCCAACACCCTACTCTTAGGGTTGCATTTGCCTCATTCACCTTTTCATTTACCTCATTCACTTGTCACATGGCTCTCATAATGATTTCATAAGATATAAGCATTCACTAAACAAAGATTGTATTCAACAAATCGTATGCAATCAATTTAGACATGAAACCATGGAAATTTAACTAAATTTAGGTTTTCCATATCATCACTGCGATATCATGTATCCAGAATAAGATTCAATTAAGATAACCCACGAGGTACATCCTAACCACTTATAGGATTACTAGTCCTTTTCAAACAGGTTGAAACTCTAGCGATATCCCAATTAGGTCAAACCCTAATTACATCATTTGATATAAATCTAAAAGCATCCTCAATAGGAAGTGTTGCATACGTATCTGATATGAATCTACCATTTAGGAGTCATTCAAACAGAGAAGGAATCCATATCATATCAATTTACAATAACTTAAATCATATGGACATTTCAGGATTTAGAATTCACATGCTAAGCATTTAGGGATTTGGATGTTATAATCAAATTCGTGCATTAGAATGTTTGAAGGAAGAACCCACTCACCCTAAGGTGTGAAAACACCTCACAACTGCAGCTCAACTCAGGGAATCTCGAATTCCCATCAAATCCCTAGCAAATCTCCCAATTCTTCTTTTATTCAACTCGGAAACCTTGAAAAAGAGGAATTATGAAGGAAGGGTGAGAAAAGAGGGGATTTCGACATCATCTTGGATCAAATCAGAGCATGGACGGAATCTTGACATAAGAGAGAAGATTCACCATAAAAGTCTATGCAAGGAATCCGAACTTACTTGATTTCACCCTTCCTGGAATCGCAAAACCCTAATTCAGCAATTTCCCCCACTTTCTCCACTCAAGCCCTAATTCTCCCTCTCTCTCTAGAAGCTCGTTTCTCTGGAATGGATGACGAGAAATGAGAGCTGCTTGTGTGTGTGATCGTTCATATAAGTCAATTGAGCTGCTTGGGTCAATTGCATATTGACCCAACACTTAACTTTAATTATATTGGCTGAATATTCAGTTATACAAAAGTTACTGTAATTCGTTTATTTCAGAGATCAAACATCCTCCAACAATTATGGGAATTTATCAAGTTGTTTATAATTGATCTATAGATCTTCTGTTAAAATTTGGGATCATTTGGAGTTACCAATAATTAATTAAAAATCGAACAGTGCACTGCTATATTGCAGTCTGCAGAATATTCGGCCGAGTTTGTCCTGCACAAACTCGACCGACACCCTTACTGTAGGGATTCAAAAGTCATCCTAAAATTATGCCAATTTAACAGAGTGTCTAAAATTGTATTTATCAAATACTGTTAAAATTTGAGATCAATTGGATATACCAATAAAAAGATAAAATTCAATTACCACACTGCTGTAAAATTCTGGAAATGTGATCGGTCGAGTTTGAAACTCGGCCGACAAACAGGTCAGAGAATTCTTCAAAAATTCTGATATTTTCCAATGTCGTTCACATTTTATATATCTAAATCATATCCAAATTTGAAGTAAATCAGAGTTACACATAAAATACTAAAAATCATTTAGTGAGACATTCTACTTATCAAATTCTGTATTCATGTATCATCAAAACCCTATTTTGGGCCTATTAGGGTTTATGTTTCTCAAACCCTAATTCTCAAGACAAAAGAACATTTAGACTTCTTATCATAGTTAAAACATCCTAATTGTTATCGTTATTAATTAGATTTCAATAATGATTATTCTAATTAATCTTTGCAATTGTCTAGGTAAACCCTAGTTTATCAATTAAGCTCAGATGGGGTCGTAACAACTCTCCCCCCCTTAGAATGTTTCGTCCTCGAAACATAAACCTACAAGAAAGATACATTCAAGGTTATTCTAAGCTTTTAAAGCCTTCCATGTCATCATATTCTTGTATTTCATACCTGAATAGATATTTTAATTCCTTACTAAATCACAACACGTTTCAAATAGTTCTCGATGATATCAAGCAAATTCTTTATGCCACAGTCAAATATAGAATGCAAAGATAAACTACCACGCTTTCGCTGCGCAACTCTGATACTCTGATACAACTATCTCAACTTATGCTGCTCAGAGAGTTCTATTGTTCTGTATCACCTTTAAATGACAAAAGCAAGTTCACCATACTGTTTTAAACTTTAATCATGTGCTATTCAAATAGCAAAACAGTCTTGAATTAAAAGACTAGATTCAACAATCAATTTCACAATACTACTCTTGGCATCTCCATTGGGTCATGGATGCATGAGGTGAAGCATTACCACCTCATTCCATACTATCCTGTTTCGATCCTGGGACCTGTGGGTTATGGGCCCACACACAATTCAAAGTGTAACCATCGCATTATATCATTTTAGGATTTCAACAACAGTAATAAGGTAATCCACAATTGTATCAGTCTTTCAAGCATTAATTATACTCAATTACCATCACTCAGTTATATTAGAGCTAGGTATAACAAGCTACACCTCATTAGGGTTACTTGTCCAAACAATCTGATTATCATCCCTTTTTTTTTATTAATATGAGTGAATAAGTATGACTACCTTGTTCAGGGTATCTCTCCATGTGTTCTGACATCATCCAAACTATATCACTAGATGACCCTACCAAGGTAGTTATTCACCATGTATGATTCATTTTCTCTTATCCTTTCATTCCCATCTTGCTCTCATTAAGGAATATATGAAAGAGAAGATGATTTTAAGACTTGGAATACTTGTATTCAAACATTCCCTTAATACATTCTCGTATGTAGATTTACTTAGTTATTAACAGAGATATTTGATTAATTAGTACTTGCTTGAATCTCACAACCTCTTTATTTTATAACTTCTCCATCATATTTCAAACCCTTTCTTATGTTTCATAGTCCTCTTACCATATATTACTCTTTAACCCGTCATCTTTAATTCTAATTTTTTTTCTTCTTGTGACCATGTTGCTTATTCATATGTATGGTCATGTACACCATGTTGCACATATTTCCACCTTTATCTTTATACTATTGTGAAGTTAACGTTCTAAATTAATAGTCCTTCTATTAATTTTTTTTTCTCATGTTGAATACATTACATATTCTTCATTTTTAAATCAAGTGGATCATGCATGGGTCAAACATAGTTTCTCTTTCAATCAAGTTTTTCTCTCCTGAATACAGTCTACCTTTGTATGACTTATTCATTCATTAAACTATAGCTATGTTCTTTGCTTAAAAACTAGTTTGTTGTTCTAGTCTTATGAATTACATATTCATACGATCCTTTTTACTTTTATGGACCTATTGAAAGCTCACTCTATTCTTCTACTTAGCCTTTGATTTAGAGTTCATAAAAGCATTATACTCTATTATATGATTCATTCTTCATGAATGATTCTTGTTATCTTGAACCATACATACATTTCACATATCTTTTCTATATTTCATATGCATAGTTCATGCAAAATTAATCAATAAACTGATTATGAGCTTCATATCATGTTCTATTATTCCCAATTAAGGGTTTCACATTTGAGACCCCAGAGTTGAACCTCAGATATCAGTTTCAACTAATTCTTAGTTGTTCTGATCTTGCCCATATGTTTCAACCTCTTACTGTATGTACATTCTTACTCTGATGTGGGTCTAATTATTCCAATTCTATTCTTATTATGCTATTGATAGGATTCATTAGATCCTAATAACACATCCTGCCAATCCGGACCAGGCCAAACCTGAAGTCCTGAAGCCAAGAACTACAAGAATTACATTCTTCCTGAACTGCCACTCACAGCTCAGAAACTCGGCCGATCACTCTGGAACTCGGCCGATCGCCTTCCAGATTCCGAAACTCGGCCGACCAACTTCGGCCGATCAGCAGGAAACTCGGCCGATCCTCTGGGGAACTCGGCCGATCAAAACACTACTTGTTTACCTACAAAGAAACTCGGCCGATTCAAGACCAAACTCGGCCGACCAAAACACTGTTTGAAATCCTAAACAAGGAACTCGGCCGACCAAAACATGAACTCGGCCGAACCGCTCACAAACTGAAAACCTAAACAGACCTGCTGATGTCAATTTCACTCGAATCAGCGGGCAAAACCATAGAAACAAAAGCTCATTCAAAGGTCAATTCTAGTCTACTTGTTACAAAGAATGAAATCAATAAATGCTACAATTGCGTAGTGTACAACAGATATTAAAGACCCATATTCCAAGGTATTGAATATTTCAATTTTAAACATATAAGAGCATTTCTATACATTTCCAACAAAAATGACATTATGAAATGTAAGTTCTATCTCCTTTTACATTTATGCTCTTAATTCTTGTTTCTTTTCTTGTTTTCTAACCCTAACATTTCTAGGGTTCCTCTCTAGCCCATTCTTCCACTGTATACCTGGCCAGGGTATACGTGAGAGAATAGACAGAGTAGCTTGTACTGGCTGATCCAAGTACCCAGATATCGGGCCAGGATATCCAAATACTCAAATCCCCAAAGCTAACATCAAACATCTCCTATCTGCCACACTTAGGACTCTAACCTACTAACTTAATGGTCCTTGACAACTCAACCTAAGCTCTGATACCAAGCTGTTACACCCCGATCTCACAATTTCCTCAAATCATGAGATTAGGGCGTAAGAGGATTTATATTTAACACAAAGAACACCCTTAACTTTTTCTTTTCTTTTAAAACTCTTGTTTCATCGCATTGAACCACATAACATCTTAACAAGGGAATCCGAATATTTCTTTTACTAATTAGACTTTAACAGAAAAGATACATATATAAACATTCATGATGTCTTTCACAACTTGTGCACATAAACCTTGTTAATTAGCATACATATCAAAGAGGAACAATATTACACATCGTAATTACAACTCTCTCTCTAAACTCTTACTGAGGACCTAGAGTGACAAGGACCGACTGACTCAACTAATCTCATACTTGACTCCTATGGCAGATCTACTCTGACGCTCTGATCATCTTCAAGTCCACGCGATTAACCCTAAAATGTTTGAGTAGAGGGGTGAGCCTACTCGCTCAGTGAATGAGTACTTCATGGAAACAGACTAATGCACTAATGTGATCAAAGATATAATTTGAGTAAACGATATGAAATTTAACAACAATAAGTACTACACTGAGCAGTTCTAAAACAATATAATTGAAATAGCAAAGAATATAAATATTGCATCCAAAGAATAACTACTAGAAAACTATACTCTAATCTTGCTTAACTCTTTCATTTATAAGGAACTCTGTGAACCTATATGATCGTATTTTAGATTATGCCCTAAATATATGCAGTGTACTCTGCATATAAAGATCCATAGCAAATTCATGCTACGGCCCCACCGTACAAGACTTAGCGACACACCCGGGAATGCTAAGTCTGACGCCAGCCCCGTTCTGCCACAGGACCACAGGCTCTCCGGCCTACAGGCTCTCCGGCCTCAATGCACTACTCCGAGTGCTCTCTCGACTCCTCCTACTAACCTGAGCACACAGGCGGAGGGTCACAGGGTTACCTTCGCGACTCCGCACGAATGGTGTTAGATAACCAAGTTTTCTGGTGAAACCGCAGTGCCATTGTGACACAAGCACAATTGTTGTTAGACACTGCCCTTTTTCTCTTTCCTCGTTTGTCCGCGACACACGCACGGATGATGTTGCAACACGAGTTTCACCCCAAAGCTGCAGATACCACTTAGGGGTTCTACGGTGTTAGGGCACTTAGGTCTATACTTGATTAACAATAAACAATTTAACAGAAATATCACATAGCAACGTCAAAACTCATGTATTCAACATATATCATATCTCAGTAACATCCCTTTCTAGGGCATGTCATATCTCATCACCTGCAATTTACGAGATATATATTGAAATATAAGAAGTCCTGCAGTATGTAGATATCATCTCAGAGAGAACAAGCATATAAAGTTAAATGCACTAGAAACATACAATTCAACAGTTAAGCATCACCACATCTCATATCGAGACCGTTCATATTACCATAGCATGATTCATTGAACACCCTATCCTTAGGGTTTCATTTACCATATTCATTCATCACATGCCAACACCCTACTCTTAGGGTTGCATTTGCCTCATTCACCTTTTCATTTACCTCATTCACTTGTCACATGGCTCTCATAATGATTTCATAAGATATAAGCATTCACTAAATAAAGATTGTATTCAACAAATCGTATGCAATCAAGTTAGACATGAAACCATGGAAATTTAACTAAATTTAGGTTTTCCATATCATCACTGCGATATCATGTATCCAGAATAAGATTCAATTAAGATAACCCACGAGGTACATCCTAACCACTTATAGGATTACTAGTCCTTTTCAAACAGGTTGAAACTCTAGCGATATCCCAATTAGGTCAAACCCTAATTACATCATTTGATATAAATCTAAAAGCATACTCAATAGGAAGTGTTGCATACGTATCTGATATGAATCTACCATTTAGGAGTCATTCAAACAGAGAAGGAATCCATATCATATCAATTTACAATAACTTAAATCATATGGACATTTCAGGATTTAGAATTCACATGCTAAGCATTTAGGGATTTGGATGTTATAATCAAATTCGTGCATTAGAATGTTTGAAGGAAGAACCCACTCACCCTAAGGTGTGAAAACACCTCACAACTGCAGCTCAACTCAGGGAATCTCGAATTCCCATCAAATCCCTAGCAAATCTCCCAATTCTTCTTCTATTCAACTCGGAAACCTTGAAAAAGAGGAATTATGAAGGAAGGGTGAGAAAAGAGGGGATTTCGACATCATCTTGGATAAAATCAGAGAATGGACGGAATCTTGACATAAGAGAGAAGATTCACCATAAAAGTCTATGCAAGGAATCCGAACTTACTTGATTTCACCCTTCCTGGAATCGCAAAACCCTAATTCAGCAATTTCCCCCACTTTCTCCACTCAAGCCCTAATTCTCCCTCTCTCTCTAGAAGCTCGTTTCTCTGGAATGGATGACGAGAAATGAGAGCTGCTTGTGTGTGTGATCGTTCATATAAGTCAATTGAGCTGCTTGGGTCAATTGCATATTGACCCAACACTTAACTTTAATTATATTGGCTGAATATTCAGTTATACAAAAGTTACTGTAATTCGTTTATTTCAGAGATCAAACATCCTCCAACAATTATGGGAATTTAGTACGTTGTTTATAATTGATCTATAGATCTTCTGTTAAAATTTGGGATCATTTGGAGTTACCAATAATTAATTAAAAATCGAACAGTGCACTGCTATATTGCAGTCTGCAGAATATTCGGCCGAGTTTGTCCTGCACAAACTCGACCGACACCCTTACTGTAGGGATTCAAAAGTCATCCTAAAATTATGCCAATTTAAAACAGTGTCTAAAATTGTATTTATCAAATACTGTTAAAATTTGAGATCAATTGGATATACCAATAAAAAGATAAAATTCAATTACCACACTGCTGTAAAATTCTGGAAATGTGATCGGTCGAGTTTGAAACTCGGCCGACAAACAGGTCAGAGCATTCTTCAAAAATTCTGATATTTTCCAATGTCGTTCACATTTTATATATCTAAATCATATCCAAATTTGAATTAAATCAGAGTTACACATAAAATACTAAAAATCATTTAGTGAGACATTCTACTTATCAAATTCTGTATTCATGTATCATCAAAACCCTATTTTGGGCCTATTAGGGTTTATGTTTCTCAAACCCTAATTCTCAAGACAAAAGAACATTTAGACTTCTTATCATAGTTAAAACATCCTAATTGTTATCGTTATTAATTAGATTTCAATAATGATTATTCTAATTAATCTTTGCAATTGTCTAGGTAAACCCTAGTTTATCAATTAAGCTCAGATGGGGTCGTAACAACTAGTCAGCTTTTCCTTCAAGCTCTGAAAAGCTTGTTGACAACGATCATCCCAAACAAAAGGTACATCCTTCCTGGTCAACCTTGTCAATGACAATGTGATCACACAGAAGTTCTTTATGAACCTCCGGTAGTATCCGGCTAAACCCAGAAAACTACAAACTTCAGTCGGCGTCATCAGTTTCTCCTACTTTTTAACTAACTCCACCTTCTTGGGATCCACTCTAACTCCTTACACGTATATAACATGACCCAAGAAAGTTACTTCCTTCAACCAGAACTCACACTTACTGAACTTGGCATACAACTGGTGCTCGCGAAGGAGAGTCAACGCTTGTCTAAGATGTTGCTCATGTTGTTGACTATCTCGACTATATATCAAGATGTCATCAATGAAGACTAAAATGAACTGATCTAAGAACGAACGAAACACCATGTTCATCAGATCCATGAAAGCAGTAGGTGCATTGGTTAGCCCAAACGGCATAACTACAAACTCAAAGTGACCATACCTCATCCTAAAAGTTGACTTTGGTATGTCATCATCCTTAATCCTCAATTGATGGTATCCAGACCGTAGATCGATCTTTGAGAATATTGTAGCACCATGCAACTGATCAAATAGATCGTCTATCCTCATCAAAGGGTACTTGTTCTTGATCGTAACTTTGTTCACCTACCAATAATCTATGGACAGATGCATCAATCCATCCTTCTTCTTTACGAAGAGAACTAGAGCACCCCACGGTGATGTGCTCAGTCTGATGAAACCTTTATCCAGCAACTCATGTAACTGCTTCTTCATCTCTGACATCTTAACTGGAGCCACCATGTACGGTGGTCGAGCAACTAGTTGTGTCCCTATTACTAGATTGATCTAAAAGTCAATCTCTCATGGTGGAGGAACACCAGGAAAATCATCTGGAAACACATCCTCAAACTCTTTGACAACAGGCACATCCTCAAGGCTAGAACCTCTTGCCTTGGTATCCACAACATGAGCCAAGAACGCTCTACAACCTTGCTGCAACAGCTTCTCTGCCACCATAGCTGATACCAAACATGTCAAAAGAATCTTCCTATCTCCCCATCATCAACGAACACCTCTTGCTTGGAACCACAATCCAACACAACCTTATACCTCTCTAAGGTATCCATCCTAAGGATTACATCGAATCCATGCATATGAAGTGGTATGAGGTCCACTTGTATGTTGAGTCCCGAAAAAGATAGAACACAAGATGGACACACTTCTCAAAGCATCGAGGAACCATCAAGAAGGGTTTCTAACAACAAGCTATCTTTCTTATAATTATGAGGTAAAAGATAGCTATCAAGCATAGTATGAGCGATAAAAGAGTGTGTAGAACCTGAGTCAACCAGAACATATACAGAGCAAGAAGAAGACAAATCAAAATGAAATAACTCCATATGACCTGCAACTACTCGCGGGTTGACTATCACCTTCGGTTGAGTCATAACATAGAATCGAGTCATTGCTTGCTATCTACGTCCTCAGCTTCCTTGAGTAGATGATCCAGCTTGTGATTCTTGGCCACATCCTTGCCCTCTGGTGCCACAAAATGATGTCTATCTGAACCTTATTGACTCTGTCTCAGTTGTTGCATCACTTTGACGTCTCTCCTTGGGCAATTCTACCTGATATGCCTGACCTATACATAGAGAAAGCACGATGGGTCTCTCAGATGCAGCCTAGACGGTCCTATCACTGCCAGTGAAGCTGTATTGTGGGCTCTAGATGGCGAAAACCCACACCCTCTTCCTTTACTTGCAGACCACTATGACGATGCACTAGAGCTCTGCATCATAGAAGGTGCAGAAAACCTCGGCTTCTTATGGCAGTCAAACCTCTATCTCTAAAACTGAGTAGGCCTTTTCTTAGACATAGACTCTCTCTTCTCTGTGACTGACCATTCAATCCTTCGAACAGACTAGACAAATGTGGCAAACTGCTCTCAATTTTCTAAAGTAGCCACAGGTGTCATCAGCTCAACACTCATACCTTTCTCAAACTGTCTGATTATCTCATCATTTATCACCGCCATGTGAGGACAAAACCTCAACAGCTCCATAAACTTGGCTTCATACTCAGTGATGCTCAGAGAACCTTGGCGCAGACGCTTGAACTGGCTGATCTTCTTGTCCAGATACATCTTCAAAAAGTATTGAATCATGAACTCCTGCCAGAAGACGTCCCAATAGATCACCTCACCGGGTCACTTCTCTTCCTCGATGGCACACCAGTGGCTAGCACTACCCTTCAGAAGGTAGACAACGTACTTGACTTTGTCTGCTTTGGGGATGTCAAGAATTTGGATTCTCAAGACCTGTCAGCCACATATCTGCATCTGCTGGATCACCTGTTCCAGCATAATCTGAAGCTCTGACTCTGAAATGCTACTCAAAGGTCTTCCCAATACCCGATGATTCTTCACGGGGAACCAGTGTTCTTGGCAGAGGCATAGGTAATCTCTCCACTATGAGATTCATCGTTGCCATTACCTGTCCCTTAAGGTGCTGGTAAGCAGGGTTCTCAAGAATGTAAGGGTCAATTTGAGGGACCTCAGGCACCAGATCTTCGTGTGCCTGCATACTTGCTCCATCAACTGATGCAGCAACACTGATCTTGGTAGCTTGTTCTTCATGATTTCCAGACATCTTTTAGCTTTATCTTCTGCTGGGGGCAAAAGTCATTATGAGAAAAACTGGAGAAAATCATAAGAACAGACACAAACCTAGTCCTAGATCCATATAGACTCAGCGATCCTAGAGATCTGATACCAACCTATAATGTGACATCTCACTAACACACAAATAATGAAATGCCACACGAAAACGTGTGGAACCATCATAAACATCGTATTACCAAAAACACAGGTTAATTAAAAATGATTGTGGAAAGCAGATACAAAAGGAACTATTACAACCAGATCCACACCCTACAAAGAAACACATTATATAAATATACATGAACTTGATACATGTCCATAGCTCATAGGACCTAACTGTCCCATAGGCACAAAGAGTTCACCACCTGTTTATATACAGAATAGGCCATATCAGGCCAATAGCAGGATGAACAAGCTACATCAACTATACATCATGAAACGTCGTCAAAACAACTCCAAGGACCTAAGAGTATAGGGATGACTCTAGGACTCTACTATAAAACTACCAAAATAGCAGTGTATCCATCTCTTGCCTCCTACTGTTCTTCTTACTACTTGGCCACAACCTCATGACTACCACCACGTCTAGCACAATCACCTAAAAAGGTTTAAAACTAGAGGGGTGGGACACATAGTCCCAGAGAGAAATATAACCCCCATCGAAACTATAAAACCTCAAAGGAGAGCTCGAACAGATAAAGCAAGTAACTGATATATGCAGATCATATATGAGCAGCATACTGAGCAGAATTAACTTGTTACAACATCTTACTGAGATATTTAGGAAGCATATGCACATATATTAATATGGAACATGATTGACAAGACAAGTCTAATAAGAACTTATCATAACATCTGAGGAACATGTAAGTAACTGCAAGATATAACCAGGGCAACTATACAAATAAGGCCTCAACCAATGTTCTGTGTTTGCCTTAAGCAAAATATACTATACAGCTGGATTACGATTTATTATGAGCTACACCGCTCAAATCCAACCTTCGGTTGTGAAACCTAAAGTCGATGACATACAAGGTCAATGGAAGAGTCGAAATCCATGACCTCACCTCGTCATGGTTAGTGCATGAAAACCAAAATAGGACTACAGTCTCTTGCTTAAGTGGCCTTAGCCACACAGGGTCTGGTTACCCTCTACCTAGCCCACCTTGGTACAGGTATCGACGCTAGAAAACCGAGCCATGAGCCTATTCACCATGCTCCATCATCACTGAGCCATGGTCCTATTCACCATGCTCTATCACATATCCTGAGCCATGGGCCTGTTCACCATGCTCTAACCATACTGAGACACAATCTTGAAACTATGCTCTAAACATGCACTACTACTTAGGGCATAGGCGCACCCCACATATTCAACAATATGTGTTCCAGTTTAACCCTTAGGAGAACCTGTTTCACCATCACTAAACTCCTGACGATGATGGATCTGTGGCCAGGGAAAACTACATGAAAGGTTCATTTGTAATTAATTAATGCTTTTTAAGCGGATTGCAAGATTCAACCAAGTTATGTAACATGTAAACTGAAACACAAGTAAACAACATAGATCTCATTATCATGTGTTACATTGTCACTCTTATTCTCAAAGCCAACATCATCCTGATCCATCACAAGGATCCAACATTACATGTTACCACTTGGCCTCTTGCCAATCATCAAGATCCATCTCAAGGATTAATATCATTGGGAGTCCATCCCATCATCAAGGCACACATTGCCATTCCATGGGTAACACCCATCATATATCACTGGGTTCATCATAACCCTTGATGTTCCATATTATATCCTTGTCATGCCATCACCATGGCCTCATCATACAACTGGTACCTACATGGTTAGCATAAGCATAGAGGCACAACCATACTCGTACAAGGAACATCTTAAACTTATTGCATATATCAACAAAGATATAATTATGATATTGGATGAGCATATCTATGCATGATATTGTCATATATAACTTTTCAATCAAGCATTAGGGTTACCAACCGAACACAAAGTACAACCCTCACTATAGGTGTATCGGGTAAGGGACAACCTTTAACAAAGGCATATCGTGTTAGGGACAACCTTCACCAAAGGTACAACGTCTCTCACCAAAGAGTGTGACGTCCATCACTATATCGATTAAGCATGAAACTCTTCACCACCTACTGTATCGGCCAACACCCATCTCGAGCTACAACCATATCGGTCAACCACTATCACCTTGGTATTGGGAAACACTCAACCGGTGATGCCCAAGCATGTAACGCCTCATGACGGGAAACGTGTTGCAACAGACTATCAGGTAGCACCATAACAACCACCTAGGTCATCCAAACAACACACCCCTGTCACCCATGAAGCACCATGATAGGAAACACACCATAATGCCAAAGAGGATCACCTCACAAGGGGTAAAATGGACAAGGGATACAACCCTATCAACAACATCATCACAACATAAGCATCCATATCAGGCAAGGCATCATCCAGCAAGGTGTCGGGAAACACCAATCTAGAGGATGTCGTGCAAGGAATCGACATGCCATGACGCCCAACACAGACCACCTAATGCCTAATAGACCAACACAACAACAAACACCCTACCCAGGTTATCACTCATAAAGGGCTACCTCTCAACAGGTTGATAACGCCCAAAGACAACGGCTAACGCTGCGTCACCTCATCAAGCCGATAACGACCACAAGGCATATCGGCCAGCCCATCATATCAGGCAGCAAGACATCTTGGGTTGTCAAAGGTATCATGTTGGTCATCTTCAACCTCAATACTGCCACCAAGAAACCCTAATAAGTCAAGTGAGTTGGCTCACCTATCAACAACCAAGTGAGGGGTTTTGCACAACTTCCATCACATATCAGGTAGCAAGGGGGGTCATCACCATATCGGCCAACCCTCCAACCGCAACTAGGTCAACACATACCAAAGGCTCACCTCTCAAGTCCATGGTAAGAGAGGGGTATTGCCCAAGAAACTAGAGTGTAGACTCACCTCTAAACAACTAAGTGAAAGGGGGTTTTTCCCCCACAACTAGAGCTTAAGCTCACCTCTGAAGACCAAAGAGAGAAAGGGATTTTTCCCATAGAACACACCACACACACCATTGAATTAGGGAACCCTAGGCTCACCTCTCAACAACTAAGAGAGAGGGGTTTTGCCCAAGAAACCCTAATCCAAGGTTCGACCAACAAGGTCCAAGAACACATCTAAACCACATAACCATGTCATCATATCCCACAATATCAAGGGCACATATTAGAGCAAAGATATTACCAATAGGATAAGTATGGCCGATCAAGATAGGACATAAACAAGCAACATGAAGAGAAGGTAATATAGCTAGGGTAGGAGTTATGTAACCTGCCTTAAGAACATACTCCAAGCTCCAAGATCCAAGCTCCACCTTCGGCCACCTCAAGAAAAAAAGGGAACCCATCACCTCCATGGCCGAACAAGCAAGGAAGAAGGTGGTACCAAGGAAAGAGAGAAAGATACTTAGCATAAGAGGAGAAAGAGCAAAGCACACTCTAGGGTTTTGTCCACCACCAGAGGAAGAAGAAGACTCTACCAAGGATATCATCCAAGCCACCAACTGTATCGGCCACCACTCTTGCTGTATCGGCCACCACTCCCTCTTCTCTTCTCCTAGCTCGACCACCAAAGGAAAATGGAGAAACTAAGGGTACAAAAGAGGCCTAGCAAGCAAGAAGGGCTGCTTATATACTAAGGGGTGAAGGGGGATAGCAAGTCAAGGTGTCACCCGACCATAGCACACTTGTCCAAGGGTTATGCCACATGCTAGCACCCCAAACCACTTGTCGACAACTTGCCACCCACTTATAAAAGCAACAACCACTTGTCCAAAGATGGTGACACAAATAAGGCTAGGTCAAGAGGGTGTGTTTCGCCCAACATGGCAACCCGACACACCATGGACGATACATAGCTTGCCTGATACAAGTAAGCACTCCTGGTCGATACACCAAGGTCTAGCCTGATACAAGCTCCAACAAGGCTCAACACAACTCAAACAAGGATCAACAAAGCCCAAAGCTACTCAAGCAAAGAGCCCAACCCATCCTCTCAACCCTAGAGGATGCAAGGAGAGAGAAAGACATCTCTCAAGGTGAAAAACTTGGGTAATTTGCAAGTTGCACCTCAACCTATCAACAAAGCACAAACAAGCCCTAATCACAACTCAGGTGATTAGCAAACATCTAAACACAAGGTTTAGGCAAAGCAAACAGGGTAAGCCATAAACGAAGGTCAGGATCCTTACACTAATCTTGGGATTAGTGGTAACTGTGGGATGCGGGTGTGACAATTGTTGTCCTTGTTGCTACTATCAGCTCTCTGTTGCACGATCTCTACCTCCTCATGTATGTCCACCTAAAAAGTGTGGAAACCCACATGGTGAGATCCATATCTCAGTAGGAGATATAACACTTGTCCAACAATATTATTATCACAGATAAATCTTATTAAAGAGAGAAGAATAAACCTTTATCGAATTAATCAGGTATAACTACTTGTTATATGCAGAGTACATCAATATTTATCATATAAGTAATTTAGATTACTATGATTGAGAAATAGATAATCTAATTATTTTTAAAAGGAATATGAAGAACATGTATAACATTTATCAACTAAGATATATAAAAGTAATTGCAACCTCATTCAATGTTTCTGTATTTGATCCTTAAGCTAATACTCTACACAGTTGATTACATTTTTCAACAATCAATCATATGACTTGTGGAGATGAGGTATACCACACATACTCCAACCAATCTAAATTATTTAGTATCGATTCCATACAAGATCCATGGAAGAGTCGGACTCCACAACCTCACCCCCTCAGTCAGTACAAGATTACTAGTGGTGGTATTATAAGCCAAATTGTAATTTAGCTAGCCAAGGTATATTGGCTCAATGATATATACATACTTCTCGTAGCTTGTTCTCTATCCAGGGTATGACCTACATTCAGTTCTACATATATATTGAGTCGTGGCTTGTAGCCATACTCTTCTCAGGGTATGGCTTTATCGCAAATCTTGACGTTGCAATAGAGCTACGACCTACAACCACACTCTTTTCAGGCTATGGCCTATAGACAATCCTGAGGTTTGTAGGAAGCAAGGAAAACTCGTCTTGCTCCTTGCATATTCAAAAATAAGTGCTCCAAGTAAAACTCATTTCACCATCCAGCAAGTTCTGACACTGAATGGATCTATGGACAATGCACTACATTTTTAATTTCACTTGATAAGTTAAGTGCATTAAAACATCCTTTATCATCATTCTAGTTACAAGCATGAATTATAGATAATTTCTACAAGGAAAGGTGTAATACATTTTCAAGGAATCTTATATCAATTAGAACACATCTTGTTACCCTTATCCTAGAATCTCAATCCCTTGAACATATTACTTGGAATCTCATCCGTTCAACATTTTCATTATCATAATCACCTATTTTGGGTATCAAACCCTTAGTTCATCATTGAAAAGTGTCACCTCTTACCAGGAAACAATCATCCCTAGGTCGTCAGACCCATATACATATATCATACTTTTTGTATAAGTATTTCACACGACTTACATGGCCTATTTAATCTGTATCATGCTAAATCATCATAGCTCATACGTGTCTATGCTCATCATATCATAATACCTACATGGTTAGGATTTCATGGTAAAAGCAATATTAAGTAAATGTTGTCACCATGCCATAAAGAGGATCATTCAAATTGCAACCCTCTCATAATTGGGGTCAGGGTTTCCCTTGTAGCCGATTAGGGTTTTCAAGTTCATATTTAACAACCAAACCCTAATTCAAATCATAAGAGCTATATTATTGCCATAAATGTTCAAGCATACTTAATTAATCTCATCAAATATCATCAATTGATTATCAACATGAAGTATTACCTTTCTCATGTGAGTAGTACAAGTTTCTCTCTCATCCTTACTAGGATATTGATTTCAGCATACTTATTACATTGGTTTAACCCTCTTTAGGGTTTATCATCGTACACTTAATAAAGTGCATCCATCTCATTACTTCATAGTGTATCAACTGATTATATTCAAGGTGTATCAACGTACACTCATCAAAGTGTATCGACCTACACTCATCAAGGTGTATCGGCCTACACTCATCAAGGTGTATCAGCCTATATTCATTAAGGTGTATCGACCTACACTCATCAAGGTGTATCGGCCTACATACTAACTCTAGTGTCAGCCTAGACACATCTACTTGTATCGACCTAGACACTATTGCTTGTGTCAGCCAAGCCACATCAAAGAGATATCGACTTAAAGGTGCTTAGGATGATATCGATTGTGAGGTGCTTAAGGTGATATCGGCATGAATGACATATTTCACAATACCTTGGTGCATCACCTTCTTCATATTTTAGCAAAATATTTTCACCTCACTTTAGGGTACCGACCACCCTATCACTTTTTGTATCGGCCACCCTATCACTTTGTGTGTTGGCCACCCTATCACTTTGTGTGTCGACCTCCCTATCACTTTGTGTGTTGGCCATTTCATGCTCTAGGGTATAGGCCATACTATTATCTAGTGTGATGGCCTAGAAATCACCAAGTGATATCGACCTCTAGGGTTTTGATACATATCGGGTTATAGGGCTTTGATTATATTGCATTAGCCATAATCAACACTCTCAATTCTTTCATCTATCAAGGTATCGTCCTCACCACTATTGGGTGTGTTGGCCATGACTTCAAGGAGTGTATTTCCCACACTTTCACATTATGTGTTGGTTTAGACCCACTTGAAGGGTGTGACGAGCAACACTACTTTGAGTGTGATGGGTTGTTAGAGTTTAAGGCATATCAGGTTGACTAAATATCTTCTCCCATCTTCAAGATAACATCCTGCTCTCATTTTTAGCCTTAGGTGATAAGCTAGACAACTGAATGAACAATGGTCCTTTGCATGTAACAAATTGGTAAGGAATTAGGACTCCTAGTGTATTGATTTCCCTTCACCTAACACCATATCGGGTTAGGGTTTCCTAAACCAATATCAATTTATGCATAGATGATTCCATCATCTTCAAACTCCAACCTTTCATCCATTATTACTCTAGTTCATTGAAAACAACCCCATATATCCATTAGATTTCATAAAATCATCATTCAATCAAGGAAAGTCAAAATTGAAAAGGGGTCATCAAGTATTGCATGATAGAAGGTGAATAATAATAAAGTTGAGTTCGAGTAATATAACCCACCTCAAGATTAATACAAGAGATTCAAGATTTAGTGCTCCACATTCCCAAGGTTGAAGATGACTTATCAAAAGTCCAAGACTTCAATTACAACACTTCTATATGAAAGAAGATACCATAGTTAGTAACTTGGTGAAGAAGAAAAGAAAGAAAGGAATCATGACCTGAGAAGCATAGTCCACCCAAGGTTGAAGATGATCATGGCTTCACCTTAGGCAAGATGAGGAAGATCCTTGATATTCCTCAAGCTTCTATGGTCATCCACTAAGGAAAGGATGATATCAGAGTCGAAACTTTCACTTGTAGGTGAAAAGATAGGCTTATATAGTTGAAGTTCAAGAGAGAGAGAGTGTTTGTGAAGTGTCATCATCATATGTGCTTAGGTGACACGTGCCCATGCATGGTGGCTCCATGCATCCATAATTATCTCATCATGCAAAACTCATTAGGATAATCCAAAGATAAGATATCATCCATTGACTATCTTGCTTGATAATATATCACAACCCAATATCACTTTATGTGCAAACCAATACAACTTTTTCAAGGAACATCTAAACTGATATGTTTCACCTACTTGAGGTGCTTAGCCCTTCGTGAATACCTCCAAAAAGATGCTAAACCAATATGGGACCTCCTCTATGGCTTCTAAGCTGATAGCACTCCCATATACACTTCATAACTCGATGCAATCCCATCTAGGGTTCAAGACACTCATCATTCTTTGGTTCTTTCACCACCAAGAGTGCTATCACTCAAACAAGACTCAAATAAGGAACCCCCTTCTTTATCTCTCCTCTAGATGATGATAATATAGGGAAGGGACTATAAGGAGGCAGGATCACCCACTTACTAAAGAAAATTTGAAGAATTAAAAATCCATTCCAAACACACTCAAAGGTATGCTAGAATAGGTATAAACGTTTCAAACTTCAATAAATAGTATTCAAAACAACCAAAGTATAGCAACAGAATAAAAATAATGATTATATTCAATTTTCACAAAAGATTACAAAAGTACATCATAATATCCCATAAGGGTTTACATGTATTATACAACATAGGGATCTAAGTAGAGATAACTCTAAACCATAACAACTTTGTATCCAAGCTTTAACTCCTTAGGCTAGTCCAAAACTTCATGCCTTATCATCCAAGTCCTTCACCTAGGGTCGGAAGCATACCCCAGCAAGAAGAGAAAATAGATGGCATCATCAAAGGCTAGTATGTGCATACTAAATAGGAAATTGAGTAATATATGGAATAAAGGACATCAAAGTGTAAAGGCTTCCCATAAAAAAGATGAAGAAAACCCAAGTGGGTATCAACAAAAATGATTTGCAATAACAAAAGAGATACTTTCCATGATTAAAACAATAAAGTTGTGCCATACTAGCACATGTAAAGAAAGTAGGGCACACACCCCTACAATCATCATCAACCTGCATGCATGTGAGATAAGCATAGCTCTAGAACAATATAAACACAAAGGCAGCCAAGTCTCATAAACTTGAAACCTGATAGAGAAAGGAATACTGCCAATCTCCCTAATATACAAAACATGGGCCAAGAATCACACATCTTTCCCTGGGTATGAGGTTACTTTCCATCCTAAAAGAGTAGGAAATATCACATCTGGTCGGCATGAAATAACACATCTACCATAAAAACCAATGCAATTACACTACTCTAGTGCTACTGAATCACATAGCATGTTTAATGTAGAGGCAAGTAGAAAGTATAGTCAGAATATATAAACTAGTCACCACATAAGTGACCAACATATACATCCACCTCATAAGTGGGAAAAAGACATCACGTTATCTTTTAGAGTTCAATCATGAACAAAGCATAAGATAAGAGTTCAAAATAATATCCATGATCACATGATAAATATCAAATAAGGTAGTTCACATAAACCATGATTTTCAAAGGAAAATACCTTGTGTATAGGCTAATGTCCATAGGACAATGAGAATCAATAAGCATAGGTGAATTGCTCAACATAGAAGAAAAGGGGATACATCATACCTCAACTTTAGAGTCTAAATAGTCCAAGTCAAGCCTAGGCCTCCAAAGAACCTCTAGGGAAGGTGGACCAGTCCAATAAGTAAGGTTCTTAAGCTTAGAGAGGTTGGTTTCTCTAACAAATCTCCTATCTCGAGCAAGAAGCACCTTCTCCAATTTAGAGGTGAAAAACCCTAACAAAAGAACATGGAGATGAGGTGTTTATGGGTTCTAGGTGGAGTTTCACCATGGAAGGCCATGGTTTCGACCTGGTTGAAGGTGGAAGGAAGACTAAAAACATGATAATAGGGAAGGAAAGGAGGATACTTACTAGTTTTGGTCAAAATCACCAAGGAGGAGCTTAAAACATCCCAAATAGAGACATTTGGAACCCTAAGAGCCTTCTTGACCAAGGTAGGCACCTCCTTTTACCTTGGGACAGAACCTTCATAGAAAAATAGAGTAGGAATGATGCTCTAAGCTAGAGGAAATAAAGGATAGCAAGAGTTTTTGAATTGGGAGTTGGGAAAGGGTAGATATGGCTATATAAAGAAAGAGGTCAAGTATGAGGTGTCTATGAGATTTTCCATGTGTCATGTATAAGGGTGTTCATGGACATGCAAGCCTTTATGGATAAGGAAGAAGTCAATCATGATGTGTCAAGTTACTTTCCATGTGTCCAATGCTAAGGGTGCCTATGGACATGCAAACCTTTATGGATAAGGAAGAAGTCAAGCATGAGGTGTCCATGGAGCTTTCCATGTGTCCTTAGCCTAGGGATTTTATGGCCATGCAAGAGGACAGCTCATAGAAGCTTCTTGAATATCAAAATTCGTTTTATGGACACTTATAGGCCATACCAACCGGCCTCCAATCAAATAAATAACCCCATTGGTTGATAGCTTCTAGAGATAAGCTCATTTATAAAGAGGGTAATCCCTAATATGCCCTTGGAAAGAAACACCTTCAAACCAAGGTGCAACCAGGTGACCTACGGTTCAAAAACTCAAGAATGGTAAGGGAATATATAAGTATTATAATGCATGTGACAATTTGCAAATAAAAACTCCCAATTGGGTAAATTGCAAAAAAGTCCAAAATGTACCTAAAATTGCATAACTTGCACAAACAACATCCAAATTGGACCAAACTTCATCCACAAGTTATCTTTGGTGTTTTGAATATAATTTGACATTATTTCCATATTTTGAATTTATATAATCACATTATTCATTACTTATGTCTTTTACTCATTTTCTCTCTCCTAAACTTATCCTAATATTTCAAGGTTGTCCAAATTAGATGAAATTTGACATGTAGGCTAATTTTGATATGTAGATTTCGAATTTGAAGTTTGTTTCCACTTTTGAGACTTATTTTTATGAGATATTTCATATGTCCCATTAACGACCCATTATCTAAATTGTTCATCCAATTAAGTTTCTTATCTTCATATTACCACCAAAATGAGTTGTGGCTTATTTTATGTATCCATTATAAACCTAAGATTAATGTTAGAATATTAGGTTACATTAAGGTGATCTATACATGCATTAGCTAATTGGGGTTATACTAAACTTCTATTTAGGTCTAACCTTCAACCTTGTTTGGCTTAGTCCAAAATGTCAACTTCCAGGGTAGGGTCTGAGATCTAGTATTTATAGGGACACTTTAGAGGTGATAATTTACACATCAACCCCAATTTTTGGGTAAATTGCAATCTTTATCAAAACTATCATATAATGCACAAACAATTTGTAAATAAGTTAAAAATTGAGAATTAAACTCTCCTTAGGTTTAATTTACTTTTCAAAAGATTAAGACAAGGTTCTAAGCAACTTACTTAGGAAAAGCTTCTAGGGTTATTCCAAAACCCATGTCAGGGGTGTTACAAGTTATCAACCCCTAACAAGTATTTCATCCCCGAAATCTTATGAGGCAAAAGAAGGGTACTTCCACCTCATCTCTTCATGTTGCTTATTTTACGCCACGATGATGCCAAAGTACTTTCACAAGCATTGTGTCTTTCTTTTTCAATTTCTTGATTCTTATATCAAGAATCAACATTGGACCTTCCACATAGGATATATCTTCATCTACTTCTACCTCTAAAGGTTGTAATACAAGTTCTTTATTAGGGTGAAATCTTCTCAACATAGATATAAGAAATATTGGATGTAATCTGTGCAACTCTAGTGGTAGTTCCAACTTATAGGTTGTCTTTCCAACACGTGCTATCATTGGGTACGGTCCCATTAATATAGGAGCCAACTTACCCCTCTTCCAAAATCTGAGAACACCTTTCCAAGGAGAAACCTTGAGGTACACTTTGTCTCCTTCTTGGAATTCTAAAGGTCTACGACGATTATCAGCATATGACTTTTGTCTATCTTGTGCTGCATTTAACTATTGTTGTATCATCTTAATCTTTTCAGTTGTTTGTTGCACAAGCTCAGGACCAAGAATTTGGTATTTTCCTATTTCATACTAGCATAATGGAGATCTACAATGTCTACAATACAATGCTTCATATGGTGCCATATCAATGCTTTTCTGATAACTGTTATTGTAGTTAAACTCTACCAAACTCAGATGTATATCCTAGCTACCTAAAAACTGAAGAACACATGCCCTAAGCAAGTCTTCCAAGGTCTGTATAGTCCTTTTAAATTGTCAATCTGTCTGAGGGTGGAAAGCAGTGCTAAACTTTAACTGCGTACCCAAAGCTATGTGTAATCTCTCCCAAAAGCTATTTGTAAATTGAGGACCTCTGTCAGACATAATTGTTGCTGGGATTTTGTGCAATCACACTATATCATCTACATAAATATGTGCATACTTTGTCAACCTATCAAGAATCACCCAAATAGAATCATGATCTTTGTCTATTCTAGGAAAACCAACTACCAAATCCATCGTCCTATGATCCCACTTTCACTGTGGCATAGGTAATGGTTATATGTTCCT
This sequence comes from Alisma plantago-aquatica, assembly GCA_963693085.1. NCBI lineage: Eukaryota > Viridiplantae > Streptophyta > Magnoliopsida > Alismatales > Alismataceae > Alisma > Alisma plantago-aquatica. The sequence goes on from OY856412.1 coordinate 787,928,946, forward strand.
GTAGTGATTAGCCTTAACTTGCTGACACACTGGACGTCTCATAATGAACTCAGCTACATCTTTCTTCAAACTAGGCCAACAATAGATATCTTTTAGATTGTGATACGTCTTGGTACTTCTTGGATGCATAACATACATAGAGGAATGAGCTTCTTCCATAACTATCTTCCTTAGTTCATTAACATCAGGTACCATAATTCTACCATGGTAACAAACTATTTCATCCTATGACTCATGGAAGCCATCCCACTTCTCACTGCCATATTCTAATCTAACTATTGTATCACAATATCAGCCTGTTGTGCTACTTTAATATGTTTCCTCAATGTAGATTTTACTTGCATATTTGCCAAAAATCCAGCTAGCAAAGATACTTCTAGGTGTACATTGATCTTTCGTAAGGAGACTAGCATGTCCCGCTTATAACACACTAAAGAATTCAACTGTGCCTTATCTATGAATGAAGATGAGGACTTTCTGCTTAGCGCATCTACCACCACATTAGCCTTTCCTGGATGATAATCAATCGTGCAATCATTGTCTTTGATTAATTCCACCAACGACATTATTTCATATTCAATTCTTGCTGCGAAAAATGTACTTTAGATTCTTATGGTCTGTAAAAATCTAACAATTCTACCCATATAGGTAATGATTCTAGATTTTCAATACATGAATCACTGTAGCCAACTCTAGATCATGTGTCAGATAATTCTCCTCCTGTTTATTAAGCTGTTGAGAGGAAAAAGAAATCACTCATTTATCCTACATCAACACACATCCCAAACCATTCTTTGAGGCATCACAAAAGACAATGTATCCTTTCCCTTCCTCAGGTAAAACTAACACTGGTGCATTGGTCAACTTTTCCTTCAACAACTGGAAAGAGCGTTGACACTTGTCATTCCAAACAAAAGGAACATCCTTCCTGGTTAACCTAATTAGGAGGTAATGCTACAAAACTGAAGTCTTTGATGAATCTCCTATAGTAACCTACCAAACCTAGGAAATTGCGAGTCTCTATTGGTGTCTTAGGTTGTTCCCATTCTAGAACAGACTCCACCTTTTTAGGATCAACACAAACACCTTTAGAGGATATGATATGTCCTAGAAAAGACATTTTTGACAACCAAAACTCACACTTGTTGAATTTAGCATATAGCTTGAGTTGTCTTAACAAAGCCAATGCTTGACGAAGATGTTGTTCATGTTGTTGGCTATCTCGAATATATATTAGAATGTCATCTATAAAGACCACTATAAACTGATCAAGGAATGGTCAAAACACTCTATTTATCAAATCCATAAATGATGTTGGTGCATTAGTTAGTCCAAATGATATAACTATGAAATCATAATGATAATACCTTGTCCTAAAAGTTGACTTGTGTATATCATCCTCCTAAATCCATAACTAATGATATCCTGGCCTTAGGTCTATCTTAGAGAATATCGTTGTTCCACGCAACTGATCACACAAATCATCTATCCTTGGTAGAGGATACTTGTTATTTATTTTCACCTTGTTTAACTATCTATATTCTATACATAACCTCATAAATTCATCCTTCTTCTTTACAAAAAAAGTACCAGAGCACCCCATGACAATGTACTTGGACAGATAAAACCTTTATCAAGTAACTCTCGTAATTGTTTCTTTAATTCTACCATCTCAGTTGGAGCCATCCTATATGCTGTTTGGGCTATTGGTTGTGTACCAGGAATTAGATTGATTTTAAAATCAATCTCTCGAGGTGGAGGAGCATCAGGAAATTCCTCAGGAAACACATCCTTAAACTCCCTAACAACTGGCACTACTAGGACTTTCTACCTTGATCCACCATATGTGCTAAGAATGCCTCACACCCATGCCGCAATAGTCTCTTGACTACCATTGTTGATACTTGACATGTTGGAAGAATCTTCCTTTCTCCCTGAAAGATCCATGTCTCACCACCATGTGTGAGCATAGCTTGCTTGGAACCACAATATAAAACTACCTTATACTTTTCTAAGGTATCCATCCCAAGGATTACATCAAATCCATGCATCACAAGTGGTATAAGATCCACTTGAATGATGTGTTCTGAGAAAGAAAGAACACATGGGGGAACATACCTCTTGTAACACTATGTAATCAACTATCAGAGTTTCTAACATCAAGTTATCTGTTCTATAACTAACATGTAAAAGACAGTTATGAATCACTTCATAAGTGATAGTGGAGTGCATACAACCTGGTTCAATCAAAACAGATATGAAGCAAGATGAAGGCATATTAGAATGAAATAATTCCATCAGGCATGTCATGACTCGTGGATTGACTACTGCCTTTGGCTGACTCATAGCATAAAATCTTATAATTTCCTGCTACCGACCTCACCTTCTGTTGCATTGTGTAGATGAACCTACTTGAGACGCCTATCCACATCCTCGTCCTCCTAGATCACTACTTAATTGTTGTCTCTAAGAGTCTTATTGGATAAGCCTTGGTTGTTGGATTACCTGGGTACCTCTCATTGGACACTCTTTCTTCAGATGTCATGCCTGCCCACACTTGTAGCAGACTCTGATCTCTTGTTGTGGCCTAGGCGGCTCTTTCACTGACATTGATGCCACACTATGGGCTCCAATAGGTGAAAAACTATGGCCTCTACCCTTGCTTGACGTCCACTGCTTCTGAGTATTGAACCTCTGTGGTGCTGACGGTGCAGGAAACCTTGGTTTCTTATCACTTCCAGACCTCTATCCCTTGAACTGGGTAGGTCCTTTTATAAAGTTGACCTCACGTTTCTCAATTACTGACCTTTCTATCCTCGTAACTGATTCCACAAATGTAGCAAATCTCTCCCTATTCTCCAAAGTAGCTACAGAAGTGGATAACTCAACATTCAGACCCTTCTCAAAATGTTGAATCCTTTCCTAGTCTGTAATAGCCATGTGCAGAAAAAACCACAGAAGCTCCATGAACTTAGCTTCGTACTCATTAATCTTCATAGGCCCTTGCTTAATATGCTAAAACTGTGATATTTCTCATCTAGGTACATCTGTGGAAAGTATCTATTATTGAACTCATGTCAGAATTCCTCCCATCAGACCTCAACATAAGGCCTTTTCTCCTCTTCAATGGCCCACCAATGGCTAGCACTTCCCTTCAATGATTACACAACATGCTTAACTTTGTCATTTTCTAGGATGTTAAGGATCTTAAAAGCTTTTTCTAACTCAGTGAGCCATAGATCTGCATCTGATGGGTCAACTGTTCCAGCATATTCTATAGTTCCTACATGTCATAGACATTCAAAAGTCTTACTAGAACCCAAAGATTTTACATTGGGGATTGTGCCCTAGGTTGTGGTGCTGGTATCCTATCTGCCATATGTGCTATTGTCATCATGAACTTCCCAAAGAGAGCATAAAAAGTAGGGTTTTCCAACATAGTCTGATCCAGCTAGGGATTCTCAGGAACTTGTTCTTCTCTCCCCTATTCCCTTGCACCTCCTCATGGTGCAACCATTTTTCTCTCAACAACATGTTCTTCATGTTCTCCAGACATTTTTAAGCTTTACTTCTTCTTCTATAAAAGCATAAGTCACTATAAGATAAATTGGAGGATACTAGAATTGACTCAACAACCTTAATCCTATGTCCCTATAGAGTCAACGAACCTCTCTGATACCAAAAATTGTGATGACCGCTATCAAACTGACAACATTATCACACAAAACTACGCGGAAATAACCATTAGCTACGGATTACGAAAAAACACTAAAAATTAAAACCTTTTTACCAAGTGATACACTACCAGGAAACTCTTTACACAAAGATCCAAGACATATATACATCGTGGTTCACTTTATACATACATCGTTCCATCACCTCATAAGGTTATGAGATATCGGTTGCTTTATCAAAACATATACAAAAGCAACATTATACATCTAGGTGTACTAGCCAAAATATAAGATCGATTATAAACTATTTTTGCACTATATCCCAAGGACCTAAGGGTACATGGATGACACATGACTCTCTGTCTACAAGACACATAGCTACACACTCAACCTGAGTTGTTACTATTGTCCTTGTTACTATTGCCCACTCTCTACTGCACGATCTCTACCTCCTCATGCATGTCTACCTAAAAAGTGTGGAAACCCATGGGGTGAGATCCATATCTCAGTAGGAGATATAACCCTCCTACAACAATATTATTATCACAGATAAATCTTAGAAAAGAGAGCAGAAGAAACCTTTATTGAATTAATAAGGTATAACTACTTGTTATATGCATAGTACATCAATCTTTATAATTTAAGTAATTCATATAACTATGACTCAGCAATATACCATTGAATCATATCTGAAAGGAATATGAACAACATGTATAATGTTTATCAACTAAGATATATAAAAGTAATTTCAGCCTCATTCAATGTTTATGTATTTGATCCTTAAGAAAATATGATACATGAATGATTACATCTTTCAACAATCAATCTTATGCCCTGAGGAGATGAGGTATACTACTCATACTCCAGCCAACCTATATTAGGTAGTATCGGTGACATACAAGGTCCATGGAAGAGCCAGACTCCATGACCTCACCCCCTCGGTCAATACGAGATTATTGGCAGTGACTTTATAAGTCAAACTACAATTTAGCTAGGCAGGGTATATTGGCTCAATGCTATAGAGATACAGCTCACAACTTATTCTCTATCTATGGTATGACATACAGTCAATCATGCATATATATATTGAGTCATGGCATGCAACCATACTCTTCTCAGGGTATGGATTTACCACCAATCCTGATGTTGCAATAGAGCTACGGCCTACAACCACACTCTTTTTAGGGTATCGCCTATAGCCAATCTTGAGGTATGTAGGAAGCAAGGAAATAATTGTCTTGCACCTTGCATATTCAAAAATATGCACACTGAGTAAAACTCATTTCACCATCTAACATGTTCTGACATTGAATGGATCTATGGCCAAGGCACGATATTTTCAATTTCACTTGATAAGTTAAGTGCATTACAACAACGTTTAGCATCAATCAAGTTACAAGCATGAATTATAGATAATTTCTACAAGGAAAGGTGTAATACATTTCAAGGAATCTTATATCAATTGGAACACATCTTGTTACCATTATCCTAGTATCTCAATCCCTTGAACATATTAGTGGGAATCTCACCCCTTAAACATTTTCATTATCATAATCACATGTTTTGGGTATCAAACCCTTAGTTCATCATTGAATAGTGTCACCTCTTATGAGGAAACAATTATCACAAGGTCGTCTGACCCATATACATATATCATACTTGTTGTACAAGTATTTCACATGTCTTACATGTCATATTTAATCTATATCCTACTAAATCATCATAGCTCATACATGGCTATGCTCATCATCTCATAATACCTACATGGTTAGGATTTCATGGTAAAGGCAATATTAAGTAAATGTCATCACCATGCCATAAAGAGGATCATTCAAATTGCAACCCTCTCCTAATTAGGGTTAGGGTTTCCCCTTGTAGCCGATTAGGGTTTTCAAGTTCATATTTAACAACCAAACCCTAATTCACAGATAAGAGCTATATTATTGCCATAAATATTCAAGCATACTTAATTACACTCATCAATTGATCATACACATGAAGTATTACCTTTCTTATATGAGTAGTACAAGTTTTATTCTCATCCTTACTAGGATATTGATTTCAACATACTTATTACATTAGTTTAACCCTCTTTAGGGTTTATCATCCTACACTTATTAAAGTGCATCCATCTCGTTACTTCATAGTGTATCAACCGATTATATTCAAGGTGTATTAGCCTACACTCATCAAGGTGTATCTTCCTATACTCATTAAGGTGTATCCGTCTACATACTAACTCTTGTGTCATCTTAGACACATCTACTTGTGTCATCCTAGAAACTATTGCTTGTGTCGGCCAAGGCACATCAAAGAGATATCGATTTAAAGGTTCTTAGGATGATATCAATTGGGAGTTGCTTAAGGTGATATCAGCCATAATCACATCTTGGTGTATCACCTTCACCATACCTTGGTGCATCACCTTCTTCATACTTTAGCAAAATATTTTCACCTCACTTAAGCTTCACAACTTGACCTCACTTTAGGGTATCAACCACCCTATCACTTTGTGTATCAACCACTCTATCACTTTGTGTGTTGGCCACCCTATCACTTTGTGTGTCATCCACCCTATCACTTTGTGTGTAATCCATTGCATGCTTTAGGGTATCCGCCATACTATTGTCTAGTGTGTTGTCCTAGCTATCACCAAGTGATATCGACCTCTAGGGTTTTGATGCATATCAGATTCTAGGGCCTTGATTGTATCGGGTTAGCCATAATCAACACTCTTGTATTCTTTCATCTATCAAGGTATTTCCTCACCACTATTGGGTGTGTTGGATAAGACTTCAAGGAGTGTATTTCCCACACCTTCACATAGTGTTTCAGCCTAGGTGTGTCAGTTTAGCCCCACTTGAAGGGTGTGATGGGCAACACTACTTGGAGTGTGACGAGTTGTTAGAGTTTAAGGCATATAGGGTTGACTACATATCTTCTCTCATCTTCAAGATATCGACATGCCCTCATCTTTAGCCTTAGGTGACAGCCTAGACAACTTCTTCAACAATGGTCCTTTGCATGTAACATACCGGTAAGGAGTTAGGACTCCTAGTGTATTAGTTTCCCTTCATCTAACACCATATCGGGTTAGGGTTTCCTAAACTTATATCTATTTTTTCATAGATGATTCCATCATCTTCAAGCTCTAGTCCTTTGTCCATTATTACTCTAGTTCATGGAAAACAACCCCATATATCCATTAGATTTCATAAAATCATCATTCAATCCAGGAAAGTCAAAATTGAAAAGGGGTCATCAAGTATTGCATGATAGAAGGTGAATGATAATAAAGTTGAGTTAAATTTATATAACCCACCTTAAGATTAACACAAGAACTTCAAGCTTCAAAGATCCACGTTCCCAATGTTGAAGATGACTTATCAAAAGACCAAGACTTACCCGGCCAGCGTAGCCCGAGCGGTCAAGCCAGCGCGCCCCTCATGAAGGGTTGCTGGTTCGATTCCCCGCTCGGGACAGCTGTATTTACCAACCTCTTGGGTCATCCGAGCTCTAGCACCTGTTTGGAGAGGGGGTGGGCTTCGGCCCATGCAGATCCAAAAAAAAAAAGTCCAAGACTTAAATTACAACACTTCTATATGAAAGAAGATACCATAGTTAGGAATTTACTGAAGAAGAAAAGAAAGAATGGAATCACGACCCGAGAAGCATAGTCCACCCAAGTTTGAATACGATCATGGATTCACCTTAGTCAAGATACTCTAGCTCCTTCCTATTCCTCAAGATTCTATGGTTGTCCACCAAGAAAAGGATGATATGAGAGTTAAAAGTTTCACTTGTAGGTGAAAAGAGAGGCTTATATAGGTGAGGTTCAAGAGAGAGAGTGTTTGTAAAGTGTCATCACCATATGCAGTTAGGTGACACATGTCCATGCATGGTGTATCCATGCATCTATAATTATCTCATCATGAAAAACTCATGAGGATAATCCAAAGATAAGATATCTGCCATTGGTTATCTTTCTTGATAAGATATCACAGCCTAATATCACTTTATGTGCAAACCGATACAATGTTTTCAAGGAACCTCTAAACTGATATGCTTCACCTACTTGAGGTTCTTATCCCATCATGAATACTTCCAAAAAGATTCTAAACTGATATGGGACCTCGTCTATGGCTTCCAAGCTGGTAGGCACTCCCATATATACTTCATAACTCGATACAATCCCATCTAGGGTTCAAGACACTCATCATTCTTTGATTCCTTCACCACCAAGAGTTCTATCACTCAACTAAGACTCAAACAAGTCATCCCCTTCTTTATCTCTCCTCTAGATGATGGTTAAAGAGAGAAGGGACACTCTAGAGGTGATAATTTGCACATCAACACCACATTTTGGGTAAATTGCAATCTTTAGCAAAACTATCATATAAGACACAAAATTTTTACAAATAAGTTCAAAATTGAGAATTAACTCTCCTTAGGTCATAATTAATTTTTAAAAGATTAAGACAAGGTTCTAAGCAACTTACTTAGGCAAAGCTTATAGGGTTATCCCAAAACCTAGGTTAGCGGTGTTATAGTTTTGATAGTGGTGGTGTCCCTTTGATCGAAGAGCCTTTCCTTCTTTATGGTCAAAGAGGAATCCTAGGGTTTCATGTGTTTGGTTGCTGGTTTATCTTCAACCATGAGCCTTTGTGACCATTTTTACCTTCAACTAATGGTCCTATAGGACCAAGTGAGGTCGTTGATCCTTCTTGTTTTTAACGACCTTAGTGGTTTGCATGATCTTAGATGGATAAGTGGCACCTATGTGCATGACACCTAATCCCTTTCACCTCTCTCTACCTTTGAGTATGTGTACCGCTCTTTCCCCGTGCATATGATCATCTTGCACTCTCTTTCCCTCTCTCATCTTTTGAGTTCAACCCTTGGATCTTGGTTGTGAATAGGAGCTCATCCTTGGAGCTTTGGTTGTCAATCATCTTGCATGTGTTTATCTTGAGTTGGAGCATCTTCTCTTGTTGATTTGTTGGTGATCTTGATCCTTGGCAAGTGATCCATCTTCTTGATTTCATTTCCTTGTAAAACCCTACCTCTTTCTCTTCTCTCGACCGAACCCATGGCTCTTCATTGTGATCTTTTGAGAAACTTCTCTCCATATAGGTCTAATCCTTATTTTTCCATGGTAGTACCTAAGTGGGATGAATATCTTATCCTTCTCCCTTCTTTCTCGTCCTATGGTTTTGGATTTATCTTCCTTCACCTTTAACATGGGGTCTTTATTCTCTTTTGAGGTGGTGATTAGCTTGGTCGTGAAAGTGATCAAAGCTAGGTCTTCTTCCTTCTTTGGATCTCTTTACTTGCATGCTGCTTCACTATAAGTAGGCGGGTTATATAACTCTCTCCTCTACTATTATTGCACTTTATTTCTACATCCAAACCCAATTCATAAAATGTGTCCACATGTTGTTGATGATGATTTGCATTTATTTTCTCCTTATACTAACCATAATTCTTACCCAAAATTCTATGGATGATGGAAGTGGTAGTTTTACATGTACATGTTATATATTGGTTTCTCATCTTACTTAATGTTTTGTTTTACTTTATTATAATGCAAATTTTTGGATGCAAGTGATGGTTGGATCATGGATTCTTCCCTCATGGTAATGGTTTGGCTTCCCCTATGTTTTGGTGATTGGATTTCTAGGGTTTTATATGGTGATTGACTTAATGTTTCTCTCTCTTGAGATTTCAATTTTGTTGATTATCCATCTTTTTTTATCATTCTTTGTGAGAGGTTTTCTCTCTAAGATATTCCTCATATTTTAGTTGAAGGATTGGTGATGTTTGATGGTTGTTGAGATGGTTTTCCTTGGTTTGGTCACTTGGTTTACCCTTGATCTTCAGTCGATGGGTGTAGGTGTGATATTCTTTGGTTGCTGATATGGTTTTTGACCTAATGGTCTTTGGCATAATTTTCCTTCAACTTGGTTCCCTTCAACCCAGGGTTCTTCTTTGGTCGATGAAGTGTGTAATGCTTCTCTTTGGTGACATGAGTTGATGCACTTTGACCATTATAGTAGTTTCTCTCTTATCAAAGACATGTGACACCATCTCTATGATAGTAGAGATTTGTTTTTGTCTTAGACCTTGATGGTTTGTGTTCCCTTCGGTCATGTAACATGAGAGGACTTGAGTTCTCTTTGACCTATGAGTTATTATGACACATGTTTGGTTGGTATGCTTGACTTAATAGTGGTAGTGGATGAAAATGGAAGATGTTCCAAGAATATGGGAAAATATGCTGATTAGGATGTTTGATATTACTTATCTAGAAACCCTAATTGGATACATATAAGTAAACCCTAACCATGATTATAAACACATGATGTAATGCTTACCTTGTTAAAATTTTATAGCATGCAATGAAGTATCATTTCTTTCTCCTACTTGTGTAACCCTAACCTTGTAGGTAGAATATACATCATAGTTTGTGAATGCTATGATATCTCTTATATAATACAACGTGATGACTATGAGCCTTTATGATGCATGATGAAATAGTGATGTTGTACAAGAACTATATAATGTGGGTCTTATAACCTGGTAGAGGCTTTGTGCCTAGTTTGAGGTGATATCCTCTAGTTATGTGATGAGGGATTACTATCCCATAGTGATGTAATAATGTTGATGGCATTATATTGAAGTGGTATCAAGTGATGATGTGACAAATTTATACCTCATGGGTTTTATATATTCTGGAGTTGTATGTTACCCTTATCTTTGTAGAATTTGTTTAGGGTTTGTAAGTTGTAACTTAATTGATGATAAAAGTGCCTAATTAGCTTAATTAATAAAGTGAAACGCTAATCATGTAGTTTCCATGTGCCATAGATCCATCTTCAACATCAGTACTTGATGGATGGTGAAATGGATTTTCCCTCAGTGGATGATCAGAATCATATACTATTGAGTATATGCATTTCACACGATTGGTTGCGGTCATACCCTGGTAGGAGAATGGTCGAGGCCATATCTCAGTGATGTGATTTAGTACATATATGATATTTTGAGGAAGTTTGTGGTCATACCTCAGTAGGAGTGTAGATGCGATCATAGGTCAGCTTTCACTAGTGTTGTGCATATATACCATAGTAGACTAGACTGTTTTGCAATTAGACTTTATATGTCACTACGACGAAATCAGACTGACTGAGGGTGTGGGAGATCATAGGAGTCTGTCTCCTCCTAGATCTTGTATGGAACTTATTTCGACTTAGAAGTGGTCAGTTGGAGCATGAGTGGTATACCTCATCTCCTCAGGGAATAATAAAAGACGTAATACAATCGTGTAGTATATTTGCTTAGGGTTAAACATGATTCACATTAGATGACCGTTTGACTTATCTCTTATACTATTTAATTGATTTATAATGCAGTAAGAGAATTAAACTATTATACATGTTCTTCATATTCCTTCTTAAAGTATAATATGTTGTACAACTCAGTTGTAGATGCCTAATTTGCTTAAACAATGTTAATTGATTTATTCATATCCTTTAGTTGAATCTGCTCAACCTGGTAATAATGTTGTCTCCTTGCTTAGTTTATTTGTGTTAATAGTATTTTTTGGTGGAGAGTTATACATTGTCGGGATGTTGGTCTCGCTTTGTGGGTTTCCACATCTTTCAGGTAGTCGTGCATGATGAGGTAGAGATCGTGCATTTGAGGCTTAGCAACAAGAGGAGAAGTAGTTGTTAAATGTTGGATATGTTGTTAGTGTTTTGTAGTAGAGTCCTATGTGTTGTCCCTATACTTTCAGGTCATTGGGGATGTTTTGTAGATGTTGTATACGAACACAAGTTTTGGTAGTAAGCTATGGTTGAACAGATATGGTTGCATATGTGATAGGTTATCATATGTACCAAGTTTTGGAAAATTGTCCAAGTAAACATGGATATGTATCATTTTGTGGTATGATATGTAATACATGTCGTTTCATGTGGACTAAGATGTGATATTTTTCTGCTTATGTGGTAATATGGAAGCAGTTTTAATTTACCCTATTTTATGGTAATCTTGGATGTTTAGTATAAGTTCCACACTTTGTTTTGAGTAGTTTCACTTTGGTGTGATGATGGGCATCATATTTTTGGTTGGTATCAGAGCTTTAGGTTTGTTGATCCTACAGAGACATAGGACTAGTGTTTGTGTCTATTATCGTGTCATCCGACATAGTCAATGGTAACTTCTGCTTTTGCATAAGAAGAGGAATAGAAGAAAAGATATGTCTGGTGAACACGAAGAACATGCTAAGAGAAGTGTTGTTGCACCAGGAGGTGGTTCTAGGAGCCAATCCTGAGTTGATGGGGTTCTTAAGGAGCCTCAGTTTGACCCGAGAACTATGGTCAATCTGGCTTTTTAGTCCATGTTTGGACAGTTCATGTGCACGATGACGCACATGGAAGATAGGATGCCCATACCCCAAGCTAGAGAGGCAGTCCCCAATGTGGAATCCCAGGGTTCTGGGAAGACCTGTAAGAGGTTAAGGTGTGTGAGGGCATTGGAGTGTGTCGTTAAGGTGGATCCAACTGATGCTGATATGTGGTTGATCGAGATGGAGAAGGCCTTCAAGATTCTCACTATTCTCAAAGAGGATAAGGTGAATCACAAAATGTACTTGTTAAAGGGTAGTGATGGCCATTGGTGGGCCATTGAGGAGGAGAAGTGGCCTAGATTTGTGATCGGTTGGGAGGAGTTTTGGTAAGAGTTCATGAGCTGCTACTTCCAGGAGACCTATCTAGATGAGAAGATATCTCAGTTCTAGAAAATCCAGCAAGGATTCATGACAATCAATGAGTATAAAGCCAAGTTCATGGGGCTTCTGAGGTTTTGTCTACATATGGCTTCGACGGATAAGGAAATAATCTGACGCTTTGAGAAGGGTTTGAGCTCTATGTTTACGACGTTGGTGTAAGCTTTATAGAATAGAGAGCAGTTTTCCACATTTGTGGAGTTAGTCAGGAGAATAGAGCAGTTAGATGTAGAGAAGCGAGAGGTGAATGCTAAGAAGAGACCTACACAATATCAAGGACAATCACCAAGAGGCTTCAAGAAGCCTAGGTTTTAGTACCTCAATCATAGTATATGTCTACTGTTCAGTCTAAGTGGTCACCAAGTAAGGGAAAAGGTGTACCTTTCCACCGGTAGGAGCACACAGTGTGGCATTAGTGTCAATGATGGGGCCATCTAGGCCAAAGTATGTGACTACGACTTGCCACAAGTGTAAAGTAGGATAACTAAGGCTGAGGATGAAGAGGTTACGTAACAACTGAGACAAAGTTAGCAAGAGTCGCAACCGTGATAGTTCAATAGTGTTGGAGGTTGAGGACATGGTCAGGTGTTTAAAGCTGGTTTGTCTAGGCATGCCAATAGAGGATAAGAGTAACAATAGGCAACAGATCAATTATATTCCATGAGTCAGCCAAAAGGAGTAGTCAACACAAGGGTTGTGACAGATCAGATGGAGCTATTTCATTTTGATTTGTCTTCTTCCTACTTTATATCTATTTTGGTTGACTCAGGTGTGACACACTCTTTTATCACTAGAGAAGTGATGTCTAGTTGTTCTTTTCCTATTAGTCATAGATGTGATAGTCTTTGCTTAGAAACCCCTTTGGGTGGTTCCATTGAGTTGCATGAGGTGTGTCCTTCGTGAATTCTTTCTTTCTCAGGATGCAACATTCAATTGGATCTCATACAATTTGACATGCATGGATTCGATGTGATCCTTGGAATGGACACTTTGGAGAAGTATCGGGTGGTCTTGGACTGTAGTGTCAAGGTGGCGACATTTTTTGATGGTGATGTTTTATGGCCTTTCAAGGAGATAGGAAGATTTTTCTGACATGCTTGGTGTTAGTGATGATAGAAGAGAGATTGATGAGGCAGGGGTGTGAAGCTTTTGTGGCGCATGTGGTAGATACTAAGGTGAGGAGACTTGGTATTCTGAAGGTGCCATTTTTCTATGAGTTTGAGAATGTGATTTGTTATGCTTCATGAGAGCTTAAGAAACACAAGGAGAGTTACTCGATGTGTGACTTAGAGCTTTTTGTAGTGGTCCATGCCTTAAGAATATGGAGGCACTACCCTTATGGTGAGAAGTGTTAGATCTTCACTGACCATAAGAACCTATATTACATCTTCTAAAAGCAAGAGTTGAACATGTGTCAGAGACACTACATGGAGTTAATTAAGGACTATGATTTCACCATAGACTATCATCTAGGGAAGGAAAATGTGGTGGAAGATACTTTGAGCAAAAAGTCTTCCTCATCATCATTTGTGGATAAGGCACAGTTGTATTCCTTGGTGTGCCATAAAAGGGGCATGTTGGTTTCCTTGCATTAGATGAATGTGAAGTTGGAGTTACCCTTGTTAGCAAGACTGTTGGAATAGATACAAATGAAGCCTACGTGAAGGTAGAAAATCAAAAATGCACACCGTGACAATACTATGATTTAGAAAATCTTAATAGAGTTTAGCAGCAAGAATCATGACGGATTTCATGAGGTAGAGGATGATATGAAAAGCAATAGTTCTAGATGTTGATGACCTGAGAAAGTTAGTTATGGAAGAGGCTCACTCTTCTATGTATGTTATGCATCCAGGTAGCACCAAGTTGCACCACAATTTGAAAGACTTGTATTGGTGGCCTAGTTTGAAGCAAGACGTGGATGAGTTTGTAGATAAGTTTGTAGTGTGTCAGTAGGTTAAAGTAGAATGCCAAAAACTTGTAGGGACTTTACAATTGTTACCTATACCATAGTGGAAATGGGATCATATCAAGATGTACTTTGTGGTTGGACTTCCTAGGATAGCCAAAGGTCATGACTCCATATGGGTGATCGTTGACAAGTTGAATAAGTTAGCACACTTTCTTCCTATGAAGGCAACATATACATCTAAGAAGTTAGCACATATCTATGTTGAGAAATAGTCCATTTGCATGGTATCCTAGCTACCATTGTGTCTGATAGAGGTCCTTAATTTTTTAGACACTTTTGGGAGTGTTTGTGCACAACAATGGGTACACATGTGAGGTTCCATACAATGTTTCACCCAAAGACATATGGACAGTTAGAGAGGACTATATAGACCTTCAAAGATATGTTCAGAGATTGTGTCTTGTAAGTTTTGGGTAGTTGGGATATACATCTTAGTATTATCGAGTTTGCATACAATAACAACTATCATAGGAGTATCAACATGGAATTTTACAAGGCTTTGGATGGGAGATGTTGCATATCTCTATTGTGTTGGTATGAGAGTGGTAAATATTAGTTTATGGGTCCTAATTTTGTGCAACAGATGAGAGAGAAGATCAAGATGATCCAACAATAGTTGAAAGCAACTCAGGATAGGCAGAAGTTTTATGTTGATAATTGCATAGGTTGTTGGAGTTCCAACAAGGAGACAAGGTATATCTTAAAGTCTCTCCTTGGAAAGGCGTTTTGAGGTTTGGGAGGAAGGGTAAGTTGGATCCTAGGTTTATGGGTCCTTACCCTATGGTGGCACATGTTGGGAAGGTATCTTAGAAGTTGGAGTTGTCGCCTGAACTGCATAGGTTGCATCTGGTGTTCCATGTTTCGATGTTGAGGAAGTTTCACCCCGATAATGAGTTGGTGTTGCAACCTATGGATGTTGATCTAGATGAGGACGTGTCTTATGTGGAGGGTCATGTGTTGATCCTTGATAGAAGGGTGAAGAAGTTGAAGAAGAAGGACATCATCCTAGTTAAGGATTTGTGGCATCACCATGGTGTTAGGGAGCTTGAGTATGAGACGTGTAGGAAGTATATGTATCTTTTCATGTTGGATTTGGGGGGGGGGAATCCTTATTAGGGGTTTATGGTTGTAAGACCCCTTACCTAGATTAGTGTTTGATCTTTCTTGTATAGATTAATAAGATTCTTAAACCTTAATATGATCATGTGATGAGCTTTAATAACATGTGACATGGTTGTTTTTTCAGTTTGGTCCTATTTGGATGATGTTTGAGATGGTTTTGCTACATGTATGCTTGTTTTGTACCAAATTGGAATTTACCCATGTTTAGGGTTTATCTTGCAATTTGTCACATGTTGGATGTTCATAACATGCATTAGCATCATGAGAGAGATTATGATGTTGGTGGACACCTTGTTATGTCATGATTTGATGAGGAGAGAAGTGGTGACATGTTGAGTGTTGTTTATAGGGTTTGCTTTGATGCCCTAGTATAATGTTGACCATATGTTGACCATTTGAGTTCTTGGTTTTCTTCAACCACCCTTTATGTTTCCATGTCCTAACCCCTATAGTCAAAGAGGTTCTAGTGGTTGTGGTGTCCTTTGATCGAAGAGTCTTTCCTTCTTTTTGGTTGAAGAGGAATCCTTGGGTTTCATGTGTTTGGTCATTCGTTTCTATTCGACCATGAGGCTTTGTGGCCATGTTTGCCTTTGACTAATGGTCCTGTAGAACCAAGTAAGGTCACTGATCCTTATTTTTTTCATGATATTAGTGGTTTTCATGGTTTTAGTGGATGCATGGTTGATCTTAGATGGACAAGTGGCACCTATGTGCATAACACCTAATCCCTTTCACATCTCTCTACCCTTGAGTATATGTACATCTCTTTCCCCATGCATATGATCCTTTCGCACTTTATTTCCCTCTCTCATCTTTGGAGTTTGGCCATTGGAGCTTGGTGGCGAAGAGGAGCTCATCCTTGGAGCTTTGGTGGTCGACCATATTGCATGTGGTGGTCTTGAGTTGGAGCTTCTTCTCTTATTGATTTGTTGGTGATCTTTGATCCACTACTACAGAACAGGCCTTTGGCGTCGGTTGTTTATGCCCTTTTAGTGATAGTTCTAAAGTGACGCCTATGTGGGTGCCGCTAAAGGTCGAACTCTTCGGCGTCAGTTTTATAACCGACGCCAAAAGGCTTCGCGCCACCGAAAACGCACCAGCATGGCATCTATGGCATCTATGGCACCAAAAGGCTTCACGCCAAAAAAAGGGTGCCATCTAGGACACTATCTGCGTCGGTTTGCAACTAAAAAGTTGATGCCATATTCCTAGACGCCACGGCCGTGCTTCCCTGCACGGTCGTGTTTAGTACTATAGGCGTCGGTTTTATACTAATAACCGACGCTTTTTCCGCCACGGCCGTGCTTTCCTACACGATCGGGTTGTTTGTCACATTAGGCAGATGTTTTTATCCAATAACCGACGCTGTAAGACTTTGATGATGGTTTTCTATAAATAATTGACGCCTATGTTTTAATTTTTTTTTTCTTATCAGTTTGCAGGCCTATTGTGGCTGGTCAGCAGGATGAGAACCTGCAGTTCAGTTTTGAACTGTAGGTTTACGACATCCATTGATATCAGCCAACAAATAGGCCACAAATAAAAAAATATACTTTTCACACAAGTAGATACATTCAGACATCAATTCAATTCTCACATTCACACATGTAGAAACATTCAAATACATGTAGAAACATTCAAACATGTATAAACATTCAGAAATATTCATTTACAAAATATCATTCAACATCGCTATCAGCATCCCAATTATATTTTACAGTCCCCACTGTTTGTATTGCTCTTGCCCATTCTTCTCTTACTGCATTGAATACTTCCATCGTATATGGATCATGTACATATTTTAAGTGTTTACCTATAGTGTGGTCAGTTTTAAAAACTTACAAAGAGAATGATGTATATATATAAGTAATAATATAAAAATAAGATTGATATATTTCATTCTAACTAATGAGACTATATATAATACCTCATGCATGGTATCAATGTCCAATGCAGCATATTGGATAATCATCTGCATAAATCACATCACATAGTATGCGCATGCCCAGTCGTTGTCTTATGTAGCGCACTATAAATTGAAACATACAAAATATTAAAAAAATACAACTAAGCACAGTTCACATAAATAATATATACATTAGAGTCGGGAACTTACTTTCACGTTCTCCCAAATTATTGGCTGGTTCTTTTTCCTGGGGACCTTTCCTCCAGCCTTTTTGAATGCATCTAAACCCCTACATGTTAATGTAACATAGTAAATTGTATAATTAAATAGTAATGTAATAACATATGTTAACGGATATAAAAATGAAATATTTCTCACCAGAATAATGGCATTCTTATTACGTGTCCAATTTTAGTATTCAATGTACTCCCCGCAGGATCTAGATAATAAACAGTGAACATCCCAGGGAGAATAACTAGTAACTCCCAATGCCTACCGCTAGAGGTAAAAAAGTTAAAAATTAATAACTCAAAATCCACAATAAAAATGTAATTTTCTTAAGTCCAAATTATAAGTAAAGTAAACTTACTTGACATTGAATGGAGCTATTACTATCGTCTTCTTTTGGTGACTGAAAATTGTAAAAGCATCTATACAGTATTGTTGAACACTATCAGGGTCTTTAGCTACCATACTAATCAATGATGGAATAAAAAATCCCACATGGTCAAATACAAATTATTTACATTGATTTTCGACTAAGTACCTGCAAAACATGTATTACGTATGCATTAATATATAAGAAACCAGATCACTGGATCTTACACAAGGTATATGGATGTATAAACAAGATCTCACCTTATCCATGTCTCTATCATTGATGTATTCAGCCAATCATATATAAACAACTCAATAATATCTTGTATGAATAAAGAGCTTTCGTATGATTGACCTTCATAATTCGCTTCTATAGAAACAATTATAGGGCAATGTATATTATGTGCCCGTAGCCAACATGCCATTCCCCTACAAGCAGGACCTAATGGGTATTTTAGGTCAGTTGGAACCCAACTTGGTAATGCAAGAAGTGGAGGTGGAGGCCTAGATGCTCCGGGTGTCTTCTTTTTAACCTGTATATATAATTTTAGATCAATTGACCTCATATATACACATTAACAATCTAAAGTAATGTAAATTTATCTTACAATTTTAGTAGTGTAGACGACATCTGCTTTGGGCCACAATATCACCCTGCCTTCTGCCTCAGCAAGTGTATCAATATCCGGGTGGGTATATGGCAATGTAGCTTCCCTCCAATCGGGGAATACATGTATTGGGCTCACACGAACGTAGACCTGTGGCATTGGAGTCTCGTGAAACATTGCCCCAGGAATGGACAGGTAAGCCTACGCCTCTACAACATCATAGTCTTGCATTCTTAAGTGGCATGGCTTCAACGCCTACAAATTTACGTAAAGAATGTTATACATATATACATATCATCCTGAAAACATATCATCTTGAAAAGACTAGCTACAATGTCATAAACAATACTTACAACAGACGTGTTAGGCGGTGGGTCTACATGATTACTCTCAGTCTGTGCATTAGGAGAAGAGTGGGTCGCCATAGGCTGATTGGAAGCCTGAGATGCCTGCCACCATAGCAATTCTTCCTTGACCTTCTTAGCAACTATATCCTCGACTCTTTTATTCTCCTATACATGGATAAAAGAAACATTATCTTCTTATTATTGAATTCCCTTTTGAAGTAACATTCTAAAAAAAGAATAGGTTACATCTTCTTGTGAAAGTCCCACTCTGGGTTTGTGTTGGGATGGCCCAAAGAATGCTTTGATGCCCACACCAGCGCATGCACCCCTAACACATCCAGAATGCTCTGGATTACCAAGAGCAACTGTCAATTCATCCCTTGTGCCCCGAGGGATGAACATGCCTTGTTTCCTCTGCTCGTGCAGCTCCCGCTAATCACCATCAACAGAAATTGGTAAGTTAACACCACAAATAATCAATATTCAAATGATTGCTCTAAGAGTTGTATTTTACCATTTTTGCAGCCGCCTCAGCTATTACAGACTTCTTTATTTCACCCTTCTTATTTTGCCTCCCAGCTATCCAGACATCATGGTGAGGCATGGGTGTGGCACATGTAGCAGAGGACTCCTGAGTAGCAGTAGACTCCACCTGTAGTCTTTGGTGAACTCTTGCATAGCCCTTTGGACCCATAGTGTGGTCATGCACATTCAGTGCACGCCTTGCTTTTTGCACCTCACTTAATACCTTGAATGCTTCAGATTTTCTTGAAGCAATAAACGTGTCCCAATCTTCTTTGTCCAAGAAGTTCCACTGTTCAAGGGCTGACTTCTTCTTCTTATCACCATCTTTTATGTATTCTCTGTTGAGATTTGTCCTATAGTTCCTTAGCATCTTTCCAACGCATTGCATCACGCTTTTACGATGCAGCTTCTCATCCATTGCAAACAAATTCTGTAAAATAGAATTGCTATTAACTAGTATCCAAAAATAGAATTGCAAATAATAGAATTTGTAATCTACAAAATAGAATTGCAAATAATAATAACTCACGCATAAATCCTTCCATATCATGTCTTTCTTCGCCTGAGGAACTTTATGCTAATTATCATACTTAACACCACAATGGCTTTGAGTGACAACCCCAAGATAGTTTACAAAATTATTGCGGTTCACTCCAATTGCATTTCCTCCATTATCAAACTCCATAGCCAATCTGGATCCACTGCCACTTAGCGCTATTAACTTCTTCAACAGAGTGATGACCCTTTTCTTGTTAAGTGTTTGGTGATGCACATCAAGTTCCTCCAGTGCTCAGTGGGTACATGTGCATCATCAACCTAAAATTTGACAAAAATAAACACACTAAATTATCCTAATATAGAAATATAGTATATATGATAACTAGAAGATAATGAATTTTATAGAAATACAAGATATGTTTTTAGAACTTACATTGGTATCCTCGCCATGCTCATCATGGACAACATGCTCATCATGGACTTCATGATCATCATGGACATCATGCTCATCATGGTCAGCCATCTGAAAATGTCATTAAAAAGGCAAACATTTAGCATTTGTATTAACTAGAAGATAATGAAACATCAAATCTGAAAATGATATTGATATTAAAAAAGCAAACATTTAGCTTCAATAAAAATATATAAACATGCATGCCTCTAAAATTGTACTCTTCTTCATCTATAGGATCTTCAATGAACTGTCTTTTACCATGAAGAACAACTGACCATTTATCATTTTCAAGATCATCGATATAGAATACTTGTTTTGCCTGTGATGCCAATATGAATGGTTCACCCTTCTCGCCAATCTTTTCAAAGTTCACTAAAGTGAAACCCAATTCATCCACTATAACTCCTTCAGTGTTATCAACCCAATTACATTTAAAGAGAAGAATTTTGAAATCTATGTAGTCAAACTCCCATATGTCTTCAATGACACCGTAATATGACATTTTAGCTTCACATGGACTCTTATCCTTTGCACTTGCAAAATACATAGTCGACGCTTGAAGAGTGAACCCACTATTTTGGACGACACTCTTATCATCTTGGCGCTTTGTGTAATATGTGAACCCATTAATGTCAAACCCTTCATAAGACATAACATTCGGTTTTGGTTTGAAGGTGAGGCATTTGATAGTTTCTGTAATATCATTTTGTGTTTGAGATAGTTGATGTAAGACTTTATCTTCAAACCACTTAGTAAAAGTCTTGTTATGCTCTCTAGCAAGCCTCATTGAACTTGCTCAAGGATGTTGTCTCTTGATGAAATTGGTATGTTCCTCGATATAAACACTCACTTCGTCCATGTTGTGTAAAAATATACAAGTGACCTTGTTCCAACTGCTCACGGCTGATTACTTTCACCCGTGATCCCAAAATTCCTTTGCCCTCCTCAATATTCTTGTCATTAACAGGAGTATTATTACCACTCAGAAAGTCATTGCAAAAATCCATAACCTCTCTCACCATATAACCTTCAATAATACTCCCTTCAGGCTGATAACGGTTTCGAACATCACCTTTAAAAATGCTCATGTATCGTTCAAAGGGATACATCCAATGCAAGAAAACTGGTCCCAACATTTTCACTTCCCTAGTCAAGTGGACAACAAGATGTACCATGATATCAAAGAACAAAGGAGGGAAATACATCTCAAGCTGACATAGGGTAACAACCACTTCTCTTTGCAAATTATCGAGAGTATCAGGGTCGATAACTTTGCTGAATATACTGTTGAAAAACAAACAAAGTGTGGTGATTGCAAACCTTACATGCTTCGACAATATTGATCAAATTGCCACGAGCAATATTTGTTGCATTAGAGTGTGACAATCATGAGATTTAAGACCTGTCAACTTCAAATATTTCATTGATACCAATCTACAGATGTTGGATGAATAACCATGTGGCACCTTAACATTCACCAAGCATTCACAAAAAGCTTTCTTCTCCTTTCTAGACAACGTGTAACAAGCGGGAGGTAAGTATGTTCTTTTATTACCCATTTCATGTAATTCTGTTAATTCTGACCTTATTCCCATTTCACGTAGGTCCAATCTAGATTTTATCTCATCTTTAGTCTTACCTGGTATATTTAACAGAGTACCAATGACGCTATAACAGACATTTTTCTCAACGTGCATTACATCGATACAATGTCTGACTATCAAAGAACTCCAATAAGGAAGATCCCAAAATATTGACTTCTTCTTGAATGAAGAATTGTCACTCCGTGTGGCCATACTACTTTGTGATTTCTTACCAAATTCATTGAAAATGTCTTTTACTCTTTCATAAACAACATCCCCTGGTATAGGTTTAGGTGCACTATGTTCATCATTCCATCCATTGAATGCTTTGCGCTTCCTACGATACGGATGGAATTTTGAAAGAAACCTTTGATGACCAAGATATACAGTCTTGCCGCCATGTTTTAGTCTTATTGAATCAGTGTTTTCTTCACATATAAGACACACTTTAGCTCCTTTGACACTATATCCAGACAAATTCCCGTACGCTGGAAAGTCTTTAATAATGCAAAACAACATAGCGTGCAAATGAAATGTTTCTCTTCCTGAAGCATCATAGGTCATCACACCTTCAGCCCAAAGTTTCTTTAAGTCATCAATCAGAGGTTCTAGATAAACATCGATATAATTTCCGGGTTGTTTAGGGCCCGATATCAACAACGACAGCATGACATACTTATTTTTCATACACAGCTAGGGAGGAAGATTGTATATAACAAGCATGAATGGCCAAGTGCTATGTTGGCTTCTCAATTTCCCATACAGATTCATCCCATCTATACAAAGCCCAAGTCTTAGATTCCTATCTTCTTCACCAAATTTGGGGTACAATAGATCAATCTTGTTCCACTGTGGGGAATCAGACGCATGTCGTAGGATCCCATCATTATTTTTCTTAACATCTGCATGCCACCTCAAATTCTTCACATCTTTCGAATTTGCAAACAAGTGTTGAAACTGTGATATTATAGGTAGATACCACACCAACTTGGTAGGAGAACCAGTTTTGGACTCCCCCGAAGTCGTCAATTTATACAGTGACGCACCGCATTTTGGACAATCTTTCAAATCCACATAGTCCTTTTGAAATAATACACAAACATTTGGGCATGTGTGTATCTTCTTGGCCTCCATTCCCATGGGGCACAACAATTTCTTTACGCGGTATGTTGAGATTGGCAGCTCGTTTCCTTTAGGAAGCATTTCTTTCAACAAAGTCAACAATGACGTGAAGCTTTTGTCGCTCCATCTATTGTTAGCTTTCAACTTATACAATCTCAACACAGTGCTAAGCTTCATAAACTTAGCACAACCTGTGTATAACGGTATCGCAACATCATGTACAATGTTTCTAAAGATAGGAGGTGGATCGGTGTGCTCTACCCTACAACTATCCAACATTGCATCAACGATGTCTACTGGAACTGGTTCGTTCACATCTACGTCATCGGAGGAAATTTCTTCTTCCACCCCAGCACTGCTATCAACATCCACTGGTTTTGAGTTTGAAATCTCTCCATGCTAGTGCCATTCTGTATAGCCTTGTACAATCCCATTGCACATGACATCACTTTTGATTTTGTCACCAGTGCTGACTTTCAAGTTGTTACCGCAATGCCTACATGGACAGTAGAACCTATCTCCAGGTTCTTTCCTATGTTCCTCGACAAATCTAATAAACTGATCAAGACCAAATATAAACTCTGGGGTGCAGTGATTGCGAATGGAGATCCATGATCTATCCATTCTATGATGAAAGAGAAAACAAGTATATATTATGACAAGATTAGGGTCTTAGATGGGTTTCTAGGCCAACAAACACATGTGATGTCATTCTTATATATAATAAATGTGTACCACCTATCCCATCCTTGAACACCTAATCTCACAAATAAACGGGGAAATGCTACTGAAATTTTCTCAAAAACCCAATACACATTATACACTTACATCCTAAGTGAGATTAGGTGTTCGAGAACAGTCCCAAACCGGGGACTATCCAAGATTTACTCCTAATGAGTAAATCTTGGATGGGTTTCTATGCCAACAAAATATAACACCAGTCCCTTGTCCACAACCCCATTCAACACACAATTTTCTTATAAAACACTCGTGGATAGCCATAACAACATATAAATTCTTCCTAAATTAACCAATGTATTATTTTATAACACAAATCATGGTGGGTATAACATAGCAAAAAACTCAACATGTCACAACAAAAACATGTCCTTAACCTAATATTCAGATATTTGTAACAAAACTCGTGATAGAAAACTAAGTAGCATGCCTAATATATAACAAAAGCAACATTTGAATTTGACATAGAGTAAAGAGCGTTTCTATCACAAACAGACCTTGTGAATAGACTTACTAAAATAGAACCATTATATGGAACTAATCCCACATTATACACATACTTTTCCTGAGTAAGATAATGTGCACTTCATGGAATTAATTAGATCTGAATATATATAAGTTGTTTCTACCTACTTTGATGGGATTTTATAACATTTGAGTCATCCATTTAAGGCATTAGATGCATATATTGCAGTCCATTGTGTTGAGGATAAGAATCCCATGTGATACACACGATTGAGAATCTTTCACCATACCAGGAAAATACTATAGCATGTCCTCTCTAAATCTAGCTTCAACATATACATCCAAATTAGATACACAACTAGATATTCATTTAGGTGTTAGACATTCATTTAGGTGTTCCTGATAACTCACAGGTATGCACAACTAGACAACGGTGGCGGAGCAGTACTGGAGGAAGCATACCTTTCAGTAGCGGCGACGGACAAGTATGCGAGCAACAACAACGAACCTCCAACAATGGTGGTGGTAGCCGTTGAGCTCCACAAGCGGTGTGGCGGTCCAGTAGCAGTGGTCAGCGAGCTCCAGAACCAACGGTGGCAGGGCAGCCAGGTACAGGTGTGACCAGCAAGCTCCAGAACCAGCTACCGTAGGGTAGGCAGGCACATCGGCAATAGGGCAGAGGAGACTAGGGACCGGAGACTGGCGCGGCGACTAGGGATCAGAGACGTCAGCATCGTAGGAAGGGGAGTGGTGGTGGCACACAAGGTTGAATGCAGGAAGGTGGGGGTTGAGCCGGGCGACCAGCAGCAGTGGTGGAAAGAGCAGGAGAATTCTCGTGATGAAACAGAAGAAAGGGGAAGAGTCAGGTGATCGTGGGTCTATTAAGTTTGTAAAAGGCATCGGTTGTCAACAAAACTGACACCTAAACCTCTTAAGTGTCGGTTGATAGTAAAAACTGGCATCCAATTGGACAATCTTTGCCCTAAATTATTTGACAGGAACCATTATCAGCGTCGGTTATCAAAGGATAACTGACACCGAAATTGGAACTTTTCGCACAAATTTTCATCTTATATAGGCGTCGGTTAGTAGTTAAAAAACCGACGTTGTATGTGACACTTTGGGGTCAATTATTTTTTGCTTGAAAATTGGATTTCGTGGGTGATTTTAGGCATCGGTTTGTTTTACCTAGCCGACGCTGAATACAAAGCGGTACCCGTGTCTGGCTGGTCTTCAAATATAGACCTCGGATTTCCTAAATAACCGACGTGGAATGTTATAGGCGTCGGTTTGTTTAAATAACCGACGCCCAGAAAAGCGACATTGAATGTTGTTTCTATAGTAGTGATCCTTAGTAAGTGATCCATCCTCTTGATTTCATTTCCTTATAAAACCCTACCTCTTTCTCTTCTCTTGGTGAACCCAATGTTTCTCCATGGTGGTCTTTTGAGAAACTTCTCTCCATAGAAGTCAAATGCATGGTTTTCCATGGTAGTACCTATGTGGGATGAAGATCATCTCCTTCTCCCTTATTTCTTGACCTATAGTTTTGGATCTATCTTCCTTGACCTTTAACATTAGGTCTTTATTATCTTTTGAGGTGGTGACTGGCTTGGTCATGGAAGTGACCAATGATATGTCTTCTCTCTTGTTTGGAGCTCTTTGATTGCAGGTGGGTTATATAACTCTCTCCTATACTATTATTGCACTTTATTTCTACATGTACAACTTATTCCTAAAATGTGATCACTTCTTGTTGATGATGATATGTTGTTTACGTTTTGTGTTTCTATAATGATCTTCATGTATTTGCTCCTTTTCCAAATCCTAATTACCCTAAATTCTATAGATGGTGGAAGTGCTAGTTTCACATGCACATTTTATATGTTGGTTTCTCATCTTACTTAAGGTTCTATTTTCCTTTTTTATAATGGATATTTTCAGATGCAAGTGATGGTTGTATCATGGATTCTTCCCTCATGGTAATTGTTTGGTTACGTCTATGTTTTGGTGATCAGATTTCTAGTGTTTTATGTGGTGATTGCCTTGATGTATTTCTCTCTTGAGATTTCATTCTTGTTGGTTATCCATCTATTTTGGTTATGCTTTATGAATGGTTTTCTCTCTAAGTTGTTCTTCATGTTATTCTTATTTAGTTGAAGGATTGGTAATGTTTGATGGTTGTTGAAATGGTTTTCCTTGATTTGGTTTCTTGGTTTACCCTTTATCTTTGATTAAT
Source organism: Alisma plantago-aquatica (assembly GCA_963693085.1). NCBI lineage: Eukaryota > Viridiplantae > Streptophyta > Magnoliopsida > Alismatales > Alismataceae > Alisma > Alisma plantago-aquatica. The sequence goes on from OY856412.1 coordinate 787,955,584, forward strand.
GGGTATGTGTGTGATGTTCTTTGGTCACTAATATGGTCTTCGGCCTAATGGTCTTCAACATGATTTTCCTTTGGACTGGTTCCTTTTGACCCAGGGTTCTTGTTTAGTCAATGAAGTGTGTAGTGCTTCTCTTTGGTTGCATGAGTTGATGTTCTTCGACTGTTACAACCCCAGTTTTGGGTTCATTTGATGAGAAATGTAATCTCTCATATTGGAGATATTTGGACAAATAATGATGTAATTTTGTTTACATTAGACTTGATGATTGTGTTGTGGGCTTTATTGGCTATTGGGCCCAATAATAAGGAAATTCAATTAATTAAGGAATAATTGAGAATTTGAGATAAGAAAGGTGTGGAAACCTCTAGAAGGCAAAATAATAATCCAAAGGTGGATTTCGTGCCTCTTGGGTTCCTTGGGTCCCAAGTAGTCCAAAGTTGCAAAAATAATGCAAAAAGAAAAGAAAAGAAAAGATCAATTAAGTATTTCCTTGTTAAGAAAGAAATTGAAACAATGGTACAATGTGGAAAATAAGTGGAAAGAAGTATAATTAAGTTATCCTTGGTGGATTTTCATATCCAAAGGATTCCTAATGATAAAAGGGATGCCAATGAGGAAAATAAAAAGAAAGATAAAGAGAAATCCTCAAAAAGATATATTTTAATTAAGAAATGAATAAGAAGAGAGAGAAAATAGATAAAGGATAAGTAAAAGGCTAAGGAATATTCCCAAGATGGGATTTTGAACCATTAAGGTTCCTTGAGGTTCAAGGAATTCAAAAATAATAATTTAATGGCAAAGAAAGAGGACATACCAAATTAAATTGGCTTAATTTAAAAGATGGCTTGCTTATAAAGAAAACACCCTTTTCGTTTGGAATTCGGGTCTCCAATTTGGTACATAGGTAGATGATGTGGATCCAAAGCTTACTCTAAATTTTGATGGAAAAATAATAAAGGAATAATGAGCTGTGATTTTCATAAGTTTCCTAAAGTAAATGAATAATCTTAAATGTCACAATGAAATTGGATTTGCGGTTGAGGCGTGACCGTTTGATCAAGGATCGATAGTTGGGAATGAGTCCCAGTCTCTCGAGGAACCATCCAAAGGTAGCGGTTTGGGGAATCTTTAGGCAAAGATTTCTTGGATTGGGAGCAATGAGAAAACTTGGTGATGAGTCCATCACCTTAGAGAGTCTGTTCTGAAGCCATCCAACCCGGTTTATGGGTGGTTTCTTCCACAAACATGGAAGTCCCCAAATCGTTGGCCATAGGAAGTCGGATCTATATATAAGGGGGATGATCTGTGGTACTGACATAGCTATCATCTACTCTCATGTGTTCGGAGGGAGGCGACGAACGCGTGCGTGTGGTCAATTTGAAGGATGGCCCTGTTCCTCCCCCTCTGTGACATGTAACTCACGCCGAAGGAGAACTTCTTTGGCTTGGCGACTCAGGCACACACGGAGGTAATTAGGCGCTTGAAGGAGTTCGGCGTGGCTCGACGGAGGTGCGGCAGTCTACGCCAGCGGCTAAGGGAGAAAGGTGCTCAGAGTCAACTCTGAGGTTGACCGCGGCAAGCCTAGTTCATGAACATGGGGGTGCTCATGGGGAAGAATAAGAAGAAGGGGAAAAGACCCCCTTGTCCCCAACGCTTGTGAGTAAAGGTAAGGGTAAATCGGTCTTTTGCCTCTTTTGATCACTAGTTTAGGCGCATGGCCGAGGGCCTTGGATCTCGCCTGGTCCAGCGGACCATGGATCGAACGACTGGAGATTTTAATAAATGTCGTAGTATATTAGAAAATCTAGAGAAATGAATTACTTTGCAAAAATCATAACTTCTGCTAGAAAGCTCGGATGAGAAAAATGTATACATGAAAAATGATCATAAAAATATGAGGGACACATTAAAAATAGTTTGGGAACCTAAATCAGTATATTTTTGCAAAAATGTATCTAATATGGATAGAAAAGGTATTAATTGTGGGTATTAACCCCAATTGATGATCGAAAATAGATTTAATCTTGCAAGTGTGTAAATCGAGCATCATTAACTAGTTTAATGACTAAGATAGATTGTAACCTATTTTGATGATGGAATTGCAAGGATTAGGGTTTTAAACCTAATATGTTGATTAAAACCCTTCGAAACCCTAAGTGAGGGAAAAGGGGAAGAAAGGATATAATAATCCAAAAATTAGGGTTTTTGTGATCCTAATCTGATCTTAAGATCTTAATGGAAAATAAACTGAGATAATTAGGGTTTGATGGATATTTTGATAAAAATAAAGTAAAAGTGGTAAAAAGGAAGTGAAACCCTAATTATGGTCAAAACCCTAAAAAGGGCTAGTAACCCTAGGGCACGATTAGTCCTATTAGATTTTAATACTATGATCCATGATAGAAATATATTGGATGTCTTTTTCAGGATCAACCTGTGTGTACTTGCTTGATTTCTTGATTGGTTGAGTTATTTCTGCATTCAAGCCTGCTTAATAGGTATGTGGTTAATTATGAATAACCGCCTTAGTTTCCCGAGGATTTTCCATATGGTTAATCGCATTGAATGAAAATTATTAGTTTGGATGTTCATACTTTCAAATCATAAAGTCACTATGATTATCACATTAATAATATAAGTATGTATTTTCGCACCTACATTCCACCTGGATGGATGATGCCAAAGGTCAGGCCCAGATGGGTACACCAATGGGCACCAGGATTGGTGACCCCAGGCACCAAGCTCGGGAATGAGAAGGTGGCCTATGATATTGAATGACTAGAGGGAGACATGAGTGGTGACCCCAGACACCAAGCTTGAGATTGAGAAGGTGGCCTTAAGTCATTGGCAAAAGAAACCCTAAGGTGGGTATGCCAGGGTTAGGGAAAAAGCGGTGGGGAATGTCATACTGAAAAGCATAAATTGGTTTGTTAATTAACTTGATTGTGATAATTAGATGGTTATCCATATGTGAAAACTTTTGGTTGTCCCCACATACCGGCATATTCCGATATGCTGAGCGACATTTTGTTTGTCAGCATTTTAGGTACAAACCTGAAATGAACAAACAGTAAAGTGACACATTATGAAAATAAAACATAAAGTGCAAGGAGGATTAGATAGAGTAGATTCAAGCTTGGATAGATGGATTTCTAAAGTTTTAAAAGGTATGCAAAGTTTTATTTTAATACCAGATTTCAGTTTACTTAGTAGAATTTCATAATTATTATTGATTATTTGTTTAACCTTTGATCCAAGTTATTGGATAATGGCTCTGATCTCTTTGTCTTCCTTAAGAGGGGGTTACCGGAAGATGGGGTCGTTACAATTGGTATTAGAGCATAGGTTCCTCATCTAATCATTAATAATTATTAAATTTTACAAATTCCATACAACCGAGGGAGTTATTAGAGGATTGTCCGAAAGATTGAGGTGCCTAGAAAAGGATCACGTCCAGGGGATGGCAATATTTTCCTCCGCATCGCTAGTCAGAATACGAGGACTCCCAGATTGTGTGACTACCAAGTTGATGTCTTAGGATATGACTCAAACTAAGATACCTTTAGAACTCTCTCATCTTATTCATCCCTTCTCAACTCAAATTCTGTTAAGGACCTTAAGGATTAGGGTTTTCTCTCTTCTCCTCACCCTCTTGAGGTATGGGTAAGGATAATAAGGTCTAAGGAATCCTACACCAAATTAATCAAAAGCATGTAAATAAGATGTCATGGACATAAGCTTAATAGATTAAGTGCAAACTAAAGAATAGATACATGCTTAGGTCATATGACACAAGTTTTCATTGCCCTTAGGAGAGACATGAGGATAGACCTCCTTATCAGGAAGGATGAGTAGAGAGAGTTAGTCTCGGAGGTAGATACCTCCATTAAAAGTAGAGACCTAGCACATCCTTTGAGGATGATGTTAACCCTAACCCTAAGTGAAGGTTAGAGAGAGAGATGACATGATGAGTTAGATGTCATGGTAGACCAGGTGATTGGATAGACATGCCTTAGATTCCATATGAACCATGATAAGTTGATTACCGAGTACTATTGGCAACCCAACTCTAAAAGGGTCGTGCATGTTAGAGTGAAGGATAGATCCTTCAATGATGAGGTTAGTAAAGAACCTATAGAAACCTTATGGGCTATTGCAAGTAGGATATAATTCGCACCCAGAGTACTTCAGTAGTATGAGCAGTAAGTTAAAACTGAGGCTAGAAGGACATGATGGATGGCTTATGAGATAAGCATAAGGGGTTATGGACAATCATGAGCAAACATAAGCTTGAGTATAGGCTTCACCCACGTAGAGGTATGTCTGTGAGCTTGATCCTTCATGGAGAGAGGACCTCTAGTAGTATGGTTGGATGTGGAGTTAGCTCTAAATAGAGAAAGTAGGACCCCAGCAAGAAGGTTGGAAGCCTAAAACCTCGAGATATGAGGAACAGTGGGAGTTGAGGATGATGCGATCTAAGTGGATGATAGTTTTTGCCTTATGCTTGACCCCTAGAGACTGATAATGTCTTGGTTGCCTTTGGAGGAACCAAACCCTAGAGAGAGGATGATGCTTCTGGTACCTATGTGCCTATGGTATAAGTGGTTACTTGCTGAGATGAGACAAAGAGTGCCTTAGACCCTGAGGAGGTAACCAGTTGTGAGGCTTTATACCTAGTTGGTTGTCCTTGAGGAAGGCTCAAAAAGATCATGGGAATACATGACATACCTTCGACATGCTTGATTTGTGGTTAAGAGATTGAGCATGCAGTTGGACACCCAAAGGTGAACCTAGGGTTCCTAGGCCTAAGAGGGAAAGTAGTGTATCCAATGCTCATAATGAGATTTGAGGCTCTATAGTTTCAAGCATGGTACTCCTCATGTGTAGAGGAATTGGAAACCCCTTAAGTTGAGGGTATGTTTGATGAACCCCTCACAACTAAGTTGATCTAATGTTAAGGAAAGAGAACAAGTATGACCTAGCATGGTTTAATAGGTGGTCTTCTTGTGCCTTAGTAGTTTCTGGGTTAGGCATGCTCATGTGAATGTAAACCCTAGGGACGGTTGTGACCTTGTTGTCAAGATTTGTAGTTTCCTCCCATCCTGGGAGAGGGTCCCTTTGGTTGGGTGTTTACCAGTTTTGTGGGTTTTGAGGAAACTGAAAGAGGTCGCATAGGATCTTGAGAAGATAAGAGAAAAGTACATGGTATGAGAAGGAGCCTGTAGACCCATAGATAACCATCTCTAAGCACATGTGGATGTGTTACCATGGAGGTAACCGATATGGGGCCTGACCGAGGTAGGCAGGTTGCCATGACCCCTATGAAAGGGTGAAAGTCAGTCATGAATGCAGAAAGATATGATGAAGGCTTGAGTAATGTTCTAAGTTGGACATGTACCATAACAAAATCCTAAGTCTATCCTAGGGTCAGGTAGGGATAAGACTGATGGAAGAAGGAGTTGTCTAATTCCCTAGTTACACATGACCATAGGGTCGGGAGGTAACAACTATCATTGTCTAAGGGCCATGGGTTAGGAGATTGATCACCTTCATGAACTCATGGGACCCAAAGGGCAGATGAGTAGGGCACTCTCTGGATGCATAAGGAAAGAGGGATTACTCCAAAAGTGTCGACACCCTATGGACCTAGAGGAGACCACCAAGGATTGTGTTTGGACCAAGTAGGTTCGAGACCAGTTTTCCATGGAAGTAATTTTGATATCATGATGTTTGTGATGTAGAGACGTATGTGGCACATTGCAACTTAGATTTGAAGGTGTACTGGCAAGGTGGGATGTACCATCTCTACTCTTAGAATAGGAAGAACTCTGTATTTGGACTGCAACCAAATGCTTATTTCCTCTTGTAATGGGAGTGAGAGATAGGACAGAACGCATGTCATACACCAAGAATAGAGATGATTAGAGTTGGAACGTTGCTACAAGGTATGAGGACAAAGATGATAACATACCCTTGTGGAGTGAATGATACATGGATGGTTTACAAATAGTAAGATAAATAAGGATGTTTTTAGCAGAAGCTATGTGGAACTTACAAGTTATGTAAGGTTGAGTTTGATCACCATGAGGATGAGCTTAGAGTTTCTTGATGAAAACAAACTTAGAGTTTGAGATGAGATGATAAGTGGAATACATGGAGGTGTATGTCTTCAACATTACCTAACACCTAAGGATGTGAAGTGGCAATGGATGCTCTGGTTGGAGATGCAACTACCTAGTTTTAGCTGGAAGCTAGATGAATTTGAGGTGCTAGGCTAACCTTAAGATGAAAAAAAAAAGATAAGTTTGGCTAACACTCACGGTTAATACAGTAAATGGTTGTTTGGTTGGCCAGTTTAGTCCTTGATGTAATGAAAGATGGTGATAGAACCTCAGATACACTTCTTTGGATAGGAAGGTAATAAAACCCTGATGAGAGTGGTTTAGGGTTTCTGAGGAATCGATCATGAGGAATCATGACATACCGGAGATCAAGATTTTAAGATCACCATACACCGTGGTACTACAGAGATAGTGGGTGACAATAGTACTTTGGATGCCTAAGATGAAGCTGCATGGGGTATGTGGCCAAGCAAGAGGTGAAGGACGAACACCAGTAACCCAGTGTATCAATATAGAGGATAAAAGAGTCCCTGAGAGGGAATGGGAGTTCATCACTATGGAAGTTGTGGTAAGTCTCCTTGACCAAGGAAGGTCAAGATGCAATATGGGTCATGGTAGATCGCCTTACCTAGATAACACGAGAAAGAAATAATGTTGTCAAAGGACGAATTCTGTTGAACTACATAAGAGAGAGAGATGGTTCAACTACACCATGATGCGAGTTCAAAATTTCTTGAGTATAACCTAAAAGTTCACTTCAATGAGGTAGAAGTGGATGCATGATGAACTCGAGGTCAATACAGTTTATCACACCTAACTAATGGTTAGTATGATCTAGACTAGAGGGTCTGATGAGAGCATGTGTGCTCATTCAGGGTGATACATAGATACAGTTCTTGTCCTTTGTAAGATGTGATGATAACCACCATAGCCTTTATCGGGATGAAATAAGTTCTAGAAGGAGGTTGTGTCAGTCACCACTTCATTAAGATGATGTTGGTAAAGGAGGCCTCGTGAAGGTCAGAAAAGAACCACAATGTGTGTAGATGAAGTCGCTTTGATCGTGCAATGGCTGAGAGAGAGAGCCCAGTGGTGACATGAGTTGCGAGCTGATGCAAAACAGACTGACATGCAGTTGACTATGGGAGAATCTGTGATGTGAAAATCTGACCCCTCTAAGCTACAACTGAGAAAGTTGAGTCCCCAATATATGGGTCCATTTGAGATGGATTGGTGGAGATGGTTGTGTTTAGCCTTGCCCCTTAGGATAACATGATGTGTAATGTGTTCCATGAGTCTTATCTAGAGCACTATGTGAGGTACCCAAGCCATGTGCGGAGCCCTGAACCTATTCAGCTTTTGAAAGGATGAAATGTCCTGAGTCACCTATGAGGGTATGATATACCAAGGTAAGAAAGAACTCTGATGGAAGAATATGAGATGATGAAGGTTCTTGGGATGCACCATGGAAAGGGTGAAGCCACATGGGAGCCCTGATGGACGTATGAAAGGCTTATCCTGAACTGTTTGTTTGCTTGATGGAATTTTGAGGACAAAATTCTTATAAGAGGGGAAGGATGTTACAACCCCAGTTTTGGGTTCATTTGATGAGAAATGTAATCTCTAATATTGGAGATATTTGGACAAATAATGATGTAATTTTTTTTTACAATAGCCTTGATGATTGTGTTGTGGGCTTTATTGGCTATTGGGCCCAATAACAAGGAAATTCAATTAATTAATGAATAATTGAGAATTTGAGATAAGAAAGGTGTGGAAACCTCTAGAAGGAAAAATAATAATCCAAAGGTGGATTTCGTGCCTCTTGGGTTCCTTGGGTCCCAAGTAGTCTAAAGTTGCAAAAATAATGCAAGAAGAAAAGAAAAGATCAATTAAGTATTTCCTTGTTAAGAAGGAAATTGAAACAATGGTACAATGTGGAAAATAAGTGGAAAGAAGTATAATTAAGTTATCCTTGGTGGATTTTCGTATCCAAAGGATTCGTAATGATAAAAGGGATGCCAATGAGGAAAATAAAAAGAAAGATAAAGATAAATCCTCGAAAAGAGATATTTTACTAAAGAAATGAATAAGAAGAGAGAGAAAATAGATAAAGGATAAGTAAAAGGCTAAGGAATATTCCCAATATGGGATTTTGAGCCATTAAGGTTCCTCTAGGTTCAAGGAATTCAAAAATAATAATTTAATGGAAAAGAAAGAGGAAATACCAAATTAAATTGGCTTAATTTAAAAGTTGGCTTGCTTATAAAGAAAACACCCTTTTCCTTTGGAATTCAGGTCTCCAAATTGGTACATAGGTAGATGATGTCGATCCAAAGCTTACTCTAAATTTTGGTGGAAAATTAATAAAGGAATAATGAGTTGTGATTTTCAAAAGTTTCCTAAAGTAAATGAATAATCTTAAATGTCACAATGAAATTGGATTTGCGGTTGAGGCACGACCGTTTGATCAAGGATCGATGGCTGGGAATGAGTCCTAGTCTCTCGATGAACTAGCTACAGGTAGCGGTTTGGGGAATATTTGAGAAAATATTGCTCGGATTGGGAGCAATGAGCAGACTTGGTGATGAGTCCATCACCTTCGAGAGTCTGCTTCGAAGCCATCCAACCCGATTTATGGGTGGTTTCCTCCACAAACATGGAAGTCCCCAAATCATTGGCCATAGGCAGTCGACTCTATATATAAGGGGATGATCTGCAGTACCGACATAGCTATGATCTACCCTCAATTTGAAGGATGGCCATGCTCCTCCCCCTATGTGACCTATAACTCTCGCCGAAGGAGAGCTTCTTCAGCTCGGCGACTCAGGCACGCACAGAGGTAATTAGGCGCTCGAAGTAGTTCGGCGTGGCTCGACAGAGGTGCGGCGGTCTTCGCCAATAGCTGAGGGAGCAAGGTGCTCAGAGTCAACTCTGAGGTTGACCGCGGCAAGCCTGGTTCGTGAACAGGGGGACGCTCGCAGTGAATAAGAAGAAGGGGAAAAGACCCCCTTGTCCCCAGCGCTTGTGAGTAAAGGTAAGGGTAAATCAGTCTTTTGCCTCTTTTGATCACTAGTTTAGGCACGCGGCCGAGGGCCATTGGATCTCGCCTGGTCCAGCGGACCACAGATCGAATGGCTAGAGATATTTTAATAAATGTCGTAGTATATTAGAAAATCTAGAGAAATGAATTACTTTGCAAAAATCATAACTTCTGCTAGAAAGCTTGGATGAGAAAAATGTATACATGAAAAATGATCAGAAAAATACGAGGGATACATTAAAAATAGTTTGGGAACCTAAATCAGTATCTTTTTGAAAAATGTATCTAATATGGATAGAAAAGGTATTAATTGTGGGTATTAACCTTAATTGATGATCAAAAATAGATTTAATCTTGCAAGTGTGTAAATTCGAGCATTATTAACTGGTTTAATGATTAAGATAAATTGTAAACTATTTTGATAATGGAATTGCAAGGATTAGGGTTTTAAACCTAATATGTTGATTAAAACCCTTAGAAACCCTAAGTGAGGGAAAAAGGGAAGAAAGAATATAATAATCCGAAAATTAGGTTTTTGTTATCCTAATCTGATCTTAAGATCTTAATGGAAAATAAACTGAGATAATTAGGGTTTGATGGATATTTTGATAAAAATAAAGTAAAAGTGGTAAAAAGGAAGTGAAACCCTAATTATGGTCAAAACCCTAAAAAGGGCTACTAAACCTAGGGAAAGATTAGGCCTATTAGATTTGAATATCATGATCCATGATAGAAATATATTGGATGCCTTTTTTAGGATCAACCTGTGTGTACTTGCTTTATTTCTTGATTGGTTGAGTTATTTATGCATTGAAGTTTGCTTAACAGGTATGTGGTTAATTATGAATAACCGCCTTAGTTTCCCGAGGATTTTCCGGATGGTTAATCACATTGAATGCAAATTATCAGTTTGGGTGTTCAAACGTTCAAATCATAAAGTCACTATGATTATCACATTAATAATAGAAGTATGTATTCTCGCATCTAAATGCCACCCTGATGGATGATGCCAAAGGTCAGCCCCAGATGGGTAGACCAATGGGCACCAGGAGTGGCGACCCCAGGCACCAAGCTTGGGAATGAGAATTTGGCCTATGATATTGAATGACTAGAGGGCGCAATGAGTGGTGACCCCAGGAACCAAGCTCGGGATTGAGAAGGTGGCCTTAAGTCATTGGCAAAAGAAACCCTAAGGTGGGTATGCTAGGGTTAGAGCAAAAGTGGTCGGGAATGTCATACTGAAAAGCGTAAATTGGTTTGTTAATTAACTTGATTGTGATAATTAGATGGTTATCCATATGTGAAAACTTTTGGTTGTCCCCACATACCAGAATATTCTAATCTGCTGACCGACGTTTTGTTTGTCAACGTTTTAGGTACAACCCTGAAATGAACAAACAGTAAAGTGACACATTGTGAAAATAAAACATAAAGTGCAAGGAGGATTAGATAGAGTAGATTCAAACTTGGATAGATGGATTTCTAAAGTTTTAAAAGGTATGCAAAGTTTTATTTTAATACCGGATTTCAGTTTAGTTAGTAGAATTTCATAATTATTATTGATTATTTGTTGAACCTTTGATCCGGGTTAATGGATAATGACTCTGATCTCTTGGTCTTCCTTAAGAGGGGGTTACCAGGAGATGGGGTCGTTACATCGACCATGGTAGCAATTTCTCTTCAGTCAAAGACATGTGATGCCATCTCTATGGTGGTAGAGCTTTGTGTTTGTCTTCAACCTTGATGGTTTGTGTTCCCTGCGGTCGCATAAGGTGAGTGGCCTTGAGTTCTGTTTGATCGATGAGGTGTTATGACATGTGTTTGGTTAGTATTCTTGACTTTATAGTGGCAATGGATGGAAACCTAAGATGTTATAAGAATATGGGAAAAGATGGTGAGTAGGATATTTGATATTACTTATCTAGAAAATATAATTGGATACATATAAGTAAAGCCTAACCCTGATTATAAACAAATGATGTAATGCTTACCTTGTTCAAAGTGTATAGAATGAAATGATATATCATTTCTCTCTCCTACTTGTGTAACCCTACCTTGCAAGTGGAATATACATCATATCTTGTGAATACTATAATATCTCTTATATAATACAAGGTGATGACTATGAGCCTTTATGAGGTATGATGAGATAGTGATGTTGTGCAAGAACTATATAATGTGGGTCTTATGACCTGGTAGAGGCTTTGTGCCTAGTTTGAGATTGATATCCTCTAGTGATGTGATGAGGGATTACCATCCCCTAGTGATGTGATAATGTTGATGGCCTTGTATGGTAGTGGTATCAAGTGATGATGTGACAAATTTATGCCTCATACATTTTTTATATTCTGGAGTTGTATCTTACCCTTATATTTGTAGAATCTATTTAGGGTTTGTTTGTTGTAGGTTGATTGATGTTAAAAGATCCCCAATTGGCTTAAATAATAAAATGAAACCCTAATCATGTAGTTTCCCTACTCCATAGATCCATCTTCAGCATCAGTACTTGCTATATGTTGAAACGGGTTTTCCCTCAGTGGAAGATCAGAGTCGTATACTATTGAGTATATGTGTTTCATAGGATTGGCAATGGTGATACCCTGGCAGTAGAATGGTCGAGGTCATATTTCAGTGATGTGATTAAGTACATATATGATATTTTGAGGATGGTTTGATTCATACCTCATCAAGACTGTATCTGCGGTCGTAACTCATTTTTTACTAGTATTATGCCTATATACCATGGCATACTAGGTTGTTTTGCAATTAGACTTTATATATCACTATGGTGGACTCGGACTGACTGAGGGTGTGGCAGATCATAGGAGTCCGGATCCTCCTACATCTTGTATGGAACTAATTTTGACTTAGCATTGGTTAGTTGTAGCATGAGTGGTATACCTCATCTCCTCAGGGCATAATAGAAGACATAATATAGCCGTGTTGTATATTTGCTTAGTGTTAAACATGATTCACATTGGCTGATCCTTTGCCTTATCTCTTATACTATTTATTTGGTTTATATTACTATAAGAGAAATCAACTATTATAGATGTTATTCATATTCCGTCTTAAATTATAAGATGTTCTACTACTCAGTTGTAGATGCCTAATTTGCTTAAGTAGTGTTAATTGGTTTATTCATATCCATTAGCTGAATCTGCTCAACTGGATAATAATGTTATCTCCTTGCTTAGCTTATCTATGTTAATAATAGTTTTTGGTAGAGAGTTATATCTCTTGTTGGGATGTTGGTCTCACTTTGTGGGTTTCCACATCTTTGAGGTTGTCCTAAATGATGAGGTAGAGATCGTGCGGTTGAGGCTGAGTAGCAAGAGGAAAAGTAGTTGTTAATGGTTGAATATGCAGCTACTGTTTTGTACTAGATTCATATGTGTTGTTGATGTACTCTCAGGTCCTTGGGGGTGTTTTGTAGACGTTGTATATTAACATGAATTTTGGCAGTAAGCCATGGTTGTAAAATATGGTTGCATATGTAATAGGTTATCATATGTAACATGTTTTGACCAACTGCCCAAGTGAATAGGGATATGTATCATTTTTTGGTATGATATGTAATACAGGTGTTTTCATGTGGACTCAGATGTAATACGTTTTTGTTAATGTGGTAATTTGGAGTCAGTTTTAATTTACCTTATTTTATGGTAATCCTGGATATTTAGTATTAGTTCCTCACTTTATTTTGAGTAATATCACTTTGGTGTGACAATGGGCGCCACATGGAAGGTTTTGTAGAGACCCATATAAAGCCTCCATTTGGTTCCATATCTTCACTAAGATAAAATGACCATTGGGTAATGTGCGCATGGAAAAAGCTATCACCGTAGGGTAAGGTAATAGTTTTACTAATTTGGTGGTCATATTTTGTACCATTTGGAAGGGAGTACATAAACTGGTCATTTGAGAGGATCTTTGACTTGAGTATGGTAAACCATGAAGGAAAAGATAAATATCTCTAGTAACATTGATCATGAGAACTTGATTCTTCTCTTTATTGTTTTGGATGGTAACCAAAATACTACAGTCCGAAAAGACTTTTCATATTCTCATAGAGTTTACTGGGAGGTCAGTGACAAACATAGAATCAAAAGGATCTAGCTTAATCTTCATTATAGGTAAGTGGGTAGAAGGTAGGTGATAGTGAAGATGAAGGGAGTTATAAGGGAGTAACCAGGTTGGTCCTAGGATGGAGTGTATGGTAGGGGATATATGCACAATTGAGAGGGGTGGGGAACAAGAAATGATGATATGTGTGGAGAGGAAGTATGAAGAGTTTACATGGGTAGAAGTCCATGATTGGTTGATGGGGCCACTAGAGTCTCATCTTCATGGGAAGAAAGGATTGATAACGAGTTACTCAAAAGGTTGTGTCTTATGATCTGATTTGTTGGAAAGGGCAAGAGGAAAGGTGCTTTTGCATGGCGATAATGATGAAAAAACATTTTGATGGTCCAATGGGGGCTTGATGAGGAAAACAAGTGATATGAGTGGAACAAGATGTGGAGGGACGATGACTAGAGTCTAAGTAAGCACAGTGAAAGTTTGTAAGGGGGACTTATTTGATTAGTGTCCCAAATCGCAAAAAGCATAGACAATTTTAGAAATTGACAGTTGAAATGTTTGTGTCCAAGTCAGTTGAAACATCAACACCTATAAATGTTCTTAACGTAATGTATTCTCTGTAGTGACAATGATCCATTCCATATGTGCAATGGGGTCCATTAGACATTTTAAAATATGAATTAATTATCATCAACAATTGTAATATTTTTTGTGGTGGATACATACATTTGGGTAGGTTGGAATTTAGTTTGTTATGAAGAAGTATCCCATCTTCTACACTATTTTTATAATGTAAAATCTTCTGATGAATTTTTTGTGTTTTCTGGAATGATGATGATTATTCAAGCTCAATCATTTGCGGTGCATATCTCTCTGGTGCTCCTTGAGAATCTACATGAAGTATTGATGTTTCTTTGTGAAGCATGGAGACATTTTCTTTGGTGGAAAGTTTGTGATGTTCATGGACATATGGTCCATTGAAGAGTGATTGGTCGACCTCCACAATGAAAGTGGGTGGGAGAAGAAGGGGATATCCAATTTCATCCTAAATACTAATGGCTATGTTGAAGTCTCCAATGGGTCAGAGTTCAATGATCCACCCTTGAGGAGTAGACCAAGATCTGATATGATGTGTCCCATCCCTAGAAAGATCTAAGTCTCTAATCAGCATCCCCCTAAAAAATCACTCTACAATGTCCACCCCCATGGTGAATGTGATCCATCTAGGGTTGATGGTGCAGTGTAAGCATCTTCAAGATCTACCTAGAGTGACAAATGATGCATAAATGTTGTCAACTCTAACTCTAATTATGAATTCCATATACTCCCTGGTTGTTGTGCTCAAACCTTCAATCTCTCCTTATTATATAGAGCTCTAGGTAGGTTGTTTATCTTCTTATAGTTGTGATAAGTAAGAAGTCTAACTCAGGCCCTCTCTAGGGGTGGGGATGAGAATATGATTTTATGTTCATCAAAAGTTCCACAATTCTCATCGCAGAGGAGAAATCCTATGAAGGGTAGCTTTATATCACTAAAAAACTATATCCACCATGATTAGTTTATGTTTTCCCCAAATTGTGTGCACAAGAAGTAGGTATGTAAATTATATCCTTCAATTATGTGTCTCTAATTTCTTTCTCTAGACCACAAAGGTCTCTTGGGGTTTTAGTTACATCTAGATAGCATGTATTTCAACTATATTATTCCAGTACATACAATGTCCTAGAGCTAGCTAAACCTTAACTAGTATGCAATAGGGGATAATATCAAGGGGAGGTAGAGAGTGATAGAGTAGAGTTAGCTAGGTGGATTTTCCATTCTAGGGAGAAGTTAGAGCTCTTGATCCTAGAGAAAATTTGGATCCTTCACTCTTTAGCCCCTATGGGGCTAGGACTTGTTCTATCTGACGTGAATGTTTCTCAAGTTTGCGAAATTTCTTATTACAATAAATGTATATTACATTTCTAGCAATTAAAAATTAGTTTAGTACTACAATTGCCTAAAAATATGTTCTTTTATATTGAGGTCTATTTACTCATGTTGTATCAACAAACACTATTAGGGTATTTATACATAAGAACTTGTTGTGTAATTGGAAAATGAGGATGGAAATTTCTTTAATAATTTCATATAGATTTACATTACCATTTGTGTATAAGCATATTATGAATAAAAAGAAAGGTATTGAGATTTCCTGTTGATTTTTTTATTAGTTGTTTTCATCATATTTATATCAAAAAGCTAATAAGTTGTGAAGTGGGTGTTAGAACCCCAATTTTGGGTTCTTTTGGTGCGAAATGCAATTTCAATTAATATAGACATATGAAGAAATAATGGTGTGATTTGATTTGAATGAATGAATTTCATTTACAATAGCCTTATTAGTTTCTTGGTGGGCCTTATATGCTATTGGGCCCAATAACAAGTAAAAGAAAATAAAAGAGGAAAAGAAATTTAGTTAATAAAAGAATATTTATTAAGAAAAGGTAGAAGCCTCTAAAAGGCTAGGTAATATCCTCCAAAGGTGGATTTCGTGCCTTTAGGGTTCCTTGGGTTCCAAGGAGTCCAAGTTGCAAAGATAATGCAACAAGATTAATTAAATATTGCTATATTAAGAAGGAAATATGAGATAACAATGATATTACAAGAAATATGTGGATATATGGATAATGGATCCATATTGGATAATATTTTGTGTCCACATGGTTTCTAATGGAAAAAGGAATCAAAATCAAGAAAATAAAAGATTAAGAAAGAGGAAATAACCATTAAATGAGTTTGATTAAAGAGTAACTTGCCTTTGAAGAAAAAGTCCTTTTCTTTTGGAATTTAGGACTCAAACTTGGCATGTGTGTAGATCAAGGCAAGAGAGATAAACCCTCATAATTTGGTTAAAAACAATGCACGGTTTCTGAGTTATGAAATTTACAAATTATCTTAAAGTGTGGACATTAATTGCATAATAATCACGTGTCACGATTATATTGGGAATTAAATCCCAATTTTCTTGATTTTCGGGTTAAGCGCGACCATTGGATCGGTGATCCAATAGTTGGGAGTGATCCTGGTCCCGTGGGAACTGCTTGCGTAGAGTCCACCTACGAGATCCTTGATCGGAGGATTTCTCGAAGAGGAAAGGGGATCTTTGAGCGAGAAGAACTCCATTAGCTACATGAGGCTGTTCCAAAGCCATTCAACTCGATTTGTGGGTGGTTTCGTTGATGAGCCAGGAAGTCCCCAAATCACCGGACACTGTCGCCGACCTTATATATAGGGGAGAGTGCTCAGGGGTACCCGCACCCGTAAAACCTACCCTAGCATGTTCGGAGAGAAACGACGAGTCCGCCTGTGCGATCAATTCGAGAATCGACCCTAACCTTCCCCCTCTGCGACCTGTCAACCTTATCGGAGCACCAACGACTAGTTGGCAGTGAAGGCGCAACGTGGAAGATAAATTGACCCCCTAGGCAAGTATGTATGGTGAAGGCAAAGCTTCTGGGCCTCTTGGTTTGTGTGTTGGTGGTCGAGAGCCTGAAGTCAACGTCGTGGTTGACCCACAGGCGTGCTGCGGGGTTGGCCCGAGGAGGAAGACGACAGACCAGAGAATTACCGATCTTCCCCTCCATGCCTTCAGTTCAGGTAAGGGAAATTTTGTCCTTTGGTTGTTTTGATTGTGGGTAAGCCGCGTAGCTGGGGATCGTTGGATCCAGCATGGTCCAGTGGATCATCAATCCAACAACCTACATTTTTCTAAAAATAATAGATAATCCAGAAAAGTGCTTCTCTTTGAAAAATTCATAACTAATGATAGGAAGCTCTGATGAATAAAATTCATATATGAATGTTTCTCAAAAAAAAAAGCGAGGAATCCATTAAAAATATATTCAGAGCCTAATTCCTCTTGAAATATGAAAAGTAGTTAAAGTTATCAACTTTAATGCATTAGTGGGTAAGAAACCCTAATCTATGATGATTGATGAATTGGGAAGGGTTATATGGATGTTTAAAGTTGATATTAACATGTTGATTATAAAAGGACACATTATATCCAAAAGGATAATGATTATGCATAGTTTAATTAATTTAAGGTTCCATATACACAAATATGCTTTAATGGACCTTGAAACCCTAATTGAGCATATTGGTTGAGATCATGTTACTAATTGATGAAATTGAGCAATTGCAACCTGTTGAACAGTTAATGATGAACTTGAACCTGATCTAGATGTTTCCTTGAATGATTAAGGGTTTACATTGTATATGAATGATTAAGCACTTAGAAACCCTAATTTAGGGTAAAAGAGAAAAAGATCACTTTTAATTTGATATATGTGATAATATGATGTTGGAAGATGATCCTAATACTATTGAATGAAATAGGTTAGAATCAATTGGGTTTAAGAGAAATTTTTCCTAACTAGGGTTTGAAGTGATAAAAGTACAAGCAAAACCCTAACTGGAATGGAAACCCTAAAAGTGGACTAGAATCCCTAGGAAGCAAGCTAGTTTTAATAGATCTTGATGATATGATTTATGATAGGAAATTATATGTATATTTCATGATCTCTTTGTGTGCTTTCTTGCCTATTGGATTTCTTACATTGATTGGATTATTCTGTCCCAAATCTGCCTGACATGTATGTGGTTATTTATGGTTAACCATTTTAGTTTCATCGAGATTTCTCTGATGTTTAATCGAATTGAATGCAACTTATCTATTTGTATGTTCATATATGCAAATCATAAAGTCAATATGATTATCAAAATTAAGATATAGATGTGTATTCTCGCACCTACATGCCACCCTGATGTAAGATGCAATGAGGTCAAGCCCAAGAGGGAGGACCAATGGGAACCATGAGGGGTGACCCCAAGCACCAAGCTCAGGATAGAGAAGGTGGCCTTATGATATTGCATGACTAATGGGCACCATGAGAGGTGACCCCAGGCACCAAGCTCAGGACGGAGAAGGTGGCCTTAAGTCAATGGAAAAAGAGAAACCCTAAGGAGGGTATTCTAGGGTTAGGGCAAAAGCGGTGGAGAATGTCTCATTGAAAGTGTAAATTGGCTTGTTAATTAACTTGATTGTGATATTTAGATTGTTAGCCATATATGTGAAATTTTGGTTGTCTCCACATACCGGCATATTCATTTATGCTGACCGACATTTTGTTTGTCAGCGTTTTAGATACAATATTGAAAAGGAAAAATAGTAAAGTGGCATATTATGAAAATAAGAATTAAAGTGCAAGGAGGATTAGTTAGAATATATTGAGGATATGGATATAAGTTAGATATCCAAAGTTTTTAAAAGGTATGCAAAGTTTTATTTTATTCCAGATTTCAGTATAGTTTGGTAGAATTTTATAATTATTATTGATTATTTGTCAAACCTTTGATCCTATTTATTTGGATAATGACTCTGACCTCTTGGTCTCCCTTAATTGGGGGTTAATGGGAGGCGGGGTCATTACATTTGGTATTAGAGCGTTGGTTCCTAATTTAATCCTTAGTAATTATTAAAATTTACAAACTCTGTAGAACCCGAGGGAGTTATTAGAGGATTTTCTCTTAGACAGAGGTGTCTAGAAAAGGATCATAGTTCAGGGGCTAGAAAGAGTTTCCTCTGCCCCGCTAGTCAGTCACGAGGACTCCCAGATGCAGTGTGACTGCTGGCCAATGTCTAAGGTTTTAACTCAAAATAAGATACCTTTAGGACTCTCTCATCTATTTTTGTCCCTTCTCAACCCTAATTCTATTAAGATTCTAAGGTTTAGGGTTTTCTCTCTCTTCCTCACCCTCTTGAGGATAGGGTATGTATGACAAGGTTAAGGAATCCTCCATCAAATTAATGAAAAGCATGTAAACAAGATGCCATGGACATAAGCTTAATAGTTTAAGCGTAAACTAATGATTAGTTACATGCTTAGGTCGTATGACACGTGTTGTCATGCCCTCAGGAGAGACTTGAGGCTAGACCTTCTTGTCTGGAGGATGAGTAGAGAATTTGTCTTAGAGGCAGAGATCTCCATTTAGGGTAGAGACCTGGCGCATCCTATGAGGATGATGCTAACCCTAACCTAAAGTGGTGGTTAGAGAGAGATGGCATGATGAGATGGATGTCATGGTCAACAATGTGTGTGGGTTGACATGCTTTTGGTTATGTGAGGTTGTCTGACCTAGTGCCTTTTGGGCGACCCAACCTGGGAAGGGTTGTGCAAGTTAGAGTGAAGGATAACTCCTTCATTGATGAGGTTAGTGATGACCATATAGAAACCCTATGGGCTTATATGAGCATGGCATAGTATGCACCCAGAGTACGTTAGTAGTACTGGTAGTAGGATAAAACCTAGGCCAAAGGGCATGTTGGATAAC
Source organism: Alisma plantago-aquatica (assembly GCA_963693085.1). NCBI lineage: Eukaryota > Viridiplantae > Streptophyta > Magnoliopsida > Alismatales > Alismataceae > Alisma > Alisma plantago-aquatica. Next base: position 787,975,207 of record OY856412.1, read on the forward strand.
TTATGAGATAAGCATAAAGAGCTATGGGTAATCTTGAGCGAACATAGGTTTGATCATATGTTTCACCCCTGTAGGTGTATGCATGCGAGCTTGATCCACCTTCATGGAGAGAGAACCTCTAGTAGTAAGGTTGTTTGTAGGGTTATCTCTAGATAGAGAGAGCACGACTCAAGCAAGATGGTTGGAAGCTTAGACTCTGAGATATGAGGAACCCTGAGAAGTTGAGTATGTTACGACCTAAGTGGATGGTGGTTGTTGCCTCATGCATGATCCTTGTGTTTTCTTAGTTGCCTTTAGAGGAACCAAACCCTAGAAGAAGTATGAGGCTTTTGGTACCTATGTGCAGATAATATAGGTGCATACCTTCTAGGGATAGGAAGAAGAGTTCCTTAGACCCTATGGAGGCATAGTAACAAGTCGTGAGGCCTTAGACCTAGTTGTTTTTTCTTGAGGAGGACTCGACTCTGAGGTGTTGTTCAAGTGGAAGGATTATAGGAAGTGCATGCCATACCTTGTACATGCTTGGTTCGTGGTTAAAAGGTTTAGCATGCAGTTGGACATCACTTGTAGAAAATGTGAACCTATGGTTCCTATACATAAGAGGGGAAGAAGTAGTACCTGGTGAACCTGATGCTCATGATGATATTTGAGTTTCTATAGATTTGAGCATGGCACTCCTCATGTTTAGAGGAAAAGGAGATCCCTGAGACTAAGGTCTATGTTTGATGAACCTCCTACATATAGGTTGGTGACATGGGCATGTATGATGATGGTCCAATGTGAAGGAATAGAAACAAGTATGACCTATCAGAGAGACCTAGCATGGTGTTTTGCTTGTTAGCTATGTACCTTAGTAGCTTGCTAGGGCTAAGCGTGCTCATGTGGATGCAAACCCTAGACATAAGGACATTTGTGACCTTTGCTGCTATCAAGAGATAGTTTCCTCCCATCCTGGGAGAGGGACCCTTTTGTAGGGTATGGATCAACTTTTGTTGGGTTTGAGGTAACCTTAAGAGGTCTCATAGAGTCTTGAGAAACTAAGTGGAGAGTACATAGTATGATAATGAACCTACAAACCCATAGATAATAATCTCTAAGTGCATGTGTATGTGTTACCATGGAGGTAACCAGTATGGGGCCTGACCGAGGTAGGTAGGTCACCCTGATCCCTATGAGAGGATGTAAGTCAGACCACGAATGACGAGAGAGATGATGGAGACTTGGGTAAGGTTTCAAGTTGGATATGTAAAATGTTATAATCCTAAGTCTATCCTAGGGCCAGGTAGGGATAAGACCGATGGGAGTAGGAGTTGCCTAATTCCCTAGTTGCACATGACCATAGGGTCAGGAGGTAACAACTATCATTGTCTGAGGGCCATGCGTTATGAGATTAATCACCTTCATGAACTCATGGGACCCAAAGGGCAAATGTGGAGGGAACTCTCTGATGTATAAGGGAATAGTGATGACCCCAAAAGTATCAACACCCTATAGACCTAGAGGAGATGACCAAGGATGATATGATGACCCAAGTGGGTTCAAAACTAGTTTTTCATGGACGTAAACTTGATATCGAGATGTTCATGATGTAGATACATGTGATGCATGTTTCCAGTTAGATTTGAAGGTGTACTGGCAATGTGGGATGTACCATCTCTACTCTTGGAATGGGAAGAACTATGTATTTGGATTGCAGCCAAATGCTTATTTCCTCTTGTTATGGGAGTGAGAGATTGGACAGTACACATGCCATGCACCAAGGATAAAGATGATGTGAGTGAAAACGTTGTTATGATGTATGAGGATAGAGATAATAATGTACCCTTGTGTAGTGTACGATGTGTGGATGGTTTACAAACACTAAGATAACTAGGGTAGTCATCTTATAAGGATGTTCTTATCACGAGTTGTATGGAATTTATGAGTTATATAAGTTTGAGTTTGGTAACCAGGAAGATGAGCTCTGAGTTTTCTTGATGAAGATAGACCTAAAGTCTGATATGAGATGATAAGTGGAATACATGGAGGTCTATGTCTTCACTGTTACCTAGCACCTAAAGATGAAAGGTGGTAATGGATGCTCTTGTTGAGATACACATGCCTAGTCTAGCTAGTGGAAAGGTTGGAAGAGGTGGTTAGGTGAACCCTAAGGCCGTGAGATATGGTTGGCTAACACTCATATGTAACAAGATCCATTGATTGAGTTAGTGGTTTCTTGGTTAGCCAGCCTAGGGCTTGTTGTGATAGAAGGATGGTTGTAGAACCTCAGATGCACTTCTCTGGAAAAGAAGGTGATGAAACCCTAACTAGAGTGTTTTAGGGTTTCTGAGGAATCGACCTTGAGGAATCATGACATATAGGAGATCATGATTTTAAGTTCATCATACACTGTGGTACTACTAATATAGTAAGTTGCAGTAGTACTTTAGATGTCTAAGATGAAGAAGTGTATAGAGTTGCATGTGGCTTGTCGCCATTCATGACAGGAGATGAAGGACAAACATCAGTAACCCATTGAGTCGATATAGAGAATAAAGAGTCCCCGAGGGGGAATGGGAGTTCATCACTATGGATGTTGTGGTAAGTCTCCCATGGACTGAGGAAAGTCAAGATGCAATATGGTTTATGGTAGATTGCCTTACCTAGATGACATAATCGAATAGAAAGAGAGAGTATTGTCAGGAGACAAATCCGATTGAACTCACTACTATAGAAATAACCTTTGGCGTCACTTATTTAAGGCCTAAGGCATTGATTTCCAAGAGACACCCAAGTGGGCACTGCTAAAAGTCGACACCTTCAGCGTCGGTCCCCCAACTGACGCCATAAACCTTCCCGCCACCAAAAACACGCCAGAAAGGGGACTATCACCGTCAGTTCTTAAAGAAAACTGACACAAAAACCTTATTAAAAACATCAATTATTACGTAACAACTGACGCCATACCCCTTCCCGCCACCAAAACGGTGCCAGTAAGGGTATCATCAATGTCAACTTTATATAGGTATCCGGCGCCATATCCACAACCACAACGACCATGCTACCCAGTGCGGCCGTGCTACCTGGCCAGAATCTACTAATAACCGACACCATCAACGTTGGTTTGTATACTAATAACCGACACCATATCCCCTGCCACCATGGTCATGCTACCTAGCACGACTGTGGTACCTGGCTGCAATAGGTGTCGGGTTTACATATAACCAACACCAAAAACTAATAACGACGTCAGTTTTACACTAACAACTGACGTTTATGTGTTTTGTTGTCGGTTTTATACAAATAACCAACGCCTATGTTTTTTTTTTCTTATCAGTTTGGAGGCCTAGTGTATGGATGGTCAGTAGGATGCAGAACTTGCAGTTCAGTTCTGAACTGCAGGTTTACAACATCCATTGATATCAACCAACAATAGGACACAAACTTGCAAAATTAACAAGATATACAATATTATATATTTATCATCTGATTCACACACATGTATAAGCACATTTAATTCATATTATTTTTCATCACAAACATGTAGAAACCAGTAGTTCCATTTCAAATTTCCTCCATTTTCACACACATTTAGCAACTTGCAGTTCCATTCATTTCATCTCTTTTCACATTCAGACACATGTAGAAACATTCATGTATTGATCATCTTCACATTCACACATATGGCAATTCATAAAAAGTCATTCACATTCACACAAAATAATTATGAGAACAAAGTTTAGAAATATCATTCTTTATTCATCATCATCATTATCCCAATTATATTTAAAAATTCCCACTAATTATAGGGCTTTTGCCCATTGTTCTCTTACATCATTTAACTTATCCATCGTATAGGGACTACGTACATCTAATAACTTTTCACCTGTAGTGAAGTTAGTTTTAAACACTTTCAAAGATAATGATGTATATATATAATTAATAATATATAATAAGATTGATATATTTCATATTATCTAATTAGACTACATATAATACCTGATGTATGGTATCGATTTCCATTGTGGCATGTTCGATAATTATGCTCATAAATCGCATCACATAGTATCCACATGTCCAACCGTTGTCTTTTGTAGCACACTATAAATTGAAACATACAAAATATTCAAAAATACAAATAACCACAACTCATATAAATAATATATACATTGGAGTCGGGAAATTACTTTCACATTCTGCCAAGTTAGTGGCTGGTTCTTTTTCTTGGGGATCTTTCATCTAGCTTTGGCGTACTCTTGTAAAGCCCCACATGTTAATGTAACACATTAAATTGCATAATTAAATAGTAATATAATAACAGATGTTAATAGATATAAAAATATGAAATATTTCTTACGGGAATAATGGCCTTTTCATTATGTGTCCATATATATTCAATTCCATCCCCGTAGGATCTAGATAATAGACAGTGAATGTCTCGGGGACAATAACTAGTAACTCCCAGTGCTTACAACTAGAGGTAAGAAAGTTATAAATTAATAACTCAAAAGTCACAATACAAAAGGTAATTTTCTTAAGTATAAATTATAAGCAAAGTAAACTTACCCGACATTGAATGGAGATGTTATCACTGTGTTCTTGTTTTTACCAAAATATATAAAAACATCACATCAGTATGAAGTAACTGACCTAGGGTTTTTAACTACAAGACTAATCAAAGATGGAACCAAAAATCCCACATGGAGAAATGAAAAATCTGTACATATCGTGTGTAAGTGGTTGTAAAACATGTATTACATATGCATTAATATATAAGAAACCAGATCACCGTATATAAAATAAGGTATATGGATTTATAAACAAGATCTCACCATATCCATAGCTCTATCATAGATGTATTCAGCCAAGCATAACGAAACATATCCAAAATATCTTGTATAAATAGCTTGTTATTCTATGATTGACCTGCATCATCCTTTAGAATAATAACATTTATAGGGCAATTTGGATCATGTTCGCATATCCAATCTACCATACCCCTACAATAAGGACCTAACGAGGCATGTAGGTCCCTTGGAAGCCAACTTGGTATTTCAAAAGGTGGAGGTGGAGTTCAAGATGTAGCGGGTGTCTTCCTTTTAACCTTTATATAAAATTTCAGATCAATTGACTCATATATATGTACACACTAACAAATTAACGTAATGTAAATTTACCATACAATATTAGTATAGATGACATCCGCTTTGGGCCACAATATCACTCCACCTTCTGCCTCAGCAAGCGTTTCAAAATCTGGGTGGGCATATAGCAATGTAAGATCCCTCCATTTGGGGACTACACTTATTGGGCTCACACGAACCACACCATCTGGTACTGGAGTCCCATGAAACATTTCCCCTAGAAGGGGTGGGTAAGATGATGCCTCTGCAATGATATATTATTGACTTTTTAAACGGCATGGCTTCAACCTCTACAAATTTATGTAAAGAATGTTATATGCATATATACACAAACATATCATCTTGAAAAGACTAGTACTATGTCATAAAAATACTTACAGAGGATGTGCTAGGTGGTGGGTCTACAGATTACTCCCAACATCTGTAGTAGGAGTAATAGAAGTGTGGCACATCACAGGTACTGTCTGAGTGGCCGTCTAAGATGACTGCCACTTCACCATTGCTTCTTGGACTTTCCTCTCAATTAATTCATCTACCTATACATGGATAAAAGAAATGCTATCTATTGATTATTGAATTCCTTTTCACAATAACATTCTAAAAAAGAATAGGTTACCTCAACTTGTGAAAGTCCCACTTTTGGGACAGGTTTGCGCTGGGATGGCCCAAAGAATGCTTTGATGCCCACACTAGTGCATGCACCCCTAACACGTCCAGGATGCTCTGGGTTACCCAGATGAACTATCAATTCATCCCTTATGCCCTCAGGGATGAACTTGCCTTCCTTCCTCTACTCGTGTAGCTCCCACTAATCACCATCAATATAGATTGGTAAGTAAACATAACAATAATCAATATCGATCAATTGCTCTAAGAGTTGAATTTTACCATTTTTGTATCCGCCTCAGCAGTTGTGGGCTTCATTATATCTCCCTTCGTGGTTTGCCTCCCAACTATCCACATAGCATGGAAAGGTAGAGGTGTAGGACCAATAGTAGAGGACTCCTGAGTAGCAGTAGACTGAGCAGTATACTCAACTTGTAGTCTTTGGTGAACACCTGCATAGCCTCTTGGACCCATTATGTGGTCATGCACATTCAATTCACGCCTTGATCTTTGAGCATTGCTGATAGCCTTGTTAGTAAGCACATTGATTTGGTTAGTAACACTAAAGGTTAATCTTGAAAAGGTGAATACATAAGAATGTATATTAATTAAATTGGGAGTGGCACTTAATACCATGAATTCATCTGTTTTTCTTTGGGTAACAAACTCCTCCCAGTCTTTGGGGTCCAGGTAGTTCCATTGATCAGGGGCTGCCTTCTTCCTAAATTTATTTTTTAAAGAGAATACAAAAAAAAATTATTAGTGTAGAGTTAGTCAAAAAGTGATCAATGTCTAGAATTGGAAATCAATCAAGAACCTCTTCTCAGCATCGCATATGTAATCTCGGGTGAGATTTGTCCTATAGTTCCTTAGGACCCTCCCACAGTGTTGCATCATGCATTTATGATGCAACTTTTCATTCAAATCAAATATACTCTACAAAATAGAATTGCTATTAACTAGTATCCTAAAAATTAGTAATCTACAAAAATAGAATTGCAAATAATGATAACTCACACATAGTTCCTTCCAGATTAAGTCTTTCTTCCCCTTAGGAACTCTATGCCAGGATTCAAAAATAGGAATACAATGGTTGTGAGTAAGAATCCCAAGATATGAAATAAATGAGTTGTGGTTCACTCCAACTGGATTTCTTGCATGATCGAAATCCACATCCTGTTTGGTTCCATTGCCCCTTTGTTGTAGTAACTTGTTCATCATTGTGATGCCCCTCACTTTCTCAATTTTTTTTGCTGCTCATCAAGTGCCCCAATTTCTTCAGGGGGTACATCACCAACCTAAAATTTGACAAAAAAACAAACTTACAAGATATAACTATAAAAGTGAGGCGGGATATATTTTTAAAACTTACATTGAGAGGCGACGCATTGACGTCCTCACCCTCACGGTAATCATCAGCACGGTCATCATATGAATGCTCAACCATCTGAAAGTTCACATTCAGATTGTAAAGTTCACATTCACATTGTAAACTAATTCACATTGTAAAGTTCACATTCACATTGTAAAGTTCACATTCAGAAAAATAAAATATATAAAAAATATATAAACATGCATGCCTCTAATATTGCGATCTTTTATCAATTAACAATCCTTAAAAATGCTACCGAAATTTTCTTGAAAACCCAATACACATTATACATGTGTTGTCATTCTTATATATAATAAATGTGTGCCACCTATCCCATTCTTGAACACCTAATCTCACTAGTAAGTGTATAATATGTATTAGGTTTTCAAGAAAATTTTGACAGCATTTCCCCACTGTTCTCCAAGTACATATGTACTTAGAGAACAAATAGGGAAATGCTACCAAATTTTTTTTGAAAACTCAATACACATTATACACTTACATCCTAAGTGAGATTAGGTGTTCAAGAACATTCCCAAACTGAGGGCTATCCAAGGTTTACTCCTAATGAGTAAATTTTGGACGGGTTTCTAGGCCAACAAATACATGTTTGTTGTCATTCTTATACCTACAATCCTAGTTTCATCATTCATATCCTAAGTTTTGTGTAACATCATTTAATCATGCTTTTCAGTATATAATAATTAGTAAATAAACCATGATTCCATATATCTAATATTTGAACCAAAATGGAGCCTAATGGAACATTAGGAGAGTGAGAATATTATACCTCACTTGAAGGCTGAAGAAGAAATATATGCAAATCAACAACAAGTCAATAGCAGCTGCAACAACACAAATGCATAATTCAATTCTATTATAATGTATTAATTAGGGGTCAATCTTGAAGTTTTAACTAGAGCTTCATATATCAACATACATACTAGGTCACATAATCATTTTAGAAATAGAAGACCCACATGTGAGTTAAGTTTGAGGCATCAATGTATCTTTAACACACATATTTCAAGGTTCAAAACACATAATCAAATCAAATTAGGATGCTAGAATCCGACCTTGCGTTCCACTTCTCAACGAGCATCCTTTTGAAGCCCTCGTCTCTGGTCAGATTTCTATGAAGCTTTGGATAATTCCAGGAAGGAGATAACTAACTGGGAAAGGAACCATGTTAATAAATAGAGGAAGAATAAGACCAGAATTCTGAGAAATATTAGCCGGCTTGAGAAGGAGCTCGGTGAGAACTATAACCTGATCATGGATGGGATATGTACTGATATGAAATCGGCCTTAGATAGTATTTTAAAGGAGGAGGAAGAATGGAGACTGAAGAGTCACATTGACTGGCTGCATAATGGAGATAGCAATACAAAGTTTTACAGTGCTTATGTGAAACAAAGTCGTAGAGTCAATACCATTACTATGCTCAAGAACAATGAAGGAACCTGGGTTCATGAAGATTCAAAACTGGCTGACATGGTGAGACACCACTTCAAAACACTACTAACTAGAACAGGAAGGTCTAAGGAAGAGGCTATGAGGCACATACCTGCCGAGTTTAACAAACTCAATCAGTCACAAGCAGGACACATTTCACATGAACCTACTGAAGAGGAATGTCACAAGATAGTGAAAGCGATGAATCCATATAAAGCTAATGGTCCTGATGGTATCAATGGTTTGTTTGTACAGAACCAATGGGACACAATAAAGAATTTTATTGTTTCCACAGCTAAAAAAGCCCTTTCGGGAGGATCACTGAGCAAAGATATGCGTAACTCTACCATCATTCTTACCCCTAAGGTACATAACCATATGAACTCCAACCAGCTAAGGCTGATATCTTTGAATAATTTTTGCCTAAATATGATTTCCAAAGTGGTGGTCGAAAGGCTGAAATCACACCTGCCTGATTGGATTTCGGATTCACAAAGTGTGTATGTCCCAGGCTGCCGCATAACAGACAACATAGCAGTGGTGCAGGAAGTTATCTTCACGATGACAAAGAAGACAACTGCTAGAATGATGGCAATTAAAGTAGACCTTGCCAAGGCATACGACAGACTTTCCTGGGACTTTATTGCTGATACGCTTAAAAAGGTTGAGCTCCCCCCTAACATTATTGCTTATGTCATGAATTCTATAAATACAAGAGAGTGCTTGATTCTGTGGAATGGGAGAACAACAGAGTCTTTCAAACCAAGCTGAGGCCTTAGGCAAGGTGATCTCCTGTCACCATATCTCTTCATCATGTGCATCGAACGCCTAAGCCAACTGATCCAAAAGTTTGTGCAAGAGGGTAAGTGGAAGCTATCAAGTTCGGAAGGAATGGAGGAGGCATTTCCCACCTTTGCTTTGTTGATGACCTCATCTTATTTGGCGAAGCGACGAGCAACCAGATGAGAAACATCAAACCATGTTTCAATATGTTTGAAAGAGCTTCAGGCCAAATGATTTCTGTCAATAAAACTCAGGTTTTCTTTGTAGCTAGTGCCCTCAGAGAACCAGGAGGATCATCAGCCGCATAGGAAATTTTAAAGAAATCGAGGATCTGGGAAGGTACCTAGGAGTATCGATCATCCATAAGAAGATAATGAAGGAAACCTACTCTGACATCCTAAAGAGGATTAATGATAGAGTGAATAGGTGGGCTGTGAAATGTCTGTCCCTGGATAGAAGACATTGTCTACCCAGATCTGTACTAGAGACCATCCCTACTTATACCATGCAGATAGTGGCGTTTCCACTGGGTTTGTGCGATCATATTGATGGATGTATTCGAAGATTTCTGTGGGGGGAGGCCACAAAACTCACCCCACCTCTCTTGTTGCATGGAACAAAGTTACATGCCAGAAAGGAAATGGAGGTCTCAGACTCAAGTCAATGAGAGAATGGAATAATGCCCTAATTGCCAAGCATGCTTGGGACCTTGCGTCTAATAGAAAATCCATCTGGTGCGATTATATGAGAGAGAAGTACAGAATATATAATGGAGGGAAAACAACTAACTTATTAAGATTAGCTTCTACCACATTCAAATGTAAAGCTCTGATCACCGAAAATTCTTTTGTGATGCCTATGAATGGGTGCAACACCTTCTTCTGGGAGGAGGATTGGGTTGAGGATAGGCTGAAACTGATTGATCTTGCTAAATGAGAAGTGCCTGAATCCATCAAGGACATGGTCGTTGGGAGTGTTGTTCTTGATAGTGGAAGTTGGAATAGAGAGTTTCTTGAGGAGTGGATACCATATCAAGTTGTCGGGAAAATTTTACAAGTAGAACCTCCTGAAGGCACCTTGAGACTATATGTGTGTATCTGGACTGGAACTGCTCATGGTAAATTCTCAACGAATTCCGCCTACAAGCTGCTGAGAAGGGACAAAGAGATCCAAGTAGAGGGAGAGTGGGATACTCTGTGGAAGATGAGGTTGCCTACAAAAATAAGAACTTTCAGTTGAATTATTATGCATGATGCAATCTTAACCAATAGCAGAAGGGTTAGAAGAAATATGGGAACTACCGCGACATGTGACAGATGCCATGCACATGACGAAACCATCAACCATGCTCTCATAGATTGCACCCAAGCAAGAGCAATATGGGTGAGGATTCTGAACTGAGATGAGATAGATGAATTCCTTTAGTTAGACAGTAACCTTTGGGTCAACAAGCAAATGAAAAAAGAACCCAAGGAGAGGAAACGGTTCCTGGTAACCTGTAGGTTCATTTGGAAGGGACGTAATCTACAAATGTTTGAGAACCTAATCATTCTGGTGGATAGGCAAGTGCAGATGATAGCCAACGAGATGCTACTGATAGAAAAAGCTTGGAGCATGGAATTTGTACTTCAGACGAGCAAGGAAAAAGATCACTGGAACTGTCCTCCACAAGGATATGTTAAGATGAACACAGATGTGGCATGGATACCGGAAAAAAGCAACTGTAGCTATTATAGCAAGAGATGGAAATGGGAGATGGATAGATGGCCATGTTAGAGGTATAACAGTGAGTTCTGCCACACACGTGGAACTTATGGGGGTGGATATTGCCCTAGCTCTAGCTAGAAGAAAAAACATCACGGCTCTCATTCTAGAAACGGATTGCAAGGTGTTAATCAATATGATTCATTTCGACCAAGGGGAATACCCAAGATATGAGAGAGTTCTCGTTCGAATCAGGCAGGCCCTCAGGGAGAATCAAGAATGGAACATACAATTTGCCTCGAGGAACTGCAACTAGGTGGCAGACAAGGCAGCGAAGGCCTTTCAAAAAACAACAGGTGGGATGCTTTGACCTACCTAGACCTCCTGAATGCATTAGAGGTATGGTTAGTATTGAGACCTATAATGGAGGTAGTACCTCCACATTTAATTCTTTAAATAAACTAGAATCTTGTACTTTGTTTCCATATTGGCTTGCAAGAGGAGGGCAAGATGAATAAAATAGCCTCCTGGCTTCCCCTAAAAAAATTAGGATACTAGAATGGACAAGTTTGAATCTTATTTTAACATGCATCAAAACTTACTGAATTAGGTCAAGCATGAGGATTAGAAGCACAAATATATGCAAGCACAAGATTTGTTCATATCCTAGGTTGATTTACAATAGCAACATCTAAATAAGTAAACTCAAAGCATTATATAAATAAATATAATCAGTAGATAAACAAATACAAAAAAGTACAACTCAGTTGATAAACAAATATAAATCCCTAGATGATTAAATAATTTTAAAAAGTAGATGAACAAATACAAGGCCCTAAATTGAAATAATGTGATGAATAAAAAATCATTACATGAACAAATAAGTAGATAAGTAAATACAAATCAGTATTTAAGTAAATATAAATAAGCACATAAGTAAATACAAATCAGTATATAAGTAAATACAAATCAGTAGATAAGTAAATACAAATCAGTAGATATATAAATTCAAATAAGTAGATAAGTAAATTCAAATTATTGGATAAGTAAATAAAAATTTGTGGAAGTAAATACAAATCAGTAGATAAGTAAATACTAATCAGTTGATCGAAATCAACAACTTAGGACAAAGTCCATCACTAAAGTCCCAAACTCAGCATATATGCACAATTAGCATCAAATATAGGACAAAAGGGTAGATTAGAACCCTAATGTACTCAAACATGTATAAAATCCAACCCATTTCCCGCACCTTGAGGGTAGGGGCCAGGAGCAAGAGCAAGGATCAAGAAGAGGAGGAAGAAGGGTACCAGGAGCAGCGAGCAGGTGGTCGGAGCAGCAAGTAGGAGAGTGGGTGACCAGGAGCAGGAGCAAGGAGCAGTGGCAGGAGCAGCAAGCAAGAGAGCTAGCAAGTGGTCAGAGAAGTGAGCGGTGGTGGTGGCGGCGAGGAGAGGAGCAACGAGCGGCGGTGGCGACGAGCAGAGGAGTAGCAAGTGGCGGTGAGTAGAGAAGCAACGAGCAGCGCCGAGCAGGAAATCGCTTGACATAACCTCAATTGGGAATGAAACAGAGAAAGGGGAAGAGTCTGGCTCGTTTGGATGCTATTAAGTTAACCATCCGCATCGGTTATTTGAAAAACCAACGCTACTAATAATAGGCATCAGTTACCACAAAAACACTAAAACCTATGCTCAATGATAGTTGTCAGTTTCTACTATAAAAACTGATGTCTATCTACATATGTCGACAAAAAAAATGTTCTTGAATAGTGACCATAGTTGTCAGTTGCCATAGAAAACCAACGCCACAGGGGTGTAAACATTTTCACATGGACAGCACGGGAAAACACATCGACGTCAGTTATTGGAAGATAACGGACAATAAAAATGTCCCAATTTCTTTCGTATGAAAAAAACCTTTAGTCTTCGGTTAATTAATTAATAACTGATGTCGTATGTTAAATTTTGGAGGTTATTTTTTTCCACTGGAAAATTTGGATTTTGCGGTCGATTTTAGGCATCGGTTTCTTATTAAGGAACCAATGCTAAATTAAAAGTGATACTTGTGTTTTCCCACTCTTCACATATAAATGTCAATTTGTGTATTCAACCGACATTGTTGGGTGTAGGCGTCAGTTTCTTGTATACAACCGATGTATGTAAATGTGACGTTATAAGCCATTTCTGTAGTAGTGACTACATGTAAGAGAGATGGTTCAACTACACCATGATGCGAGTTCAAAGGTTCTTGAGTATGATCTAAAGATTCACTTGCATGCGGTGGAAGTAGGTACGTGAAGAACTCGATGCTAGTACATCCTATCACCCCTAATTGATGCTTAGCATGATCCAGACTAGAGGGTCTAATGAGAGCGTGTGTGCTCATTCAGGGGATATATGGAGATAGTTCCTATCCTATGAAAGTTGTGCTGATAGCCACCATAGCCAGTATCGGGATGTAAGAAGATCTATAAGGGTGGTTGTGTCAGTATCGCTTCATGAAGATGATGTCAGTGGAAAGACCTTGTGAAGGTCAAAGAGACCACAATGAGTGCATATGAAGTTGCTTTGATCATGCGATGGCTGAGAAAGCCCAGGGACGACATGAGTCGTGAGATGATGCAAAGAAGACTGACATGCAGTTCACTGTGGGAGAATATGTGATGTGAAAGTCGGACCCCTCTGAGCTATAGCTGAGAAAGCTGAGTCCTTGATACATGGGTCCATTCGAGATGGATTGGTGGAGATGCCTGTCTGTAGCCTTATCCCTCAGGATAACATGATCTATGATGTGTTCCATGAGTCCAATCTAGAGCACTATGTGAGGTACCCAAGCCATGTGCTGAACCATGAATCTATTTAGCTTTGAGAGAAGTTGAAATGTCCTGAGGCACCTATGAGGGTACAAGATACCAAGGTGAGAGAGAACTCAGATGTAAGAATATAAGATGATGAAGGTTCTTGGGAAGCACCATGGAGAGGGTGAAGACACATGGGATCCATGATGGACATGAGAAAGTCTTATCTTGTTTGTTTGTATGCTTGGTGGAATTTTGAGGGAAAAATTTCTATAAGAGGGGAAGGATGTTACAACCCCAATTTTGGGTTCTTTTGGTGAGAAATGCAATTTCTCTTAATATAGACATATGAAGATATAATGGTGCAATTTGATTTGAATGAATGAATTTTTTTTACAATAGCCTTATTAGTTTCTTGGTGGGCCATATTGGCTATTGGGCCCAATAATAAGAAAAAGAAAATAAAAGAGGAAAAGAAATTCAGTTAATAAAAGAATATATATTAAGAAAAGGTAGAAGCCTCTAGAAGGCTAGGTAATATCCTCCAAAGGTTATTTTCGTGCCTTTAGGGTTCCTTGGGTTCCAAGGAGTCCAAGTTGCAAAGATAATGCAACAAGATCAATTAAATAATGCTTTATTAAGAAGATCAATTAAATAATGCTTTTTTATTATTCCTAAAAAAAATAATGCTTTATTAAGAAGGAAATATGAGATAACAATGATATTACAAGAAATATGTGGATATATGGATAATGGGTCCATATTGGATAATATTTTGTGTCAACATGGTTTCTAATGGATAAAGGAATCAAAATCAAGAAAATAAAAGATTAAGAAAGAGGAAATAACCATTAAATGAGTTTGATTAAAGAGTAACTTGCCTTTGAAGAAAAAGTCCTTCTCTTTTGGAAAGACCCAAGGGGTCCTCCCAAGGGGATCAAGTTTTCAGACTCCCAGAGGTTGCCTCTACTACTCCAGAGCTATTCCAACCTCCATCCTCTGCACAAAGGTTGTCAGTCTGAGATCCACACTCCATCCTGAAGCCGCTTTCTCTCTCTTCGCCAAAGAAGGTGGGAAGAGGAGACCTCATCATTGAGCAACCTGTGATGTGTGAATATCATCATTCTCTCTCCTTCCAAGGGGTTGACTTTCCTATCTCCTTTGTGGGGATGACGTTCTCTCTCTCTCTCTTCTCGCCTCCTCCTTTGTCCTAGCTATGAGCGAGTAGTCTCTTTCACTAGGGTGCGGGGAGTAGCCCCGCTACCCATGTTTTCATTTCATGCAATGTAATCCATAGTTTGCAATAGAGATATACTTTCTTTTCAGTTCAACATCAATCGTTTAATGAATGCTTGTTGCTTGATCACCAACTTGTGTTATGTTTTATCTTTTAGTATGAATTATCTACATTTGTACTATCAGATTTGAATCTCGATTGAATGTTGGTTCTTGATACATGTATCCACCATGCATCTGTTTCGGTATCTAAGAGTGTTTCTCAAGAAGTGGAGTAAACTCACTTCCATCGTTGTACTTTCATACTATGAAATGGAATCAGTTGACGTATGAAAGTACAACCTTGACAAGTCGAGGAACACACTTTGTGAAGGGAATGATGTAAAGTAGGTGACCATTCCTTCGGGGATGGCTGGCATTACAACATTCCCACACTTCTTGTAGTTAGTTCTCCGAAAGGAAGTTAAGTCTACAAAGATACTAACTGTTTAGACTCTTTTTATAGGTTATGTTTTATGTTGTATGTTTTGATCCATGTGTAGTGGCGGTGAAAGGCAATCACATCCTAGTGGCTCCTTATCATTGATTACAACCTAAAATTTACTTTCTTGCTTTGTTTAAAACAACCAAATCAAATCTTTGGACTAAATATCAACTATTAAGGAGTTAAGTGAAATTCTAACGTTTTCCATCTTGTTAATCTCATCAAGACCATTGTCCCATGGATTCGACCCTTAAATATACTACGATAAGACTTCCACGTATCTTAGCATCTATGGGTGGAGTTCTCAATCTAGTATAAGCAAGGCTAAACCTAAGGATTTACTATCTGTAGGATTTTTAGTGGTGCACACAATTCCACGTAAGTGGAAGCTCCATAAAAAATTGGCGTCGTTGTCGGGGACAACATAACATTTTAATTTCATTTACTATCTTTCTAGTTGGTTAGGGTTTTACACTTTCCTTTAACCATTAGTCCATATATTCTTGAATGCATCACATCTCCTGCATCATCTAAAAGGTGTGTTTCTTTCTCTACTCAGGTAGAAGACGTGTATGTAACCATCGCATAACCTCGGATTCTCCCCTGATCCAAAGTACAACTCTGAGGTAGAGAGAAGCTTCCACTGCCACATCATACTTAACTGCCAAAGAGCCAGGAAAATGGCTGAAGATCAACGCCAAGCTGCATTAGTATTGGAAAGGGTCAATGACGCCATAGCCGCTCAGAGAGAACAACTCATTGATGACACCCGTGCTCAAATTCAAGCAGAGATCCGAGCTGAAGAACAGGCCCACATCCGAGCTAAAACTGAAGCAGCTAACCAAGCCACCCAGTTAGAGCTAAGAAATAAGCAATTGAGGGACTATGCCGTCCCCAAGAACTATGAATACAATCAACCAGTTCGGCCTCCGATCATCAACATACCCAACTTCGAGATTCGGACACAATCGATTCAAATCATGCAGGGCATCTCATTCTCTGGTGGTTCTGGAGATGACTGCATGGATCACTTGAAGAGGTTCAAGGCACTTTTCCAACTTGTCCCGCAAGCTGGAGTTTCCCTTGATGAGATAATGCTACATCTTTTCCATTTCACTCTGTCTGGAAGGGCTCTGAGTTGGTACAATTCACTTGATAGGGAGCCAATCATCACCACCTGGGCTCCCTTGGAAGAAAAGTTCCTAGAGAAGTTCCCCCCCTTCATTAACTTATGAAATTAGGGGGCAGATCAACCATTTCACCCAACTTCCTAGAGAATCACTCGCAGAAGCATGGGAAAGATTCAAGGAGCTTCTAAGAAAGTGTCCTCATCACAACATCTCCCAAAATTAGTTAATAGAAACATTCTATAGGGGGGTGAGTGATGACATCAAGCAATTTCTGGATTCCTCATCTGGAGGAAATTTTATGAGGAAGAACTACGAGGATGCTTGGAAAATTGTTACACTAGGAGCTGAGAACCAATCCAATTGGGGGCGATCATCCGGTAAGGGAACCCTCAAAGTTTATAAAGTTGAGGAATCAATGGAAATGAAGGCTATTGTTGAATCTTTAAAGACTATAGCTCATAAACAGCAGGCTCTTGAAACTTCATTTAGAGAATATGATAAGAAGAAAAAACCCCAAGTCCAACAGGTTAAAACTGCTACAGGGACTTGTGAAGCCTGTCACGCATCCGATCACCCTACTTTGTCATGTGGTCTGCTTTACAATGTGATGATGGATATGCACCCACCACAACAGTAGTACGAACAAATCATCGAACACCCTAAAGATCAGATGCCCGAACAAGTTAATTCCATTCATTCCATATCGGGACAAGTTTACTATAATCCAAATCAACCAAGAAACCACCCCGGTTTTCAATATGGGAACCCTGTAGGGACTGCTAACCCGCAACATCAAACACAAGGTGGATCCTCCAATAGGTTGCCACCTGGATTCCAAAGTAACTTTAACCAAAAGTAAGGGAACCTCAGAAACAACTTCTGAAGATCCAAATACCCTAGAAATCCCTCCACCTACTATCAATATAATCATCCTCCTCTGCACCCGCAATTGCACCCTCAATTGCAGCAACTGCAGCAACCTCAGTTAGCTCCACCTCCGCAACAACCACATCAAGGTCAACAACAACTCACTCAGAAAAATGCCCCCTCCCAGCCAACAGACGAGATGACTATGATCAGGCAGATGCTACAGTCACAACAAACCATGCTTTCCAATCATCAAGCTCAGCAGAAGGCGGTGGAGGCCCAACTAGCACAAATTGCTGCCCAACTAAAGCCACCAGAAGGCACTTTTAGAGGACAACCTGAGTCAAACCCTAGACACGACCAAAATAGACCAGAGCAATTGAATTTCATCACTACAAGATTTGGATGTGCCCTTCACAAAATTATGAGAATCACTCATGATGATGATGATACACCTGTCCTCATTCCTAATGCAAGCTCGGACTTAGGAATTGAGAAGTCCGCAGAGAACGCGAAAGGCAAAGAAAAAGAACAAGCTTCCAAAGAGCCAGAAATTCCGCAGTATAAACCTAGGATACCATATCCGGGAAGATTGAGACGGACCAAAATGGATACTAGGTTCCAAAAATTTAAGGAAGCGATGAAGAAACTCTATATCGACATCCCGCTCCTCGATGCTCTCTCCGAAGTACTAGTTTGGGCTAAATACCTAAAAAGTTTGCTATCAAGAAAGTACATTACTGAAGAGCAAGAGACCGTCAAACTAGCTCAGACCACCTCCGATATCCTTCTTAATAAGATGCCAAAGAAAAAGAAGGACCCTAGTTCTTTTGGTATTCAGTGCTATATTGGAAATGCCTCGAACAAAAAGGGATTAGCTGACTTAGGGGCTAGCATATCAATCATGCCCTACTCCATGTGTAAAAGATTGGGTTTCACTGACTTGCTACCCACAACGATGACAATCCAGTTAGCTGATTCCACCATCATGGCACCTCTAGGAATTATTGAGGACATTCCAGTCAGGATAGGCAAGGATTCTTATGTCCCGTGTGATTTTGTCATTATGGACATTAAGGAAGATTTAAGATACCCAATAATTTTCGGCAGACCCTTCCTTGCCACAGCCAGGGAACATATTGATGTTGAAGCTAGAACAATAATTATAAGACTAGGAAGAGAAGCAATTCAGTTCTGGGTCCTCGACAGTATGAAAGGCCCCAACATTCAAGAGGAAGTCTTTCTCTTAGATGCAATACATCAAATGTCCCAATTGGAAATTTCTGAACCATCTGATGAGTTAGAAAACGTCCTAATAAATCCAGAAGTCGAATTCTCAGCCAACGAACTAGTTCAACAATGCTTGCAACATCTAGAGAAAGTTGAAGAAGCACATGCAGTCACTTTTGAGGAGCTCAAATCGGTCACTATTCTAGAAACAACGGAAGTACCTAAGGCTCCCGAGATGAAAACCCTACCAAAAGGACTTAAGCACATCTTTTTGGATGAAGAAAAACTATATCCAGTAATGATCAGTTCCACTCTAACGAAAGACCAGGAAGAACGACTTCTTATTGAGTTAAAGAAACATAAGAAAGCCATTGGGTACAAAATAACTGACTTGACAGGCGTAAACCCAGCCTTATGCATGCATAGACTGCCCATGGTAGAAGAATTTAAGCCTTCAAGAGAGCACCAAAGGAAACTGAACCCTAACCTTAAAGAAGTGGTTCGCCTTAAGGTCCTCAAACTGCTGAAAGCCAGTGTCATCTACCCAATTTCAGACTCCCAATGGGTCAGCCCTGTCCAAGTAGTCCCCCAAAAGGGAGGAACTACTGTCATGCTAAATGAAAAAAAATGAGCTAGTGCCTACAAGGACTGTGACAGGATGGAGGATGTGCATCAACTACAGGAAATTAAACAAATCATCGCGAAAAGATCACTACTCTCTGCCTTTTCTTGACGAAGTCCTTGAACGCCTAGCCCATCAAAATTTCTTCTGTTATCTAGATGGTTATACCGGGTTCTACCAAATCCCTATACACCCGGAAGACCAAGAGAAAACTACTTTTACTTGTCCCTTTGGGACATATGCCTTCAGAAGAATGCCATTCGGGTTGTGCAATGCACCTGCTACTTTCCAAAGGTGCATGTCTGCTATTTTTGCAGGGCTAACATAATCTATAATGGAAGTTTTCATGGATGATTTTTCAGTTTACAGTGATTCCTTTGACAATTGTCTACTCAACCTTGGACAAGTCTTACAAAGATGCGAGGAAACGAACCTTATCTTAAATTGGGAAAAATGCCATTTTATGGTAATTGAAGGTGTCGTCCTCGGACATAGAGTGAGTGACAGAGGGATTGAGGTAGAAAAGGAAAAAATCGATGTCATCTCAAAATTGTCACTGCCAAAAGATGTAAAAGGAGTACGAGAATTCTTGGGACATGCCAAGTTTTATCGAAGATTCATCAAAGATTTCTCGAAAATTGCAAAACCCATGACTCAACTATTGACAAAAGACGCCGAGTTCAATTTTGATCAAGAATGTCTACAAAGCTTCACAACCTTAAAAAATGCTCCAGTCTCTGCGCCTATTCTGAGAGCACCTAACTGGTCGCAACCTTTCAGAATAATGTGTGATGCTAGCGACTATGCTATAGGAGCAGTGTTAGGACAAATAATTGATAAAAAAACCTTATGTAATATACTATGCATCTAAGACTCTTGATGAAGCGCAAAAGAACTACACCGCTACGGAAAAGGAGTTCTTAGCTGTCATCTATGCTTTCGAAAAATTCCACTCCTACCTGATTGGATCAAAGGCCATTGTCTACACTGACCACTCTTTCATACGATATCTAATTCAGAAGCAAGACGCAAAACCCAGACTTATCTGGTGGGTGTTAATGCTTCAAGAATTTGATTTAGAAATCAAAGACAAAAGCGGAGTGGAAAATGTCGTCGTCGATCACCTCAGCCGCATTGAAGTCAAGGATGAAGATAAAGTACCTATCCAAGACTCCCTTCCAGATGACCAGCTAATGAAAGTTACCAATGGATTCCCCTGGTATGCTGACATAGTAAATTATCTGGCTACAGGAATCATCCACCCTTCCACCTCTCATCACAAAAAAAAGAAATTCCTCCACGATGTAAAGCAATACTACTGGGATGAACCTTACCTTTTTCTCCTATGCGCAGACGGACGTTTCCATCACTGCTTACCTGAAGAAGATATTACCTTGTCTTAAAGCATTGCCATTCCGGCCCCACTGGGGGACACATGAATGCGAAAAAGGCCACTATGAAAGTTCTGCAATCGGGTTTCTTTTGGCCAACAATAGAAAAATATTTCCATGATTTTTTAAAGTCATGCAATAAATGTCAACTTTCTGGCGGCATATCTAAAAGGAATGAAATGCCCCTCACTATGTGGCAAGAGATCAAACTTTTTGACGTGTGGGGGATAGACTACATGGTTCCCTTTCCTTCTTCATTTGGTTTCTCCTACATACTGGTCGCAGTGGATTATGTCTCGAAATGGGTAGAAGTTATACCCTCAGTTTCCAACGATTCCAAACCAGTCATTAAGATATTTAAAGATATCATTTTTCCCAGATTCATAGTCCCCCGAACTGTCATATCCGATGGAGGGACCCATTTCCTGGAACGAAGCTTTGAAGCCCTTTTAAAGAAATATGGAGTCAACCATAAAGTTGCCATACCTTACCATCCACAAACCAGTGGTCAGGTTGAAGTTTCGAATAGACAACTGAAGGCAATCTTAGAAAAAACAGTCAATAGACATCGTACTGACTGGTCCACCAAGCTTCTCGATGCCCTTTGGGCTTACCGAACAACTTATAAAACACCAATTGGAACAACCCCGTTCTATTTGGTATACGGGAAATCATGTCATCTTCCAGTGGAACTGGAACATAAGGCTTGGTGGGCCATTAAACAACTAAATTTTGATTTTAAAAGCGCCGGAGAAAACAGATAACTCCAACTACAAGAACTAGAGGAGCTCCAAATGACCACTTATCAAAGTGCCAGGATTTACAAAGAACAAACCAAGATGTGGCACGACGGTCATCTAAAAAGAAAAGACATCGCCATTGGAGATAAAGTCCTTCTTTTCAACTCCAGGCTAAAAATGTTCCCCGGAAAACTCCGCACAAAGTGGTTTGGGCCTTTCACTATCAAACATATATACCCGACTGGAGCTATCATAATTGTTGATGACAATGGAGGAGAAAGGACAGTCAATGGCCATAGATTGAAAAAATAGTATACTCCAGCAGGCAAAATTCTGAGACAGACTATTGAGATCAGAGACCCCACAACATCACCATAACAAAATCAAAACCTCTTCGAGCCAGCGACGTAAAACCCAGGCACTACTTAGGAGGCAACCCAAGATCTTAGTATCACCTTTTATCTTTGTTTTCTGTTTCCTTTTTTCGTCTCAGGTTTATCATCTAAAAATATAAAAATTCACATAACTAAAATAAACATAAAAATATAAAAATCAATATAACCTTAGCCTTCCCAAACGGTCTTGAAACTGTTTGGAGCCAAACGGTTCGGAAACCATTTGGAGCCAAACGGTCTCGAAACCATTTGGAGCCAAATGATCTTGAAACTATTTGGAGCCAAACGATCCTAAAATTTTTTGGAGCCAAATGGTCCTAAAACTGTTTGGAGCCAAAATGGTCTCGGTACCGTTTGGAGCCAAACGGTCTCGAAACCGTTTGGAGCCCAAACGGTCTCGAAATCATTTGGAGTTCAAACGGTCTCAAACCCATTTGACCTGGGGATTTTTGTAGGGTCAACCCCCGATTCCTATAAATATAACCCCCCTTTCCTTCTCCCTTCTTTTGACTCTCGAGCTTTCTAAAACCCTCAGTGCACTATTCCATCTGTGCTCTTGTTCTCGCGCAACCCGTGACGTAGGTTCTCTCTGTCGCCGTCGCTCCCTCTTTCGCGCATCTTCACAACATCCGCGCCTCGGCTACCGCCGCTCCTCGCATCATCGTCGTCATCTCCTCCCACTGTTGCAAGGTGAAATAGCACGCCTCCGATATCATCTTTACCATCGCCGACGTCTTCGACGCCACTGTGGCTCCCTTTTCTATCACCACCATCATCCTTATCTCCACAGCCTTCGCTATCGCCGCCGATATCGTCTTTACCATCGCCTGCCGCTTCACCGACGTTTCACCTTCAAAATGATTTTGAAACTGTTTGGAACCAAACGGTCGTGAAACCGTTTGGAGCCAAATGGCCTTGAAACTGTTTGGAGCCAAATGGTCTTGAAACCATTTGGAACCAAACGGTTTGGAGCCAAACGGTCTTCAAACCATTTGGAGCCAAACGGTCTTGAAACCATTTGGAACCAAATAGTCTTCAAACCGTTTGTAGCCAAACGGTCTCTAAAAACCGTTTGGCCTTTCAAAACTGCCTGTATTTCTTTAAAACATAAAAGCACATAAACACATACAAAATCTAATTTTCTTGTTATTCTAACACATGACTTTCCATTTTTAGAAATGGCTTCACCAGTAAAGCAACCCACCGGAACTGAAAACACTCCCTTCTGTACAATGGTGCAACTAATAGAAAGTTGTGCAAAGCTCCATAAGGTTGTCGATACCTATAAAGAAACCGGAAAGATTCCACCAAAGGTCAACATCATAGCGGTCATGTGTGAAATTGACCGTATCAACAAATGTCTAGCTGAGGAACCTGAAGAAGAAGTGGAAGAAATCTCTTCCAGTGATGAAGGCTCCGAATATGAGACTAAAACCGACAAATCCAAGGGGAAACGAAAGGCCCAGAAGCTACAAAAGAACAACCATCAAAGAAATGAGCAAGAAAGCAAGTCTCACCCGCTTCTTCTAGGGAACAAACCCTTGCAGAGTCTGCCCCAACATCCGCCACTACCCCCTCTGTTATCACCCCCGTCTTCTCAATGCTCACCACCACCACACCACCATCAGAAAACCTTTACATCCACACCCTCCCATCCATCGACAAAGTACTAAAACCAACAAAGTACGTCTGCTCCATCATACTGCTCAAGATGGGGATCTACGACAAAATCCTCACCATGCTAGACAATGCTAATCTATCTAGACTATGCTTTGTCCATGAAATTTCGTACGTCGAACCCACAACAGAATTCTTTACACATCTTACTAAAGAATCTATGGACATTATGCATAGGGCAAGGGACGGAGGTGACCGCAGGATGGTCACCAAGCTTTTTGGTAACAACATTGTTATCACAGAAAATCTTTTGAATGAGATATTCATTGACAACCCGGAGCAACTCAAACAAGCCAAAGCTGCTAGCACAGAGAATTCACAATTCAATAGACATAGCTTCTAGAAGAACCTAACAAGGATCCCCATTTATGAGGCAAAGACATGCAAAGCCTCCAATATTCAGTCTGGGTTCGTGCGCACGCTTCACAAAATCCTTACCAGTGCATTGTTCCCCAGAATAGAGGGAGGAAATGTTATCACTTCCGACCTTTTTCTCCTATGGTCCATTTTGCAAGGAAAGTTGGTCAACATCGGACGTCACATGATACAAAAATTCTCAGCCTACGCCATAGGAAAAGAAATCTTCATGGGTGGGCACATAACTTCCATCATCAAATATCTCAAGATGGGCAGATTACTCTCTCAATGCACGCAGATCAAGGGTGACATCCTTACCAACGAGCAAACCTTGAAGAATTCCAATATTATTAACGAAAAGGATGTGAAATTACACTACATTTTCTGCCCCACAGTACGATCTTCCAGAACTCTACTGTCTCTTCCAGAACTTACGGATTATGACAAAGACAAGCTCCTCTTCACCGACGAAGAGCTTACCAAAATCCTGGCTTCGGTAAAAGTTCAAGAAAAGAAGACCACAAAAGGACAGACAAAGCTTAGTATTAAGGCCCCGGTACCCAAGGTAACAAAAATACCAATTAAACGACCATCCAAGGCACGTTTACAACCACCCCAACTGTCGGGGACATCAACATCAAAACTACAACTAGAGACAGACCGCCCTCATCCGGAGGAGCTAATCACTACCTCATCAATAGACTCATTCATCATGAGCCTACATGATGAGCTCCCCACCACCACCACCACTACATTACCACCCTCTACCATACCACCATCCACCACCCTTCCACCTCCCCCCATCACAATCCCAACAACAATCCCTCCTCCCACATCTTCCACTTCACCCTCTTTCTCCCCAGGCACCCCTTTCTCCGCTCCCACACCCGGCTTCACATATTCCGCTCCCATCTCCACTCTCTTCTCCTCAACTTTTTCACTCCCCCATATCTCACCCAACCAATCACCATTTCCTTCATCCACCACCACCCCGACACCACTGGTGACTCCATCTACGGTCACCACGCAGTTCGTGGGACCATCACCAGTGTCTCTTCTGCAAGGCACTACCACCCTTCCACCCAGACCCCAGCCATACCACCCTTCCGCATCTGGGGTCCCTTTTACAAATTTCGGTGAGGAATTCGGACGTCAATTTGACACCATCTGAAACCTCCTCACTGACCCTTCTAACATAATGCAATCTATTTTTTCTTGTTTATAGGGTATTTCTCAACAGGTCGCCAAGATAAACGAGCAGAACGGCGCCTTGCCCAGCATCCTCCAAAGTGTTCAGCAACGATAGGACACAGTGGCCAAGCAAGTTGATCACATCGATGACCACTACAAAAACTTGCCCGAGCTGGTACTTGGAGTAAAAAGCCAGCAAGAAGCGTTGGCCAAGCAAATTGATCGGATCTCTACGCAGACTCAACCTCTTCCTGAGACCCTGCACGACCTTAAGCAGCAACAAACTACTTTAAGAACGCACTTGGATGACATCGACAACACCCTCACACAGCTCCATAGTCGCCAAGAGGAGTCATCAAACAACGAGCTTAACCAACTACGAGCTCAAGTACAAGATCTTACAACGCGACTCCTCTCTACCGAGGGACGATACTCAGATCTTAAGGAAACACACGACACACTACTCGAATCCCATGAGCATGTGCAAGTGGCATTTGATGAGCTACAAGCAACCCATCGGCAGTGCAAAAAGACTACACAACAACACATCAAAGAGAAGGCAACCGACGAAGAAGGCAAGGAAGACGAAGATGAGGACGTCGATTCTGACTCCTCGGCTAACTCTAATAATAGTACCTCCTTAGACGACCAATCTGACGATCCATGCAATGTTGGGGAGGGCACCAGCCGAGGAGCTGCATCAAAACAACAAAAAGATCACCATGACGGTGATAAAGATCCCAGATCCCCGACTCACAATGACAACGTTAATATGTCTTACGGGGATCAGTTCCTTGACTATTCAGCAATGGGATCTCTGGGGGAATCTACTAAAGCAGTAGCTTTTGCTGAGTTCCAACAATGCTTACTCGGAACCAGCACAAGTCAACAACAAGTAACATCAGCTCAACACCTTTCTGCACCAGACCAATCGGTGCCCTTTCCCCCAGAGCAAGAAGATCTAGAAAGAGTCAGCTTGGATACAGACGAAGATCTAGAATCAGCTTCTGACTCAGACAAAGATGAAGATCTGCAGCAATACTTAGACAATCTGGAGCAGACTTCTCCCCTCCCTCCACAAGAGCTACCCCCGCCACCACCACTACCTCATAAATGCACGATTTAGACTCAGTGGACGTCTCTACGTTAGATGCTCAAGATATCTTTATCTTAAACACTATCATAGACGATGTCAAACATGGGGGTGATGTTATCTACCAAAATATGAAGACTCAGTGCAAGTTGACACGTGAAGACTTCCGCTCCATCCTTCGACCTCAGTCAACGGTGAAGATGGCAGTCTTCTGAGTCCTCCTTGCCAACTCTATTGAAACCTACAAAAGCTCTAGGCGGCAGCAACCCGTTCTTAATGCATCACCTTCTCTAGCTATGAGTCTTATATACAAAAAATTACAAAGAAAATCAATCGAATGGTTGCAGAGGGGAATCGCCAGAAAGGCACAGTACATTACCGTGCCCTTCCAAGTCTCTAGTCACTGGCTACTAATGATCGTGGACACCACGGCTTGAGACGCCAAGGTGTACAACTTTTGCGCCACTGAACTAAGAGTCAGAATAATAAATTTCACTAGAACAGAGGCTGGGGAGGCCAGATGCATCCCTTTCCGGCTCCTAAAATTGATTTGGGCTGCTTGCCCATCCCTGCGCAATAATTGGAACCAACCTTGGTTCCAAATCATCAACCCCCACACCCAAACTCAAGAGGGTTCTAGGGATTGCACTTTCTACATTATATGTCATATTCAAGCACTCAATCAAAAAATCCCTTTTACCGAACAGGCCACAGGAAATTTTCATTCTCTGCGAGGTCGTTATGCCATGGAGTTAATCTGTGATAGACAGTTATTAAAGGACCCAACTATGGCACCTAATGATGTTCCTCGCTATCTATTTTTGGCCATCCAACATCCTCCAAAACATCCATTCAGGCAAACAATAGAGGAGTTGCAGAAACAACAGCCTGCCAAGGTTCCCAAAAAGAAGAAATGGGACCCTTACTCTTTCGATCTGGCGGATGATGAAAGGGTTACTGAGTTGCTAACCAGGGCGACCATCAATAGATTATCTTCACAAATGGTCCCCCTGTCTGCCATTTCACCAACATTCCCAAATTTTGACCTCAGCACTTGCAAAAGCCTCTCCGACAATGAACTTCGTCTCAGCATGTCAAGGCTTTACGCCGAGAAAGATGACCTCGTTTTCATGTCTGGTGACATTTTGGTCATGGCAGACGCATTACGAGAAACTGTACAGACAAAAGGGTCTATATCCGTAAGTTTGATGGCCGCCTATCAATTTCTTCTCGGACAGAATCACCCCACAACCTATATGGCATCCACCTATATGAAGGATGATCTCCTAAAGTTAAAGAACTTTGGAATGACTGAGGCACTCATTTCCTTCCTACAACATATGACTCCGAAGTTTATCATGCCCCCTTTCCTTCATTCAGAACACTGGATGTTGTTGGCAACAAATCTTTATGAAGGAACAACAATCATATGCAACAGTTCCGACAGCCAATACAATCTAGATCAACAACATTACACTACAACACCAAGAACGCCTACGGAGGAGGTGGCGAAGGAGTGTGCTGATCAACTTCATGCCCTTCTCAGCAAGCACACATGGGCATACAACAAAGAACACTTTCATCGCCCCGCCTTCAGCCACAAGTGCCCACAGCAGCTCCGCGAGTCGAACGACTGTGGTTTCCACGTCCTCTACTAGATATACACCATCATGGTACTTGGAAGACCAGTAGAGGACATGACAAAAGTGGATTATCATGCATTATGAGGAAAGTTCACCGCTAATCACCTTCGCACACATGGTGCCAATAAAGGACTAACAGAAGTCTGATGCCCTTATCCTTGTACTTCTCAAACTATCACTTTGACACTCTATGGATAGAGTGAGTGATAAGTTAGGGGGGAGTACACTGGACAAGGGTGAGGTATTATTTTCAAATCCTTCCCTCTCTACATTTTCTTTCAATTCTGTACAAACTTTACAGCTTCCTTTGTGCACTTAATTTTTGTTTTAAAAGCAAATTCCCTGTTAAAATAAACCTCACACATAAAGAAGAACATCCCTCTTGGAACAAAGTCATCTCCAGCTAACTTTAGAATCCAGTTAGTCCTCAAAAATTAATAACAAGAATAGCACTTAGACATGTAATGGCGAATTAATAAAATATCTCCACTCTTGAATTTTCACGCGTTTGCTTCATTTCTACATCTGACTTTCCGCAGGTCAGCATCAAGGCCGAAATAAGCCAATCACTCTCAAGGATGGGAGGGACATCAGGTGAAATCCATATCAAGAAGTCTCATAAGTGGACCACTAAATAGAAACCGAATAAGTGCATGTCGAGAAACTCTAAGAACTACTTTCTTCTCTTCAAATAAAAGAGGCTTGGCCGCCCAATTAATTTCCCTAAAAAAATCCATAACCAAAGACTATGAGTTTACGAATAAAAGCCAGAGTGGTGAATAAAACTATGAGAGTTGTGCCATGAATAAGGATCTATATAAAGAACCAATGAAGGTCTCTCCCGGCTGGTACATTCAGCTTCCCTCACAAAGGCAGATGTGTCGTGCCCGGTAGTGAAACCCTAAGGTATCTAAATATATGAAAGGCTGATAAAGGACTCGCCCGGCCGGTACATTCAGCTTCCCTCAAGAAGGTAGATGTATCGTGCCTGGTAGTGAGATCCTAAAAGCATAGACAACCCCTCCCCCACTTGAAGGAGGAGTTACACATTAAGCCTTTAGCCAACCCTCATACCCACTCTAGCTTCTGGTAGGATTTTCAGAGAAGTATAAAGCTGATTAGAGTCAACGACATGCACCGGATAAAAAGTGGTCCCAATGCGGGCTACGAGATATGGAAGAAACCTGAGATCCAAGTAACTCTCAATACCTGAAAGAGTTAAGGCAAGCAAAAAGCTCTGATACAACCTTAGGAGATCTCAGGTTTAGAATTGAAGAAAGAGTATGGAAATCTTAACTAAATAAAATCGCCTCGCCATTACATGCCTCAGCTCTATCTAACTTGAGGACAAGCTAGACTCTAAGTTAGGGGGGTGATAACCTCCAATTTTTTGATGTTATCTTAGTAATGTTCTTCAGTTTTCCACACTCTTTCTCAGATAAATTAGACAAAATCCCTAACTATCCTCTCTTATTGCAAATATACTGTTAGATTAACTTTTCTCCTTTTTACTTACAGAAAAAGACACAAAAAAATCACAAAAGACTCATACGGTCCCAAGACCGCATGAAGCTAACCGGTCCCAAGACCGCATGGACTCACACGGTCCCAAGACCGCATGAAGCCAACTAGTCCAAAGACTGCATGGAGTCACACGGTCCCAAGACTGCATGAAGCCAACTGGTCCCAAGACCGCATGGAGTCACACGGTCCCAAGACCGCATGAAGCCAACCGGTCCCAAGACCGTATGGAGTCACACGGTCCCAAGACCGCATGAAGTCAAACGGTCCCAAGACCGCATGGACTCACATGGTCCCAAGACCGTATGAGTCCAAACAGTCTCAGAGTCCAAACGGTCTCAGAGTTCAAACGGTCTCATAGTCCAAACGGTCTCAGAGTCCAAATGGTCTCAGAGTCCAAATGGTTTCAGACTCCAAACGGTCTCAGAGTCCAAACGGTCTTCAACCCGAAACTAACCAAACCATTTGGACTTCACTTAAATCCTATGAATAAGATCCAAGGGGTCCTCCCAAGGGGATCAAGTTTTCAGACGCCCAGAGGCTGCCTCTACTATTCCAGAGCTATTCCAACCTCCATCCTCTGCCCAAAGGCTATCGGTCTGATATCCACGCTCCATCCTAAAGTTTCTTTCTCTCTCTTCACGAAAGAAGGTGGGAAGAGGAGACATCATCATCGAGCAACCTATGAATTGTGAAGATCATCATTCTCTCTCCTTCCAAGGGGTTGACTTTCCTCTCTCCTTTATGGGGATGACGTTCTCTCTCTCTTCTCGTCTCCTCCTTTGTCCTAGCTATGAGCGAGTAGTCTCTTTCACTAGGGTGTGGGGAGTATCCCCGCTACCCATGTTTTCATTTCATGCAATGTAATCCATAGTTTGCAATAGAGATATACTTTCTTTTTAGTTCAACATCAATCATTTAATGAATGCTTGTTGCTTGATCACCAACTTGTGTTATCTTTTATCTTTTAGTATGAATTGTCTACATTTGTACTATCTGATTCGAATCTCGATTGAATGTTGGTTCTTGATGCATGTATCCACCATGCATCTGTTTTGGTATCTAGGAGTGTTTCTCAAGAAGTGGAGTAAACTCACTTCCATCGTTGTAATTTCATACTATGAAATGGAATCAGTTGACGTATGAAAGTACAACCTTGATAAGTCAAGGAACACACTTTGTGAAGGGAATGATGTAAAGTAGGTGACCATTCGTTTGGGGATGGCTGGCATTACAACATTCCCACACTTCTTGTAGTTAGTTCTCCGAAAGTAAGCTAAGTCTACAAAGATACTAACTATTTAGACTCTTTTTGCAAGTTATGTTTTATGTTCTATGTTTTGATCAATGTGTAGTGGCGGTGAAAGCCGATCACATCCTAGTGGCTCCTTATCATTGTTTACAACCTAAAATTTACTTTCTTGCTTTGTTTAAAACAACCAAATCAAATCTTTGGACTAAATATCAACTATTAAGGAGTTAAGTGAAATTCTAACATTTTCCATCTTGTTAATCTCATCAAGACCGTTGTCTCGTGGATTCGACCCTTAACTATACTATGATAAGACTTCCACGTATCTTAGCATACATGGGTGGAGTTCTCAATCTAGTATAAGCAGGGCTAAACCTAAGGATTTACTATCTTTAGGATTTTTAGTGGTGCACGCAATTCCACGTAAGTGGAAGCTCCATCAGGAGGCAACCCGATCCTTAGCTTAGCTTTTTATTTTTAGTTTTGAATTAGACAATTTTTCTCAAGATCGACAATGCATCACAAGATGAAATCTTAAGTTATGATAGTTTTCATTTTTTAGATTTCAGATGGAGGACATGCACTGATTGGAATGCAACCACATCTGATGGTCCAACCGACATGAACTTTCCCCTCCATCTCAAATTTATAGTTTACTCGAGATGAGAAAATTTCTATGTTTAGGGTGGAGGGTGGGTGGTACGTACTTTACTTTCGACCTGCTCCTATATGTTTCAGACTTAAGATTCCATCATTGCATTTTTGGTCAAAATTTTTAAGTTTTCAAAGAAGTTTTATAGAAACTTGATGAAGTTTTGATGCTTTTGTTTCAATCAAAGCCATTACCTAGCCGGCTAGTTCTTTGTCTATGCAATTTTGAATCATTATACCCTCCTTATTCGAAGTGAAGCCTCAAGGGGGACAATTTCTGAAACTAGACAATAGTAGAAATCACCATGTGAAGCTTATGAATCCTAAAATCATGATCCTTTAGTTAAAATGGGAAGTATCTGTTGAACTGATAGGGATCAAACACACCGTGCTTCCTAACTGACTAGTGGAACAATAGCATGGAATCTTCACCGGATCCTCATCAAGTCATTATTTGAGTAGAGTACAATAAGGAGAACAACTCGGTGCACTGAATTGTAAATCAAGTTGCATTTTGATCTGAACCCTCTTCTACACTTCTTCTATCATCTTCTTACCCCTCCTTTCATCAAAAAAGAAACAAAAATATCCAAAATAGTGCCAAAACCTAAGTTCAGAGTGGCACGTCACCTTCCTCTATATCTGCTTCTTCCATACCCCTCACTATGTAATAGGGGTGTATCACCAAGAAAAGATGCCAATGCGCATACAAAAAATGCAATCTCGAGTCGAATAGAGGAGAGATTCACACACACAAAATATGCAATCAATGTAATTGCAACCACATAATAAAAATCTCGAGTTGAATAGAAGAGAGATATACAACTTCCTTCCATACCACCCTTCACTCCCTTTTCCACCTAAAGGCACAATGAATGCCTCCCTTATCTTGAAAAACACCAGTGTCAGATCAGGTGCACACTTGTTGTTCTGTGGGCATCTCTACACTCTTATGAAGCTCTTAAAAATGCTTGTTGTTGGAAAAAGTGGGGAGGAAGTGATGTTGGAAAACAAACTCAGGAACGAAGATATTGTAAGATGTGTTCGGTGATCTTAGGAAGTTGAGATGCTTAGTCATACTGAGTAGAAAAGAAACAATTGTGATGTGAAGATGAGGCAATCACACGAGTTGAGATTATTCATTTGGCGATTGTTTCAGATTTTGTGTTACTCGAGGATGAGAAATGTTTAAGTTCATGGTTTTTTGATGAATTCATATTCATCGTGGTTTCAGTCGTCATCTTTGGCCCAATTTTTCCTAGTATATTCGCTTTTATTTCCCAAATTCTATAATATACAACATTATTTGATTTGTTGGATTATCGGTGCTTGTTGACTGGATTCATGTGTTTTCATGTAGATTGAGTAGGGCCCATCCACTAATCACGGGCCCTTCTTCATCCAAGTCACTCACTGACTAGTTCTTCTCCTACTGGACCCTGATCACCCACTCCCTTCTAATCACAACCTACAGCTTACCCCCTCAACACTGCGATCAGCGCCTACTCCATCCAACCATCGACTGCGATCAACACCTCCAGATCGTAACCTGTGATGGCCATGTCATCGACATCCACCTCCTACTAGATCGTGATCAACATCTCCTCCCTACTGATTGTGATCTGCACCTCTGACTTCCACCACAGGACCGCGATCTACAGCCACCAACAACCCCGTCCTCTTCACTTACACCTCAACCAGCGACTCCTCGACCACTGCATCGCAAGATTGTCGACATTCACCTTCTCCAAGATCATGATCTACCTCTTCCGCTCACCCCCAATACATCACGACGCCATCACCTCCACCTGATCGCGACCTCCATTAACTCCTCCACATCGCAACCCCCGTCTCCCACCAACACCGCTACCACCTGCCCCAGCCAACTCCTTCAATCGTGACCTGTGATAGTGCTCCCCTCCACAACACCACGATCCTCTTCCATGATCGCAGTCTACACTCCATCTCCTTCCTACTTCCCACAATCACACCACCCTTCAACACACCATGATCACCTCCCGCCTCTGCTGATCACGATCATCTCCATCCCTCCAACCACGATAACCACCCACACTTCCTATTAGATCACAATCAACACCTACAACACCTTGACCTGGGACATCAATAGCTCTACCCAGCCGCCTGCCACCATTTTGACTCTCACCTTCCTCGACAGTGTCGACATCACCACTTGTAGCCTGCCCTAACCCTGACCCACGATGGCACTACCCCTGCACCAATGTGCCGCCAACACCAGACCGCGATCAAGCGTCAGCAACACATCACGATCAACACTGTTTACTAGCAGTGCACCATCCTCCGCAGACTGCAACCACCTGGCCTCCAATCCCGATCACAGTCTACAGCAGGCAGGTGAACCATGACCCTAGCTGCCCCAATGAGTCACCCCGCCACTATAAATAGCTTCCACCATCAGACTCCCGAGGCATCGACTCACCCCGCCGCCAGGTTGTCGCCCTGTGCCCCGACCTGGGGAATCAGATCTCTATAGCCAAGAGCCAACCTCTGTGGCATTCTTGTACAACCAACCATCTCTGTCCATCTAGATCTATGGTGGAAACTACAAATCTACTACATCTAGATATCATTCATGCCTTGCATACGCTGACGCATCTATGAGTTGCCCCTCCTACTGCGAGCAAGGAAGACTAGAAGTGAAGGAAGGTGGAGAGAGAAGGGATGCCCCATCTACCGTGGTGTCTTTCCCTCCTCGTCCAGATCTGTCCCGATGTTGTGTAGAAGACTGCCTCTCCACCGATCTGCGATTGTCTTCTTCATCATGCCCATGGCAGAATCTTTCCCCTCCCTTATTCTTTTTGTTTCTCTCACCATGAGTGAGTAGTTTCCTTTCAATGGGGTGTGGCGACTAGACCTGTTGTCCGTGCTTACGTGTCCTTTTATTAAACATTCTATGGCTTGTATATAATTTTTCATTTTTTTGTTAATTGTTTGATGTGTGCTTGTGGATTGATCACCCACTTGCATGATCTAATTCTCTCCTATATTGCGAGAACTTCAATATGTAGGTTTTGAATGTCAATTAATGTGGTTGACTCCCTAACGAGAACTTCTGATGGGATTCCCTGAAGTCGTAAGTGTGTGATCTGTGAGGTGATGAGACATCTAGCCCATGGTGACGCTTCTGTGTGCCTAACTCACGTATGGGGGCCCACAACTTCAGTTGGATATCAATATCCTCGGAGCCGTAAGTGTGTGATCTGGATGGCGATGAGACATCTGATGCCTAAGGTGATGCTTACGCGAACCTAATGTCCGTATGGAGGGTTTGTAGAAACTCCATTTGGATGGTTATATCTAGCATGTATGTGTGTGTTTGGATATTGTAACATCCCAGGATTTGAGGCCTCGAATAACATGATCTTAAAAGGAATGATTGGACTACCCATATCACCAAGGTGCACCTCCTTTTCCGGGAGCCCATCTCTAAAGAACTCCATAGTTAAGCGTGCTCAGCTTGGACTAGTACTAGGATGGGTGACCAGTTAGGAAGTTGTTCCTGGCTTGCACGTGAATGGACAAAAAGCATGCAGTTAAGGCTAGTGGTGGTCTGTGGGGCCAGTCGTCATTCCTGAAACTCTACTAGAGCCTTGGGCAGTGGGCCCAGGCGTTACAAATGGTATCAGAGCCATAACCCCTCCAGTAGGTGGGGGCCACATGGGCATGTGGCATGCCAGTCTTGAGACGTGCGGTCCAGGAAAGTTGGAAAGGGCTATCCGTAGAGACGAGATGGAGCCGCCCTTGCGCTGGTAGCCGTGGACGGGAGTTGGGTGTCCATGGGCCATTGTGGGCCTGCACTAAAATGGGGTCAGATTATGAGGCCATATAGTTGAGCCTTGACGAGGACGTCAAGAGTCTAAGTGGGGGAGACTGTAACATCCCAGGATTTGAGGCCTCGGATAACATGATCTTAAAAGGAATGATTGGACTACCCATATCACCAAGGTGCACCTCCTTTTCCGGGAGCCCATATCTAAAGAACTCCATAGTTAAGTGTGCTCAGCTTGGTGTAGTACTAGGATGGGTGACCAGTCAGGAAGTTGTTCCTGGCTTGCGCGTGAATGGACAAAAAGCGTGCAGTTAAGGCTAGTGGTGGTATGTGGGGCCAGTCGTCATTCCTGAAACTCTGCTAGAGCCTTGGGCAGTGGGCCCAGGCATTACAGATATGTTTGCGTTACAGATATGTTTGCATGTGTAGCAGTGGTGAAACCCGATACCACCCTAGTGATTTCCATCATTAATCTAGACTCAGTTTTAATCATGCTCTTTACTATCATGCAAGTAGTTTAACTAAATACAATCAACTCCTTGTTCTAAATATTAGTCTTAGTCAAGCTAGATCTGACTAGAAATATTCTTAAAAATGTTGTCCATTGGGATTTGATCCTTAACTATACTGTGATAAGACTCGTCCGCTTGCGGGTGGTATTATTGCATAAGGTTTTGGTAAAAACTCAGGGATTTCAGCCCCAAGTGAATTTGTTAGTGCAGTAAAAACCATGTCAACTGCATGTATCACTATCTATTCTTATTTATGTTGCCCTTAGTTCGTCATCGATCTTTCTCTTATCTACATGAATACTCAGACAATTAATGGTAATTAAATTATTATTACATATACTGTGAATATTGTGTTTCCTTCTTTTAGGTTCCGATTGGTTTGTCGTAACTGGTCTAGATAACTTATGAACTGGAGTTCTTTAAGCAACTTTTCATGATTGGTTTAAAATAAGTGTTGGAAATTAAGTTCCAGACTTATATACAAAACACAGTTCCTGAGTTCCCTTTTAAAAAGAATGAAAAATGAGTTTTGAGACAACTAACAATATTTCTTATACAATTATATTCTTCATTCGTCATAAATGACACATGTAAAATACTTATGACTAGAAATACTAGTGGTGTGGATATATTTTTTTGCTAAAATCATAACATAATATGACAAAATATCATACATTATTATCAAACTATGTAAAATACTTTACACGACAACCACCAATATTAGTGTGATTTACAAAATAAAAAATACGAACTCATGAAAAAATACACCGCACCATGTGAAAATAATGTGATTTACCTAATATATTTTTATTCTTCATATTCAAACAATGTGATGTAAAAAGTAATAATTAACTATAACCATATACGAATAAATTTCCTATAACAATAATTTATAAATTAATATTCTACATTATGTTAAAGGATGATGAACTAAAACATATATTTACAAGCACATGGAATACGAAAATTATTATAGGACTTTGAATATGCAAAGTAAATAAAAATATTGTGGTGTGATTTTAATCATAATATTTTTATTAAGATTATAATTATACCATAATAAAATATTTTTAAAAGAAAACTATTTATACCATAACCACTCGTTGAGCTTATTATAATTTAAAGATATTATAATTTTTCATGGATATGATTTTTTTGTGACTTTACAATCTTTAATTATTTATATTACATAGTAAAAATTACAATACTTTTAATAATTTACATATTTACACTTACAACAAACCAATTACAAGAAAGTTAATAGAACTCAAGTTACGAGAATTGAACTAGAGTTCCCAGAAAATGAGTTCCACGGAAATTATGACTTACACCAAACCAATAGGTTACCATCTTAGGTCAAAAGACATCAATGTGATATTTAATTAATTAACCTTTACTAGCATTTCACATACATGCTCCCGGAAATAGAAAGTCGTAATACTGCATTTCCTTTCTATTGATTGAATTTTAGTCTACCATTGTATTATTTACTATTTATCATCAAACCTTCCATATACATGACGGGGTATAGGTACAATGTGGGTGTATATTTTGACCAAGCGGGTAAATATATGTACATTAGGGGTGAGCAAATCTCGGTCCAGACCGCAAAACCGGACCGGACCGCTCAATTCGGTCCGGTTCGGTCCGGTCCATTTCAAATTCGGTCCGGTCCGCGGTCCAATAAATTCGATAAATTCGGTCTTCGGTCCGGTCCGGTCCGGTCTGGTCCAAAACCGGTCCGGTCCGGTCCGGACCGCAGACTAACTTTTATATAAAATCCATATATATTTGAAGGTGTATTCTATAATAACTACAAATAAAGTACATATATAAGTACTACTAGTATAAATGTTTGATACTAAAGTTATATAATTGTTAGAAGTGACTAAGATTATCAACTTTGTATAATTAAATAAGTTGTAAAACATCTAAAAAAGGCTGATTGCGGTCCAAACGGTCCGGTCCGGTCCGGTCCGCGGTCAAAACGGTCCGGTCCCGGTCCGGTCCGACCACCAAACGGTCCGGTCAACGGTCCAAAAATTATTGATTTTCGGTCCTCGGTCCGGTCCGGTCCGTTCCGGTTTTGGACCGATGCTCACCCCTAATGTACATCATCGTCGTCATCATCATCATCATCTAAGCCTCAATCCCAAGCTTGTTGAGGTTGGCTACATGGATCATTCTTTTCCAATCAATTATGTTATAGGTATAGATATGTATCCACTACCTAAAAAGATAAATTATGGGTATGACCATACTCATACCTAAGCATACCCATTTACGGTAAGACCATGTATCACGATGTAGATAATGTTCTCTCTAGAATTTCAAAAGTTATGAACCTTTTTATTATGATGTGTGCAAAAGTCAATTATAAGTATGTCTCCTATAAAGTTGGTTTTATGACCAACATCATTGTGGTGATTGTCTTATAATAAACATTTAAGGTCACATTCTCTTCACTATCAATTGTTTTTGTTCAAAAGATGCTTCTCAAATCAAAGTGATCAATTAGACTCTTCCATACTTCTCACATCATGAACCAATTCATGACTGCCTTCTATATAAAATTTGTATCCTCACCTCTGCATCACTACTATTTTTTTACCCATAATCCTCATATCTATGATAGTGCTTGCCTATTAATATTCAACATAAGAGCTCGGATATGAATCAAGTCTTGACATTTAGCCCAATTCATCAATATGATGACTTTTTCTAGATAACAAATTGTTTAATAAATCATATTAATTTGGAAGTGGTGCAAGTATATATTTAGATATTTTTGTTTCATATAGGATTTGAACATCTCATTAATCCTCAATATAGATAAAGTAGATTGACCATGAGGTTGAAGCTCCACCAAAGAGACACAACTTAACTTTATGAATTGATACATTAACCTAACCCCATCGATGCATCAATAAATTTAGTCATTGATGTAGGTAGTGCATAAAAATACTATTATGTTTTAGTCATTAATTCCTTATGAATCCAATAAGAATTTGATAGATGTATGTTCACCTATTACTCTTTGAACAAATATTTTGTGTATCTTATCAATTAAGACATATTTACGCATAATATTTACATTTATATTGCATAAATAACTAAATTAATGTAACATAAGAGGATATATGCATCAATTTATTTCTAAATATAAGAAACATGAGGCTTTTATGAGTATGAACCACAAGTTATGTTTTAAAGTATTAAATAGAATAAAAAAATATCCACTCATGTTTCAATCTAAATGATTGTGCACACTGCTAACCCAAGAGTACCAATTACTCATGAAAATAGCACACATCCACTAGAATGGGTCAGTAACCTCCATATTCCATATAGTGACCATTAAAATATATAGTTTCTAAAAATGTATCTCATTTTATTAAAATACTTGAACACTACTTTGTCCATCAAGAACATCATGGAGGCATATTGACATTAAATATAAAACATTAAGGAAACAATGAAGTAGGGTTTTGAATGACTAAGATGTAGTCAGTAACGCTATATGCATATCATGTAGCGGATACATATGATTGAGAATTCTATTAAGCATTAGCCATTACATTGTATACGTTTACCTATTTCTATTTATAGTAGGCTAATAGAACAAATGTAGATATAATGTAAATTTAACATCCATACATACCATTATTATATTGAAAGTTTTGAATGAAAATATAAGTAAAAAATTGTAAGTATTTTTTCCCTATTGATACATACATTTATATCCTATTCATGTTCACGCATTTTGTGAAAATATTCTAAGAAGATAATTTCTCCTTAAAGCATATGTTTTTTTATTATATATATATATATTATATAATATTTTACCTTGATTTTCTAAAGTGCAAGTGTAAGTAGATGTCATTTACTTGCAATGTGACTCGAGTATGTACATTAAAAATTTGAATATATGCGCATTCTCTACTAATATGTACGATAAAAAAAATATCAACTTCTAGGATTTGAATGCAATACCCAGCACTCCACACTATGATGCCAACCACATAAAGTAACTCAAAGTGGCATTTCTGTATGCCTATTATTAAAAAATATCAATTTCAAAAAAAATCTTATTATAGAAATATGTTAGGCATCTAATTTTTATCATAAACCTAAAATGAACCATTCCTCCCTAGATTACTAAATGGTTGGGCAAAAAGGCTGGAAAATAGATAATTATCATATTTCTACTTTAACTGAATAACCAAAATATATGGAAAGAATAAACATGATGTAGTAGGTGTAGATAATTACACTAAAAACATTTACCATGAAAACTTATCATAGAAATAAACATAATGCAACACGTGCAGATCATTACTTGAGTTCTAAATGAATTACATTTGTCTCCTATTTATATGGGACAAAAATTGTTATGGATATACAAATATTGAAGGGTTCTTCCAGGAGTTGTGTTAAAGTAATAGAATTATTATAGTAACAAAAGAAATATGAGATATAATAAAAGCCACATTTATAAGAAAAAAAATAATGTCACAATAAAAAATATATACAACAGTTGATAGGGAATTATAGCCAAAACAAAAACTATTAAAGTTTGACAAAATAAAATGAGGTTAATATCAAAAGTTAGTTGATGTGAATAAAATTGGATATGATTAAAATGAAAGATATATAGACATGGTTTTATAAAAAAAAATTCTTGTGAATATAATAGATTTCAAATCTCTCTATAATTTTACCAACACATTTTTATCATATATTTTTGACTTTTGACACTTCACACTAATTAATTTTACGTGCAGTGCATGTGCATTAACTATTATATATATATATATATATATATATATATATTTATATATATATATATATATATATATATATATATATATATATATATATATATATATATATATATATATATATATATCTGTGTGTGTGTGCGCGCGCGTGTGTGTGCGTGTGTGTTTGTATAAACACATGTATATGCATACATATATATTGGATTATATTTATTACCCACTCCAGAAATAGTTAACTTTCTATATTTTTTTACTTTACACATATACATGGTCACGTTACTTTCCAAATAGTTACATTACATGCATTATTGTTTTTTTAAAGAATGTACAATCACATAATTATTCTAGAATTTTCATTTTGTTTTATGAGTATTTTACCTTTTTAATCAAATAGTTACTTTTTGATGAAATAGTTATTTTTTGTCCAAATAGTTACTTTTCTGATCAAATGAATACTTTTTTGGAAATAAAATCCTAATTACTCACGCGGGCAACGAATCACATCCCCCCATTATATATATATGTATATATATATATATATATATATATATATACCCACATGCGTAACTAACTTTAGTTAAACGTGGATCTATTTTATAATAGAAAGATACTTCTCTGTAATGAGAGAGACATCGTTTGTAGTGAGATGACCAAATTTGTAATACAAACACTTGTTTTGTATTACAATGTAAACATTTGTTATAAATATCATTTTCACTGTAATTAGGTGAGTTAATACAAAACAAGTATTTGTATTACAAATTTGGTCATCTAATTACAAACTTTGTCTGTCTCATTACGAACATATACTTTTTTATTACAAAATAGATCCACGGGTAACTAAAGTTAGTTACACATGTGGGTAGTGAATATATACCATATACACACACACAAACACACACACACACACATATACAACAACTTGAATGTGTACGACCAGGCGCCACCATTCGGTTAAGCCTCGGCAACAATCTGAAACCAAAGCTGAGCTCTAGAGATTACCCTTCGATCCAGATGGACGGAATGTGACATGGAGTCGAAGAAGGCGGCATGGCTAGCAATGATGGAGCTGTCCAACATACTGTCAGTCCCCATGTCACTACACACCACCATGCTCCTCAATGTCCCGAACGCGATCTACCAGTCACGCATGAACACCCCGCTGACGGTCGGTGACATCCTCAACGGCCTCAAGCCTGTGCCGCCCTATCCCAATGTCGACCCGACAAACCTCCAGTGCACCCCCCTAATCCTCCCCTCCCACAATGTCTTCCTTGAACACATCAACTCAGTCGGCGACACCACTACTCGTTGGCCCGTCGTATGCAGCTTACGTGCTGCAGCACCACCAGGATGCCCTCTTCAGGGTTTGGCCACAACTGCATGATTTTGTCCTGAACCCATCAGGCCTCGAGCCCTTCACGCTCGCCAACAGTGACACCAAGGCGTACCAGTACATGGAAAGGACAAGAAGGTGGATGAGCTGATGCAGAGGGCCATGGACGGAGTGTCGGTGGTGTTCATGGAGTGCTTCCTCTGACAGTTATGGTGGGTTCAACAAGGCGGCCAACGACGGAGGAAGCAAAGTGTCAACGATGGTCGACGTCGGCGGGAGCTTTGGGGAGTGACTCAGGAGGATCATGGGGCGGTAGCCGGGCATAATTGTTGGGATCAACTTCAACCTCCCTGAGGTCTTCGCCATCGTGCTACCTTCCCTGGGCGTGACACACGTCGGCGGAGAGGTGGATTACGGTGACTGACGATGCACCGCAAAAAGAGATGATACAACCGCTATCCAAAGAATGGGAGTATCGGGATCTATTTACACTTTTTTCCACCACTAATCTAAGCACGGGTAGTTTAGTTATAATACCCACACAAACATTCAATAATATATATATATATATATATATATATATATATATATATAGGGTGTTCATTCATTGCCCACACGGGTAGCATGGATTTTCACTACCCTGCAGCTAAAAAAGTAACTCTTCTAGCTAAGAAAGTAACTCTGTTGTAAAAAAAGTAACTATGATGTCAAAAAAGTAACTCTGCTGGCAAAAAAAGTAACTTTGTACAAAATATACAGCAGATATATATAAGGACGGATTTTTTGATTTTGGAGGGGCAAATGATATTATTTTTGGCTCAAATTTTTTGGAGAGCTAGACAAAATAGTCCTCTACAATTTCGAAATTTCTTTTTTGAAAAAAAGTGATCGGAAGGGTGGGAGGGTAGCTACCCACGCGGGCAATAAAGATGGGCCCATATATATATATATATATATATATATATATATAAAAATAGAGAGAGAGAGAGAGAGAGGAGAGAGAGTCAGGCTAGAATACACTCGAGTGTATTCAGAGCAGAATACACTCAAGTAGTTTTTTATGATGTAATTTAAAAAAAAAATAATCCATTGATATTCTTAGACATCTTGTGAATAGCTCATACGTAAAATTTGAGCAAATTTGGACAATTATATGTCATGTTATAAAGACCGCAAAAATTATGCATTTCAAATTAGTTTCACACGTCAATTTTGTCGCCCTTGGATGAGTGACTTACACTCTTCCAAATGGGCTCAAAATTTGTATGTAGCCTAGTTATAGTATGACAATGAAGATCAATGGTTTACATCTTGCAAAAAATAGTCTTGGTATACAAACACACTTGAGTGTATCCGTGCGATCTGTATGTACCCACGTTCATTTATGATGATTGTAAAATTATTTTGAACTATCCAACCTTATGGATGTGATGTATACCAGTTAGATAAGATGTGTATCAAAAATTACTAAATTTTGATATTCATAGAAAACTCAATGAAAGAATTTGTGTGTTATTTAATCAACGGTAAGTTGCAGGAATTATAGAAATCATTGAATGATATATTGTTATATGACTTATATCTCATGATTTTGTATGAGATATGATTATGATTTTTTAAACGCATATAATCTATATAATACTGGATCAAACGATATAGTTGGATTTTATTAATATACTCCACATGTGTCACTTTAGTGTCTGGTACACACTTCCTAACATATATATATATATATATATATATATATATATATATATATATATATATATATATATATATATATATATATATATATTCAGAGAGAGAGTCAGGCTAGAATACACTCGAGTGTATCAGAGATCGAATACACTCAAGTCATTTTCCATCATGCAACATTTATTTTGAAAATGTAAATGATTGATCGTATTAAATATCACATGAACATACTACATATAAAATTTGAGCTTATTTGGACAGTTATAGGTCATGCATCTAAAGGCGGTAAAAATTATACAATTCAAATTAGTTTTGTGCGTCGGTTTTGTTGGTCATGAAAGAGTGACTTAGCAAATTACAAATGAGATCAAATTTTACATGTGTCTATATTTGTTTAGCAATGAATACAAAATTTCACAATAAGTTATTAGTACACATCTAAAAGCAATTATAATGGCCATGACTATGTGCAGGTCTAGAAGAGAATGAAGATTTGAAGAAGATACATGGTGCACGGGAAAGGATCTATCAACACTATTGTTCAAAGACACAGTGATGCAATCACTTATAAGAACTGAAGTTGTAAGTATTTATCACTATATTATAGATTGCTAACTTATGAGTCTGGATTTTTGGGTTATGAATTGCTTTGTTCAAATGTTGAAAGAAATGACACGTAAAAAGATAAAGGCATTGCGTGTCATTGTTTGAGCACTTATGCACCGGTAAGAGAAACCACTATCACACTAGATTAGAGCAACTTACACAATACAAGAAAGGTTACAACAATGTAATTTGGAATGTTATTTTTATAGAAAAATCTAAGCATGATGGTGGCTGACATTACAATAAAGGAGATCGACATGCGATCACCTCTATTCAATGTACTCGCCCCTAATTTTTTGCAATGGATATAGTGTTTACAATATTGAACAACGACAATCACTAGAACTTGCTTGAGGCAAGTTTTAGAGAAGGGGTGTATAGATCTTACAATTTAATGTCTGGGAAGTCTAGTTCTAACAAAGAAGTCATTAGATGGGTAAGAAAAGGCGAACATTGTTTAATTCACTTTTTATTGAAAATGATGTTGGTTACATTGTACTTAACAATATTTGGTTTTGCATGCA
The DNA here is from genome assembly GCA_963693085.1 of Alisma plantago-aquatica. Lineage (NCBI taxonomy): Eukaryota > Viridiplantae > Streptophyta > Magnoliopsida > Alismatales > Alismataceae > Alisma > Alisma plantago-aquatica. Next base: position 788,019,789 of record OY856412.1, read on the forward strand.
AGTGGGATTTGTTCATGAGTTATTCAGGGGTGTGCCAGAGTGTGGAAGTCAAATGTCTCAATGGACAATAGAATACCCTAAATGCCCCCAGTAAGAAGATGATGGTGTTGATTGTGGAGTATACATTATGAAGTATCTTGAATGCTTGGTGATTGGAAAAAAATGAACTTCACAAGTAAAGACATCCCTGCAATTAGGGCAGAGATCTTCCAAGAAATGATGAAGAGGAGAAGACTATAGGCAGAACCATAACCTGCTCGAGATCATGAAGATTCAAAGAAGGAGAAGGTGACAAGCAGAATGAAGACAAGTCTGATGATGTTATGCCAAGCATGAATACATGGCTTGTGCCAAATTAAGTACAACTTTTAGAAAACAATATAGTAAAACAATGTGATTTTGAAATGATGCTTGAAAAAATGTGTATGTAAACTCTAGAAAATACAGTTCGAGTTTGAAGTATGTTTTGGGTTGAACAAAAAATTACAGTTGGAGTTAGGAGAGAACAGAAGTTCTATGGGTTTATATTTATGTAGATACTATGGTTCTAATTATAGGAAAATGTATGGGTTTGATGCTTTTTGTATGAAGTTTGAACCTATTAGTTTGATGTTCATTGGATGGTCTTCTAACTTTGTCTAGCTGGTGTTCATATGGAAGAGAATTATTGTGTATGACATGTTGTATCACGTCATATATATGTAGTTAATGATTGTGATCAGCTTCAGTAGGTGCTCGCTCCATCTAATATATAATTCTCTGAACTGAAGAGTAAATAAGTGAAACATAAAGTAACTACATGAATAGAAAAGTAACTATGAGAACGATAAAGTAATAGTCTGAACTGAAAAGTAGTTCTATGGACTAAAGAGTAAGTATTGAACATATAAAGTAACTATTCATTGAAAAAGTAACAAAATATTTTGAAATGTATATACTAAGGAATTCCTAATAAGTATACAACTATCTTAACATAAGGTTTAACATTTTTTAATGAACTAAAATCCATGTATAATAGTAGTTTCAGCCTTTTTCTGAGCTTTTCTTTCTTTTATGTCCTAGATGTTGAATTAGTGGAAAATATTAAGGTTTGGTGTACACTTGTTCCCAATATTTTACCTTGTAAGGAATTAAGCACATATATCTCAGTGAAAGTTTACTAATAGGCTTAATTTGCAAAATGACCACTTAAGAGAGATAAGAATAAAATAAAAACCGATCTAGAAGTTTCTATGGTTTTTGTGTGGAAAAAAGAGAGAAAATCCTAAATGTGAGGATAATGTGACAATAAATGAATTTATTTTCCCATTAAGTGAATACAAGGATAATTTTCCTGAAAATTTTGAAAGTGGAACTTAGAAGATAATTATAAAACCAAATTCATTTCCTTTGGGTATAAGTTTGCTTGGGTGATAAATTTTACAACCATTGGAAAATTGGTAATTATAATTGTATTTATTAAAAGGAAAAATAGGAAATAACTTAAAAATACAAAACAAAATCTTTAATGACTCCAAAAGTAACAATGTATGCCAAATTCATGTTCTACATATTAAACTATACCTTTGGGTGAATTTTCACTCAATTTGGAGAATATTTGTTTAAAGGGTAAAGTTAGGAGAGAGTGTGTAGAGCCTTCAATATATTAAATAAATGAACAAATAATATCAACATGTGAAATTAATGACAAATCTATATCCAATGCACTTAGGGTGACTTGTGGGTGAAGCTTCATCAAATTTAGGGAATCTTATTACCATTAATGAAGGAGGAAAGAGAAAATAAGTTTTGAATTATTTAACATATTAAAAGTTCCTAAAAGGAAAAAATAATTTCATATTCGGATTCTACACCTCAAAACCAATCAGGGTGTCAATTTTTATTTAATTTAGAACATGTTTGCCCCTTTAAGTGAGGAGAGAGAAAAAAGGTAATTAATGTACAAAATACACTATATACAAGTATGATTGGGAATTCAATCAATTTTTCACGCGTTGACCCTTTGATCATGTGATTTTGACCATTGGATCCATGATCCAACGGCTCACGCATTATCCTCTAGCTCGCACTGATTGGGAAACATGGGCTTTTTGGCGAGATTTTAATTCAATGATTTCTCGATCGATTCTGAATCAAATTCCACAAAATCTTTTCCAGAAGATTCTAGAAACAAATCCACATCAACTGACCCCCTATTTTCCAAGTTTTGTTAAGAATTTGGGAAACACCCAATTCTTGTTCTCCAAGGTTTTTGGGAAACTACCTACTTGTCTCCCTACACAACCTTACCTATATATATCCCTACCTGAGGCTTGTTGGGTTCCCTTGCAACTCATTTATCTTCTCAATTTCACTTGTGCTCATGTGGTTGATCGTCGATGGTTGATTTTTACTCCAGGGTCTGTGGCACACACCCCTCCCTCTACACACCAAGGTACATATGAGTCTGTCTTCTCTCAAGCTTTCTTTGGGTAAGCTAATCTTTGAGTTTGGTTGAGAAACACAAAAACACCCAAAATTTGGCCTTGAAGCTCATCATCCATGGTGCAAGCTGCTTGGGAAGAAACCCCATGTCAATTTGATGATTTTACCCCCCGTCTTTCCCTTCTTTCTCCTATGTTTCACGCGAGGGTGCTTTGGTCATTGGTTTTGGTTTCCGTGGCTTTGACTCGACTGATTTGGCATGGACCACTGACATGGCCCGCATCCCTTAGGCCAAGTCATGGGCCTGGCTGCCCTTTTGCTTCTTTTGCGATCATTTTACCGACGTGGAAATTTATGATTGGTTGATTTTCATAAAATCATAACTAATTAACCATTTGTCCAAAATTAATATATATATATATATATATATGTTTTGGACTAAAAAATCCCATATTTCTAATAAAATAGTTCAACTTATGATTTTGAGTTTGTCGAAAAGAATTTTTAGAAAATGAAATAAATGATTAAAAACCACCAAAAATACATGTAAACCTTCATAACTTCAAAATATGAAAAATTATATGTTTTCTTAATCAGAAAAACCTAACTAAGACAATAGTGATAGTTTTAGGGTCAAAATGAGGTTTTATTCAAAAATTCCAAAATCTAGGGTTTCCTTGCCTTTATACATGAGTAAACCCTAATTCATGTTTAAACATTGAAAATAGGAAAACAATCTTTAGAATTGATTAAAGTAGTGAAGAAGGAGTAATTGGATCTACTAAGAAAAGATATGTGATTTCCTTACACCGAAGCTACGAAAATTTGTGACTTAACCTAGTTTCCCTAATGAGGCTATCATAAAACCCTAATTTTCATTTTTGACAATTTCTTAGCTATAATTGCCTCAAATTCAGTTTTAATATTTATTTCTTGGGTCTTGTACCCAACTGACATGTATATAATTACTCGATGCTTTTACTTTCCATATTTCTTAGCATGTTGATTTTATTAGACTACTAAACTAGAGTAGTGGTGCTTTTGTACAACCACCCATAGATAGGGCATGTGTAAATTCTGTGTTACTCTTCCCAATATAGAAAATTTATAGGGGATTGGAATGTGTTACTCTCCTTCACCTATTGGTTGAGGTTAGGTAGGTGCCTCAACCCTACATAGTTTAGGTAGTCAATAATAATCATGCATGCAACCTTTTTACTATTTTTTTTATGGCAAGCATCTATTTACTTATGCCTCACTCTTTTGACTTTCTTCATCTTATGATGAAATCTTATCCCTATTTCCTAATAGTTTTCTTATCTTTTGTTCTTGTTCATTTTCTCTGACACATACGCTGTTTTTATTTCCCTTTTGTTGGGTGCTTTCCCAACCACCCAGGGATAGATCAAGGTGTTGAACAAGGCCAGGAGGACCAAGTTCAGGAGTAGTAGATTCAAGTTTTGCTATCAAGGATGACTAGGTTTCTTGTTGCTAGATTCCATAGTTTCTAATATGATCTTTTATTTTTCAAAGAAACTCATGTAATGAACAAGAGTTCATAAGCAATGTAATAACTAGTTTCTTTCCGCTATGATTGACATTTTATATGTATCTTAATCATGCTTATTTACTTAGAATATTATACATACATTTCACATGGTCTATTTTTTTCTTGGAAAAAAGTGGATGTTTTGTATTTCCTTTAAATTTTAGTAAGGAGGTGATCTCACCTCTTTACAGCATGGTATCAGATGGGAAACTACTAGGGTATAAGTTGAAAGCAAGGGTGTCTAGAATGGATCAGGACCTGGGGGCTAGCAATAATTTCCTCCGTGCCACTAGCTTGATTTATGGGGACTCCCAGATCCATATGATACCGGTTTGGCCTGTGCTGATATTGACTACCTAAAATAGTATGCTTAGAGGCAATAGTATCCTTAGCCATCCTTCTTACCTACTCCTGTTATCTTATATCATACTCTTATCTTTTAGGAAGGGAGATTTGTTTGGAGACATGAACAACTCCGCTTCTAGGGCCACATCCGGAAACACTAACAATCGGGACACTCTGGTGACTCCCTCCAACATTGGGACAGTCCCTACTGCCCATGTTTGTACCCCTCTTCTGACCCCTGAGCAAGAGCTGACCATGTTGCACCAGCTACTCCTGACTACCTTGGTGGGACAGATTTCCAATGTTGCGACTGTTGCAACCAAACCAAAGGAGTTCACCCTCACATACTTCATCAAGATGAAACCACCATACTTCAAGGGTGAGTGTGAGCCAAACATGGTGGATAAAGCTGATGATTGGGTTTTGGCATTGGAGCGTACCTTTGAGGGCATGGTGTGTCCTCCTCACCAGAAGGTTCAATTTGGCATCTTACGTGTTGAATGGATCGACATGTGATAGGTGGGAAGGTATGGCTCGTACCCGTGATACCGCTAGCATGACCTGGGAGAAGTTCCTCAAGTTGTTCTGAGAGAAGTACATCTGCCCCATATTTCTAAAGAAGAAGGAGGTAGAGTTCTACAACCTGTGTCAAGGAAGTAGAGCATCTCTGAGTACGTGCAACATTTCCTTCTCCTGGAGTGCTATGCGGTGGACCTTGGAGATGAAAGGATATCAACCCTTTTTATTAAGGGTTTGAGATACAACGTCGGTCGAAACATTATCCCCCAGTTACCCCTGACATTCCAACAAATGGTGTACAAGGCTTTGGCGGTTGATTCTTATCTACGATTCCAGTCTTTCGGGAACAACAACAACAATAACAAGAGGAAGAATGTTGGTGGAAGCCAAGGACGTGATCGATGCAAACGTTGTTCGCGTTCTTGCATGCTAGGAAGGTGCCCTACTGGTAATGGTCAACACTGTAGAGATGATCTACCTGGACCTATCTACCATGAGTGTGGTCAAGATGGATACATTCGACCCAACTACCCTCATCTTGGGAAAGGACCAACTCTAGTTCAACAGCCACAACAGTGACAAAACCCGCCTCTGAGAAACAACAATAAGATTCGACAAGACCGACAACCACTTGTGGATAGGAGGAATGGAAGGGTGTTTGCCCTTAATGCTGAGGAAGCTAAAGGAGGTAATGAAGTAATCGAAGGTACCTTACATCTTAATATGCATCCAGTTAAAGCTCTCTTCAATTCTGGTTCATTGAATACGTTCATATCATCTGAGTTTGCTGCCATGTTAGAGATAGAGTCAGAATATATGGATCATGTTTTAGATGTTAAAACCCCTAGTTGTAGTATCTACTCTTCTAACCTTAAACTCCCAACCTTGGACCTCTATATATCTGGTATAATGTTTCCCTCAGATTTCATCTTGCTTGACATGACCGCCTTTGATGTCATCCTAGGTATGGATTGGTTGAAAAGGTACAAAGCTATTTTTTTTTGTGAGGTATCAAAAGTTAGTTTGTTACATCCTTTTGTGGGAAGAATTGTGTCAAGGGTAGGAAGTGAGAGAATCGGCCGTTTTTCATCTCCATCATCAAAGCTAAAAAGCTTGTCTTGTAAGGGTGTAGAGACTTTCTTAGCCTCCATAGTCCTTGGGGCTACACCTCCTGCTCCCGATCACATTGATGTGGTGAAGGAATTCCCCGATATTTTACCTGAGGAGTTGTCTGGCTTGCCACCAACTCACGAGGTGGAGTTCTCCATTGAGCATGTACCAAGAAGTTCTCCCATCTCGAAGCCTCCTTATCACTTGGCCCCTGCAGAACTTGCCGAGCTTAAGAAGCAGCTTTAAGAGCTTCTCGACATGGGCTTTATTCACCCTAGTATTTCACCTTGGGGAACCCCTGTTCTATTTTTAAAAAAGAAGGATGGTTCGTTGCATATGTGCATGGATTATTGTATGCTCAATCAAGTGACGATAAAGAACCACTATCCTTTACCTCGCATTAATGATCTATTTGACCAGCTGAAGTCAGCCATTGTGTTCTCAAAGATGGATCTACAAAGTGGCTACTACCAGATGCGCATAAAGGATGAGGATGTCCCAAAGATAGCTTTCAGAACACGTTATGGGCATTATGAGTTCTTAATCATGCCTCTCGGTTTGACTAATGTCCATGCTACTTTCATGGAATTAATTAATCGAGTGTTTTGTCTTTATCTCAATCAGTTCGTAGTGGTGTTCATCGACGATGTGTTAGCCTACTCCAAATCTGAAGAACAACATCGTGAACATCTATGGATCTTTTTGAACACATTGAGAGAGAATCATCTTTATGCTAAATTCTCAAAGTGTGAGTTCTAGATCAAGGAAGTGAAGTTCATAGGTCATGTGATTTTTGTCAAACATATTGTTGTTGATCCTGCAAAGCATTATTCAAAAAAGCGGTATGCGGTGTACGGGCGGAGGGGCTACTGCATAGAGTATATGCGGTATGCGGGAGTATATACATGAGTATATACGGTTTTGGATTTTTTTTCTTTCAATAAACTAATTATTTATAAAATGATATATCGATATCATAAATAAAAGTATAAATATATACATTAGGCACTAATATATATTTACATATAAACATACAAATATGCATGTATGATATGCTTATATATGTATATATGTCTATATATGGAATGTGTTTGTAATATATATACACATATTAAAATGTATGTATATCTGTAGATTTGAATAAATAAAAATGTATACATATATGTCCAAATATGTGTTTGTAATTATGTCGGTATAGCATATATGTATGTATATATACAAAATTATCAAAATGTATTCATATAAATGTACTAATGTGTGAGGAAATTGTTGTGCATATTACAATGTATACATATAAATAAATGACTATATATTTAATATGTTATGAAATGTGTGTGTATATGTATGAATGTATGTCTAACGGAAGACACCAAGATGGTTAGACACTTGGGTTGTTAGTGAGAGGTCCCAGGATTGAGCCCAGGCCACGGGATGAATGGAATGGCCAAATTGTTTTTTTTAATGTATGAATGTATGTATGAAATGTGTGGACATAAGTTGTGGGCTTTTCAAAAAGTGGAGTTTAATCGGCCGATTAATCGACCAAGCGGGAATATATGCGGCCCATGATTTCTTAATGGACCAATTAGTAATATGTGGTGCGGTAGGGTGATCGAATAAGCATAAGCAGGAGTATATGCGGTCATGCAAACCGATTTCCCAAATAGTGTTGTAAAGGTAGAAGCTGTGACCAAGTGGAAAGCTCTGAAGACCCATTTTGAGATCCGTTGTTTCCTCAGTTTAGTAGGTTACTACCAAAGGTTTATTAAGAGTTTTTTCGATTGGATCTTCCTTTGACAAAGTTGACAAGAAAAGAAGTCAAGTTTGTTTGGACACTTGAATGCGAGGACAATTTTTTAGAAGTTAAAAAGTTGTTTGACGTCTACATTTGTTCTTGCTCTACATGTTAAAGGAAACCCCTACATTATTTTCACTAATTCTTCTAAGAAAGGGTTAGGGTGTGTCTTGATGCAAGAGGATCAAGTGATCACCTATGCTTCATGCCAGTTGAAACCTAATGAAGAAAATGGGCCTACCCATGATTTAGAGCTAGCACCTATCATGCATGCTTTAAAATTTTGGCGATACTATCTGTATGGAGTGAAGTTTGAAGTTTTCTCATATCAAAAAAGTTTGAGGTATCTATTGACACAGAAGGATATGAATCTGAGGTAGTGTAGATGGATGGAGTAACTCAAATACTACAACTTTACTATCACCTATCATCTCGATAAAGTGAATGTAGTCATCGATGCTTTGAGTCAAAAGAAGAATGTGGTATGTGTTGCCATGAACCTGGAGTTTGTTTCCTATTGGCAAATGAGGCCTGATGATGATGAAGATGTTGAGAAGTTTTGTGTTCACATGGCTAGTTTGTCCATTACACCTTCTTGGATTTCTGAAGTTGTTATTGTACAACTTGAAAGTCATGAGCTTGAGGAGATGAAAGCCTTAGCTGAGAAACCACAATATGACTTTTCAGTTGGAGTGGATGGAGTTGTACGTTTCTGACAAAGGTTGTGGATACCTAAAGTTGGGAACTTGCAATAGAAGGTTTTGAGTGAAGCCCATGGGTCTAAGTACACCATACATCCTGGTACTACCAAAATGTACAAAGAACTGCAGTGAAGTTATTTGTGGAAAAATATGAAGAAGGATATCGCTTTTTTCATCATGAAGTGTTTGACTTGTCAACAAGTCAAGATCAAGCATCAATGACCAGTGGTCTTTTGCACCTGCTTGAGATTCCAGAATGGAATTGGGAGAAGATTACCACAGACTTTGTCACTAGTTTCCCAAAAACTAGGAAGGGTTTTGATGCTATGTGGGTTGTGATTGATCGGCTTACTAAATCTTCCCTCTTTTTTCCTTTCAAATCCACATACAATGTTGATGAGATGGCTCAACTGTACGTGGATTGGATCATTCTTCAGCATGGATTTCCTAAAGTGATAGTGTCTGTTTGTGACCTAAAGTTCACCTCTCGATTGTGGAGTCAAACTCAGGCAGAGATGGGTACTGACTTGCATTTTAGTACGGCCTATCATCCTCAAACCGATGGTTAATCTAAAAGAATAGTGCAAATTTTAGAAGATCTTCATGCCTGTGTTATGGATTGAGGAGGTGTATGGGATAAGTTTCTTCCATTGGTAGAGTTTTCTTATAATAACAGCTACCAAGCTAGTATTGGTATGCCACCTTATGAAGCTTTGTATGGAAGACCTTGTTGTTCTCTGTTACATTACGATGTTGTGGGGGAACGAGCTCCAGTGAAGTTTGATGATATACAGATGATGATAGAGAAGGTTTAGTTGATCAAGAAGTGAATGAAAGTTGCTCAAGATCGACAAAAAATGTATGCTAATAAGAAAAGGTCCGATGTGACTTTCTTAGTGGGTAACTATGCCTTCTTAAAGATCAAACCTATATGTTCTATTGTGAGGTCTAAAGTTAAAGGCAAGTTTAGTCCCCATTATGTTGGACCATTTGAGATCTTGGATAAGGTGGGAGACTGTGCATACCATTTTGACCTTCCTCCTACCTATGATAACATCCATAATGTGTTTCATGTCTCTATGCTAAGGAAGTATGTGAAGGACCCTTCTCAGGTACTCTCAATTGAACCTATGGAGTTTCAAGAGAATATGACATATGAAGAGTTACCTATGAAGATTCTTGACTCCCAAGTTAAGTAGTTGAAGAACAAAGAGATCGAGTTGGTGAAGGTCTTATGGCAGTATCATGGTTTGGAAGAAACTGCTTGGGAGCTTAGAGATGAGATGTTACATACTCACTCTTCTCTTTTTGTATGGGATTTTGGGGACGAAATCCTTTTTAACGGATGGAATGTTGTAACGAATTAAAATACATGTATAATAGTAGTTTTTGCCTTTTTTAGCTTTTCTTTCTTTTATGTCCTAGATGTTGAATTAGTGGAAATTATTAAGGTTTTATGTACGCTTGTTCCCAATATTTTACCTTGTAAGGAATTAAGAAAAAATATCTCAGTGAAAGTTTACTAATGGGTTTAATTTACAAAATGACCACTTAAGAGAGATAAGAATAAAATAAAAAAATATCTAGAAGTTTCTATGGTTTTTGTGTGGAAAAAAGAGAGAAAATCCTAAAGGTGAGGATAATGTGACAATAAATGAATTTATTTTCCCATTTAGTGAATACAAGGATAATTTGCCTAAAAATTTTAAAAATGGAACTTAGAATATAATTCTAAAACCAAATTTGTTTCCATTGGGTATAAGTTTGCTTGGGTGTAAGTTTTACAACTTTTGGAAAATTGGTAATTATAATTGTACTTATTGAAAAGGAAAATAGGATATAACTTAAAAATACAAAATAAAATATTTAATGACTCCAAAAGTAACAATGTATGCCAAATTCATGTTCTACATATTAAAGTATACATGTGGGTGAATTTTCACTTAATTTAGAGAATATTTGTTTAAAGGGTAAAGTTAGGAAAGAGAGTGTGTAGAATCTTCAATATATTAAATAAATGAACAAATAATCTCAACATGTGAAATTAATGATAAATTCATATCTAAGTCTCTTCGGGTGACTTGTGGGTGAAATTTCATCAAATTTAAGGAATCTTATCACCATTAATGGAGGAAAGATAAAATAAGTTTTGAATTATTTAACACATTAAAAGTTCCCAAAAGATAAAACTAATTTCATATTCAGATTCTACACCTCAAAATAAGTCAGGGTGTCAATTTTACTTTAATTTGGAACATGTTTACCCCTTCAAATGAGGAGAGAGAAAAAAGGTAATTAATGTACAAAATACACTATATACAAGTATGATTGGGAATTCAATCAATTTGTCACGTGTTGACCCTTTGACCATGTGATTTTGATCATTGGATCTGTGATCCACCGGCTCACGCATCATCCTCTAGCTCACGCTGATTGGGAAACATGTGCTTTTTGGCGAGATTTTAATTCAACAATTTTTCGATCGATTCCAAATAAAATTTCACGAAATCTTTTCCAAAAGATTCTAGAAACAAAATTGCATCAATTGACCCCCTATTTGCCAACTTTTGTTAAGAATTTGGGAAACGACCAATTCTTGTTCTTTAAGGTTTTCGGGCAACTACCAACTCATCTCCCTACACAACCTTACCTATATAGATCCCTACCTGAGGCTTGTTGGTTTCCCTTGCAACTCGTTTATCTTCTCAATTTCACTTGTGCTCGTCTGGTTGATCGTCGATGGTCTATTGTTACTCCAGGGTTTGTGGCGCACACCCCTCCCTCTACACACCATCTCCGTGTGAATCAAAGGTATGTATGAGTTTGTCTTATTTCGAGCTTTCTTTGGGTAGGATGATCTTTGAGTTTGGTCGAGAAATGCGAAAATGCCCAAAATTTGGTCTTGAAGCCCACCGGCCATGGTGCGAGCTGCTTGGGAAAGAAACCCCATGTCGATTTGATGATTTTACCCCCCGTCTTTCCCTTCTTTCTCCTCTGTTTTGCGTGAGGGTGCTTTGGTCAATGGTTTTTGTTTCCACGGATTTGACTCGGCTGACTTGGCATAGACTGCTGACATGGCCAGTGTCCATTGGGCCAAGTCGTGGGCCCGACTGCCCTTCTTGCTTTATTTGCAATTGTTTTGCCTACATGGCAATTTCTGATTGGTTGATTTTCATAAAATCATAACTAATTAACCATTTGTCCAGAATTAAAAATAAAATATGTTCTGGACTCAAAAAAATCCTATCTTTGTAATAAAAATAGTTTCAACTTATGCTTTTGAGTTTGTCTAAAAAGTATTTTTAGAAAATGAATTAAATGATTAAAAACCACCAAAAATACATGTAAACCTTTATAACTTCAAAATATGTAAAATTATATGTTTTTTTAATAAGAAAAACCTAACTAAGACAATGGTGATAGTTTTAGGGTCAAAATGACGTTTTGTTCAAAAAGTCTAAAAGTTAGGGTTTCGTTGCCTTTATACATGAGTAAACCCCAATTCATGTTTAAACATTGAAAATAGCAAAACAATCTTTGGAATCGATTAAAGTAGTGAAGAAGCAGTAATTATATCTCTTAAGAAAAGGTATGTGCTTTCCTTACACCTAAGTTGGGAAAATTTGTAACTTAACCTAGTTTCCCTAATGAGGCTATCATAAAACCCTAATTTTCCTTTTTGGCAATTCCTTAGCTATAATTGCCTTAAATTCAATTTTAGTGTTTATTTCCATGGTCTTGTACCCCACTGACATGTCTATAATTACTTGATGCTTTTACTTGTCATATTTCTTAGCATGTTGATTTTATTATACTATTAAACTAGAGTAGTGGTACTTTTATACAACCACCCATAGATAGGGCATGTGTAAATTCACCCTGGGGAATGTGTTACTCTCCCCAATATAGAAAATTTATAGGTGATTGGAATGTGTCACTCTCCCTCACCTTTTAGTTGAGGTTAGGTAGGTTCCTCAACCCTACATAGTTTAGGTAGTCAATAATAATCATGCATTCAACCTTTTTAATATTTTTGTTATTGAAAGCATCTATTTACTTATGCCTCATTCTTTTGACTTTCTTCATCTTATGATGAAATCTTAGCCCTATTTCGTTATAGTTTTCTTATCTTTTGTTCTTGTTCGTTTTCTCTGACACATACCTTGTTTTCTTTCACTTTTGCTAGGTGCTTTCCCAACACTACTAAAAAAAGGTCTTTAACTATAAAAAAAAATTGTAGCGAAAACCCCATATTTTGTAGCGAAAGCTTTTGACTACATATTTCTTTACACATACAAATTGTAGTATATGCTCGTATAGCTAAAGCCTTTAACTATATTTTTCAAATATGTAGTTAGATAATCCATTCTCTACAAATTCATATGTATCCAAAAGCATAGCTAGATATTATCCTTATGTATTTAAATATAGGTATAATTATAGCTAAATGTATGCCTACAATTGTATATATAGTCAGTATGTAGAAAAAACATGAAGTTAATACAAATTATATGTAGTTAATGTGTAGGGAAAGGAAACATCTACTGCACACATATATATATGTAGTTGGATTATGCACTAGCTACATATGTAGTGCCACATATACATATATATATAGTTTAATTATTCATATATTGTGTAATTAGTCCAGAAGCTCTTTTAGTAACAAATTTGTAGTAGTTAGACCAAGTTATGCTCTTTATGCCAACAAACTTACTTTCATTTATACTGAAACGTCAAATGTACATGGGGAGGATGTATACCTTGCCCCTATTACGTAATGTGTACAAAGAAAAGGATATACATATACTAATAAATTCGGTGAGGTCTACACGCATCTTGGAAAAAGAGTATGTATCTTTCTCAACCAGTTTTAGAATCATTGTTGTCTTGTCCTTTTGTTCAATGAGTTGGCGATAGCATGGGTTCTTGTGTTGCACAAAGTTGTGACCTTGTGACACGTTGGCCCTTCATCTGATTTCCTTGATAAGTGGGTTGATTTTATTGAATGGAAGAAGTCTTGATTTGAAGATTGAAGCATCACCCCTCATAGTGACATCTTGCTATTACAACTTGGACCATCCATAGATGTTCTAAGAATCTTCTTTGTACTCTGTTTTGTTGGACTTGATCTAGACCCAAAGAGGGATTCTTGTTTAGCAATAAGTTGACATTGAGGCCTTTTTTTATCCTGCATCATATATGTATCAAAATTGTAGTCATTGAATAGAATAATAATTTCATTCATTTTTAAGTTGCACCTTACTCGCAATCTCTGTCATTCCTGCTCTTCCCTCAAAGTAGTATAATTTTTAAGCATGGATAGAATCTGAACCTGCAATAGTTAATCACATAAAGAAAGGTAGATGATAAGAGATGATTTGTTTAGTGTAGATTTTTTACCATTTTAGGGCGTAGTCTAGTCCACCATCACCATCTGATTCTAATTGCATATAAGGACTACATCTCACTTCTAAAATTGTAGGTCCATATGATGAAAGTTTAGAACTAAAGTATGGAAATATGATAACATGGAAACCATGTGATTAGTAATATGAATGAGAGAAAGTTTATGTCCACAACAAAAACAACTTTATATATTTGTTATGTTATAAACAAAAAAAAAGTTGAGCTCACACAAGTTCATATACAATATTCAAAGTTGTAGAAAACTTATACAATTTTAAAATGATGACATAACAATATGAATATGTGAATGATCATAACCCATAGAGCTGAAAATTATGAGCAACTGACTCTGTACCTCTCATGTCCTCAGTGGAAGAACCTGAAATAATCTACTTAGAGGGGAATATTCAAGCTAGGGAGGAAAACAATCACAATTTTTTCTATTTAAAAGTGATTTTACAACAAATTATATAAAAAGATATATCAATATCCTTGGTTGAACCTGCTCTAGATCATGGAAAGGGATAACCTGAAGATCTAATTAATTCACTAAAGGAGAATCTTAACAAGAGACCAAATATCATTGTAATTTTGAAGACAACTATAGAGATAGGTAGTTCTTTAGTCTGAAGTCAAAAAAGAATTCAATCAAGCTTTTTAGGCTCTGGATTCAATGCAATTATTTGACATATGCAAGATGATATTCAGAAAGCCCTGCAAAATGTTGATAAACCATCTAATATCATTTGAAAACAAAGTCTTGAAGCAAAGGTATTCTTACTAAAGAAAGAGAGGTCATGATAGCAAGGACCACTTCAAACTGCTTCAAAGTCACTGGTTGAGAAAGCAGATAGACAGGTGAGGGGGTCTGGCTGAGAAATCTCAAGTGTGCATAGTGTTCTAAAACATGTTGTACCTGATCCCTAATGGGTTCGTTGACTAAGACTGCCTTCACTGTCATCTCTACATTAGTCGTCTGAGTTGTTTAGATGCATACAAGAGTCTAGCAAAACTAAAATCAATATAAAGAATCTGAAGCAGATCTCATGTTAGATAAAAATTCAATGTCTCAACAAAAAGCACATGTCATATTAAAACCAATATAAGGCCAATGCCTATTGACTTATATGGAAAGATGGAAGTACTGAGTTATGATTTTAGTCAATCTACAACATTCAGTTCCTGCAACAGTATTATCTTGCCAAGCACATGTACTCATATTAAAAGCAATAAAAGACCAATGCTTATTGGCCTATGTGGAAAGCTGGAACTGTAGAGTTATGAGTTTAGTCAATCTACAACATTAAGTTCCTGCATACCAATTTCTCCATAGACCTCATTGTTAGGAAACTAGTAGATAGGATCCATGAAACCTTAGAGAACATACACATTAGTGTAAAATAAAACCTGCCTCTTCTTTTCTAAGGTCTTCAGAACTGATATTGCAACTCCAACGTCAGAGAATATATGATATGGTCCTTTTTTGTAGTTAAAGCAATATGGAAAAATGCACTCAACTTTAGTGGGATGATATGAAAATCAAAGAAACCAAGCACAACTGTAGTGGGATTTTCCGTAGAGATATGCCATCTTCCCATCAGACAAGTGCTTTGTGGGTGGCCAATCCCCATTTTAGTACCTTGCATCCAGTAGTATTTCCTGATGTAATCAGTCAATACTTCTAATGATTGTGTGTGACCATCCAATAGAGGTGGTATGGAAGGGATGAGGAAGATGATATGGAGATGGTTATTGTAGAAGTTGGAAGATTAGGATGTTACTGTATAGAAAGTTATATTATGTTGAACAGTTATGGAGAATTTTTTGGAGCATAGATGATTAGGGACATTCTTAACGATTAAAACACCTACTTGAGCAAATATGTATTAGGGTAAATAGGTAGTTGTATTGCATGGGCTTTCCCAGGTTACATCTAAAATTGTTGTTCATCAAAGAGAATAGCAACAATAGAAGATTAATAAGATATGTCATACTGATGACCAAAATAAAGATACACCATATGGAGTACATAAAAAAGAATTATAGTGCAAGATTTCAAACTGATTTATATATAAATATGGTGTTAAATATAAAAAAGAACCAAAAGATGGATCAAGTGAAATAGTAGCCAAAAATGAGTACCCACGCATACCATAAGGCCTAAAACCAAAATTTAGCCCATCTAATAAATCTTACTTGAAACCGATTTACTTGTATTAGGAATATCAATTTTCAAGTAAGAATTACCTTTGGTTAGCAGACACAATGCTCTAGCTGAAAAGTAAGAATGGTAGGAAGTTCATGGAGCTCAATGCATGGAATAGCTTCTTCATGTTGAGCACAATGCCACATGATTCATAGAAGTGATCTCCGTTTAGATTTTGTAATCTAAGATATTGCATGATAGTCACTAATAAGTTACTCAATTGTAGTTGTATACGTGAAGCTCAAAGAAGTCCTTTGTTTCAAAGATGCATCTAACTCCCATCCACACATTAAACAACTTTGTAATACATGTAAAGTGTGTACTTCCAGAATATAAGATTTGATGGCATTTCTACAATGAAAGATGACAAAACATTCATTCCAGTTAACAAACCATTAAAGGACACCACCCTGAATAAACCATAGCATAGATAAATAGGTCATAGTATGCCAGTGTAAGAAAGAAGACAAAAAGTCACAGTGGTGACAACAGTGTGGGTGATGTGTATTACATCACAACAAAGGTCAGGAATGAAGAATGCTGACAAGCTATGTTACTGGATATATAGTGGGATGTAGAAAATGAAATGGATTTGAATAGCAGGGATTGGAAAGAAACTTACAGATGTATATAAAGAAAGGAAACTCTTTCATTTATCCATTGAAATATCACTAAATTTAAGAGAATGATAGACGCCCTTCATCATTTTAGATTCAAGTTAGGAGAAAAAGATACATGGAAGTGGTTCAACAAGGATGTGTCATAATTTAAGTTGTGGATTACTGAGTTGACAAAGCACACTACTCAAGAAGAATGTACCTCAAAAAATCCAGTGCAGCACTAAAAATAGTCAAGGTAACATATGTATCATAATTCATTAGAGCCTAATTTGTATGTAATTTCATGCTAGCACCTAGCATGTGTAAAATCTTAGGAACAATCAATAGTGAGCTAATCTTAATGTAATATGTAAGCTTCGAGTTGTAATACTCAGTGATTGAAATGAAGTGAGCTTCTCACAGCAGAGTCTGTAATCTTCGAGTTGTAACCTTGTTAAATTGATGTTTCTTAAAATTGATAAATGTTTTTGGCTTCCAGAATGCCTGGAATATATTTTCTTAATAAACAAATCTTGCAACCCTTATGTACATAATAAAGTGCAGACTTTTTATTTATGCATGTACTCTATTTTGTATATATTAACCTTAAATCTAGTAATACTACGGCTATTGTTGAATGCTAACAGAATTATTATATAATATATATCCAAAACTATAAACTGCTTACTGTCATACAGATAGTATAAGAGATATCTACCTATCAGACTTCAAAAAATACAAACAAAAGATGAAAAACATATGGAAAACACTATAAAACCAATAACGAACTGATAAGACAATTCAAAATACACTAAAATGTTTTATATGATAGCAGAAAAGATATGAATATGATCTAATGACAGAGTGGAAGAAAGCCTTATAGAAGCATATGAGTGGTTCTTCTATATCATTTTTTAGAGAAGTTATGATTTTTAAAGAAGGAAACATGAAAATTGAGTGGTATGAAAAGAACAATTGAAGATAAAGGAAAGATCAGTGCCAAGCATATGATACAGCCAAATCAATTGACAGTGCAGAATCCTCAGGCCAAGGACATACTAGTAGATGATGGCATTAGTTCTCAATCAAAGACTTCACACATTAGTTATGAATTTTAAACTTCACAAAGTTTATATGGTCATAGCCTCTCATGGCAATTAAAAATGAGGTTAGCTCTGACAACAAATGTTTGGAAATACAATACAGTAGACCTAAGTTCTCATAGAAAGAAAGCTTCATTTCAATAGAAACCTACTACTCACGTTGGTTTTTGTGGTGGTTAGATGCTAGCTGTTATATGGATCGTAGAGATAAAATTGTCAAGATTTTGACATTATTGCAGCACTACAGAGCTCCATGATCAGACATGTGATAGTAATTTGGGCTGCTCTATCTTTGTGTCCATGAGATAGCCACCTAAAAACTCAATAACTTCCCCACTCAATCAATTTATTTGGTAGACAGATAAGATTTAACACATTTTTTGAGATGTGAAACACTTGTTTCTCAGATTGCAAGAACTTAAGAAGCAAAAGTCTATGCAAAAGACTACAAAGAAGGATCTTGACCCATGTTGATCACTAAGTTGGACAATTCCTTAAGGATAGGACCTTCGAATGCCCCAAACTGAACTCATGTGGTCTACTTATTATGTTCTATGATAGCTCTTTAGTCCACCTAAATTAAGGGACAATATACTTAACTACAACTATTTCTGTTGTGCAGACATGGATAATCAAATATGCATACAAAAATGGTTTATATTAACAAAGAGAGCATGTGGATAGTCAGAGATAGATTAACAGATAACAAATCACATACATTGTCACTAACACAATATAAAACACTATTTGTAATACTCACTTTAGGCATAGCCACAATTTGTGTTGCATAGAACATGGCAGATGCGAGAAAGCTTCTACACCAAAGTCAGAGAAGAAAGCCTGGATGTTTATTATCAGATTGAAAGGAATCTGTTGAAAATTTTTAAGCATCCCATTGACATCGTTGGCTGTAGGATGAACATATAAAGCTAAGGCAAAATCAAATCCTAATAAGTCTACAAAACCACATTTACCAGGATGAAAATCATCTGGAACATTCTTTCTTTATTCTTAGCAAAAAGTATCTTATTTGGTGACTTGCCCCCAATTTGCAGCATCTAAGAGTTAAAATAGGATAGAGCTAGTTGGATAGCATATTGTTTATTTAAAAGCCCATAAATCTTATCCAGTTTCATTCCAGGTCACTCAAAAATTTACTTTCATCCTTTGACTCAGGACAGCTGGGAATCTATCTTCCACATTACGCTGAAGAAATTTTTTCCAGAGTGTGGGTGTTTGCAGGAGCAAACTTGACAAGGGGCAGAGGCTAGCATGTTGCAGACAAGTTGTGCACCGGACCCAAAGCTGAAATCCCAAAGACATGAAGTTTGAAGACATCATCAGGTTTACTAGAAACTTGAGTGACAAGTTGCTGAAGATGGATGGGTATTGTATCAAGGATGGTTCCATTTTCCTTGTATCTGAGAACATGCTTGAAGGAACCTCTATGATCTCCTACATCAGGAAGAATGTTCTTGTGCATTTCACTGAGATACATAGAATCACATTCCTCTTGGAACTGCATGACAATAACAAAAGAATGTTGGAATTGTGACTGATTTGGTATGAGTAGGGAAGACAACTCTGTTTTACTTAGTTAGACATGATTTACCAAAGTGGTATGCCTACTTATCATTAAGAAAATAGACCAGTGGACTATTATATGTAAATTATAGTTTTCACAGTTAGAAGACATCTAACTACGTCAAAAAATGGACATAGCTAGGTAATCCTAAAAACAACCCATCTATATGTACTTTGTCAAAGACCTCTGAAAACAACCACGCTAGACTTGAATTCCCACCTTTCAAGTGCAACGATCACTCAGTTGTAGTAACACTTGTGGGACCATCTTTTCACATATTAAAGTAGTATTAGAGGAGAAGGTCTATGTATGTTACTAAACCAACGCAATGAAAAAATGGATTATTCTAGACATGTTTCTAGTCATATCATAAACTATAAACCTTTTAGTTATATCAAATTCAGTTCAAAAAACTGTTAACTTGAATCATCTATGTTGACCCCTAAGGTTATCGATGTCGTTCCCAATGACAAGTATGTGGGGGCTACCCACCTCTGCATTGAGATCTCGACTGAGAAGAAACCGCCCCCTGCGGTCATGATTGAGATGCTCGATGGGGCGACGCTGGAGATCAAGGTCGTCTATGACGCCCTTCCCAACAGGTGTGAGAGTTGTGTGGTCTTCGACCACTCTACCGGTTTCTACCCCAGGGAGCGAATCACGCTTGCAGATCTCCCAATGGTGCGTGATGGGCGGGAAACATCCAGGGACGAGAGAAATGTGAGGAGGAGAAGGCAGAGAAGTAGGACGAGTAGACACCTAGGCAGTCGTAGCAAGTCGAGACTTGTGCTTGCTACTGCTATACCTGAGGAGGTTGAACCTTCCACGACTGCTCTCACTGTTGACGCCTCTGGCTCTGTAGTGTCTAAGGATGGAGCTCCTGACGCAGGGTAGGTGTTCGACGGAATGCCCCAGCTAGCAGAGGAGGCAAGTGTGGAATAAGAGGTTGAGTTTATGCCTCCCCCAATCGATAAAAATGACTAGGCTTTCACAGTGGTCAGGAACGGTGGGAGATCACCCCCCCTTAGTGGTGGTGCGAGCAAAATGGAAGCACGCTACAGTGGCCCTGCTAACCTCTTTTCCGCCTTGGAGGGGTTGGAGATGGATGCGGAGCAGATCACTGAGGAGGTGGCTAGGTCCAAAGTGTCATCGCGGAGGACTAGAAGAGGTGGAGCCACCCCTGGCCAGGGGGGTTCAAATAGGAGGTCATAATGTGCATCCTCGCATGGAACATGCGAGGTGCATCTCTGCCGGAGAAGCAGAGAAAGTTGGGACAGATCATCACCGACAATCAGTCAATGCTTGTGGTTTGTTTGGAGACCAGGATCAGGCGTAAGGTGGCAGATAGGATCAACGCCCTTTTTCCTACTGGCTGGGGATCAACTTCCAATTTGGAACAGGTGGAAGGGTTGCTATTGGGTGGAACCCTATGGTTTGGGATGTCTAAGTGATTTTCGCCATGGATCAGCTAGTGATGGCCAACTGCATAAACCATGGCAGTCTTCATATTGTTCTGTCTGCGGTCTATGGACACAACTCCGAGATGTGCAGAAGATTATGCGAGACGTTTGCTACTACCAACCAAAGGGAACTGCCTCAAATCTTCATCAGCAACTTCAACCATATTGGGAGAGTGAGAGAGAAGGTGGGAGGCCTCCCTATACCTTCTTCTTGCTTGGTGAGTTTCAATGATGTTGTCACTGCGGCCAGCTTGATTAAGCTGAACTTGAATGGTGGCTTCATTACTTGGCAGAACAAGAGAACTATCCAGAGAAGAATTGCCAGTCACCTTGACCGTGCAATTGTCAACAGCGAATGGTTGGACATATTCCCTATGTCCAATGTTACTCATGGTGAGCATCCTAACAGTGACCATGCCATCTTGGTGGTATGTCTCAACGATGAAGGCAACAAGGCAAAGCCCATTTGATTCTTCAATTGGTGGTTGGACTGGCCTGGGTGTGAGCGCACTATCAAGGAAGTATGGGTGGAAGAAGTTAAGGGGAACCCTCTGTTCATCGTGGCTGAGAAATTAAAAAGGGTGAAGAAGGCTCTCAAGGCCTGGGTAGGGGGGTTGTGCGATATTTGCAACATGGTCCTTCTTGCTAGGGCCAACTACAACAAAGTTTATGAGAACCTCAGGTGCAATCCCATGAATGAGCAGGACATTCTTTAGGAGGATAGAGCGGCTAATAAGTTGCGGCAGATTGAGAAAGTTGAAGAGTTATCCTTTTGGCAAAAAAGTAGACTTAAATGGATCCATGATGGCGACAGAAACACCAAGACGTACCACTCAGAGGTCAAGAGAAATGTTATGAGGGATGCCATTCATACGCTGATGAGAGCTGATGGTTCATCCACCAATTCCCCTACTGAAGTCAGCGTTGAAGCTACTTCCTTCTACAATATCTTGTACATCAACACAGCTCATGGTGCTAGACCAACCTACTCCCTCCCAGCTTCTAGAGTCCCCCCAAAAATGAACTGAAGTTTGTGTGGCCCTACTTTGGAGGTGGAGATTAAAGATGCCCTCTTCTCCATAGGGTCTTCCAAAGTGCCATGCCCCAATGGTTTCAACACAAAAAAAAAAATCCAAGCCATGTGGAGTATCATTAAAGACAATATATGCAGAGCTGTGAGGTGGTTCCTTGTGGGTGGGTACATGGTCAGGAGCATTAATCACTCCTTTATGAGGTTGATCCCCAAGAAGCAGATGGTTAACTCGATGGCTGACTTGAGGCCAATTGCTTGTTGCTCGGTTTTATACAAAATCATTTCCAAATTGCTTGCGAGAAGGTTGAAGGTGATCCTACCATAGATCATTTCTAACCAATCTGCCTTCATCAAAGGTAGGCCAATCTCGGACAGCGCCCTCCTTGCCTCGGAGTTCCTCCTTAACTTCAAAGTGAGGAACACTTCCAAGAAAGTTGAGATCCTGAACATTGTTCTTAACCAGTTCAATAGTGTGTGGGTCTTTCATATAGGGCGGCAAGGGGCACTTAGTGGCTTGGTCCACCATCGCTAGAGGGTTCAAAGTAGGAGGGATGAATGTTCCCAATGTTGTCGACATCGCTGAAGCGGCAACTCTTGCTAGGATTGACCGCTTCCTCAGGTGTGGGGACTCTTGCTGGAGCAGGTGGATGCAGGATAGATACGGCGTGGTGCCTTGCTTGAGCACAGCTAATCCGTCAAGGACATGGAGGAAGATGTGTAGCTGCTGGCCCGACGTGGCTGAGGAGTACTCTCACTCTGATGTTGGATGGCTACTACGTGACCCATCATCCAAGTTGTGGCTGCTAAAATCTGAGTGCACACCCCAAGTCCCTTGGGATCCTTTGTTGTGGAACAGATTCCACACCCCCAAGTGGAGTTGTTGCGCATACATGGCCATCCTCGGGCGGCTTCCGACCTTCGATCGCCTCAACAGCTGGGGCCTAAGGCTGGTGAAAATGTGCTTGTTGTGTGGCGTTAAGGCTGAGAGCCACAGTCACTTGTTTTTCGGGTGTGCATATATGAAATATATTTGGAGTAGAGCCTCCTTAAAGATGGGTTGGGGTGGTAACCCCCCCACCTCCTTGTTGGACGCCTATTCCTAGATTCTGAGCAACACCATAAAAAGCCCCAGCGTGAGGTCTTTTGTTGGTGGATGCCTCACTTCCATTTGCTGGCATGTCTGGCATGAGCGCAACAGTAGGCTCCATGGGAAGAAACATACCGATATGTTTGACATTTTTGATGTAATTGTACATAGTCTAGGTAGGGCCATTGAAGCCAGACCTACGGTTGGGGCTAACCTGGACCTTTTGGTTCATAGACAGTGGGGTTTTTTTCTGAATGAGCCTTGTACATTATACGGGATTTTGATGCTATCCCTATACTTTTGAGTTTTTAGTAAAATTTTACCTTCTCCAAAAAAAACATAAGGATAGAAGTACTATACTCATATATATATAAGGAACAAGTTCAATGAGAAAGAAATGATTGTGGAACTAATTTCAAGGAATTAATGAACTAACCTTGAGCATACATGCCAAATTCATTAGAAACAAGTAGATAGTGAGGACTTCAAACCTTTTCTAAATGAAAACCATTGCCAACCATTTCATGTTCAGCTTGAGCTTCATAGTGATCAAGACTTCGAAGAGTTTCCAAGTGATGAAATCACCTGGATTGGTGTCCTTGGAAACATAACACCACTGTTATCATATATCCACAAGGGATCCTACAACCAGAAGAGTAGCCAAAACCACTTCAAGTAATCAGGGTTGGCAAAAAACAATATAACTAGGTGTGTATAGATACTTTTGTATAGAAACTATGTTGCTTCTTTTCAACTGAGATTTACTAGGAAGAAGCTCCAGGAAGCATAGTTGATTGTCTATTTCGGTTAGACAAGAAAATGTAAAGAATAGAACCCCATGCAAAAAGTAAACAATAGAAAAATTCATAACATTATTATGACCAGATTTTTGTCATGAAAAGCAGCTCACAGGAACAAAAAATCATGGTATACGATGTGTGACTGTCATACAAAAGGGACAATAACCCTTTTACTGTAGTAGTTTTTACATTCAAAAATAATTATGCAGTCCACATCACCCATCCACATTAGTTGTAAATTTGGAATATTCAAACCATAATAATCCATTTACTAGTTGAGTAATCACAAAATGGAATGAAATCGATCAAATAATCGTAACTCATTTGCAACTAAATTTTTCATCCGTACCCACACTACAGGATGAAGTATATAGATTCCCATTAAATTGAGTTTCATTTATAAAAGTAACCCATATTTTGTGACAACGATATATTTGTTTCCTACTAGAAAAAAAGTGGACCAATAATATCCCCCAAGTGTTGATATTCCCTACAAATCAAATCTCCTAAACTTTATCTGGCATTCAGGCTTAAGAGAAACAACTATGCTCCCTTTTTGTAATCATGAGGTATATTTGGATTTTTCTTTTGCTTTATATTTCCATACAGAACCAATGTTATTTGTATTGGACTATCTTTTATACCCTACAAGCATTGACCCAGTGATTTGGAACACAAGATTTACACAGAGACAACCCATGTAAGTCAGTAGAAGGGAGCGTTCTTGTGAAAAAGGAAGTAGTAAATCTGTGGGAACAAGTTGCAATGTAAGTTGAAGTGTTTAACAGTTTGTACGTTTAGAAAAAGAGTGGTAGCATTGCACGTTTTAGTGCTTTGTAGTTTATAAAATAACACATTGGAAGAAGATATACCTCCAGACATCTAGAAAGGGGTGCATGCACTATTTATTAGCAATAGTGGATGCATTATTCTCAAGATAAGACTATTTTTATCTATTGGAAGAGTTATTATGTCCTGTATGATTGCCCATTTTCCAATCCAATGTAGATATATCTCTGTTATGCCATGTATGATTGATCCTTATGAAGTGGATGCAATTTGGTTTGCAGATGGTGTCTAGTAATTCCTTCTAATCATTTACAAGTTCTAGCATAAAAAATCAACTGACTCTATATTACAAAAATTATATGGTCTCACATATAACGTTCTCTGATCTATAACAAGGAAATTCCATGCAATTGACATATGTAGAAGTCAGGGTCTCTGCAACATTATGTTTCCTTCAAGATCTCTATGAAACTTTAGTCTGCTTGGTAGAAAAATGAATGCTCTGTGATGTTCCAATTGCACAAACAATATTATATACAAAGGAAAACAAAATTCATATTACTTGGAAGAGGGATGGGACATGCTCTGGGCTCAAGGCACAAAATCTTGAACTTGGTCCACCATAATTTAAATCTTGAGGAGTAATTCATATCAAATCTAAGAGATAGTGTCTAAATAATAAATAAAGAAATGAAATTGGCGTAGAGATTTCAACTATGAACAGGTAGGATCAGGGAGGTTAGCAATAGTTCATCTCACATATGAATATAACAAACTCCAAAATTCCATTAAGATATTATTTATATTTCCATTTCACATAAATGGTGGACTTATTTAAGTAATAAATATTGGAAATAAGAAAAGCTAAGAATCTAGCGAAATGAATCAAACTCAAAAGGCACTACCTCAGCCAATCACCAATTTTTATCAATACTTACTGGTCACTTTCATGGAAATAAACCTGAGTTGAACCAAGCAAAAAGTATGCTTGTTGTCCTATTATACTTCAATTCAGATGGGATTGAATAGGGAGAGAGAGAGATTGGGCCATGTGTACCTTTGCACCACGTCCAACGCCATCAACATCTTTGGATCACTAGAATATGAGCTCAAACTAGGTTTTCTCTACAAATGAAACGTAAATAAGAATTAGATATTCATAACCTTTGTAAGAGGCCATATCATATGGGGATTATGTACATGTAGAAGCATATGTAAGTCTATTGGATCCATGGTGAAACCTTCTCAAGATCCAGACTGGTCTTGTGATGGAGTACCCTTTCACTCTAGAAATGAAAAGGAAAGAGCTTCTTCTTGACCCTTGAGTAGGCCCTCTGTCTTGTGAGAGACCACATATTAGCTGCCCTTAGAGGTCTAGTTTGAGCACCACCTCTTGCCTAGTTATCTACTGACACCATCAGTCTTGAATAGTGACCCAAAAATCTGGTTAACAGTCCAAACCTGATCAGTGACATTACAATATCTACCTTGGTCCTCTGATCAACACTCGAAAAGACAGTTGCTATGTCTGTCTTCCCTCCAGTTCAGTGTCTCCTTTACTTTGAACTTACATCTCAGCAGTTTGTAAGTTTGATTTGCATGCATGTCTTCCTGTTTAATGATGGTATGGACTTTTCTTCCCAAGGTTATATAGTCACCTCTTTGGTAGTTACAATCATGTCCTATAACAAGATGGTGAATCCAATACAACCATAATGTTCTTATGCCATAGCTACTTATAGTTTCTTCAAACTCAATATGTAACAAAATAAAAAATCTTAATGGGAAAATATGTGGACAATGGACACAAAACCATGAAAATGTATACTAAGGACTTCATAAATGATGAAATTCAGTACATAATAACAAAGCATGATGTTGTAACCTCTGGGTCTCCTTTGTTGTTGGATGCATCCTCTACATCTGACTGTGATCCAAGTATTGAAAATATGAAGGACATCATGACAACTGAATCTTATGTCTAAAGATGCAAGAAAACATATTTATATACAAACTACTACCAATCAGTTTGAAGATGATCAGTTATAGACAGTCTAGTTTGTGTCTTATAATATGAATGTGTTACAACTAAAACTAATTTAATTACTGCAAGAAATATTATTTCGATAATTCAAAAAAATGACATATTAATGTCTTAAATAGTTTGTAATATAGTAAAATTTATGCAAGGTTCTCTATCTAGGAATCATGTTGGCAGTATATCTAGAACGTGCCTTTTTTCTGAAGTGTTCCTTGGCCATGCTTTGCTTTGCATCTAATCACTTTCAAAGATTGTGAGATAGTTTCTTTATTTTTATTTATGGGTATCTAAAAAAAAAGGAGGTAATATGGTTAATTGGTTATTAGGGTACACAAATCTATTTATAACAATAAGAATGAAGACGAGGTGATCAATTGTAATAATCATGTTGTCTCTTTTTTAAATTTAGAGTTAAGAATATAGGGGTATATTAAACAAGAAGGAAGGTAATATGGTTGATTTGATCATCTATATTGCAATTTCCTCATGTAATATCATATTGCAACACTATATCTTCTCAATGTTTAGCTATATATCGCACTAGAACCTTACTGCCAACTAGACTCCACTGCCATTTCTGTATCAACCCTAGGTACCATTTACCCATCTTCTATGGACTTGTGCTTTCCAGGTGCATGGAAAACAAATTAATTTCAGAAACTAGAATATGATAATGTCCATTTCTC
Source organism: Alisma plantago-aquatica (assembly GCA_963693085.1). Taxonomy (NCBI): domain Eukaryota; kingdom Viridiplantae; phylum Streptophyta; class Magnoliopsida; order Alismatales; family Alismataceae; genus Alisma; species Alisma plantago-aquatica. The sequence continues at coordinate 788,047,030 of OY856412.1, forward strand.
ATTTACATAAATGATTTTGACATATTAATCAAGTTGACTGCATGTAATGGAAGCTTCACTGCTTCCATTGTACATTTCTGACAAGCACAAATCATATCCTCAAATAGGGTGCATTACCTCCATATTTGATTGGATATCATCGAGTTCAAACCTTCTTACTAGAAGAACTACCCATGTTATGGTTCAAGCCTTCAAACACTTACAAAATCAGGGAGGCATATGAAAAGTCATGATCAATCTCATCAGATCATGGATCACCCCGCAACACTTGCTGGAATAATTGATAGGAAGGAGTCAAAAAGCAATCAGGTTCCAAAATAGAGCCATGCATTCATATTGCATATATATGAAACTCCTTCTAAGAAGAATCAAAGAGACTGTGGCACACTAAACTGTTGTAGGTGCGGACCAAATGGGACTGGATTTCTTTTTTACCTTACAAATTTAAGCTACTTAATGTAGAATTTTAATGCAAATATGTATACTTGTTTGTGCTTGATGTCTGATCTAAGTTGTCAATCAAATAGATGGGTGGATAGAAACTTAAGAAAAATTCTAAAATTTATCGTAAGTACATAGTCTAGTTACGCAACACCTGTCAACCAAGAGTGCAATTTAATATAGGGTTCTTATTATTATTGTCTCAATTTATTTTGGGCCATCAGCAGTTGCAGTAAGAATTGGCAAACTGCATAGTAAAGCATCATAACTATAGTGAAAAAAATGAAAACTATGTCTAGCCGAAGATAAGGATAGCTGAATATTACTTGATATTCATTTTTGTGGAAGACGAGGACAACATTTTTTCGTTATCTGTTGTCAGAGTCAGACGTTGCAAGCTTTTCTGTCCTTTAGAAGGTCAACCCTTCGTCCATTTTAAAGTCATCTACTATTCGGTCAATGATTCTCTGTGAAAATATAATCAGAAAATTAGGACACTTAGAGATATGGATCTATAGAATTTGAAATTATGGTCATACGACCACCACAAACAGCAACCCGCCCCCGGCCCCATCCAACCAAAAAAAGAAAAAAATAAGTCACCCTAGATAAAACATCTAGAGAACCACTCAAAAACACCAACATACCAACTTTCCTACTCTTTTTTCTTAGATAGGTTTTCTTTCAGAGTTTTGTCACTGTTAGGTGGCTTATGTGGAGTATCGCTAAGACTATTCCTGACATGGTCATTTGACCCACTTGGTTCACCATATCCACTAGTTTGCGGATCATTCTAAATGTCAGAGCCCCATAATGTTAAAATGTCAGTAAATTCAGTCATATGCATGCTAGAGAGATGAAATACAATTATATACAGAAGTTGAAATGACTCTAAAATAGGAGATCATTCCGTTAAAATAGTTCCTACCTTCATATAAATCTGTTAGGTGCTCCAAGTATTAGTAGCACAGAGCATCATATTCTCCTGGCCCATAGGAAAAGAGGCATGTGTTTATAAAGAAAGAAATCAACGCTAAAGAAATCAATAGGAAAATACATATTTCTTTCTGTGGTTAGCCCAATGGTTGAGTGTTAATATGAAACTATTAGAGGAAATAAGGATGTTCATGGTCTATTATTGGTACATTTTGCATTGTAGGAACATAGCTATCTTCGAGTAAAAGGGGATCCCATAAGAATGTTGAAATCTTTATATTTATAAAATGACGAAAGATGTAGGCTTGGCTTGGTCTATGTACAAAGGGCCAAAGGGTCAACACATGTAGTAGAACTATCAGTAAATGGGAATGTCTATCAGTATAGTGGAAGAAGATCCCTACCACGGCTTTGGTCAAAAGAAGCTATGATGGTGGTTTCTAGAGAGACTTCAATAAAATAGAAGCTTGTTGTGGGGAAAAGGAGAGAAGTTTTCACAGAGATGGAGGTAGAGCTTATTGCATTCTAGGTTGCTGTGGAAATAGAAATAATAGTGTGATAAAAGAAAGTGTTTATAGAGTCTAATATTCAACAAGTTATATATGTAAAATCACTAAAATGAAGAACATCTAATCATGTTTGCATAGAGATATATGATAAGAGTGCAGTAATAAAAGGTGAGCAATGACCTTGGTCTGTTGGTAAGAGGATTCCATATGAGGCTTATCCTGTAAAAGTATTATCTTTCCAAACACACATGTCATATTAAGAGAAATATAAGGCCAAATCCTTTTTGGCTTATATAGAGTGTTGATAGTGCAGTTATCAAGAAAATCATGCCTCATTCTACAAAATTCTCTTGGATTGCGTTCATTCTCACACGTGAACATGATGCAAGGTCAAAAAAATTGACAAATGCAAGGTCAACTAAATGCCCCTAGATTTCCTCAATGATGGCAAAAGAAAATTGCACACAGTTTTTCTCACAGTTCCAAGCAATGAATTCCACTCAGGATCTTTTTTCCAGAGACATTCAATGATTCAGTTGATTTACTCCCACCGAACTAGTTTGTCCCTTATAACAAAATTTTAAACTTAGTATCATATATTGCTGACTAACTTCCTACTTGACTACCTCACATCATCTCCCTTATCTTTTATCTCATCCAATCTTTTCCAAGCAAAATGCTCATATCTATAAAACTCACTCCTCTTTGATGTGTATTACATTAGCTAAAGTTTTGACCCCCTCTTGCCAATTGTAATACTAGGAACCAATACCTTTTCTTCACAACCCTTTTTGGTATCAAATCTTTCCACATTTCAGAAACAATGACCTAATTTCTTACCCACCACAGGAATGCCCACAAACATTATGAATTTCATGAAAAGATATCATAGAAAGTTTAATGAAAGATCAGAGTGAAACATTATAATATTAGCATGTGATCATTAGATGCAAAATGTGAACTTGAATAATAAATTACGAACTATAATGCAACAACATGAAAATAGGGTCTGGCACCAATAACCATGAGTAGGCAATCAATTACTAGCATATGGGAACATTTAGCTTAAGCAAATATAATCTTACATCCACTAACATCTTACCGATATATCTATAACTATCTTTTCAATTAGTAACACACTTAACACCCAGAATGTTGACATTCGTCATCATCCGAGGGACATGAGCTAACCTAAAAAAATCCTATCTAGTAACATGTCAACATAAAACACAAACATACTATGATAGAATTATATAAGAAAATATTTGTGATCAAATGATAACCTCTATGACAACTAAAGTATGTAATTAATTATCATCAAGATAATACAATGATAAATAAAATGTAGTTGTCTTTTTGTGGTAAGTTAGTTCATTTTTATTTTTATGGGTCATATTGATGCTATTCCATTACCTTTTTTATGGTAGTCATCTCAAATTGGTTGGATGGATCTTCCATGCATTTATCGACAAGCATATCACCCTCACCTAACCTATTAAGTACTTTAGTTTTATCTGACAATAAGTCTGCCAATGCCTAGTTCTTCAATTGAACTATCTTGATGTTTCTGTTCAATCTCGTGGCGCCTTATGTGGATCTGCATTCCATTACTGTATTATAAGGAAAAGAATCAAGTTTTTAGAGTCATAAAAATGATAACAATGTTGCTTATTCTTACAATGTTGCTTCCTCTTATTCTTACCCCTAGCGATCTTCTTCACCTTTAGGTGATGCTTCGAGTATTCACATTTAATCTATCTCTTGTTTATGCAGTAATCAATCTACTCTTCCTCAGTCAATAGTGTAATTCTTCTACAATAAGAAGTTGACATAGCTCAAACAGTAACTTAGAACATTTTGAATAATCCAGAAACAAATCACTTTCTATCATGGCTACTAAGATTTGTCATGCTTGAACAAATAGAATGAGCACTCATCATCCTTAGGAATAAGTACATGGAGCACCTCACCCCCCCCCCCGCTTGACTCTCAAAACTTCCAGAAATAGCATATGTAGTGTTCTTATTTGCTGAGACTATTGTTTGACTTCATTAATAAGCAACTTGCTAAAGTCTAATACATAGTGTATTAGAAGCCACAATAAATAAGAATAGAAGAAGATGACAAATACTCTTTAAAGATAAAACTTAGGAACCACATTTTAAATCTATAAATTTGAATTTATGTAGTGAAGAGATCCTTGATTTTAACTCGAATCATTTTTAACACTAGGTGTGCCCTAGTCTTTCATTCCCTATGAGATCAAGCATGCTATAATGATAAAATTCATAATATGAAACTTGAACTGGGCATGATTCTAGGATATTAGCGAGAGTAAGAAATGCTAGGCCAAACATTGAATCAGGGCCCTGCTTATGTCACACCAACTCTATATTCAGATGCGTTAGTGGTCAAAGTCGAGATAGAATTGTTGAGGTTAAAACACAATATAAAAAAGAAGGCCATGTGTGCATTGGAAGGTGCCAGAACCCATTAGTGGTCGACTTTTATTCAAAATTCTAATGGAACTCCAGCTTACACATAGTGATTACAAATGTGCCAACACTCACCTGTACAAATAGTAGTGAAATTGGTGTTGGATGTTGGGTGAAGGAAAAATTGCGCTCATCTGACCACCTTTAAATGTAGGATAGAGTATCATGGTTTTGGTGGCACCTGAACAACCAGATCTACTACATCATGTAGCTATAGGTCAGGAAAATATGTCATAAAATGGATGCCCTATTATAAATATACCAGACTAACAAGTCACAAGTACCGTATAAAATTAGCAGTAAACCACTATGTAGTATACAAAGCATAAATTAGGCTCGTATGCTTAAGTTCCTAATTCCATAATGTTACAATGATGTAGTTGGCCCTCCTGACACAATTCAACATTGTTAAAAATGTTAAGACCAACCATTTAGCCACCTCAACACCCTCCAATGTGACCTAGAATAGAGTTGTTCCCTAAGTGAACTAGTATTCAACAGTCAATATAGAAATTGCATAAGGGTAAAAATATTACATGCTCATTTTGGTTCTATATATTTATAGGCTCTTTAAACATTTCTTCAATGTGGACATCTGGAAGCCATGCTAGAAAAGGTGTTGATTGTGATAGAACAGAAGGCGTGGATCTCTTTGAAGAAAGAGCAGAACATGAGGACATCAGTAAAGCATATGATCTACTGAATAAGAATCTACAATAGACGTCTTTAGAACCTGAAATGTTGACATCGATTGCGGCAATGTGGTCGGCAACCTGTGGTTCCCTCAAACAGCTAGGCAGAACCATCGAGAAGAGAAACTAACGGAGGATCCCACAGGACACAAGACGGACGTGCTAGGAGGAAGAACCACCTGCAACACTCTCATCCTGGGCAGACGCACTAGGAGAATTAACTGCCATTGGTTCACTGATGCAACTGGCGGAAATGTTGAGAAGAAACATCGCCCCTAATGTGAGGCGTTGAGAAGTCTGTCGTCTATTAGGAGTAGAGGTTGCATGGTGGGGTTGGGGGAGAATGTAGAGAGACTAGGAGATCAAGGGAGAGACCATCATTGGGTTGGGAGAGAGCATAGACTGTGAATCTAGGGGTTGGAGGACAAAGAAGATCGATGGAATTTGAGGACGAAAGTGGATGTGTGGGATATGAGTGGCGCCACAGAATTCATATTTGTTCAAGATGGGGGTGGGGTGGGGGCGTGTAACTAGTTAGTATAACTATATATTCTTATTTACATGTGAAGTGGAGAGAGGGTAAGTGTAGTTATGTTTCACTAATTAAATTAGATATATTTACTTCACTTACATCTATAAAATTTGTAACTAAAAGAGGATTTGACTACAAATAAAATATATGTAATTAAAACAATTGTAGGGAAAACATCATTTTTTTGTAGTGCAACTAGCTAGGGATAGATCAAGGGGTTGAACAGGGCCAAAAGGACCAAGTTCAGGAGTAGTAGATTCAAGTTTTGCTATCAAGGATGACTAGGTTTCTTGTTTCTAGATCCCACAATTTCTTTTATGTTATTTTCTTTTTCAAAGAAACTCATGTAGTGACCAAGAGTTCATAAGAAATGTAATAACTAGTTTCTTTCTGCAGCTATTGACATTTTATATATATTTGAAATCATGCTTATTTACTTGGAATATTATACATACATTCCACATGGTCTATTTTTTCTTGGAAAAAAGTGGATGTTTCGTATTTCCTTTATATTTTTGTAAGGAGGTGATCTTGCCTCTTTACACATTTTTTGTGATATTGAGGCTAAAATAACAAAGTATGATCGTTCCAGATATAAATTGACTATATGAGTGAAAAGTAACTTTGTCAACCTAAAAGTAACAACATGATGTACCAAGTAACTATATCAAATCGAAAGCAACATTGTGGAAGAAAACGTAATTATTGGACATTATTAAGTAACATTGGGTACAGAAGAGTAATGTAGAGTTCCACAATGTAACAAAAAGTGATTCTTTCTCTTTTCAGAATAGTTGTGTTCAACTAGAACGATCATGTTATATATCTGAGCTATATATCTGAGAATGATGACATTCATTATGATCAACATGTTCATAAGGTTCAACACATTCATGTGATTGTTGTTGAACAATAAAGTGTCATTATTTTAGCTATAAAGTAACAATGTGAACAAAAATGTAAATATGGCAACTGAAAAGTAACACTTTGAACACAAAAGTAAATGTATCATGTAAAAAGCAATTTATTGATCTAGAAAGTAACTCAACAATCCGAAAGGTAACTGTAAATTACAATGTAACTATCAAACATATTTACAATGTAACTATCAAACATATTTGTTAAGTTTGGGTCCACAAATGTAAGAAAAAGTTACAGAAAGTAACAACAAGTTGTTCTTGATAAAAATGTAGCTATATGAATATAACATTACACAATTATTGTGTTGTATCTGCTAAAAAAGTGTCATATCTTTACTTATATCACTGAATATTTTTTGTAACTATATGAAATAAAAAGTTACAAGAACAACTCAAGCATAACAGGTGCACCCATAACATTTCATATTGACACAAAGAGTAACTATATGCTACAAATAATAACCTTTTGACATAAAGGTAAGTTTTATGATTGAACTGTAAAAGAATTAGCTTGATCTTGAGTAAGGACTAGTTTGTAGAAAGAAGTATTTCTCAAATTTGATATTAAATAATGGAAATAGGAAAAATGAATTCACAAATGCGATATGTAATAGAAAATGAAAGAATATATCACATGCCCACCAAACTTTGAAGAATCTTTAACAGATATTTGAACTCGATACATATGCATCTCCATGGAAAAGAGTAACAATAAAACTGAAGTGTAATCAAATGTGAATTACAACTATCACAAAGTACAGCTGAACCATTACATTTACATCAACTTTTGACATGACTCACACACTAAACAATTGGATAACATTACACTAAAACAACTCAATAATCAACTCCAACAGAAGTAGTAGAAGATCCACATAAGGAAGCCAACATCAGAAGAAACATTAGCAGCAACAATACGGTGGAGCAGGGAGCATCATTACAGTTCAACCAAGACAAGTAACCTATCAATCAGGAACACCACAATCCAAAAAAGTATCTCCATGAATAGAAGAGTATGAATGAGAATAGAAAAATAACTATATGAACTCAAAAATAATTATGTATACTGGGAAGTAATTATTGGACATACAAAGTAACTCTGGGTCAAAAAAGTAACAAAAGGTTCTGAAATGTAACTAAAAAGGAACACTTATAGATGAACCACTAAAAAATTTCCAACCACAACTTTCAAGAAAGAACATGCTCAGTTTTACACATAAACAAAACAAAAAGAAAGTTAAGACAATAATTATGTAGATTTGCAAAATATATCTACTTAGTAGGAAACACACCCACCTATTTCCTCAAAGGACAATTTCTGCTATCATGATTGACAACGTATTGTAAGCAATTTTTACATTGTCTTGCTTTAGAGTGGGAAATTTCAACTCTAGATCTATATCACAGATCATACGCTCTAGGTCTTCCTTTAGTTTTGGAAATACTAGGAATGTTGACCTTGACAACATAAGAATAAGTTGTATTAGAACCAGTTACACCAACATCAACAACATCTAATTTTGACATCTCTTTCTATAAAGCAATGAGCCTATGATGATAAATATCTATAGTGTTGTTCCTGCACGCTTTGTTCACAACTGAATTGCAAGCAGAAACCAGCTGAAGTGTACTTCTAGTAGATGAATGCATAACAAATACTTTGCCAAAAACCAAAGGGTGATCTCTATATCCCTTGCTCCACCTCACATATATATGGCTCAGGAAGAGTGCAAAAATCACGAATCTTTAGATAAGAAAGAATGTACCTACATGGAATTCTTTTGAATTCTAACATGAAACAATTACAGATAATCATATTAGTAGATGAATCTTTCTTCAAAACATGAGGACACTAGAACCACCAACATCATAAACCTCAAACACACCTTCATTATAAGTATCCTTCATGTCATACACCATACTTTGATGAACATAAGAATGAAAGATCTTAAAAATAGACTTGGTGTATATACCTATCATTTTCTCCCTCAAAGGCCACAATGAAACCAAAGGAAGATTGTTGTACTTGACGTCAAAATTCTTGAGATGTTCTATCTCTCGCACATGAGAATAAGCAGTCCCCAAGCTACAAACAAGTTCAAAGAGTGTTTTTCAATTGATGACATGGCTTGTAATGAATGCATTAAGGCTCTCACTTCTTTAGGTTGTCCTCATGCCAGCAAAGAAAGAATCCTGCATAAAACATGGAAGCCACTGCTACCGCATGGCATACACAAAACAAAACAAACTAATGGACAATAATCCATTCTCTTCAACTACAAAACTCTATCTCACTTCAAAATTGTTTGTATCATCTACATTCTAGACACAATCATTCAAAGCACTAATGATCTGATCCTTGTTAGATACTCCACCAAGTTTAGAGGGGAGTTTTGTAGAATGTGCCGACTACAAAAATGATGCTTACATGGTGGAAAAGCAATAATGATCACAACATTCATTGTTGGGTCTTGATTAGTTATGATGGAGACTGACTCTTTGCTAAAACACAACAAATATTGATTGAAAACCCATAGAAATGACACATACTTCTCATATGACAATAAGGCTGAAGCAAATAACATTATTTTGCGATGGTGATCAACACCACCAAACATTCCAAAACCCATTGAATACTGATTGGTATGATAAGTGGTATCAAATTCAATGGCATCACTAAAGAGCGCATAGTCATCAACAAAAATCAGATAGACCAAAACAGATGTGTCAACCAACCATCAAAATCTTTTTGATACGTATAAAATAATTTAGAATCCAAGACTTTTAAGCTTGCAAAATGAACAAACACCATATCCAAATCATATTTAGGTGACTTGTTACGACCCCATCTTCCGATAACCCCCAATTAAGGGAGACCGAAAGGTTGAAGCCGCACCAATAAAATTCCGGATCAAAGGTTCGACATATAACCAAGAACAATTATTAAATTCTAACATACTATGCTGAAGAAGGGTAATAAATTTTTTCTTTATCATACCTTTGAAAAGTTGGAAGTACTAGACTTCTATCCACAAAAGAACTACTCTAACTAACTCCTCCTTGTTCTTTAGTTCTTGAATTCACAATGTGTCACTTTACTGTTTTGTGCTTTGAAATATGTACCTAAACCGCCGACAAACAAAACAACGGTCAGTCGGTATGTGGAGGAAACAATAATCAAGCAATTATGCTAACAATGTAATCAAGCAATTAATCTTTTTAACAATCAAGATTATGTTTTAAACCATACATCTCAATCCATACATATTCCCAACTCTGTGAGTTCCTGCAGTGAACCTTCATTATACCTCTGTAAAGGTAGAGTCGCATGGCACTACTCCAGGTAGCCCAATATCTGACTCAATGTGACTTGATGGTCCTACCACAAGGGTAGCCATGTACTAAGTCAAACACAGACCTGATGACCTCTCCAATAGGCAGCCATGTACTAGGTCTCCTCATGACCTGATGGTCCTACCCATTAGATAGCCATGTACTAGGTCAGACCTGATGACCTCTCCAATAGGCAGCCATGTACTAGATCTCTTCAGACCAGATGGTCCTACCCATTAGATAGCCATGTACTAGGTCGTACACAGAGGGAACCAGGATCTGAGCATGTAGGCATATACATTTTGTGATAATCATAGTCACTTTATAGTTGCATGAAATAAATAGACATTCAACAGTTTATTTCAAGCAACCGATAAATCCTTCGGAAATCGACGGAAAACTAAAGCGATTATTCATAAGCATAACCACATACCTTTACTTGCACTTTTCAAGATAATAATCCAATCAAAAAGCAATGAGGAAGAGAAATCTTGAAATAAAAGTACCAATTCCTTTTATTAATACTTATCCAATTTCATCATTCAAATTAGGATTCCAATTCCTTAATTAGGGTTTCTTCTAGAAATTAGGGTTTTTCATCATTACCATTCTTAATTTATCATTCTTCATAAAACACCTAATTTCTCATTGAATTTCCTTTATTAGACAACGGATTTCCTTATTTCATAAAAATATGGTTTTTATCTCCTTTTATCCCAAATTGGGGTTTCCATGCAAATTAACCTTCTTTTGAACATAATAATTCCAAGTTAAGCATTTTTGCATTCAAATAACAAATTAAACTATCATTCATCATTATCAGAGTCAAACTTGTCGATTTGACTTGTTAAAATACCAAATTACCCTTTCAACATCCTATTAGGGTTTCTTATCAAATTTTTAATAAACTTTATTATCCAAATAAAGTACTTTTGCAAAACTAGGTGGAATTAGGTTCTGGAATTATTTTTATTGCATTCCTTGCATTTTTCTATGCAACTTTCATATATTAAGTTTTCTCATATGAGTTTTCTATCAATTTCTATTAATTTCACAAGGAAAATTAGTTTTTCTGAATATTCGTTAGAGATAGGAAATTACCGAAAAACGTTGACCGTTCGATCGGTGCGCCCTTTGGTCCGCACCTTGATCTGACGCCCAACATCGCGCGTGCCTTCTAGCAAAGCCGCCCCTCCTTCGGAGCGTCGGATGCGACCGAGACCACCGTGGTCTCTGATCGGACGATCGACGGGTCGTCACCTACCTCCGTTCCAGCAAACCTGCGAGAGTCAACCTTAGGGTTGAGTCCGAGTTCTCGACCTCTAGAGCTCGCGCCACAAGGCCAGGGAGTGCCGTCTCTCTCCTCCGAACTTGACTGGAGGTTCAATTGGGAGTTCAGAGCACGCCGTGACCCCTCTCTAGTCGCCGGACCTCCGGCGAGGATCGCTCCAGCAACAGGGGTGTAGGTCAGGCTATAAAAGCCAATTGAAGTCGGGAAAATAATCTTCTTGCTCTCCCGCAGCTGTTGGTTACAATATTGGGGATGTTGGTCCTCCCAAATACCCCCTCCTATATATAGGGTCGAGTAGTTCCTGCAAAATTGGGAACTTTCCCAATCCGAGATGAAACCCTGACAAACCAGGGATGTCTCGAAACTACTTCGTCTCCCGAAGCTAATAGGATGGTTAGGATAAGCCCATAGGCTCTAGATTCCAGGGAAAACGGAGAGGAAGAATCCTCTGTTTGCCCGCGAAATCCTAGTCCCAATAGAACTAAGACGATGACCGAGCATCGTAGGATCAAGATCTAACGATCCATATCAACCGCGTTCAAATAAAATAGGAAATCATTTCCTAAATTATCAATTAAAGCCAATTTCAAAGGGAAACTTAGAAAATTTAAATCTCCCAAACGGTTACTCTTTTCTTTACCAAATTTTGAGGAAAACTTCATCATAGGTTTCTCTTCCTTCCTACAAAATTTGGAGTTATTATAATAGGGATTCAATTCCTTTTCTTAATATGCAAGTTATTATTATATTAAACACATTTTCCCATTTTTCCTGAATCCTTTTACCATTATCTCTTGGTTTTGAATTCCTTGAACTCCAAGGAATCCATTATCTCGAATTCTTATTTTTAGGGAAATATGCCATATCCTTTTTCCTTATTTTAGGGGATTCTTTATGTATTTCTTTGTTAATGTCAATTTGGGCTTCAAATAAAGCAAGGCCCAATAAGAACCATGCAACCAAACATCTATGAAATACATTTCAATCATTCATGGAATCCATTCCAAACCGCATCACATCAATCAAGCAAATTCATTTATCCTTAAATGATATTTACAAAAATCATTACATAGCTTGGAAAATTGAGGTTATAACATGACTGGTGCGATTCTTCTCAAGCCTACACACTAACCAACTAAAGGTTCCTAGATGCAACCCTAAGGGAAAACACATGGATCTCTCAAAATTTGTATATGGACCTAGTCCAATGCACAGGATCAACTAATCACACGTACCTACAAGTGCATGGGGTCATGTTGTAGTATAGGCAAGTGGTAAGATTAGGGTCGATCCTCAGGGATAGAGGGGAAATTAGATCTAGGTTTGTGTTAGCTATGTTCCTAAAGTAGAGAATAGGGTGTGAGGGTTTTAAGTTGGGTTTGGTTTGATTATGCTACAATTGCAAACAAGAACAAGTAAGAAAGAAACTAAGTTAACAAAGACTCTAAGTAACTCTAAGCAAGTTAAGATTAGCAAACTAGGCAAGGCAAGCAATTAGGCTAGAGCAAGGAGTTACACTACACTAGCAAGCCAAGTTGTCAACTAAGATTCAAGATAAGCAATTAGACAAGCAAGAGCCTAAGTTATCACTAATTAGACCAATTCACACAAGCAAGCTCAAAGGATGCCTAACTACTTAGGCAGGAAATAACTATCTAGAACTAGGCAATTACCTAAGAATTAGCAATGGCAATTGACTACACTAGCATTAACAAGCTTAAAAGGCAAGGGTGGATTTTAAGCAATATGATGGGTAGGTGGGTAGTTTGGGAAGGCAACTTGATATTAGTTGGGGAAGAGGTCAACATAGCATGCAAATCTCACATTTCTATCTAGACTACCAAACCAAACAACAAGGCAAGTGCTATTAGAATATACCCTATACTACTAGTTGGAGAACTCTAAGTGTAATTCTAGTAGGACTTGGCAAGTCTATGTTTCTAGGGTAGTGTAATTTTAGTAGGACTTGGCAAGTCTAGGTTTCTAGGGTAAGTGATATCAGGGAAATTGAGAGCCAAGGGTAGGAATGGGAGTAGAGATGAGGGTATTTCACCTTATGTTACTTGCCATCTAGCCTTTAGGAAACTCTAGGCAATGTCACTAATCACACTTACACTAGCTTCGAATCCCAGTTGCCGCCTTGGTTTACCACCCTCCCGGATGTTCGGCCTCTGTCACGGGTGTGGGGGAGGGGGAGAGAATGCCTCTCTTTATCCCACACTTAGACTAGCTACTTAGATCTCACGCTCACTTGTAGAAGAAGGGAGATGTATGTAGGAATAAAGGGTACTAGCTAGGGATCCACTAATTGGACCTAGGAGCCAGTCCTAAAATTGCGGCATACATTCTAATTTCCCCTAGAAGCTAAGTGTCATCAAGCATCACAAAAAAAGCAATTTATGTTTAAAAGCACAAACCATATGCAATATAATGGGAAATAAGATAGAAGTAAGAGGCAATCATCATATAATTAAATTATGTTCAATATAAGCTATTTTCCCCCAACATGGTATCAAAGTCATATTTTAACCCCAAACAGCCCACCACTAGGGGATTAGCTAGACATGCTCAAAGAAAAGGTAAAAGAAATGAGAAGAAGGGGATAGGACTCCATGGATCTCAAATTAGATTCTTCTTCTTCACCACCTAGCTGTTGTAGAACGTGGGTCCTCCTCCAAGGTGGGTGAAGGGCATGGAAATGAAGGAGATTATGGTAGAAAACCTAAAAAACTAGGTTCCTGTGGTGGAAATGAAGTGGAAATGGTGGATGGGTGGCGTGAATGCAAGGGAGGAGGCAATGAATGCGCTAGAGTAGGTGGAGGGGAGTATTGGAAGCTAACCTGGTGTTGTGGCTGCCACCCATGTATATATAGGTGGTGGTGAGGCACTAGGGTGAGTAGGGGAAAAGTGGGAAGATAAGTGGAGAAAATGGGTAGGTTTAGGTGATCACCACAGTCATGTTGAAGTGTTACAACCATGGTGGGGGTTGCATGGCACTGTCGTATGCATCGGAACGGATGAGGTGGAAAGTGGACTTGAAGTGATAAGTGTGTATGGTGGCTACATACACTGTCGTGGTGGGTAGAGGGTCCCACGATCGTGTGGGTTACCACAGTCATGTTGGAGGAGGCCACGGGCAAGGTTGCTCTGAGGTTGTTGTGTATTCATCTTGCCATGGGCATGGTGAGCACCAAGGGTGAGGTGGCCTTCAAGGGCCACGACCATGGTCATTGATGTGTAAATTGGACCGCTTCCTTGTTGATTTTGGGATATTCATGCATAAATTACCACGGTCGTGTTGACAACCATGGGCGAAGTGGAATGCACTGGCCATGGTTGTGGGGTCTTCAGTGACCATAGCCATTGTGATGACCATGACCGTGGTCATTCATGTGTAAATTGAGCAAATTCCCTATAAGTTTTAGAACATAATTCCCCACAACCGTGGTGATGTGCCACTGCTATTTTGGGGCTTCTTGGTGATGATTTTCACTTCAACTTCTTCATCTAGCCTCCTTTTGCTTTGAATTTCTCTTATGCATCCAAAGAAGCTAGGGGAAGAGTTAGGTCCACTCTTGGGTTGTAAGAACCCAAATACGTTCTTCATCTCTCTCACATGCATCAATGCATGCATGAGTGTCCTAAAATACACACAAAAGGAGACATAAGTGCATTTATCATAAAAGATCACATTAGAGGGAATAACTTGTATTCTACGATGTTCAGATGTGATTATCATGCAAAATGACACAAGATGAAGCCCTCAGATAGCTTTTAAAGATAAGCTCGTTTATAAAGAGGGTAATCCCTAAAATGCCCTTGGAGACAAACACCTTCAATCCAAGGTCCAACTAGGCGCCCCATGATTCAAAATCTTGATAATGGTAAGGGAATATCTAAGGATTATAATGCATGTGATAATTTTCAAAGAAAACCTTCCAATTGGATAAATTGCATTAAAGTTCAGAATGTGCCTAAAATTGCATAACTTGCACAAACAACATCCAAATTGAACCAAATTTGAAAATTAGGCATATTTTATGATTTCAAAACATATCAAAAAGTTATATTAAGGTTTGGAACACCTAACTAGGATCCCTAAATAAACTTCCCAAAGGTATTTGTGCATAAACCTTTTTATTGGTACAAATAGTGAATAAATGTTCACCAAACCACTATAAATTCCACTAATTAAACATGAATGACATAAAGGACAAAAATGAAAGGGAAACTTGGGAAAAGTGTTACATGTATATTACATCTAAGATTCAGTATGTTACATGCACCTTGCCTCTGGTGATCACCTTAAGCTTCTTTTGAGCCCCCTTCTTCACAACCTTGGTAATTCTTTTCATTGTGTGGAGATGGTGGTTGTGGTATGGCTGTGATTTTTAGATTTTTGTGGAGGAGGATAAATGGAGGTTAAGAGATGGCTGGAATAGGCTAGGATGGTTTCTTGTATGGTGGGGGATGGATTGGTTGAAAGTTTTGGGTGAAAATTGATGGATTTTGGTGAGGTTTTGTGTGGGGAGGTTGTAGGTGAGGTGGAGGACGAAAATGGAGATGGTGGCTAGATTGATGGAGATTTTGGGGTGGAAACGGTAGAGGGAGAGGTGGTGGAGGTGTAGAAAGTGATTGGAGGTCAATTTGTTAGAGGATTTGAGTTGGAGATGTGATATTGGAGGTGATGGAGGCAGAACTCGTCGCCACAGCCGAGGGGAAGTCGAGAAAATGAGTTAGAAAGTGGAGGGGGTCGTGGTGTTTCATGGGGTTTAAGTGAAAAATAGGTGGGGTCAAGTCCCACCATGGTTGTGGTGGGGGTTTGACAACACGGTCGTGGTGGGTAGTGGAGATGGATGTAGATCAACCCTCGTCACGGTCATGGTGGGTGCCACAGTAGTACTGTGCTCCTCTCACCTTAACCATGGTGGTCACCACAGTTGTGGTCGTTCATGCACAAAATCACCTCCATCCCTCGTAACTTCTTCGAATTTTTACACTTAAATCACCATGGCCATGGTGGTCTCCATGTCTGTCTTGCCTTGCCACAGTTGTGGTGGTGGCCACAGTCATGTTGTCACTACCATTTTGAGCTTCAGAGTCATGGCCAATCCTTCACAAAATTGGTCATGTTGTTGTAACATTTTTGAGATTTTGCAATTAAATCACCATGGTTGTTTTGAGGCACCACGGCTATGGTGGTTCTTCATTCAATACTTTGTCAATTCAATCTCAAAATTTTTGATATCTTTGCAAATTTTTTGGTTCTTTGCCACATTTCATCTTCTAAAAATCATGTCTTGCCCTCTCTTTCTCTCTCTTAAACCTGTCACCTGCATCTCATCAAAACTCAAATAAAAACTATCAAACGCAAGTGTGAGTGTGTGTGTTTCATGGAAAAGAAAGCAAGAGTATCAAAAATTGAAGGCTGGGTGAAAAAGTTCCCAAACCTAGGTGGGTTGCCTCTTACTAGTGCTAAATTTTACACCTTCTGCCAGGCTTATTGATTATTGAACTCTTTCATCCTCATGGAATTCTCCAAGCATCTTTGAAGTAAATATCCCTATCATGTGCATTCAAGCATATCTCTTCATCAAATTGGTGTTCCTCAACTAACATCACAATATCAAAACTTTGATTTCCTCTATCTGACCCAACTTCAACAACTACTTTCAATCTTTGTCCATTCATAGTAAACTCTCTTGCTCCTTCTTTCTCACATATCACAATAGCTCCAGATGGGTACACATTCTTGACTAGGTAGGGTCCTTCCAATCTAGACCGAAGCTTCTCAGGAAAGAATTTCATCCTAGAGTTGTATAACCATACCCATTTCCTGGGATCAAAATCTTTCTTCTTGATCAACTTGTCATGAAGAAACTTTGTTCTTTCCGTGTAGCTTTTGGATAATTCATAGGCTTTATGCATCATCTCCTCAAGTTCATGCAGATGCAACTTTCTTTTCAACCCAGCTTTGTCTCCATCCATATCCATGGCCTTTAAAGCCCACAAGGCTTTGTGTTGCATTTCCACCTATAGATGGTAGCTTTTTCCATAAACAAGCTTGAATGGTGTGGTGCCAATCAAGGCTTTATATGCAGTCCTATAAGTCCATAAAGCCACATTGAGATGTAATGACCAATCATTACAATCTGATCTCACCGTCTTCTCGAGAATAAGATTTATCTCCAAATTTGATAAATTGACTTGACCACTCATTTGAGGGTGGTAAGGAGTAGCCACGCGATGACTCACTCCATGTCTCTTTAACAATCCTTCTAAAGTGTGATGGATGAAGTGACTTCCACCATCACTAATCATGGCTCTTGGCACACCAAACCAGCTGAAGATATTTGATTTCACAAAATCACACACCACTTTATGATCATTGGTTCTAGTAGCAATAGCTTCAATCCATTTTGAGACATAATCAACGTCCACCAAGATATACACATATCCAAAGGAGGGAGGAAACAGACCCATGAAATCAATTCCCCACACATCTACCACCTCAACCACAAGAATGGGTGATAGAGGCATCATGTCCCCCCTTGAGATAGTGTGACATCCAACTCATAAAAACATAATTAACTAATACGAAAGCATTCTCTAAGCAACGGATTACCGAAAATCACTAAAAATTAAAACCTTTTTATCAAGGGGTCCATCAAATGAAAACTTTCTCACATAGAACAAAAGTAACACATTTACATTCTATTTTTTTTAAGAGTACATATCTTGTATCATCTCTTTCTGTGAATTACAAGCATCAACTACCCTGTTAAACTAAACACAGGCAATATGAAAATCTCGAGGCACTGAGCCAAAATCTTGAAAGCACTAACTACAATTCCCAGGACCTGAGAGTACAGAGACGACACATAGGACTCTATCTACATCTATACAAGGCATAACAGCCAATGTCTCCACCTGAGACTTCACTACTATCCCTATTACTGCTGTTGTTGTCCTTCTCTTACTGTAGGATTCCTGTTTCCTCATCTGCGACCACCTAAAAATGTAGTTCCCATGGGGGTGAGACAATTATAAATTGTCCCAGTGAGAGATATAACTCTCTGCCAGTAACATTATTATTGCAGCTTAAGAAGATAAATACAAAAAGAGGAATCATATTTTTTTGACAGTCGTTAATTCAATGTCTAACAAATTAGAATATTATTCTTATCTAAAACATTGTAGCTATAAATTGAAAAAGGAACATGTCACTTACCCATTAAGGAATATGAAGAACATGTATAAAATACATTCACTACAGAATCATTACCACAACATTAACTCTCTTCAGGATTAGATCATATATCTAATACCTGGCATTGTCATTGTGGAGTCATGGTATGTAGCCATAGTCTTTTCACAAAGTGTTGGGATCTTAATCCCTCAACCCACCAAGTACAATTCCACTTCTTAACAAGTTTATCATCATGATTATAGCATCTGGGTATTTGAACCCATAACTCACCATAGGATATTTGTTACCACTTATTAGGTAACTTAATACCTTCAGATCATCTGACCAAGGACATCAATGATTCTTACTACACAAAGCATATGAAGGCTTATAAAACCTATAAAGCATTCTCAATAAACAAAGAATCATAGCCCATACCTGGCTACTCTCCTAATCTCGTCATCCCTGCATGATTAGTATTCATGATAACAATTATAAAGCTTTCATATCAGTATCATACAACACTAAGTAATATTACTATTCCCTCTTTAGGGTTCATGATTTCTCTTTCACATCAGTACCCTTCATTAGGGTTTTCCATAAATAACCACTTGGGTTCTTAAGATCATATTATTAATGATCAGCCCTATTCCATTGCTTCTCATAGCTAGAAGCCAAAAATAGATATCATAAGCATTCAAACATACTTATATATCCTCATCATTCATCATTGAATGTATTATCAACACAAAGTATGAGTTTCTTTCTCATCTTTACTAGAATATGATTGTATCATAGTCTATTGATTTGGATTAACCTTTTCATAAGGCATGTTAGCCTACATTCATCAAGGTGCATTGCATCTCAATGTAACAATTGACATGACACATTTCATGTGTCATCCATTCCAATTATAATGGACTTATATCATATCAAGGTATATTAGAATTGGGGTGTTGGATGTGATATATATCATATTTTAAAGTATCACTTCCCTCAACACCTTCATCTTACTTGAGTTTATCCACTTAGCTTGTATTAGGGTATTCCCCATCCTAATACTTTATGCACTAGGTTATCACATTCATCATGAAATGTATTGGTCATGGTTTATCTATTTAGAAGATACAATCATTGCCAATGATATGGACTCACCCTTGAGTCAATAATTATTAATGTAAGGATATCCATAATCAACCCCTCTAGGTATTTCATTTGTCAATACATGAATCACTATTCCATTAATAAGAATAGGATCTCCACTATTATAATTTGAGGTTCACTTAGCATCTTACATATATATGGATTTTACCTAGACTCACTCTTCATTAGATCTTCACATAACATCATTCTATATCAGGGTTTCACCTGGTATTATGTGAAATTAAGATTTCACAACGCATCACCCAGTTATAGGACTTCACCTAGAATTAGTAGCACTACCCTATATTAGGGTTTCCTGCACATTTACCCCATTTTAGGAATTAAGGTTTACTATTCACATCCAAGTAAAGTTTCTCTTGTCTCATACCCAATTTAGGGTTAGGATGTACAATTCCCATTAAATTAGGGCTTCTTACATTGTTATACTAATTTAGGGTTACATCATCACCCTAGATTATGGTTTCACTAAGATTTGCCCTTAAATTAGCGTTTCACATAACCTTGCCCTAAATTAGGATCAAGGTACATCAATCATTTCAATGAGGATTTCATGATCTCATAATATGTATCAAATCTTGATTACATCTTTGTTCATAATGAGAGAATTAGGGTTTATTAAATAAGCCATAATCTCTCCCATTCTCTCTCCCTCTCATCTTATTTAGGGTGATAAATAATCCAAGATTAATCTAGGTCAACTTTTCACTTGAGTACACAGCGCTAGGGTTAACCTTCATAATCATCATTGATCTACATCATTAATAATCAATTATCTAATTGACCCTTGATCATATTAGGTGTCCAAATGGTTTAACCAATTTGAACTTCAAAAGGGTCTTAGTCACTTAGGCCTCAAACGATCTTGGTCACTTAGACCTCAAATGGTTTTGACCAATCAGACCTCAAACGGTCTTGCTCAATAAACCTCCAAACGGTCTTGGTTACATATTTGAAACTGTTTGGTAAAGTTGAGGTTGAAACTGTTTGCCAAAGGTGACCCTTGAAACCATTTGCTAAAGGTGACCTTCAAGATCGTTTGCTAAAGGTGACCTTCAAGATCGTTTGCTAAAGGTGACCTTCAAGATCCTTTGCTAAAGGTGACCTTCAAGATCGTTTACTAAGGGTGACCTTCAAGATTGTTTGCTAAAGGTGACCTTCAAGATCGTTTGCTAAAGGTGACCTTCAAGATCGTTTGCTAAAGGTGACCTTCAAGATCGTTTTCTAAAGTACCTTTTTGAAACTACATGAGCTCAAACAGTTTGGGATCGTTTGGTCCCAAATGGTCTTGAGACCATTTGGTCCAAACCTCCTCAAAACCGCATGGTCCAAATATGGTCTCAACCAATCAAATTGAATTAGGGTTTCCAATGTTGATTCCTTCAATCATTGAATTCATGTAACCAATCATCAATTGGACCTATCATCATACTTCAATTGAGTTAAATAGGTCAACCTTCAACTGATTTGACCCTCCATTGGTCATCCAGTAGGGTTTGAATCAATTGGATTAGGATTTGGAATCGATGATCCTTCAACATTAATCAATGTGTGACTAGTTACTTTAAAACTATTGGACCATCATCCAAATTGGACATGACCTGACCCCAAATGGTCTTGAGGTCGTTTGGATGTCCTCCAAACGGTCTTGAGACCATTTTCCTATGTCAACATCAAAATCCAAGTCAACCAATTAGGGTTTGGATCATTGGATTGATCACCAAATCAACAATTGATTACACTTCAACTTAGTATCTTTGGATCTTCAGTTGCTTAACCATATATAACCCTAGACCTCCAAATGGTCTTGGGTGATCACCAAACGGTCTTGAGACTAGTTTGGTGATCCCCAAATGGTTTTGAAACCGTTTGGGTTAATCAACCCAAGTTTCCTACTCAACCACTTATGAAATCAGCACTCAACCCAATTAGGGCTTAGGTATTTGATGGACCTTCAATTCATGAACCAATTGGAGTTAATCAATAATAATTGATGGGTCATTAACCTACATTATTTTCAACAGTTCTCCAAATGGTCAACACTTGGTCAACACCACCAAACGGTTTGAAACTGTTTCCCTCCATGCGGTTTGATGAAACTGTTTCATTCCAAACGGTTTGAAACTGTTTGCTCCCAAACGGTTTGGGAAACCGTTTGAGCAACAAAAAGGAAACCATTTGGTAAAGTATTTCTTTGGATAATCATATAGGGTGATGTCATAATATTCTTCCTTCATGTATCCAATGATAGTTGTTGTTCTTCACACAAGTTTTAGCAAGACCTCAAAAGAGTATCAAA
The DNA here is from genome assembly GCA_963693085.1 of Alisma plantago-aquatica. Classification (NCBI taxonomy): domain Eukaryota; kingdom Viridiplantae; phylum Streptophyta; class Magnoliopsida; order Alismatales; family Alismataceae; genus Alisma; species Alisma plantago-aquatica. The sequence continues at coordinate 788,068,828 of OY856412.1, forward strand.
AGAAGAAAAGTAACCAACGATTATTAAAGAAAGAAGTGAAATACTAATGCTTAAAGGTTTGAGTTATAAAACCCGCCTCTAGAACTGATCCCAAGATCCAAGCTCCACGGCCCTAATGGTGTATGAAGTTCTAGCATCTGTCCAAGGTTCGTCCTTGAGCTTTTGGATGAACAAGTTGGCTAGAATTGGAAATCGGGTGAAGAAAACCAATAATCAAGCATTGATTTAGGGTTTTCACCATGAATCTGAGGTAGAAGATGATCAAAACCATAAAAAAAGGTTAGAGTCGTCCTTCTCCTGCTCCTGAGCTCTCCTTTGGTTGGCCAAAGAAAGGTGAGAAAAGGAATACTAAGGAAACGATCCTTATGTGTATTGGAAAAAGATATACATAAGGGATTTTCAAGCAAAGAGAAAATAGGATTATTTTCTTTAAATTCCAAAATAATTTCCACCAAATCCCCCTCCATTTTTTAGCCACGAAGCCATCTGAATTATCTTGCAAAACCTCTTCATTATCCAAGAATTAATGGAAAAGGAATTAAGCACCTTAACCCTTATAATAGTAATATCCATTTTTGGGTGGAAATTCTTTTTCTTATAATAATGATGAGTGGAGTTTTCACCTCCTTGGGATATTTCTTGATCCTTGCATAGCTCAAGGATGTCCACACACATATGAATCCCACAATTTTAATTTTGGTTGAAAGCCCTGTAATTAATATATTTATTTTGCCCTAAATTGAATTAGGGTTTCACTTAGGCTTAAATCTTGATTATTTTAATATCAAGATTCTCTCTCCTTGAACTTAATTCAAATGAGGCGCCCCTCTCATTTTATTTAATCCCCATGTTTCCAAGAAGCATTAGGGACCTTATTGAAGTGGTAAATTACATATCGCACCCTATGTTTTGGGTAAATTGCACATTACACCAAAACTAGGTTTTAATGCACAAGGATTTCTCTACAAGCTTGTAGAAACCATACCACTACATCATATTCATTCTTATGGTGTCTCAACATCAGAGGAACATTTTATCATGTGCAATTTTCAAGTTAACCCCTCAAATTGGGTAATTTTCACTTTAGTCCAAAATTAACAAAACAATGTTTCAACATTGTTTAAACATGACCAAAATTGAAACATAAGTTCCTCATGAGCCCTAATTACTTTTCAAAAGATAAGATTAAGCATATTCTCAACCTTATTAGGAAAATCATCTAGGTTTAAGCATAACCCAGGTCAGGGGTGTTACAAATTATAAACCACTAACAGGATTTCGTCCCCGAAATCCCAGGAAAAAGGAGGGACAAATTATTCATTAATCATGCCCTCAAGTCTCCATCTAACTTCTCAATGTTATAGAGATACCATAGATCTGTAATTCACACAAAGTTCCTTTCATTAATTTAACCTTATCAATGTTTATGTTTATGCAGAGCATAAACCCCTAACATATGATGTCCATATTATTAAAAGGAAGAAGCATACAAGAACATAATTCTATCATCACCCAAGAATATTTACCAAAAGAGAAACATATATATCCAACAGAGGTAATTCACTCAGCAATTCTTTATCTTTTTGGGAAAGTTCACTGAGGAAGTTCACTAAGTAATTTGTTTTGAAAAATATTCACTGAGAAAATTCACTGAGGGTGTTCACTAAGTAATTTGTTTTAGAAAATATTCACTGAGAAAGTTCACTGAGGGTGTTCACTAAGTAACTTGTTTTGAAAAATATTCACTGAGAAAATTCACTGAGGGTGTTCACTAAGTAATTTTTTTTGGAAAATATTCATTGAGAAAGTTCTCTGAGGGTGTTCACTAAGTAACTTGTTTTGGAAAATATTCACTGAGAAAGTTCACTGAGGTTGTTCACCAAGTAACTTGTTTTGAAAAATATTCACTAAGAAAATTCCCTGAGGGTGTTCACTAAGTAATTTGTTTTGGAAAATATTCACTGAGAAAGTTCATTGAGGGTGTTCACGAAGTAACTAGTTTTGAAAAATATTCACTGAGGGTGTTCACTAAGTAATTTGTTTTGGAAAATATTCACTGAGAAAGTTCACTGAGGGTGTTCACTAAGTAACTTGTTTTGAAAGTATTCACTGAGAAAGTTCACTGAGGATGTTCACTAAGTAATTTGTTTTGAAAGTATTCACTGATAAAGTTCATTGAGGATGTTCACTAAGTAATTTGTTTTGAAAGTATTCACTGAGAAAGTTCACTGAGGATGTTAACTAAGTAATTTGTTTTGAAAGTATTCACTGAGAAATTTCACTGAGGATGTTCACTAAGTAATTTGTTTTGAAAGTATTCACTGAGAAAGTTCACTGAGGATGTTCACTAAGTAATTTGTTTTGAAAGTATTCACTGAGAAAGCTCACTAAGGATGTTCACTAAGAAATTTGTTTTGAAAGTATTCACTGAGAAAGTTCACTGAGGATGTTCACTAAGTAATTTGTTTTGAAAGTATTCACTGAGAAAGTTCACTAAGGATGCTCACTAAGTAATTTGTTTTGAAAGTATTCACTGAGAAAGTTCACAGAGGATGTTCACTAAGAATGTTCACTAAGTAGTTTATTTGAAGAAAATTCACTTAGCTCTTCCTATTTAATTTCATTATACTCTCTAGATTGTTTCAGGATGACTACTTGATCAGAGTAATAAAAAAAATAATAATCTAGGAGTTTCATACTTGCCATATCTACAATAATCATATACCTGGCCAGGTTATACAAGTATTGAGATTAGGTAGTATGCACTTTATTTTCTATCACATTCCTCACTTTTCATATCATTATACACACATGATTTTTCATTCTTAAATTTTCTTCAGGCATCACTTCTATATCTCATCTTTTAACACACAGATAAGGGAGATTATAAAGCATTTTAAGGAATGCTGAGTAAAATGTAAATTCTCATCTTCCTTGTGTCCTTATAGGACTAGTCAAAGGAATTTAAAAACAACTACTTTCATATCTTTAACACATAGAATCATGATATGAAATATCATAACAAAATTATTTCATCTGACCTGTCTGGGTCGTCTGACCACGTCCTCTATTGTTACTAGAAAATTGCCTCCTTTGTGAGCCTTGCTGACTCTGCCCCTGAGATTGAGTCATCATCATAATACTGTCTAGACAATCCTTTTCCATATGTCCCGATTGTCTACATTGGTAACATATCCTGGGCGCAAAATGTCTACGAGATCCAGTCACCGATGTTGATGCTATGTCGGAGGCTCTACTTGGAACATTACTATGATCCCTACCCCTACTTGACATCCATTGTGTCTGGGCATGGAATCTCGATGATGTTGCCGATGTAGAAAATCTTGATTTCTTAAAACTTTTGGACCTTTGTCATTGAGACTGGGTGTACAGCTTCTTGCACTAGTCTGTCATTTCTCGATTTCAGACCTCTCTATCCTCCTTACCGACTCCACAAAAGTAGCAAACCTCTCCCTGTTCTCTAAAGCAGACACAGGAGTGGTTAGTTCAGCGTTCAATCCCTTCTCGAAATGCCGAATTCTTTCCTCATCACTAACTGCCATTTGCGAACAAAACCGCAACAACTCCATGAACTTAGCTTCATATTCTCTAGCGTTCATCTGTCCTTGTTTGATCCTCTCAAATTGAGAGATATTCTCATCTAGATATGTCTTAGGGAAGTATCTACTGATGAAATCTCATTGGAATACCTCCCATCCAATTTCTTCACCTGGCCTCTTATCTTCCTCTATCATCCACCAATTACCAGCACTTCCTTTTAGGAGGTACACAACATGTCTTACCTTTTCAGCTTCAGCAATATCAAGGATCCTGAAAGCCTTTTCTAGCTCTATCAGCTACAGATCAGTATCTACTGGATCAGATGTACCAGCATAGTCTATGGCTCCAACTCGGCGAAGTCTCTTGATAGTCTTGCCGGCTCCATAACCCTCATGATGAACTAGTGCCCTAGGTGCAGGTGGTGGCATCATGTCTACCATATGTGTCATGGCTATCAGGAATTTCTCAAATAGAGCATGGAGGGCTGGGTTTTCTATTACAGTTGGGTCAATCTGGGGATGTTCAGGTACAAGCCCTTCCCTATACTGGTCTCTTGCACCTCCTCCTGGTGTAGCAGTGCTGCCCTCAATAGCATGTTCTTCATGTGGTCCAGACATCTTCAAGTTCTTCTTCTCCTATGTGAGCAGAAGATATTATCAGATAAACAGGAAGACACTTAGAACAGACTCTACAACCTTAGTCTTATGTCTCTGTAGACTCATCGAACCTAGAGCTCTGACACCACTTAATTGTGACATCCAACTCATAAAAACATAATTAACTAATGCGGAAGCATTCTCTAAGCAGTGGATTACCGAAAATAATTAAAAATTAAAACCTTTTTATCAAGGGGTCCATCAAATGAAAACTTTCTCACATAGAACAAAAGTAACACATTTACATTCTGTTTTTTTTTCAAGAGTGCATATCTTGTATCATCTCTTTCTATGAATTACAAGCATTAGCTACCCTGTTAAACTAAACACAGGCAATATGAAAATCTCGAGGCACTGAGCCAAAATCTCGAAAGCACTAACTACAACTCTGAGGACCTGAGAGTACAGAGACGACACATAGGACTCTATCTACATCTATACAAGGCATAACAACCAGTGTCTCCACCTGAGACTTCACTACTGTCCCTGTTACTGATGTTGTTGTCCTTCTCTTACTGCAGGATTCCTGTTTCCTCGTCCACGACCACCTAAAAATGTAGTTCCCACGGGGGTGAGACAATTGTAAATTGTCTCAGTGAGAGATATAACTCTCTGCCAGTAACATTATTATTGTAGCTTAAGAAGATAAATATGAATATAGGAATCATATTTGTTTGACAACAGTTAATTCAATGTCTAACAAATTAGAATAGTATTCTTATCTAAAACATTGCATCTATAACTTGAAAGAGCAACATGTCACTTACCCATTAAGGAATATGTATAACATTTATTCACTATAGAATCATTACTACAACATTAAATATCTTCAGGCTTAGATCATATATCTAATGCCTGGCATTGTCATTGTGGAGTCATGGCATGTAGCCATACTCTTTTCACAAAGTGTTGGGATCTTAATCCCTCAACTCACCAAGTACAATTCCACTTCTTAACAAGTTTATCACCATGATTATAGCATCTGGGTATTTGAACCCATAACTCACCGTGAGATATTTGTTACCACTTATTAGGTAACTTAATACCTTCTTATCATCTGACCAAGGACATCAATGATTGTTACTACACAAAGCATATGAAGGCTTATAAAGCCTATAAAGCATTCTCAATAAACAAAGTATCATAGCCCATACCTGGCTACTCTCCTCATCTCATCATCCCTGCATGATTAGTATTCATGATAACAATTATAAAGCTTTCATATCAGTATCATACAACACTAAGTAATATCACTATTCCCTCTTTAGGTTTTATGATTTCTCTTTCACATCAGTACCCTTCATTAGGGTTTTCCATAAATAGCCACTTGGGTTCTTAAGATCATATTATTAATGATCAGCCCTATTCCATTTCTTCTCATAGCTAGAAGCCAAAATAGATATCATAAGTATTCAAACATACTTATATATCCTCATCATTCATCATTGAATGTATTATCAACACAAAGTATGAGGTTCTTTCTCATCTTTACTAGAATATGATTGTATCATAGTCTATTGATTTGGATTAACCTTTTCATAAGGCATGTTAGCCTACATTCATCAAGGTGCATTGTATCTCAATGTAACAATTGACATGACACATTTCATGTGTCATCCATTCCAATTATAATGGACTTATATCATATCCCGGTATACCAGAATTGGGGTGTTGGATGTGATATCTATCATATTCTAAAGTATCACTTCCCTCAACACCTTCATCTTACTTAAGTTTATCCACTTAGCTTGTATTAGGGTATTCCCCATCCTAATATGTTATGCACTAGGTCATCACATTCATCATGCAATGTATTGGTCATGCTTCATCTATTTAGAAGATACAATCATTGCCAATGATATGGACTCACCCTTGAGTCAAGATTTATTAATGTAAGGATATTCATAATCAACCCCTCTAGGTATTTCATTTGTCAATACATGAATCACTATTCCATTAATAAGAATAGGATCTCCACTATTATAATTTGAGGTTCACTTAGCATCTTACATATATATGGATTTTACCTAGACTCACTCTTCATTAGATCTTCACATAACATCATTCTATATCAGGGTTTCACCTGGTATTATGTGAAATTAAGATTTCACAACACATCACCCAGTGATAGGACTTCACCTAGAATTAGTAGCACTACCCTATATTAGGGTTTCCTACAGATTTACCCCATTTTAGGAATTAAGGTTTACTATTCACATCCAAGTAGGGTTTCTCTTGTCTCATACCCAATTTAGGGTTACGATGTACAATTCCCATTAAATTAGGGCTTCTTACATTGTTATACTAAGTTATGGTTACATCATCACCCTAGATTATGGTTTCACTGAGCTTTGCCCTTAAATTAGGGTTTCACATAACCTTGCCCTAAATTAGGATCAAGGTACATCAATCATTTCAATGAGGATTTCATGATCTCATAATATGGATCAAATCATGATTACATGTTTGTTCATAATGAGAGAATTAGGGTTTATTAAATAAGCCATCATCTCTCCCATTCTCTCTCCCTCTCATCCTCTTTAGGGTGATTAATAATCCAAGATTAATCTAGGTCTACTCTTCACTTGAGTACACAGAGCTAGGGTTAACCTTCATAATCATCATTGATCTACATCATTAATAATCAATTATCTAATTGACCCTTGATCATATTAGGTGTCAAAATGGTTTAACCAATTTCAACTTCAAAAGGGTCTTAGTCACTTAGGCCTCAAATGGTCTTGGTCACTTAGACCTCAAATGGTTTTGACCAATCAAACCTCAAACGATCTTGCTCAATAAACCTCCAAACGGTCTTGGTTACATATTTGAAACCGTTTGGTAAAGTTGAGCTTGAAACCGTTTGCCAAAGGTGACCCTTGAAACCGTTTGCTAAAGGTGACCGTCAAGATCATTTGCTAAAGGTGACCTTCAAGATCGTTTGCTAAAGGTGACCTTCAAGATCGTTTGCTAAAGGTGACCTTCATGATCGTTTGCTAAAGGTGACCTTCAAGATCATTTTCTAAAGGTGACCTTCAAGATTATTTGCTAAAGGTGACCTTCAAGATCATTTGCTGAAGTACCTTTTTGAAACCGCATGAGCTCAACCGGTTTGGGATCGTTTGGTCCCAAACGGCCTTGAGACTGTTTGGTCCAAACCTCCTCAAAACTGCATGGACCAAATATGGTCTCAACCAATGAAATTGAATTAGGGTTTCCAATGTTGATTCCTTCAATTATTGAATTCATGTAACCAATCATCAATTGGACCTATCATCATACTTCAATTGAGTTAAATAGGTCAACCTTCAACTGATTTGACCCTCAATTGGTCATCCATTATGGTTTGAATCAATTGGATTAGGGTTTGGAATCGATGATCCTTCAACATTAATCAATGTGTGATTAGTTACTTTAAAACTATTGGACCATCATCCAAATTGGACATTACCTGACCCCAAATGGTCTTGAGGTAGTTTGGATGTCCTCCAAATGATCTTGAGACCATTTTCCTATCTCAACATCAAAATCCAAGTCAACCAATTAGGGTTTGAATCATTGGATTTATCACCAAATCAGCTATTGATTACACTTCAACTTAGTATCTTTGGATCTTCAATTGCTTAACCATATCTAACCCTAGACCTCCAAATGGTCTTGGGTGATCACCAAACGGTATTGAGACCGTTTGGGTGATCCCCAAATGGTTTTGAAACCATTTGGGTCAATCAACCCAAGTTTCCTACTCAACCACTTATGAAATCAGCACTCAACCCAATTAGGGTTTAGGTATTTGATGGACCTTCAATTCATGAACCAATTGGAGTTAATAAATAATAATTGATGGGTCATTAACCTACATTATTTTCAACAGTTCTCCAAATGGTCAACCCTTGGTCAACGCCACCAAATGGTTTGAAACAGTTTCCCTCCATGCAGTTTGATGAAACAGTTTCATTCCAAACGGTTTGAAACCGTTTGCTCCCAAACGGTTTGGGAAACTGTTTGAGCAACAAAAAGGAAACAGTTTGGTAAAGTAGTTCTTTGGATAATCATCTAAGGTGATGTCATCATCTTCTTCCTTTGTGTATCCAAGAACAGTTGATGTTCTTCACGGAAGTTTTAGCAAGAACTCAAAAGAGTATCAAAAGAAGAAAAGTAACCAATGATTATTAAAGAACGAAGTGCAATACTAATGCTTAATCCCCAATTTGGTTCCAGACTCAAACCGGATCGGTGGCTGTCACGTAGCGCCAGGTCAGCATTTTTCGATCCGGATCGGCGCAGATCAGCGTTTGGTTCAACATCCCGGTACAGTCCCATTTCGGGGTTCCGTAATCCCAAAACCCGGACCAACTCAGTCCCAGTCTGAGCGGGATTTCATTTGCAACCTAGTTTCAATCTCGCTCCCATCTTTCCGTCCTGACACTCCCCCACCCCCCGCGCCACCTGATACCCCCCTTTACTCTGTCTGAGCATTGCTGCTCGAGGAAGACGATAACTGGGTCTAGGAGTAGGTGTAAGTCGGCTTTACCTATTCCCCGTCCACTCGGCTCTGTCCCAGCGCTGGCGTGTGGTGGTAGCAGGTGTTTTGAGAATGCAGCCGGTAGGGCGTCGCCATGGCAGTGCTGTTGGTAGGCGGTTCAAGGGGCGAACAGGAGCGTGTAGCAGACGGCGAATTGAAAGTAGGTAAGGGCATTGTGTTGTCCAATCTCTTCTTCCCCCTACTGCTGTCACGGCGCTCATCAATTTTGCAGGACATTGACAATTGTCAAGCATCCCCAGTCGAAAAGCCAGCAGTCAAAAAGGCAGCTCTGCTATAAATATGTGGCAGTGGTCGTCCAACTCCTCCCATTTCACCTTGTGAGTGTCGTCAACCTCCTCACAGATGCCTTTGGTTCCGGCGATTTTTGTAGCTGCTCGACAACCTGCTCGGATCCAACACCAATCCTTCCACGGTAAGTGCATTGTGTTCTTCCATTGTTCTTTCGTTGTTATTTGTTTGTAGTTGTGTTCTTCCGTTGTTGTTCCAGTTATTAACTAGTGTGTTTGGTTTGTGTTTCTGTTTTTTTGTTGTTGTGGTGTGCGTGGACGGAGACAACACTGTGGTGTGCGTGGACGGCGACGACACTTCCGGTGTTCAGGTATGCTCTCGCTCTCTGACCCTCTCACACCATGATCATTGCTAGTTTTTGCTGTTGTGGTGTCCATTTGAGGGGAACGACATCCCTTCCTTCTTCTCTTTTTGATCCTACCCATTCCACCTTAGTTTGAACAGTGCTTTTTTTCATTGTTGTGAGCTTTTTTCAAACTGAAATCCAATTCAACCTTGATAATTTGATTGTCCATTGGTTTCTGTTTAATCATATATACTATTTTGGATCCATGCAATAGTGTTTATCTGAAATGAATTCCCTATAAAATGTAAATAAATGTAACAAGATTGGAAAAGCAAATACAAAGGAACACCATGTTTGAGTCAAAATAATATCTTCCTAGCTTGGGCAGTCAGTTGACATCTATTCATTTTTTACTTTATCATATTTCTTGGATAACTATTTCAGTGTATGTATCAATCGGCTGTCATTGATATGTAGTCGAAAAATTTATGTGTGTTCCCCTGTTTGAATATGAGCTCATTGAATGTGAATATATAATTACTACTGACAATAATATTCATGCATTTTGTTTTTATACAAATATGCTTAAATGATATCATCATCATCATTTTCGACAAAGACTAAAGTCTACAAGGACCGTTACTTGTCCTTGACAGGGCATCCTTGAGAGGGCCTTATGATCCATGTCTGCTATGTGTTCTAAGGAAGAACAAGAGTGACTAATTTTTGTTGTGGGAGAAAACTAGGGTTTAATTTGGGTACTTGAGTCTTGATTCGGTTGGGATTGGTATAATAATTTGGGGTAAACAAGAGAAATCAAGGAAAGGAAAAATTGCAAATGATTTGTATAATAATTGTAGCACATGATTATTCAAATTACATATGTTTCTTATTCTACACATGCATTTGTTGATGTGTATGTATAAGTAGAAGTACTACAAAATTTACATCCAACTTGCTAAAAACTCAATTGAATTATCACTTGACTTCCTTCAATGCTTGTCAATTGTTAATATATAATCAATAGTCACAATATATTAAAAGAATCTGGTCTCGTGCCTTATAGGTAAGTAAGATAGTATACAACTAAAATAGTTTAATTAGCTATTCAGTAAGCTTGGGAATTGAATTGACATGTGTAGAATAATATTTGAATTGTACAATGAGTTAGACGCATGTATTTTACTATTGAGTATGATATATACATAACGATTAATATGAGGTGGTTACATTCTATGATTAGGGAAAAGGTGAGAATGAGTAGATGAATATAAGAACCTAACTGTAACACTGAAATGATAATGTAGATGATGCTAATAAATGCTAACTCAATTCAGTGATCAGAATGTGGTACATGTATGCTTTGTAATCTGTATGTGGGCTGTCAGATTTTTTCATAGTATGATGCATGCTATATAAAATGCATCTTAATTAAGCCGATAATGTAATGAAGCTATACTTGCATAGGCCCGTGTTGTTGCAATTAGGACATTCCCCAAGTTTGAAACCTGAATTTCATACATTTTTTTATTCCATTTACAGAATGTCTGCACATAATTGACCAAATGTAAATAGGTAAATGTATGAGTTAACATTGATGGTAGAAAATCATGCTTGGATGTGTATGGAATATTTATATATTGCTTATTATATATTTATACATGCTATAAACACCGCTCACATTATTTATATATTGCAACACATACAGGAGTATCTCTTCCACTGACCCGAAGTTGCATTTTATATGGTTGAGAGACAGTGACGACGGTTTAGTTTCAACACTGAGGAGGCAGTATGATATGGGTAGGTGTATCGATGGATAGTTTACTAGGGATGCATGGAGGGAGACGGTCCGTGAGATGCAAAATAGGATGTTGAGGTTGGACCAGGTGAAAACTAGGTGGAAGAACCTCAAAAGGGACTATGTCAAACTTAAGCTTGTAATAAAAAAGAGTGGCGTCGGATGGGATGAAGTTAGGAACAAGACAAGGCTGCCCGACACCCCTGAGTGGAAGGAGACCCTTGCGGTACATACAATAATCTTACATTGACCCAAAACTAGTCCTTGACACATTTAAATATTGCTATCATAATAAACTCATATTTTTCAAATTTAGGTAAACATAGATCTTGCTAGGTTGGTTAATCGACCCTTTCCCCACTACTACGAAATCGAGCTGATGGCGGGGAGGAACATTGCTAGAGGACATCATGCAATGTCTTCTACGGATAGACAAATACCATCTGACGTCGCCTCCGAGGAAGAAGTTGTTGCCGACCTAGATTCATCTAATACAACAATGCCCTTAGAAACGCCCATTGCGGAACTGGACTTAGGCGCACCTGGGATGCAGAGTGAGGCTGACACCGGGAGAGGTGGCACAGATTCCCAGGGTGTTGGGGAAGGACTCCTCATAGCCACATGCGTAGGAAGCGAACATCCTTGCCACACGAACGATGTGCCCTTTCTAATGAAATGTGATCTGAATTCACACAATGGTACATGAGTTGGGCACAGGTGTCGCCAGTAGAGCCATTGAAAAAGAGGAGTTTGCAACAATTTTACAACATTTCAATGAAAATTTTCCCGAAGCCCCTACACAAGTGTTTACAACTCTTGTGAACGCCATGAAGGATTTGACAAACTATACGATCTACCTCAGCCTCACTGAAACCCCACATAAACTAACTATATGGTTGCATGATCTTTGGGAAAGGTCCCACATAGGCTGTGCACCAGCCCGACCTTCAATGGTATCTGATTATGTGCCATCTCAGTAGGGATATGCTTCGCAGTCGCCATCATCTACATGGTATACTTGTAGCAATGCTGGTGGCACTAGTGGGAATAACACAGGTCCTTCAACATCCTAACTTATAGGAGGGTTCGGGTTGTGGTTTTCTTTCCAGTATCATTTATCAATGAACTAGTATCGTTTATCAATGAACTTCAAGATTTTAGTTTGTGATGAATGTTTATTTGTTTACGAACAGGAAAAACATTTTGTTATTGTAATAAATACGATGCATCAGTACATTTGTAGAGCGTCAATTTTATTCGTATTTAATGTTCATGTTGTTCAATTTCATTCACATATATCATATTATGATCATGTTGCTACTCCCTCTGAAGATCAAGATTTTCTAAATGAAATCAAACCCCGATTTGGAACTTTCTTGAGATGGAAGTGACGTCCAGCAAGTACCTAATGTTTGCAGCTGGATGGGTTCTCCGGTTCTGGATGAATGTATGAATCATGAAAGTTTGAAATCGTTTTGGTTATAGGCATCATGTCTGGTAGTGGGCATACAGAACCAATAGACCTCCTACCACAGATTATAGATATCGTGACTAGTACAGCAAATCATGTTGTTGATGCAATAGCTGAGTCAATAGCTAACTCCATCATGGATGATATTTCTGATGATGATGACATACCTCCTTCAATACCTAGATCAGTTAGTATTAGGAGTGGGCACTAAAAGGTGCTAGAAATAATGTTTGGTCATGAACATAGGGCTTATGACCTATTCTGAATGTGTCCACAAACTATAAATACCCTTGTAGACAAGCTTGAGGATCGTGGATTGTTAAAGAGTAGTAGAGGAGTCTCATCAGTTGAGGTTGTATGCTACTTCCTTCAGATGGTTGGCCATGGCAATACCAATCATGCTTTGGTGAAGGACTACATCCACTCTGGTGAAACCATCAGTAGAAAGTTCAACGAAGTATTGGACGCGATGTGCGCATTGTGCAATGACTATATTGTCATGCAAACCACAAACACAAACACACATCGTCGTATATCGGAGAACCCAAGGTTCTACCCTTACTTCAATGTAGTAACAGTCATCCCCTGTAGTATTTATTACCGTCACAATTTTTTTGTATGTTGAAACTCGATTATGGTATTGTAGAATTCCATCGGTGCTATTGACGAGACACACATCCCAGTCTTGGTAAGACGTGACAAGCAAAATCATTACTGAGATAGAAAAGGGAATGTCTCCCTGAATGCCATGGCTGCTCTAGACTTCTCAATGGAGTTTACATATGTACTCACTAGTTGGGAGGGCTCGGCCACTGACCAAAGGGTCCTACAAGCAGCAATGAATACAGGCAGTTTTAAAGTCTCTCCAGGAAAGTATTACCTAGTGGATGCAGGATACACAAACACTGAGCAATTTCTTACACCGTATCACAACACATCTTACCATATATCTGAGTATCGGGGTAACAAACAATCCTACAACAACAAGAAGGAAATGTTCAACCACCACCATGCTCAGTTGCGTAATGTCATCGAAAGAGCATTCGGAGTGCTTAAGAGGCGGTTTGCCTACCTTAAAAAGGGGGCGACATATCCTATTCATTCGCAGTGTCGCCTCGTAATGGCTTGTTGTATCCTCCACAATTTCATACGTCGCCAAAATGATGGTGACGCTATTATGGAAGAAATACTAGAAAACAGTACAACATCTATCGTCCCACCCAATGGCGTCGATCTAAGTTCGCTACACCGAATAAATGTGACAGATGTAAGGGAGGGTGATGTACAATGTGAAACTATTTCCACTTTTATTTGGGATACTCACTGAACTGACTTTGTAGTTATCCTTATTTGTATACAATATGAAAACTCATGTACGAGTTGACATGTGTTGTGCCCCTCTTTGTTTAATAACAATGTTAGCGTTTGACTACTGATGTATGTTTCACATGTGTTCTCTAATTATTCTAGCCCCTCAACATTTTATATGCCCCATAATAAAAAATATCACATTTTGTTTGATTAGGTTGTCAGTCTTGAAATGGAGAATGGAATGTCGTAGTGTACATGTGGGCTCCAGTGCACCATACGAGTGTACATGGATGCCACAGATGTGGCAAATGGCCGGTTTGAAGAGAACAACCCCGCAAGCCATATTTTACATGTAGTAGGGGAGTTGTTCGAAACATATGTCACATGATGTTGCCCGCGCACCGCGTACATCATACACTTGCCATGTTAATTGCAGTTAGGGATGCGCTGGTAACACAACTTGCATATGCACGCAATGAACGCAAGACATGGTCAGAACAATGTGACTTTGTAAGTTCCACTAGAGAAGACATAGACCGGCTAAGAGAAGAAATTGAAGTGTTGCGGGGGAGGCATCTATATCTACGTGAACGACTCGACCTCCAGAGTGATAATTACTCTTCAACGGAGGAAGATGGATACAATACATCATAGATGTAATATAATTATATGTAATTAAGTGTGGCTTCACTACATGTTACAACATTCAAATGTGACTAATGAACTACTTTCAAACCTAAGTCTCATACAGAGACATATGTTTTGTAGCCAAGTTTATGTTACTAATCATTAATCGTGTTTTAGATGTCGATCAATCTATCTGAAGTTCCGAGGTGTGATTGTGGTCTAGTTGCATCATTGCGAGTTAACACAGAGGATGCAGGGTTATATGATTTTGGCATTATGAGTCAAAGGTCGGGAGAAATGTATTATATATGTCCTTCTAGAGAGGTGCGCTAGTACAACCACAAATACTCAGTTGCACTAGCTAAGTAAATGGTGAATTTGTTGTTTTTAACTCGAATTTGGGAAATATTTTTAGGGAAAAGACTGATGCAAATACTTTCATTGGGAAGTAGATCTCCCCCCAACAACTGATTTGTTGAAGGCTGAAATTACGTTACTAACTTACGAGTGCAAGTCGGTATGGGGGCAGGCAATGAACATGAAGGACTTTGTTGAAATCCATCACGACTTCCAACATGTTTACACCTCTAAACAGTACGAGTATGAAGTTTTACAAGCCTCCGTTCGGAGGTTGGAGGATAGTCGTACTCTACTTTTGGATACTCCTTCACCCCCGATGACTCCATAAATTTGTTGTTACACTTACATCGCAAACACTATATTTTTCTTAATTCTATTCGATTCTTATGGATGTATCACATTTTATGCCATATATTATTTGATCACAAAATCGTAACATTTGAATTATATCTGTAATTATGTTATTTTCTTAATTATGTTCAATTCTTATGGATATTAATTGCAATATTATATACATACAAAATTTTGTAATATGGTTGCACAACAAACTACGGCGTATGTTATATGGTGTAGAGAGCTTGATATGGTTCTCAGAGGTTTGATGAGAACCCAATATCACATGGGGAGATGTGTGAATGGAGTATATACTGCTCAGGCTTGGAGGGAGGTGTGGCGTCAATTTCTGCACATAACAGGGGGTCTTACATTTCTTTGAGCGAGCTACAACTGCGGTGGCAGCACATCATGAGAGAGTTCATAACAGATAATCTTTTCATTTTAGGATATTTAGTGCCTCTCCCGCCATTGACCATGCAACACGACGTTCAATGCAACTTTGTGACTACTCGTCGCACCTATCCACCAGCACTTGTTGAGTACCTTGCGAATGACAAAAACAACAATAACGCATGAAGTTGTAACATAGTAGCTCAAATTTGTATTTGTTTATGTTTGGCTGTCTCTAATTTCTATTTCTTTATGTTGTACAACTTATGGGAACAATCAGTTTTTTTTCCATCGTTTGATAAAACATCTACTTTATGATTTTTATTACAAGACTTACATCGCGTTTAAACTTGCATTTGTGTATGTTTGCTTGACAACTTATATTTCTATACATTACTATAAGTATTACTTTTCTAGTGTCATTGTGTGCTCATATTTTTAAATTTTTTATTAAATATAGATGCTGCCATAGAGATCAAAGTCACTGCCAAAGTACGAAAAGATATTGATGTCTCCATCAAAGATAAAAAAATATGTTCAAGAAAACCTTGTATGCAAAAAAAATGTTGCGAGACTTCACTTAATGGGGGCAAATCTGGGAGATAGGAACAAGGAAAGGAAGGGTCAATCACCCTGTTTGTCATTTGCCATTGTTGTTTGACTAGCCAAAAGACGATGTCAAACAACCCATTCAGCCTGTGCAGGAAGAATGTCATGTTTCATGGGACAAATATGATGAGGCCCTGAAGTGGGCCAACTTGGATGGTCCTACCTGGGATCAACATAAATCATCGTTCACACCGCCATCTTAACATGTCTGTATGGATGTGTACAAGTAGGCCTAGGCAATGTCGCTCATGTTTTTTCCGCTCTTCCTTCGTTCATGATGCATTTGTCCAGGACTAAAGTATGCTATTATCCCTTATTTTGGGCGTTATTTAAGTTCAAATGAAAACTTCTTTGTCATTTATTTTATTATTGTGTAAGAATTATGTGTAATTGTGGTATGGACATGTTTATATTCAAATGGTTATGATACATGTGTGTAATTTTATGTTCTATCATGACAATTTCAATTATCTTGTCTGTTACAAATTATTGGATCGAATACGCATAACTATATACATAAATACAAGATGCCACACAAGACAAGACAGATGTATATTATATATTTAAAATAAACATATAAAAAGAGCATACTCATCTTATATACATACCACTAAACAACAAATAATATCATCCACATTGTGTATGGACAATTTTTTTTCCAAAATTTTTACTTGTATTGTAGTGCCATCACAACTTCACATATTGTGTAACGGTTAAGTCATTTCTGTTAGAAGAGGACAGAATAGACATATCCTGACTAGGTTGCCAAACAGAATCAGACTACAGTCACACTGATAACCAAACAGAATCAGACTGAAACCAGACTCAAACCAAATCAGCTGACCAGAATCAGACTGGGTTACTAAACAGAATCAGACTGGATCCAGACTACACCAATCCAGATCTACTGACTAACCCCGCCCAGTCCAGTCCAGACTACGGAATCTCAGTCCCGAACCAAACAGGGGCTAACGGTTTGAGTTATAAAAACCACCTCTAGAACAGATCCCAAGCTCCAAGCGCCACGGCCCTAATGGTGTATGAAGTTCCAGCAGCTGTCCAAGGTTCTTCCTTGAGCTTTTGGATGAACAAGTTGGCTAGAATTGGAAATCAGGTGAAGAAAACCAATAATCAAGCATTGATTTAGGGTTTTCACCATGAATCCGAGGTAGAAGATGATCAAAACCTTACCAATAGGTTTGAGTCGTCCTTCTCCTGCTCCTGAGCTCTCCTTTGGTCGGCCAAAGCAAGGTGAGAAAAGGAATACTAAGGAAACAATCCTTATGTGTATTGGAAAAAGATATACATAAGGGATTTTCAAGGAAAGAGAAAATAGGATTATTTTCTTTAAATTCCAAAATAATTTCCACCAAATCCCCCTCCATTTCTTGTCCACGAATCCATCTTCATTATCTTGCAAAACCTCTTCATTATCCAAGAATTAATGGAAAAGGAATTAAGCACCTTAACCCTTATAATAGTAATATTCATTTTTGGGTGGAAATTCTTTTTCTTATAATAATGGTGAGTGGAGTTTTCACCTCCTTGGGATATTTCGTGGTCCTTGCATAGCTCAAGGATGTCCACACACATCTTAATCCCACCATTTTAATTTTGGTTGAAATCCCTTTAATTAATATATTTATTTTTGCCCAAAATTGAATTAGGGTTTCACTTAGGCATAAATCATGATTATTTTAATATCAAGATTCTCTCTCCTCCAACTTAATTCAAATGAGGCGCCCCTTTCATTTTATTTACTCCACATGTTTCCAAGAAGCATTAGGGACCTTATTGAAGTGGTAAATTACATATTTCACCCTAGGTTTTGGGTAAATTGCACATTACACCAAAACTAGCTTTTAATGCACAAGGATTGCTCTACAAGCTTTATCTTGGTGCCCAAGCTTGTAGAGACCATACCACTACATCATATTCATTCTTATGATGTCTCAACATCATAGGAACATTTTATCATGTGCAGTTTGCAAGTTAACCCCTCAAATTGGGTAATTTTCACTTTAGTCCAAAATTAACAAAACAATATTTCAACATTGTTTAAACAGGACCAAAATTGAAACATAAGTTCTTAATGAGCTCTAATTACTTTTCACAAGATAAGATTAAGCATCTGATCAACCTTATTAGGCAAATCATCTAGGGTTAAGAATAACCCAGGTCAGGGGTGTTACAGATAGTGCCCACCTTTTGGCACTTCAAGTAACGTTTGCAAAACTCATGAGCATCCTTGAATAATGTGGGCCAATAAAATACACTTTGTAGAATCTTGGCAGTTGTGTGTTTCCCGCCGAAATGACCTCCACATGTACCGCAGTGGCACATGGTTAGGATCTCTTTCTGCTCACTTTTCAGAACACATCTCCTAATGAGTTGATCAGGATAATATTTAAAGAGATGAGGATCATCCCAAGCATAGATATTTACCATAGAAAAAAGTCTCATGCTCTCCTCCATTGTCCAAGTACTCGGTATCCTTCCTCTAGATAAGAAGTTAGCTATGTGCTTATACCATGGCCTTTGGATGTATGAAAGCAAGAAGAGTTGCTCGTGTGGCATTATTTCTTTGATGTGGGTCCTATCATCATACGATACTTCAATGTGGGAGAGATGATCGACTGCAGAATTTTCTACTCCCTTTTTATAAACAATTTCTAGATCAAACTCTTGGAGCAATAGAATCCATCATACCAACCTTGTCTTAGAATCTTTCTTCTTCATAAGGTAGTTCAAGGCTGCATGATCCATATAAATTACCACCTCATTTTGCAAGAGACAGGAGCAAAACTTGTCAAGGGCAAAAATTATGGCAAGCAACTCTTTTTTGGTGGTAGTGTAGTTCCTTTGAGCTTCATCAAGAGTCTTGCTCGCATAGTAAATAGCATGTGGAATCTGGCCAATCCTTTGGCCCAATACAACCCCCACTGCCATGTTTGATGCATCAATCATGATCTCAAATGGCAAAGAGAAGTTTGGGGGCTGCATGATGGGAGCAGAGATGAGCTTGTGCTTCAAGTGGTGGAAGGCTTCAACACACTTGTCTTCAAAATGGAATTCCACATTCTTTTCAAGTAAATAATAAAGTGGCCTCAAAATCTTACTGAAGACTTTAATGAACTGATGGTAGAAACCTACATGCCCCAAGAAGGATCACACATGTCTTACGGTAGAAGGAATGGTGAGAGTGGAGATCACGCCCACTTTGGTCTTATCAACTTCAATTATAGCTTTAGAGACACGGTAACCCAAGACAATGCCTTTGGGCACCATGAAGTGGCTTTTCTCCCTAGATAGAACCAGGCAGACCTTGACACACCTCTCAAGAATAGCTGCTAGGTGAAACAAGCACTCAACAAATGTCTTACCAAACACAGAAAAGTCATCCATGAAGACTTTAAGTGACGAGTCAAGCATATCGGCAAAGATGGATGTTACACATCTTTGAAATGTCAGAGGCTCATTGTACAACCCAAATGGCATCCTCATGTAGGAAAAAGTACCACTTGGGAAAGTGAATGTTGTCTTATCTTGATCGGCGGGATAAACAACTATTTTGAAGTAACCAAAGTACCCATCAAAAAAATAATAGAAACTCTATCAAGATAATCTCTCCAAAATATGATCAAGGAACAGAAGAGGGTAATGATCTTTCTTGGTCTTTTCATTTAATTTTCTATAATCCACACACATCCTCCATTTGGATTGCTCTCTCACAGACATCCATTCCCCATATTCATTCTCGGAGACTGTAATCCCACCCTTCTTGGGCACCACTTGGATGGGACTGACCCATGGACTATCAAAAATGAGATATATGATCCCGGAATCAAGGAGCTTCATGAAATCTTTTGATACAACCTCTTTCAACTTGGGATTCAATCATATTTGCATTTGATGGGTTGGTCTAGCATCATCCTCAAGATTGGTTCTATGGACACAAATAGATGGGTCAATACCCCTTAAATCAGTTATGGACCATCCAATGGCCCAAAAAACTGCCATCAATACATCTTCTTACTCCCGAGAAAGAATAAAGGAATGATTACTGGGAGAGTGTTATTGGATCCTAAGAATGTGTATTTTAATCCTTCAAGAAGAGACTTGAGCTCAATAATGGGAGGCTCTTCAAGGGAATTCTTGAATGGTTCATAAATGGATGGGAGGTCTTCACTTGCGACCACTAAGGCTAGCTCTTCTTCCTCATCCTCATCATCATTATCATTGGGAAATTCCACAATGGGCTCTAGAACTCTCCCTTATGTGGTTTTTTGAATCCATACAGGTATACACTCTTCCACTATCTCATCAAGGCACTCAATCAGATAACAATCCTCTTCTGTAGCACCTATCACCTCAGTTTTAACAGAAGACTTGAAGATGTTCAACAGGATCTTCGTGTGCATGATAGTCACATACATGGTGACTGTTCTCACATGAATCACTGCGTCAGCTGTGGCCAAGAAGGGTCTCCCCAAGATAATAGGTACTTTCTTTGAGTCTTTTTCCATGTCCAAGATAATAAAATCAGCCGAAAAGAATGCGGAGGTCTCATCATCAAGTCTGACCAACACATCATTAGCACGCCGTCTAGGCATTTTCACAAATCTATCATCTAACTATAAGGTACAACAAGCGGGACCCAATTGTCCCATTTCTAGTTCAGTGAACACATCATAAGGCATCATATTTATACTAGAACCCAAGTCAAGAAGAGATTGGTCTATGCAATGTTCTCTGATGTAGCATGAGATGATAGGAGCACCATGATCTTTTCTCTTACTTAGCACAGTGTGCTACATAATTGAGCTCACTTGCTCAGTGAGCTTAACCTTCCTTGGTGTCCTTCTGATGGTATTCCTCTTGAACATGCACAAGTATTTCAAGAACTTGGTGTAAGATAGAATTTGCTTGATCACATCAAGAAAAGGAATGTTGATCTTGACCTACTTGAAGGTCTCCATGATGTCCTCAGTATGTTTCTTCTTTCTTCTTTCAGTGGATGGCTCTTCACGTGCATCGAGGAATGGAAGGAGTTTTGCTCCCAACTGACTCAAGTAAACAGTATCATCAATAGGTATCACTGGAATTATGGTATCAGCACTCGATATCACAATATCAACTCTTGGTATCATGGTATCATATGCCTGAATCTCAATATCAACATCCCTACTAAATATCAACCTTATCATCACTGGATGTTCCATCAACAAAAGTACCATGTGGTTGTTCCAAGGTCCTCCCACTCCTCAAAATTGTCACTGCATTCACATGTTCATGGGTAGTGCAAGAGGAGGCTTGTGGAGGTGGTTGTGGTTGTTAAGGTGGTGGTGGCCTTGGATTTGGGTTTTAGAGGATGAATTGTGGATGGGGTTGTGGTTGTTGTGGTGGATGGGGGTGATATCGTGGAGGGGGCTATTGGTATGAGTGAGGTGGAGGATATTAATAGTTGTAAGGGGGTTTTTGAGGTGGAGGAGCATATGGATGTGGTGGTCCTTGGTACTGGTGAAGTGGGGGTACTTGGCCTTGTGGGGGGACATAATCACCTTGAGTAGTACTCACATAACCACCATCATTGTTTGGGTTGGCCATGGGTTGAGATTGGAGCCTCCCCTCTTCACGGAAGGTAAGTGAAAGGGATATTTGATCAAGTCTTTGTTCAAGGCATCTAATGTTTTGCCCTTGAGATGACACCTCTTTCTTCACTTCATCGAGGTTCCTTAGCCTTCCTATGACTTCTTCCTCAAACTTGGAGTTGTACTTGGGCCCTTCGTGTTGCCTTGGCTTCCCTTACCCCTCCTCATTTTGTTGTTTCCATGAGAAGTTTGGATGATACCTCCACTCGGGAGTATAGGAATTGACATTGGGACTTGGTTGTTCCGTTTGTTAAAGGTATGCAAAAAAATAAACTTCTTCTTCCTTAGCATCAACTGCCATAGTGGATTGAATAGAAGAACCACCAGCTTGGTTCTTAATCATATTAATCATATCCTCCGTCATTTTCATCATGTCGGGGTTGGCTACAGTCCAGGCTAGAACTACAAGAAAGGTGGAGGGATGTAGTTCTAGTTACAATGTTCCCCTTTAGAAGAAGCCCGATGGTGAGAATTCACATCAAGGTGCTCAAACAAGGGTCATGAATCCTTAGGTGGCTTTTCCATTAAGGTGCCTCCACATGATGAATCAACATTGTTTTGGCTCAACTCCACTAACCCGATGTAGAAAGCTTGAACCAGCTGCCACAAGGGTACCAGGGGCAGTCGCACATGAGCTTTTAGAACATTTCCCACGCCACATGGAAAAGTTCATTTTCTTTTTGGAAGAGAGGCAGTGATACATCTTCAAATTTGGGTTAGCTTGGCAATCAGGAAGAATTTCTTGAGAAACTTTTTCTTTACCGCATTCCACATCACCAACTTCGGCTAGGAGATGTACCATTCCTTGGCCTTTTCTTTTAGAGAGAATGGGAAAAGTTTCCTCCAGATGGAGTCATTGGTGGTTATGAGTGTGTGGAAAGTGGAACAGGTTTCAAAGAAGGCATTTATATGGTGGTAGGGGTTTTCATTTTCCATCCCATAATAAGTAGGAAGGAGTCTGAGGAGTGCATGTGGAATGGATGATTGTTGACCCAACATTTGGTCAACTAGGGTGGAAATGGAGAAGTTTTAGTTCCCAAGGGTGAAGTATTCATGGAGAGGGTGGTTGGGTTGTGGTTGAGCATCTCCATGAGTGATTTGAGCTTCATGGTCACCCATCTCGGTTTCTTGGTGTTGTTTGCGGCAGCTTTGGCATCTTCTTCTACCTATCTCGGGACCGTATAACACCAAGTCAGTACAAGTCAAACGCATATTACGCATACACATATGTCACCTACACAATACACAAACAAGCAACAAAAACCAAGTTAGAATGACAATATGCAAAAGTAAACAAAGAATAAAAAATAGCAATGGTGAAGGCAGTAGGAAAGGCTAAGCTACACTAACTAGCTAGGCCAAGCACCTCACTCCCCGACAATGGTGCCGGAAATCTTGGTGTGATTCTTCTCAAGGCCACACACTAACTAACTAAAGGTGGCTAGATGCAACTGTTGGGTTTTATGGAGAAAACATGCGCGGAGGAAGCAAAAAAAATCCACACAACCTGAAATAGGATCTCGTCGACAACAGTGTATTCAGAAGGAGTGTTTGCGGGATATACCTTATCGTGGAGCAAGTTCGGTGATGTCCCGCTGCACAAAGGTGTGCAATGTCGCTGGCCTACATGAACGAAACTTCTCTCATGTTTGCTGTCGCAGGAAGATCTGGCGGTGCTCCTTTTGTACGATGATCTACGTCGCTCGTAACGCGCACAAATGGTCATTGATGTCCTCTGAATGCAGGCATCTTAGCGTATGCATCTCTACTTCATCTACGCGGATGGACTGGAACTCCACGTCACACTTCCTAAGCCGGTGGGAAGGAGTCATGTCTGCGCGGCGACGTGCTAGCAGTGTGTTGCTCTCCTTTCTCTCCTAAGGACGGTGACGGCTAGGGCTTACATATGTGAGCATAAATTGAAAAGCCTCTCTCGATATCTTATATAAATATCGGTCGTCAACCTCCTTTAAATAGGATATGAAGGGAAGTAGGGTTTCCTAAACCCATCGGTAAATAGAAACACTACGTTAATTGAAATGCTCGTGGATTAATTAGAATATTCTGGAATTCATTAATTAACCAAATAATCGCATTAATTGATTAATTAATATATGACTCCATGCAATCACTTGGGATGGATCTATGGGCATATATACCGTTAGACTCCCACTTGCACTTAGAGCCAGTCACTCCAATATTATTCTAATCCATTACATAAACATTTTAGTAATCAATGTGATTCGGAGAAATTCCAATCAAATCCACAATTATACTCATATTCCAACACATCCTATGTGTGTGACCCGGTAGGCTCCAAATTACGTTGGAAGTGATATCCATAATACTATTATGATTTCACAAGCAATGATTGGTATCTAGCAAGACTTCATTGCCACCCAAGTAATTGGAGAAGTTGGAGAACAACTTAACCTATCATTCATGACTGGTGTTACATTGATTGTATAATTCCTTTGTCGCTGATATCCAGACTGAACTCGAGTCATGGAATTGTTATCCTTTTCAACGTTCAATCCATGTTCCTTGAACTAGAGAAGACTGTTTGAGATATATGTAAGCTCAATATCACATATTGACTCACATCAGCATGGCCATGCATTTCTCAGTCTCTCTTATCAAGTGGCCAGAATATCAAACTCCCGTAGGAAGGACAAATTCCATCTACATCACTCACAGTCATCCCCATGTGTCACACTGCACCCAAGAACCATCTTTATGGCAATCCTTATTCAGGACCATGGTAGATGATGTCAAAGTACACTGAATGACATGTGATAAGTGTAGTGACTTCAAGTCTAAGAACCACAATCACCACCATCATTATGAGATGTGACTCTAACTACCAATCATGGTATCAATGTGTCACTCTCTAGGTGGGTTTATCCAATACACTATTCTCTAACAAGTATTTACGTATTTGGTTTGATATCTCCATATCATGGATAATGAGATTCTTCCATCAACCAACATACGTTCTAATCTTATGTGTTATTGATGTCTATAGATATTTCCACAATAACAACCGATTAGGGACAAAACAAGAATACATACTCTTAGCATACATATGATCTCACTGTTCAAGTCATCAACCCGAAGACATATGTCATTGAGTATATTATTCTATAGACATCTATAAGTTTTATGGTCATCTCACAATATAAAACACAAACATATAGATTAGAAACTTACCTTTATTGATATGATCAATGTAGTATTACAAACTGTTTACATAGTATCCCATTACAATCATCGAATGATAGTCTATATGGGCATACATACCAATAGATTCCCACTTGCACTTATACCCAATCACTCATGAATCTCAATCCAAGTGATCGAACATGTCCGTCATGTTTCTACTGTGAAAGTGCTTTTGTGAGCGGGTCAGCCACATTGCTTTATGTGGGTACTCTGCAAATCTTCACATCTTCTCATTGTACGATCTCTCGTATGAGATGGAATCGTCATAGAATATGTTTGGAACGTTGGTGTGATCTTGGTTCTTTAGCCTGTGCAATTGATCCATTGTTGTCACAAAACAACTCAATTGCATCACCAGCGCTTGGAACCACTCCAAGTTCAGAAATGAACTTCTTGATCCACACAACTTCCTTTGCAACATTAGATGTGTCAATATATTTGACCTCTATTGTAGAATCTGCAACCGTCTCTTTCTTGGAACTCTTCCAGATCACAACTCTGTTGTTTAGGCAAAACACAAATCCATATTGTGATCTATAGTCATCTTTGTCATTTTGGAAGCTAGCATCGGTGTAACCCTTTACCACGAGCTCTTCCTCACCACCGTATACCAAGAATTGATCCTTAGTCCTTCTCAAGTACTTTAGGATGTTCTTTACGACTGTCCAGTGACATTCACTTGGATTTGACTGATACCGGCTCATCATGCTCAAAGCATACGACACATCAGGACGAGTACATAACATTGCGTACATGATAGATCCAATTGTCGATGCATATGGAATCTTACTCATGCCTACCCGTTCATCACATGAACTAGGACACTGGGCTTTAGAGATTGTAACCCCATGGGACATGGGCAAGTTACCTCTCTTAGAACCCTCCATGCAAAACCTCTTTAGCGCCTTGTCAATTTATGTGCTCTGGCTTAGGCCTAGAAGCCTTCTAGATCTATCTCTATAGATCTTGATCCCTAGTATATAGGATGCTTCGCCTAAATCCTTCATAGAGAAGGTCTTCCCTAGCCAACCTTTTATTGTCTGAAGAGTAGGAATGTCATTTCCCATTAATAGTATGTCATCCACATACAATATTAGAAATATGATTGTGCTCCCACTAACCCTTTTGTAAACACAAGGTTCATCTTCATTTTGACTATAGCCAAACTTTTTGACTACTTCATCAAAATGTAGATTCCAGCTCCAAGATGCTTGCTTCAATCCATAGATTGACCTTTGTAGCTTACAAACTTTATTGGCTTCCTTTGGATCGATAAAACCCTCAGGTTGTTTCATATACACATCCTCGAGTAAATTCCCATTAAGGAATGCTATTTTAACATCCATCTTCCAAATCTCATAGTCATGATAAGATGCAATGGAAAGCATGATCCTGATGGATTTAACCATGGCAACTGGTGAGAAGGTCTTGTCATAATCAACACCTTGAATTTGACGGAATCCTTTCGCAACCAATCTACTTTTATAGGTTTGAACATTTCCATTCATGTCAGTCTTCTTCTTGAAGCCCACTTGCACCCTATGGGTTTTACCCCTTCGGGTGGATCCACCAAGGTCCATACCTTGTTGGTGTACATGGATTCCATCTCAGATCTCATGGCTTCGAGCCATTTCTCAGATTTTAGTCCCTTAGTAGCTTCTAGATAGGAAGTTGTCTCATCTTCTATGACCAATTCATCACTGTCTTGAGTCAAGAGAAATCCAAATCTCTCAGGATCAAGTCATGTCCTACTAGACCTACGAGGTTCCTGTGTTACATTTGGAACTTGAAATTCCACAACAATTTGTGAGTCTTCATGTTCCTTATGTACCTCCTCAGGTTCTCTATTTTCTTGTTGGTCTCAAACTTCTTCGAGCTCTACATTCCTCCCACTAATTCCTTTGGAAATAAATTCCTTTTCAAGAAATATAGTAGTCCTAGCAACAAACACTTTGTTTTCAGTTGGTGTGTAGAAGTAGTATCCCCGAGTTTCCTTGGGGTATCCAACAAAATAACATTTTTCCAATTTGGGTCCAAGCTTTTCAAGAAATTGTTTCCTAACATAAGCTTCACATCCCCAAATCTTTAACATAGATAAATTGAGATGATTCCCATTCCATATCTCATATGGTGTCTTTTAAACTGATTTGGAAGGTGCACGATTAAGTGTAAATGTTGCAGTTTCAAGAGCATATCCCCATAATGATATTGGAAGTTCGGATGAACTCATCATTGATCATACAATGTCTAATAATGTACGATTCCTTCTTTCTGACACACCATTATGTTTTGGTGTACCAGGTGGAGTCCATTGTGATACAATACCACAGTCTCTCAGAAGGTCCTCAAACTCTTGGCTTAAGTATTTTCCACCTCGATATGAACGGAGTGCTTTAATACTCTTACCAAGTTGCTTCTTTACTTCATTCATGAAAGTCTTGAACATTTCAAGAGTTTTGACTTATGTTTCATAATATATACATAGCCATACCTACTGAGGTCATCAATGAAGGTAATGAAGTATTGATAGCCTCATCTAGCATTTCATCTAAAAGGTCCACATACATCAGTATGTATGAGCCCTAGCAGATCATTGGTTCTCTCACTGTGTCCAGTGAAAGGAGTCTTGGTCATCTTCCCTAATAAACATGCCTCACATGTCTCTAATGATTCAAAATCAAAAGAGTCTAGATAACCATCCTTATGGAGTCTAGATATGCGCTTTTCGTTTATGTGCCCAAGACGACAATGCCATAAGAATGTTTTGTTTGAGTTGTCAAGTTTTAACCTTTGAGTATTTACATTGTATATGCTAGTCTCAAGTTCTAACAAAAGATACCATAAGACATAGGGGCATTGCCATAAAATATCTCATCTTTAGATATAGAAATAATTCCATTCTTAATGTGAAATTCAAATCCACTCTTATCCATACAAGATACAAAAATAATATTTCTATTAATGGAAGGTACATAATAGCAATTCTCTAATTCTATTACAAGGCCTGTAGGCAAAGATAAACTAATAACTCCAACTGCGGTAGCAGCAACTCTTGCTCCATTAGCGACCCACAACTCGACTTGGCCCTTTTGTAAAGGCTTACTTCTTATCAGATCATGTATATTAGAACATATGTGAGATCCACATTTGGTATCCAGTACCCATGATGAAGAATTATTTAAGTTTATCTCAATAATGTATATACCTGAAGTGGAGATCTCTATCCCCTGCTTCTTCTTCCTCAGTTCCTCCAGGTAGAGAGGACAGTTTCTTTTCCAATGTCCAACCTGGTGACAATGGTGACAACTGCCTTCTTTGGGTATCCCACCTTTAGCTTTGAGCACAGATGACTTTGGCTTCTGCTCAGCTTTAGAACTTTTCTTAGCCTTGCCTTTGTCTTTTGACTTTCCCTTTGTCTTGCTGATCATCATCACAGACTTGGGCTTGTCTTTCTTCATCTGTGCTTCAGCTGTCCTCAACATGCCCAACAATTATGACAATGGCTTATCAAAATTGTTCATGTTGTAGTTCAAGACAAAATGACTATATGATTCAGGTAACAATTGTAGAATCACATCAGTGGCCAACTCTTTACCTAGGGGAAATCCTAGCTTCGATAGGCTTTCCACGTACCCAATTAAAGTGAGTATATGGGTACCAACTGAGTCTCCCTCTTTCATCTTGCTTTTGAACAAAGCCTTTGAGACATCATATATCTCCTGTCTTGCTTGATGTTAATACATGTTCTTGAGATGTGTTACCATCTCCATGACATTCATGTTCTCATGCTTCTCTTGCAACTCATAGTTCATTGAGAACAACATCAGACACTTGACATCCACGACATCATCAAGGTGCTTCTTGTAAGCATCCTTTTCATCCTTGGGCGCATTTACGGCTGGTTCCGCTGGCTCTGGTGTTTCAAGGACATAGAGCTTACGCTCATGTGTGAGAACAATTCTCAATTTCCTAAACCAGTTTTGAAAGTTGGTTCCGGTAAGTTTGTCCTTCTCAAGGACCGATCGCAACGAGAAAGTGTGAGTGTTGTTTGCCATTTGATTGCTAAAAAAAAAATTGCATTTAGTCCAAAACATTTTGACTTGTAAAGATTTAATAAACGAGATTAATTAGGCCTTTAATTAAATACACTCCCACTATTTTATTCAAATTGATAGCCCTCACTATCAACTTAGAAGATTGCAACACACAACCTTCTAGTGAGCCAAGACCCAAAATAATTGGATCAATGCCCAGCAAATGCCGGCGTCAAAGACCAAATACTAAGGTAGGCAACTTGTGCCAATTGCATCATATGGAACTCTTGGATAGATGATCATCTCCTTGCCATGATGCATCTGTGTGCCTATAGGTACTTGATCCTATCAAGGTTCCCTAGTTAAGTCCAACCCATAAGCCAACACAATGAGTGTGCACCCTGCGGAGGCAGACCCACACACCCACCATCACACTTCCATGAGATAGACAGTGTACCACGCGGAGGCGTGCCCACACATAGTCGATCAAGCTTTTCATGTGTGTTGCTTTATGGAAGACAACTAAAACTTAATATTATTAATTGAGGGGTTTTATTAATACATATACATATCCAAACACCACATACTTATAGTACGTATCATATACTACTATATCCACAACCACAAACGATAGACATATAATCACAAACACAAATACATCAGTTATGGCCATACTATTATAATCCTTTGGAGAAACAAAGGATTACGGTCCACCTATGGTCTTATGCATCTCATGCAACACCTGTGAATCAACCTATATTCCTGTAATGATCAACATTACAATGAACAATTTCATGGATGCTTCGTGAGGTTGGAACTTCAAGTTGCTTCTTGGAATTGGATATTCTTGTTACTTCTCCATGGACGCTCCTTGGAGTTGGATCTTCAGGTTGCTTCTTGGAATTAGATCTTCATGGTGATTCTCCATGGACACTCCTTGGAGTTGGATCTTCAAGTGGCCTCCTTACATCAAGTTTACAAAGAATAAAACTAATCCTATCTCTATTACATCATATGAGTACAAATATAAAGGAAAAGAATTAATTACACTTTGAAATAAGAGATGAGGCTCGACATGCAAGCTGAATACTTTATACAAAGGATCCATATGCAACCATTATACATCCATAGCATTCATAAACAAACATATATACAAGATCGACATCCACATTCATTCACAACATTCACAAAAGGGGATACTAGGCCATAACCGTGCATGCATTCACCACATAAAACAAAATTTTAATGGCGACATGTATGTTATCATAGGTATATCTACATATACGTATATACATATTAAAATTGCAGTACTTGTAATGTGGGACATTCCCCATTAAATAATTTTTTTTTGACTCCCACGCAGACTATGCGGGGTACACAGGGACAGCGCCCCTGTGTGGGGATCCCATAGTCTACACAAAGGTCTACAGAATTTTACTTCAGTGCACTTAGGAAAATCAATATTTTCCATAGTCAACCCCGTCCAAAACGTCAAAAACAGAAGCCTACGGCATATGTGGAATTAGGTTTAGATTTGCACATTAGAATTTTTAATTTGCATCATATGCAACATAAAAATAGTATACAACGATTTGATCATATCGAAACGAATCCAAATACGTCATAGATCGACGCTTCTCCGATACCATTGTTGGGTTTTGTGGAGAAAATATACGCAGCAGAAGCAAAAAAAATCCACACAACCTGACACAAGATCTCGTCGACAACAACGTATTCAGAAGGAGTGTTTGCGGGATATACCTTATCACGGAGCAAGTCTGGCGATGTCCCACTGCACAAAGGTGTGCAACGTAGCTGGCCAATACGAACGGAACTTCTCTCCCGTTCACTGTCGCAGGAAGATCTGATGACGCTCCTTTCGTGTGATGATGTACGATGCTCGTAACATGCACAGATGGTCATTGATGTCCTCCAAACGCAAGCGTCTCAGCGTCTACGTCTCTACTTCATCCACGTGGATGGACTGGAACTCCACATCGTGCTTCCTAAGCCGGTGGGAAGGAGTCGTGTCTGTGTGGTGGCGTGCTAGCGGCGCGTTGCTCTCCTTTCTCTCCTAAGGACGATGATGGCTAGGGTTTATATACATGAGCGTAAACTAAAAAGCCTCTCTTGATATCTTATATAGATATCGGCTGTCAACCTCCTTTAAATAGGACATGAAGGGAAGTAGGGTTTCCTAAACCCATCAGTAAATAGAAACACTACGTTAATTAAAATGCTCGTGGATTAATTAGAATATTATGGAATTCATTAATTAACCAAATAATTGCATTAATTGATTAATTAATATACGACTCCATGCAATCGCTTGGGATGTCTCTATGGGCATATATACCAACAACAACCCTAAGGGAAAATACATGGATCTCTCAAAAATTTTATAAGGACCTAGTCCAACACATAGACTCAACTAATCACACATACCTACAAGCGCACGGGGCTGTGTTGTAGTATAGGCTAGTGGTAAGATTAGTGTAGATCCTCATAGATAGAGGGGGAACTAGAGCTAGGTTTGTGTTGGCTATGTTCCTACAATGGCGATTAGGGTTTGCAGTTTTAAGTTGGGTTTGGTTTGATTATTCTAAGATTGCAAACAAGAACAAGCAAGAAAGAAACTAAGTTAACAATGACTCTAGGTTACTCTAAGCAAGTTAAGATTAGCAAACTAGGCAAGGCAAACAATCAGGCTAGAGCAAGGAGTTACACTACACTACCAAGCCAAGTTGTCAACTAAGATGCAAGCTAGGAAATTAGACAAGCAAGAGCCTAAGTTATCACTAATTATCCCAATTAACACAAGCAAGCTCAAAGGATCCCTAACTACTTGAGAAAGAAGTAACTATCTAGAACTAGGAAATTAGCTAAGAATTAACAAAGGCAATTGACAACACTAGCATTAACAAGCTAAGAAGGAAAGTGTAACATACCAGATCTTAGACCCTACCCTAGTAGTTTGACCTTTTGGGTTTGACCAAACAAGGTTAAGGTTAGAATGATCCTAACAATCTAATGCATGAATAATGTAATCTAATATGCCACATAATTCGTTTGGTGATAATAAGATGATAAATAACTTAATAAGTTAGTGGTCCACTAATGGGCCATATGACATATCTCATAAAACGAAATCCCAAAAGTGATATATAAGTTTAAAATCATGTTCCTTGGGTCCCAATTACCTTGGGAGTCAAGTTTCACTTTATTCACATAATAATAATTCATTTAAATTGGAAAAGAAGATGAGTGTTTTCCCCAAAATATCAAATAAAATAATAAATGACTTCAAAAGAGGAAAATAATCTTAGATTCGTAATCTACACATCAAAATAAGCCTACATGTCAATTTTCATCTAATTTGGACAACTTTGTAATAACATGGTATGTTTAGGAGAGGGAAAGTTGATAAAATGCATTAATGCTCAATAATATAATTTATGACACCAAATTTGGAATTAAAGGCAAATTCTTATTCAATACATCTGAAGTTAACTTGTGGATGAAATTTCACCTAATTTGGATAATCCATGTGTCATTAATGCATTAGGAAAGAGAAACAAAGAATATGCTAAATAATACATCTAAAGTTTCCAAAAGTGAAATCTAATTATAGATTCGGAATCTACATGTTTAATTTAACTTGTATGTCAAGTTTGGTCTAATTGGGATAAGAATAGAACCCTTAATAGAGGAAAGAGAAAATATGTACATTAAATTAATCTCACTTTAGTTTTAATCTTATTTGATATGTCACACTTGCTTTCCTATTTTAGTTTTCTCAGGTTCAATCCTGACCCTTGGATTTAGATCCAGCGGCAACTGGATTCTCTTCTTCCTTTCCCCTTTCTATTTTCGCACGCAGTGATGGGGGGTTTCTCTCCCCAATTTCCTTCTCTGATTCCTCTCTTCCCTCTTCACCTTCCTTCCTGGTTTCTTCGCCCTCGTCATCCTCTCTCTCCCTCCGCACCCGATGACCCTATAAAAGTAGGGTTGGTCACCTCCTTTCCCCACAACTGCAAGTGTCGCACTGGTGCTTTATTTTCCCCCCTGTTTCCTACTTCTTCTCATCTCGTCGTTGCCTTGGACCATCAGACAATGAAGGAATGGTTCCCTTACCTCCTTTGGGGTCCCAGCTCCATCTTTCTTGCCTCGGTTTGGCCCCATCAAGCTTTGGGCATGGCTCCCCTACTCCGACCATCTTCTTCTATTTCCGGCTGGTCGGCCCAGAGCCTGGGGATTTAGCGTTCACCAGATGGGGCTGGTGTTGGTCGTTGGTACCTTCATGAAGTTGGAAAACCGATCAATTTGCTCCCAAAGTGGGTACCTCCTTTTTCCCCTTTTTAGATTTGCACCTGAGGATTCTTGTATGCAATGGTGTTTTATCGCTCTGGTTGGTCTCTGCGCTCGATCTGTACCTCAGTTGGTCGGTCAATCGCTCAGGAACTTGTGTGTGGGATCCTCTACTTGAGTTCCCCACCTAGACTCGGGTTGCAAAGTTTTAGTTCTCACAGGTGCTTCCTTCTGGGCTATGTCGGGGTTCTCACTGGGTTGAAGAAACCCTAAGGTGTTTTCCCCTCTATTTCCTCGACTCTGTTTTTCTTCATTTTCCGCATCGAGGCTATTTTAGTCTTTTCGCAGGTAGAGGTTTTGTTTTATTTCTGAGGTGAGTTTCCAGGGTGTTTGGTGGGGTGGTTGAGTTGGCCAATCCTAATTGGGCCAACTCAGCTCGTGTGCCCACTCTCTCTTCTTTTCACTCTGAATTGCTTATGTGGATTTTTCCTATTGGTTTGTTTTGTAAAATCGCTAACTAATTTCAAATTGATCATAAAAATACAAATAAATACTCGTTGGAATCAGAAAATTAAGACGTATCTAATGGTACATGTTTTGATGACTAAATCTAATGTTTAATAATAGGTGTTTTGAATGGATCTAATTAATAATGAATTAACTTGTAAAAATCATAACTAATTATCTATAAGTTGGAAAAATACAATAAAATATGTTTTGGACTCATAATGACATATACTAAAATATGGAATAGTTTCATGAACCTAATCCGCATAATAATAAATAGGCAATTTTTAGGGTTTTGAATAATTAATGGATGCCTAACCCTAATTCTACATGTATGCATAATTGGTTCTTTGGAAGCCTTGGCTTGGACGTAGATGTGACTTTGGATCGTTGACTCTGAAGTTGAGGTATGTTTGTATCTCCGATTATTCATTTTGAGCAATTCTTCTCTCTTATGTATGTTGTATCCCCTATTACTTCATGTTCAGCAATTTACCTATATTTTTGTCTTACTCTTGGTCCTATGGACATTAGCCTACACATTGTATTGTTCTTTTGAAATCATGCTTCATGTGAAGTATCTTATTTTTTTATTGATCATGTGATCATAGATATTCTCTTGACTATGTTCCTTATGCCTTGGTGCATGTTGGACCTTTGATATTATATGCCCACTGTGATGTGGAAGTTTACTTAATGATATGTGCCCACTTTGAAGTGGATTTGTTTAAATGTTTGTGTTTTCCATTATGTGATGGAAACAATTGTATAAATCTTACTATACTTATCTACTTGCCTCTACATTTACATGCTATGTGATTCAGTAGCACTAGAGTAGTGTAATTACATTGGTTTTGTCTCATTATGCAACATGGCAACATTGTGATATCTTTGGGATGGAGGATGTGTGATTCCCCATACCTGGGCAGGATGTGTGATTCCTGGCCCAAGTTATATATTTTTGGATGGTGGATGTGTGATTCCCCATGCCAGGGCAAGATGTGTGATTCTTGGCCCATGTCCCACCAGGTTCAAGATGTGTGATTCTTGACCGCCATTGTTATTTATATTGTTCTAGGGCTATGTTTATCTCACATGCATGCAGGTTATTAATGTAGATTGTGGGGTGTGTGCCCTACTTGTGCTTTGTTTCCCACTATGGTAGTGGATTTATTTATGGCACAATCATTTTATATGTTATTTTATGGCAAGTATCCCTTTTGTTATGTTACTTTTCTCTTGATACATGTTTGGGTGATACTTATCTCTTACATGGGAAGCCTTTTATTTTGATGTCCCTTATCCTTTATAAATTGCTCAATTTGCTTTTTAGTATGCACATACCAGCCTTTGATGATGTTTCCTATTGTTTCTCTTTTGCTGGGGTATGCTTCCAACCCTAGGTGAAGGAAATAAATGGCTTGACATGTGGACCCGAACTTAGATTGAGAAGTTAAAGCTTGGAGACAATCTTGAGGTGGTTTAGATTTCCTCTACATGGATCCTTATGATGTAAGTTTGTAACCCTTTGTTTTATAATTGAATATAGTCATATTTTTATTCCGCTGCTATACTTTGGTCTTTTGTTACCATTAAATAAAGATTTGAAAATTTTACACCAACTCCATCATACCTTCTGAGTGTGTTTGGACTGGAGGTTTTATTGTTCAAATTTTTAGTAGAGAAGTGGTTTTCACTTCTTTACAACAAGGGTGGATTTTAAGCAATATGATGGGTAGGTGGGCCTTTGGGAATGCACCTTGATATTAGTTGGGGGAAGGTCAACATATCATGCAAATCTCACATTTCAACCTAGATTACCAAACCAAACAACAAGGAAAGTGCTATTAGAATATACCCTATAATACTAATTGGAGAACTAGGGCTAGGTGTAATTATAGTAGGACTTAGCAAGTCTAGGTTTCTAGGGTAAGTGGTATTAGGGCAATTGAGATCCAAGGGTAGGAATGAGAGTAGAGATGAGGGTATTTCACCTCATGTTACTTGCCATCTAGACTTTAGGAAACTCTAGGAAATTGCACTAATCACACTTACATTATCTACTTAGATCTCACACTCACTTGCAGAAGAAGGGAGATGTATGTAGGAACAAAGGGGACTTGCTAGGGATCCACTAATTGGACCTAGGAGGCATTCCTAAGATTTTCACATACATTCCAATTTCCCCTAGAAGCTAAGTGTCATCAAGCATCACAAAACAAGTAATTTATGTTTAAAAGCACAAACCACATGCAAGATTATGGGAAATGAGATTTAAGAAAGAGGCAATCATCATAGAATAAAATTATGTTCAGTACAAGTTATTTCCCCCCAACATGGTATCAAAGTCACATTTAAACCCCAAACAACCCACCACTAGGGGTTTAGCTAGACATGCTCAAAGAAAAAGTAAAAGAAATGAGAAGAAGGGGATAGGACTCCATGGAGCTCAAAGTAGATTCTTCTTCACCTCCTAGATATTGTAGAATTTGGCACCTCCTCTAAGGTGGGTGAAGGGCATGGAAATGATGGGGATTATGGTAGAAAACCTAGAAAAGTAGGTTTCTATGGTGGAAATGAGGTGAAAATGGTGGATGGGTGGCTTGAATGCAAGGGAGAAGGCAATGAATGCTCTAGAGTAGGTGGAAGGGAGTAATGAGAGCTAAGTTGGTGTTGTGGCCATCACCCATGTATATATAGGTGGTGGTAGGGTAAGTAGGGGCAAAGTGGGAAAATCAGTGGGAAAAATGGGTAGGTTTAGGTGATCACCACGTCCGTGTTGAGGTGCCACGACCGTGGTGGGGGTTGCATGGCACGGTCATGGGAAGTGGAACGACTGAGATGGAAAGTGGAGTTGAGGTGATAAGTGTGTATGGTGGCCATGTACAATGTGGGGTGCTAAAGACATGGTGTGTAGAGGGTACCATGGCTGTGTGGGACACCACAGTCATGTGGGAGGAGGAGGCCATGGGTGAGGTCGCTCTGAGGTCGTTGTGTCTTTAGTTTGCCACGGGTGTGGTGAGCACCATGGGCGAGATGGCCTTCAAGGGCTAAGGTCATGCTGATAGCCATGACTTTGGTCATTCACATGTAAATTGGACCATTTCCCTATTGATTTTTGGGATCTTCATGCATAAATCGCCACATTCATGTTGATGACCATGGGCGAGGTGGAAGGCACTAGCCACGGTTGTTCTGGGGGCCACACTCGTAGGGTCTTCAGTGACCATGGCCGTTGTGATGACCACGGTCGTGGCCATTCATGTATAAATTGAGCAACTTCCCTATAACTTTTAGAACATAATTTTCCATGACCATGAATGGGGTTGGCAATATTTTCCTCCACACCACTAGTCGGCTTACGAGGACTTTTAGACATGTGCATCCTGCCTGGCCAAAGTCTGAAGTCTTTGCCCAAAGTAAAATAGCTTTAGGGCTTCTTCTCATCTCTTTTATCCACTTCTCATCATCTTTCTTAATAAACCCTAAAAAGAATTTCTCTCCCCATCTCAAGTTAGGGTTTTGAAAAGAAGTATGATTAAGGCATCCTCTGCTAATTATTACATATGTAATGAGAAATGATAATGTACATATAATTATGGAAATTATAATATACATGTGCAGATAATGATAAAGTAAAGAGAAAATGATATATGGGTTTTCCCTTGGAGGCTAACCCTAGAGGGGACTAGGGCTAGTTTATAAGAACCTTAGTGGGTCAAGGGACATGGAAACCATAAGAGGTAGGGTATAGTCCTTAACCCTGACCCTAAAACCCTAATCATGAGAAATGTGGATAGTGTGGTGATATGGTACCCTACCCATATGAGGAAAGAGAGAATATAAATGTTCTGGTAACCCATGGATGAGGGATGCATGTGAAAGAATATGAATATAAATGAGTTAAGTGACTTAGCCTCCCTTGCATGTGTGCATGTGGGACAAGGCATTAATAAGAAAAGTTTGAAGAAACTTATGAACAATATGTGATATAATGTAGCTTGCTCAGGTAACTCTGATGGATGTATGAAATACATGTGGGATAAATGATCGAGCCTATCTAATCACCTCAGATTAAGAGGGCCTATGTGTGGTCACTATGGTGGTTGGTGATTTGGCCCAAAAAGGATAATCACCTTGGGCAAAGGCTTGTGTATGATTTCCACTATAGTGATTGGTGATTGGGCCATGGCTTATGTATGATGTTCGCTACATGGACTTACCCTAGAGAGAGGGTTCTCCACATGAATACTCTAGAGAGGGAGTGTCTCATAGAGATTAAGTTGAGAAGTTAGAAAGAAAATGCATGAGTATATACATGAGTAACCAATAGTCATACATGAAAATGGAAAATTCTGAATATAACTTGCTTGAACCCCTCATGCTATCTCTAGAAGTTTGGTTATGAAAAGATCAAGATCTTGGAGAGGAAGGTCAAGAAAGTCCAAGCCCCTGGAGGGGAAAGCCGACATAGGCACCAATCCCCTGGAGGGGAAGGTGGCCCAAGTCCACTTCTTGGACAAACCCCATGAAAGGATATCCTAAAGATTGAGCAAATAAGGGTCGATAAGTTATAATGATAAAAATTAATGCATAAAGATGAAAATATGAAACCTTTAGGGCTAGTGTGCCAATCTGGGGTCGGTCAACACAAGAGTGGGAATATGACCTATGGGGGGAGGCAAAACCTTAGACCTTGAATCAGGTTGTGGATAGAGAGCCTAACTTCCTCCTATGATCCAAGAAGGCAACCTAGGTTAGGACCTTCCCTAGAAAGGTAAGTAGAACAAATCAATTTAAAGATTGAGGTAACCATGATATATAAAGGATGAAAGCACATATATTGAGTATGATTCTTTGAACCCAAGTATGCCATCTCTGAGGGACATGAAGAAAAGTCACTATCGATGTGACTGACCATATGAGACGGAGTCCAAAAAATAAATATTGACATGAGTCCAATGAGGGGACATAAAGTGAATTATGTGCATTATAAGAGATGGAGGAATCTAATTTAAAGAATTACATATGAAAATAATGTGCTATAAATGAACCCTTCAGGAGGGTAGACCCTGAAGTCAATCCTAAGGTCAAGTAGGGAGTATTAAAGGTATATGGATCGATAGGATTAGGAGTTGATTGATCCTTGAATGCACAAGACCATCTGGTCAGGAGGTAACAACTATGTTTTCCCAAGGCCCATGTCTCAGGAGATTAGCTACCTTCATGATGTTCATGTGGCAAATGGGTGAATGTGAGGGTCACTCCCTAGATGCATAAGGATGAGATCACTCCAAAAAGTACTTGTACCCCTAGAAACCTCAAGGTAGTGACTAAGGGTCATAATATATGAGATACAAATATTAAAGATATAAGAAGTCATGTAATAATTAAAGGAGTTGTGTACCAACTCAAGAGTGAGAAAGAACTTGACTTCATGAAATATAAGAATATTGTGGAATTAAAAGCATGTATGGTTTAGAGTCATGTTGAGAATGATTCGACCTAAAATATGAAATTTTGAGGTAATGTGTGGATATACCGTCTGTACTCTTGGAATGGGGTGAACTTTGTATTTAGACTATAGTCAAATACTTATTTCATCCCATTATGAGTGAGAGAGATGGGGTAGACACATGTTGTGCCTAAATCTAACATATGAGAATAGAAGTTGAGATTAATGCTATGACTTAGGGTTTGAGGTG
Organism: Alisma plantago-aquatica; assembly: GCA_963693085.1. NCBI lineage: Eukaryota > Viridiplantae > Streptophyta > Magnoliopsida > Alismatales > Alismataceae > Alisma > Alisma plantago-aquatica. The sequence continues at coordinate 788,108,497 of OY856412.1, forward strand.
TTACCCTCACCCTTATGTGGAAAATAAATGAATAATAAGTTGGAAACTTAGGTGAAAAGGTAATCACCAAGTGAAATTGAAAGTACAAATGAAGATGACATCATTAAGGATGTGACCATACCTTGAATTGGATTCACGTATCAATATTAATAATTATGTGAGGAATTTGCATATCAATAAGGGTTGTGAGCCCTAAGGTTTAAGACTTAGATGGGTTATCATTCACCTTAATCATACTAGGTTTGAATTGTGGGGACAAAATTCCTTTTAAGGAGGTATGAATGGTATATCCTCAATTTTGATGAAATTGAATTACATAAATATAAATCCATGGTTTGATAAATAATTTTCTATAAAGACTTTATTGGTAGAATAATAATGTTAGTTACCATTGCAGAATGGGTGCTTGTGGCACAAATTAAATAAAAAAATTTGTACACAAATTACCAGACAATAGAAATATAAGATAATATGCAAATTCCCAAAAAGAGAATAATATGCGTGGCGTTTTAGATAATTAGACAAGTAATTATCTTGCCGAGAGTGGCACACAATGTTTAAAGCATCAAATGTGAATATTTTGATATGACTTTTGTATTGTTGCAAATAATCAAAAAAGAAAGAGAATTATAGAAATTGGGAGAAAAGGGATATCCTCTCACATTGTTTTAATTAAATGTCTAAAAAAGAGCATGTTTTGTATGGGAAAGATATCCCATAAATCTCACACACTAAATATAGATTGGAAAGGAGGTTAATGAGTTCCTATTTTGATTTAAGGATATATTCAAGAGGAAAATACAGAATAATTAGAGAATCTCAAGTCATAAAGAGTTTCCTAGAACCATGGAGTGTCGCACTCTCCTTGATGGATTTGGGGTTTCCAATTAAGTACTATCCTTTATAGAAAAGACTTTGTCCTTCTATGGTAAGAAAGTAATAATTGTTTTTGGGAAACCATTAAGTGCTTCTATGAGGAGAAAGCCGAAATACAAGGTAAAAGAGGACCACAGTGGTTAACATGAATGATCGAATCCCTGTATCAGATTTCCATCTACCATACACCGGCAACCAAGTGTGGAAAGTTGCTCACCTTCCTCTCTTTCCTTTCTCCCTATAACACAAAACCCCAACCCTAGAACCTATATAAGGGGGTTTCGCCTTCTCCTTAGAGTCAGGATTCCAAAGTCCAAACCCATGGACCAAGGATAAGGAAAGCAGACCCCCCACCGTCGCAATGTGTTTGGGAGAGACATGTTGTTGTTGTCCTACAAGTGGGGTCGGGGTGTCGTGAAGGATGGGGTAGGGCTAGAGGAATGGGGAAAGCGACTTCGACAATAGTTGGTTCACGAGGAGATTCTGTTGGGACTTGGTTCCCGGGTTGCTGGGAAACTTGGTGACCGGAGGAGGGAATGTGCTACCTATAGTGTCAGCATGTGAAGGAGACGACACAACCCTGACCAGATGAGGAGGGCACCAGTCGCGGTTCAAGGAGCCAGGGGAGGCGTTGACTACTGGAGATGGCATCGGCAGGGGAGATCCTAGAAGATGGGTACCCCGGCTACCGGAGGGCTCGACGGATGAGGAGTCATGTCTCCTGACGGAGCCTGTGTGTTTCATGCAAGAGAAAGAGACCCGCGTAGGGCAGGAGGAGACGGGGACACCGGGCAGAAGGACGAGGAAGAAGGGCGGGCGCCCTTGGTTTCTACTTGCTTAACAGAGGCCTTGGTTGTGATGGAAGCTGATACCGATGAATGGCCGGAGGGAAGGTGGATGGGCGGTGCGGCGTCGGCGACCCATTGGGGCAAGGTGGCTCCCGGCAGATCCGGGTCTCGCACAAGGCAAGGAAGGGGAAGACAGAGAGGCAACAGCCAATTAGCATTCAATAGCCTTTCTCATTGCATTGTGCGGTCTATTTAAAACAAAGTGCCCCCTTTACGGGTCACACTACTAAGGCGCGCTAGTCGTGCTTACAAGGCCATGCCAACGGTGCTGCGATTCCCCCATTACCAACCACATGCTGCAGTGACAGTGAGGATGGTGCTGCCCTCTATGGTGGAGCAGAGGCGGTCCCCTCTGTCATGTGTGCCACACCCTCTGTCACGTGGTCCTTGCGTGCATCACGATCGCCAGCCATGATCGCACGTTTGTGACCGGAAGAAATCTATCAGGCGATGGTATCTTCCTCCTACATCATTCCTTCCTCTTCCTGTATAGTTTTGGTAATGAAATTTCATGTAAGCATTTTATAAACAATATTTGTGAATTAATGAAATTATTTTCTATTACTTATTATTTGTTAAATCTGGATCCTTGTGAATATAGGTAATGGCTCTCAACTTGAAGGTTTTTCCTTAACTGGGGGATGCAGAAAGTGAGGTCATTACACGGGGGTTTTAAACCTTCCCACTCGTAAAAGATTGGTGAGTTTAGTTGTTGTCTATGCTTTACATTTTTTCCTTATCTACCCTCTGGTGGAGTCATAATTTTATTTTTTACATTTCTATTGATTTAAATGTGTATCCTTTTTCCTCATTTTATGAATAAAATATGTTGGTGACTACAATATTCTATATTTTTATGCTTTTCTTAGAGTCCATCATAGAAAGCTTCCTTGAAAGCTATTTATTTTTTAGGTGAGTACAATGAACTAGAGAGTCTACCAATAATAGTTAGAGAATCTATAATGATTTTCTCATTCCCTTTTTTCTTGGTGTTTTGTTATGTTCAAGTTAAGTTTTTTGCCTTTGATTTATGTTTGTCATGTTGACATGGGATCACTGGGATAGGATAGTGGATCCTAGCATTCTTTAGGCCCTGCCTATCATGGATCCAAGTGATTTATCATTGTTCAAATCTAGAAGTCGGTGTATGTCTCTATTTCCCATGTTTCATCCAGTATTTGCTTAATATTTTCATTTTGTTTCCTTTTATTTCTCATGGTTTTGGATCTATTTCCCTTTTAAGTTTTCAATTATACTTCTGTGACGTCACTGGATTTTGGCTTCTCCAAACCCTATTGGGAATGAAAGGTTTGAATCTGAGAACATCATCCAATCATATCAGAAAGCGATGCGGAAGCATAATACGCATACATGAACATACAACCATAACATTTCTCAACATTCAACACATTTATATTACAACATGAATTACAATTGCATATTGAAAGAGAATTTTACCAAGTCTGAACATGTATGCTAACATGATCTTAACACAATAGGTACAACATGCACAACTGCTCATTTCCATTCCTTTATCCCATGCTATCTCTGAACCTAAAACATACGTGAAACAACGAATCAACACACAAGGTGTTGTGGACGTGGGTAGAAAGATACATACTAATATGTTTGCATAATTGAAATAACTTGAGAAAGAAAGAGTAAAAGAAAACATTATTTAAAGCGATAATCAGGTAAACATTCCTTTTATGGCTATCACTTTGATGCGGTTGTACTACTCATACTTGCACTTGACTTACATCTAGTGTGGGTAATATAGTATCATCATACATCTAACATGGGCCAAGGAATCATACATCCATGTTAGGCAACATACGTCCACACCAGGCTATGTGCTCTAGTAGCTACAACCCATCATACTCATTTATGTTCTATTAGATTTGGCGAAGTATAACTCATAATATTTCAACCAAGCAATCATATCCAAATACGAGCATTCAAGATATCACATATCATATGCAACCAGAAAACTAATCTTATACTTAATAAATCCCACGTACCTGAGTTCAGAGATTTGTAACTTATCCTTGATCATCTAGAAGTCTGGTCATCACCTGATTAAGAGAAGACCACATACTATCATCAGATTCTCATCATCTTAACCCTAGTCGTGTTCATTAGGGTTTATATGATCTCATTAGGATATTCCAATGTTTACTTGCAATATTGTCTTGTATTTATCCTACTGATGTCATTTTCTAGATTATGATTCATTATCTGAGTATTAGGTTCCATATCCTTTTTGGTGCACATATTCACCCTAGGTTACATCATTAACCTATATTAGGGTTTTATAACATGTATTAAGATTCATCTTCATATAACATGAATTCTCTTCATCATTATGATCTCATAATTAAAACTGAAGTTTCATATACTGATATGATCTTACTCTGTAAATCTCATCATTTATTGAGCATGTATGCAATTATTACATTTTATTTAGGGTTATTATCCCTAGATAGCTATATGAAGAAAATTACATGATTTCGTACATCAACATGACCATAACTAGCATCATATGCATTATAAACATAAATTATGATTTACTGGTATTTTCTCATAATTTTGGGTCACTGTTTGATATTTATTATCTATCAATTAAGCAGTTCACAACTAATAAGATATAACTAATATTCATGCATCAAAATATTGATATTATGCTTTCACATTGTTCTACACATTTTTCTGAGAATAACGGTACCTTGTTTGTATTTTTCTAAGCATTGAGCTAATTATTTCAATTTATTGAAGATCTGTAAGATTATTAGATTTTTACCTCTTCTGGCCGATTGTTAGCCACCACGTGGCGACTCAGGGGCGTGGCCTCCAGCTCCTCCTTTCCTAAGTTGAGCCGGGTTCACTGGATATGGTTCTAAGCAATCTTGGTCTGCTCAAACTGGGCCGGCCGGTCCCTCTCTTTCTTCCTCGCACGATGCCTGCTCCGTCGATTCTCAACGCACGACCAGGGTTCTTGCGCCACCGTTGGGGCTAGGGCTCTGTGGAGCTCCTCTGCGGCTGCCACCTTGAGTCCTCCTCTTCTTGCCTTCTCATTGAGGGCAATGCCGCCTGGGTCATGAGCTCCAGCGGCGAGATCCGACCCCATCGACTCCGCCTAACGCCGACGCACGAGTCTGCATGACTTGGTCTCTGGTGCGCTGCCGCCCAGACCAACGCGGACGAGAACTGGCACTGCACCATCTATGGCCAGATGCATCAGCGCCACCTTCTTCCTCTACGTAGATCCTCCATCGTCTGGGCGCCAACACATACCTCTGTAGACTGGGCGCCGCACGAGGCCAGTGCGGGGTGCACTGCCTTCAGCTATCCAGGCATCTTGATGTCGAGATTCCCATGGAATCAGAGAGTCTCTATCCCTCTCCTTAACTCACTATCAAACACTACTTTCTCCTCTTCGGACTCTACCTCGACTACCAAAGTCTCACTACTATTGAGAGGCATTGGTGGGCGGGAGGTTGCTCTCCATCGTCAGGCTCGTCTGCTGAGAATGAGGCATCGACTAGCTGAAAAGATTACTCTTAGTAATGTGAGGCTAATTGTCTGCTCACTTTACCCCTCGACGCACGTCCAGAGATCCCAGGCTGCCGGAGCTAGAGGTTTACTATATATCCCTGATCATCATCCTATTGTCTCAGATACGTGGCACCAAGGGGACTTGGTCTCAATACCTACTTCTCCATGAAAGACGGAGGTAGAAGACCACAAGGGGCCGTCAGATACTCTGTTCTAAGGATTGAGATCAAGCCCTTGCCCCAGCTGAACCGACCATGCCTAAGAAAAGGAACATGCCTGCGTGACACAGAAATGTCACACCTAGGTACTGAATGGCCAAAGTTCTTGTCATCATATGAATAAACTAAGCATATCTGACCGGCCTAAATCGCACGTCCTAAAATTGGAGGCGTATTTGAGGTAGTCGACCCTTCGCATTTATAACTCGAATCCTTCTAGGCCCCCGCAACTTTGTTTACGGGGTTGAAGTAGTCATACGGGGTCGAACACAGGGACAAGGTGGGTTGTGTTGACGACTCTGAATCGACACTCTACACTCCAGTGGATATAAAGAGATATTAAAGTTCCCCGAAGGGAACAACAAGATGTCACGATTAAATCAAAGAAAACTATCTCCAACTGGAGTTACAAGAAAGATTAAGATTTTGTCATTTAGCTATTTTTAGGAATTTTCATGCAATAGAAAATAGAAAGATAAACTGCAGTTTAAGGCGTAATGCAAGGGATAAGACTTTAGAAAGACAAGCGGTAGCAGTAACACCCTACACCCCTCTTCTCAGAGCGGGTGCCTCTAACCAAGCTTCAACACCCCTCTCGAGGTTGCTGGACTCAAGTTAGAGTGGAATGATACTAAAACAACTCTGTTCCGGGCACTCTCGTACTCCAGAACCAGACCGACCACTAGAGCCACAACCCAACTCTCGAAGTAGTTGCGACGGGAAAGATGATTCGGTAGCTAAGCGAAACGCGATCCAAAACATGCAAGCTAGAGTTCAGATATCCAACACAGCAGTTACCCAATCATAAGGCACTAAGCATTAAACAAATAGCAATTAAGCATTTCTATTTCCATCAGCAATAAGGGTCTTAATACAATGCATAAGCTAAGAATTTAAATAACAGAATTAAAGATAGATGTCGCCTCCTTGATGTAGAAGGGCGACAGACTACTACTACTCCCAGCCCGATATCGTCCAGGGACCCATCCCGGTACAGCCGTGTCGGGCGGCACCAACTCTCGAACGGCACGCCTAGCAGACGACTGTATCGTTCGAAGACCCTGGCCGATACGCTCATGTCGGGAGGCACACCCTCTCAGGCGGCACGACTGACGGGCTGAGCGTATCGGGTTCGGTATCGTGTCGAGCACGGATTTACTTATACTACTATCGGGCATTGTTGTTAGGCACTCGTGTCACGTATCTACGTCGGCCGATATCGGCCCTCAGTGTCGTCCGGTACAGTCCTAGGTGAACCGATCCCCTCCCTCTCGGGATGAGGAAGAGCTCACCTAGTGTCGCCCGGTACGAGCACTGGGGCATGATACGGTTGCTCTCGCACTTCTCTCGCAGATAGCTCAAGTCCCCCACTGTCCGAACTGTGAACTCGCCAGCCGTCCCGACCTATCCAACCTCCGACGTCTCTGACCTGTCTTTTAGGCTTCCTGTAGCTGCTATTTATACCGGCGGTTGAAGGAGTTATGGTGCTGGAAATGCCACGTAGCTCCCTTATACGTCGGTCGATGGATGTGGACAGCCGATACATGTATGTCTTCGGCGCGAGGCGCTGGCTATCGGTCACATGGCTGGCGGCACGCCTGCCGGTGGGTGGTCGAGTGGTTTTGGCTCCCTGTCGGGTAGAAGGTGTGTCGGCTGGTACGTCCCTTTCGCAAGGCGCCCTTCTCCGCCGATCATTCTTGTGTCGCCCAGCCCCTGTCGGGCTGGGTTGTATCGGGCGTCAGGAAGGTCGAGACGGGCTTAGACTTATTATGGGTCGGAATCGGCCTTATTGCACAAAAATGAGGAAAACCCTATAAAAAATAGGAAAAATTGGAATAAGAGTGTTGCTTGGCCAATTATTGCGAAAATGCTAATAAAATAGAGGAAAATAGCAGAAAAGGGTAGTTTTGATAACAGAATAAAGGGCAAAAACGTCACAAAATTTGTTGTTATCAACTCCTCCAAACTTAGCTTTTTGATTGTCCTCAATCAATATTTAAACTAGACTTTGTGTTGCTTCTTCTTGCACAGCAAAACTTTAAGGCTAAAGGGTAGCACAAGATTTGCGATGTCTTGGAGGTAATGCTGTCTTAAAGCGAACAAAAGATCTTGCCCTACTTGCCTTATTATTTAAGTAAAATTTTTCTTCTCCACAGCTTCAGCGAGACTTTGGTGTATGATTCCAAAGTTAGCTTCCACACCAAACAGCTTTATTTTAAGGGCAGAAAGTTGTGCATAGGGTAGGCTAAGGCTTTTTGGGTTTTTCTTCTTGTTTCCCATCAGTCCATCCGGGTAAGGGTCCGTTAACAGGAAAGTGGTCCCTGCAGTCCAAGCCAGTTGGCTTTAGAGCTGTGATTTCACATCCTACGTACCACTTCCCCGGATCTACCATGCCTAAAGATTGGTACTTTTAGAAAACAAGGGTGTATATATATATTTTTTTCTTTTCTTTTATTGGGCACAACTCTCATACTTTTATTCACGCTCATAAGGCTTCTTTCTCTTTTTGGGATTTTTGCTGGGTAAGGGAAAACAAAAGAGATATCTGCTGTTTGGGCAGCTTTTTCCTTCTCCATACTCGTCTCTTAGCTGTTTGCGAGATTATTATTTTTCGAAAATTTTTGGATGGCAAGGCACAATCTTTTGTTTGTTTGAGACAACATTATCAGAAAGATATGACAGAACTTGTAACTCATTAAATATACAGAAAGTAAACTTTGCAAGAAGTCACAACAGGTTTTTATTATTATAGCAACTTTGTACATATGCATAGGGGACAAAATAAGAAAAATTTTCAAAATTTTCAGAAATTTTGGTATAAACATATATATGTACACATGATATAGGAAAGAACAAAAGGATAAAGAACAAAAGAATAAGGAATTTAAGTCAAAGAACAAAAGAATAAGGAATTTAAGTCAGAGAGATCAGAAGATTTTTGTACCTCCCTCACTGGTACATGGTACCCCCCCCCAAACCAACTCCACACTCTGTCCCAGAGTTGTGAAGTAGATGAGGTAAGGAAATGTTAATCAGTGAGGGTTAGATGATCAGCGCGCCTGGGCTAGATAAGAGCTCCCACACATATTCTCCTCTTTTGCTGTGATAGTCGATGTGGAGGAGCTGATCAGGCGTTGCCTCGTTTGCCATCCATTCCAGGACGAAGATGCCGCAGTCGTTGGATAGTTGAATTTGCTGCGGGCTGCGGTGGCAGAACTAAAGTTCATGCCAGCTTCTTGCTTGCATTCCCAGAAATGGTTGTATCAGCGCTGCTATATCGATATAGTAATTTCGTACTAATCGTTCAAGAGATGTCATCACTGTCGATGTGCAAGGCACTAGATGGTCTTTATTGTTGTCCGAGCTGTTGTAGAAAATCCCTGCTCGTTGTTGGGTGTACACCGTTAAGAGCGTCCAGTGGTTGTTGTGCAGGATTGGAAGGAGAATGGTATCCGGGACTCTGCATTCCAATTCTGCTAGGAAAGCTTCCTTTGCCCCTTGTTCATCGGCTAGGCAAATGTCGTTGAACAACATTGGATCTGCTATGTATGCGTGTTCAGACTTGTTTCGTAGTATCTGGATGTAGGCGACCACCACAGATAACGCCAGACACCCTCCCTCTTTTACCATGTCCCTTAAGTCGTCAATCGGGACTATGACATCGCCTGCCGAGTAAGATATGTATGCAGGGTTGGAGTCAGGCAACTTCATGTGGATTTCGTTGACCTGTTTTTGCGTGAGGGTAGTGCATGAGAAACGGTCGAAGTTGTGGATTGACTCCTCCGGGTTCTGGGGTGAGGCATGTTCGTCATGTCCGAAAACTTGCCGCAAGATGTTTATCTGTTTGCCTGCCCCACAGACGTTCGTCTCTGCTTATGCTTCTTTTTCAGGAGAGCTGCTGTGTTGAAATGACTCTTCTTCTTGTTCACCATCCAGCAGCTCTTCTGGTATCCTCGCGTCTCGGAAGTAGCGCTTGTCCTTTATCAGCAGCAATGCATATTTGCTTCTGAGATTGTAGAAGTTATTATTCTGGAGTTGCTTGAAGTATCCGAAGATATGTATCATCTCCATGGCTCTGAGGACTATGAATGTGCTATTTCCACTGCCCTCCTCTTCTTGGACTGGGAAGTCCCTTAGTGAGTAGAAATTCCAGATGCCGTTGTGGCGCTGGACTTCGTACTTGATGACCCGGTGGAGACGTAGCGGCAGCAGTCTTAGCTTTACGTCCTTTGGGTGTAGGAACATACTTCTTGTGTGTGGGACCTCTTTGTTGCAACAGCAGTGCAGTTGGACATCATGATTTTGGAGGTCGGCAATGCACATGAACCAGTTGTTTCTGTGTTTGTAAGGGGCCAGCACCAGTTTCAGATTGTGCACTTCAATGTAATCCAACATACTTTCTACCTGCGTAGAATTGTACAACCCCATCATTAGTCTTCTTGCTAGGGTCGGGGTGGCAGCGTAAACTGTATGTTGGCCTTTCTTCTTGTCGGCGCTTTCTATTATGGCCCCTTGTAGTACTCTGAACAAACTCTTCCCTACGACGACCTTGGCGCGGAAGATGTTTCTCAGAGTTCCCCGCTGCACCGAGAAATAACCGTCGCTCCAGAGTACCTCTTCCTCATCGGCTTGCGATCTTAGGACCATGTTGAGCCATTTCTGGTCTCTGATCGTTAGATATCCTATGACCCTTCTGTCAAAGTCAGCCATTTCGAAAGAAGGTATCTCTGTCGGTGTGGAGAAATCGGTGATGTCGGCCTTTGAACTCCTTCCTCTGGGGAGGTGTCTTTCATTTGTAGTGCGGATGTCCCCCCCTTCTCCCTCAGATACGTCAGAAGAGCCTTCCCCGACGCTGATATCTTCGTTGTTATCCTCAGCTTCGTCAAAGGGGGCTAAGGGAGCGGCCTCATTCAGGTCAAAAGGGCTTTCTTGTCTGGAAGGAGCTTCATAGCCTTGCCCTTGTGAAGAATTTCCTCCGGTTGCTGATGATGATCTGCCGGAGGAGGAGGTGGATGATGACGATCCTGACGACGCTCTTGACGACGAGGATTGAGAGCCCGGACTAGGAGGCGACAGCGATCTTCTCGGCTGCCTTGGGCGTGGATGGTCATCCTCCTTGTTCAGCCTCCCCTCGATCTCGCTAAGGCACTGCAGAACTTGTTGAAGCATGGCATTCACTGCCTCTAGCCGGCCAGGTAGGCTGGCTAAAGCCAGCAGCTCTCGTTCCTGTCTATCCAGCCTCTGTTCGAAAAATGAAAACTTGCGGGTTAGGGAAAGAAATGTAGTAGAATGGTTTTCTGTTACCTCCCGCAAGAAATCGAGTTCTTGTCCTAGCATCATTCCGAGCGAAGGAGGGTTTTCCGCTTGTCTCCCCCTTGACCTCGAAATGCTCCTCCCGCGCGAAGGTCTACCTGACGAGGCAGAACCTACTTCTATTGTCCGCGCGGCTGATGCTTCTGGGCGAGGTGTCGGTGCTGCCCCGCCCTCTTGTTGTATCGGAGGAGACAGTGTTGTGGGGGACGGATGCTGCCCCATATCGACGCTGTCGACGATCTCCTCAACAACTGCAATAGGTGACTTTGGTGGTGGTGTCGGCGTCACCTGTTCTCTTTCGATCTCCATTTGTATGATATCGGCGAATACCTCATCGCTGACATCCGGTTGTAATTCATCAGTTGCCCTTAAAGGCGCAGTAGAAACTACGGGGACCGCAGCCGTCTCTCTCGCTGCAGTTCCAGTCCTTGTCTCGGCGACCTCCACGATCGCCGGTTCTTCTCTTGCCACCGCTGGCCTTGTTGTCGTGTCTGCCGTTGGTGGCTCCGAGGCAATGAGCCGCTCGGCAGGAGCTGTTGAAGATACGTCCTGCCGAGTACCCCGCGGGATGGGCCCTCTGGTGATTCCCCGCTCTTGGCTTCTTGGGGGTGGAGCGCAGCTTGCGCCTTCTGCCACAGCCTCGATCTCGGCCGTGGTGAAGACTAGCTTTTCTGCGTCGTAGGCGGCGCAACGAGGAAGCGGGAGAAGGATCTTCGTCCTTGCGAACTTGTAGAAGTAACTCCGCCCCTCCTTCTTTATTATACCCGACCTCATGAGGTACTTGAGGTCGATCAACTCGTCCCCTCTCGTTCTTGAGAGGCTGTGCGGCTCACGCGGGTACCCCAACCCCACCGCGATTAGGTTCACGATGCCACCCATGCAATATTCCTTGGTTGCATCCTTTATTGGGTGCAGCCTGTTCAGCAAGAAGCGCCCCAGGTTGATAGTCCGGCCCTCCATCATGTGCCACATGACGTGGAGTTCCTCGGAGTAAATGTTCCTGGACTCGTTCTTGCTGAAGAGGAGGCATGCCACCAGCTTGTGTATTATCCTCCAGAAGCATGAGTGCACTGCCGCCACCTTGCTCCCGGGTTTGAAAGAGGACTCCCCGGTTAGCTTTTCCCAGATATCTACGGGGTTGAATCTGTCCCCTTCGATGATTCTTTCACCGTTATATAGTCTCCCTCTCTCCTCTTCGCTGGAGGAGAAAATCTGGTTGAGCAGCTTCTCCGAAATGACGTGCTCTGCATTGTAAAGTCGCCCCTAGAGTCTGTCTTCTCCGCCATACTTTCTAGCTTCCGCAGGTGTATTCTTTACTCGGTGAAGGGACGCCATGAACTCCTTCGTGAGCTCGGTGTAGGAGGCGGATAGGCTGAAGCATATTTGCCTCAGACCGGATACAACAAGTACGTCCTCCAGTCTCCCGAAGATGCCCAACTGCATGAAGGATGACTGGTGGTCGAACCTACTAGGCCTGTAGAGCTTGGCTCCTAGCTCAGCATACCGGCGTCCATGCTCTTCATCTCTTGGCAAGAACCTACCTGGCGTGTGCTCCAGGGGTTCTGCTGTTGGGGTAGGTGCTGCAGCTGGAGTGGCCGCTTCTTCTGTCTTCACCCTCTTTCCAGACGTTGAGGGTCCAGCTGCTTCAGGGTTCGAGCGCTTCTGCCCGACCGTGGCCACCTCTGCCTCTGGCTCGGTGACAACCCTCATGTCCTGCTCGTCAATGAGCCTAACAGTTATCTTTGTGCATGCCATCCCTATCATCAATCAAATAAATGCTATTTTGTTATCAACAGAAAAATTAATAAGGGGAAAGGCACCCCGATACGAAGGTACCGGGCTTCAAGACAAGATCAGGTGAAGCTTGCCCGATACAACCGTGCCGGGCGATACGGCCAAACGAAACTGAGCGCCCGGCAGGGTCTTGAAAGGGCGCTTCCCAGTACGAGAATAAACGGACGATACAGTCGCTGCCCGACACAGATGTATCGGGAAGGCGCGAGAGAAGCGTGTTGCGCAATAACAGTGTCGGGCAACAAGAAAATCAACGTAAAATCCTCGCCCGATACATCGTACACGATAAAGGTCTGTATCGGGTATGCTCGGGCGATAGGGCTGTCGCGCGATACCTTTGTTTTCCTTAAGGTGCTGCGCGTCACGGGATCGAAAGAGGTCTCTGCACGACACGGGAGCGGAGGGCAAGAAAAGTACTACGCGATACGGTAGCTGAAAAAGGTAAAGTTCGGGAGCATGACACGGTAAAGTTTTTGCCTTATATATAGCGGCCGAATGTCGCGGTAAAAACATTTCCTCCCGGGACGGGCGCAATCTGTATGTCGGTTGGTGTGCCGCCCGATCTGGTCTGGGAAAAAGGATTTGCTAGACCAGACTTCGCCCGACCGATACAAGATTTTTTGGGACAAAACTCCGAAGTAAAACCCACTTAAAGAAGAGGCGACAGGCGGGTAAAACATCATTGGCCTAAGGCTAAACCCGGCCTCAAATGGTATTTACCCATCCTGGCAAATAAAACTAAAGCGGTAGCCCTTAAAACAAAAAGAGTCAGCACACGTGCGCATGCACTGACTCGGGCCTTATTACAGTCCATAATGTTTGTAATGTCTGCCTTGCAAGAAAGTAAATAACATCCTATTCTAGGAAAATAAAACACAGGCTGCCTCCCGAGGAGCGCCGCATTTCCTGTCTACAGCTAGACATCTTTCAGCTTCTTCATCTTGATCTATCTTTTAGCTGGTTCGGTGTTAGACGGGATCTTCCCTACAGGATTCTTCATAATTTTGGCGAGCTGCGCTAGCTGCTGGTCGATTTGGCGTTGATGTGTCTGCATATCTGCCAACTGGACCTGCAACGAGTTCAAAACCCCCGAGTTGGACAGCGCACTTTGCGCTAACTGGTGATTAACGGTGTCCTGTTTCTTGACAAAATTGAACAACTGGATGATCACTTCAGATTGGTTCACCCCTTTCTCCTGTTCACGGGGCGGGCCTTGGTACTTTCCTGGTGCTTGGAAATTACCTTTTGCTGGCTGGAACTGGCTGTTCTTGGTGTATTGGCCTGACCCCCCCCTCTTTTCAAAAGGTTGCACGGGCCTGGCCAGGGTGTTTAGCTGATGCGAGTTCTCGGCCACGTCTTTGTTGCCATAATTAAATCCAGGGTGGTCTGGTCTCTTGAAGCTCATGTAGGATACATTCTCGGTCCGTTCTTCTTCTGAGTCAGAGTCGCTGTCGGTGCCGGGTTTGGTGTAGACGCAGTTGTCCACCCCATGTCCTCCTTCACCGCATGTAACACATTTCATGACTTTCTCAACTTGCTTCTTCCCCCTTCCGCCATGATCCTTCAGTTGTTTCACATATGTTGCTATCCTTTGAATATGAGAAGTAATGTTTTCTAGAGCCTTGGACTCAAGAGAGGTTCCTTCCCCTGCCTTCTTCGCCTGCCCTCTATCGGATCTGTCATAGTCAACATCGGCCTTCAACTCAGCCATGTTCCTAATGATCTTTTCGGACTTTCTTGGCTTCTTCCCTAAGAAGTCACTTCCTGCTGCCGCATTCAGCGATACCCTTTCATCGGGAGTTAGCCCATTGTAGAAGGTGGAGACCAGGAAACCCTTTTTGAAATTGTGGTGAGGGCAGTCCCTCTGATATTCCAGATATCGTTCCCAGGCGTCGTGGAGGTTTTCATTTGGCTTTTGCGTGAAAGACGTGATTTTTAACTTGTTCCTCATCGTCTTCTCAGTGGGGTAGAACTTGTTTACAAATGTGTCAGCCAGTTCTCCCCATCCATTCAGCGCTTGGTGGGGTAGCCCAAGGTACCATGATAGAGCCTTATCCTCCAAAGAGAAGATGAAACCCTTGCAGTAAATGACCTCTTGGGGAACCCCTCGCATCTTTATGGTGTCGCAGATATTCTTGAAAGCATCAAGGTGATGGTAAGGGTTGTCACTCTTAGAACTCCCCCTGAAGCTTTTATTTTGAATCATGGAGATCACAGATGGCTTGAGCTCAAAGTTTGTAGCATTGAACCTTGGGATGATAACGGGGCACCTCGATCTATTGGCCTTGGTAGAAGCCAATTCTCTCAGAGTTTTCTCTTCTTCCTCCGAGTCGTCACTGTTGCTGGCGTCTTGGCGTCGCTCTCGGTTATCATGATTCCTCCTGTGTCTCCGACGAGGTCTATGTTGATGATGCTCTTCCTCATGCCCTGGTGATTCTAGATCTTCTTGTCGCTCATGATCACTATACCGGTCTTCGTCTTCCGGTGGAGGCGAAGCTGGCCTCCCTCCTGGGCTTTCGTTTCCAGAAGCTGGCTCTACGCGAGGAGGCATGGTTGACAGTCTCGGTGTTCAGTAGATCAGAGTACCTGAAAACCGCATAAAAATCATGTTTAGAAAAATATAATTGGGGTAAAGAATAATGCTTAAAGTAAAAGAAAAAGAAAAAGAAAAAACGAAGTGTTGTCAAGCCTATTTCTAAGCTTGAGGCACGGGAGTGTAGTTAGTGGCTTCAGATTCATCAACAGTGCCACTTGCCTTGTCCCCGGCAACAGCGCCAGAAAGTTGACCGGCCTAAATCGCGCGTCCTAAAATTGGAGGTGTATTTGAGGTAGTCGAGCCTTCGCATTTATAACCCGAATCCTTCTAGGCCCCCGCAACTTTGTTTACGGGGTCGAAGTAGTCATACGGGGTCGAACACAAGGACAAGGTGGGTTGTGTTGACGACTCTGAATCGACACTCTACACTCTGGTGGATATAAAGAGATATTAAAGTTCCCCGAAGGGAACAACAAGATGTCACGATTAAATCAAAGAAAACAATCTCTAACTGGAGTTACAAGAAAGATTAAGATTTTGTCATTTAGCTATTTTTAGGAATTTTCATGCAACAGAAAATAGAAAGATAAACTGCAGTTTAAGGCGTAATGCAAGGGATAAGACTTTAGAAAGATAAGCGGTAGCAGTAACACCCTGCACCCCTCCTCTCAGAGCGGGTGCCTCTAACCAAGCTTCAACACCCCTCTCGAGGTTGCTGGAATCAAGTTAGAGTGGAATGATACTAAAACAACTCCGTTCCGGGCACTCTCGTACTCCATAACCGGACCGAACACTAGAGCCACAACCCAACTCTCGAAGTAGTTGCGACGGGAAAGACGATTCGGTAGCTAAGCGAAATGCGATCCAAAACATGCAAGCTAGAGTTCATATATCCAACACAGCAGTTACCCAATCATAAGGCACTAAGCATTAAACAAATAGCAATTAAGCATTTCTATTTCCATCAGCAATAAGGGTCTTAATACAATGTATAAGCTAAGAATTTAAATAACAGAATTAAAGATAGATGTCGCCTCCTTGATGTAGAAGGGCGACAGACTACTACTACTCCCAGCCCGATACCGTCCAGGGACCCATCCCGGTACAGCCGTGTCGGGCGACACGAACTCTCGAACGGTACGCCTAACAGACGACTGTATCGTTCGAAGACCCTGGCCGATACGCTCATGTCGGGAGGCACACCCTCTCAGGCGGAACGACTGACGGGCTGAGCGTATCGGGTTTGGTATCGTGTCAGGCACAGATTTACTTATACTACTGTCGGGCATTGTTGTCAGGCACTCGTGTCGCGTATCTACGTCGGCCGATATCGGCCCTCAATGTCATCCGGTACAGTCATAGGTGAACCGATCCCCTCCCTCTCGGGATGAGGAAGAGCTCACCTAGTGTCGCTCGGTACGAGCACTGGGGCACGATACGGTTGCTCTCGCACTTCTCTCGCAGATAGCTCAAGTCCCCCACTGTCCGAACTGTGAATTGGCCAGCCGTCCCGACCTATCCAACCTCCGACGTCTCCGACCTGTCTTTTCGGCTTTCTGTAGCTGCTATTTATACCAGCGGTTGAAGGAGTTATGGTGCTGGAAACGCCACGTAGCTCCCTTATACACCGGTCGATGGACGTGGACGGCTGATACATGTATGTCTTCGGCGCGAGGCGCTGGCTATCGGTCACGTGGCTGGCGGCACGCCTGCCGGTGGGTGGTCGTGTCGCTCGACGAGCTGGGTCGTCGAGCGGCTTTGGCTCCCTGTCGGGTAGAAGGTGTGTCGGCCGGTACGTCCCGTTCGCAAGGCGCCCTTCTCCGCTGATCATTCTTGTGTCGCCCAGCCCCTGTCGGGCTGGGTTGTATCGGGCGTCAGGAAGGTCGAGACGGGCTTAGACTTATTGTGGGCCGGAATCGGCCTTATTGCACAAAAACGAGGAAAACCCTGTAAAAGATAGGAAAAATTGGAATAAGAGCGTTGCTTGGCCAATTATTGCGAAAATGCTAATAAAATAGAGGAAAATAGCAGAAAAGGGTAGTTTTGATAACAAAATAAAGGGCAAAAATGTCACAAAATTTGTTGTTATCAATATCTTCCAAAGCTTATGAAATCTAGTATAAACTTTCAAATAGGATGAAAAGTTGTAATATAGTTCTTGTTACACCCCGATCTCACAATTTCCTCAAATCATGAGATTAGGGCATAAGATAGGATTTATATGTAACCCAAAGAACACCCTTAACTTTTTTTCCTTTTCTTAAAAACTCTTGTTTCTTCGCATTGAACCACATAAAACATCTTAACAAGGGAATCTGAACATTTCCTTTTACTAAACAGACTTTAATAGAAAAGATACATGTATAAACATTCATGATGTCTCTCACACCTTATGCACATAAAACTTGCTAAATAGCATACATATCAAAGAGGATCAATATTACACATCGTAATTACAACTCTCTCTCTTAACTCTTACTGAGGACCTAGAGTGACAAGGACCGACTGACTCAACTAATCTCATACTTGACTCCTGTGGCAGGTCTACACTGATGCTTTGACCATCTTCAAGTCCACGCGGTTAACCCTAAAATGTTTGAGTAGAGGGGTGAGCCTACTCGCTCAGTGAATGAGTACTTCATGGAAACAGACTAATGCACTAATGTGATTACAGATATAATTTGAGTAAACGATATGAAATTTAACAACAATAAATACTACACTGAGCAGTTCTAAAACAATATAATTGAAATAGCAAAGAATGTAAATATTGCATCCAAAGAATAACTACTAGAAGACTATGCTCTAGTCTTCCTTAACTCTTTCATTTATAAGGAACTTTGTGAACCTATATGATCATATTTTAGATTATGCCCTGATCTATGTAGTGTACTCTGCATAGAGACTCGCAATGCACTACGACCACACCGTACAAGACTTAGCGACACACCCGGGAAATGCTAAGTCTGACGCCAGCCCTGCTCTGCCACAGGACCCCAGGCTCATCGGCCTCACTGCACTACATCGAGTGCTCTAGACTCCTCCTCTAACCTGAGTACACAGGCAGAGAGTCTCACGGGGTTACCTCCATGACTCCGCACGGATCTTGTTGCAATAACCCCCAATTTTCTCTAGTGCCACCGTGACATCGCACGCATTGTTGTTGGACACTGGCTCTCTGTCCTCATGTCTCCATGACTCCGCACGGATAATGTTGCAACATGAGTTTCACCCCTAAGAAGCAGATCTGTCAAAGGGGTTCTACGGTGTTCAGGGCACCTAAGTCTAACATTAATATTATAGATACATGTAAAACAGAAATCATAACTCATTTTACATTTCTCACAAGGCTCACACAGCCTGCCATATCATATCATATAAAACATCATAGCTCATGTATTCAACATATACCATGTCTCAGTAACATCCCTCTCTAGGGCATGTTATATCTCATCACCTGCAATTTATGAGATATGTATTGAAATATAAGAAGCCCTGCAGTATGTAGATATCAACTCAGAGAGAACAAGCATATAAAGTTAAATGCACTAGAAGCATACAATTCAACAATTAAGCATCAGCACATCTCATATTGAGACCTTTCATGTTATCATAATATGATTCATTGAAAACCCTATTCTTTGGGTTTCATTTGCCTTATTCATTCATCACATGCCAACACCCTACTCTTCAGGGTTTCATTTGCCTCATTCACTCGTCACATGACTCTCATAAGAATTTCATAGGATATAAGCATTCACTAAAATAAAGATTGTTTCCAACCAATCATACACAATCAATATAGATATGAAACCATGGAAATTTAACTAAGTTTAGGTTTTCCATACCATTCACTGAGATATCATGTATCCAGGATAAAATTCAATTAAGATAACCCATGAGGTACATCCTAACCTTTTATAGGATTACCGATCCTTTTCAATAAGGTTGAAACTCTAGTGATGTCTCAATTAGGTTAAACCCTAATTACATCATTTGATATAAATCTGAAAGGCATTCTTACTAGGAAGTGTTGTATATGTTTCTGATGTGAATCTACCATTAAGGAGTCATTCAAACAGAGAAGGAATTCATAACATATCAATTTGCAACAACTTAAATCAAACGGACATTTCAAGATTTAGAATCACATGCTAAGCATTTAGGGATTTAGGTGATATAATCAAATTCGTGCATTATACTGTTTGAAGGAAGAACCCACTCACCCTAAGGTGTGAAAACACCTCAAAACTGCAGCTCAACTCAGGGGATCTCGAATTCCTATCAAATCCCTAGCAAATCTCCCAATTCTTCTTCCATTCAACTCAGAAACCTTGAAAATGAGGGATTATGAAGAAAGGGTGAGAAAAGAGGGAATTTCGACATCATCTTGGATCAAATCAGAGCATGGAAGGAATCTTGACTTGAGAGAGAAGATTCACCATAAAATTCTATGCAAAGGATCCAAACTTACTTGATTTCACCATTCTTGGGACCGCAGAACCCTAATTCAGCAATTCCTCCTCTTTCTCCACTCAAGCCCTAACTCTCCCTCTCTCTCTAGATTTTCATTTCTCTGGGATGGATGACAAAGAATGAGAGCTGTGTGTGTGTGTGGTCGATCATATAAGTCAATTGAGCTGCTTGGGTCAATTGCATATTGACCCAACACTCAACTTTAATTATATTGGCTGAATATTCAGTTATACAAAAGTTACTGTAATTCGTTTATTTCAGAGATCAAACATTCTCCAACAATTATGGTAATTTAGCACGTTATTTATAATTGTTCTATAAAGCTTCAGTTAAAATTTAAGATCATTAAAAATAGAACAGTGAACTGCTATATTGCAGTCTGCAATATATTCGGCCGAGTTTGTCCTGCACAGAACTCGACCGACACCCTCACTGTAGAGATCAAAAGTCATCCAAAAATTATGCAAATTTAACAGAGTGTCTAAAACTGCGTTTTTCAAGCACAGTTAAAATTTGAGATCAATGGGATATACCAATAAAAAGATAAAATTCAATTACCGCACTGCTGTATAATTCTGGAAATGTGATCGGCCGAGTTTGAAACTCGACCAATAAACAGGTCAGAACATTCTTCAAAAATTCTGATATTTACCAATGTTGTTCACATTTTATATATCCAAATCATATCCAAATTTTAAGTAAATCAGAATTACACATAAAATACTAAAAATCATTTAGTGAGACATTCTACTTATCAAATTCTGTATTCATGTATCATCAAAACCCTATTTGGGCCGATTAGGGTTTATGCTTCTCAAACCCTAATTCTCAAGACAAAAGAACATTTAGACTTCTTATCATAGTTAAAACATCCTAATTATGTTATGTTACTAATTATATTTCAAGAATGATTATTCTAATTAATCTTTGTGATTGTCTAGATAAACCCTAGTTTACCAATTAAGCTCAGATGGGGTCGTAACAACTCTCCCCCCTTAGAATGTTTCGTCCTCGAAACATAAACCTACAAGAAAGATACATTCAAGATTATTCTAAGCTTCTAAAGCCTTCCATGTCATCATATTCTTGTATTTCATACCTGAATGTAGTTTTCAACATTAGATCTTTTAATTCTTTACTAAATCACAACATATTTCAAATAGTTCTCAATGATATCAAGCAAATTCTTTATGCCACAGTCAAACATAGAATGCAAAGATAAACCACCACACTTTCGCTGCGCAACTATGATACTCTGATACAACTATCTCAACTTATGCTGCTCAGAGAGTTCTATTGTTCTGTATCACCTTTAAGTGATAAAAGCAAGTTCACCATACTGTTTTAAACTTTAATCAAGTGCTATTCAAATAGCAAAACAGTCTTGAATTAAAAGACTAGATTCAACAATCAATTGCACAATACTACTCTTGGCATCCTCATTGGGTCATGGATGTATGAGGTGAAGCATTACCACCTCATTCTATACTATCCTGTTTCGATCCTGGGACCTGTGGGTTATGGGCCCACACACAATTCAAAGTGTAACCATCGTATTATATCATTTTAGGATTTCAACAACAGTAATAAGGTAATCCACAATTGTATCAGTCATTCAAGCATTAATCATACTCAATTACCATCACTCAGTTATATTAGAGCTAGGTATAACAAGCTACACCTCATTAGGGTTACTTGTCCAGACAATCTGATTATCATCCCTTTCTATTAATATGAGTGAATAAGTATGACTACCTTGTTCAGGGTATCTCTCCATGTGTTCTGACATCATCCAAACCATATCACCATATCACAAATACACAATACTAGGATGCATATTAGGTATGAATAACTACAACTATCATATGCCTTTAATTTAACATATAGCTTGCACACATACACTGAAATCATATGTAGAACCAACTTTCATACCCTAATATGCCTTCAACAAATCATACATGTAAACAAATACACATATTACACAAAGCTAGTATTTTCCCATATCTCTCTGCTCATTCATTACTTCTTTACTTTTTGCTACCTATCCTTTTCATATGATTATATACAATAAACATCATTAACATTGAAGCATTTAAGATAGGAATAGATTATTCATCATTCTTGCTATCACACAAGAACTTATTTTTTTATCACACTTCATCATATTGTATGTCACTATTACATTCACTAGATGACCCCACCAAGGTAGTTATGCACCATGTATGACTAATTTTCTATTATCATTTCATTCCCACCTTGCTCTCATTAAGGAATATATGAAAGAGAAGATGATTTTAAAACTTGGAATACTTGTATTCAAACATTCCCTTAATACATTCTCGTATGTAGATTTACTTAGTTATCAACAGAGATATTTGATTAATTAGCACTTGCTTGAATCTCACAACCTCTTTATTTTATAACTTCTCCAACATATTTCAACCCTTTCTTACGTTTCATAGTCCTCTTACCAAATACTACTCTTTAACCCGTCATCTTTAATTTTAAATTTTTTTTTCTCTTATGACCATGTTGCTTATTCATATGTATGGTCATGTATACCATGTTGCACATATTTCCTCCTTTATTTTT
This sequence comes from Alisma plantago-aquatica, assembly GCA_963693085.1. NCBI lineage: Eukaryota > Viridiplantae > Streptophyta > Magnoliopsida > Alismatales > Alismataceae > Alisma > Alisma plantago-aquatica. Next base: position 788,130,705 of record OY856412.1, read on the forward strand.
ATATTATTGTGAAGTTAACGTTCTAAATTAATAGTCCTTCTATTAGTTTTTCCTCATGTTGAATACATTACATATTCTTCATTTTTAAATCAAGTGGATCATGTATGGGTCAAACATAGTTTCTCTTTCAATCAAGTTTTTCTCTTCTGAATACAGTCCACCTTTGTATGACTTATTCATTCATTAAACTACACCTATGTTCTTTGCTTAGAAACTAGTTTGTTGTTCTAGTCTTATGAATTATATGATCATATGATTCTCTTCACTTTTACTCTTTTGAAGACTCTTCACTTCTATGGACCTATTGAAAGCTCAACCCTATTCTTTACTTAGCCTTTGCTTTAGAGTTCATAAAAGCATTATACGCTATTATATGATTCATTCTTCATGATTGATTCTTGTTATCTTGAACCATACATACATACATTTCACATATTTTTTCTATATTTCATATGTATAGTTCATGCAAAATTAATCAATAAACTGATTATGAGCTTCATATCATGTTCTATTATTCCCAATTAAGGGTTTCTCATATGAGGCCCCAAAGTTAAACCTCAGATATCAGTTTCAACTAATTCTTAGTTAATCTGATCTTGCCCATATGTTTCAACATCTTATTGTATGTACATTCTTACTCTGATGTGGGTCTAATTATTCAAATTCTATTCTTATTATACTATTGATAGGATTCATTAGTTCCTAGTAACGCATCTTGCCAACCGGACCAGGCCAAACCTGAAGTCCTGGAGCCAAGAACTACAAGAATTACATTCTTCCTGAACTGCCACTCACAGCTCAGAAACTCGGCCGATTGGTCAGAAACTCGGCCGATTGCTTCACAACTCGGCCGATCCGCTTGAAACTCGACCGATCAACTTGCCGTTTGATTTCCTGAAAAAAGGAAACTCGGCCGAATTACATACAACTCGGCTGATCAGTTTGCTGTTCGATTGCCTATTAAGGAAACTCGGCCGAATCACATACAACTCGGCCGAATCACGTACAGACTGAAAACCCTAACAGACCTGCTGATGTCAATTTCACTCGAATCAGCGGGCAAAACTATAGAAACAAAAGCTCATTCAAAGGTCAATTCTAGTCTACTTGTTACAAAGAATGAAATCAATAAATGCTATAATTGCATAGTGTACAACAGATATTAAAGACCCATATTTCAAAGTATTGAATATTTCAATTCAAACATATAAGAGCATTTCTATACATTTCCAACAAAAACAACATTATGAAATGTAAGTTCTATCTTCTTTTACATTTATGCTCTTAATTCTTGTTTCTTTTCTCGTTTTCTAACCCTAACATTTCTAGGGTTCCTCTCTAGCCCATTCTTCCACTGTATACCTGGCCAGGGTATACGTGAGAGAATAGACAGAGTAGCTTGTACTGGTTGATCCAAGTACTCAGATATCGGGCCAGGATATCCAAATACTCAAATCCCCAAAGCTAACATCAAAACATCTCCTATCTGCCACACTTAGGACTCTAACTTACTAACTTAATGGTCCTTGACAACTCACCCTAAGCTCTGATACCAAGCTGTTACACCCCGATCTCACAATTTCCTCAAATCATGAGATTAGGGCATAAGATAGGATTTATATGTAACCCAAAGAACACCCTTAACTTTTTTTCCTTTTCTTAAAAACTCTTGTTCCTTCGCATTGAACCACATAAAACATCTTAACAAGGGAATCTGAACATTTCCTTTTACTAAACAGACTTTAATAGAAAAGATACATGTATAAACATTCATGATGTCTCTCACACCTTATGCACATAAAACTTGCTAAATAGCATACATATCAAAGAGGATCAATATTACACATCGTAATTACAACTCTCTCTCTTAGCTCTTACTGAGGACCTAGAGTGACAAGGACCGACTGACTCAACTAATCTCATACTTGACTCCTGTGGCAGGTCTACACTAATGCTTTGACCATCTTCAAGTCCACGCGGTTAACCCTAAAATGTTTGAGTAGAGGGGTGAGCCTACTCGCTCAGTGAATGAGTACTTCATGGAAACAGACTAATGCACTAATGTGATTACAGATATAATTTGAGTAAACGATATGAAATTTAACAACAATAAATACTACACTGAGAAGTTCTAAAACAATATAATTGAAATAGCAAAGAATGTAAATATTGCATCCAAAGAATAACTACTAGAAGACTATGCTCTAGTCTTCCTTAACTCTTTCATTTATAAGGAACTCTGTGAACCTATATGATCATATTTTAGATTATGCCCTGATCTATGCAGTGTACTCTGCATAGAGACTCGTAGTGCACTACGACCACACCGTACAAGACTTAGCGACACACCCGGGAAATGCTAAGTCTGACGCCAGCCCTGCTCTGCCACAGGACCCCAGGCTCATCGGCCTTCAGGCTCATCGGCCTCATTGCACTATATCGAGTGCTCTAGACTCCTCCTCTAACCTGAGTACACAGGCGGAGAGTCTCACGAGGTTACCTCCATGACTCCGCACGGATCTTGTTGCAATTACCCCCAATTTTCTCCAGTGCCACCGTGACATCGCACGCGTTGTTGTTGGACACTGGCTCTCTGTCCTCGTGTCTCCATGACTCCGCACGGATAATGTTGCAACATGAGTTTCACCCCTAAGAAGCAGATCTGTCAAAGGGGTTCTACAGTGTTCAGGGCACCTATGTCTAACATTAATATTATAGATACATGTAAAACAAAAATCATAACTCATTTTACATTTCTCACAAGGATCACACAACCTGCCATATCATATCATATAAAACATCATAGCTCATGTATTCAACATATACCATGTCTCAGTAACATCCCTCTCTAGGGCATGTTATATCTCATCACCTGCAATTTACGAGATATGTATTGAAATATAAGAAGCCTTGCAGTATGTAGATATCAACTAAGAGAGAACAAGCATATAAAGTTAAATGCACTAGAAGCATACAATTCAACAATTAAGCATCAGCACATCTCATATTGAGACATTTCATGTTATCATAATATGATTCATTGAAAACCCTATTCTTTGGGTTTCATTTGCCTTATTCATTCATCACATGCCAACACCCTACTCTTTAGGGTTTCATTTGCCTCATTCACTCGTCACATGACTCTCATAAGAATTTCATAGAATATAAGCATTCACTAAAATAAAGATTGTTTCCAACCAATCATACACAATCAATATAGATATGAAACCATGGAAATTTAACTAAGTTTAGGTTTTCCATACCATTCACTGAGATATCATGTATCCAGGATAAAATTCAATTAAGATAACCCATGAGGTACATCCTAACCTTTTATAGGATTACCGGTCCTTTTCAATAAGGTTGAAACTCTAGTGATGTCTCAATTAGGTTAAACCCTAATTACATGAATTTGATATAAATCTGAAAGGCATTCTTACTAGGAAGTGTTGTATACGTTTCTGATGGGAATCTACCATTAAGGAGTCATTCAAACAGAGAAGGAATTCATAACATATCAATTTGCAACAACTTAAATCAAACGGACATTTCAAGATTTAGAATCACATGCTAAGCATTTAGGGATTTAGGTGCTATAATCAAATTCGTGCATTATACTATTTGAAAGAAGAACCACTCACCCTAAGGTGTGAAAACACCTCAAAACCACAGCTCAACTTAGTGGATCTCGAATTCCTATCAAATCCCTAGCAAATCTCTCAATTCTTCTTCCATTCAACTCGGAAACCTTGAAAATGAGGGATTTTGAAGAAAGGGTGAGAAAAGAGGGAATTTCGACATCATCTTGGATCAAATCAGAGCATGGAAGGAATCTTGACATGAGAGAGAAGATTCACCATAAAAGTCTATGCAAAGGATCCAAACTTACTTGATTTCACCATTCTTGGGACCGCAGAACCCTAATTCAGCAATTCCTCCTCTTTCTCCACTCAAGCCCTAACTCTCCCTCTCTCTCTAGATTTTCATTCTCTGGGATGGATGACGAAGAATGAGAGCTGTGTGTGTGTGGTCGATCATGTAAGTCAATTGAGCTGCTTGGGTCAATTGCATATTGACCCAACACTCAACTTTAATTATATTGGCTGAATATTCAGTTATACAAAAGTTACTGTAATTCGTTTATTTCAGAGATCAAACATTCTCTAACAATTATGGTAATTTAGCACGTTATTTATAATTGATCTATAAAGCTTCAGTTAAAATTTGAGATCATTTGGGGTTACCAATAAATAATTAAAAATAGAACAGTGCACTGCTATATTGCAGTCTGCAATATATTAGGCCGAGTTTGTCCTGCACAGAACTCGACCGACACCCTCACTGTAGAGATCAAAAGTCATCCAAAAATTATGCCAATTTAAAAAGGTGTCTAAAATTATGTTTTTCAAGCACAGTTAAAATTTGCAATCAATTGGATATACCAATAAAAAGATAAAATTCAATTACCGCACTGCTGTATAACTCTGGAAATGTGATCGGCCGAGTTTGAAACTCGACCGATAAACAGGTCAGAACATTCTTCAAAAATTCTGATATTTACCAATGTTGTTCACATTTTATATATCCAAATCATATCCAAATTTTAAGTAAATCAGAGTTACACATAAAATACTAAAAATCATTTAGTGAGACATTCTACTTATCAAATTCTGTATTCATGTATCATCAAAACCCTATTTGGGCCGATTAGGGTTTATGCTTCTCAAACCCTAATTCTCAAGACAAAAGAACATTTAGACTTCTTAACATAGTTAAAACATCCTAATTGTGTTATGTTACTAATTAGATTTCATGAATGATTATTCTAATTAATCTTTGCGATTGTCTAGATAAACCCTAGTTTACCAATTAAGCTCAGATGGGGTCGTAACAACTCTCCCCCCTTAGAATGTTTCGTCCTCGAAACATAAACCTACAAGAAAGATACATTCAAGATTATTCTAAGCTTCTAAAGCCTTCCATGTCATCATATTCTTGTATTTCATACCTGAATGTAGTTTTCAACATTAGATCTTTTAATTCTTTACTAAATCACAACATATTTCAAATAGTTCTCAATGATATCAAGCAAATTCTTTATGCCACAGTCAAACATAGAATGCAAAGATAAACCACCACGCTTTCGCTGCGCAACTCTGATACTCTGATACAACTATCTCAACTTATGCTGCTCAGAGAGTTCTATTGTTCTGTATCACCTTTAAGTGATAAAAGCAAGTTCACCATACTGTTTTAAACTTTAATCAAGTGCTATTCAAATAGCAAAACAGTCTTGAATTAAAAGACTAGATTCAACAATCAATTGCACAATACTACTCTTGGCATCCTCATTGGGTCATGGATGTATGAGGTGAAGCATTACCACCTCATTCTATACTATCCCGTTTCGATCCTGGGACCTGTGGGTTATGGGCCCACACACAATTCAAAGTGTAACCATCGTATTATATCATTTTAGGATTTCAACAACAATAATAAGGTAATCCACAATTGTATCAGTCATTCAAGCATTAATCATACTCAATTACCATCACTCAGTTATATTAGAGCTAGGTATAACAAGCTACACCTCATCAGGGTTACTTGTCCAAACAATCTGATTATCATCCCTTTCTATTAATATGAGTGAATAAGTATGACTACCTTGTTCAGGGTATCTCTCCATGTGTTCTGACATCATCCAAACCATATCACCATATCACAAATACACAATACTAGGATGCATATCAGGTATGAATAACTACAACTATCATACGCCTTTAATTTAACATATAGCTTGCAGACATACACTGAAATCATATGTAGAACCAACTTTCATACCCTAATATGCCTTCAACAAATCATACATGTAAACAAATACACATATTACACAAAGCTAGTATTTTCCCATATCTCTCTGCTCATTCATTACTTCTTTACTTTTTGCTACCTATCCTTTTCATATGATTATATACAATAAACATCATTAACATTGAAGCATTTAAGATAGGAATAGATTATTCCTCATTCTTTCTATCACACAAGAACTTATTTTTTTATCACACTTCATCATATTGTATGTCACTATTACATTCACTAGATGACCCCACCAAGGTAGTTATGCACCATATATGACTAATTTTCTATTATCATTTCATTCCCACCTTGCTCTCATTAAGGAATATATGAAAGAGAAGATGATTTTAAAACTTGGAATACTTGTATTCAAACATTCCCTTAATACATTCTCGTATGTAGATTTACTTAGTTATCAACAGAGATATTTGATTAATTAGCACTTGCTTGAATCTCACAACCTCTTTATTTAATAACTTCTCCAACATATGTCAACCCTTTCTTACGTTTCATAGTCTTCTTACCATATACTACTCTTTAACCCGTCATCTTTAATTCTAATTTTTTTTTCTCTTATGACCATGTTGCTTATTCATATGTATGGTCATGTATACCATGTTGCACATATTTCCTCCTTTATTTTTATACTATTGTGAAGTTAACGTTCTAAATTAATAGTCCTTCTATTAGTTTTTCCTCATGTTGAATACATTACATATTCTTCATTTTTAAATCAAGTGGATCATGTATGGGTCAAACATAGTTTCTCTTTCAATCAAGTTTTTCTCTTCTGAATACAGTCCACCTTTGTATGACTTATTCATTTTGTTAAACTACACCTATGTTCTTTTCTTAGAAACTAGTTTGTTGTTCTAGTCTTATGAATTATATGATCATATGATTCTCTTCACTTTTACTCTTTTGAAGACTCTTCACTTCTATGGACCTATTGAAAGCTCAACCCTATTCTTTACTTAGACTTTGCTTTAGAGTTCATAAAAGCATTATACGCTATTATATCATTCATTCTTCATGATTGATTCTTGTTATCTTGAACCATACATACATACATTTCACATTCCTTTTCTATATTTCATATGTATAGTTCATGCAAAATTAATCAATAAACTGATTATGAGCTTCATATCATGTTCTATTATTCCCAATTAAGGGTTTCTTATATGAGGCCCCAAAGTTAAACCTCAGATATCAGTTTCAACTAATTCTTAGTTGTTCTGATCTTGCCCATATGTTTCAACGTCTTACTGTATGTACATTCTTACTCTGATGTGGGTCTAATTATTCAAATTCTATTCTTATTATACTATTGATAGGATTCATTAGTTCCTAGTAACGCATCTTGCCAACCGGACCAGGCCAAACCTGAAGTCCTGGAGCCAAGAACTACAAGAATTACATTCTTCCTGAACTGCCACTCACAGCTCAGAAACTCGGCCGATTGGTCAGAAACTCGGCCGATTGCTTCACAACTCGGCCGATCCGCTTGAAACTCGACCGATCAACTTGCCGTTTGATTTCCTGAAAAAAGGAAACTCGGCCGAATTACATACAACTCGGCCGATCAGTTTGCTGTTCAATTGCCTATTAAGGAAACTCGGCCAAATCACATACAACTCGGCCGAATCGCGTACAGACTGAAAACCCTAACAGACCTGCTGATGTCAATTTCACTCGAATCAGCGGGCAAAACTATAGAAACAAAAGCTCATTCAAAGGTCAATTCTAGTCTACTTGTTACAAAGAATGAAATCAATAAATGCTATAATTGCATAGTGTACAACAGATATTAAAGACCCATATTTCAAAGTATTGAATATTTCAATTCAAACATATAAGAGCATTTCTATACATTTCCAACAAAAACAACATTATGAAATGTAAGTTCTATCTTCTTTTACATTTATGCTCTTAATTCTTGTTTCTTTTCTCATTTTCTAACCCTAACATTTCTAGGGTTCCTCTCTAGCCCATTCTTCCACTGTATACCTGGCCAGGGTATACGTGAGAGAATAGACAGAGTAGCTTGTACTGGTTGATCCAAGTACTCAGATATCGGGCCAGGATATCCAAATACTCATATCCCCAAAGCTAACATCAAAACATCTCCTATCTACCACACTTAGGACTCTAACTTACTAACTTAATGGTCCTTGAAAACTCACCCTAAGCTCTGATACCAAGCTGTTACACCCCGATCTCACAATTTCCTCAAATCATGAGATTAGGGCATAAGATAGGATTTATATGTAACCCAAAGAACACCCTTAACTTTTTTTCCTTTTCTTAAAAACTCTTGTTTCTTCGCATTGAACCACATAAAACATCTTAACAAGGGAATCTGAACATTTCCTTTTACTAAACAAACTTTAATAGAAAAGATACATGTATAAACATTCATGATGTCTCTCACACCTTATGCACATAAAACTTGCTAAATAGCATACATATCAAAGAGGATCAATATTACACATCGTAATTACAACTCTCTCTCTTAACGCTTACTGAGGACCTAGAGTGACAAGGACCGACTGACTCAACTAATCTCATACTTGACTCCTGTGGCAGGTCTACACTGATGCTTTGACCATCTTCAAGTCCACGCGGTTAACCCTAAAATGTTTGAGTAGAGGGGTGAGCCTACTCGCTCAGTGAATGAGTACTTCATGGAAACAGACTAATGCACTAATGTGATTACAGATATAATTTGAGTAAACAATATGAAATTTAACAACAATATATACTACACTGAGCAGTTCTAAAACAATATAATTGAAATAGTAAAGAATGTAAATATTGCATCCAAAGAATAACTACTAGAAGACTATGCTCTAGTCTTCCTTAACTCTTTCATTTATAAGGGACTCTGTGAACCTATATGATAATATTTTAGATTATTTCCTGATCTATGCAGTGTACTCTGCATAGAGACTCGCAGTGCACTATGACCACACCGTACAAGACTTAGCGACACACTCGGGAAATGCTAAGTCTGACGCCAGCCCTGCTCTGCCACAGGACCCCAGGCTCATCGGCCTCACTGCACTACATCGAGTGCTCTAGACTCCTCCTCTAACCTGAGTACACAGGAGGAGAGTCTCACGGGGTTACCTCCATGACTCCGCACAGATCTTGTTGCAATAACCCCCAATTTTCTCCAGTGCCACCGTGACATCGCACGCGTTGTTGTTGGACACTGGCTCTCTGTCCTCGTGTCTCCATGACTCCGCACGGATAATGTTGCAACACGAGTTTCACCCCTAAGAAGCAGATCTGTCAAAGGGGTTCTACGGTGTTCAGGGCACCTAAGTCTAACATTAATATTATAGATACATGTAAAACAGAAATCATAACTCATTTTACATTTCTCACAAGGCTCACACGGCCTGCCATATCATATCATATAAAACATCATAGCTCATGTATTCAACATATACCATGTCTCAGTAACATCCCTCTCTAGGGCATGTTATATCTCATCACCTGCAATTTACGAGATATGTATTAAAATATAAGAAGCCCTGCAGTATGTAGATATCAACTCAGTGAGAACAAGCATATAAAGTTAAATGCACTAGAAGCATACAATTCAACAATTAAGCATCAACACATCTCATATTGAGACCTTTCATGTTATCATAATATGATTCATTGAAAACCCTATTCTTTGGGTTTCATTTGCCTTATTCATTCATCACATGCCAACACCCTACTCTTTAGGGTTTCATTTTCCTCATTCACTCGTCACATGACTCTCATAAGAATTTCATAGCATATAAGCATTCACTAAAATAAAGATTGTTTCCAACCAATCATACACAATCAATATAGATATGAAACCATGGAAATTTAACTAAGTTTAGGTTTTCCATACCATTCACTGAGATATCATGTATCCATGATAAAATTCAATTAAGATAACCCATGAGGTACATCCTAACCTTTTATAGGATTACCGGTCCTTTTCAATAAGGTTGAAACTCTAGTGATGTCTCAATTAGGTTAAACCCTAATTACATCATTTGATATAAATCTGAAAGGCATTCTTACTAGGAAGTGTTATATACGTTTCTGATGTGAATCTACCATTAAGGAGTCATTCAAACAGAGAAGGAATTCATAACATATCAATTTGCAACAACTTAAATCAAACGGACATTTTAAGATTTAGAATCACATGCTAAGCATTTAGGGATATAGGTGCTATAATCAAATTCGTGCATTATACTGTTTGAAGGAAGAACCCACTCACCCTAAGGTGTGAAAACACCTCAAAACCGCAGCTCAACTCAGGGGATCTCGAATTCCTATCAAATCCCTAGCAAATCTCCCAATTCTTCTTCCATTCAACTCGGAAACCTTGAAAATGAGGGATTATTAAGAAAGGGTGAGAAAAGAGGGAATTTCGACATCATCTTGGATCAAATCAGAGCATGGACGGAATCTTGAGATGAGAGAGAAGATTCACCATAAAAGTCTATGCAAAGGATCCAAACTTACTTGATTTCACCATCCTTGGGACCGCAGAACCCTAATTTAGCAATTCCTCCTCTTTCTCCACTCAAGCCCTAACTCTCCCTCTCTCTCTAGATTTTCGTTTCTCTGGGATGGATGACGAAGAATGAGAGCTGTGTGTGTGTGTGGTCGATCATATAAGTCAATTGAGCTGCTTGGGTCAATTGCATATTGACCCAACACTCAACTTTAATTATATTGGCTGAATATTCAGTTATATAAAAGTTTCTGTAATTCGTTTATTTCAGAGATCCAACATTCTCCAAAAATTATGGGAATTTAGCAAATTATTTATAATTGATCTATAAAGCTTCAGTTAAAATTTGAGATCATTTGGAGTTACCAATAAATAATTAAAAATAGAACAGTGCACTGTTATATTGCAGTCTGCAATATATTCGGCCGAGTTTGTCCTGCACAGAACTCGACCGACACCCTCACTGTAGAGATCAAAAGTCATCCAAAAATTATGACAATTTAACAGAGTGTCTAAAACTGTGTTTTTCAAGCACATTTAAAATTTGAGATCAATTGGATATACCAATAAAAAGATAAAATTCAATTACCGCACTGCTGTATAATTCTGGAAATGTGATCGGCCGAGTTTGAAACTCGACCAATAAACAGGTCAGAACATTCTTCAAAAATTCTGATATTTACCAATGTTGTTCACATGTTATATATCCAAATGCTATACAAATTTGAAGTAAATCAGAGTTACACATAAAATACTAAAAATCATTTAGTGAGACATTCTACTTATCAAATTCTGTATTCATGTATCATCAAAACCCTATTTGGGCCGATTAGGGTTTATGCTTCTCAAACCCTAATTCTCAAGACAAAAGAACATTTAGACTTCTTATCATAGTTAAAACATCCTAATTGTGTTATGTTACTAATTATATTTCAAGAATGATTATTCTAATTAATCTTTGCGATTGTCTAGATAAACCCTAGTTTACCAATTAAGCTCAGATGGGGTCGTAACAGTTCTTCATCGCACAAATCCTCTTATCCACAAATTTGAAACCAGAAATCCAAAATTTCATCTAATTTAAATAATTGAATGTGTATAAACCTTGATCTCAAATCAAATAATAATTGAATCTTGATCCTACAACTCCTAAATACACATTATAGTCATAGCATACATCAAGTCTCATCAATTTTCCACTTGTGTTCATTATGACTACTAAATGGACCTCTTGGTCTCCTAAGTACCCAAGTCGATAAATAAAAAGTTGTTCATTGTAATTAGACTAAATTATATCTCATAATCATTCAGGGTCTTCATATTCTATATGTGTTATCCGAACCCTTAAAATCTGGGTTATCACATTCACCCCACCTTAAAAGGAATTTCATCCTCGAAATTCAACTAATCTCATCCTTAAGAGGCTATTTAGGAATTCAACTTCATATACTTCATCATTACTTAGATTCTAAGACCATCATTGTTGCGTGCACTCTAAGTTGTCAGCTTAGGGTCTAGAGATTCTTGGATGTGTCCACCCCACCTTATATTTATAGAAGAATCACTTAATGTCTTAGCTATAACATGAAATTATGATATTTTAGGGTTACATCACCCCTAAGGATACAAGTTTTGTTCATACTTTTAAAGTTCAAGAGGAATTCATTTATATGCCATGATATTCAGATCATTCAATTCTTTCATCATTAACATCTCCCAATGATTTCAGAATTAGAGGAGATTTATCTCCACCCTTGATATTAGAATTTTTCTACTTAAGAAGGGCTTACGTAACATGTTTGACCATTAGGGTTTTCAACCTATGGTGTGATATTCATACTCAACGTAGAAGCATACATTGAGAAGGATCAAAGTTACGAACTATATTTTTGATCACATATCCTATGATCCAAAAAATATCTTTATATCAAGTTCATGGGTTCAACTTTTTATGTCTTGAATGTATTATGTGAAGGGAAAAAGACAATATACTAATTTTATCCCATGATCTCAGCATCATATTTTTCATGTTTCATATGAAGGGGAAGAGAATATTTAAAGTCAAACTTATCATGATTTCAATCTTGGGTATTACATGTATGATATAGGGGGAAATATAGAAAAGGTCAAGCTTATACGAGTGACTCCTCATATATAAATCATCTATATAGCTCAAGTGAGGTTTATATTATCATATATTAAGAAAGAGAAGAATAAGGGACAACATGTATTTTGAGTATCTTTTGCACAAAGCATCATACTCTCATAACTAGAGTTCATATATCACCTCACTTGCAACTAATGATGAGATTCACAAAAAATATGTCACTCTAGCTAGGACCTAACTTAGCCAAAGTATTGACTTTATCATATGGGTCATCTACCCATCCTTTTATTTTACCCAATTCCCACATATAGATTTGAATCATGCATAAGGACTCAACTCAACACTCAAGAGTAATCTAGTGTAGGATTTTTTTAACACATATCTCATATATTGGAGGCTAGGTCCTATGACCTTCTCCCTGTGGGTCTTACTCTCTCTAGAGTTCACCATATATCTCATCCTACCACTAGATATCCTCCTTGTATAAGATCTTGAGTCATGCTCACTCATCTCTATCTTAACTTTGCTTATCTTAAGTAGAAAAAGGGAATGTACTTTCATCATCATGACTTAGCATAGATCCTCTAAGAGTGGGTTCAGCTCATCTACAACTCAAATCTTAATAAGGAAACTTATACCATCATAAATCAACTTAGGTAGAATTTTATATACTTATTTCCTTCATCTTTCTTTTGTCTATCTATGTATCACATAATATTATGAGGCTCTAGACGTCTAATCTAGATATATTCTCTCTTCTAGACTGATGTCACCCCCTTTCACTTAGATTTCATGAACACTAACTACTCTACAGTGTGAGGGACACATTTATATATTTACATATAGGTAATAAAATATTATATAGTTTTTCTCTGAGAAGGCGGACGTCAGAGAAAACTGTCGAGGCTCGAGCCGATTGGAAAACAAAACCAAATCAGCAAAACGAGTGTCCAACACATAGTAGATAGTCTAGTGCCATGTTATCTAGTGAAATGGTGAGAACATGGTGTAGATTAGTGTAGCTACCCAATACATATGAGCTCTATATGGAAAGGGTTTCTCACACTTATCTAAACCTAGTTCTCGAACATCTAGGTTCTAACTTAGAGGTTAAGTCAAACCTTATTCCTATATAACAACTTACTAAGTTTCTAGGGTTTAATGTGGAAGGTGAAATTTAGTTTTTATGTTTCATGGTGAGCAATTGTTAGGTGTAGCTACTGTTCATGCTCTGATACCAACTGTGACGTCCCCGGATTTTGGCTTCTCCAAACCCTATTGGGAATGAAAGGTCCGAATCCAATAACATCATCCAATCATATCAGAAAGTGATGCGGAAGCATAATATGCATACATGAACATACAACCATAACATTTCTCAACATTCAACATATTTATATTACAACATGAATTACAATTGCATATTGAAAGATAATTTTACCAAGTCTGAACATGTATGCTAACAGGATCTTAACACAATAGGTACAACCTGGACAACTGATCATTTCCATTCCTTTATCCCATGCTATCTCTAAACCTAAAACATACGTGAAACAATGAATCAACACACAAGGTGTTGTGTACGTGGGTAGAAAGATACATACTAATATGTTTGCATACTTGAAATAACTTGAGAAAGAAAGAGTAAAAGAAAACATTATTTAAAGCGATAATTAGGTAAACATTCCTTTTATGGCTATCACTTTGATGCGGTTGTACTACTCATACTTGCACTTGACTTACATCTAGTGTGGGAAATATAGTATCATCATACATCTAACATGGGCCAAGGAATCATACATCCATGTTAGGCAACATACATCCACACCAGGCTATGTGCTCTAGTAGCTACAACCCATCATACTCATTTATGTTCTATTAGATTTGGCGAAGTATAACTCATAATAGTTCAACCAAGCAATCATATCCAAATACGAGCATTCAAGATATCACATATCATATGCAACCAGAAAACTAGTCTTATACTTAATAAATCCCACGTACATGAGTTCAGAGATTCCTAACTTATCCTTGATCATCTAGAAGTCTGGTCATCACCTGATTAAGAGAAGACCACATACTATCATCAGATTCTCATCATCTTAACCCTAGTCGTGTTCATTAGGGTTTATATTATCTCATTAGGATATTCCAACGTTTACTTGCAATATTGTCTTATATTTATCCTACTAATGTCATTTTCCAGATTATGATTCATTATCTGAGTATTAGGTTCCATATCCTTTTTGGTGCACATATTCACCCTAGGTTACATCATTAACTATATTAGGGTTTTATAACATGTATTAAGATTCATCTTCATATAACATGAATTCTCTTCATCATTATGATCTCATAATTAAAACTGAAGTTTCATATACTGATATGATCTTACTCTGTAAATCTCATCATTTATGGAGCATGTATGCAATTATTACATTTTATTTAGGGTTATTAGCCCTAGATAGCTATATGAAGAAAATTACATGATTTCATACATCAACATGACCATAACTAGCATCATATGCATTATAAACATAAATTATGATTTACTAGTATTTTCTCATAATTTTGGGTCATTGTTTGATATTTATTATCTATCAATTGAGCATTTCACAACTAATAAGATATAATGGATATTCATGCATCAAAAGACTGATATTATGCTTTCACATTGTTCTACACATTTTTCTGAGAATAACGGTACCTTGTTTGTATTTTTCTAAGCATTGAGCTAATTATTGCAATTTATTGAAGATATGTAAGATTATTGGATTTTTACCTCTTCTGGCCGATTGTTAGCCTCCACGTGGCGACTCAGGGGCGTGGCCTCCAGCTCCTCCTTTCCCAAGTTGAGCCGGGTTCACTGGATCTGGTTCTAAGCAATCTTGGTCTGCTCAAACTGGGCCGACCGGTCCCTCTCTTTCTTCCTCGCACGATGCCTGCTTTGTCGATTCTCAATGCACGACCAGGGTTCTTGCACCACTGTTGGGGCTAGGGCTCTGCGGCTGCCACCTTGAGTCCTCCTCTTCTTGCCTTCTCATTGAGGGTGATGCTGCCTGGGTCACGAGCTCCAGCGACGAGATCCGACCCCATCGACTCCACCTAACGCCGACGCACGAGTCTGCGTGACTCGGTCTATGGTGCGCCGCCGCCCAGACCAACGCCAACGAGAACTAGCGCTGCACCATCTACAGCCAAATGCATGAGCGCCACCTTCTTCCTCTACGTGGATCCTCCATCGTCTGGGTGCCAACACATGCCTCTGTAGACTGGGCGCCGCACGAGGCCAGTGCGGGGTGTGCTGCCTTCAGCTATCCAGGCATCTTGATGTCGAGATTCCCATGGAATCGGAGAGTCTCTATCCCTCTCCTTAACTCACTATCAAACACTACTTTCTCCTCTTCGGACTCTACCTCGACTACCGAAATCTCACTACTATTGAGAGGCATTGGTGGGTGGGAGGTTGCTCTCCATCTTCAGGCTCGTCTGCTGCGAATGAGGCATCGGCTAGCTGAAAAGATTACTCTTAGTAATGTGAGGCTAACTGTCTGCTCACTTTACCCCTCGACGCACGTCCAGAGATCCCAGGCTGCCGGAGCTAGTGGTTCACTATATATCCCCGATGATCATCCTATTGTCTCAGATACGTGGCACCAAGGGGACTTGGTCTCAATACCTACTTCTCCATGAAAGACCGAGGTAGAAGACCACAAGGGGCCGTCAGATACTCTGTACTAAGGATTGAGATCAAGCCCTTGCCCCAGCTGAACCGGCCACGCCTAAGAAAAGGAACATGCATGCGTGACACAGAAATGTCACACCTAGGTACTGAATGGCAAAAGTTCTTGTCATCATATGAATAAACTAAGCATATCTTCCAAAGCTTATGAAATCTAGTATAAACTTTCAAATAGGATGAAAAGTTGTAATATAGTTCTTCATCGCACAAATCCTCTTATCCACAAATTTGAAACCAGAGATCCAAAATTTAGTCATCTAACTTAAATAATTGAATGTGTATAAACCTTGATCTCAAATCAAATAATAATTGAATCTTGATCCTACAACTCCTAAATACACATTATAGTCATAGCATACATCAAGTCTCATCAATTTTCCACTTGTGTTCGTTATGACTACTAAATGGACCTCTTGGTCTCCTAAGTACCCAAGTCGATAAATAAAAAGTTGTTCATTGTAATTAGACTAAATTATATCTCATAATCATTCAAGGTCTTCATATTCTATATGTGTTATCAGAACCCTTAAAATCCGGGTTATCACAGCTTCCCTTTTAGGGTTTTAGGTTTGCTTTCCTTTTTATGGTGTAGGGTCTTCTTCCATTTTTGGGGGTTTGATTCTGCTTCCGGTTCTCTTAAAGAATCAAAAAATGAAATAATTTTAAAGCAAACTGGGAAAGGTGGAAGAATAAGATAATCCTTTGGTTATGATCAAGATTATTTCCTATTATTGCATGATTGTTATGTTTTGGGAAGAGTATTTCTCATCCACATGGGTTTTTCTACTTGCTCTATTTTCTTTTTCTTATCTATCATGGGCTTGCTTCGGAAAAAAAAAAACTTGAAATACTTGCATTTTACACACCTATATGTCCATGAATCTATGGAACTAGTGTCAACATTCACCTTGAATCTATGGATGAGGCATTGGGGTGTTAGTAAAGGTACTATTACATAATACTATTGAACATCCAAAAGGTCTTGAGGGCACACCCTCTCATAGAAGTCCTTACTAATTACAACCATTGTAGTCATGAGGTTTATTGGGAGCAGTATCCATATCTGATGACCCTAGGTTACCCCCTTGAAGAGTGCCAACATACTAAAGAACAATTAAAGACCAACCCCTTCTATGAAATTCATGTTCAAGTAAGGATCTAAATCAGATCTAATTTCATGGGATAAAAAAAGGGAAGATCTATTATTCTATATATGCACCTTACAATTGTTGCCTGAGTTTTGAATCTCCTGACTATTTCTTACTTTATGATTTTAAGATTCGAATCAAGATACTTTGATTATGCTTTATCTAGAACATCTTCAAATGTAGGCAAATGATGTCAAATCAATGATCTCAAACCAAAAATTTCTTATCTTCAATAGAAAACCTTTAAAGGGATAACAAACTTTTTCTAAATGAAAATAATTTTTTTAAAGAGTAATGAAATTTCCCAAGTAAGATCAGAAACATTTTTCCAAATGAAATAATCTTTCAAAGGTTAACAATATTTCCCATAATAAAGAAACATTTTTCAAAGATCAACATCTTTTTTATAAATGTATTTCCAAAAGCAATAGTGAAACAATATTTTCAAAGTGAAAAGTTCTTTTACAAAGTGAAATAATTATGGTTCAAAAGTGAGATAACTTTTTCAAAAGCTAACAACTGATGCAAAATAAAATGATCTTTCCAAGGAATAATCAGTGTTTCAAAATGAACCAATCTTTGAACTCAAACAACCCTTTTGCTAGTTTATGCCGATAGTTTGTTTCAAGACCCTTCAAATTGACTTACTTGATTTTGATACCATGCACGTCGTTAGACTTCCAATGTTCACCCTTGTGCCTCATTATTCCTTGAGTATGAAACTTGAATTTTATAGGTGTCCTACCTCATGCTAGAAGGTTGTCTAGGTCAACACTCAAGGAATTAGGAAATCATCTCAAGATTCCTCGACCCAGTTCCCCCCAATAGGAAACCCAATTGTCCACTCTTGTCTTCATCCAAAGATCCCTCTTGTACCTTGGTCATGAACCAATATGTAACTTAAATATTGAAGACCTCATGATAATTTCCTTTCTTACCACCAATTTTTTCCATAAGGCAACTCAATTCAATAGACTAGTCATGTACCAAATGAGGGTGTTGAGCTTTCCACCTTGCATAAAGCTAGATGGTTTTTCTGATGCAACTGATATGTCACTAATCAATATGTGGTCCACTCATACATATACAGTCCTGGACTATGATATGAAACTCAACCATCACATCCCTTTCACACTCCTACCTATATGGCCATGCATTACAACCTAAAACTAGACTACAAGATTACTCATATTTCCTCACCAATTTAGAGTCTCCTAGTTCCTCCGTTTTGGTCTATATCCGTGTTCCAATGAGGGAGTTCCTCAAAAGTTAATTTATCAAACTGGGTAAGAGACATGGTGACAAGGATGTCATCAAGGGCCCTAACTAAGTTTGGAACCCCTTTGAACAATGATGCCATAGGAGAAAAAGTGGTTTATGGAGTATAGTCACTAGCCTTAATAGGCTACCTAAGTCTTGATTAACTACTCAACCCCCAGTCTCCCCTTCTTTTTCTTGAACGATAAGAAGCACCCCCTGAGGAATATCACACCTAATTATCCATGAAAGGCAATTTGTTATTGTAGAGGCATGATCTTTATGATCAAACTTTTACAAACTTGTATATCAAAAAATATAAATAAATCATGTGTGAATTCATGATTTACAAGAAAAACTCTCAGAATTCTATACATAGGGACTAGTATTTTAAACATAGACACTAGTACATTTCAGATGTCACTTTTCTTAATGTCATTTTTCAATGAAACTGACAATACAGAGTTACAAAATAGATTAATAAAGCAAAAAAGTCATAATTGATCAAATCTTTCCATTTGTGAACTGCTTTCATCTTGAAGTTAGTTTCTTGGGGAAGAAATGACATCACAGAAAGCATGTAGAATTTATTTTCCTAAAAAAAATTAGTAAAGCATGTGTCACATTGGTTGAAAAGGGACTGATGATGTAGACCTTCACACAAAATTAATTTACCTCCAAAAAACCAATGTCGTTGGTTATTGTCTAAAAACTAACTTCATGGGTCATGGGCCTTGTAAAAAAATTGTTTCCCCCACATAGCATGTGGTGTTGGTTCCTCCTACTATAATCGACGATATTGGGTTCCCATCATGTGCTCCACAAAAATTTGTCCCACCCAAATTGGCATATGTCATTAGTTTTGGTCTTGAAAATCACACTATAGGTCTTAGTGAGGTTGGCATTTTTTAATAGGGAGAAGGAAATATATTGTTGGTTTGCTAATGTCCAACCAAAGACATAGTTGGACATATATAATAGGTTTTGGTGAAGAAACTAACTACATAGATTTTAGTATCAAATTATTAAGCTGAATCAATGGTTAAGTCTTACTTATTAGCACTAGTGGAAATTTCTTTCCTCTATTCTCTATTTCAGTGTGTGATACTTCTCTATTATCTCTATTTGGTAACAATGACTTCTCGCTCTCTCTTATACTTTCAACCATCATCGATGCCTCCATTACATTCATCGATAGTGTGAATTTTGCTTCCCACTCCTTTCTCCACTTCTAGTAGCTACTTCTCTCCACACACTACCTCCTCTCTATTGTACCCCACCTCTACTCCTTCTTAAATATGATGTTTCTACCTCTGCCCATGCTTTTCGGCGTATACACTCATGCATCTTCTTTCTAATTTCATCACCTCTACTTTTGCTTAAGGCTAGGAGCTAGGAGCTTGGAGCTTGGACCGCCAAGCATCACCTTTGCTTACCTCCTGTTTTTGGTGGTGGTCGTCATTCTCTGAAGTTAATGTAGTTTCCTTTTTAGAAGTAAATGTTGTTTTTCTATGAAAATGTATGAATTATGGTTTATTACATGCTTGTTATATCATTAAATTACAATTGTCTATCTAATTAGAATTGAAAATTATGCTTAACAAAATGCATGAATGGTTCATTTTTGGTTTGTTTAGAATTATTCATACAAAATCTTGAACATTATGTTTGATTTCACTATGCATACTCAATATGATCAATGTGTTGGTTTGATTTTTTTTTTTGGTGATCAATATATGGCATGCCTATCCAGATAAGAAATTGTCCAAGTTGTTAAAATGAAATATAAGGTTTTGTTGATAAATATTGCCTAGGTTGTGTAAATGGAATATGTATTTCTTGATCTATATTTTTCTTGCAGCTAAGGCATGATGACACTAGGATCATAGGTATAGAAATGACAACATACATGTATTGGGTGTTGGCCTAGAAGCTCATCTAAGATTTACTCATTAGGACTATGTATTTGTTAGTCTTCGGTTTAGGACTATTTTCAAACACTTAACCGCACTTAGGATATAAGTGTATAATGTATATTTGGTTTTAAGATGTTTTGTCAACGCTTCCCTATTTGTTCTCTAAGTACATATGTAGGTGGATATTTGCCCATATACCTTAGTGTACTTGGAAAATTGTAGGGAAATGTTGTTGAAATATTCTTGAAAACTGAATACACATTAGACACTTACTAGTGAGGTTTGGTGTTCAAGAATGGGATAGGTGGTACACATTCATTACTAAATTGTAAACCCTAATCTCTAAACCATAAACACTAATCTCTAACCCTAAATCTAAACCCTAAATGTTAAAAGTTGATTCAGTTTAAGCATATTTTATTTTAGATTGATGTATTTAACACATGATTCAATATTCATTTTCCATGTGATCATAGAATGGATAAATCATGGATGTCCATTCCATATTACTACACTCTGAATTTTATTACTAGTCTTTCTCAAGTTATAAAATGTATGGAGGAACATAAGGAACGACTTAGAGATAGGTTCCATTATCCATGTAGGAAGTGTAGTAACAACCTTAAGGCAACATTGTTGAAAAAATAAAAGGTCGTGGCATGTGCAACGGGATTGTACAACACACACTTAATGGTACTGACATAGAGAGATTCATATATGATATAAGTAGATTTTGATTGTGGTACTTGTGTTGAAGAAGAAATTACCGACAATGTTGTTGATATGAACGAAACAATTGTGATATACACAGTTGATGTGCTGCTAGATAGTTGTGGAGTAAATCTTACCAATCCACCTTCCCCATTTAGAAACATTATGAATGATGTTGAGAGACAGTTATATTAGGTTTTACTTAGTTTATTAACCTAAAAATTGTGTTGAGATTGTATACTCTAAAGGATAACAATAAATGGAGTGACAAAAGCTTCATGTATCTATTGTTGGCTTTTTTTAGAAAGAAACTCTTCCTGAAGGAAATGAGCTTTCAATCTCAAATATACAAAAAAAATAAATGTTGTTCCCAATGGGAATAAATGCTAAGAAGATAAATGCATGCCCAAATGATTGGGTGTTATTTCAAAAGGACTATATCAATTTGAAAGATTGTCCAAATGTGGGGCATCAAGGTACAAAATGACGACTTTAAGTAAGGCCAAAATTATCTCTCCTATCAAGATGATTGGTATCTACCTATAATGTAACATCCCTGACCTGGGTTATGCCATAACCCTGGAAGTTTTTCTTAAGTAAGTTTTTTATAAACTTGTTTTAATCTTTTGAAAAGTAATTAAGACTCACGGAGAGTTTAATTTTCAAGTTTGAGTTTATTTGCAAACTGTTTGTGCATTATATGATAGTTTGGGTGTAAATTGCAATTTACCCAAGATGAGGGGTTATATTGCAATATGTCATATGTTGAAAATGCCTCAAGTGGTATAAAATCATAATAGAGAGAATTATTCTAAGGGGTGGCTTGTGGAAATCCTAAGTTCCAAGTTGGAGCTTGTTTGAATAACGCTTGTCCATTGTGCACAAATTTTGGCGCAAATTGCAATTTACCCAAAATGTAGAGTTGATATGTGAATTACCACCTCTAGAGAGTCCCTAATCTCTCTTATCATCATCTAGAGGAGATAGAAAGAAAGAGGGACCATGTTTGAATCACATTTGAGTGATGGTATTCTTGGTGATGAAAAGACCAGGAAGAGTTGTATAGTTTTTTTTTGGTGAATCACGCTCCTTGAGTTGTATAGTTGAAACCATAAAATGAGTTGTATTGAGTTGTAGAGCTTATATGGGAGTTCCTATCAGTCAAAAAGCCATAGAGGAGGTCCCATATCATTTTGTAAACTCTTAGAAAAGGCCATGATGAGTTAAGCAACTCAAGAAGGTGATGGATATTGGTTTACAACTTTCCTTAGAAAAGTTGTATCGGTTTGTGAATAAAGTGATGTTGGGTTGAAATACCTTGTTCAAAAAGATAACTAATGGCTGAAATCTTATCCCTAGATTATCCCCAAGACTTTTGCATGTCAATATAAATATGTGTGCATGCATGTACATGTGTCAACCCATGCACGGGCATGTGTCACCTAGTAGTATAAGGTGATGACACTCTCTCTCTCATGAGCCTCAATTATATATACCACTCCTTTCACCTACTAGTGAAAATTTTCAAATCCTACAACTCTCTTTCTCTTAGATATCATGCATAGTAGTTGGGGATCAAGGAGGAGCTTGAACCTTAAGCTTAAGGTGAAGCCATGGTCATCTTCAACCTTGGATTGAAGCATGAATCTCGGGTTGTGATTCTTCCTTTCTTTTCTTCTTCACCAAGTTCTTATATATGGTGATTCTTTACATATAGAGGAGTTGTGAATAAGTCTTGGATATTTGATAAGTTCATATTCAACCTTGTGAATGTGAAGCTTTCGAGTTTGGAGCTTTGAAGTTGTTCTTGAGGCAGGTTATATAACTTGAACCCAATCATATTATTATTCACCTTCAATATTGCTATACTTGTTGATCTACTTTCAATTTTGATTTTTCTTGAATGATTGATGATTCTATGAGTTCTAATAGTTGCATAGGATTGTTGTCCATGAACTAGAATAATAAGGAACAAAAGTCTAGATCTTGATGATGAGGACATCATCATGGAACCTCTAACCTAATATGGTAATGAAACCCAATATGGTTATATGAAATCCATTATACCTTGGAACCCCACACCCCTATCATTTTATACATTTGGGTTGGTTGAAAAAGGACTAACCTATTGTCTAGGCTATCACTCAACACATGGTAGGTTGATACTTTGAAGGTTTGAAAAGGTACGAGCATAAGGGTCTAACCCGATATGCAAAACCCTACACTTAAGTAAACTGATATAAGTGACACACACACACCTCTTGGATGATATGGTGATAAGTACACACCTCTTGGATGATATGGTGATAATCACACACCTCTTGGACGATATGGTGGTAAGCACACACCTCTTGGACGATATGGTGGTAAGAACACACCTCTTGGACAATATGGTGGTAAGCACACACCTCTTGGACGATATGGTGGTAAGAACACACCTCTAGCCCGATATGGTGGAAGCACCTCAAAGAAAATTGGAGGTAAGCACCTCAAATCCGATATACTTGATTGAGTAACACATGAAGTGTGTTATGTCAAATGATACATTAATATGTAAAGAGTTTATTGCATTTTAATAAGTGTAGGCCAATGTACCTTGAGAAAAGGGATGAGCCAACTTAATAAAGTATGATTTAATCAATATCCTAGTGAGGATGAGAGAGAAAATCATATGTTGTGTGATAATCATTTAATGATAAATGATGAGAATAAACAAGTATGATTGAATACTAATGATATCAATGTATGCTCCTAATATGTGTGGAGCTATGAATTAGGGTTTTGATTCTTGATAATATGAACTTGAAACCCTAATCGGCTAAAAAGGGAAACCTTAACCCTGGTAATGGGAAGGTTGTATTTCTCTTGTATTGCATGGTGATGATATGTACTTAATATTGTTTTTATCATGAAATACTAACCATGCCGCATACATGAGATGATGAGCATAACCAGGTATGAGATATGATGTTTCAAATGATACAGATTAAATGGGCCTTGTGAGCCATGTGAAATACTTGTGCAACAAGTATAATGTATACCTGGGTCTGAGGACCTAGAGGTAATAGTTACCTGATAAGAGGTGACAAAACGTGACAATGTTTAGTGATAAACTAAGGGTTTGAATACCCAGATCTGGCAATCATGATGATGATAATGTTAAGGGATGAGAATCCTCAGTAATGTGATAAGGGACTGAGATCCTGAGTGTTATGCATTCAATGTGTTCTAAAGATTATGAAAGTACCTGATTAATGGATTACACCTTTCTTTGTAGCATCTGTTATAATTCATGCTTGTAACTTTGTTGATGCTAAAATATATTGTAATGCACCTAATTAATCAAGTGGAACCTTATCATGTAGTTTCCTTGGACATAGATCCATTCAGTGTCAAAATTTACTGAATGGTGAAACGAGTTTGAATTGGAGAGCATATTTTTTAATATGTGGGGGTAATGGGCCAAAATATCCTTACATCCAAATAGGGATTATTGTGTGATCTCCCTCATCATCATAAGATTATGGCTATATGTCATGACTCAATATTAATATATCGGGGATTGATGTGTGATCTTCCTGAAGAGAGTGCATGTTGTGGCTGTAACTCTATAGAAAAGATGCCACTATACCCTGGCAAACTAATTGTAGTTTGACACATGATGTCACCACCAGTGGTCTTGTACTGAATGAGATAAGTAAGGTCTTGGAAGCTAGCTCTTACTTTGATCTTATATGGTATTGATGCTTTACGTAGTCGTAGTCAGTTGGAGCATGAGCGGTATACCTCATCTCCTCAGGGCATAAGTGTGATTGTAAATATGTAATCAACCGTGTAGCGTATTTTCTTAAAGATTGAATACGGAAACATTGGTTGATGTTACACTACTTTTATACATCTTAAATGGATAAATGTTATATGTGCTCTTCATATTCCTTATAAAGTGAATAGATGATTTATTACTCTATCATAGATAACTGCATTGCTTTAAAAGATGATATTGCTCTGTTCTACTTATAAACAATAATTAATCTTGATTATTAATATAAAAGATCCTCTGCTCAATTTTATATTGTTTGCCTGTGATAATAATATTGTTGGTGGAGAGTTATATCTCTTACTGGGACTTTTGTCTCACCTCATTGGTCTCAACAATTTTAGGTGGAAGCGGACGAGGTGGTAGACATTGTACTATAGAGGGAGGACAACAATAATAGGGACAACAGTAACAACTCTGATTGAGTGTGATATCTTCCGTGTCTTGTAGATAGAAATCATATATGTCATCTCTGTACTCTCATCTCCTTGGGAGTTAGTACGTAATGGTTTTATAAACAATTTAAGATTTTGTCTTGTATGCCTCGAGGTTTTATGTTGCTTATGTATATGATTGGGCAAAGCAACTGGTATATGATATGGTACAATGTATGTACAATGTGAACCATTATGTATACATTGCTTTGGTTCTTTCCTTAAGAGTTTCCTGGAAATGGATCTCTTTACAAAATGGTTTTAAATTTTAGTGATCTTCGTTAATCCACTGCTAATCATTATTCTGCGTAATTACTTTGTGATTTGGCTATCGATTTGATAGTGGTCATCACAAGTTTTGGTATTAGAGCCTAAGGTTCGCTGAGTCTACAGATACATAAGATTAAGGTTGTTGAGTCTGTTCTAGTGTCCTCCAGTTTATCTTATAGTGACTTCTACTCATATAGGAGAAGAAGTAAATTTGAAAGATGCCTGGAGCATACGAAGAATATGTTGCTGAGAGCAGTATTACTCCACCAAGAGGAGGCACAAGGGATCGGGCAAGAGAGGAATCAATGCCTGAGAATCCCCATTTTGATGAAGCCATACTAGAAAACCCAACTTTTCATGCTCTTTTCGGGCAATTCATGATGGCAATAACTCAAATGGCAGATCAGATGCAAGCAACAACACTTAGGGCACCAGATCCCAATGAGGGACATGTGTCTGGTAAGAACTTTGAGCAGTTACACCGGGTAGGATCCACTAAATAGCTGGTACAGCTAACCCAACAGACGCATATTTATGGCTCACTGAGCTAGAAAAAGCCTTTAGAATCCTTAGCATCCAGAAATTGATAAAGTTTGGCATGATGTGTATCTTTTAAAAGGAAGCACTAGCCATTGGTGGGCCATTGAAGAAGTGAAAAGATCAGGTGTTGAGGTCGTATGGGAGGAGTTTTGACTTGAGTTTGTCAGTAGATACTTTCCTAGGGCTTATCTAGATGAGAAAATCTCATAGTTTGAGTGTATTAAGCAAGGACCAATGAAGATTAGTGAGTATGAAGCTAAGTTCATGGAGATTCTATGGTTTTGTCCATACATGGCTACTAAGGAGGAGGATATGATTTGGCATTTCGAGAAGGGTCTAGACGCTGAGTTATCCACAGTTGTAGCTGCCTTAGAGAATACAGAGAGGTTTTCCACCTTTGTGGAGTCAGTTACGCAGATAGAGAAGTATGTGACTGAGAAACATGATGCTAATAGTAGGAAAGGACCTTCCCAGTTCTAGGAACAGAGGTCTGGAAGTTTCAAGAAACCAAGGTTTTCTACACCATTAGCACCACAGAGGTTCAATGCACAGACACAGTGGACATCAAGTAAGGGTAGAGGCCATAGTTTTCTACCAAGTGGAGCCCATAGTACGACATCAATGTCAGAAGTAGGACCATCCAGATCATAGTAGGACAAAAACTGATTCAAGTGTGGGTAGACAGGACATATGATAAGGGATTGTCCAGCTAGAGACATGGAGGTAACCCAACCACCGAGGCAGAGTCAACAAGGCTCTCAGAGGCAACAGTTTAGCAGTGTCACATGAGGATGTAGACAGGAATCCCAAGCAGGTTCATCTACACCAAACAACAGAGCACAGAGTCGGAAATAGGAAACGGTGATATTCTATGTTATGAATCATCCAGAGGTAGTAGTCAATCCACAAGTTGTGACATGTCAGATGGAATTGTTTCATTCTGATGTCTTCATCCTACTTTGTATCTGTTTTGATTGATCTGGGTGCTACACATTCCTTTATCACTTGAGAAGAATTTGTTATTAGAAACTTCATTAGTTAGATCTGTAGTGTTGTGGGAGGTATGTTTTCCCTATGTTCTTTCTTTTTCAAAATACAACATTCAGGTGGATCTTATACCACTTGAGATGTACAGGTTTGATGTAATTCTTGGGATGGATACCCTAGAAAAGTATAATGTTGTCTTGAATTGTGGTTTCAAGCAAGCTATGTTTGCAGACAGTGATGAGACATGGGTCTTTTAGGGGGACAGAAAGATTCTTTCAACCTGTCTAGTATCAATAATGGTAGCTGAGAGATTGATGTGACAAGGATGTGAAGCATTCTTGGCACATGTGGTAGATACCAAAGAAGAAAGTCCTAATCTTCCTGAAGTTCCTATTGTTAGAGAATTCAAGGATGTGTTTCCTAAAGAATTTCCAGATATTCCTCCACCTCGAGAGATTGATTTGGAGATTAATCTAATCCCAGGTATGCAACCCATATCCCAAAAACCTTATAGGATGGCACCTACTGAGATGGCAGAACTCAAGAAATAGTTACAGGAGTTGCTTGAGAAAGGTTTCATTCGGTCGAGTACTTCACCATGGGGTGATCTAGTTCTTTTTGTTAAAAAGAAGGATGGGTCTATGAGGTTATGTATAGATTATAGACAGCTTAACAAGGTGACTATAAAGAACAAATATCCTCTCCTAAGGATAGATGATCTATTTGACCAGTTGTGTGGTGCAACAGTGTTCTCTAAGATAGATCTATGGTTAGGATATCATCAGTTACATATCAAGGAGAGTGACACACCTAAGTCAGCCTCTAGGACTAGGTACAGTCATTATGAGTTTGTAGTTATGTCATTTGGACTAACAAATGCACCAGCTGCATTCATGGAGCTAATGAATATAATCTTTCGATGATTCCTTGATCAGTTCATAGTGGTCTTCATAGATGACATCTTGATATACAGTAGAGATGGTCAACAACATGAACAATACCTTCGTCAAGCCTTGACTTTGTTGAGACAGCACAAGCTATATGCTAAGTTTAGTAAGTGTGAAATCTAGTTGTCACCTAGGAAACATCATATCAGCTTCAGGAATTCATGTTGATTGACAGAAAGTGGAGTTTGTTTTAGAGTGGGAACAACCCAAGACACCAACTGAGATTCACAATTTCTTAGGTCTGGCAGGTTACTCTAGAAGGTTTATTAAAGACTTCAGTTCTATAGCATTACCCCTAACTAGTTTGACCAGGAAGGAGGTTCCTTTTGTTTGGAATGACACGTGTCAGCGTTCTTTATAGTTGTTGAAAGAAAGCTTGACTAGTGCACCTATGTTGTTTTTACCTTATCAGGGAAAGGGATACATTGTTTTCTGTGATGCCTCTAAGAATGGTCTAGAATGTGTGCTGATGCAGAGTGATCATGTAGTTTCTTTTGCTTCCGGAAAGATTAAGAAACACGAGGAGAATTATCCAACGCATGATCTAGAGTTAGTTGTAGTGGTCCACGTGTTGAAGATTTGGAGGCATTATCTTTATGGAGAAACGTGTCAGATTTTCACAGACCATAAAAACTTAAAGTACATCTTCTCACAGCACGAGTTGAATATGAGACAAAGCCACTGGATGGAATTAATTAAGGACTACAATTGTATAATTAATTATCATCTAGGAAAAGCTAATGTAGTGGCAGATGCTAAGTAGAAAATCTTCATCTTCTCCTATAGATAAAGCATAGCTGAATTATTTAATGTGCTTTAAATGGGACATGTTTGTCTCTTTGAGACAAATAAATGTACAGTTACAAGTATCTTTGTTAGCTGGATTGTTGGCCGAGATGCATGTGAAACCTACTATGAGACAATAGATTAAAGAGGCACAACAAGATGATATTGTGATTCAGCAGATCAGGTCATAGTATGGTAGTGAGAAATGGGACAGTTTCCATGAGTCAGAGGATGAGGTAGTCCATTACCATGGTAGAATCGTAGTACCTGATGCCAATGATTTAAGAAAGATAGTTATGGAGGAAGATCATTCATCCATGTATGCAATGCATCCAGGAAGTACTAAAATGTATCATAACTTAAAAGATATGTATTGGTGGCCTGGTTTGAAGAAGGATGTACTTGAGTTTGTAATGTGGTGTCCAGTGTGTCAGTAAGTTAAAGAAAAACATTAGAATCATGTAGGAACATTGCAACCCTTACCTATACCGCAGTGGAAATGGGATCACATGGCAATGGACTTTCTGGTTGGTCTACCTAGAATAGCTAAAAGTCATGATTTTATTTGGGTGATAGTTGATAGGTTGACTAAGTCAGCACATTTTCTTCCTATTAAAACAACCTATACTACTGAAAAACTTGCACAGATCTACATAGATGAGATAGTGCAGTTACACAGAGTTCCAGCCACAATTGTGTCTGATAGAGGTCCCCAGTTTACAAGTCATTTTTGGGAATGACTACATAAAGCTTTGGGTACACAGTTAAAATTCAACACAACTTTTCACCCTCAGACATATGGACAATCTAAAAGGACTATACAAACTTTGGAGGACGTGCTTAGGGCATGTGTTCTTCAATTTGTAGGAAGTTGGGACTTACATTTGAGCTTAATATAGTTTGCCTACAACAATAGTTATATGAAAAGAATGGATATGGCACCATATGAAGCATTATATGGTAGACTTTGTAGATCTCCATTATGCTGGTATGAGATCGGAGAATACCAACTTTTGGGTCCTGAATTAGTGCAATAGAAAACTGAAAAGATTAAAGTAATACAACAATAATTGAAGGTTGCACAAGATAGACAAAAGTCATATGCCGATAAACATCGTAGACCTTTAGAATTCCAAGTTGGAGATAGGGTGTATCTCAAGGCCTCTCCTTGGAAAGGTGTTCTCAGATTTAGCAAAAAGGGTAAGTTAGCTCCTAGATTTATGGGACCTTACCCAGTGACAGCATGGACTGGAAAGGTAGCCTATAGGTTGGAGTTGCCACCTGAGCTACATAGACTACATCCAGTGTATCATATATCTATGCTGAGAAAGTGTCATCCTGATATAGAGTTTGTGTTGCAACATGTAGAGGTAGAATTGAATGAAGATATATGTTATGTGGAAGGTCCAATGATGATTCTTGACAAAAGAATCAAGAAGTTGAAAAAGAAAGACATAGTTCTTGTGAAAGTTCTCTGGCATCACCGTGGCATTGAAGAAGCCACATGGGAGCTGGAGGAAGAAATGAGGAGGAAGTCCCTTCTCTTTTCTCTTGAGATTTTAGGAATGAAATCCCTATTAGGGGTTGATAATTGTAACATCCCTGACATGGGTTATGCCATAACTCTAGAAGTTTTACTTAAGTAATTTATAAACTTGTTTTAATCTTTTAAAAAGTAATTAAGACTCAAGGAGAGTTTAATTTCCAAGTTTGAGTTTATTTGCAAACTATTTGTGCATTATATGATAGTTGGGTGTAAATTGCTATTTACCCAAGATGAGGATTTATATTGCAATATGTCACATGTTAAATGTGTCTCAAGTGCTTTAGCATCATAAGATAGAGAATTATGCTAAGGGGTGTCTTGTGGAAAGCCTAAGTTCCAAGTTGGAGCTTGTTTGAATAATGCTTGTGCCTTGCGTACCAATTTTGGTGCAAATTGCAGTTTACCCAAAATGTAGGGTTAATAGGATAAATACCACCTCTAGAGTGTCCCTACTCTCTCTTAGAATCATCTAGAGGATAGAGAAAGAAAGAGGCACCATGTTTGAATCATATTTGAGTGATGATATTCTTGGTGATGAAAAGACCAAGAAGAGTTGTATAGTTGAAACCCTAAAATGAGTTGTATTGAGTTGTATTGAGTTGTATAGGTTATATGGGAGTGTCTATCGGTCAAGAAGCCATAGAGGAGGTTCCATATCATTTTTTCAAATCTTGTCAAAGGCCATGATGAGTTAAGCACCTCAAGAAGGTGATGGATATCGGTTTACAACTTTCCTTGGAAAAGTTGTATCAGTTTGTGAATTAAGTGATGTTGAGTTGAAATATCTTGTTCAAAAAGATAACTAATGGCTGAAATATTATCCCTAGATTATCCCCAAGAGTTTTCATGTCAAGATAAATATGTGCACATGTATGGACACATGTCAACCCATGCATGGACATGTGTCACCTAGTAGTATAAGGTGATGACACCTCTTATACACTCTCTCTCATGAGCCTCAATTATATATACCACTCCTTTCACCTACTAGTGAAACTTTTTGAATCCTACAACTCTCTTTCTCTTATATATCATGCATAGTAGTTGAGGAGCAGGGAGGAGCTCGAGCCTTAAGCTTAAGGTGAAGCTATGGTCATCTTCAACCTTGGATTGAAGCATGAATCTCGTGTTGTGATTCCTCTTTTCATTTCTTCTTCACCAAGTTCTTATCTATGGTGATTCTTTGCATATAGAGGAGTTGTGAACAAGTCTTGGATCTTTGATAAGTTCATCTTCAACCTTGGTAATGTGAATCTTTGGAGCTTGGAGCTTTGAAGTTTTTCTTGAGGTGGGTTATATAACTTGAACCTAATCATGCTACTATTCACCTTCAATCTTGCTATACTTGTTCATCTACTTGCAATTTTGATTTTTCTTTTATGATTTATGATTCTATGAGTTCTCATAGTTGCATAGGACTATTTTCCATGAACTAGAATAGTAAGGGATGAAATTCTAGAGCTTGATGATGATGACATCATCATGGCACATATCGATATCGGGTTGAAGCACGTCTAACCCGATATGGTAATGAAACCCAAAATGGTGATATGAAATCCGTTATACCTTAGAACCCCACACCCCTATCATTTTGTACATTTGGGTTGGTTGAAAAAGGACTAACCAGTTGTCTAGGATGTCACTCAACACATGGTAGGTTGATACTTTAAAGGTATGAAAAGGTATGAGCATAAGGGTCTAACCCGATATGCAAAACCCTACACTTGAGTAAACTGATATAAGTGACACACACACACCCCTCTTGGATGATATGGTGATAAGTACACACCTCTTTGATGATATGGTGATAAGCACACATCTCCTGGATGAAATGGTGGTAAGCACACACCTCTTGGATGATATGGTGGTAAACACACACCTCTTGGATGATATGGTGGTAAGCATACCCCTCCAGCTCGATATGGTGGAAGCACCTCAAAACCAATATGGAGGTAAGCACCTCAAATCAGATATACTTTATTGAGTAACACATGAAGTGTGTTATGTCAAATGATACATTAAGATGTAAAGAGTTTAATGCATTTTGATAAGTTTAGGACAATGTACCTTGAGAAAAGGGTTGAGCCAACTTAATAAAGTATGATGTAATCAATATCCTAGTGAGGATGAGAGAGAAACTCATATTTTGTGTGATAATCATTTAATGATAAATGATGAGAATAAACAAGTATGATTGAATACTTATGATATCAATGTATGCTCCTAATATGTGTGGAGTTGTGAATTAGGGTTTCGATTCTTGATAATATGAACTTGAAACCCTAATCGGTTAAAAAGGGAAACCCTAACCCTAATAATGGGAAGGTTGTATTTCTCTTGTATTGCATGGTGATGATATGTAATTGATATTGTGTTTATCATGAAATACTAACTATGCAGGTATCATGAGATGATGAGCATAGCCAAGTATGAGCTATGATGTTTCATATGATACAGATTAAATGGGCCTTATGGGCCATGTGAAATACTTGTGCAACAAGTATAATGTATACCTGGGTCTGAGGACCTAGAGGTAATAGTTACCTTATAAGAGGTGACAATGTTCAGTGATAAACTAAGGGTTTGAATACCCAAATCTAGCAATCATGATGATGATAATGTTAAGGGATGAGAATCCTCAGTAATGTGATAAGGGACTGAGATCTCAAGTGTTATGCATTCAATGTGTTCCAAAGATTATGAAAGTACTTGATAAATGTATTACACCTTTCTTTGTAGCATATGTTATAATTCATGCTTGTAACTTGGTTTATGCTAAAAGATAATGTAATGCACCTACTTAATCAAGTGGAACCTTATCATGTAGTTGCCCTGGCCATAGATCCATTCAGTGTCAGAATTTGCTGAATGGTGAAATAAGTTTAACTTGGAGAGCATATTTTTGAATATGTGGGGGTAATGGGTGAAAGTATCCTTACATCCAAATAGGGATTGTTGTGTGATCTCCCTCATCATCATAAGAGTATGGATATATGCCCTGACTCTATATCAGAGATGCCACTATACCCTGGCAAGCTAATTGCAGTTCACTGCCAGTGGTCTCGTACTGACTGAGATGGGTGAGGTCTTGGAAGTTGGCTCTTCCTTTGACCTTGTATGGTATCGATGCTTTACATAGCGGTGGTCAGTTAGAGCATGAGTGGTATACCTCATATCCTTAGGGCATAAGTGTGATTGTAAATATGTAATCAGTCATGTAGCATATTTGCTTAAGGATTGAATATGGAAACATTGGTTGATGTTACATTACTTTTATACTTCTTAAATGGATATATGTTATATGTGTTCTTCATATTCCTTATAAAGTGAATAGATGATTTAATTCTCTATCATAGATAGTTGCATTGCTTTTAAAAGATGATATTGCTCTGTTCTACTTATAAACAATTATTGATCTTGATTATTAATATAAAAGATCCTCTACTCAGTTTTATACTATTTACATGTGATAATAATATTGTTGGCAGAGAGTTATGTCTCTCATTGGGGTTTTGTCTCTCCCCGTTGGTCCCAACATTTTTAGGTGGAAGCAGACGAGATGGTAGAGACCGTACTGTAGAGGGAGGACAATAGCAACAGGGATAGCAGTAAAACCCAGGTTGAGTGTGTTGTCTGTCGTGTCTTATAGATAGAAGTCATATGTGTAGTCTCTGTACTCTCACGTCCTTTGGAGTTAGTACATAATGGTTTTATAAATGATTTAAGATTTTGGCTTGTATGCCTTGAGTTTTTATGTTGCTTATGTATATGTTTAGGCAAAGCAACTGGTATATGATATCCTCAAGATGAGATGGTACAATGTATGTAAAATGTGAACCATGATGTATATATTTCTTTGATTCTTTCCTTAAGAGTTTCCTGGGAATGGATCTCTTTGCAAAATGGTTTTAATTTTTAGTGATCTTTGTTAACCCACGGCTAATGGTTATTCTGCTAATTACTGTGTGATTTGGCTATCAGTTTGATAGTGGTCATCACATATAATACCCTAGTTTCAATGCTTGTTTGTCAATACCATGGATGTGCCAAATTTATCTTGGCATGCAGAGGTAAAGAAAAACAATGATGGGATCATAACATGTGTTTGATTCCCCACAATGGAAGAAAATTGATTTATTATACCCTAAATTTGATGAAGAAGTCAAAAATTAAAACTTATACTTTGCACCGATGAAGTGAATCCATATGGCACATTAAGAAGCCAACATAGAGCTTGTCCTATTAGATTGTTACATACAATATTCCTCTATGGTTGTGTATGAAAAATAAGTACATCATGTTGTATTGGGCCCCAAACAACCTGGCAGTGATGTTGATGTTTTTCTTGAACCTTTAATTGATGACATAAAGAAACTCTAACAAGAAGGTTTGATGACCTATGATGCTTTGTGTAGAGAGACATTTTATTTGCATGATATGTTGTTTTGCACTATTAATGACTCTCCAATATATGGGAATTTGTTTGGATACAACATAAAAGGATCCAAAGAATGCCCTATATGTGAGGACAATACTGACTCAATACAACTAAAATATGGCAGCAAAACTATATATCTTGGTCACTGAAGGTTTCTTCCAATAGTGCATCCTTACCCAAGGTTGCAAAAAGCATTTAATGGCTCATCTGAGGAACAAAGTACCCATAAATCTATATTAGGGGAGGGTGTTTATGAAAGAGTAAAAGACATTGTCAATGCATTTGGTACTATATCATAATGTACTATTCCTGCTCATGACAAATCTTTATTCAAGAAGAGGTCAATATTTTGGGATCTTCCTTATTGGAGTTCTTTGATATTTAGGCATTGTATCGATGTCATGTATGTTGTAAAAAATGTTTTGATAGGATCATTGGTACTCTATTGAATGTACCAAGTAAGATCAAAGATGGAATCAAATTTTTGATTGTCTCACATATTTTCCCCTTGGTTGTTACATATTTTCTAGATAACAAAAAAGAACTATTAGAAGTTACTTGCTTAATGTTAAGGTACCATAGGTATACTCTTTCAATATCCCTATATTAGTATCAATGAAGGATTGGAAGTTGATAGGTATTACATCTC
Organism: Alisma plantago-aquatica; assembly: GCA_963693085.1. Taxonomy (NCBI): domain Eukaryota; kingdom Viridiplantae; phylum Streptophyta; class Magnoliopsida; order Alismatales; family Alismataceae; genus Alisma; species Alisma plantago-aquatica. The sequence goes on from OY856412.1 coordinate 788,166,366, forward strand.
ATGACTGTCACACCCTAATCCATTAAATATTGCATGTGGCTATTTTATCTATACTACCAAAGCATGTAAGGTTTGCAATCACTAGGCTTTGTTTCTTCTTCAGCACTCTATGCAGCAAAGTTATCGATCCTGATAATCTGGATAAGTTGCAAAGAGAAGTGGTCGTTACCATGTTCCAACATGATACGTATATCCCTCTTCCTTATTTGGTATCATATTACATCTTGTTTTCCATTTGACCAGGGAAGTGGAAATGTTGGGTCTAGTTTTCTTGCATTGGATGTATCCTTTTGAGTGATACGTGAGTGTTTTTAAAGGTGATGTTTGAGATTTTTATCAGTCTCAAGGAAATATTCTTGAAGGTTATGTGGCTAGCGAGATTATGGACTTTTGAGATGAATTTATGAATTATAAGGAAGCTCCTTCTAGTGCAAAGAATATTGTTGCTTATTCTAGGAAAGGGACTTTAGGAGAATGAGTAGAAATAATTAGTTGAGTTGTGAGAACAAGCACACTTGTATATTTTACACAAGATTGACAAACTGGGTATTTATATCACACACACCAATTATTAAGACAAAATATCCTCAATATAGCTCAATGTGGATTGCTAAGAGCATTATCGTTAATTTACTAGGAGGTTTGAAGATAGAGCCTTCCATCAACTATCTCAAACACCAAATAATGTTGCTAAAAATATCAAAGGGCTCTCCTTTAAACCAAAATAGAGTGTTATATATTATGAAGGATTTGATATAAATGGATTTTTGTAGCACACAAAATGTCAACATGAGAAGTGTCATTCATAATAGTGGGGTCACCCTTCAAGCTTATTAATTGTTTTTTTATAGAGAGAAGGATAAGAGCCTATGTGAAGCTAAAATGTATTATTATGGTGTCATTGAAGACAAATGGGAGTTTGACTACATAGATTTTGGAGATCATGTATTTACATATAATTGGGTTGACAACAACATAGGAGTTGTATTTGATGAATTAGATTTCACATTAGTGAATTTTGAAAAGAGTGGCAAGAAGGGTGAACCATTCATCATGGCCTCACTGTGAAGCAAGTATTCTATATTGGTGATCCTGCAAATAAAAAATGGTTTGTCATTCTTCATGGGAAAAGGTAGTTCATTGTAGATCCTACAGACGAAGAAGAGTACTATGACTAGTATGATGACTCCAGTCCATTTTCAGTTGGCTTGCCAAGTGTAAATGATGAAGCTAGCACTGATGAATGTACATGTGGAGATCACACAAAAGGAATATTAATTGATACGAATATTAATTGATCAATGATCCAACCAATACTAGAAGCACGCATGTCAAATTATCTATCACTTAAACATTTTATATGCTAGATGTGTATTTTACATTTTCTATCATAGTTATATATGTTTCATATGCTAGATGTACATTTTACATTCTTTACCACTTATATGTGCTTCTCGACTATCTTTAGTGTGACATTATTTAGATGACATTTGACCATGAGGATGAACACTGTGAGGATTTACACCATGAGGATAAGTCATGTGTAAGTTACATTTTTTAATTACATGGATGTGCATTTTACATTCTCTATAATGGTTATATAAGTTACATTCTTTATCACTTATATTTGTTTCTTGATTATTTTAGGATGAGCACCCTGGGGATGTGCAACATGAGGATCTTGTTGGGTCCATTGAGGACCAATATGATTGTGCACATAAAAGAGGTATCACTTTGATGAAAATGTTATCAGTGCAAAGGGGCAAAGGTTTGAAGTAGGTCATTGACTTGGATGCAAAAAGAAACTCTATTGAGAAAAACCATGGTTCTTTCAGGCAATATTTAGGGGCTACCGTTCATAGTAAAGTGTCAATAATGGTAGAATCTTAGTATAAAGTTGATCCTACTATTACAGACCTCATCGAGAAGGACATAATTGTGTGATAGTCTATTTTTAAAGATATGCATAATTTTATTTTTAAAAATATGAACAATTCTATTTTTAAATATCATGTCATTCAGTATATGGAATTTTACAGGACATCTTGGACCTTGATAAAAAAAATGCATTATAAAAATGTATTGCAACACTTTGGGAGGATATTGAGGAATTTTAAGACAAATCTGATAAGAGATTACATAAGAAAAGACAAGAATAAGTAGCCCGCCACTGAGCAATGGACCTATCTTGATAAGAGGGTGGAGGAAGTATTTTTTGTTTCAAGGATAATCGACGAATTCAATGAATTAAGCTAATGTTTATAAAATATTCTTATGATTAATCAGATGAGTTCAATGTATCACGTAATTAACATAAGTCTATACATGATGCTAAAAAAGAAAGGCATGCAAAGAATGTGCACGACCATAAGTTTGGTCCATGTGGTTGTGTTTGGCATCACCAACAATGAGAACAAGCTTCTTCTTTTGAGTAGCCTATTCCTAGCTCTATTGAGTATTCACTACTCATATACATCTATCTCACCATGAGAAGTGGATAGGTATGAGGGCCATTTTTAAGAAATACCCACCCTTACAACCACTGAGGTGGCTATAAAAATGGTAAAATTTAACTCTTAGAGTGTATGTTCAATTTTTACCTTGATTTTTATATTTTACTTACCAATTACTATTTATGATGATTAGAAGGAGCTCTATGAGCAAAGAAAAGAAGGCATGTTCATCCCTGAGGCCAAAGAAATGAATAGATTAATTCTCTGGGTACATAGCTTCCTATCTGTGTTAGGGGCGTTGCGGTTGGTGTTGGGATAAGATCCTTATTTGGCACATCAAAGTAAAAGTGTGGATATATCAAGAAAGGCATATTGTCACAAGATGAGGTAGAGAATGTGATTGCAAGAAGAATATAATAAGTAATGAAACATTTGTAGTCTTCTCAGAAGTACATTATCCACAACAATCTTCTTAAAAGGTGAACCCTCCTCAAATAGAGGTGGTTAGGAGTAATCCCATGAAACTGCTAGTTGGCATGCCCGGTGAAAGTAATTTTTTTGTAAGTCTTTCAAGTGAATTCATAGTATGCTTTGTTTGAGTATGTATAACACAATATATAACATTATAGGTGTTGAAAAACATCATGTTGCATTACTAGAACCTACCTTCTATGTCGTGGCATTAGGTAAGGTTTCCCACACCTTCCAGGTGACAAGTTCCATGGTGTTCCTGTGTCTGAGGATGCACTTCTTGTGAGTATCAAATTTGTCTATCAAGAATGGAAAACACACCACTTCCACTTGGCCACCCCGAGCATAGCACAATGGGAGAAGTATAAGAAGGTATGGTTGTATGGCCCAAAGCTGGATTTTTCATTGAGAATGTATGATAAATTTACATTGCATTGTATTTGTAGTTTTTTTGTTTGTTTCTATAATTAGAAAGTGATATGAGAATACATGTAGGTCATGGTACCTAAGAACCCCCCATACAGTTCCTCCTCTAAAGTATTTGGTACCTACTTCTACTTCGTAGGTCTTATTTGACTCACTAGGTCCTAAACGTGTGGGTTGGCACTATGGATAGATAAAGTAGACATATTGAGGATGACGCTGTAAGGAAAGATGATGATATAGTGTATGCTTGATAGATTTTGTGGTTATTCAAATATGATTGGTTGAATACCATCGTGACATAATTTTATATTTGATGAGATCTTATAGATAAATACCTTGTCCTATGTATGTGAAAAAATATGTTGAATTGTTTTCTAATATATTAATCTATACATATGTTTTGTAGCTTCTTATATATGGTGAGTGCACAATTTGCATTAACCAATGTGGTATTTCTAGTTCCATCATTGATTAGTTGTGTATTTACAAATCAACTTTCTATAAGTGAGTATTGGTCTATCGCATTAAAAAAAGTTCCACTGCATGGAATAGCATGATTATATCTCCTTTCAATGATGAGTTAGTTTTGGGCTCTTTGCTTATAATTTTAACTTATGAATTACATTTATCGTGAAATTTGAGTTTTTTTCATTTGTCTTCTTTTCACTAACTAATACATATTGGAAATTGTTGGTAATCGTCCCCAAGATGATGTATGTGTATTATTTTGATCATTCAGATAGAAAATTAGGTAGTGGGGGACACACAATACAGTGGAAATTATAGCGTAAGTACATATTTTTACCAGCTTCATATATTAATGTATGCATCATTACATGACTACTTACTAATGCAATTAAATGTATTACTTTAACTTATAGGGGTATAAAATCATTCCAATAGGCCGGAGGATATATAGATAAGAAGAAGAAAATAATATCTTGGAAGAATGTTGATGTAGTTTGTTGATTCCAATACATATATGTATATATATATGCCAGCTATGATTATTTTTATTTATTACATTTTATAAAACTATATATTTATAGACTCCTATACAAGATAATAATTGGTCATGTGAATACTACCTAATGTGGTATATGAACCTGATTGTCAAACAGACATCACAAAACTTCCATTATAATCTTGAATCATAAGTAAATAGTCTCATTTGATAATATAAAAAATTCTTGAATTGATTCATTTTGTTTGTAGTTGTTTAACACATTAAAGCCCTATAGAAAAGAAGAGTTGAAAGAGATACCAGAGGAGTGGGTAGATTCTTTCATTAAGTACGTCAACATTGTAATTGATAGGGATATATTGTGATGTTTGTAAAACTTTGATGTCATTATTTATATATCCATATGATGCTAGTGACTTTTTGCAACTTTACATTTGATACAAGTATATTGTTGGTGCACATGTGAATTATGTGTGTATATATGCATATGAGTGTGAATGATTGTTAAGATAAATGAATATGATGAGAATTCCATTTGAACATGTGGATGAGAATGGAATTGCATGTGTGTGAATGAATTGTGTATGTTCATATGTGCATAGGAATTGAATGAAGTGTGCATGAGAATGAAATTGCATGTGTGTAATTGAACTATGTGGATGTCAAATATTTTATGTGTTTGTTATTGAAGTTTTAATAGGTATTGGTAGCCTATTGTTAAGTTGAACATAGGATGGAACAAGTTGTTCTAATGAACTGTAGGTTATGCATCCTAATGAACAGCCAAATTGCAAACATACTATATAAAAAATTTGTGACATCAATTTCCTTAAAAATTCGATGATGTAGATCATCATCGTCAATTTTCTCCAAAAATATTGATGACACTACTAAGGAAGTACAACATCATTTATCTTAAGCAAACTGATAACACAAAATAAGGTAGTCAATATAAGTTTCTTCTTTTCATCCAACGATGTTGAGCTACATCATTGTTTTCTCTAAACAAAACCAATGACTATAATTCAAGAAAAATCTTATATTTACTGTTGATATCAGATTACTTCATTCGTTTCTTCTTTTCATACTGATGAAACGGGATGGGGAATTCAATGTTGGTTTCTTCTTTTTATCCAATGATGCATATCTACATCATTGGTTGCTCTAAGAAAAACTAATGACTATAATTCTAGAAAAATCTTATAATTGTTGTTCATATCAGATTATGTTTTTAGTTACTTGATTACAAACCAACAGAACTCGGCTATTGCTACATGATTTTTTCCTTGCATAGAAATCGATGCTACATATGAGTCATTGGTTGTTGCTTACCCTAGGAGATGTTGAAGTACTTTCATTATAATGTCGCCCACTAAGTATAACCTACATCATAGGCCTAAAATAAGTGAAGCTATATATGGTATTTTTACTAGTGACACAAGTTCTATCTACTCTTCGATGAGGACATCTTATGCATGTCTCTTCTATGTCTTCTTTTTATCACATGCCCATGAATTCCATAAGGAATACCACATGGACCAAAATAAGGGTTGGGTCAGCAAATATGGTACCAAATTTTTATTATTAAGCTATTTAAATAAATATGGACAAGGGGATATTTCAAAATGTTCACTAATTATGTAAGGACTATTTGGTTGACTAGGGTCAACAAGTATGAACTGTAAGGATGGAAAAGATAGAATTCACAAGATTATTCAAAATAGCTATATTGCAATATTTTTAACAAAAAGAGATGTACTCAAGAGTATCCATAATTACCAATATCAAAATATTCAATATTAAAGAATTTATCCATTGGCACATGCAATCAATATTTCATCTTTTCTAGGGCTAGGTGCCTAGTATTCTTCTCTCTATGAGAGAACAACACTTCCATTTGTGGAGGTAACCATCATGGGGAACATCTATGTTCGTTATCCACTACACAAGGTTAGGAGATATGACCTACCCAAATCTAGGAGCCAAGCTATAGATAATAGACAAATTTTGTGCCAATGTGCAAACCCAAAGTTATTCAATCATTCAACAATATCTGATAATCAAAGTAAGTGTGATGGCATTTAATAGGAGAGACAAGGCTAATAACAAATTGGGTTCATCACTTGCAAAATTTTATGAATGAAATTTAATAGGGAATAAAATAGTTCAATAATAGAAACATAGAGTCGATTACTTTTCTCAACACATGATTTCAAGATATTTCATATCATGGTTCGAAGAGATGCAAGGTTTCATGTTCTAGCAGTAGAAGGCAATTCTAATTTATTAGATAGGTGTTGGTTTGGAAATTACTTCTTCTTATCAGGTGAAATTATCACCCCTAAATGAGTATGATATTTAATAATTACTTCTTGTTGTTAAAATGTCTCATCCTAAAGTCATTAAGTTCATTACCAACATTGTAATCACATATATGTGCATGTAGTCACATATGATATGCTAGTCATTACCCATGTTAGAACTATAAATAATTTGTATATATTTGTGTGTGTGTCTTTTTGTGATTCTTAAGTTAAAGTGTCCATTAAATATGTGACATCTACAAGATATATCCTTATATTAATAAGGTTATGATGTGCACAGAATAAAGGCATAAAGTCCATTGCATTCATTTTACCAATTTCATATCCTATGATGTACTTATGGATAATATTATATAAATTAGATTATAGTTCACTTCTCTTACTTTCCTCATATTTTAGTTATCAATACCCCTAATCCTTCATTTTGTTGCTTGATCAGATGACTACCTTTATTATATGAATCATTAAGGAAAAATTATACATAAGGATCAAGTATAATATGTAGTAGTGGATTACATTATTTGGGGATCCCTTAGTTGTTTCCTTTGTTTCTAGGTTTTCATAGTATGTTATATTAACACAAACAGGGTCACATATATAATATTATAAATTATATAAGGCTAATTTGAATCAAGCTAATAAAATCCTAGGTCAATTTATGCATATACGAATATAGTGGTGTTATTGGTAAATGTAACCATTCAAATGATTCCCTTTTTACCAATTTTTTAATAGTTAGTCAACATGAACCTGTACATAAATTGTTAGGGGGCTGTAACATTTTTGTAGAAATTGGAGTATGCCTCTTTGATGGCCAACAGAGTTCAATGTGGTTGCACCTGGACCCTGGGGATTATTGTTACAACCTTGATCGTGCTTTATTGGTAATTTGAGGAGTTAAGATAGTTTTTCTGTTAGTTATACCTTTATTTTACCTAATTAACATTTTGTGTTATTAATAGGATGATTTATATTTTATTTTAACTTAATATTGTTCTTTGATAAGTTAAATGATTTATGTGTTGTGAATACATCAAGGTTTGAACTCTAGTTGATATGGTGATAGCCCACACATGTATGTGGAGGAATATTATAGATATTTAAGAAATTAATTAATAAAAAATTATTAAAGAATAATTTTATTAAACGTTTTCAATAGAATTTTATATAATTCAACTACAAATCTAATAGGGAAAGAATGAATCAAATCAGAGTTAAAATGGGGAAGTTATGGCACTTTTAGTTTTCACCCAATTTTATCATCAATTGACAAAATGAAGGACGGCCTTCCGATGGTTGACCTTCCTATGGCGATCTTAGATGGTGTACTTATGAAGGTGGGCCTTCCGATCACGGCTGACTAATGGATTGGTCGATGGTTGACCAACGCAGCCACCCAGGACAATCAATCACAAAATTGGCCATAACTTTTGTTGTACTTATCGGAATTCAATGAAATAGTTCCATTGGATTTGTTTTTCAATCCTATGCATGACCAAAGCCTTAACAAATGGAAAGGACAAATGGGAAGGTGACTTTTAGGGCGAGTTTTGGGAAATAACATGAATAATAGCATAAACTAAAGGTTGTGTTATAGATTTGACTTGATAAGTAGTTTTTGATGGTTGATCCTTCCTTCTCTTCACATTCTCTTTCTCTGAACTCCATGATTCATCAACCAAAGGTTTATCATGAGCTTTTTTTCATCTTCTACCTCCAACATATCTTCTTCTAGGCCAGTAAGCCTACTGAAAGCTATTTGAGCGAGTTCTTGAGGTCTGAATCTTAGATCAGACTAGCATAAGGTAGATTTTGAGCCTAGCTAGGTCAAGGATGAGATCAACAAGATAGAACATGCACAAGTGAGTGGAAAATCATCTCATGATCTTGATTTACATTAAATAATTTATAAATAATGTATTTTATGTGTTAATTACTATTCAGTAACTATTATTATGGAGAGGAAATTGGGGAGGAGGACAATGGTGATGCTCCCTGAATCAAAACTTGGAGGTTCCTCATTCCAAATCAATCAAGGAAGAATTCAGAGTTGGGGGCTCAACTAAAGAATGGAAGGATATCTTCATAGATCTAAGGTGGAAGTAGAGAACTACTCTTCGATTCATCCAACTAGATGTGATAGATGGAGAATTGGGGTACAAGAGTGAGCTAGTGGAAGACATTGGAAAGAAATGGAGCAACAGGCCATTGGATACATTGTAGGTCTCAAATTGCATTGGCCTATGCTTGTTAAGAACTTCAAAATGGTATGGAAACCTAAATCCTCTTTCAAAATTATCCCACGAAACAAGAGTTTCTTCATTGTGAAGTTTAAGGAGGAAGAGGATTTGAAAACGATAGTGGAAGGAGGTCCTTGGTTCATTGGGGGGGAACCTCTGCTTCTGAAGAAGTGGGATATTGGTGAACCGCTTGAGAAACAAAAATTGTTAGAGATCCCGATCTGGATCAGATTTTCTATCTTCCTTTAAAATTCTGGGATGATGAAATGATATGGTTGTTGGGTAGTTTCATCGATAAACTATTATGTTCTAACTATGCTACCAAGATGATGACTAGATTGGATTATGCAATAATTCTGGTGTTAGTTTTGAATACGTGCCCTTTTCCCAGGAACATTATTCTACATAGTGATCAAGGTCATAAGGATGATGATGTTGTGTCATATGAGTGGATCTCGGAAATTTGTTCTAAATGTGGATGCAATGGGCATGCATTTGGAACATGCTATGATCCCATCAATAGAAGAAAGTGGAAACTGAAGATTCAGGTGACCCTATATAAGAAAGGTTCTCCTAGGTCCTATTCATGATTCTGTGGTGGATAATATGGTGAAGGATTTTCCTTTGATTAAATCTGGTAATGGTAATATGTCTTCTTCTGCTCGAGGGCCTATGCATGGTGATAGTATGAGTCAAGCTCACATTGATGGGAAGTCTATCTCTGAGATTGTATCTGTTATGCTAGTAAATGAAACTCCTCAGAACAAGACTGAGTCAGGTGAAGTGTTAGCTTCTTCTCTAGTCTGAAGTTTTTTGAATGTAGGTGAAGATGGAAGTTAGTCTCTTAGGCTGAGATTGTTGAATGGTGAATGATCTAAATGGTATTCAGTACCAAAAGAAATGGGGGAAATTCTAGATAGCAAGCTTTATATCAAGAGATATGAAGGATAGTGAAGGATTCCAATCAGTGATAGGAAAAAATCAAGTCAACCATAGAAAAGTTAATAAGAACACTTTCTTTGTTAGGAAAATTGTGTCTGTGGTATCAACTTATATGTATGAATTCCTTGATGATAGCAATGAAGGAGTGCAAGGTGTTATTGTGACTGGAAGGTCTCCAGTCAAGGATCATTTTAATGGGTGATGATTTTGGAGTTTTTTCCAGGAATGTTTGTGGTCTCAACAAACAGGGACACCAGGATAAGTTTAGAGATAGTTTCTCTTTGTATGATCTTCCTATTAACATTCTTCTTGAAATAAAGACCAGGTATAAAAATATCAATAAAGTCAATAGTAGAATATGGAGTAATAAGGAGTGGTGTTTGAATCACATGTCTCACCCTTTGGGGAGGATTGTCATCCTTTGAGATTAGGAGGTTTTCAAATTAAAAAAGCTTGAAGAGACTGATCAGTTTATACATTGTTGCGTTGAATATAGAGATAGTTTGTTCTTTCATATGGTTGTTCATGGGTAGTATGAAGAAGGAAGAAGATGTGAACTCTGAGATAGTATCGGAGATATTCATAGTAGGTTATCTGGTCTGTGTATTTTGGTTGGTGATTTTAATGCCATTAGATTCACTCATGAAAGGAACGGAAGGGGTAGAGCTTTGGAGAATTTCAATGATTTGTTTGCTAAAACTATTCTTATTGATATGGATCTTAAAGGGGCTTATTTCACCTGGAAAAATAGATAGAAGGGTAATTAGATCATTTTATATAACATTGATATAGTTTTGTATAATGAAAAGTTTAGTACTTTTTTTCAATAATAGTTGGGGTGATGTTCAAAGTACTATACATAGTTATCATTCTCAGCTGATTGTTAGATTTCATAAGAACATGAAGAAGACAAGGGGATACTTCATGTTCATCAATGCCTAGTCTAACCACTCACATTTTCAAGTATTGTCAAAAATGCTTGGGATCTGGATGAGGAGGGGTACCTGATGTTTCAAGTTTCTAGGAAACTTAATAATGTTAGATATAAGCTTCTAAAATGGAATAAAGAAAGTTTTGGGAATATAGCAGATAGTGCAAAACTTTTGGACTTTTAAGCTATTGAAGTTGTCAAGGTGGTGGACATGAATAATAATGATAATAGTTTGAGGGAGATTGTTGACTTTAAGAGGAAAGAAACATTACAGGATGCTAAAAGGGAGGAGTCCTATTCTAAACAAATTTTGATAGTAAACTGGTTGAAGATGGGCAATAAGAACACTAGATTTTTCTATAATTTGATCAAAACTAGAGCTTCCATGAATTAGATTAGATATGTGGATATCAATGGAAGAAAAATTTATGATGAAGGGTCTATATCTAGTTATATTCATGATTACTGTAATGGGATTTTCAATAAATATTATGTTGTTACATATATTTTTTGGGATGATGAATGGATTATTCCTAGCATATCTGAGGATGATTTTAATAGGATGATAGCTCTTGTAACTAGAGAGGATATTGAGAAGGTCATTAAAGAGGTGGACGTTGATAGAGCCACTGGCCCAAATGGGTTTAATGGGCATTTTTTAAAGTCACTTGGGAGACAATTGGTGATGATGTTACTACTGCTATTTAGAATTTCTTTAGTAGTAACAAAATGCTTAAAGAGATCAATAAATCCTATATTAATCTATTTCCTAAAGTCCAAGAAGCTTGTTGTGTCAAGGATTGGCGCCGGATTGTTCTCGTGTAATTTCCTTTACAAGATCTTTTTGAAGGTTCTCTCTAATAGGATCCAAGAGATTCTACCTTCTATTATTAGTATGAATCAAGTGGATTTTGTAAAAAGGAGGAAATTTTTTGATGCTCAGTTACTTTATAATGAGCTCATTAGTGATTTGAATTGTGCTAGAGGTGTGAATAAATTGTGTATCAAATTTAATTTGACTAAGGCGTATGATTCGATTAAGTGGCCTTTTTTTTAAAATTCCTAAAGAAGATGAAGTTTCCTAGATGCTGGATCAATTGGATCTATACCATTATGAGCACTCCTAGTCTTCATGTCCTAGTTAATAGATGTCCTTTGGATGCTATCTACCCAGTTAATGGGATTATGCAAGGTGATCCCCTTGCACCTTCCCTTTTTTTTATTTCCATGGAAGGATTTACTGCCATGATGAACAATGCCATTAGAAAGAAGCTTATTGAACTACTTATTTCTGGAACCATCAATACTTCTCATATGTTGTTTGTAGATGATGTGTTGATCTTTACTAGATCTAGCAAGGAAAGTGCTACCAATATTAGATGCTTACTTGATCATTTTGGAGAGGTTTTTGGGCTCGTTATGAATCTAGAGAAGAGTGATATCTTTGGTAGTCGAAATGTGGATTGAACATCATGGTAGGTATACTTAATATACCTAAAGGATCCTTTCTAATGATATATTCGGGTTTGCTTCTTTTTTGTGGGAAATTAAAGAAATCTTATATTCTACCTCTTATTGATAAGATCAAAAAGAAGTTGGATAATTGGAATATGAAAACATGATCTTTTCATGGTAGGGTTGAGTTAGTGAATTCTACCCTATCTTCGCTCCATATCTTTTGGTCTTCTACTTTTTCTGTGCCCTCTTCCACTATGGAGGTGATTAATGAAATTTGTAGAGACTTTGTTTGGGGAGGACCCTTGCTTGATAAAAAGCTTCATTATGTGAAATGAAGTTCTATTTGCAAGCCAAAGAAGGAGGGTGGTTTGGGGTTCAGAAGAGTTGAAGATGTAAATAAGGTCGGTATATTGTTGGATGCTTAGAACGTCACCTCCAAGAAATGTACTTTGTGGGTTAAATGGCTCAATGAGAATTAATTCAAAAATGATTCCTTATGGTCCTATAAAATTAAGCATAATTTCTCATGGATGTGGAGGCATGTGGTTGATATGAGAAATGTCTTATTACCTTCGGTCAAGATTTATGAGGGGAAAGGTGATTGTTTTAGGATCTAGAAGGATCCTTGGATTCCTGGGAACAAATTGCTTAGTGATTGTATTGATCTGAAGAACATTCTAAGAATTAGGTTTAGTGGAGCAGGTATGTTGAACAACATTATGAACAATAATGGATGGTTTATCCCAGAAAAAAGGAGTTTTAATGAGTTGAATAAGTTTCTCACTATCATTAACATTCAGCTACATGAGAAGGATGACATTAAGATTGATTGAAAATGTGTTTTAAAACTCAAAGTGCCTGGAACATTGTCAGGTCATATAATCTTGTTCTGAGCTGGGTTTCTTGGATTTGGAAGTTTGATCTCCCCAGAAATTTTATCATGATAGTTTGGAAAATGATTTTTATGAATTTACCCACGCAGGATAATATCTTCAGAAATATGGGATTCAACTGGCCTCTATATGCATTTCGTGTGAGAAGGAGTCTAGATCCATAAATCATATCTTCTTTGAATGTATGTTTACAAAGTTTCTTTGGGAAAGAGTGATGAATATTTCTATCATCTCCAAAGCACCCATGGTGACTAATGACTTCATTGAGTAGGTTTTGAAGATTCAACAGTTATGTTGTATTATTGTCATACACATGGTATGAATTGAGAGAAATGGAAAGATCTTTAATGGTAGGAGTATCGATTTGGATACATGTTGGAGTCATATAGATGACATCATTAATCTGTACTAATAATACTTTGTTGTTTCTTATAGTTCTGCGTATAGGTTTCTTTGATATCTTGTACATAAGAATAATGAACTGTATTGGTTCATTTTTCATTATAATAAATAGGAACGACTTACTGAGCAAAAAGAAATAATTGGTTTTGCAAAACTATTGTGTATGATCATGTAGGGAAATAAGGACAGAAGATAAGGTAGTAGAAATAAAAAAAATTGTCCTTATTCCTAACCAGTAGATCACTTCAACAACAATGTATCTAGGAAAGCAGGTCTCCAAGTATATACCCGATCCTGGAGTAAGTCTAGCAACAATTCAAAGAGTTGTGCTTCTTCTTCAAACAACACATGCATGATCGTCTACGTCATCCTCCTGGTTTATCACTTAGGATGGCAGTTGACGACATTCTCCTGGTATGATAGGAACGACATATGTGCCTCTACATAGTCCACGTGGACTATCAAGAATTCATAGAATTCTACCAAAATTGACGACAAGGAGTTGTCTCTCATGTTTTCAACGTGCTAGCATCAACTTTTCTCCCTTGTGTCTAGCTCTCCCTTTGATGGGTAATATGCTTGTATCTCTTACATTACCACAATGTTGAGTTAGGAGACTTGTCATGAGACCCTTGCCCACTCCCCATTTTATATTGGAATGTATGGGTAAGGGTTTTCTCAAACGTAGGGACATGAGGAGACAAATTTAATAAACTTTTGACTATTGTGAATCATGAGTCGGTCAATTGGGCTCCCAGTCGGTCGGCTGGCACTCCAATTGGTCAAATGGACACTCCATTCTATCAATTGGAATGTTTACCTATTTGCAAACATATTTCCTTTTAATGTGATGATTAATGCACGACATGATGTCATTATAAATCTTTGATTCAGTCTTACTAATTGTCCCGTCCGTCGACTATAATTTTTAGTTAGTTGAATGCACCCTCCAGTCGATCAATTCACATTCCCAAATGGGTGAATGGACACTCCAGTCAGCCAACTGATAGCCAATGTTGTTTATGTTGATTACTCAAACACTTTAGTAATCAAGTGAAACCTTATTCATGAGTAAACTCCTATTTAAGGTGCAACCTTTGTGTGTGACCTTGTAAGTCCCAAATTGTGTTGGCAGTGAATGTCCATAACTAGATTATGACATCAAAAATAATGAGCGATATCTAGAAACACAACATTGCTACCTAAGTAATTGGAAAATTGGAGAACAACTTCAACCTAAAACCTGTGATCAATGTTATAGTGATCTTATAGTTCATTTTTCACTAATATCCAGATTGAGTGTGAGGCATGGAATCGTCATCGTCTTAATACTCAAACTATGTTTTTTGAACCAGAGTGGACTGTTGAGATATGTGTGAGCTCAATATCACATATTGACTCACATGAGAATGGCCATGCATTTCTCAGTCTCTCTTATCAAGTGCCTAGAATATCATCTATGGTAGGAAGGACGAATCCCATCTACATCACTCTCAGTCAATCTCCATGTGTTACACCATACCCAAGTGCCACCTTTATGGAAACCCTTATTCAAGATCATGTTGCCAAAGTTCATAGAATGATATGTGATGAGTGTAGTGACTTCATATGTAAGAACCATGATCACCATTATCACTTTGAGAGCTAATTCTGACTATCATTCAATGGTTCCATGTATCACTCTCAAGGTAGGTCTATCCAGTACATTGTTATCTAACAAGTACATATATGTTTGGCTTGATATCACATATGGTGACTAATGACTTTCTTTATTAGCCAACACACATTCTAGTCTTATGTATTAATGTCGTCTATTTTGCTGCCACAGTAATATCCAACTAGGAACACAACAAGAATGTATGTACTCTTATCATACATATGATCTCATTTTTCAGTACCTAAACCTGAAGACATAAGATATTGAGTTACATCACTCTTTAGACATTGGTTATGTTATATCATTATCTCATAAATGAACAAAACATAATAAATAGAATTTCCTTTATTATTATCATATCAATTGAATTATGCCTTATTACAATCATCAAATGACTCTCTCACTGGGAATACATATCAACAAACTCCCACTTGCACTTGGATCCAATCACCCATGAGCCTTATCCTGAGTGATCTAACATGTCCATCAGGTTATTGCTGTGAAAGTGCTTTTGTTAGTAGGTTATAAATGTTGCTTTAAATCGACACTCTACAAATCTTCATAGCTCCTCATTTTATGATCTCTTATATGAGATGGAAGCGTTGAAGTATATTCTTGAAATGCCAATGTGATCCAGTTTCCTTAGCTTGTATAATAGCTCCATTGTTGCCACAATAAAACTCTATTACATCACTAATTCTTGGAACCACTCCAAGTTCACTGATGAAGTTGATCAAAACAAGTTCCTTTGTCACGAGTCGAAGCAATAATGTACTCGGATTTGGTTATAGAATCAGCAACCATTTGTTGCTTAGAACTTCTTCAACTCACAGTTCATTGTTAAGGTAAAATATAAATCCATATTATGATCGATTATCATCTTTGTCAATTTGTAAGCTTGCATCAGTGTAACTCTTTACACCCAACTCTTCCTCGTCTCCATAAATAAGGAATGAAGTCCTTCATTCTTTTCAAGTTCTTAAGGATGTTCTTTATGACAGTCCAATGACCTTAAGCAGGATCTGACTAATATATGATTGTCATTTTCAAAGCATACAAGACATCTAGATGAATTCATAACATTGCATACATGATAGATCCAAGTGTGGACACATATGGCATCTTACTCATGTGTTCTCATTCTTCACAAGAACTGGGACATTGATCTTAGAGAGGTTGATTGCAAAGGACATGGGCAAATTTCCTCTCTTTGAGTCCTACATGTTGAACCACTTTAGCACTTTGTCAATGTATATACTCTGGCTTAGGCCAAGTCCTTCTAGATCTATCTCTATAGATCTTGATTCCTAAGATATATGATGATTCACCTAAATCCTTCACAAAGAAGGTACTTCCCAGACACTTATTTACCATTTCTTTGGTAGGGATGTCAGTCCCCATTAATAGTATGCCATATACATACAATATGAGTAATGCAACTATGCTCCCACTAACCTTCTTGTATACATAAGTTTCATCTTTATTTTGACTAAAAGCAAACTCTTTAAATGCCTCATCAAATCGAAGATTCCAGCTCTGAGATGTTTACTTCAATCCATTGATTTACCTTTGTTGGTTAGAGAGTTTATTTTCATCTTTTGGATTTATAAAACCTTTAGGTTGTGTCATGTACACATCCTTATGAATATTTCCACTAAGAAAAGCAATTTTAACATCCATCTACTACAATGGTAAGCATGATCATCATGGATTTGACTATGGAAAATAGTGAAAAGGTTTCATCATACTCAACTCCTTAAACTTATTAAAAACCCTTTGCAACCAATCTGCCCTTATAGGTTTGTACATTATCCATGTCGGTCTTCTTCTTAAAGACCCACTTACACCCAATGGGTTTTACCCCTTCAGGTGATCCACCAAGGCTCATACCATATTTGTGCACATGGATTCCATATCATATGTCATGGCCTCAAGCCATTCTAAGACTCTGGTCCCTCAACATCTTATAGATCTTATCATCTATGACCAATCCACCACCTTATTAAGTCATAAGGTAACCAAATTGTTTAGGCTCTAGGTGTGTCCTACTAGATCTGTGAGGTTCTTGTGTTACATGAGGAACTTAAGATTCCACAATGATTTGTGTGTCTCCTTGTTCCATTTGTACCTATACAAGTTCAATGGTTTCTTGTCGGTCTCGAACCTCTTCAAATTCTACTTTTTCCCACTAATTCCTTTGGAAATAAATTCCTTTTTAATGAATGCACCAATTTTTCAACAAACACTTATTGTCTGATTGAGTGTAAAATGTAAGGCCCATAAAATTTCTTAATGAGTTGAATAAGATTAATTTCCATAATTGAATTATTATAACCCTAATTTATCCTTGTGATATGCTTTTAAATCATAAGGCAAGCTTAATTTTCAAATTTGGTCCAATTTGGACACTGGTTGAGCAAGTTATGCAATTTATGCACATTTTTGACTTTTTTATAATTTACCCAATTGAGAGGTTTGCTTTGAAATTTATCACTTGCATTATGTTCCTTGGATATTATATCATCATTATTGATCTTGTTGATACATGGTGCACCTATTTAAACCTTGGTTTGAAGGTGTTTTCTCTAAGGGTATTTTAGGGTTTACCCCTTCATGGATGAGCTACCTTTAGTAGCTATCAACTAATGAATTATTTTATTGGCTGGGAAATTCGACAAAGGAAATCTAAGAAGGTATATACAGATTCTGGGGGAGCTACTTATGTGTGTTCTTGTATATTCTTAATAAATTAAGGCCATGGACACTTGGAAAGATACTAGAACTTCAACTTTTTCTTTTTCTTTATCTTAAAGTTTCATATACATATTCCAAAGCACCAAAATGAGCAATTTTCCCTCCACCACTTACCTCCTTATACAAACCTCATCCTCCCTCTGTGCTGTGGTGAATTTCCTATCCAAGGAAGAAGAAAGAGGGGACCTTCTTGGAAAAGAATCTAGGGTTGCAATTGACTTCCTTTTAGGGTTGAAAAAGCTTCCTTCTAGTGATCTTGACCTGAAAGAGTAAGAATCATCTTCTTTCCTCCATTTATTTCTTTGTTATCCTTTATCCTATCTTTATCTAGGTCGTAACCTTGCTGTTCGATGGTAGAAATTGCTCTAAATCTCTAAAACTCTGCCTTTCTTGCTCCTTATGCTTAGGGTTTGCTCATTTGATGAAGAGAGGTGCTAGATGGACGAGTTCACAGCTTATGGTTGGATTTTCAACCCTACCTACTCATGTTTTCTTATGTGTGGGAGTTTATCTTCTCATTATAGTCAAGTTTTATAACTTGATCCACGTTTATTGCTTACCATAAGCTTGCTAGCTCATGTTCTTGCTTGAAAATGATGATCCATGCACTAAAAAGTTATGCTTGACTTGGATTTTGATTTTTATAATGTTCCCTATTCTGATTTCAGTTCTAGATGAACTTGTGATCATGTGTATTATTCCTAAGTTATAATATGACTTGGATTAGGTTGGTTTGACAACCTATGGTGCTAAGCACCTATAAACCAATGGTCAATTATAGGGTTTAAAGTTGATTTCTTCTATAAACCCATGACCCAATGATGGTACCATTGCAAAAAACGATATGGTGTTGTCTTCATGACAACTGATGTTGAGATCAAAGGTGTCTGATGATGGTGACAACCTATGGTCACCCCCATAGGTCAGGTTTTGGATCAATTAGAAATTTAATGATCAACCATTAAGTACCCTACTGATGTTATCAATCAATGATGACATTAGCTTAATATTTTATGTTGATTAATAAATATAGTGTTGATCTAACAACCTATGGTGATTTAATGGTCACTAATGATGGTGGATCAGGTCTCTACAACCTATTTTGAGTTAATAATTGTAGTTGTAGCATCAATTAAGCCTTAGACCAATGGTTTCTTGGGTCACTTGATGCAATGGTCAGACCTATACTGTAATTGATGGTTTTAACATATGAACTTGACCCAATGGTCAAGATCTAATTTTTATTACTCCAATAAAGTGGACTAATGGCTAATGTAATATGTTGGTCCTAATAATGTGATTTATATGGTTTTCTTTATATGATCAACTTAAGGAGCTTACTTGTTGATAATGGATGGCTTGTTTTAACTGAACAGTCGATTGTGGGTTTTACCCTACTCTTAATGGAAATTTGTGTGTTGTTAATCAATGGATATATAGGGTTAGATAGTGACTCTTTATAGAGCACAAATCAAGGACTTCATTGGTGGTTTATATAAGGAGTTTACTTATGTAAACAACCAATGGTCTTACCTTTTAAACATCCAATGGTTCTGCGTGACATTGTGGTATGGTGATATGGGTTGAATGATGATGGAACAAATGGAGGGTTACCCTTAACAAGGTAGTCTTACCTATTCACTCATATGAATATAAGGGATGATAACCATATTGTGTGGATATGTAACCCTAATGAGGTATAGCTTGTTATACCTAGCTTTAATATAACTAAATGATGATAATTGGGTATGAATAGTCCTTGAATGACTAATACAATCATGGAGTACTCTGTTATTATTGTTGAAACCTAGAGCGGCTCCCGTCCACTCTAGGCGACTCACAGGGCGACTAGAGCAAAGGCCTCGCGGCTCGGGGGAGGGGGCTTGGGCGGCTTTGGCGGCGGCCAGCGCCACCCCGCTCCCCCCAGGCCCTTGTCTTCTCGGCGGGGTCACGTGGATCGCAAGTTAGGAGTGCTGTAAAGATCGGCTCTCCTCCCATCTCGAGCGGCGCTGACATCCGATCCCTAGGGTCTGATTTCCGACGGCGTTCACGGCGGGTGGAGGGATTGTTGTGTAGAGTTAGCTTTTGCATCGTATGTCGATGGATCCTTTTTAGCATCTCCTCCTATCTTGTTCCTCGCGGCTCTGGCTCCCCATCCCCTTTTCACCTTAGCTGTCTGGCTAGTTTCCTTGTTTTTGTTGGTGTAGTGTGTACTGGCAGCTTCTCTGCATGTTCTAGCCGCTACTGGTTAGCGTTTGTTTGCTCGCTGCTTGTCAGCGTTTGTCTGCTCGCTGCTTGTCATCGTTTGTTTTGCTTGTGTCTCCATGTTGTTGTGGCTTGTTTTGTTACTTGATTATATGACTTCCTTTGAGATGATGATGCATCGGATCACTGCACAGATCCAGGCCCCCTATCACTACTACACGCTCAAGTCGAAGGAATTCTTCGTGGAAAGCTGCGTAAGACGGCATCAAGGAAGAAGAATCAATACGGAAGCGTTCTACTCTCGTTCTGATATCAGTTGCAGTGATGTTAACTTGATCTTTGTTTGCTCTTGCTGTATTTTTGACTCAAATTGTAGATGTCGTATGGCTTATAAGTAATGAATCGATCCATTTGCCCTCAAAAAAAATTGTTGAAACCTTAGTATGCTATAACCTGATGGTTACACCTTGATTTATGTGTGGGTTCATACTTGAGAATTGCATGGAATGTGATGGTGATGCTTCACCTTATGCATCCATGATCCAATGGGGATGTTGTGAGTTAGGGTTTGGGTATAAGTATTGATTAGTAGCATTGATATAATTTATCATGTTGAACCAAACTCCAATGCAAATAGATAAAGATGAGTTTTCATGTTTAACATTCTTATATGATGGGTTGACGGTGGAATAACCTCCTTAACATGATCATAACCTTAATGTGTTAAGTGGTGGTTATCATAGCCACATGGTTGATACTTTCTTATGCTAAACATGTGCATTATGAATATGATGAGTGTTAATCATACCTAGATTCCTTGCATGTTGATGTAATAAAGGAATGTTCTTAATGTTAATATAACCCTACTATGATTGTTTATGAATATCTCCTAGTTCATTAATGCAATATTGTTCTGATCTGGTGTATTATATGTAAGTGATGTTGTTGAGCCTTGTTATAAGGCATGGAAAGATAATGATGATCTTGGAGGGAATAGTATGATGGTCTTAATGACCTTTGAGCATGATTGAGCCCTGAATGAGGTGTAATCCTCTTGTGTTGATAAGGGTTGATACCCTATGATATTGTGAAAAGGATTTATATCTTGTGATAGTATGATGGTCTTAATGACCTTTGGTCATGGTTGAGCCCTGAATGAGGTGTAATCCTCTTATGTTGATAAGGGTTGATACCCTGTGATATTGTGAAAAGGATTTATATCTTGTGATAATATGATGACTAGTGTAGTCTCATGAATGGCAAGTGAATAGTACCATGTGACGATGAGATGAGAAATTATGTTTCATACATTTTATATCTTTTCAAGTTTTGATATTTATATGCTTGCTAGAAGTGAATTAGGGTTTGTATGTCCACTTGTTTGATGCAGCCTTAATTCACCCAATTGGCATAACTAATCGAGTACAACTCTAATCATGTAGTGCCCTGTGCTGTAGAACCATCTTCAGTTTCAGAACTTGCTAGATGGTGAAATGAGTATTCCTAAGGGTAACTCAGAGCACATACTATTGAGTGTGTGGGGGTGGCAGGTTGAGGATATATCATTGTCATCCACAATGCAAGTTGTGGAGGTTGGCTATGGTCATGCCTCATACATGTGCTATGATTGAGAACGGTTGTGGTCATGTATCGGCGAATATAACATGATGTGATTAGAGGACAACTACAATTGTACCTAAGTGATTGGGTTTGAATACCCTGGTTTCTAGTGTCATGAGTTGTACCAAGGGCAGACTAGTGGTTAGAAGCTTGACTATATGTCATTGTGGTGGCAGCTTTGACTGATATGTCACTGCATTTTACTCGTAGTGACTGAGGGGATGAGATCTTATGATATCAAAACTTCTAGATCTTGTACGGAACCGAATAGACCTTTGTAGGGGTCGGTTGGACTTTGAATGGTATGTTCAAATTCCCTAGGGCATAATAAAAGATGTAAGATAGTCGTGTAGTATATCTATTTAGGGTTATACACAACGCTTCATATTGAATGATAACCCTTGTTTGCTTTATTTTCATTGAGATCATGTATAGTACAATAAGAGATAATAGATATTCTTATGTTGTAGTTATGCACATGTTGTAAACATGCTTATGTTGTCAAATATATTGACACTGATGGTTAAGATGTAGCTAGCTAGCTATGTTTACACTACTACAGAAACATCATTCAGTGCCGCTTTTCTGGGCGTCGGTTCTTTAGGAAAACCGACGCCTACACTATTAGACGTCGGTTATTTAGGCAAACCGACGTCTATATTCAAAGACCAGCCAGACACGGGTACCACTTTGAATATAGCGTCGGTTGTTAATAACAAACCGACGCCTAAAGTCGCCCGCGAAATTCAATTTTTGAGCAAAAAAAATAGTGTCACTTTCAACGTCAGTTATGTAGATAGAAACTGACGCCTATGCGCGATAAAAATTTGCGCGAAAAGTGTCACTTTCAGCGTCGGTTAACCTGTTATAAACTGACGCTAAAAGTGGTTCCCGCCAAACAACTTCGTGAAAATATCATCCAATTGGACGTCGGTTGGTTCAAACAACCGACACTAAAGAGTTTAGGCGTCGGTTGTTTGAAAAAACCGACGCCATTTGGGAACTTAATATCCCGCGATCGCCCGACTCTTCCCCTTTCTTCTGTTTCATTGCGAGCCGATTTCCCTTTTCTTCTCTGCTGTCGCCCGACCACGCCGCCGATTTCTCCTCCACGAAAGCTCCTTCTTTGTCTACGACAGCGCCCCCGCGCCGCCGCCGCGCCCCCTTCTCCGCCGCCACTACTGCTGCCTTCTTCCCCTTCTCTGCGCCCCCTTCTCTGCCGCGCCCCCTTCTCCGCAGCCACTGTTGCTCCTTGGTCTGCCTTCCCTGCCGCCTGGAGCTCACCGCCGCACCGCCTTCCTCCTTGCCGCCGCCCGCCGTCCTTCCTTGCCGTCGCCTCTATCCTCGTTGGCGTCTCTGCTTCCTGCTCCGTGCTCGCCGTCGTCCTCCCTGCCGTGTCGCCTGTCTGCTGCCCGCCGTAGCCTCTAGGTAGTAGCTGTAGCCTCTGTTCTTCCTTCTCCCTAGCTCTTTACCAACGGTAAACACGGCCGTGGGTGTTGTCCTACCACGACCGTGCTGCCCATCACGGCCGTGGTAGGCCAACACCCACGGCCGTGTTTGTTGTTTGTAAGGATATGAACAAATCTATATGTAATGCTTTATGTAAATTCTAGGATATGAACAAATCTTTTTGTTTGCATATATTTGTGCTTCTAATCCTAATGCTTGACCTAATTCAGTAAATTTTGATGCATGTTGAAATAAGATTTAAACTTGTCCATTCTAGCATCCTAATTTGATTTGATTAAACCCTAACATTGATGAAACCCTAACATTAATTGTGATGAAACCCTAACATGTACATATCTATTATTGTGTTTGTTGGCCTAGAAAACCCATCCAAGATTTACTCATTAGGAGTAAATCTTGGATAGTCCCCGATTTGGGACTGTTCTTGAACACCTAATCTCACATAGGATGTAAGTGAATAATGTGTATTGGGTTTTTGAGAAAATTTTGGTAGAATTTCCCCGTTTGTTCTCTAAGTACATATGTACTTAGAGAACAGTGGGGAAATGCTGCCGAAATTTTCTCAAAAACCCAATACACATTATACACTTACTAGTGAGATTAGGTGTTCAAGGATGGGATAGGTGGTACACATTTATTATATATAAGAATGACATCACATGTGTTTGTTGGCCTAGAAAGTGAACAATCATTGTTCTTTATATTACTTGTACATTGGTATAAATTAGAATGAACAATCACTAAATTATATATTGTTTGTAAGGAGTCCGGCTTCATTGTAGATATATATTATTGTGTTTGTTGGCCTAGAAACCCGTCCAAGAGTGACTCATTAGGAGTAAATCTTGGATAGTCCCCGGTTTGGGACTGTTCTTGAACACCTAATCTCACTTAGGATGTAAGTGTATAATGTGTATTGGGTTTTTGAGAAAATTTCGGTAGCATTTCCCCGTTTGTTCTCTAAGTACATATGTACTTAGAGAACAGCGGGGAAATGCTGCCGAAATTTTCTTGAAAACCCAATACACATTATACACTTACTAGTGAGATTAGGTGTTCAAGGTTGGGATAGGTGGTACATATTTATTATATATAAGAATTACATCACATTATACACTTAGGATGTAAGTGTATACCCTAATCTTTTCCTAATATATACTTGTTTCCTAATATATACTTGTTTTCTCTTTGATCATAGAATGGATAGATCATGGATGTCCATTCGTAATCGTTGCACCCCAGAGTTTATATCTGGTCTTGATCAGTTTATTAGATTTGCCGAGGAACATAGGAAAAAACCTACATATAGGTTCTATTGTCCATGTAGGCATTGCGATAACAACTTGAAAGTCAACACTGGTGAGGAAATCAAAAGTCATGTCATGTGCAATGGGATTGTACAAGGCTATACAAAATGGCACTGGAATGGAGAGATTTCAAAATCGAAACTAGTAGATGTCGATAGCAGTGCTTGGGTGGAAGAAGAAATTGCCTCCGATGACGTAAATGTGAACGAACCAGTTCCAGCAGACATCGTTGATGTGATGCTGGATAGTTGTAGGGTAGAGCACACCGATCCACCTCCTATCTTTAGAAACATTGTGCATGATGCTGAGATACCATTATACACAGGCTGTGTTAAGTTTACGAACCTTAGCGCTGTGTTGAGATTGTATAAGTTGAAAGCTAACAATAGATGGAGCGACAAAAGCTTCACTTCATTGTTGACTTTGTTGAAAGAAATGCTTCCTGAAGGAAACGAGCTGCCAATCTCAACATACCAGGTAAAGAAAATGTTTTGCCCAATGGGAATGGAGGCCAAGAAGATACACGCATGCCCGAATGATTGTGTATTATTTCAAAAGGACTATGTAGATTTGAAAGATTGTCCAAAATGTGGTGTGTCACGGTATAAATTGATGACTTCGGGGGAGTCCACAACTGGTTCTCCTGCCAAGGTGTTGTGGTATCTACCTACAATATCACGGTTTCAACGCTTGTTTGCAAATCCGAAAGATGCGAAGAATTTGAGGTGGCATGCAGATGTTAAGAAAAATAATGATGGGATCCTACGACATGCGTCTGATTCCCCACAGTGGAAGAAGATTGATCTATTGTACCCCAAATTTGGTGAAGAAGATAGGAATCTAAGACTTGGGCTTTGTACAGATGAGATGAATCTGTACGGGACATTAAGCAGCCAACATAGCACTTGGCCAGTCATGCTTGTTATATACAATCTTCCTCCCTGGATGTGTATGAAAAATAAGTACGTTATGTTGTCGTTGTTGATATCGGGCCCTAAACAACCCGAAAATGATATTGATGTTTATCTTGACCTTTGATTGATGACTTAAAGAAATTTTGGGCTGAAGGTGTGATGACCTATGATGCTTCAGCAAGAGAGACATTTTGTTTGCACGCTATGTTGTTTTGCACTATTAATGACTTTCCAGCATATGGGAATTTGTCTGGATATAGTGTCAAAGGAGCTAAAGCGTGTCCTATATGTGAAGAAAACACTGATTCAATAAGACTAAAACATGGTGGCAAGACTGTATATCTTGGTCATCGAAGGTTTCTTTCAAAATTCCATCCGTATCGTAGGAAGTGCAAAGCATTCAATGGATGGAATGATGAACAGAGTGCACCTAAACCTATACCAGGGGATGTTGTTTATGAAAGAGTAAAAGACATTGTCAATGAATTTGGTAAGAAATCACAATGTAGTATGGCCACACGGAGTGACAATTCTTCATTCAAGAAGAAGTCAATATTTTGGGATCTTCCTTATTGGAGTTCTTTGACAGTCAGGCATTGTATCGATGTAATGCACGTTGAGAAAAATGTCTGTGATAGCATCATTGGTACTATGTTAAATATACCAGGTAAGACTAAAGATGGGATAAAATCCATACTGGACCTACGTGAAATGGGAATAAGGTCAGAATTAACAGAATTACGTGAAATGGGTAATAAAAGAACATACTTACCTCCGCTTGTTACACGTTGTCTAGAAAGGAGAAGAAAACTTTTTGTGAATGCTTGGTAAATGTTAAGGTGCCACATGGTTACTCATCCAACATCTGTAGATTGGTATCAATGAAAGATCTGAAGTTCATAGGTCTTAAATCTCATGATTGTCACACTCTAATGCAATAAATATTGCCCGTGGCAATTCAATCTATATTGCCGAAGCATGTAAGGTTTGCAATTACCAGACTTTGTTTCTTTTTCAACAGTCTATGCAGCAAAGTTATTGACCCTGATACTCTCGATAATTTGCAAAGAGAAGTGGTTGTTACCCTATGTCAGCTTGAGATGTAATTCCCTCCTTCGTTCTTTGATATCATGGTACATCTTGTTGTCCACTTGACTAGGGAAGTGAAAATGTTGGGACCAGTTTTCTTGCATTGGATGTATCCCTTTGAACGATACATGAGCATTTTTAAAGGTGATGTTCAAAACCGTTATCGACCTGAAGGGAGTATTATTGAAGGTTATGTGGCGAGAGAGGTTATGGATTTTTCCAATGACTTTCTCAGTGGTAATGACACTCCTGATAATGACAAGAATATTGAGGAGGGCAAAGGAATTTTGGGATCACGGGTGAAAGTAATCAGTCGTGAGCAGTTGGAACAAGCTCACTTGTATATTTTACACAATATGGACGAAGTGAGTGTTTATATCAAGGAACATACCAATTTCATAAAGAGACAACATCCTTGAGAAAGTTCAATGTGGCTTTCTAGAGAGCATAATAAGACTTTTACTAAGTGGTTTGAAGATAAAGTCTTACATCAACTATCTCAAACACCAAATGATATTACAGAAACTATCAAATGCCTCGCCTTTAAACCAAAACCGAATGTTATGTCTTATGAAGGGTTTGACATTAATGGATTCACATATTACACAAAGCGCCAAGATGATAAGAGTGTCGTCCAAAATAGTGGGGTCACTCTTCAAGCGTCGACTATGTACTTTGCAAGTGCAAAGGATAAGAGTCCATGTGAAGCTAAAATGTCATATTACGGTGTCATTGAAGACATTTGGGAGTTTGACTACATAGATTTCAAAATTCCGCTCTTTAAATGTAATTGGGTTGATAATACCAAAGGAGTTATAGTGGATGAATTGGGTTTCACTTTTATGAACTTTAAAAAGATTGGCGAGAAGGGTGAACCATTCATATTGGCATCACAGGCGAAACAAATATTCTATATCGATGATCCTGCGAATGATAAATGGTCGGTTGTTCTTCATGGTAAAAGACAGTTCATTGAAGATCCTATAGATGAAGAAGAGTAATATGATAAGTATGATGACTCCAGTCCATTCTCAGTTGGGTTGCCAACTCCAAAAAATATTGAAGCTAATGATGACTTATATGTGCACGGAGATCACAATGAAGGATTGTTAATTGATAAAAGATCACAATTTTAGAGACATGTATGTTTATACAAATGTTAAATGTTTGCCTTTTTCTAGTTAATACAAATGCTAAATGTTTGCCTTTTTCTAGTTAAAACAAATGCTAAATGTTTGCCTTTTTAATGACATTTTTAGATGGCTGACCATGATGAGCATGATGTCCATGATGAGCATGAAGTCCATGATGAGCATGTTGTCCATGATGAGCATGGCGAGGATACCAATGTAAGTTCTAAAAACATATCCTGTATTTCTATAAAATTCATTATTTTCTAGTTATGTCATATATCCTATGTTTCTATATTGGGCTAATTCAGTGTGTTTATTTTTGTCAAATTTTAGGTTGATGATGCACATGTACCCACTGAAGCACTGGAGCAACTTGATGCGCAGCACCAAACACTTAACAAGAAAAGGGGCATCACTCTGTTGAAGAAGTTAATAGCGCTAAGTGGCAGTGGATCCAAATTAATTGTGGAGTTTGATAATGGAGGAAATGCAATTGGAGTGAACCGCAATAATTTTGTAAACTATCTTGGGTGTACCAATCAGAGCCATTGTGGTGTTAAGTATGATAATTGGCATAAAGTTCCTCAGGGGAAAAAAAGACTTGATATGGAAGGATTTATGCGTGAGTTATTATTATTTGCAATTCTATTTTGTAGATTACAAATTCTATTATTTGCAATTCTATTTTGGATACTAGTTAATAACATTTCTATTTTACAGAATCTGTTTTCATTGGATGAGAAGTTGCATCGTAAAAGTGTGATGCAACGCGCTGGAAAGATGCTTAGGAATTATAGGACAAATCTGAATAGAGAATACATAAAAGAGGGTGATAAGAAGAAGAAGTCAGCCCTTGAACAATGGAACTTCTTGGACAAAGAAGATTGGGACAATTTTGTTGCTTCAAGAAAATCTGAAGAATACAAGGTATTAGGCGTCACTCCCAATTTAATTAATATACATTGTATTCACCTATTCAAGATTAACATTTAGTGCTACTAACCAAATCATTAATGTGCATACTAACTAGGCCCTTAGTGACGCACAAAAAGCAAGGCGTGCACTGAATGTGGATGACCACACTATGGGTCCAAAAGGCTATGCAAGCATTCGCCAAAGACTACATGCGGAGTCTGCGGCTACTCAGGAGTCTGCTCCTACTCAGGAGTCTGCCACACCCATGCCTCGCCATGATATCTGGATAGCTGGGAGGCAAAACAAGAAGGGTGAAATAAAGAAGCCTGTAACTGCTGAGGCGGCTGTGAAAATGGTAAAATACAACTCTTAGAGCAATCGTTTGAATATTGATTATTTGTGGTGTTAACTTACCAATTTCTGTTGATGGTGATTAGCGGGAGCTGCACGAGTAGAGGAAACAAGGCACGTCCATCCCTCAGGGCACAAGGGATGAATTGACAGTTGCTCTGGGTAACCCAGAGCATCCTGGACGTGTTAGGGGTGCAGGCGCTGGTGTGGGCATCAAAGCATTCTTTGGGCCATCCCAGAACAAACCCAGAGCGGGACTTTCTCAAGAAGAGGTAACCTATTCTTTTTTTAGAATGTTACTGCAAAAGGAAATTCAATAATAAGAAG
This sequence comes from Alisma plantago-aquatica, assembly GCA_963693085.1. Taxonomy (NCBI): domain Eukaryota; kingdom Viridiplantae; phylum Streptophyta; class Magnoliopsida; order Alismatales; family Alismataceae; genus Alisma; species Alisma plantago-aquatica. The sequence goes on from OY856412.1 coordinate 788,195,612, forward strand.
CTAATGTTTCTTTTATCCATGTATAGGAGAATAAGAGAGTCGAGGATATAGTTGCTAAAAAGGTCAACGATGTAGTTGCTGAGAAGGTCAAGGAAGAATTGATGCGGTGGCAGGCATCTCAGGCTTCCAATCAGCCTATGGCAACCCACTCTTCTCCTGATGCACAGACTGTGAGTAATCCTGGAGACACATCGCCTAACACGTCTACTATAAGTATTGTTTATGACATTGTAGCTAGTCTTTTCAAGATGATATGTTTTCAAGATGATATGTATATATGTATAACATTCTTTACGTAAATTTGTAGGCATTGAAGCCATGCCGCTTAAGAATACAAGACTATGTTGTTGCAGAGGTGCATGCTTACCCGTCCCTTCCTGGGGAAAGGTTTCACGGGACTCCAATGCCACAGGGCTACGTTCGTGTGGGCCCATTACGTGTGTTACCTGATTGGAGGGAAGCTACATTGCCATATCCCCACCCAGATATTGATACACTTGCTGAGGCAGAAGGCGGGGTCATATTGTGGCCCAAAGCAGATGTCGTATACACTACTGAAATTGTAAGATAAATTTACATTGATTTAGACTGTTAATGTGTATATATGAGGTCAACTGATCTGAAATTATATATACATGTTAAAAAGAAGACACCAGGAGCACCTAGGCCTCCACCTCCACTTCTCGCATTACCAAGTTGGGTTCCAACTGACCTAACATACCCGTTAGGTCGTGCTTGTAGGGGAATGGCATGTTGGCTACGGGCACATAATATACATTGCCCTATAATTATTTCTTTAGATGCAGATTATGCAAGTCAATCATACGATAGCTCTTTATTTATACAAGATATTATTGAGTTGTTTATGTATGCTTGGCTGAATACATCAATGATAGAGACATGGATAAGGTGAGATCTTGTTTATACATCCATATACCTTGTGTAAGATCCGGTGATCTGGTTTCTTATATATTAATGCATACGTAATACATGTTTTGCAGCTACTTAGTCGAAGATCAATGCAAACAATTTGCATTTGATCATGTGGGATTTTTGATTCCATCATTGATTAGTATGGTGGCTAAAGACCCCGATAGTGTTCAACAATACTGTATAGATGCTTTTACAATTTTTGGTCAGCAAAAGAAGACAATAATAATAGCTCCATTCAATGTCAAGTGAGTTTACTTTATTTATAATTTGGACTTAAGAAAATTCCATTTTTATTGTGCATTTTGAGTTATTAATTGTTAACTTTTTACCTCTAGCAGTAAACATTGAGAGTTACTAGTTATTGTCCTCGGGACGTTCACTGTTTATTATCTAGATCCCGCGGGAAGTACATTAAACACTAAAATTGGACATGTAATGAGAATGCCATTATTCTGGTGAGAAATAGTTCATTTTTGTATCCGTTAACATTTGTTATTACATTACTATTTACTTATGCAATTTACTGTGTTATATTAACATGTAGGGGTTTAGATGCATTCAAAAAGGCTGGAGGAACGGTCCCAAGGAAAAAGAACCAGCCAATAAATTGGCAGAACGTACAAGTAAGTTCCCGACTCTAATGTATATATTATTGATGTGAATTGTGCTTAGTTGTATTATTTTGTATGATTCAATTTATAGTGCGCTACACAAGACAACGGCTGGGCATGTGCATACTATGTGATGTGATTTATGCAGATGATTATCTGACATGCCACATTGTACATCGATAACATACATGAGGTATTATATATAGTCTCATTAGTTAGTATGAAATATGTCAATCTTATTTTTATATTATTACTTATATATATACATCATTCTCTTTGCAGGTGTTTAAAACTGACCACACTATAGGTAAACGCTTAAAAATATACATGCTCCATATACGATGGAAGCATTAGATGAAATAAGAGAAGAATGGGCAAAAGCCATACAAGCAGTGGCAACTGTAAGATATAATTGGGATGTTGATAGCGATAATGAATGATACTTTGTAAATGAATATTTCTGAATGTTAATACATGTATTTGAATGTTTCTATATGTGTGAATGTGAGAATTGAATTGATGTCTGAATGTATCTACTTGTGTGAAATTTTCCTTGGGACTTTTGCAGGTTTGTGGCCTGTTTGTAGGCTGATATCAATGGATGTCGTAAACCTACAGTTCAGAAAACTGAATTGCAGGTTCTCATCCTGCTGACCAGCCACAACAGGCCTGCAAACTGATATGAAAAAAAAAGATATAGGCGTCGGTTATTTATAGAAAACCGTCAGCAAAGACATACAACGTCGGTTATTGGATAAAAACCGACGTCTAATATTACAAACAACCCGACCGTGCAGGAAAGCACGGCCGTGGTGGAAAAGGCGTCACTTATTCATATAAAACCGACGCCTATAGTACTAAACACGACCGTGCAGGGAAGCACGGCCGTGTCGTCTTGAAGTATGGCGTCGGTGGTTTAATTGATCACCGACGCCAAACGGGTTCGCGCCACAGAAAACGGTGTCATCTAGGACACTTTCTGCATCGGTTACCAATTAAACACCAACGCAGAATGTGTCCTAGATGACGCCGTTTTCTGTGGCGCGAACCCTTTTGGCGTCAGTTTTCTGTAAAAAACCGACACCATACTTCAAGACGACACAGCCGTGCTTCCCTACACGGCCGTGTTTAGTACTATAGGCGTCGGTTAAAAAACTGACGCCGAAGTGTTAGACCTTTAGTGGCGCCCACATAGGCGTCGCTCGGAAACCGACGCCAAAGCGGGTTAAACAACCGACACTAAAAGGCATTTCTGTAGTAGTGTTAATATTACTAGCCATGCCTTTTTAAGTAGAGATGCATATACTACTAATCATGCTTATTTAGATAGTTGTGCTTATGTTGTTAGCTCTTCTTATGATGTTGATATGTTCAACCAATTAGATGTGCTCATGTTGTTAGCTATGCTTATGTGCTAGAATTATTTATAATGATAGAGATTCTATGTTACTAGACTTGCACATGATGCTAGATATGCATATGCTACTGAATTGCTTATATTGTCAACAAGATAAAGGATGATAGTCTGGCTAATGATGATAGTTACTATATGCTCCTTTATGTATTTTGTTAATCATCAGTATTACTGAGCTTATTTTTTATATCTGATTAAACTGCTTAACTATTTAATTACTTAAAAATGTTGTAATCAATAAATGTTGTTGGAGGTTATATCTCTTGTTGGGACATGGGTCTCAACCTTGTGGTTCGCCACTTCTTTTTAGGTAATCGGAAGTGACGAAAACAAACTTGTGGCAGCAAAGAGGAGCTATAGTAATGAATCTATGAGAAATTTGATTAGATTTCTAGTGTGTGCTAGAGTCATCCCTGTACTCTCAGGTCTGGGCAGGAAAAGTTAGTATATGATGTTTCAAATGAATTAGACTGTTGTTAGCATATTAATGCTTATTTGTGTGGCATATACGAATATTGTTCTCCTGTATATATATGTTGTGGCTAAGGTGATAGAATAATTTGTATCAAATTCTTGGCATAGTATGAATAAAAGAAAGATGTTGGGCTCTTATGCAAATGTTTTTGAGTGGGTGTTGACGTTGAAATCGATTTTAATTTACCCATATTTTTGGGTTTGTGATTAATTAGTAATCAATTTTGCTTTATGTTTTGAGTAATCTCATTTAGTGTAATGGGTTCTCACAAGTTGGTATCAGAGCTTTAGGTTTACTGAGTCTACAGGGACACTAGGACTTAGGACTAGGATGATGTTAAAATTAGGAATATGACATATAAATATGATGCATACTGCCTAATCTCAGTATTTGGGTGCCCTGGCCAGGTATTCAATTATTGAAGAAAGGTATGGAACTCTTAGATTGTTATCTTTCTGATTACTCTGATCAAGTAGTCATTTTGATACAATCTAAAGAGCATAATGAATAAGAAATCATGGTATGAATATCTCAATCCTACCTTAAAGAAGATGAGAATTGCATCATTATCTATCAAAACTTGAATGTTTGGTAACTATAAGAGAAAGATATAACATCATGAAATCTAAATCTGAATAAAAATAAGCAGAAGAGAAGTTCTTGAAGATGTGATTCAAGAAGATAATAAAGTAAAACACAGATAAGGCTATGCTTATAAAGTTATTCAAGGTATGAAATCCACATAAGATTTAGAGAACTCCAATGATAAGTATATAATGAGAAGATAAATGAGAACAATGACCATGGAATAAGGTGGAACCTGAGTTAATCTAGACCAGCCTATGTGTGTAAGAAATTGTTTTTGTAAAATAATCATGGCGTTTGAAAGAAATTAAGGCAGATGATCCATATTTAATGAAGAAAATGTGGAATATGATGATTTACTTATTGATAAGTGGTTGAAAAACATAATAAAATAAGAGAACATACCCAAGTGTGATAACTAGTCATCAAGGAAGGAGTAATGAGATAGGTTAATCATGATGATTCCTATGCTAATGGCAAGGAACCCAAAATGAAAAGGGTAAAATGATACATAAGAAGTTGTAACCTGCATAATGAAAATAGAATTGCTTACCTTTTTGCTAGTGACCCTTGGACTATGTTGCGATGATGTGGGAAGTGTGTTTCCCTTTGTGTCTTTCCTTTCTAGGGAACAACTTTCAAGTGGATCATTGCCACTTAGTACGTATGGATTTGCTGAAAACATGAGGGTGCATAGCTTATTATAGCATAAGGTTGCTTGGACTATGGTTACAAGATCATAAAGTTTGGGATGAGTTTGCTTTTGAGCCTTACAATAATTAGGAAGACTCCTCTTATATGTCTTGATATTTGATTATGTTGGTAAAAGTAGATGAGATAAGGACGTGAGTTCTGTCACAACCCCAATTTTTGGGTTCTTATGGTGGGAAATGCAATTTTCCCAATAAATGTGTAACTATGGGAATTGTATGAATCATATGTATCGAATGGATTCCCTTTGAAATATTTTATTTGTGTATGTGATTTCGTGGACTATAAGATGTTAATAAGTCCAATATGATTAAAAGAAAAGAAAGAAATCACATATTGCTTTATTAAGAATGAAATTTGAAATAATTATGAAAATATAAGAAATTTGTGGAAATATGGATAATGGAATCATCATGGATGGTATTTCGAGTCCATATAGTTTCTAATGGAAAAAGGAATCCAAATAAAGGAAAATAAAAGAATAAGAGAGGGAAAATATGCATAAAATATGCCTTAATTAATGATAACTTTCTTATGAAGACAAGTCCCTCATACTTTCGAGTTTGAGTCCCAAACTTGTCACACAAGTAGTTTACGTCACTATATACTTTCCCTTAAAATTTTACATTAATAGGGCATGTTGTTTGGGAGATATGATTTTTATAAGATTTCCTAATTGAAAGGATAATTGTTCGAATGCATTAAATGTCACACATTAGAATTCCTATTCAAATTTATTTAAAATTGGGGTGTGTGCTGTGAGACATTGGATCCACATCTAACGGTTCCTGTGGATTGTTTAGATCCAGTTAGAATCAGAATAGGAAGAGGAAAGCCCGATCTTGACTCGATTTTTCACGAGATCCGATACAAGTGCAAGCAAGGAAATTACTTGGTTGTGATTGGGAGGAAATTTCGTGCCATATAAACCTAGATCTTGCTAGGTTTTGTTGCCTTTTCAGGAAATTCCCAATTTCACTTGGACAAGGATTTGACGGTGAGGTTGGGGAGCCTAACCTAGACCCCCACACCTATAAATAGTACCCCTATAGAATCCTCACACCCTAAAAGACACGACCGACCACTTAGTTTGTTCTCTCATGCCCCAGATTCATGGATCAAACCTGCTCCGATGAGCTCCAAGCTATGGCACCACCGTGGGCTGAGTAGTTGGGGAAGAAGGAGGGAAGCAGTAGTAGTTGTCTGATGGTGATCCACGGTGGGCTCGCGAGGAGATCCAACATCCCTGAGTGCTTCGCATTTTAGATGGTTGTGAGTGGGTGCAAGTGCCGAGAGTCATGCGATCACAATCGGTCAACAAAGACTCGCGATCCAATGGTTGTAGTTTTTTTTCGAAAACAAAGGGTCGGATGGATGACATGGCACTCTATCATTGGACGAGAGGTAATTTATCTTGCATAAATCATAACTAAAGATTGGTAGCTCCGATTAAAATAACTTATATATGAAAATTGATCAGGAGGAAGAAAGTAATGCAATAAAAATATAATTGAATACTAATTATGCTTAAAATTCAAAAAGTATGTAAAGATGCTATCTTTAATGGTTTAATTAATGAAAAACCCTAATATTTGATGATCAATGAATTGGGAAGGGTTATATGGATGTTTAAAGTGGAAATTGACTTTTTGTTAATAAAAGGAAGATTTTGATATAAAAGAATGATCTTTATACATATTTGGCTCAATTTGGGGTTTCATATACCTGAGTATGCATTAATGGGCTTAGAAATCCTAATTTAGGAGAATATGTCTTTTAATGGTTTTAATTGTGCAAATTCATAAATAAGATAGAATTATGTGGTTACAAATCCAATATGAGTATAAAAGATCATTAATGTGGATAATTTGGTAATTAGGGTTTCCTAGTGTATACAAGTGGAATTAATGATAAATTAGGGTTTGCTAACCTAAAAGATGTGAAATATAGTAATTAGAATTCCTTTGAGAATTGAACTATAATTCTTTATTGAATTGTCAACTCACAGGAACCTGAACAAGATAATTGGCATTAATGATCTTAATACGACCTAAAAGGATAAACATGGAGGTTTTAGTGTAAAAAAAGATATATTTGACCTAATTGGAATTCAATCATGCCTATGATGTTAAAATTAGGGTTTGTGGATCAAAAGAGCATTAAAAGTGATAAATGCATTATGGAGGCTAAAAACCCTAATAAAATCCTAAAGTTAGCCTAGAAATCCTACGGTGGAATCCAAGTTAATCTTGAAAATGTTTTGGATAAAATAATGACACATGGGTGTCATGCATTAATTTCAGGATACTGTTGATTACTTGATTGATTGTTCTTGGTTATTCTTGCTTGGACCTCAAGTTACTCTGGATCAGGTATGTGGTTACGCCTATGGTTAAATCACTTTAGTTTCCCGGAGATTCCCGAGGTTTTAACAGTTTCTTGGAAATAGTTGCTTGATTGACTTTTATTTCATGCAACTATAAAGTGACTATGACTATCACCATGATTATACGTGCATGAGTATCTAAGATCATGGTCCTCCTCTATAGCTTTATTAATGATGAAAAGGATGATCTAGTACATGGTCTACCTGTGAGGTAGGGCCATCATGTTATCATGAGTATGGGATTGGACTACCTTTGGGTAGGGCCATGTGACTCCACAACCCTAGGTATTGATCTACCAATGAGGTAGGATCATGGGGGTTAGTTGGGATCTATCATATGAGAGGTAGTATCCATGTCCACTGCAGGGACAACACAGAGGCTAGGGTATGTAAGGATTGAGTAGTCATGTTTAAAACATAAAGTTTGTTTTGTTAAATCCTAATTTCTTGCAATATGTTGTTGCAATTAAATGCACTATTATTGGTTCCCCTACATACCAGTATAATTCATTATACTGACCACCATTTTGTTTGTCGGCATTTTAGGTTTATCAAGAAAATAGATATTCCTTTAAAGTGACAATGATGGAATAAAGCTTAATAAAGAATGGAGGATTTTAGATAGATAGATGTTATATCAGGTAAAGACCCTCAGCTCCTATATTTTACAAGGTATGAGAAAAGAAAATTTATATACCATTTTAAAGCTCAGTTGTGGTAGGACCAATTGTTGGGTTAGATCTAGAGAGAAACAGCGTGAACTAATGAATAAGGTTGGTGACCTTGATTCCAAGACATGAGGAATCATGAGAAGTTGGGTATTATATGACCCAGAATGGACGACCTTGAGTAGATAGTTGAGTTTGCCTCATGCATGATCATTGGAGGCTTGTTGTACCTTAGATACCTTTAGAGGAACCAAACCCTAGAATGAGAAAGAGGCTTCGTGAACAAATGTACATATGATATGAGTACCTACCTTTTAGGAGCATGAAGAAGAGTTCCTTAGACCCTGAAAAGGGTATGGTAACAAGTTGAGAGGCATCGTAACCAGTGGACGCTAAAGGTTATTCACGTGGAAGAGTGTTATGATGTATATGCTATACTTGGCATAGGTTTGGTTCATGTTTGAACAGCTAAGCATACATCTAGATAGCTGATGTATAAGAGGTGAACCTGGGTTCCTAGGCCAAAGAGGGGAAGCAACAATACCTAGTGCACGTGATGTTTGTGAGGCTGATTGAGTTCATGTGTTACAGTAAAAAGAAAACCCACATGAACAAAGATACATGTTTGATGAACCACTATCATAGGTTGGTGACATATGCATGGATGATATTGGTTTGACCTTGAGGAATGATGAATTCGTATGACATACCAAGGAGCTTAGCATGGTTTAGTAGGTTATCTTATTTCTAGATACATGCATAAGTAAAATGTTAGGAGCTAAGCACATACATGATGATGTAAACCTTGGTGGTAAGGACATTTGTGACCTTATTATTATCTAGATGTAGTTTTCTCCCATCCTAGGAAGGAACCCTTTATGTAGGGTGAACACCAACTCTTGGTTAGGTTTGAAGTAACCTTAAGAGGACACTTATAAGAGCTTGATGAGCTAAGTGTAGGAGCACATAGTATGAACATGCATCTATAGACCCATGTGTGACCATCTCTAAAGGGGCATGAAGATATGTTTCCATAGAGGTAACTTGTATGGGACCAGACCGAGTTATGTAGGTCGCCATATTTCCTATGAGGGTGGCAAAGTTGGCCCTATATGCCCAGAGAGAGGATGGAGATTCAGTTGAGGATTCAAGGATGAGAATCCTAACTCAATACTAAGGTGAGGTAGGGATAAGACAGATGGAAGAGGGAGCTATCTGTTCCCTGCATGCACAAGACCATAGGGTCGGGAGGTAAGATCTACCTTTTCTCGAGGTCCATGGGTTATGAGCTTGGCCACCTTCATGAGTCCATGAGGTATAAGGGGTAAATGTGAAGGGCACTCTCTAGATGCATAAAGGTCAGATCACTCCAAAAGTGTCGGCACCCTAGAGAGCTTGAGGTAACGACTAAGGATTGTACATAAAGGAGATATGTTAAGATCCAAAAGGTGGTGGGAAAAGTCTTCCCATGGGTGTAGACCCATAATTGAGTTATTTATGTCATGGAGATATGTGATGTACGTTTCAAATTAGTTTGGAAAGTGTACTGGCGATGTGTGATGCACCATCTCTACTCTTGGAATGGGATGAACTTTGTATTTGGATTGCAGCCAAATGCTTATTTCCTCTTATTATGGGTGTGAGAGATAGGGCAAAATACATGTCATACACTAAGGATAAAGATGACGTGAGTTGAAATGTTGCTATGAAGTTCGAGTATAGGGGAAGTATCATACCTTTTGGAAAGTACCTGGAATAGATGGTTTACCAACACGAAGAGGACTAAGGTAGTCATTAGGAGGACATTCTTATCAAGAGTAGTATGGAATTTATGAGTTATATAAGTTTGAGTTTGATAACCAATATGATGAGCTCTAAGTTTTCTTGACTCAGTTAGACCTAAATTCGAGATGAGGATGATGAGTGGAGTATATGAAGGTTTATGTCTTCACTGTTACCTAGATCATAAGGATGTAAGGTGGTAATGGATGCTCTTAGTTGAGATGCAGCTAACTGTTTAGCCAGTAGGGAGGCTAGAATAGGTTGTTAGGTTGACCCTAAGTTCATGATACATATAGGGATAATCCTCTGATACAACCAGACCCGTTGGTCGAGTAGTGGTTTCTTGGTTAGCCACCCTAGAGCTTGATGAGATAGAAGGGTGGTTGTAAGAACCTCAGATGCACATCTCTGGATAGGAAGGTGATGGAACCCATGACTAGAGTGTTTTGGGATTTATGAGGAGTCAACCCTGAGGAATCATGGCATGTAGGAGCTTGTGATGTTGAGTACACATTACACTGTGGTACTACTAAGATAGTTAGAGTTTGTAGTAGTACATTGAGGACAATAGGTGAAGAAGTATATAGAGTTGCATGTGGCTTATTGTCATGCATGCCAGGAGGTGAAGGTTGAACACCATTAACCCAGTGAGTTGCTACAGATAATGAAGAGTCCCCAAGAGGGAATGAGAGCAGAATACCGTAGACATTGTGGTGAGTCTCCCATGGACCAAGAGTGGTCATGATGCAATATGTGTTATGGTAGATCGCCTTACTAAGTTAACCAAAACCCTTTCCTAAGAGAGAGCACTGTCAGTATGACAGTTTTTGGTTGAACTACATATATGAGAAGGAGATAGTTCAACTACATCGTGATCTGAGTTATCTTGAGCATGACCTCAAGTTCACTTCCATGTGGTGGAAGTAGGTGTAAAAAGAACTCGATACTAGATTGAAGATATGTCCAACATACCACCCCTGACTTGTGTATAATCAAGCGAGTATGAGCCAGACTCTAGAAGGTCTGATGAGAGCATGTGTGCACGTTTAGGGTGATATATGAGTAGTTTTTGCCCCTAGCAGAGTTTGCTTGATATGATAGCCACCATAGCCAGTATCAGGATGTATGAAGCTCTGTAAGGGAGGGTGTGTCAGTCACCACTTCACTTGGATGATGTCGGTGAAAGGACCTTGTGAAGGTCAAAGACACCACACGTGTATGCAAATGATGTCACTTTGATCAAGCAATGGCTGAGGAAGCCCAGGATCAACATGAGTCATGAACTGATGTGAAGCAGACTGACATGCAATTCACTGTGGGTGAACATGTGTTATGAAAAGCCGACCCCTCTAAGCTATAGATGAGAAAGCTAAGTCCCTGATACATGGGTCCATTTGAGATGGATTGGTGGAGTTTCTTATGTTTAGCCTTACCCCACAGGATAATATGATGTATGATGAGTTCCATATGTCCAATCTAGAGCATTATGTGAGGTACCCGAGCCATGTGTGAGCATTGAACCTATTGAATTCTGAGGGAGGCTAACTTACCCTAAGTCACCTATGAGGGTACAAGATACTGAGGTGAGAGAGAGATCAAGAGTAAATAATAGAAGATTGTAAAGGTTCTTTGGAAGTACCATGGAGAGGATGAAGCCACATGGGAGCCAATGATGGACATGGAAAGGTCTTATCCTGAATTATTTATATGCTTGATGGAATTTTGAGGGGAAAATTCTTATAAGAGGGGAAAGATGTTACAACTCCAATTTTTGGGTTCTTATGGTGGGAAATGCAATTTTCCCAATAAATGTATAGATATGGGAATTGTATGAATTATATGCATCGAATGGATTCCCTTTGCAATATTTTATTTGTGTATGTGATTTTGTGGACTATAAAATGTTAATAAGTCCAATATGATTAAAAGAAAAAGAAGAAATCACATATTGTTTTATTAAGAAGGAAATTTGAAATAATGATGAAAATACAAGAAATATGTGGAAATATGGATAATGGAATCATCATCGATGGGATTTTGAGTCCACATAGTTTCTAATGGAAAAAGGAAACCAAATAAAGGAAAATATAAGAATAAGAGAGGGAAAATATGCCTTAATTAGTGATAACTTGTTTATGAAGAAAAGTCCCTCATACTTTTGAGTTTGAGTCCCACACTTGGAACACAAGTACTTTAAGTCATTATAGACTTTCCCTTAAAATTTGACATTAATTGAGCATGTGGTTTTCGAGATATGATTTTTATAAGATTTCCTAATTGAAAGGATAATTGTCTAAATGCATTAAATGCCACACATTAGATTTCCTATTCGGTTTTATTTAAAATTGGGGTGCGTGTTGTGAGCCATTGGATCCACATCTAACAATTCATGTGGATCGTTTATATCCAGTTAGAATCATAATAGGAAGAATCATAATAGACTTGATTTTTCATGAGATCTGATACAAGTGCAAGTAAGGAAATTACTTGGTTGCGTTTCAGAGGAAATTTCATGCCATATAGACCTAGATCTTTCTAGGTTTTGATGCCATTTCAGGAAATGCCCAATTTCACTTGGATAAGGATTCGACGGTGAGGTTGGCGAGCCTAACCTAGACTCCCACACCTATAAATAGTACCCCTATAGACTCCTCACACCCTGACAGACATGACCGACCACTTAGTTTGTTCTCTCGTGCCCCAGATTCATGGATCAAACGTGCTACAGTGAGCTCCAGGCTACGGTGCCACCACGGGCCGAGCAGTTGGGGAAGAAGGAGGGAAGTAGAAGTAGCCTTCTGATGGTGATCCACGATGGACTCGCGAGGAGATCCAACAGCCTTGGGCGCTTCGCATTTTAGATGGTTGTGAGTGGGTGCAAGCGCCGAGAAACATGCGATCACGCTTGGTCAACAAAGACTCATGATCCAACGAATGTAGTTTTTTTGGAAAACAAAGGGTCGGATGGATGACATGGCACTCTACCATTGGACGAGAGGTAATTTATCTTGCATAAATCATAACTAAAGATTGGTAGCTCCGATGAAAATAAGTTATATGTGAAAATTGATCAAGAGGATGCAAATAATGCAATAAAAATATAATTTAAGCCTAACTCAACTTACAATTCAAAAAGTATGTAAAGATGCTATCTTTAATGGTTTAATTAATGAAAAACCCTAATCTTTGATGATTAATGAATTGGGAAGGGTTATATGGATGTTTAAAGTGGAAATTAACTTTTCATTAATAAAAGGAAGATTTTGATATAAAAGAATGATATTTATACATATTTGGCTCAATTTGGGGTTTCATATACCTGATTATGCATTAATGGGCTTAGAAACCCTAATTTAGGAGAATATGTCTTTTAATGGTTTTAATTGTGCAAATTCATGAATAAGACATAATTATGTGGTTACAAATCCAATTTGAGTATAAAAGATCATTAATGTGGATAATTTGGCAATTAGGGTTTCCTAGTGTATACAAGTGGAATTAATGATAAATTAGGGTTTGCTAACCTAAAAGATGTGAAATATAGTAATTATTCCTTTGAGAATTGAACTATAATTATTTATTGATTTTTCAATTCATAGGAACCTGAGCATGATAATTGGCCTTAATGATCTTAATATGACCTAAAAGGATAAACATGGAGGTTTTAGTGTAAAAAAGATATATTTGACCTAATTGGAATTCAATCATGCCTATGATGTTAAAATTAGGGTTTGTGGATCAAAAGAGCATTAAAAGTGATAAATGCATTATGGAGGCTAAAACCCTAATAAAATCCTAAAGTTAGCCTAGAAATCCTAAGGTGGAATCCAAGTTAATCTTGAAATTGTTTTGGATAAAATAATGACACATGGGTGTCATGCAATAATTTTAGGATATTGTTGATTGGTTGATTGATTGTTCTTGATTATTCTTGCTTGGACCTCAAGTTACTCTGGATCTGGTATGTGGTTACGCTTATGGTTAAATCACTTTAGTTTTCTGGTGATTCCCGAGGTTTTAACGGTTGCTTGGAAATAAGATAACCTTAGTATTGAAGAATAGATGAGATAATTAGGGTTTATGAGAATGGTATAAAATTAGGGTTTAGAATAATAAAAGATGAAGTGAAACCTAATTGCAAGGGAAACCCTAAAATGGATACGAAAATCTTAGGAAGCAATTTCAAGTTGAATAGAAAGAATCTTGATAAAGTGTGTAGTAAATAAAGTACATGTGTTTTTCAGGATTCTTGATTGTGTGGTTGAACTACTTGCTTGGATGGCTTTCTTGGTTGGAATTGATATTAGCTTGAGAAATCTACTGAACAGGTATGTGGTTACGCTTATGAATAATCGCTTTAGTTTTACGCCGATTTCCGAACGTTTTTATTGGTTTCTTGAAAATAATTGCTTGGATGAATTTTATTTTCATATAACTATAAGGTGACTATGATTATCACTATAAATGCATATATAACAAGCTTAGATCTGGGTCCACCTCTTTGACTTTGCAAAGGCTAAAAAGGGGTAACCTAGAGTAAGGTCTAGGTTATCGTGAGTTAGAAATTGGGCTACCCACGTGTAGTGCCATGAGACTCTTTAGCATGCCATGAGTTAAGGAGTGGGCTACCCACAGGTAGTGTCATGTGACTCGACCCTAGAAAGTGGTTCACCTATGGGTGGGACCATGTGGGGTTTAATGGGGATCTACCATAAGGAAGGTAGTATCCATGTCCACTGTAGGGACAACACAGAGGATAGGGTACTCATGGGTCGCGGAGTTATATTTAAAACATAATCTTGGTTGTTAAATGATTAATTGAATGATTACGTTGTTAACATATTTACATGATTATTGTTTCCCCCACATACCAGCTTCAGCTTATCGACATTTTGTTTGTCAGCATTTTAGGTACAAAGCCAAACGGACAAATAGTAAATTGACATATTTTGAATTCACAAATTGAAATACAAGGAGGATTAGTTAGAGTAGAAATTCATATGCAAATAGAAGTTTAGAGATCCAAATTTTCAAAAGGTATGTAAAATTTTATTTTCTTATAGCTTTTCAATATAGTATGTTAAAATTTAATAATTGTTCTTGGTTATATGTCGAACCTTTGATCCGGAAATTATGGCTGCGGCTTCGACCTCTCGGTCTCCCTTAATTGGGGGTTACCAGAAGGTGGGGTCGTAACACATAGGGGGAGCCTCATATCAGTTTGTGGACTCTTGACCTTGTCCATTATGGGCAAATCACCTCAAGGAGGTGAAGTGTATCAGTTTACAACTTCCTTGGAAAAGTTGTATTGGGTTGTGAATGAAGTGGTGATTGAGTTGAGATATCTTATCCAACAAGATAAGTGATGACCAGAATATCATCTCTAGATTATCCTCAAGTGTTTTGCATGTCAATATAAATATGAGTGCATGCAAGGCCAAGTGTCAACCATGCATGGACACGTGGCACCTAGTAGCTTAAAATGATGACATCTCATATACACACTTTTTCATGAACCTCAAGTGTATATACCTTTCCTTTCACCTAGAAGTGAAATTTTCGAAATTTATCACCCTCTTGCTCTTGGATATCATGCATAGAGTCTTAGTATCATGCATAGGTGAATAAGTATTGTGCATAGATGATACTCCAAAACCAAGCGAAAAATGCAAGTGGACGTGTCGCGTCATATAGGCCTTGTGAGGCTCGAGTCGAACTCAGGGAGACATGGTCTTAGTGACTAC
The DNA here is from genome assembly GCA_963693085.1 of Alisma plantago-aquatica. Lineage (NCBI taxonomy): Eukaryota > Viridiplantae > Streptophyta > Magnoliopsida > Alismatales > Alismataceae > Alisma > Alisma plantago-aquatica. Next base: position 788,210,921 of record OY856412.1, read on the forward strand.
TACTAACAACAGTACGATCAGCTAGTCCGGTTGAAATGGTTAAATTGGGTTTTAACAAAACAAAATAAAATGAAAGAGAAAATAACAATGGTTGACTCAATTATGGTGGAATTCCTTAGGTTTATCGGTTTCACCAAGGGGTCTCGTTGTATATTGTTTTTACAAAATTAATATAAATCTCATTAATATCCTTGATAGAAAGCCTGTAGCCTAAATTGTTCGCTCCCACAATACAATCCACTACCTAAGTATAAGTCAATTCCATGTCAATGGTAATTTTATTCTTATATTAGGTGAATTCTTTAAACTTTGGGTTCTTTCCACTACCTGTACGTCACCTATTCCAATTAACGCATGGGGCAGTGTACAAGTTATGGTTTTCTAACCGTTAATCCTCCTTCTGAAGTGATTTTTTGTCTAATACCTTATCGATGGTGATCAAGTAGTGACAAGTCGTTCAAATCCACACTTATATATCTAGGAATAAAGAGAAACTTATACTAAATCATGTAAATAGTCACTACAACAATTCCCTAGGTTACTCTCGGGTCCTAAAGAACAGAGGGGTTTAGCCCCACATGGTTTTCAATTGAAAATACATGAAAGGGGAGGAGAAAAATGTAGGAAACATGAAAGAATTCATGTAACCCCTGGAAAAGTGATGTTCTGGATGATCCTTCTCAAGAAACATGCAATCTGCAGTCTTTCGGTAGTAGAAACGTCCATCAGAGGTACTCAAATCATCTGGTTGTCATCCTTCGGATCCGTGCTTCTCTCCCTCTCTTCTCTATTTATCATGCAGTGCAACGTGATGTCTCCTTTTGGTCTGGTCGGCCTCCCTTTTTGTCCTAGGTCACTTACGGTACCATCTAATGTAGACCGTTGGATCGGGTGGCGGGTTTAGATTTCTGAAATTTAATAGAGTCGGTGGCACTGACCTGGTAGTCGGTGGCACCGACATCATCGGGCTTTTGTCGATATATGGCTGAGTCAGTGCCATCGACTGGAATGTCAGTGGCACCGAGCTGAGGTGAATTTTCTCCCTTTCTCACTGAAGCTAACTCAGTGGCACCGACCTGTGTGGTCGATGACACCGAGTCGTCTGGTTGACTACATCCGTCACTATAGGTAACTCTCGGTGGCACCGAGTTAGGGGTTGGTGTCATCGACTCTTTTGGTCGATTGCAGCCTTCTCACTGTTCTTATCTCAGTGGCGCCGACTTCAAGGGTCGGTGGCACCGACTCTTATTTAAATATAAAATACCTAAAAATGCAAAAAAAAACATATATAAGTCTGAGGAATATATAAAATCATATAAATATGATAAAATAAGCTTAATTTGATGAAAACATAGTGTACATGCCAACAATAGTGATTTATGAAAACATAATCAAGAAAGTGACAAGCAAATACACAAAACATGTATCAAATTGGCATGTAAAAGCGACTCAAACCCCGTGCATCAAACTCCCCTAAGTTGAATCTTGCTCATCCTCAAGCAACAATACCTTTGGATGTGATTGAGATAAGTCAGCTAAATGACATCATGCATAAGGTACATCTAAAAATCTCCACCTTTCTATCCTCATTCCGGCCTGCACTGACCACTGAACACTAATTACCCTATAGGCGACCAAAAATCTCTATCCAAGATGTCTGCCCCCAAATCAATGAGACACTATCAAGTAGAGAAGTTAATATGATAGACTCGTCCAGTTCATACTTGGTGCATCGTGTGATCTCCTATCTACGTCGCTCTTTTCTCTACCTACCATCTATATGGAAGCAGTTCTCTTGATAAAACAATGAATGAGGAGAAAATCATTTGAGTGGCCTACCAATAAGAGAAACGGGTGGTTGAAATAGGTGGTTGTAGAAGAATCATGAGCACATAAAATCATTCATGCAATCAAAAATCATGATGAACCTATGATGATGCAATTTTTAGAATGCTCCTAATGCCTAATCATTGTGGTGGAATGATGCATGCAACTATCATTTCATCTCAAGATAAGACAAAATATCTACAAAACTAAATCATGTGCTAACTTTTCTTTACAATTGAGTATAATTGTGCCCATGAACTTTTAGAAATATATAAGTACTTTTTTTTCATTTAATCCCCCTCTTTCATGATAAACTTGCTTTGGGCTTCTAATTGCACTTCACCTTTATTTTTTTTAAGTGCTTTCTCTTTTTTTTTCAACGAATGGACACAATCACTACCTTTTTATTAAGAGAGAAGAAGTTAGACATGATTTTATGCAAGAAGAAATGTCATGCTTATGCAATTAGATGAACAAAGGTGTTATGACATGCAACATGAATTTATTGTGCATGTATGATTTTTATATATATATATTTTTTATGTATGTGCTAATGCAAATAAGAATAACAACTACTATACAAAGTCTATTATGCAATGTAAATGCAAAAAAAACAATGATAACATGTACTCAATCCTCTTATGGTGGGGTGTGAGTCAAAGGAATGTGGTGGTTGAGATCACACAACTAAGAGATAGAACCTTCATAGAAAATCATATGTCCCTCTCTAATGACCTGTGTATAGGGTAATCCAGGGGTTTCTTTCTTGAATTTGAATTTAAGGTCACGTTAGTGTTTAATCAGTTTAGGCTCAACAATCCTTGTCAATCACTTTCTTAGACAAATTAGACGGTCATTTATGCTTTAATGTCCTAAAGCTGACTTACTCAAGCACTTCCTCACTTATGTGACTCTCTTACTCACAAGATAAGCTCAAAATTTTTAAATTTACTCACATAATTGCACCCAACCCAGAGATTGATATTTTCACAGAAACCATGCATTTACTTCTCCATAGATTACACTAGATAGAATGTGGATCCGACATAACAGAAAAACTAACAAAAATAACTCTTTTTTTTCAAAATGAAGAAAAAAAACTAAGATAATAGAAAATAAAAGCTACGATGGAAGCTATTCCAGCACCCCTGTAAGCTTGAATATGACTATGGCCTCATTGTCAATATCCTAACTCAAGAGGTGGAACATTGATACCCGATTCAGAATGGTGGTGGCAGTGGCTGTGTGGGATCCTGGGGAGGAAACATCCCCTAGAAGGTCGGATCAGATGATGGCATGTTCGGCGGAATCGGGTAACTTCGAAAATACCCCTGGCTCCAGTAGTTATCAAAGAAAGGTTGTTGATAAGCTTCCATCTGATGTAGACGTTGATGTATATTCTCTTGGTTGGCCAAGAGAAGGCGTTCATTTTCATAGATCACATGTTGATTTGTATACAGCCTACCTTACACGTCCTGAATGCCATCTAGAGATTAGGTTTGCAGCTGTTGATGTGTCTGGATGTCCTGCAGCATGTTATACATACCCGCCATAAAATAGGCATCCTCTCCTTCTTGAGAAGGCGGAAGGGCAGAAGATGATGAGGCAGCATAATGGTGAGGACGCTTCCTCAAAGTGACTCTATGTCGTACAGGAATGGTGGCCTACACTTCCTCCACATCATCATTTCCCACATCTTCCTCCTAAGCTTGAGCTTGTTGTTGTTCAGCATTGCCATCATCACCCAGCGTCGGCCATCTATAGTATCCAACTCCTCTGATGTTGAATATGGGGTCAGGGAGTCGATGTTGGTAGAATGTATCATCGACCGAGCATGTGGTGTAGATGATACCAGCTTCCACAGTGATGAGGCCGGCTTTCCTGAAGTGGAGATGGTCGATGCGCAGCCTGGAGTTCAGTGGCTCCAGAGTAGACATGTCAAGGCGCAAATGAATCGCCATGGGGTGATAAGTGAATAGTTGTAGCTCGTCGGACATTACGCCGCACTTGCATGATGTGTTGGAGAAAGAACGCTCCCCAATTGATCAGATTTCCCTCCATGAGTTGATATAATAAGTACAAGTCCAATACTTGTACCTTTGCTTGCGCCTGGGTTGACTTTGCAAATATTGTGTTTTTCAGCATCTGATGGAGCACCCAAACAAATGGATGCTCAAAGTCTGCCAACGAACTATGGTGGAAGTTAAGCCTTTTACCCTCTGGCATTGTCATGAAGTCCTTCCAGATGGCATCCAGATTGACATTCTCTGGCTGATGGCATGGCTTCTGTGGCCACCCGTAGATGTCATTGAAGTCCCAGAGAGTTAGGGAATAGTTGGTGTTGTAGAGGCAAAAATCTACCTTCCCCTCTCTCCATTCACCGCTTGACATGCATGCTTGATCGGGGGTGACCAATATCTCCAGAGACGCCATGAACTCGATGATGATTTCTTTGTATGTCGGTCACCCACCAAAGATTGGGTTGACAGATCCTCAATCCCATTCTTGTTTCTCAAGGATGAATGCCATATTGTCAGTGAAGCCCATATCCTCCAACAGTTGAAAGTTGTCATATCGCTTGGGTGCAAACGGTCGCTTTGCAAGTTCTTCATAGACCTTCCCCACCTCTGTCGTTGAATGACTAAAGTGTGGTCATGGGATCAAAGTGCCAGGGGGTCCTCCTCATCTGGCCCTGATAATTGAGTGAGCGGGGAAGAAGATTGAGAAAGAAGGAGATCGATGTAGCCTCTGGATGCTCGGGGTAGCCGCTCGTGCTCGGGGTAGTCGTGGTTCTTCAAGTTGTGAAGAATAATCAAACCACACCCCTCTTTATATAAGGTCGGAACCAACCTGCTATGACAGGGTCAGTGGCACCGAGTTGGAAGTCAATGGCACCAACTTTCGGGACCGAACCCGTGTCCTCAGTGCATCAACGACTGTCGGTGCGCGATCTTCTTTTTTAGGATTGCTGATGAGTCAGTGGCACCGATTGGTTGTTGGTGGCATTTACTTTTGGGCAGGATCAAAACTTTTGGTAATCCTTGTGGATGCATCTGGGCCATAGATCAAGGTTGCCCATAGATTAGTGTGTCTAGCGGTCGGTGGCAACGACAATAGGGTCAGTGGTACCTACATAATGATTGACATTTTTTTAGATGCATTAACACATGCCTGGGACCCCATGCTGAGTCGGTGCCACCGACCTGTACATCAATGGTACTGACTCAGTTTATCGGTTAAACACGTCTGAGTTTTGCACTTTCTTCAGTGATGTCAGTGGCACCAATTTGGAAGTCGGTGGCACCGACTCATATCAGCCGATATGCCCAGCTCTCTGACCGTAACTCATTGGCATCGACTTGGAAGTCGGTGGCACCGACTCAGCCACAGCCTGCACACTGAACAAACGAGTTAGGGTATCATTTTTACATTTTTTTTAAACTAAGTACAATGAAATGACTTAAAGAAAAATGCACGAAACAAACATTCTAATGGTTGGGTTGCCTCCCAACAAGCTCCCTTATTTAACTTCCCAGTCTAGACAACTCTAAAGCTCAAGATCAAATGGGAGCGATGAGTTTCATCTCATCCTCCTTTCTAGTGAAATCTTCCCCAAATTAGTGTTTCAATCTTTATCCATTCACTAAGAAGGTTCTCTCCCCCTCTTTGATTCTCACAACCCCATGTGGGAACACTTCCTCTATGATAAAGGGTCCACTCTATCTAGACCTAAGTTTCCTAGGGTGCAATTTTAGTCTAGAATTGAAAAGCAAGATACTCTCTCCCGGATAGAACACTCTCCTCTCTACATGTTGATCATGAATTTGCTTTGTCCTTTCTTTGTACAATCTAGCATTTTCATAGGCATTCCATCTTAGTTCATCAAGTTCATTCAATTCCAACCTTCTTGTCTTCCCGGCTTCATCAAGATCAAAATTTAGTATTCTCAATGCCCAATGAGCCTTATGTTCTAATGCCACAGGAAGATGACACACTCTATCATAAACTAAACTAAAGGGTGTGGTTCCTATGGGTGTCTTGTAGGCTGTCATATAGGCCCAAAGTGCATCAACCAATTACTCACTCCAATTTTTCCTACTTGACGACACTATCTTCTCAAGGATCTTCTTAATCTCTCTATTGGATATCTCCACTTGTCCTTGATTTTGTGGGTGATAGGGTGTACCCACCCGATGCGTCACTCCATACTTATTCAACAATGCCCCAAACTTGCGATTGGTGACATGAGTTCCCCCATCACTAATGATCATCCTAGCCACTCCAAACCTACAAAAAATGTGATCTTTGACAAATTTGCATACAACTACAACATCATTGGTGTGGGTTGGAATTGCTTCCACCCACTTCGACACATAGTCAACGGCCAACAATATATAAAAGTAGGAATTAGAGGACACAAAGGGTCCCATAAAATCTATTCCCCACAAAACAAAAACCTCTACCTCTTAGAACACATTCAGGGGCATCTCTTGCCACTTGGATATGTTACCAGATCGTTGGCACACGTAGCACCTCCTCACAAAGTCGTATGCGTCTTTGAACAACGTTGGACAATACAAACCACTTTCTAGAACCTTTGCAGCTGTCCTAGAACTAGCATGGTGCCCTCCTATAGCTAGTGTGTGACAGTGTTTCAACCCACTTTCATACTCGATCTCTGGCACACATCTTCTCAAAATACCATCCATGCATTGTCTCAACAAGATAGGATCATCCCAAAAATAATAACGCAGAGAATGGAAAAATTTCTTCTTTTCCTGATACCCCCAATCATTAGGCAACTCCTTGCAAACAAGATAATTCACAATATGTGCAAACCAAGGGTCCTTATGATTAAGAGCAAATTGTTGTTCATCGGGAAAGGTCTCTAGGATGGGTATGTCAAGGTCTTTCTCATCTACCCTCTCTATCCTAGATAGGTGGTCAACCACCACATTCTCAATCCTGGCCTTATCTTTCACCTCAATATCAAACTCCTACAATAAAAGGATCCACCGGATAAG